>CM062568.1:76024985-77274985 GCA_031468815.1 Morus bassanus
GCCTGCACCAGCTGTGAAAGGCATGTGGGCTAACCACAGCAGCGTGATGGTACATCACCTGCAGCTGCTGAGGCACAGGCTTATGTGAGAGGAGAAAAGCTGGCCTAGGAATAGGTTTATATGTCAAATCGTTTCCTTTTGGCAAGCTTTCATGCAATTTTCCTCTATCAAGATATCAGAAATGAGTCAGGTGATCCATGACCCAGTTTTAATCAGGGAAGTTACCCCACCTGCTATGTTACTAAGAGCAAGGATAGTCATCTCGTTTTAGGTAATGCCGAGGAAAAGCAGTAGTTCTTAGTTGTGTTTTTCCAATGAATTGATGTTTGAGCAGCTGGCTTTGTTGTGTAAGAGGTTATTTTCTTACAGTGATTTCTGTAGTGACTTCTACTAAAAAAATGGCAACATGTTTTTAAGACCATTCAGTGCGATAAGGCTGTGTTGAGAATTTAAAAACCTGTTTGTATCTGTCATACTATTTTTCTGGACAAAGACATCAGAACAACAGAGTCTGTAATGTGGAGACTGGTGAGCAGTTTTTCAGTTGCTTGCTTAAAAATAACTGCATTTTTTAGTGACCTACTTCAAATTCAAGTGGCCATGAGTCTCATACCTGATTGATCTGTAAATCTTGGAGGCTGGAGTGTGTAAAATTCAGTAAAAAAAGAATCAAGTGAGGCTGAAATGTCTGATATTTGAGGAAAGACTGACTTTCCAGACTCTCCAAAACAGAAAACCATGGGAAAAGAAAACATCCTCATGTCAACCGCTCAGTCTCCCAGATGCTCTCCAGTTCCCCTCAATCCAGCGAGAGGCACTGTGCCAAAAAAATGTCATTTTATGTGACAAAATCCTTGCCTGCAGTGGCAGACGCTGCCCTTCCAGAGTCCCGAGGATCTGGGGAAACAGAGTAGGTGAGCCCCCAGCTTCTCCCTGCCTTTTATTTTCTCTCATTTATTATTATTGCTGAAGGGGCATCCATCCCCACGTTCCTTTTTTTTAACTGTTGCAACAAGAGAAGTGACAGCTTTGTGCACGCCATGTGTAAGGGGCACATATCTATACACAGCCCAGCCAACGTCAGCAGCCAAAGAGACTTGCAGTAAGGCCACAAAGTCTCAGCATCTTTTAGACGTGACAAATTTGCTGCAAATATACAGATCAGCTGGGCTCCTGCGATCAGTCTGCGCATGTCCAGCAAGCGTTAGTCCAACTAACCATTTTAAGTTTGTCCAGGATGCCTGGACAGGCAATGGTGTGGGCCAGCAGAAGTTCAAAGAGTGCAGAAGCTCAGAGTACATCAGCAGCGCTCCAGCAAGAGCTGCAGGGAGGTCCCGAACTGCATAGAGAGATTTTTAGAGCTGAAGGCTGTAGGGTTGGGTTGGGCAGAAAAAAAGAAAGCTATCAGTAAGACCAATGATAGGAGAGTGCAGGTGAGAAAAATTTCCCCAGATTTAACATGATCCTAAATATTTTCTTAAAGAGAGTCTTTGAACTATTCTATACACCTAAATGAACCTAGAGATTGGAGTCTGTCATGTGCTCTTGTTTAATTAAGGGTTGTTAAGAATCTTACTGAAACTATTTTGCTAGTGTTTGTATTATAAAGACTCTGTGACAGTAACGTGAGAATAAGAGGAATAATCCCATCATCATAACAAAAACTAAAGGGAGCTCTGTAACTGGTTCCGAGTTCGTGATGCAAAAACAAACTGCTCTGCTTTTCTGTTCAACTACATTTTACGTTTAGTCAGTAAAATTCTCTAGACTTCTTGATCAAACCCAAAGTCATTTTTAGAGTTTGTATAAGGAAAGGTAATCTTGGTATTAACAGAATGATTTTGATATTGAATTTACCATACTGAGCATAGCATAGTAAAAAAAAAAAAAATCACGACCTGACTTTAATTTCATTTGCGCTTTAATTGGTTTTATTGCAACTTAGTATTATAATACGTAGTGTAGCTTTGGTGACATCTTTCCTTGATTTAATTTTATTGCATTTCAACCTCTAAATACAGTTTTCTATATCAGAAATACACAATAAATCACATTTCTGTCAATAGGTAACACAGCTAACAGGAGTATATCACTCTACCACACTGAAACTGTAGCTGTTTTGTGTTGATAAGCTTATGATTCTTGCAGCCGCAGCCAAAGGGTCGCCTTCCCAGCATGCTGCTTCTGGACTGATGCAGGCTGATGCAGAAGGGGATAATGTGAAGGGCAGACAGAGTTAATACGAGCAGGAGAACTGCAGGGTGCAGACAGGAAATACCCTTTCTGGTTTGGTTATAAGTAATTTGTTTTAGTCTGTGGCAAAAGCTATGTTACTCAAAGACAGACAGAGAAAATGAATTCTTTTTTTTTTATTCCTGAATTGCAAAATTACACATTTTAAAATGATAATAGAAAGACAGCAGTCCAATTTGATTGGCAAATTAATTGGGTTTGAAATATTAGTCATGTGCTATTTCATTTGGCCTGGGGTTTTCCCAAACTGAAATAGGTAAACCTATTTTGAGTTTTAAAAACTTTTCATGTTTTTAATTTCCCATAAATACTGCTTAAGGCGTTTTGGAGTACAGTGGAAACCTGTGTATTTTTTCAGCTGAGAAGCCATCTCCTTACCTGCTGATTGCTGATGAGGGTACTGATGACTGACGAACGTCCATCACTTGAAAACTTGAGACATACCACTATAATCTATTAAACCTATCAAATTGTTTTAATTTTCTTGATTGTCTTCTCATTCAACGGTGGCAGAAGTTGAGACAGACAGCATTCAGCAAAGCCACACAGTTTGGTGTTGATGCTAGTTTTACTTTCATCATGAGTCAATTGGAGGCATCGCTAATTAAGTCAGAAAAGGCATTAAACGCTTTCTATTTGAGCGCATTATTGGGCAGAAGGAATTGTGGTCGAGGCAGTAAAACTCCATCCCGCAACATGTAAGGCTGGAACTCAGATCACAGGGAGCTCTTATTTGGGCCATGTAGGGAAGGAAAACAGGTCTCCTAACACAAACACAGATAATTTTAATTACTTTAATTGTTTTCACAGGAGCCCTTTAAAAAGAAACTCAATTTTTTTAGGACTCCCACAGGATAAAGATAAATTAACCAAGTAAATAGACACAGGGCATCTTAGATCCCAGGCAAAACATTTGAGCAAACTGATCTATTTGACTTCCTTGTAGAATAACCGTCAGGCTTCCCCAGAGGAAGAGGGATGGCACTGAGCAATCCCTAGGTGTCATCTGATCCCTTGAAGTCAGTAAAGCCAAACTACTGTGAAAAGTGGTGATTTAGATTTCCCTACAAAACCTTTTTGTCGGTACCATAAGGTGTGTTACATCAAAGCCTAAGATACTCTTGGATGGAGACAGTTCATGCTGTAAATTAGCAAAAAAAAAAAAAAAAAAAGTTTTATAAGAGCAACAACAAACAAAATGGATCAAGAATTAGGGAACTGAGATTAAAGAGCTTCCCAAAGTACCAGGCTTGGGTGGATTGACTGATACCCTTGATGACTGTCAGTAAGTCAGGACGCCGGGGCCCAGGACAGCTGGAAGAGGGCCATGTACTCCCGACCGAGTCTGTGTATTCAGGAGGTGTCCCCCAGGAGATGACTCAAACCAGAGCCTCAGAGAAGGTCCACAGAGAAGGTCCATCAAGCGAAAGTCTGCTATGGCTGAGTTACTCAAGAGGTGAGGTGACACCACTGCTAAGAAACACCTTTATTTCAAGTCATTCTGTAGACTGTGAGCTTGGGTGAAACCTGTTTGGAAGCCCCATTGCCAAGACCAAGTAGATAAAACCCCAAAACAGCTGAAATGTAAAGGGGCTGTTTAGCTACCTGGTTCTGCTCAGTTTGGGAGCAGGCATGACTCTTTATGACGGAGAAATGACTTGACTCAGTCCCAATACTCAAGAGGACACCCTGCCCCCTTTGCAAAACAGCTGTGCATGCTTCAAGGAGAAGATACACCCTTGCCATGTTTGTGTTACGCTTACTTATTCTTACTATACAGCCAGTAACCCACTAGTATGTTTCTATTCTTTTAGCAATTACTAGTGAGTACAGACGGGAGAGCCCGGTCCTTACAGCAGTGAGTCAGCTCAGATGTAGGTGGGTGTCTAGCACATCCCTCAAAGTGACTCTTGGCAGAAATGAAAGCCAAGAGTGCAGAAAACTGTCGGTTACAAAGTGCTGAGCCCCCGAGGGCACCCACTGTCCCTGCCCAGCCTCGCCAGGGTCCCCCCACCCTCCCATGGCCCACGACCCTATTTCAGCCCAGCTCAGAGCCATCAGTCAGGAAAGCTCCTGATCAGAGTTACATTGCTTGAGGTAGTTTGCCTTCATCAGAACTCAGATGGAGGCAGCTGTGGCAACAATTTCAAATGATTAAAATATTCGATAAATTAGTAAAATTTTCTGCCTGTTTTACCAGTAGTCTTGCAGTGTTTTCAGGGGGTGTTTTCCAACAGCAGGTTGAAGGGGAAATCACAAAAAAAAATCCCCAAACAGTAAAACCACAAAGTATGGCAATTTGTCAAAACAAGATGTAAAAGAGGGGCTTCCTTCCATTTCACCCCAGTACCAAAACAAATGTGAACAGCTCTCGATAGCTCCTGCCTGGGCAGCTGCTTCAGCCTCACTTGGGTCAATGCTCTTCCCTGGCGGTTGGGTGACCGGACCATCCAGAAAGAGGATAAACAAAAAAAAGCCCATAGGTAAGAGGACTGAGGAAGGAAGGAAGGACAAAAGAAAAACCAATCAACAACAACAAAAAAACCATATAGCAAAGGAAACTAAAATAAAGTTTCCTGTAAGCAGAGCAGAGGTGTAGGGTGTTCGAACCTTGGCTGATGAACCTCATGGCCTAATTTGACCCATTCAGCCCTACCTGGTCTTCTCCACACAACCAAGTCCAGCAGCTAATGAATGATGCGGGAAGCCTGCCTCGACGGAGGATAATTCCAGGAGGTGGAGAGATCATAGAAAAACATTTCTATAGTTGGCCCAAAGGCGATAGGCAGTTCAGGAAGGACTTTCTTCTGGGAGGAGAACGTGAGAAGTATTGCAGAAACTGCTGAGATCAGCTTGAAGTTTTCAGGCTGCATTTAAATACTTTCTGTTTGAGCTGCATGGTTGAAATTAATTTGCACAGCAGTCCTGCAATTGCATGTAACATTTTTTTTGTTGTTCACCTAGAATATTAGTTCTCTCTCATTTGTAAATCAACGACTATATCCTGTAATGACCTTTTACCGTGTGGTTTTCTTCTGTTCACCCACTTGTTTAATGAGTTGCGTTTGCGGGTTTTCTCTTCATTGTTCTAATAGATATTGTAAGAGTGAAGCTACTGCGAGAGCAGAAGAACGGATGGTTTCTGTGCTAAAGCTTTAGTAAATTTTGTGAGACAATTTTCACAGTCATATAAAACCTAAAATTGCATTAAATTGTCTACATAGCTAAAGCAGCAAAGAGCCTGACAATTAACGCTTGTTAACAGCCCAGAGTAAATGTAAGCAATCCCCCCTTCACAGAAAACCTGCGTAAGCATTTTGTCCTAATCACTTTTTTTCTGCCAGGGCGCTGATACCTAACGAATCCTTTACTTCTTAGTCCCACCTAAGCTCGGTCCCGACAGTGAGAAGTGCAGGTAGCAGACGCCTGTCCTGGGACTGCAAGACAGCAGAACCCTGTCCGTGGTCTGCAGCTTTGAGAAGCAAATCTCTCTTACCTCTGACAACCACAAACTTGATAGTGAGTAGGAGTAAAATATCCGCAATAGCTGATGTGCATGTCAATGCAGTTGTTTCTGTTAGTTACAGGGATTCTCAGAAATGCATGAGTCTGCACATGTGGGCACGCGTGGGGGTCCTACCAGGAAATCTTCTGTTGTCCTCACACGCAAATGACACAGCTTATTGCTTCCAGTTTTTAGTAGAATAAACTCTGTGTAGTCAAAGTTTATTTTAAACCTTAACCATGAAGATTTCCTTTTAAAACTATTATGATCAGCTCAGTTGGGCTCAGCTTCGGCTGGACATCACTGTACTCACAAAGACCTCTGTTTAGGAGCCACGAAATGAAACAGTGGCACTGAAAACTTAAGCAGGGTTGTCCTGCAGAGCCTGAGGAATTGTGGTTAGCCAGTGTGCAAGTTCTTTGCTGATAAAGTTTACAGTCAAACCAAAACGGTTTTCATATAGTGTTTTAAGGATACAGATGCATCACTAAATAAATGGTGTGCTGCAGCTGCATAGTTATGCTATGATCCCTTTGGCCAGGTTTTGTAAGGCTTGTAGTGGAGGCCCAAAGCAAGAGACTACCGCCAATTTTTAAATCTGTTGCACTTATTAGACAGCTGAAAAAAGAAATTATGGCTGCTGACTACCATTCAAGTTGGGAAACCCCAATTAACAGCGTAACAAACCCAGGGAAGACTTCCTCATTAATAACCAGTAATGACAGCCAGGGAGCTAAACCGGTTCCCAGAGGTTCCAGGAACCCAGGAGTTTCCCAGAATTACTACCTTTTTGCCTGCTAACATTTTCCTCCTAAAAGTGAGATCATCTGACACAGGCATATACAAGCGTGAATTGTACATTCTGGCATTTGTCTTTCTCCCATACAGGCACAGTAATGGCTCCTGGAAATCATTTGCATCAGAAGTTCTGAATTTACAAAATGATCTTTAGAAAACTTGATGAGACAGATTTATAAAGTAGGTGCAGCGACTGAGCCCTCAGCATTTTCATTTGCACATGCCAGTACGGATTTGTGCATAAGACTGAAATGAACAAAAAGGCAGATAGATTCTCGGTCCAAAAATTATATTCTGTGCATGAAAGTGTTGCCTTATGAAGGCACAGGAGAGCTGTATTTTGTTACAATGGCTGTCAGAGGGTTTTTTGGGGGAAAAAAAATAATCCCCAGTTAAAAATAGGGCTCAAATTTTCTAGTTCATTTCTTCGCTTGACTGAACTGTAAAAGATTTAGTTCCCTAATTATACCGACACAATGGCTTAACTTGTTGAGTTGCGAAAGCTTGCTGTTATTCTTAATCAGCATCTCTAACGGCAATAGCAATAGTAAGTCTGTGACAATGAGAGAAAACAGAAAAAGATTCACGGTTTCTGCCATTAAAAACAATTATTTCCCACGCATTTTAGCATTGAGGCACTTCTTGTACTCGAAGCTGTGAGACCCAAAACACATTACCATCGGAATAATTTTTCTTCAGCAGCTACTGAAAATTGCCAGGCAGGGGGAGGCTCGACAGAGGTGCTGGCTATTTGTGTAGCATGAGCCCGTTTCTGGGTTGTGAGATGACTGTCTCACTGCTAATGGGATAACAGAGCACACTCTGCAGGGAAAAGGCTTAAAGATTTGAGATTAGAGTCATCCTTGGCATAATTTAGAAATACTCAAGTTACATTAGCGTTGAGCTGGATCACGGAATAGATGTTTTCTTCTTTCATTGTTACTGATGTATCTGAATTTCCACTGTTATAAATAACAATAGATTTTTCTTTCTGAACTTCTTCTTGAGCCTTAACAAATTCATATACTTGCTTTGCTCTGCCTTCCACCTCCTGCATTTTCTTGATGCATGTCCTAGTAGCAATTTCTATCACCTTCAATGCAGGCATTATCTTCTTTTCTTAGAGGAAGTTAGAGGCATAAAAGGGAGCATCACAAGATCACTGATGACATAAGAGGACCATGACTGAAATTTTTTAAAAACCCTGCTTTCAATTTTTTTTTTCACCATTTCAGTAGCCTGATCTCACATGCTTGGAAAAGCCACGTCTTGGAAAACCGGAGAAGCCAGCTAAGACCACAGATGATCTCCACTCTGACACTTAATGGTGTAGTATATTAGTAATAGGTTTGTCTTTAAAAATCAGAAGTAGAAATGAAATGCAGCTCTTCTCTCAGGCACGGAAGAGCTCCCAAAGCTGGGTACCCATCAGGCTGCTGCAGCCAGTTCAGGGATGCCAGACTGTGCTATCAAGCATCCCTTAGCCCAAAAGCAGGCTGCAGTGCTGGTTTTCACTTCATCTGAACACTTCCTCAGCTCACGCTCTGCACCCGACTCTTACGTCAGGCAGTGGAGAGCAGCAGCACGCCTAACTTTACAGTTAACTTTACCAGTTCTCAGTAAGGAGTAAGTGGAGAAATTTGGGAGAGAGGAGTGAGGAACATGCCTCCTCCCTTCCAATTCCACACAGCCCCCAATCTCAACCGCCAGCTCCCCTCAGTCTGGAGGGGCACTAAGGGGTCTCGTACCTTGCCGCTGCCCCTGCTCTTTTGCAGAGAGCCATTGGGTGGTATGATTCGCATGGTCACCGCTTGATTATATTAACCAAAACCTGAAGCTCTACACCTGCCTTCTCTCAAATCAGCCCACAAACTCAGGGTTTGAACTTGTTCCAGTTTAACGAGCAAAAGGAGTACACAGACCAAGACAGTCGTGAACACCAGTTTTCCTGCCCCATTTCCTCGCCTTTCTTGCAGGTACTGAAGAGTCACCTCAGAGGCATGTGCAGAGAGCAGAATTACCACCTTCTGCGCGTGGCTTTGCATCTGAAGTCCCTTCCACCCGGCTGCTCACCAGCCCCTGGGTTAGAAGTCTCCTCTCCTTTTGCCCAACTTTCCACTTTATTCATATCCTCTAAATTTCCACCGAGTCTCTCAAAACTTCTGTGATATTTTTGACCTTTTGCAGGCTCTCAATCTCTGTTCCGCTTTGGGGGAAACCCCACTGCGAAAAATCCCTTCTGCGCCGGCCGTCTCGCCTGGATTGGCTTCTCCATCCCACTATTCTCAACATGTCCCTTCTGAACTGTGAGCTACTGAGACTGGTCTCATATGTGAAACATGTGGTGTTACACATGTTGAAACATCTGACAACAAAGCAACTTCAAAAAAAGAAAAAAAATTGTCCTAGTTTGTTGGCTTCTTGAAGCTTTCAAAGCTGCCATTAACCACGGACTTCCTTTTGGCTGAAGCCTGTCGGTGACAATACGTGCAAGCACAGCACTCATTAACAGCCAGGATGTTTGAGGGCGATGCTCCCTGTGCAAAGCATATTTAATTTTATCAGCTATTCAAGCTATTTTTAATCACAAAGTGCTCTTCAAAAATGACAAGAGCATGCAAGAGCCGAAAGATGGCTAGATATAGAGGCAACTATTTCTATTTTGATACTTCTGCTGAGAAGATAAAAATGATTCTGAGGCTGAAACGTGGCATTCCAGCATTTGCTGTCTCTCCTGTCAGTAGAAGTACCGTGGGAGATGGACGAGCAAAAATTAAGTTAGAGAGATAATACACAGGAAGCCAATGTTATGTTAGATTAAAAACAGCCAGTACTTTCAGTGACAAGCTTGGAAACTAGAAAGGAAGTACTGCTATACTAAACTATGCAGAACATGTTATGCCTATATTCTTTTTTTTCCCCCTTTATAAAAAGCACAGAATTATCACCAAGAAATGCAGGAGCTAGATTCCAAATGGGCAGGCTACTTTGCAGATCAGTGGAGAAGAACCCGGCTGCCTCTCTCGGGTACGGAACCATCCTGCTCTGGGAAGGAGATGCAGATCATCATCTGTATATGTAAATGGTGTCGTAATGGTTCATAGAAAAAGCCTAGATGGGGGAAAATCATCGCCCTTATCTATGCTGAAGAGAGAACAAATTAATACAGAACTGAAAAGCAACTGAAGAACGAAAGCCGATCTCTTCCCAGCTCTGTTCGGACCAGCAATCTACTCCCCAACGCTCAAACTGGGTACTTCACGTGACCCTTCAGGAAGGCTGGAGCTCTGCGATTTCAAGCCTAGCTCAGGCACCTGCTGGGTGGCAGAATGAATACCGGCTTTGCTGGAATCTCCCCACACCAAAAAAGCCCTAACCCAAAACAACCAAAGTAAACACTTACAGGCTAATCCTCTTTCAGTAGAGGAACTGATGTGAAGGTGCAGAACAAAACATTTTCTGTGATTCTTTTCTGGTCTGATAATCTTTTAACAACTGACTATGTTTTTATCTTAGTAAAGATGTAGCCTGCAGTAAAGTGATTGGGGTCATTCACTTTTTCCAGAACAGCTGCCACAGAAGTTTGTAGCCCCGTTGTCTGAAAAAAAAATCAGTGTAACACATATGCAGTTTTATTTCTATGGTTTCTCATTTGTCTGGCAGGCCGACTTACTCAGTGAGATGTTGAAAGACCTTGATTTAAGTTTTTAGACAAGTATGTGCCATAGAAACCAAGATAAAATTAGTTTAAGGTAACACGTACTGCACTGTGGCTCCTTTGTCAGCAGTGGTGCTGATGCTACTGCCAACCTTGTCTTAGAAAGGGGAAAGCCCAGCAGCTCAGAGTTACCATTCTCCTCTGCACTTCTCAGGACCCCATCTTGGTAAATCTTCCAAAACTGCTATTTTGCATGATGCCACAGAAGTCAGCTACGCTGGAGATACCACTCAAAATACTAGATATGCATGTTCTTTTGATAGGGGAAGGTTTTTCGGCAAGACTGTGACCTGGTTTTGGCAAGTGTGTTTTTATTCCGTTGTCCTCCTTTAGTTGCTTGAGGCTCTGGGTGAAATCCTGGCCTTTACTGAGTCAGAGCTGAAACCCACACTGGTGTATCTTGCTGTTTAAAAAGCCCAAAGCCATGATGAATATAAGCAGTGAAATGTACGTTGGGGCAGAATTTCCTTTCCAATGCCATCATTTCTACATTCTTCTGCTCAGGAGCCTACAAGCCTTGTTTGGCACCATCTACTCACTCAGCACGCCATAAACTGCAGGAAACCTGGTCTTTAACACTCACTTAACAGAGGTCAAGTAAAGTGTTAGCAGGCAGACTGCTGGCTTGCCACCTAGACAGAAGAGAAGCATGCTTTTTCTTTCGCATTGCTTTGTGCTCCTCGTATTTTGCCCAATAAATTTGAAATGAGATTATCCTTTAATAGCTAAACATTCGGACTATGTGGAGCAGCTGTAGACTCTGTATCTATACATCTACACTACAGAAGAAGCATTTTTAGAACCTATGTGTCTAGTGGGTCATTTCTGCGCCCTGTAGTATGTGATACCATTGATTATGGTTGTGTCATGTGCCTTACCACAGGTGCATACAAAAGCATCACACGGTGAGGGTGAGAACTGTGTTACCCTTGCTGAATTTCACTCTGCACCCCATACTTAAATATTAGTAGCGTTTTACAGAGGATGCCACCCGTTGCCTAAAGGTTAGGACAGTTAGCAGCCCCCGCTACACAGTCAGCAAGACGGGGATGTTGCTCTCCTGCCAGGTGGATGCCTTAACCAGGAGCCCGGGATCGTGGTCCATCTCTTTCTGTGAGCATCTTCCAAGGTCAGGCAGGGGTTGGGCTGGAGATTTTCAGACTATCCATTCGAATTTCAACACCTGAAGTCAACTTCTTGTTGACTCTCCATCCTACAAGAGATTTATTTAAGCTAATCTTAGGTGTCTAAAAAAACTAGAAGTGTAAGCCAGTAACATTTTGCTCCCGCTGTAGTTAATAAAGAGAAGGGTTATTGGAAGGCTATCAGACATCCAAGACAGGCTGAATGTCCCTCTGTGGGTGCCCACTTCTTCCTACCAACTGCAAAGGGTGACCAGCTCGGCTGGACACAAAACTTTCAGATGCATAAACTGGAGCAATGAGTCACGACCAAGACGTCCGTATGCCATCAGCAGGCACACAGAGAGAAAAGCGTGGCTGAGCAATCCCGCAGCTCTCTACAGCGCTGAACTGCAGCGTTTCTGAAACCCACTGCAGATTTTAATAGCTGCCATCCATCCTAAAAATACATTTGCACCTCTTTTCGTTACTGTAGCGCGTTCTTTCTCTGGAGACCTGGCCGGTAACAGGACCAAACGCTCCTCCTCAGGTCAGTCCCAGCTGCTGGGCACCTGTCCTGGCTAACATACCTCCTTTGCGGTGCTGCCCTTCCCGGGCGGGGGGGACTCCCGAGGTGCCGAGCCCGCCCCTCCGGCCCTGCCCGCAGCAGCAGCAGCAGCAGCAGGAGCAGCAGCAACCCTTGCCCGCCGGCGGCGGCTCCGCAGGCGGCGGCGGCGGCGGGGGCAGGTGCGGGCCCTTCCGCGTCTCGCTGCGAGGAGGAGGAGGAGGAGGAGGAGGAGGAGGAGAAGGAGGAAGAGGAGGAGGAGGCGGCGGCGAGGGCGGGCGGGCGGCCCCGAGCCTGTCCGTCGTGCCCGTGGGCGTGCTCCCCGGCGGGGAGGGCCGCCCGCCGCCCACACCCCCCGCCGCCGCCGCTAACTTTGCCTCGTCGGGAAGAGCCGCCCTTCGGCAGGCAGAGGGTCGGCGGAGCCTGTCCGGCGTCCCGGAGCCGCCCCCCGCGATGAAGGGCCGGCGGCGGTGGCGGTGGCGGGGCGAGCACCGGCGCTTCGCCGCCGTGCTGGTGCTGTACACGCTGCTGCTGCTCCTGCTGGTGCCCTACGCGCTGGACTACGGGGCCAGGCGGGGGCGGGCGGACGAGGAGCCGCTGCTGCGGCGCTGCCCCAGCCTGGAGGAGGCGCTGAGCGAGTGGGGCTGGGAGCAGCAGCAGCCGCCGCTGGACGACGAGGGGGAGGAGGAGGAGGAGGAGGAGGAGGAGGAGGAGGAGGAGGAGGAGGGCGGCGGCGCGGCGGGCAACGGCAGCGCGGCGGCGGGGAAGCGGCACATCTACCTGCACGCCACCTGGCGCACGGGCTCCTCCTTCCTGGGGGAGCTCTTCAACCAGCACCCCGACGTCTTCTACCTGTACGAGCCCATGTGGCACCTGTGGCAGGCCCTCTACCCGGGGGACGCGCTGAGCCTGCAGGGCGCCCTCCGCGACATGCTGCGCGCCCTCTTCCGATGCGACTTCTCCGTCCTGCGCCTCTACGCCGCCCCGCCCGCCCCCCGCGACCCGCTGGCCGCCGCCCCGCCCGCCCCCCGCAACCTCACCACGGCCGGCATCTTCGGCTGGCGGACCAACAAGGTGATCTGCTCGCCGCCGCTCTGCCCCGCCGCCCCGCGGCCCCGCCGGGAGATCGGCCTCGTCGACGGCGCCGCCTGCGAGGAGAGGTGTCCGCCGCGGGCGCTGCGGGAGCTGGAGGCCGAGTGCCGCAAGTACCCGGTGGTGGTCATCAAGGACGTGAGGCTGCTGGAGCTGGGCGCCCTGCTGCCGCTGCTGCGGGAGCCCGGCCTCAACCTGCGGGTGGTGCAGCTCTTCCGCGACCCCCGCGCCGTCCACAACTCCCGCCTGAAGGCCCGGCAGGCGCTGCTGCGGGAGAGCATCCAGGTGCTGCGCAGCCGCCACCGCGCCGAGCCGCGGGGGCCGCCCCGCCACCAGCAGCACCAGCAGCTCCTGCTGCCGCCCGGCCTGCTGGGCGGCGGGCGGGCGCCGCAGCCCCAGCACCGCGCCGAGTTCTTCCTCGGCGGCGCCCTGGAGGTGATCTGCCAGGCCTGGCTCCGCGACCTCCTCCTGGCCCGCCGCGCCCCGGCCTGGCTCCGCCGCCGCTACACGCAGCTCCGCTACGAGGACCTGGTGCGGGAACCCCGCGCCCAGCTGCGCCGCCTGCTGCGCTTCGCCGGGCTGCCGGTGCCGCCCGCCCTGGAGACCTTCGTGCTCAACATGACCCGCGGCGCCGCCTACTCCTCCGACCGGCCCTTCCTCATCTCCCCCCGCGACGCGCGGGAGGCCATCCACGCCTGGCGGGAGCGCCTCAGCCGCCAGCAGGTGCGGCAGGTGGAGGCCGCCTGCAGCGAGGCCATGAGCCTCCTCGCCTACCCCCTCAGCGGCGGCGACGCCCGGTAGCGCCCCCGCCCCGCGGCCGGCGGGGAGAGCCCGCCGCCGGGTGAGGGCCGCGGCCGGGAACGGGGACGGGGACGGGGACGGGCGGGCCCGAGGGACGGCGGCGGGCGGCGGCGTCCGGCTCTGTCATGGCGGCCTGAGGAGCGGCGGCGGGGGCTGAGCGGCGGCCGGCAGCTCGCCACGGCGAGGGCAGCCCCGGCAGAAGCAAACCCTCCCGCCCGTGGGGTCGGTGGGGTTGGGTTCCCCGTGGGGAGCGCGGCTGCACCGCGCCCGGGTGCGCGGAGAGGGCGCCGGGGACGTCTTGTGACGGAGAAAGGTTTGGTGAGAGGCGTCCTCCGGGCACGGCGTCGACCTCGGAGCCCCGTTACCGTGGAACGGCGACCACGTGCAGAGCACGGGTGTTCATCCCAAAAAACTGCGTCGAAACTTCTTAAAACCCCCCGAACGAAGGCTCTTGGCAGGGGACTGGAGGGCTTGAAAGGCGTTGCCGTGAGAGCATCGCTGAAGCACGCTCGGCTCTGTCGTATCGCTGCTCAAAGACATACGAGGGGCTCCTGTGAAGGTCGCTGCCGAGGCCAGCGCGGGCCTGGAGCTGGACGGGCAGGAGGGTGCCAGCCGCCCGGGGAGGAACGGCTGTCCTGCGGCCGGCCGCTGGCTCTGCGGGGCTGGGCTCTGCCCCTGCGGCGTGCCGGTGCTCCGGGGAGGGGGGCGCCGGCCGAGGGAAGGGGAACCCTGTCCCACTCCCTCCGTCCGTTCGGCGCAGCAGGGTAAGCAGTCGTGCAGAGGGGGCAAGCATTCGCCGGCTTACGCGTCTCGAAGATGTTTGTGGCAGAAATCTTTGCTTTTCTGAAGAAATCTGTAATTCTTTTTGAAATAGGAATTCTTTTTACGATATTGATAGAGTTAGGTGGTGGTAGTCATGTTAGCTACAGGTGACTAACATATTTCTTGGGGACGTGCGTAGAGGTGGCTGTAACTGGAAGGCAAACACTCGATATTTCCATTTTGTTTTCTCAGCCAGATGAGAGAATCACTTTTCTTCCCTCGCTTCCGGGTAGACACATTGTGCCGTGCACAGGGTCCTCCTGGTCACATCCCTTCCGAACAATAACATCCTCTCAGCCGGCAACTCCTGGACAAAAGCAAAAGTTTCCTAACGAGGCCAAGACAAATTAATCACAAAGTTCCCAAATAAAAGCTTGTATAAAAAAAAAAAAAATCAAAAACTTAAGTTTCATTTTGGATTCTAAAATGACATTTTCCTGTAGACATCCTGCAACTTTTATGAGAATGGCGTGCATCTGTCTGTGTGGATGTTGGAGTACCTTTTTGTTTTTTCTTTATTTCTTAATTTGGGGATAGAAGGTTCAATTGTTACTTAGGGGTGCGGTATTGTAACTTTATTAGAGACTGCTTCTGAGTCCGTTAAGGTCTGGCAGCATTTAAATGGCCCCACAAGAGTATACAGGGTTATAGGGATGTTTACATGCAGTCCTCAAATACAAACTGAGAACATGAACTTCAGTTTGGGGATAATCCAGGATCAGGAGGAAAGCTATATTTATATAAAGTACTGGAAATAAAGGCAGTTCAAAGACGTTACGTTATCTTGGAGGAAACATTTGAATTGCACTGTAGGTTTTCGTGCTCTGAATATTGTGCTGTAAAACATGTCAGTGAGTTGGGATGAACCTCCATTTATTTTAGCTCTTCTTCCTTGACCCTCCCACCTGAGAGTATATCGGAAAAAGAAGCAGGTTTCTTTCATTATCTGACAGGAAAATGTAGTCATAAAAATGTTTTTGAGTAAATCCGTCCGTTTCACGGTAGCATGCTTCATACAATTCTGCATCCTTTGGCTTCTGCTCGAGGTAAAAATCGTTTTGTGCTGGAACAACCTTCTGTATTAGCCAAGGGATGTTTCTGTATTCTCTCTCAGGCACCGTGAGAACGCAACTTGTCTCTGGGTGGTCTAGCGGTATTTAATAATGGTATCTGTGCAGATGGACAATACCTGTGTTAATGCCTCGATAACCTGTGCTGGGTAACCTAATTTGGAAAGCTTTTCCGGGAACACACCCAGCCTGGCTTGTACTGGCACGTTTGGGAAGAAAATAAGATTTTTCTTGCATGCCAAAAGACGATACGGTACTTACTTTCTTATATCCGATGGGAGATTAAAATCCAGTAGATCTTGCTGATTTGTTTTTAGCGAGCTGCAGTCACAGGTTTGTACAGTGCAACTGTTATGCATTCGCTTCACCTCGACAGGGAATCTCGTCTTGCTGTTTCAGGTGGTAAATGCCTCTCATAAGAAGTTTTTAGAAATCCACGCTTAGTTTCACTTACACCGGTTCATCACGACGAGGAAAGAAGTGTTGCCATCTAGGCTGACTTGAAGCTTATAGCCGGGAAGAAATCCACTAATTGCAAATTATTTAGTATTTTCTGAAGCAGTTTCCATGTTTGACACACATGCATTTTCTGTTTCAAAACTTATTTCTCTCAACAGAAGTTGTTCACTGACACAATTGCCCTTTGTTAGTGATTAATTCAATTTTTTTCTCACCCCAAGCTGTTCTTCTAGGGTTTGGTTTTTTTTTGTATACTGTGAAAAGGGCTCTGTTTGGCCAAGCGTACAAAATATAGCAAGTGCAATTCCTGGTTTGCACTCAGGTTGCCTGAGTTCATTAGAAGACTCTAAAACAATCTACAGGGAATAGCCAACACTGAAAAAGGAGTAAGCAACCCAGAGGGGATCTTTGAGCAGGACATGCAAGAGCATCTAAGACTGGATGACGGTTGCTTAATGACTGATGTTGCGACGTGTGTGCTTCAGTCACTAGAAGGCTTTCTAAAATCCCCCCGCCGAAGGAGGACAACTATGGCTCACCAGCAAATGCATCCCATTTTTCTCTTCAGCGTGTTTGGATGGTGTCAGAAAGTGTCCTTCCGGATGCTCCCAGCATATCCTTGTCAGCCCTGTAACCCATACCTTGAAGAAAAAAAGTACTAAAAAAAAAAGTACTGTCAAGTGACAGTGTTGGTACTTACCTGAAAACAGAGAAACGGACGGCCAGCGTAGAGTTCCACTGGCAGAGGTCTTTGGAAGTAAGTAGAACCTGCTGAAGGCAGGACACCTGTGGGTAAACCGCATTTTGAGAGCAGCTGGACATTTGCGGCTTGGTCACCAGCTTTTTTACTGTTACTGGGCTCAACTGAGATTTTGAACTGAAGTCCGAGTTCTACTGAATGATGCAGAAAGCGCAGCTGTAACAGCGTCTTTCAGAGCAGAGGATGGCACTTATCGTGCAAGGGAACAACAAACACATTTTGTAGCCGAGCTCCACTCGGCAGGCTTGGAATGGGAGAGCAGGACTGAGCCACAGAGTGTTAGTAGTTCAGCCTACTGAACTAGAGAGTTCAGCCTACTGAGATTTGGGAAAAATACCTGTTTGTGCTACGTTGCATATAATGGATTAACAGCTTTAATATATTAAAAGTCATAGTGGGAAATGGGAACAAAACTGACAGATGCTCACAAGACTCATTTCTATCGTCTTTTTTTACTTAACTTTTGGTCACCATGTGTTTGCCTTAAGGGAGGTAGAAACTTGAGTACTGTAATTGTACATAGAAGGCTGGGATATTTCCACGCTGGAATTGTTAATTGCTCTCTTACAGCTTTCTATCTGTATTTAAATTCTTGCTTTTGGTGAGGCAACTGTAGTGACATACTTGTGAGAAATGCTTGAAGTCCAGGGTCAAGAAATGCTTAGCCCCGGCGTTACTTGCGCTCCCTAGAACGTTACTGATGGAGTCCTTGTAGATACCCACGGTATGTACTCAACATACTTTGGATGCAACAGAAATAGTTCAGTAGTTCTCCCAGCTGCGGTATCCTCTGAGAGGTGTTAAACGGTCGCGAGTTACAGATTTAACAACTTGAGTATCACACGGGTCGTTTTAGTTCCCCCTCTGCCCCATCAGTCTGTGCTTCAAGAAAAGTTCTGAGTTTCTACATTAAGTTCTCAATATCACCACTGTCAGTAAGCCCGATGATAAAAAGAACTGCGGAATTTCTGGGTTTATTATGGTAATGCAATTAAACAACATTTCAGTGAAGAACCGAGCTCCTGAAAGACTCTGCGCCACCAAGCCCGACAGCACGTTCTGTTCCTTTCTTGAACATGAAGAGTTGCCACTGAGACTCTGATGATATCTGGAGCACAGGGACAGTAAGTATGGTGCATTTCACTTCTCAGAACCACCCTGTGATCCATGCAGCGCTGGGACTTAGGCGTTATT
Organism: Morus bassanus; assembly: GCA_031468815.1. Lineage (NCBI taxonomy): Eukaryota > Metazoa > Chordata > Aves > Suliformes > Sulidae > Morus > Morus bassanus. The sequence continues at coordinate 76,043,144 of CM062568.1, forward strand.
TTGCCATTCCTATCTAACCTGACGTGACACCGACCACCCTGGAGAAGGATATGGGAAAAACAAGGTTGTCAAAGTGAATCTTGCACTAGCAGAAGATTTCAACGCCTCGCTGGGTACTTGTCCGTGAGTGAGGGGCCGGGGGCCAGATTGTCCTTCTCCTGACTGCAATTTAGAGGTGAATGTTAAATCCAGACTCGTTACGGTGGTGGTTTTCAGTGAGTGAGGGGCCTGTTGCTTGTTGCTGAGGCGTATCTTTGGCAGTCTCACTGCCAGGCAAACAGCTGGAAGCTGATGAATGCTCTAGTACTTGGAGCATGTCTGGATATTGAGTCCTGGGAAGTACTTGCTTCCAGCACTGAGGCGTTAAGCTCTGCTGCTGACCTACAGCACCTGCAGCGCCATTTCTTGGCGCTATTAAATGGGAATCGGGTCTTTCCCTGGCGCTTCCCCATTTGTCACCCTGTTTCCAATTGTCCGACTTTGCCAAACTTCAGCTGTACGTAGGCTGAAACTTTTCATCTTGGGCTTAGGGTTTAAGTCTCTGGGAAAATTCAGTCAAAACTGTGCATGTTCTTTTGAACCCAGGGTTAGGATGTGGTGGTCTTTTTGCCTATGTTCAAATACTCTCAAAGATCTTTCTTTGAAATCATTTGTCACTTCGGTGCTTTGGGATAGGAACTCCAGTTCGGGTAGGGGAAATGACCTCTGCGTAGAGGACGCCTGCCGTGTTTTGTTTTTACCTCTGCCTTCTATTCTGATTTGGCCAACTATATTAATGTTTGTAAAAAAATTGTTAGCATGTGCTCGGTAAAAAGTGGTTTTGGTATGTGTGTGCATCTTTATTTTATACCAAATAAAGTCTGCATTGGTTTTGTCTTCAGTGAGTGTGCTCAAACCTCTTTCTTTCCCATAGGAAAGCGCAGCGTGGTGTAGGACATACAGCAGTGGGAATCAAAGCCACGTAACTAGGGCTGGGGCTGCGGTGCCGGGGCTGAGCTGGGAGGAGTCTGCCCTTCCTGTGCTCCCACTGATGCCTTCTCTAGCCTCTCTTTCCCTGTTGCTGGTAGTCCTAAGGAAGACTCCCGAATCCAGCCTTCAGCTTTCTGGTGCTTAATAATGGGAAGGGCTGTTGGTGAGAGGGAGAAGACATTGATGATGGATGGGGCAGACATGAGGGGGCAGGGGAAAGGAATTGCCTTTGAGTTGTAGAGAGCGGGATTTGTTTGGCAAAGGGCTTGGGTGGGAGAGGGATGAGGGACCGGGATTTGATGAGGAGGGGCAGCTGGGAGCTGTGACTGGTTTAATTGGAAAAGGCAGCTGGGAACATGTGGGAGGGAAGGAAGGGGCACGGAGAGACCAAGCTGGGAGGAGAAGTAGGGACCAAGAGCTGGGCTGCAGTGAGGCGCTGGGAATAGCCCCGACAGCTTTGTTCGGAGGAGATGAAGGGGAGAGCTCAGGGGGATGGAGAGCAGGGTGAGGCCGAATCGGAACTGTAGAGGGAAAACTGGTAGCTCTTCAAAGTCGGGTCTTCCCGCTTCTCTGTTCAAATGGCTGTGCAGACAACTGGCAGCGGACCAGCCCCTCCGGTCCACACAGTGACGGTGACTTGCCTTCTGCTGTCCCTTTCTCAGCCCATACAAACACATTTCTCCTGCAAACCAGGCTCCTCTCTTCCCCTCTGCATGAGGAAGTTATTAACTGCCCCCGCAGCTCTCCTAGCAGCATCGGGGTGGGAGGCATGGGAAGAAGTGCTCGCCTGCAAAACAAGTTGTAAAGCTTAAGCTTGTAAAGAGAGTCTTCCCCCGCCTCCTGATACTGTCAGGCTCAGCTTGTGAGTACAGGGGGTGATGTGAGAGCTGTCTCATCCACTGCCTTTGCCTGAGGTGCATTTGGGAGCACCTTTGCAATCCCTTCTGCAGTGGGCATCACCACCGGCCGCCAGAACAGAGGGGTCTGGAGGAGGTGAGGGGTCTGCAGGAGGTCCTTGCCCATGTCCTTGGTGATGGATGTTTGCACGCTGGATTTAAAAGTCTCAGTTCTAGCAGTGACTCACGTGTGTATCACTGACATCTATTGTTTTCAGTGGGAGCTTTTTAAAAAATGCCAGGAAACCTCTGTATGCTCTGTTACAGAGCCATTCAGTGTCTGTGCTGCAAGTCAGTCACGCACTGAAGGAAATCTGCTGCCTCCCCTTTCATGCTCCTTGACAATCACCTATCACAGGGGGTTGGTTTTTCTCCTCTACAGCACTTGGTCAACGCACAAGGTTAGCCCCACATGGGGCAGGAACGGATCGTGCGGCAGGTCTGGCACCACGAGCATTGCCTGGTCTGTGGCCGAAGTTAGAAAGCACGCAGGACTCTGGTAGGAGACTGAAGGAGGAGAAAGGATGGGGGCAGTGTCTCATGGTTGAGGTATTCAAAAGCTCTCAGAGGAACTGGACTTGGTCCCTGGCGCCAGACTATCTGTGAGAAGTTAGACAAATGAGTTAGCTCTTCTGAAGAAGCCAAGTCCGTATCGGGCTGCCAGACGCTGAGTGACACTTTTGGTATGCTGGAGTTGGCTTTGCAGAACTGCTGTAGCAGCAGTCAGTGCGCGGGCGTGCCTGGTCGGGGAGCACCGGTGGCTCACGGGGGGACTCCGAAGCCCTGAGTGAACTAGTTGTGAAACGGGCAAATGTACGGTGGCATTAACATGTTCTTTCTCCTAGTCACCCAAGGCCAAGGGGATGGATTCAGATTTTTTTAACAGATACAGAGAAATGTCAAGTGAAATAACAGCCCTCTGTCTTGGAGAAGACCGAGCTGTGTGGTTGATTTAGCCTCAAAGTCAAGGTTGAAAGAGGACACGGTGCACAGCAGCATGAGCAGCAATGTGGGAGAGAGGTAATCAAGCCATGGACAATACTGGCATAGGAACAGATGTTTGTACATGAGCAATAAATCACTTCAGCCTGGAAGTTGGAAGAAGTTGGATTTTTTTTTTTTTTTTTTTTTTTTTTAAAAACCATGAGAACAGCGTGGCTCTGGACCAGGATGGGAGGGAAAAAAGAAAGATAATTTTTAAGAGACAACTCTGTTAATTTAGAAATAGAAAGGAACTGATACGGGAGACAGCCACGTTATGGTAAGAGATGGAGCTGTGTGATCCAGGAGCCCTGTGGTCTGTGGAAAGTTCTGTACAGAGTGCTGAAGTCTTCTTAAAAAAAAAAAAAAAAAAAAAAAAAAAAAAAAAAAAATCAGCTTTACTGTACAAAAAAAGACCTGAGCCTCCTGTTTAAAGATGCTTTGTACATTTTGTTTGTGCTCTGTGGGAAGGAGGCAATGGTGACCTTCACGGAAATGTTGTAAAATAGTTTGTTCTGGAGTGCTCTGCAATAGGTTAATGTCTCATAACATCTCCTAGGAGGAAATCTGGTAATTTTGTCTTTGCCAGGATTCACACAAAATATATTAGAACTGTACAATAAATCAAGAGGAGAACAAACCACACACCATTCAGTCAGTTATTTTTGCCCTGTTTTTTCTGAGAAGACAGGCACCACCGAGGGGAAATGAGAGGCGATACGTGTTTGTGTGAGCAAAAGCTGTGTGTTTGTTCCCTCGCAATGGGTAGAAATCCCACCTGTGTAGGCAAGCGTAGGGTGTGGGTTTTGCCAGAGGGCTGTGAAAGGATTAGCCCCTTGTTTATACACAGACGTGAAGCAGCGCGAGTTTCGGGTGTGCTCTGGATAGCATTTAGAGTGTAGCAAGGATGTAAGTGCCCTTGTTAAAATAATGGGAAAGGGCTGCAGGGGATCAGCCTAAGTACAGCAGAGGCCCCTCTGATGGAAGTTTTGCAAATCTTTCCTTGGCTTTTCACAATCATTTCAGTTGCTGCTTGAGCAGGGGTGACTTGGGTGAATTGTTGTGCTCCCCCCCGCCTTTTTTTTTTTTTTTTTAAACAGTTTAAGAACAATTAGTGATACCTCGCTTTATCTCCGGTTTAAAGATGATAGGACAGGACATTTGTCAGAGCACTCCTCAGCGGCTGGAGGCAGAGAGTGAAACCCCTTTGTTGGCTACAGAGCAGGTGGGCGATGCCCCATCCCCACGGCAAAAATCCTACCCTTCCGAAGAGTTAGGCTGTGCCTTTAATAAAGTTTATTTTAAAAATCTTTACTATTGCATGGGAGAGGAAGGTCCAAGGATAAGTGGGGGAGAAGTCTCTTGTGATCTGTTACAGAACAGCTAGAACAATTTTGAGGTAGATATTTAATTAATACAACTTTTTCATCTTCTAACGATGCTTTGATCTGGGGAATGCAGAAGCAGTACAGGGCCCTACAGAATAATTCCCAAGACTTATTTCTGAATGTCTGCAGGGCTTCATCACTGCTCTGCCCGTGAAATGTTCATTCCATATTGAGTGGTTTTAAACCAGTAAAGGTGAAAACTAGCTAGGGAAGGTGATAGTTACTTCTTAAACTAAACCAGCTGTTAGAAGCATCTAACTGTGAGCAGTAATTTGACTACCGGTAATGGCATAAGTGCAATTAATACAGAGCAAAGTTTGCATCCTTCGGACAGTCAGGTTTTGGAATAACTGCCAAAAGGTAAAATTAGGTTGATTATTGCACCCAAGTGCTTTCATATATGCAAAATATTACTCTCCAAATAAAGTGTGAACTTTGACAAGAAAAAAATGCACATCCATCTTTGCAAATTTTCTTGGATAAAGGCCCAGGATGGACCACCTTCCTTTTTAGAAGCATTTTTTTCTTCTTACTGCTGCCTCTGCCCCACGCAGCTATTGATAGCTTTAGCAACCTGAGGGTGGCTTTGTTTGCATTTGCCCATAATATTGTAACAGTCAATTCTTTCCTAGTGAAGGGAGAAGTTTGATGGTATTCCCTTCTCCTCCCTTTCTAAATACCAATAGCCAGGGTAAATCCTGCTTTGTCCTTTTTATTTTTGCAGTAGGGTTTTACCAACACACGTGTTACTCATGCCTGAGGAGACTTTCTCCCATGGATTATTCGACAAAACTGCACCTATGTGCTCCTGGGCTTTCCTTCCTTTCACTGCCTTAAACCACTCAGCGCTGCTGCTTCTGCGGGGTCTAAATCCAAATTCCTACTGTTGGCTGAAAAGCCCGACCAACAGATACATACAGATGAAATTCCACTCTTTGGATAACCCAGCCAGCACTTGGTTTCTCAAGGTCAGGGCAGGCAGGGGCCCAGGCGGGACCAGGCTGCTGGAGCTCCATGGCCACATCCAACCCCGCAGCAGCTGGGAAAGGATGCTTTGCCTCCTACCGAGCGCAACTCCTCTTTGCCATTTTAAAACCCACCGTCGTCACACAAGAAAAACTCACCGGTATAACAGGACAGAAAAAAATTTCTGTACAGGATGACTAGCGTACAGTGAGAGGTGGGGTGTGACTAAGCATGGACAAGAGCTCTCTTCCCTTTTTAAAGGCACTGGCAGAACGACGAGGTTGGAGTTTCCACAGAAAGACACACACAGGTCAGCACTGCGGTTGGTAGTGAAAATTTCATGCCATAAACCAAGTTTCTGTCTGGAGCTGGGACATGTGTTTAATTACTCATCCTTTCTAGAGCAAAGAGTGTTTTCAAGATAGCTGTAGTCTTACCTCAGGTTTTGCATCCATTTTTCAGATTGTAGGTAATCATTTAGTATTTAAATGCTATTTCTTGTCCCATAACAAGAGAGCAGACTGGGTTTTGTTTAACATTTTTAATACAGAGGGATTTGATAATTTTACTTCATTGATCAGATGGCTCAGAACACATAGTGTATTTAGAAAAGAAGTCACATTTTCAAGCATTACGCTACACAAAACAATGTAAGCTGTGGCTTTTTTTTCTTCTTAAAAAAAGAGAAGAGAAAAGAAAAGAAAATGTCTCCTAGCTTCAAACACACACACGGCTTATGTTACTTGAAGTACTTCACAGAAATAATTTTGTCTTGGAGGGTGGATTAGTTTAGCAGGAACAGTTTTTACTCTGTGAACCCACTCATGGTTAGGGAAAATAGGAGGCAAATGGATTAACAAAATTCAGTTTCTCTGAGAATGCTGAACTCAGTCATACCCTAGGTGTGTTAATCTTGGAACAGAAGCTATGTTAGATTGATAAACACTTAAACACCCTTTACTGATTATATTTAAGAATACACAGAATGTCTGGAATAAAGAAAGAAAGTGTGCAGAATGTCTGTGGCTTGCCAAGCACAGTTTACTTCTGATCACCATCTCCTACCATTATTTCCACGCCTCCCTTGTTTGATCCACTTCAAATATTCAGCTGCTGTCAGCATACTGAAAATTTCCTGAGTACCCTTAAAAAGCTTATTTTTAGAAGGAAATTCCCACATATTTAAGGAAAACATATTTAAAAAAAAGAATGGTTTATTTGGTTTGAACAAAAAAAAAATTGAAAAAAGTAGCATTAAAAGCATCAATTCTTGGGCCTCCCGAACAAAGGGGGTTCTGTAGTTGTAAGCAGGAAATAGCTGCAGTTTTCTTAGATCTCAGTTTTCCAAGATAACACTTGGTAATGTTGAAAAGGAGTCCCTTTCTCATTAAATAACAGTTCTGAACTTCGTGACTTACCTGATTACAAGCTTTCACGTCTTCCCACAGATGCGAAAACCTACTTATTACTGTAAAACCCGATATGCTTCTTACTCGCAGACTCCCTGCAGAGCTTCCCTTCTTGACCACAGGCTGAACTTCAGTCCAGGGGACAGTTTGCTCTCACTGAAAGCAGACAGAGACACCTGCACCACCTTGTTGGCAAGCACACGCTTTGCACACATGGTATGAGAGCGAGCTAGCAAAGTCATGCTCCCAAATGTAGGGCACCCATCCACTTCAGCCAAACTTTCCATTTGGAAAGCATCAAGAACTACTTCTTCCTAAAACAAGTTCCAGTCTCTTTAAAACCTCATTGTTGACCAGAACGGACAAATACAGTCAAAATGCAGCAACTCTTAATGACTGGAGAGACTGCTTCCAGCTATTAGTAAGGGAATGAGACAATAAGAATAGCGTAAGATGGGTTTCACCTCCTTTGATTGGAACTGTAATATTTCATGCTCAGATTTGCTGCCTCTGTAGATCATACTGCCATCAAAAAATAAAGGAGTCACTGCATGCAAAGTACAGCAAAGCCCTCAGATTGCGTCACCGGGAAGAAGAAGATCGTCCCTGCTCAAAGAAGGTCACGCTGCGAGCAGAAGCCTTGCCAGAGATTTCATAAGCTACCAAGAAGCGTCCATTTCTTCAGTGTTCTTACGGAAAAAGCGCAAGGTGTGAGGGAAACATTTATCCTGAGGTGTAAGTTCCTGTATTCATTAAGCTGAAAAATAATCCCACTGCTAACTGGTCACTACAGTAACAAACTCCTCAATTTGTATGCAATTACTGTGGTTTTGGTGTAAAATGAATGCTATGAAAAAGCAAGCTAAATAAGACTGTCCACTGGTATCTTACACTGGAATTATCATTCTGCCTAGGCTCCACCTCACATCCCCTCTGAAGACAGGCAAAGCCACCCATGCATCACTGCTTTGGACAGTACTAATGAGCAGCTTCTGCATCGGACCCTCAACGCCCCAGCCTGGGGTCTGGGCAGGTACAGGAGAGGGGTTAACACAAGGCACCCATTTCCAGCACTCATCTCTCATTGCAAAACTCAGACTAGCTCACTGTGTGTGTATGAGGGCAAAAACCTCACAGCCATGGTATCTGACTCAGGCTAGCAGGACACGCTTAGGGAAAAGCAATGTGACAGAAGACGTCCTTAGTCCTCCCCCAACTCCTCACTTGTTTAGGGAATGCCTAAGGCAGAGGCCAGGTTTGGATCGTGTTGAATGACTATTGGTGCAACTGGTCTTGTCAGAAACACTGACTTTTGAACCTGTTGACATGCTTTTGAACACGCAGCCTGTGACAGCAAGTTTCACTATTTGCTTAGGGTAATGACATTGCCCTTGGTTTTGATTTGCTGCTTCATATCAGCAGGTTCCCTCATTTCTTTTAGTAACAGGTGAATCTGTTCGCCTTTTGTGAACTTCGTGTTCTTCACTTTCTGTGACGAAAACATTCCCTGTTCTCCTTTGCCATACCATTTTTAATTTTACAAATATCAGATCTTCCTTTGCCATCTCTTCTACCCAGCTGAAAAAACTCACGTGTTTAGTCATCACATGAAATTTGCACTGTACTTCTAGTTACCTTTTTGCCCTGTTCCATACCTTTTCAAGTTTTTTTATGTCCTTTCAAAGATGGCCAAAGCTACATGGGATGCTCACAGCAGGGACACTTGGGGGATTTATAGAGCAACAGGTTTTTGATTTTGTCTTCAGATCCCAACATTGTTTGCCTTTTAAGTCATTCCTGCTGTCTTCTGAACGCTAACCAGAATGATTCCAAGCTCTTTCTTATGAGGAAAGAGCTATTTTATAGGCCATTGCACTTGTATAGTTGGAGGTGCTTTTCACTAAGTGCTACCCCACATTTTACAGTCAACTGTGGGTTCCGTAATCCCAGGTAACCGAGTACCCCATATGTTTTTCACTTTCCTATTCAATCCCTTCTCCAGATCCAGCAGGACAAACCTCCGATGACATTGCTAGCAACTCCTCTCCATTGTGAAAACTGGTGAAAAGATAAGAAAGAGAACCAAGAATAAATGGTCACATACTAATCCTGATAGATTCCTCTTCCTACAGCGACTAAGGCAGCATGAGCTAAGACTTCTTGCTAACGGACTTTCCAAATATCTTCTTACAAATGACGTATAAAGGTGGTGGAGTCACCATCCCTGGAGAAGTTCAAAGAATGCATAGATGTGGTACTTCAGGACAAGGAGGCAGGGAGGTGTTGTGTTGACGGTTGAACTTGATGATCTTGGAGGTCTTTTCCAACCTTAATGATTCTATGATCCTTTGCCTGCATGATCATTCACTCTTTCGGAGAGCAGAGTTAGAAATTGTAACTCCTCTTTATCACAGCCATTGTTGACATAAATCTACATTTTATTGCTGCATATAATATTGTTTACTTTTAGTTGTAGCTTGCAGCCCTTCCTAAAATAAAAAGGATATTGGGGTAACTGTTGGATCCTCCCAGGTGGGAATCATTAATTGTGTTTTAAGGAAGGGAACTCCAAATCAATTCTGTACTGTGAGAAGAGGGTTGAGTTGCTAGCTTTGTCTTGAGGAAAGACCTGCCAATATCAACCCTTTTAACTTCTGAGCTGAAATAGAGTTTATATGTATGTGTCAAGCCACAATAAGTTTTGCACTATTATTAAGCAAATATGAAGGTGACATATTTCTGACTCGACTACAGATGACAAATGTGATCATTTGTTCTAGTACAGCTAACTATAACTCCACGTAAAACACTGACCTCCACAAAAGCTAACACCACCGTGTGCCTCCTACTTCCCAGTGACCCCAAGGTCTCTGAAATAAGGGAGTACTGAGAAGAAATGGGAAGATGAAGTACTTTGCTGACCTAGGGCTGTGTCACCATGCTCGTACCTTACTGGAAACTTGTTGACAGAGCAGGAGCTCCAAGCAGCCCTAGCATTTCTTCTCTTTAGAAAGGAATGTGTGGATGAGGCCTTAATCAGCACGCTCAAAGCTGAAAATACTGCAATATCTTGTCCACCCAATTGAATGTTTAGCTAAGTATGTACACAAATCAGCCAGCAGCAGAAAGCCCAGCAGGTGTTTCTATTCCCCCTCCTCCACTAGTACTATCCCCACAGCATGGACAGCTTTCACAATGTTTTGCTTTTTCACTGTGCTCCACCCACTGCTGTAGTTAAATGATAATCCCTTGCCATTTAACCTCATTAAGATACTCAGCTCCCAAACTAGGGCTCAGAGCACCTGCATGCCATTGTTGCACTCATTGCTTTAGACCAAAAAAACAAGGCCTGAAACTGCAGAGTTCCTGTCCTCCTTAAATCCTCACAGCTTAAACTGCAAATATTGGAAAGAATGTTGCTGTAGTTATCAACACTACAAAGAGGATGTATCAGGAGATACAGTATTATATTCCAGTTCTACCAAACCTTCACTTACAGTAATTTCTTCAGCGTTGTTAAAGATGTTTGGTGCAGTAGCACCCAATTTCTTGCATACAAGAAATAAACACTATCTCTAGGAAGGACAGGACTTAATATACATTATGGCCCTCCCCAACACAGCGCTTGGCCCACCCCATCATACCACACGGGCTTTAGGTGCTTTGATAACAAGGGAACACAAGTTATCAAAAGTTTTGGACAGAACACCTACCATAGCAGTCTTAGTCAGGACAGCATGGTATGCTTTAGATACCTAGTGCATTTTTATGTTTGAAACCTGCAACCTTACTGATGTCTTCATATCTTAAATGATGAGAGGTTAAAAGTTCTGAGAATGGTAGACTGATGAAAATCGGGTAAAATGCTGCTTCTGGATTTCTGCTTTATGAACAGACCAGAACTAAACACACAGAAAACCAGTAATGCACATCCTGTAATTGCAAAGGAAAAGCACAGCAGCCTGTCTCCCTGAAAGGAAGGAAGCGAATCTGGGACATCCTTAGATGGCTTACATTCTCCCTGCTCCACCGAAACCAGCTAAAGGTCATATCCCTTTCTTTAATTCCGATATCCCTAACTAAAATCAGCCAAACTTACCTCAAGTGACCCCGTGTGCTGGAAGCTGTTATTTCCCAACAACTATTACTAATCGCCTGTTATGATCCAGAATACCTTCTGGTATTCTGCTTTCTGGTATTACTCTCTGTCAACATCAAGGCATTCAGCCAGGCAATTTAGGACTGAAATTCAGAATCAGACAGTGGACGATAACCTCCTTGATTAAACTAAAATCTGGAAATTAAATTCATGAATATGTTATAACATGGAACTGCATGACCTACTTCTCCCTGCCTCTGTAATAACAACTTCAGAGATTTGGCTAGTTAAAAAATAAATCCAATCTATTTCTCATAGCCTGAAGTTAAGTATTTTAACATTGCAGCAAAAGCCTTTTAAGTTGAGCATTCACTTTCTCTAAGGGAATGCAAATCTGTTTTTTTCTAAATGAAAGGGGGAAAGTGACCTTTAAGGGCAGTATTTCAAATTATTACTATCCAATTAACCAAATTTGCATAAGCTAGCAACATAGCATAGCTTTGACATTGTGCTCAGGCACAAAAGTGAAGTCTGACTATTCTGCTCCCCCCCTTTTTTTAAAAAATGCATATCAAATATGTTTATATGGGATGCTTTCAAGCTCCAAAAGGTTAAAAAAATTCAGGCAACTAGGGGCATCAGAAAATTATATGAAAAAGCATTACACGAACAAAATCTAGAACTAACCCAAACATTTTTTATTTCCCCAGAATGAAGATTGCTGCTCATTTGCACGCACCAGTATAAATCCTTCCTGGCTCTGTACAACAGTATATGAAGCTGGGAGGGGCACAAGCTTTATCCATACTGGCATAACCAGATACTCCAAAAGCCAAGGCTTCTCTCCCTCCCTGCAGACACCTTTCTACACCAAGTTCCCTGATGTAGACAGTGCAGGCAACCTACAGTGTCCTTTACCCTGGTATAAATTTTTACGAGCTGTCTTTCCCAGTTAAGTTTCAGTCCCTAGATAAAGCTTCAAACCCAATGGTGTTTTGGAATTCTGCAAGTCCATGTAGGTTGGTGCAAAATAGATTATGATCAAGAAAGTAAAATAGGATAAAGGTGTATTGGATAAAGCATCCAAACCAGATAGATCATTTTATTACCTGAAAATCTGAACCAATTCTAGTACTTTATCACAACTGTTTAATTTCCCTAGCAAAAGCTTGTATGAGTTGCAGGTACCAAATGAAGATATGGAATTTCATTTGAGTCTGCACCACAGATTCAGATATGATTGGACAAACATTTACAGCCTGTTTGTATGTATGCACGTGTTGTAAGGCACCTGTGTATTTATCAGACTAACGTTACCCTAGAACTACTTTCAAAATTACTAAAGGCTTCTTAGATTCAAGAAAACATAGTAATGATGTGAGATAATTTTTTTAAAAATTGGTCAAAGTTACTTGCCTTGCTCTGGAGTAGAAGTCAGTCAGTGCTTCCCTGTGAAAGCCTTTGATTTTTTGATCGATTAGGATGGGGGTAGTTTAATTACTTTTGCATTCTCCCATCGCCTTTATTTCAGGATAAGCTATGCAGAAGTCCACAAAACTTCTCAGCATTTAGGACTGCAAGATGAAGAGTAACAATTGTTTACGGTGCTGTTCCCACAGTAAAGCTGCCTGTTTAAGCCATTTCCTGGCTTTGTAATTCACTATTTCCTCCACACTTTCCTTCTCTTTCACTTTGCAGGCTTATTTCTACTGGAAGTTATTTTTCAGAAGGGCGCTCCCAAAGATCCCAGGCCAAGAAGGATCTGCGGTTTCTCATTGCGCAATATTAAACTTGCCTCCCCAAACCTGGGAACCAAGACCCTTCTCCTGCACTGCAAGTAAGGTTTGCATTAGCTACTTCTTACAAAGAGGGTTTTTCAATATAGGGACATTTGAAATGGTTATTCTACGTTTTTCTCTTAAGAATGCGTTCATGCAGCACTGTCCTACTTTCTGTGACTCTGATTATGACCGAGATAGTGTATACCCCAAACAGCTATGTATAGCCTGCTTTCCTGCTGGATGGTCTCTGCCTCCTGGTCATGGTTTATTCTCCCTTGCTTTTAAGTTTCAGCAGGTTATGAGTTCAGTATTTTGGAGATGAATAGTCCCTGCTGATGCATGTGTAAGTTCTCTGGTTTCTCCCTAAAAAAGGCCCTCCCCTCACCCGCATCTTAAAGGAAAGCACATGAAGTTGAGGCTTCGGGTTACTCAAATTCCATTCCCACACTTGTGCAGAGGCAGAGACCATCTCTGCCAAGGCTGAGGTCAAGCATGTTATTCCTGTGAGCTACTTCAAACAGAGTTAAAAAACACTGAACCTTTCTTTGAAAAAAACATGTGAAGCATATTAGTTTCCAGAGTCTTACTGTTCCAAATCAGACTCAAAGAAGCTCCTCTGACCAATACTGGCTGAAGAGGGACTGCAATTCAAGTTAGATTGACCTTATCAAGAAGGACCACGCTTTCCATGCCAATCTGCAAACTGTCTCACTGATTATAAAGATTGAAGTCACAGGATCTGGCCTCCTAGTTATTATAAGCTGCTCATGCTATCTGTTAAGGTTGTTAGACTTCCTACTGTGAGGTCTTTCCCTCCCCCCAGGAGTAAAACGTAGCAGCTATCATATTAGTAACAACAGACATAATTTTAACTTTTGCTATGTACTTGCTTCAGATCAGCTCTTTGGAAGTTCAAGCCAAAAAACACTTAGATTTTTTTTTCCCTCTAGTTAAAATTTCTGTAGTCCCTTCCCCAAAGTCCATTCCTTCAGTGTATTAAAAAAGTTTAAAAAAAAATTTGATCCTTTCATAGGCCAAAAAACTTGCATCCTTGAAATGGGGCTAGACTTGGTCAAGTACCAAGTATGTGATACTTTACCCTTGCTCAGTCTTTATCAGAAAAGGTAGTTTACACTGTACCCTTCGTCTGCATAGCAGACATGTAACGTACAGCATAAACATGCTTGTCATAGCGTTCCTCATTTCTGATAACTTGAGATCAGAGTATCAGAGCTACTGCTGAAGCCAGTGTAAGCAGCGCTTTGAACACCTCTTGCAAAAAGCACCCTGAAAAATCCAGTGTTACGCCTGTGTTTGTAGTGAGGCTGCTATGGTACTGCTCTCAGCAGTCACAGGATCTGCTCACAGCTACTCAGCTTTAACTGATAAACTGCCTGTAGTCCCATGGAATTGAAGAGAATGTGCTCTTTTGCACACAAGATGTGCAGTGTTGTACAGGTACCTCAAAACATGATCGTTTCTCACACACCCTGAATTGACTAGCAAGCCAAGCACAAAAATGCCAATCTTCTAGATATTTTTTGTGTTCTTCCAAATTCTGTAAATGAAAATCTTTCTAATTTCTCCCTCATTCAAACAGTATAGACTAATACACAGAAGGGTTTAGATAACTTTTTAGTCTAAATATGATGTTAGTGTACTGCTTGTGGATTGCTGTGGCCTTTAGCACAAGTAAATTGGAAAGATTTGTTTGCATGGGAATTCAAGCACCCACAGAACAGTCTTGCCTTACTGTCAGCATTAGCTTCTATGAAGCACTGAAATAAGGTTAGGGTTCATTTTGCCCTTCTCCAGGGACTGAAGTTAGCAGATTCCTTGGCAGCTTCAGGTGAAGCTTTTCAGCAGCAAGTCGATGATGTGGCAAGCAAAAAATGACAAACAGAAATCACTCAGTCCCAAGTACAAGAGCTGCCACATAAGCTGCAACATCCTATGCTAGTATAGCAATACTTTTTTCATGGAAGAGTATCATCTTACAGGTTTTCTTTTTCAATTTGAAGAGGGTACTAATATGTATCGACTGCTGTTCATTAGAATCTTAAGCTGCGTTTTCTATTCAAAACCTCACACCAAGTTTACAAGAAAATACTTATCCGCTGGTACGGTTCGGTCAAGTTGTTGCCAGCTCAGGATCTTACTGGAAAGGAATCAGAAGTATTAAACTATTCTTTTGAAGGATATACACAAGAAAAAAGGATCTATTAGAGAGTTGGTGAAATATGCAGTGTTTCAGGACAAGGAGAGAGGTTTTTTTTTTGTATTTCCCACTTTCTCAGTAAAGGAGTCCCTTGGGAATTTGCTACAAGGATCAGTGTCAGTAGTAAGAAGAGGCTAGATGTTTCAGCTTACCTTTTGTCGGCAGTGAATTCCAATTTTGGAATAGGACTTAAAATGAAAAATAGATAAAAATCGAGGAATAAAATTCATTGTTGTAATATATGAATAAAAATTAAGGTTGTGTATATGGGCTTCTCCTCACCATGTCAGATAAGCGTTTTAAGGAATTTCTGCATGTGAAGTTAGACTATTATATTCCTCACCTCTCACCAATGATCCATCTATTTGGGCTACTCTTTCACAATCACATTTTGGGCTTACTGGTGAACTTCATTCAATTGTATATTTTTGCTATGGGAATTAAGAACACAGATAGAGAAGCATCTGCACTGGGATGGTTTACTGATGCTTTCAAGAGATTCAGTATTCCTGAGGAAGCTAATGAAACAGAATTTCTACTTCCAGACTCTGTACCTGATCTGTCTTCCACAGAACAGACCTCTTGCTGCATAAGGTTCTTTTTTCAGCCAATGTGATTTGGTAAGCTTCAGCTTCAAACTGCACGTAAATATTTGCCTCACTGTAAGTCCATTTATTTTGGATAAGTTCCACTGTCTCAACCTAAAATTTGGTTCATATGGCTCAGCTAATATCTCTAATTGTTGTAGAAGTCTCAAGTCCTCACTCAGCATTGACAGCATGGGTCCCAAAGACTTGTCCAAAATGAATGCAATTGTTCTTGTAATTTAGGAGGAAACTACTTTTTCTACTACCAGAGCACTTGGAAAAAAAAAAAAAAGAAAGAAAAACCAAGCCATATAAACAGTACTATCCGCTTAGTTTTCCTTGAAGGCAGAGGAGAACTGAAAAGGAGTGATTCTGCGCAGAGATCTTCATCAGGGTTTGTTACTCTTCACCATTTAAGCACAGAGCTCAGACTGTATTGCTCTTCCAGTTTTTCCACAAAAAGGCTTCTGGTTTCCTCGTGTCTCTTTTCATAATAATGTCAGACAGTCATTACAGGTCAATGCCCTTTATAAATTTACCTTGGAGGGACAGACAAGGAGGTAGATCACTCATTAGAGAACACCTCTGAAATAAAGCAGACTAGACAATGTGACCGCAATGCTTCTCTGCAGCAGCAAGTTCTCGTACTGAAGTTAACCCGTTAAGTTTAATAGTTAAGGAAAAACAGAGTGGGTATTTACTTACACACAATTTTATGAGAGGAACAACTGAAATGGCAGCAAGAAAAAAAAACACTTTTTAGACAAACTGATATTACATCACGTTAGTGGGCCACAGAACTCTTTAAAAAAATAAACCTTTTGAGACATAAGAATGAAATCACATTTTAGCATGCTTTAAATAGCTGAACTGCTCTTCAAAGCATAAGTTTTCAGCTATCGGCAAAGACAATGATATCTCCTCATTTGGAAATTAAAAAGCATTTAGCAATAAGTTAAAGCTAGCCTACGTGTAAGTGGGCTAAATACTAGGCAAAGATTCTTCCCTTTTCACATTTAGGGTGATACTATAGTTCATCACTTCTGTAGCTTATATGTTGTTGTGCAATGCCCCACTGAAGTTTCACATCTACTCTGCGAAAGAGAACAAGAGTAAACACCGTTCTTATAGGATAGTCACAAATGGTAAAGCCAGTAGTATTTGTTTGTCCATTTAATTAGATGTTTGCTGTTTATCACACACAAGAACTGTAAGCAGAGTCCATGGATTCTTCTCAGCAATACGAAACCTCATGGTTCCATACAAGTTCAATATTGCCTCTCTCTCTCTCTCTTTCCCCCGCCCCTTCCTCTTACCTGCTGTTTCCCCCAGCCCAAGATACATTTCCAATTATCTTCATCTGATTTTTAAGACCCTTAAGGGTGAGAAAGTTTTACCTCATGACTTCTACCTGAGAGAGCCTGGCTCCAGGCTTGTGTCGGGTCAGATACGTCTTAAGACCACAGGAAGCTGGATGCTTGTCTTTTGAGGCACTAGAAGTTAGGCTAATAGTAATAGTCAAGTTGCCCAGAGCTAAAGGGGCAAGTAGCTCTCATTGCCTTCCTATTTAAACACATGGCCAGTGAAGAAATCTTCTTTTCCCTTTTTCCCTGAAATACATTAAGTACAGCTTGCAGTAACAGATTCCCCAGAGTCTTGCATTCATGCACCTGTAGTCCTAATGTATACTGTCCCGTTTTACTTTATAGTTTCCTCAACCTCATGAGAGAAGTTAACAATGGATCTCTCCACATTCAGATACACACACATCCTTTTTATCTTATAATATCATGTTTATATTTCTTCTTCCACATTCCCAAGCTAAGCCAAGACAAGCTCAGTTCTATGACAATGTTTTCATGTACCTCTCTCAGAGAGAGCTGCTGCAGCTGAACAAGACAATTGCAGCATGCTAGTTATACTTGGATTCAATATGCAGTTGAAAAGAGGAGAATAACCATTTTTCTCATTCATCTGTTTTCAGACATTTAGAAAACCCCACTGTCAGCATCTAGAGTGAAAAATAGGTGACATCTTCAGACCCTAGTAAAACCACTTATGTGTGTTAACTTGTTTAACTAAACATCCCCACCTCAAGTGACACAGTGGCCTGTAGTCTTCCTTGATCCATCCACAGAGCAAGAGTTATTTTTACTGAGCCAGTCATCATGCATTGTCTTCCAGAGGAAATACTAGCCGGGTACCCCTGCTTGTAACTTCATGATCTGCTGCTCCCAAATCACGTTCCAGTGCTTCCTCTGAACTGCTTTTTGTTCTCCTACCGTCAAGGCTAGTGGTAGCTGTATGGGGGCCAGAAGAACCATTTGCAGTTATTGTTGTATCACCATATGTCACAGTAAGGTCACCATCATTCAGAATGAAATCAGAATCTTCTTCTCTAAGCTGTTCTTGATTCTGGAAAAAAAAGAAGAAAAATCTTTGTACGGTGCACAACATCTGGTCTTTGCCAAGAAGGTAACTGAACAGAAGAGTTTACCTACGTGTCAATACAGAAGCAGTAAGCAGTAAAGTTCCACCTTAAGAAATGTTAAAAATAACCTTCAGCCCAGTGTTTGCAGATCAGCTTACGGCTCCCTGTATAACTACTGCTATTGTGGAGGGATGAGGGGGACCTGAATCCAAGTAGTAGATTATGAAACAAGTGACTAGGGATTTAATAGCACTGGAAGTTTACCAGAGGTACAGGAGAGATGAGCACTACACACTGGTTTTTGCATGACAATTTAGAAGGCAGTACAGAAGAAAGACTGGAGACCAAGCACAATTAAGTCACTCCAGATACAAAGTCAGTGTTGTATCTGTTGCTAATTAGTCAAGTTCATTAGTATAAGACTCATGCAAAGTGGTAAGAACTTATTAGGCCCAAATTATCTATATTCAAGGTTTCCTGAACAAATTTTTGTTATAGATCGAAAACTAACCACACTGTTTTAAACTACTTACTCTTACCTGGTACTAAATAGAGAATTACTTGACCTAGTTCTTAGGAATACTCCTGAGCCATATAAGTACGAAAGACTGATACAAGAAAGTGCTTGCATCATAGTTTTGTAACTAGTTCTGATATGTTTTCTTTTCAAAATCATTTAAGACAGTGGCTCATGAAACCCTGTCAATTTACTTTGGCAGAGATGGGATGAAATATATGGTCAGAGACTAGAAATTGCCAAAGTGTAACAAAACACTTAGTTTCTCTACACAGCATAATACAACAGCAAGCAATTGTACTGTGTTTCACTCCCGTTTAACACAGTCTTGGTAAAGGGCAAAACAGCTGAATTGGTCAGAAAATGGGGCTTCCTCATAGCTGAAGAAAATTCTGTCAGTTCTATAAGCTTGCTTTCTTGCAACTGAAAGCAATTATTTCCCCATGTGAATAGCTCCATACTGATTAGCAAGAGCAGAAATGTAAGTGGGTGTATTGCTGTTCTCCTCGGTAAGCTGGACACCAATCAGGCTACATGCTCAAAATACATCATTTTCTTCTTCCACTTTGGCAAAGGAAGAAGGGCACAGGCTGCATGAGATAGGATGCCTGTGATCAGCCTGACCAGAAAGCCCTACCTGCATTACAGAAGAGGAGTCCAGGGCACTTGAGATTGAAAATGTTGATTAACCTGTCCACGATATAAAATGCAGTGCCTGGCTAAATAAAACTTCCTGGGAAAACTTTCTGTCACTATTTCAGAATTATAGTCAGCCAAAATAAAGCAGCAGAAGCCTCTAGATGATACAGAATATTAATGAGGACTGGAAGAAGTGTCAGGAATTTACCAAAACCAACGAAAGAAATGGTGCAGTTCAGTGTCGGGTGCGAGACCAGCCCTACTTAGAATGAATGCTAATTTCTCAGAACCTTCGTGGCATCCAAATTTATCATTGCTTATTAGAGACAGAGTTACTGTGATAGAGAGCACTCTTCTCAAAGAGCAAATACAGTTTAGGACACTTGCTTTCTTTGATTGCAAAGAAAACACTGAACTACTGTCACTATCGTAAAAAGAAAAACAGGCAAAAACTAAAGGGTTCAGCTACAGTTGGCAGAAACAGCCTTTCCATTGCAAAAAAAGTGAAAGTCTGAGGGACAAGACGAAGATGATTAAAAAAGGTACACAAAATAATCGGCTGTTTAAGAAAATCTGATATGCGGTATTCTCTTTTTGAAGAGACATTCAAAGATGAAAAGCAAAAAAAAAAACGAGTAAGAAGCAGGCAGTTTGAGACTGTTGAATGGTTATGTCTTAAGAAGTCGAAGAAGCTGAGAAGCTCTATCACAAGTTGCCTTTCATGGTGTTTGCCCTTGGAGAAGCACCAAGGAGGGGAAGGCAGGGCTAATAGCGCACCAGGAGGTATTGCGATACCGGAGCCACATGTGAAGCTGCTGCAGCAAGCTCCCAAAGCATCTCCCATCTCCACAATGCTATTTAACAGTAATCCTTGCAGCCACCTGTCAGATAAGTAACTGGTAAGAACACACACTACGCTTGTGCTTCCAAGAGTTTTTCAGCCTTTTGGGGAAGCTCAACGCTGAAAGGAGAGGGCCACGGGCTTTATACTATATGGCAAGTCCTAACTCAGTCTTTGCTGGTTTGTCCCAGGCTATACTTACATGTACGTAAACATGATCAGTTCCAGAGAAAACACTGAGCTTTCTTTCAACATAGTGGACAAATATTGCCTAGTACGAGCCAAGTTCCACTTATTTATTTCACTCCTGAATAGCACTGCAAGCAGCAGGCAATTTATTTCCTATATTTCCACAGAGAACATCCATGAACAATCCCATGTAGTATACGAATTTGCTGTGTTTGCAAGCAAAGAGGATGGGTGAATAAACCTACTGTGCTTCATGCAGCATCAACAATTCTTTCAAGAAAGACAGGAAATGTATCCAAGTAGATCCCTAGAGACTTGAAATTCTTCCAAGAATAACCCTAAACTGGCCTCTGCAATCCCCTACAGTTCTGTAGGAATAGCTTCAATTCGCTCAAAACAACATAAGTCTGAACTTCACTGCTTAAACTGACAAACTAGAATGGCTAAGTACCTAAATCCAAAACCCTACAAAAGACTGGATTTTGCTTTGATGTGCTGACCATACCCCCGAGGGACCCCACAGCATTCTGTCCCATTCATGGTAAAATCTGCTCATGCTCCTAAGAATGTGTGCCGGAGACATTAAAATGGCTCAAGCTTATTTGGAGTTACTGCTTACAAACCAGCCTTTATTGCCTCCTAAGGCAGTGCAAAAAGAAGCACATGCAAAGTATGCCACACATACAAAGCGCTGGTAGTCATCACATATGCTGCTGGTGCTGAATACAACATAGGCATCATGGATGACAAAACTTGCATCAGAAGTTACTTATCTTGTGGCTCCAAAGCAAAAGCATCAAGTAGTATGCATGCAAAATATATTACAACTTAAATCTGATGCTCCGCTTAGTTTCTCTGTTTCTCAGCCGAGTTCAAATTCATGAAGGAAATGAAACAATATTTGCTATGAAGCTAGAAGCACTAAGAAAGGGGAGGAGGGAGGCATGGCTGACCAGTTTTCTTACCAATTTTGAGAGTAACCTCCTCAAAGACTTATATAGACTGCAAATGAAGTTTCTTTACTGGGTTTGCATATTTAGAAAAATAAAAAATACTTTCATACCAAGTTGTCACACTGTAATAGTGCAAGAACTAAACTTTTTTTTTTAAAAAAAAAAAGGTGGGAACATGTGTAGGACAGAGAACACACCCCTGAACAAACAAGCAAGCAAAGAAAAAAGTCCCCAGGAGTGCTTCATCAGGAAGAGCACGTGATAAAACAGATGTTTCTTCCAAATGGGATAAATGGTTGACGAAACAGAGAATTACTAAAAGTTTCAAAGGACATGTCCAAAGGGAAGGAAAAAAGTGACCTACATTAGTTTGGGATAAACTGGAAAGCCAAATGGTCATGCACTGAAGATAACAGCAAGAGAGAAAAATAGGAGTGAATTTTGAAAACGATCATTTTAAACACTAACTACAGCAGCCTTTCATGTTTTTAAGTTCCAACTTGGATTCTGTTTGGGTGGGAAACACTTAATGGTGAGCCTAATGGCACAGTCTTAAAGCAGTGGGAGAACATCAGCAAGAAATAGCTCTGGAAAAAAATCCACTGTACCTCACCCCTGCATGCTAACTCAGAACCTTACATGTATGCCATGCAAATTCAAGCTTAGAGGACATGATCTCATACTTAGGAATAGGTTGTAGGTGGACTATGTAATAAGATTATTTGACTTTCAGACTTTAAAACCCCCATTGGCATCTAATTAAAAAGATGTACTCCCACTCATGGAAGTGAAAATGAATTGTAAACAGGGTGGTAATAAAGCCGGGGGGGGACACCAACAAAACCCCAAAACAAAAACAAAACAACCAAAACCCAACAAAACAACAAAAGCTGAAAACAATACACAAATATACAGTCAGTACAGCCACATACTTGTATGCTTTCTTCTCTGTCTTCTTTGTGTAGATGCCCTAACTGCTCAGACATGCACCTGAATGAGATCTAGGATTTACTGCTTCTTTTTGAAACACATTCTCCAGCTATGTTACATTCTGTTGAGTATTTACAGACTTTTTTGTTTGTTTAATTCAAAGTCTTCAGTCTTTAATTCTCTCAGATATATCATTCCATTTTCCTGGAAATACCTCACAAAAGCACAGCTATCCCAAGCAGTTTCTGTCCCTGCAAAGACATGGCTCTCAGTTGCGTCACCTGCACTTAATAGGAAGGCAAAAGATTCCACAGCTGTTTAACCAGTAATAAAATGGTATAGTCACAGTGCTGTAAGCAAAGCCAGCCATGCAAAGAAACGAAAAGCAATAAAGCAACTGCAGAGTTTGGAAATCTTGAAAAGAAACTAGAAATAAAATCTCAAAATTATATTCTTTCCTAACACTAATGCAGCAATGCACCAAAATAGGAACAAAAAGAGAGAATACAATGTGAAAGTTCCACATTATACACCTTAACAAAGTATGCAGCCCTATAAGCATTTTGTGTGTGTGTCAGAACCGATCCAATTGAAGAATACATTTCCACATGTGTTAGTAGCTAAGAATGAGGAGTAAAGAAAAAAAAAAAAGAAAAGAGCCCAACTGTTAATGAAAGCCAAAGCTTGCATGTTCATTCTGGTTAGATTCTCAGTTACTGGATAACTAATCTTATAAGATCATACATAGACAGACACATGGGCAACACACAAGTAGGCTAATGGGTCTGATGGATGCCTTCCAGCCTAGACCTGCTTAAAGATCTCCAGTGGCATTGCAAAGATGGAAACAAGGCCAATTTCTTGCATTACTAGTAGCTCCAAATAGGCAGCAGACATTTCAAATTTCTTTGAAATTTTACTATCAGGTAAAAGTAAGATGCTAATGATACCAGAAGAAATGCAGGGAAGTATTTCGAAGTTGCAAGTAGAATTCATAACTCTCTAGGAATTGATTAATAGAAATCTGGTCCGAGACTACTTGAACATAGAGATGTTACCGTTCCAGAGAACCTGCAAATCTGAGCGATCCCACATAGTACTATGGTTTTATTTACAAGTGGTTCAAAAAGTTGTAGATTTCAGAAGCACTGTACAGATAGGAATGACATGTATCAGGATCCTGCAAGAGTAATAGGATAATGAAGCATTAATTATTGCAAGACACAGCTGTAAAGACAGTATAGTGACCTGCTAGACTGAGATAAGTAACTGATTAACAGTTTCTGAAATGTGATCTCAAATTTCACAGTGGAAACAACAAAGGGAATCTCTACCAGATTTCTTTCTGGCATGGGTGAATATGTCAGTGTCTTCTCTGAAGGAGACCTTAATGCAAACTTAGCAGTAACAGGAAAAGAATCTTGTCCAAAAGTGTTGAGAAGGGACAGAATATTTTGAAGTGATTCACTGAACTGGTTTATTGACTAGGCCTGTAGTTTTCCAATATCCTTAAAAGTTACTTTTTTAAGGTAGTCGTTGAACATTAAGGTCATCTCTGATTTCTACTAACAGAAGCTGTTGCCTCAGGGGAGAGTATCTTAAATCTTTTCTGCCTAGGACAAACCAGCACTTTCTTGCATTATGTATATCATACCAACCTTTTGCCTAAAAAGGAAAAAAAAAACCTGCTTTACTGAAGTTAAATAAATAAAAACCAAAACACAGAAGTATTTGATCATTGTACTTACATCATAAACCTGGGGACTTGTCAGACAGCGGGCTACCAGGCCACACCAGCTGGGCAGAGTTGTGGTTAACGGAGGGCCACTGTGAGTGAGAATTGGCTTTAAATAACTTAAATAGTTAAGGAAAACACATCAGTGCTTGAAAACCACTATTGAAAATAAAAAGACAATTGTACCTAAACGTGGTTCTGCCTTTGATCTATGTGCTGCTCAATAATTGTGACTAAAACATCCATTGAAAAAAATCTGCATTTTTAAACAAATAAATGAAAAACATCTGCCCCCAACGTTTTTCCCTTGATCCTTTTAAGGGCAGTTTCTTTACCTGCAATTTCTGCAAGGGCAGCTAACTACCTCTCCTCTTAAAGTTTCGAGCAGTTGCAATGTTTCCAGCTTTTGGGGTCTCTGGATCCAAAAGGAGCAAGCAGAGGTAGAAGCACTTTGATGTTAATAGGTCCAAGGGCATTCCCACTCTGATGGGAGCATGGTGTCGAGATTGTAAGCTAGAGGTAACAAGCTGACACACCTATGTGGCTCAACACAGAGAAATAAAGAAATACTGTCCATCCAACCTCCTCTAAGCAATGCAGCCACCTGAACTGGTCCACTCGCTGCTAGCTGGTCACTGAGCCACAGAGATGCAACCAGAGATCTTACTCTGGTAAGTCTCAGACATCTCTGCAGTGCACATATACATACCACACATTGCCTCAGAAAGGCAAAGGGAAAACTGTATGACAAGAACCACGTAACACAGCACAGAAGGAAAGCATCTGCCCAGGCAATGCTACCTAGATTACACTGAGGGGACACAGGAGTGGGAAAGGAAGGTGTCTTTACACCTCTCCTCATAGGTCTGCCCCCAGGTAAATCCGTAGTTGTTCACGCTAGTACTCCAGACTGATGATATGCCTGAGGAAATGCTCAGGAGTCAAAAAAGGTGTCCCTGCTACAGAGACTGGCACAAGAACAGAGCTCAGGAGGAAAGTGCTAAGACTTCCAAACATTGTCTGAAATCAGGACCAGAAGGTTTGCTGTTGCTGGAGGGGGGGTGGGGGGGGGGTGGGTTGTTTTTTTTAAAGTCAGTCTGATTATTTTAAATGTAAATATATATTGCAGATATTCTAGTTACTTTCTTAGGCCTTTAAGTACAGAAGGAATTGAGTCCACTTGTGAAATATAACACAGTTTCCTTGATGCTTTCAACAGATCAGGTGCTTGGGGGAAAGAGGGGGTTAAAAAAAGGGGCTGTTTTAGCAGAGATGTATCCCCTCCCCTTTAGCAGAGCCTAGCATAGCATGTTTACTTGAGCACATAACGGCGTGATTATGCCACTGCAGAGTTATATTTCCTCCTTCCCTCCGCCAGTAACAGTGTGGCTACACCCAGTCCTGGAAAGAAATAAACTCTTGCCCCTTACAGTAACCTACCAGCCTCTATGTTGTCCTGTGGCAGACAGGCATTCAGTGACTCAGTTGTAATAAAACAAACCCAGAAAGAGACATCTGGTACTTCAAAGTTGCAGTTTTCTTCGTGTGCAACAATTGTGGGTGAACCCAGGGAACAGCCCATGACATTAAATGAACTCTGCATTCCACAGGAATGAAGTTCCTGGTTATCCATCCGCATAGAGCCTGCGGGCAATAGCCAGTGTTGGAGCACACTGCCAAGTGCATCTTTTTCAAGTTAAGTTCCCTTGCAAAGACTAAATTTTGAGACAATCTGCCTTTCTACCTGCAAACCGAGTGAATGCATCAGTAAAAAATATTTTGACTTTTAGCCATGGGTTTAGAGGTGGCATTTCTAAAGATGATCTCTTCCCTGCAATTTAAGCCCGCCCAGCCAATGTTTATCTGAATGCCTCCTTGCAACAGAAGGAAGATAGAAGAACATAAAATTTTACCTCTAAGATGCAGTAAGACAGTTCTGCCTTTGGATGTTAGTTCCCTTGGCACAAACTTCACAGAAACCTTCCCTAATGATTGCCAGTCACCACTGAAAAAGCAAGTGCACTACCAGCATCCTTTAAGTTTCTGTGAAACAGTTAAGCTGTAATTTTCAACTAGCTCTCTCCCCCCGCCCTTGCTGCAGCTGCTGGGGACTGCACTTGTGCTAGCATCAGCCGAGGGGAAGTCAGCATTGCCAACTACTCCTTTTTTCATTGGGCACATCCCTTTTGTAAACGCAGGGGAAGAGGATAGCTCTGCTTCCTTCTCAAAAAGACAAAAAAGAAGCAGTCAGCCACAGCCAGATCCTTCCGTGCTCTTACCATAGAAGTCTTTTTTTTTTTTTTTAAATAAAAAAAATGGACCTCAATACACTTTGACACCAGCCACTACAACTTAAAGGGTTAACTTGAATTTACTGACATTTATGAATATTTAAACTAGCACATATGCTCCCTTCTGGGCTTTGACCCAGTACTACTGGATCTGAAAGCATCAGTCACAAACAGATTTTATCCTGAACAGGCAAGTATTAGGATCTGAATGCCTTCAACACTACACTTGGGTTTCCCTGGGTGGGAAGTCTTGATGCACAAGGCATGGAAGGAAACTACTGTGCTCCAACCAGGCCAGCAATCTCTCATCAACCCATGGCCAAAACCCCAGTAAAAAGACTCACTTCTCAGATGCAATAAGATGAAGGCCCTGTCACAGGTATTTACATATATTTAACTGCCCCAGAAAATACTAGGAATCAAGAACTGAAACTCCTTTGAATTTCTGGGTATAAGTGACTTGCCATGGCCACAAGATTATTTTTGCCATTTCCCACTAAGTAAGTGTAAGCTGTTAAGGCGGGGCATCTGTATGACATACTGATTAAGAATACGCTAGATAGATTAAAAAACACAAGCATGAAAGACAGGGCAGCTACACAAAAATTGCTCAGAGACTTAAACAAGGCTATCTAAATAGTATAACAACAGCTTCAGAAAGGTTGTACAGTACTATATTCATACAAGGACACTCTCTGCTTTAACACCCATAGGAAGGTCTGCATATATTGAAGGGAATAAGCTAGATCACATGTAGATTTTTAGTTCAGAACTTCCCATATCAGCAATGGGTTTCCAAAGAGGACTTGATCACAAAAGCAGATGGCTCTTCAGAGCAATGACTGGGGGCTTAGACATGTACAATGAACTGGAAAACTAGTTTGGGCTATGACCATCAGTGAAGATGAGAACAGATTAATGGAACAAATCAGAGGATCTGAAATAGTTAATTGGCTGTCTTACTCCTTAGGAAGGAACTTCAGCTCCTAGAACTGACTGGTTTCTGTCCTTCAGCAAGTGTGACATACCATGCATTAGAAAAAGGAAAGGTCCGTCTTCTGAGTCAGCAAATTCTGTGCCTTGAACCTGTCAAATACTTGATCTTTCTCCTGTTTGAATCTCTCAAGTGCTTAAGGCCACATATGGGTACATGAAAAGGAAAAAAAAGTGAACATTTCATTCCTTGAAGCTAAACTGTGTTTTCAAAAGGATACTTATGGTCAAAGCTATACCATAGTCTGAAGAGCCAAGCACTTTCCTGCTTTGTCCTGTTCCTTCTTTCAGAATCTGGGCCATCCTAAAAATAAGATAAAAACATGTTCAATTATTTCAGGCAGAAAAAACCCAAATCATACATTCCAATCATTCACATTATAAGGTCCTGTACAAAAAAAGCCAAATTACTTCAATGCTATACTAGGACTGCAGAAAAAAAATCTATTTAGAGACATGCTTGTACTGAGAAGGTTACATTCCCTAGAAAGACCAGAAATGACTGCAGAGAAGTAGGCCCTCTTCATTAACCTCGAGTTACCTTAATGAGCCCTCTATTACCAAGTTCCCTTGAGTCTAAAAGCTTATCACAGAGCTAATGCAGTAATAGATACAGAAGTAAGTCCAAAACTGACAAATAAACCTCACTGATGTCCCGTCCCCATGCTCCTCCCCAAATAAATTAACTGATCCCTATTCATTGTTTGGTTGGCTTCCTTACCTCGAGGTCTATTCTATGTTCTTTCCTTAAGCCTACTGCTTCCTTGGAAGAACAAGGAAATTTACCATACCTGCTGAACTCTCACAAACCTGATGAAAAATATCACACTTAAAAGAACACGCTTAATAGGGAATCCATATAAAATCACAACTGAGGAAGGTCATGCAAAGTTCCTAAGTGCTAGATCAAGCTCAGGTATATCTAACACTGCTAACAGTGTTAAATATAATCCCTTTACTAGCTGTGCTGCAAGTCATCGCACCAACTGGTCTGCAGCTGCATTTGTTTTTACTTTTGTTACTGTTTTGGGTTGGGTTTGTTTTTTTGGGTTTTTTTTGTGTTGGGTTTTTTTTTTTTTTTTGTTTTGTTTTGTTTTGTTTTGACCGGAGGCCAAAGTTAAACACAGGAAAACAGATGAAGTGAGAACGCCTTGTATGAATCATCTTCCAAACTACTGGAAAAGAACAAGACGGGGTTGCCCTGCGTACTTCAGATCTGCAAAAAATCCATGATCTACCAAGAGTTAAAGCTTAGTACATTTTCACTCCCAAATGATATATTTTCTTTAACTGTGACATGCTGCTAATCTTAGCTTGGTGAAAGAAAGAGGAATCCAAAGGGAACTGACTAATGGAGTCTATTAGGAATGCAACACAAAGCTAAAGAGGGAAACAAATGGGTAAGTGCTCTATGTTTACATGAAGGAAAAAAAGCTAGTTATTTCCACCCAGACACTGAATGAGAACAGAATACCCATACTCTGTTTCTTGTTAAAGCAATTCCTCAAACACTGACAAGGTTAGTCTGAACTGGCCAAAGCCATCTTACCACGATACCACTTCCTAACCTTGGTTTTATGCAATAACCATCGGCTTTACAGTAGATAGTGTTTGAGGCCTTCTGCTTGCTTCCAGATAGCTACAAAACCAAGTTCACCCTTTTTGATACCCAAACCCACCATTTCAGAATCTATTTTGTGTGCTGGACACAGGCTTCTACAAAGAACACAGATATGCCTAATGCAGTTTCTGCAATGAGAGAGATGCTTCCTGACCAAGTAACTCTTATCTGTACAACCTGTGACAAAAAATTTAAAAAAGGCAAGGCAGGAGAAACCTGTAATAAGCACTAACAAGCAAGCTGATCCCAAATACAGCAAGTATCCCATGCATGTACCTGTGACCAGCCTGAACACCGGCATCATACAACCTGAGGTTTACAAAGCAGAACTGCAAAAAATTCACGTACTTGCACCCTATGCATTCTCTGGGTCCAAAGTCATCCATTTTTCCTGCCATTCAGCTTCCTCTAGCAGGTTCCCACATAAGCGACCAGTTGTGCTACTGAACAATTAGTTTCAAGCAGTACTCTCAGAGAGTGTAAACTAAGGTCTGGACAGGGGAAGCTCCCAGTTAAGCCCCAGGAAATGTTGGCTTGCTATTTTTTTTCCAGACTTTTCACTCGTCCTGTGAATTCATTCAGTTTATATATGAGGAAAACTGAAATTTCTGCTATGAACGACATTCTTTCAATAGTCTTGTTTGTCAATAGCATATTGCAGGGAAAAAAGTCAACTCTTGGGTTGTTACTGATGCATAGAAAGCTGCACTACAGATTCACAGCAATAGTTTGCTAAATATAAATGACAATTTTCCAGTGCTCCTTTTGCCTCATACAGATGGTAGGTAGTACAGGCAAGATCCAGCTGGCTTGTGGTACGGTATACAGGAGCTGAAACTGGATTAGTGGACTTAATCTTTGATTCTAAGAAAGTCCAAGGGCCAAAATTTGGTATCCATTACTGAACAGAAGCCAAGAGGATTATCTCTGGGTCAGTCTTGGGGAGGACTGTTTATGCTGTAGCATGTTAAAAAGCAAGCATGTTGGGTGGGTGGGGGAAGAGGCACATTGTTAGAGTGCATTAGTAGGTTTGGGAAGGTTTTTGATGCCTTACATATATACATAAAAATTTGAACACTGCAGCATTACACCCAACAAAACAGAATGTTTTTTGGTGGGCACTACTTGAATATTATAAAGTAAAATGCATTCCTGACTTGCTAGCTAGGAGAGAAAGGTTTTATCCATGCACATAGCTTCTGCAGTTCCTTATCATCTTAGTTATAAAATAAGATCAGCCTAATAGAGAAGTTATGTAATTACTTACTCCTTGTAAGACTTGAAAGCTGTCATTAGTAGGTGGAGGATCCTGATCTGGGTCAACCCCAACCCTACAGAAACATTAGGAAAACAAAGCAAGTGGTGTTACTGAGGGTTGCAAACGCTGCAAGTTTGGCAGGATGCATTTTAAAAGCACTTCAAGCACCCAGCAAAGCTGCATTCAGAGAGGTTATAAGAATAGTTTGAGGAAGAGCTGTCCATTATTCCCCTGCAGTTACATAGCTATAAACAAGATACTCTCTCACTCAAGCAGCAACTACCTGTAGATAACAGCTTTAACTCCATCTCAGCATCAACTTTAACTGCTTACCTTTGTTGCCAACTCATTTAGGACACTGGCGAACACTATTTTTGGCTTAAAAGGTGAACTGTGGGTAGCATCCTCTTCAGTGGAGAACATCCCTCATATCCAGCAGCAAGAAACCAGAGACTAAGGATAAGCCCAGCCTAAATATTTGACACAGCAAATAACTTAGCTGCTAGATAGGCCTGAGAATGGCTCAAATATACGATTTAAAAAAGCCACACACACAAACCACGTTTTAATGCACTGTGTGAAGCAACAAAAATACTTTATAAAGACTCATAATATTAATTTGCTGCAAGTTTCATTCACCTAACACAACACAGCCACAGTGGATTAACAAGAGGTCTGTCTAGTCCAGCCTCCCACATGAGTGAGAGAGTCTGTATAATGAGATGGTGGATGATTACAGAATAATATGTTAATAAGAAACTGTCTACTTGCTTTTGCATAGTTAGCAAGCATCTTATTACTGAACCATCCTTTCACATACTGCTGCTATCCAAGATGGGTATTTAATCCTTGTAATTATGTTTAGGTTCTTCTGGTCTGTTTTGGGTAGCTGTTTAAGATTAGACTTGTCTATTTTTAAATCCTATTCATGCCTTAATCTCTGTGCTCTCTTGTAGAGCCTAGACCTCCAACCTCAAAAGTTAGGTGAGATTGTCAGTCTTGAACATGTTGTGTTTCAGTCCTACCATGTTGGTACTGGAATGTGAAATCCCACCATAAGTGCAGGAAAATGCATGCAATAACAAAAACATACTGTCTGAAATGGCTAACATCTTCGTTTCCCCTCTCTTGGAAGGGACTGAGCTGGTTTAGTGCTATTTCTTTGTTACCTAGACTTTGTGTCAGCTGTTTCTACGCACAGTGTTATGCAACATCCCTGAGGATCACCAGAAACCAAGAGAACCTTGCTGGTAAGACCATATCATTTGTGTGTCCCAGGGACATATGCTTGCATAAGGCAAGCAGTGATCCAGACATGATTTACCTTCAGGCACAGAAGATGGCATGGATTAAACTAAAAGGCAACAATAAAAGAAAAGTAGGCATTGAACTAAAGTTTTGAGTCATCCTTGTGGACTCGTGGCCAATCCAAGGCCTCACATGACAATGTAATTCAGGGAAAATCCAGAAGGCCACTCTAAAACAGCCTGCAGCAGCCTCATATAGAGCTAGTGCTGACCCAGTCCTCTGCCTGGATTTTTTCCTGAGTCTTTTTTTCTTTCCTCATTACTTCTTTTTTCCATATACAGGATCATCTTAACCCTTGGGCACATTTGGCCTGGGAATTCATTAGCACTGACCAGCCTCCAGACTAAGAAGCTTTACCAGTTCAAGGGAACACTGGACAGACAGACCGGGTACTGGATGCTAAAATAAAATGCCACACACAAGAGCTCTGCAAGGTTACAAGGGCTTAGATGTTACTGCTTAGGCTATCACTAAGCAGTGAAGACATAAGAAGGGTTTTCTGCAGACAAACGAGTTACCTAATGAAGCCTCATGCAGAAAGCTGACAAGCAACGTCAGGAAACAAAATAAAAGGAAAGAGATTCATGGCTTTCCAAACCCAGCTGCTCACTGGGGAGGTTCAATGCACTATGCACAGCCACCGCACTCCCATCAGCCGTGCAGTTGGCAACGTGACCAGGGAGTTCAAGAAGCTCGTTCCAGAAGATGAACATAGCTTGCATTCCCTAAATAGTTTTAACTCACTGGGCTAACCTATTCACTTCACAGTACACAAGAAAACCAAACAATTCAGAATGTCTCAACTTTTACTTGACTTACAAGGTTGTGCATTTGTTTTGCGGATTTTAAAGCTGCCCTTAGGCAGGGGAAGGGGGCTTAATGGAGGACCAAAGCAGGATGACCATACTGTTCAATGAATAGTACAATAGTACATCACAGGCCAGGTGATTGGGTTCACTGTTGTGCTGAAGAGGAAAAGAGAGCTTTTCTATATTAAAATGGTTCAACTTATCAAAAAAAATTCTTACTAGAGACATTTCTTTCAATATTGAAATAGTACCTCAGCATAGACTTGTCTATTTTACTTTTTATTTCCCCAAAGTTATTCTTCAGGTGAATTTATATTTTAAGGATTTCTAATTAATTATTTTCAATAAATCACTTCTTTTTAAAGTTCATGTTTCAAAGTGTGTCCCTCAGTACACAGATTAACCAAAATACATTACTATTCTGAATTCCCATGACTACATTTTTTTTCTTTCAACCAGTATACTGTGTCTCTTATGTTCTACTCTAGCATGAATTGTATACAAAGCTTTATTTTCTGGTAGCAAGTCTGCCTGTTTAAGTTTCATGGTATATAGACCCTGGTGTCATGACAAGCATCATGTTTTTGCAGGCCCTGCCCACAAATGTCTAAGAAAGTCTCATCTTTATCACCTGAAACAAAACAATACAAAAAACCAGTCAAGTCTCTCCCAACCTCCTTTACAGTGAAGAGAAGCACAGAAAACATTTAGTAACTTTATTCTTACTTAACTACTTCCATCATTAAAAGTATAAGTAAAGCTCATGCATGTATGTCTTCAACATATTTTTTTTCTGGTGATTAAAAGAAAAAAGCCATCTCACATCCAACCCACAGTACATTTAAAAATCTTCCTGTAATTTACATGTGCTGTAAAGGCCACTATCAGTTCTCATTTAACCAGTTTTTAAATTAAGAAAAATTGTTACTGGATTGATTTAAATAGATCCCCTCTCAGAGATCAGGGGCACAGAGAGGATAGCCTTGCTAATGACTGTGGTGTTTTGCTCAAATCCCCTAGCAGAAAGGCAGGTGAGCAAATGAGCTCTGGCAGAAAACAGTGCTTTGCTGAAGAGGCACAGACTGTGTCATTAGGACTGGGGGGCACGTCGGCTGTGGGACAGCCAAGGCCAGGGCAGTGCAGAGGCCAGCAAGCATCTTTGTTTTCCCCTCCACCCTTTCTGAAAGCCCATGGCAGCAGCTGTGTGTGGATTCCCCAAGGGTGTACAGTAGCAATTCAAGTAAAGAACTCTTAAAAAGCAGATATCAGATGAAGAATACGAGCAGTATTTCAGCTGTAACAATGCATATATATCCCAAAACTGACCAAAAAAATCGATCTATTTCCCCCATTGACATAAATTCAGTATTTCACAGATACCTTAATACTTCAGTACAGACAGTTACTAGTACATAAAGTTCAGCCATCTTTATTTCTGCCTTGGGAAGTTTACCAGAATCTGTAGACAAGAGTATGCTACAGTTAAAATCCAATTTAAGTGTATTTCTTCACTCCTCCCTAATTAAATATTTTTTCTTTGCTTTTAAGGGATAAAAGGCTTTTCACACTTTAAGAACTCTGTAATAGTAAAGGAACTACCATTAAGCTCCTCATGCCCAATATGCCTAATACCAAAGCACCGTGTTTCTGCTTTTAACTGACTCCTGACCTTCTTGGTCCTTTTTCTACAGATAGAACTCCAGCATCACATGTAGGAGAGCAGTTGCTCAGATTTGATCCCTCAAACATTAAGCCTATGCATAATTCAGTAATTTAAGCAGCGTGATAGAAAATGGTTGACACACAAAATGTGGAACGCAAAGTGGAAACTAAATGTATGGAAAGGAATGGTAAAAAAAGCAGATAGAACTACTTCAAGTTCTCCACGACATCATTTTAAAATGGGTGGAACCATTTCTTCTTATACTTCAAAAGCCTTTCCAAGGCCCTGCAACACATAGATGACAAGTTACCAAAATACCAGTCTTTATCACATTCTAGCATATGTAACTAGTGTGGCAAGAGCCATAACTGACTGTAATAGATAGCTTGTACAGAGAGTTTGGGAACTGTTAACATACTGCATCTCTGGCAAATTTAGTAGATGGCTGGGAACCTTCAAGTGTGACAGGATACATGAAAAACTTACCATTGCTCCACCCCAAAGAGTCTTCTTTGTATAAATATTCTGTATGTATTTATATATACACAGACACATGCATACAAATACACTCTCTCCTATAGCTGCCAGCTACAGATTTTTTCCCCCCTCTTTCCTTCTCTATCCATGTATCAGTTCTAGAAACCATCAACTGGAGAAGACTAGGATTCTGCTTTATCTCTGCTCTTATTACCATCTTCCTGTAAAGCAATGTGATAACCCTCAGTTTTTAAAATACATCCCCAAAGAGGCTGGGCTAAATTATCTATTAAGTCCCTTCCAACTTGAACAGTTGTTTGAATAACTCTAAGGAATACTTAAGAATACCTGTGTAATTAAGGATCATAGGATTGTATCCATGATTTATCAGCTTTCAAGTCTTCCCAGGCCAGAGACACTAATTTTGCTTCATTAATTACCCATACACAAGAGTTAAAGGAAGTGGTGTTTTGTGGTTTTTTTTTTTGTTTGTTTGGGTTTTTTTGGTTTTTTTTGTTTTTGTTTTTTTTTTTAAGCTAAAGTCACGACGTGCAATCCACACTTTCCCAGCTCAGAAGAGAACAGACTCAGAATTGAGGAACATCTATGGCACTCTGCAGAAAAGGAGAAGCAGCAGCATGCCATAGCATAGAAAAAAGAGCACACAGTGTTACAAAGATGAAGAAAGCCAAGCACCAAGTTAATTTGGTATAAAGGAAAGCACAGTGTCACCTGAAATACAGCCAGTGGCTTTCACTCATCTCTTCCACCGATGAAACATGGTCATCAACTCTGGTACAGTACAAGAATGCAATGTGAGTAACAAAATGCTCATGAGATGGTAGCTTTACAGAGCTCCCTAGCAAAACAAAATAAACCAACAAAAAACCCTACCCAATCAAAAAAAGACAAAGCATACAAGAATAAGGATGGCAGAACAATGATAAAGTGACAAAAATAATAAAAGTTAACAACAGCAGCACTTTATGATTGAGATGTCCAGTAATATTCTTCATTCCTTCAGATTCAGGCTGGCAAAACACCTGTATTCATGACAGACTACCTCCCCCTGAAAGTTAGATCCAATAGCTCTCAAGAGAGCTGCTATAGAGGCACAGCCAATCTAAGACAATTCCTACCACTTCAGACCTGCACATGGTCTAGAACAGAAAAAGTCGTTAGAGGAAGTCATGACAGAGGCCATCAATACTGCCTAGTTTCAGAGCAGTCCAATACAACCGCCAATATGTACTACATCACTCATTTGGTTTCCCTAACAATTGACTAAATCTTGAGCATAATAAATCTCTGGTTATAACAGAGTGTGCTTTTACTCCTTGCTTTGACTTTTTCAAGAGTACTTAGAAAAAAAAAAGAAAAACACAAGTGAAAGCATGTTCAGTTTCTAGTACTTTCCATGTAAACTCCTTAGCAGCTTGTGGGTTTTTTCCCCTGTTTTTCCATGAAGGCATGCTACATGAACTATATATTGCTTACATGAAATAAAAGCCCAGATGATCAGAAATTCACAGAGACCTCACTTTACAAAGAGCGGGTGTACACATCCTGATTGCAGGCTCACATCTTAACAAACCAAACATTTAAGGACATAGCTTGTGCTACGAAGAGCATGCACTCATCTAATCCTTGAAGGCCAAGGCAAATACCAGACTTAGGATAGATTTGTTTTGGATTTGTGGTTCAATAGCTCTTCTCCCATACCAACATACAATCCAGGTCAGAGCACTCTGGTCTGAAAAAGCCAACCCTGAGATGGCTCTGCACTAAAACTACAAACTGCTCAATAAATTCTCTTTTACGACTTCTTTCTCTTTGCTGTATCTTTGCCAAGTTTGTATACTGAAGTCTTCCCAGATGTCTATAAAGAGTACAGCATTTTTGGAAAGTTTTAGCTATTTTGGAAGAGTTCAACTGTTTCTCAGAAGGTGCCTGAGGAAGAAGATAATTCCCACTTATGTTTTTCCCATGTTTTAAAAAACAAAACCAAAACCAAACCAACAACAAAAAAACCCACCACCCCCATCCCCCTCCCAATCACTAAAAAGACTCTGGAATTAGGAAAAGTTGTTTCAGGTCGGGTTTAGGGTGCCTTTGAGTATTCCTTTACTTGACCTAACCAAAATAATGACTCGTGAAACCGCATGCTGAGGCTTGCCAGTTAAACCTGTATCACCCATGTGCTCTAGATATATCTCAACCCAGCTCCTACAGGGTATGAGCCTTCCCCACACTTTTTCTCTCTGGTGTGAATTGCTGTGTGTCAGAGCACAAGAACACAGATAAGGAAGCATCTTCCATGCTCACTTCTAGACATCCAAAAGAGGAGGCAATCTCTTTCCTACCAAAGGAAAAACCCAGAGGGGTGAGGCTGGAGGTTCAGAGGCTGCACTATACCTCCATTAAGAGAGATTCTAGATTGATGATGAGAAACTAGAGACTGGGAAAGAAGGAGGAAGATGGGAGAAACTAGACAGGGAAAGACAACTGGAGACACCAGTGCAGAAAAAGATATGGTGAAAGGAAAAAGCTCATAAGAGAGGGCAAGAGACAGTGCCTGTGTCTGTGCACCTGCCCTTCAAGGGCAGCAGAGAGCAGCTAGAAGGCAGTGAAGAGAAGGATCTAAGTTGTAGAATAATGGAAACAGGCTGCAAAACCTCCTATCAGGCATCCCCCACTCCAGTTGGGAACATAACACAAGGCTGGATCTCAGCATCAACACTCTCCTCCGGCCATGGCAGCACACTGAGGCATGGTATTTAAGAAATGCACATTTTATCCTTGGACCAGTGTGGGTAAGAAAGTATAACCTGAGACTGCCACCAAGCTGCCAGTTTTACCACCATCCCAGATAATGAGGTAGTGCACACAGCAGCTATGTGAGTTAGTGTTTCCAGATTTGAGTTTGCTCATTTAAAGAAAAAAAAAAATCACTAAATAAAAAGGTCTTTAAAAGACTGTATTTGCAAAGCCAGACATAAGGCAGTAAATACCTAAATTGACATTGTCTGTGCAACCTTTAACTTTTAGGGTAGAAAGATACCTAAAATATTTTAAATTGAAAAATATAATGCTTTAAGATTTAGAAAAAAGGTTGCTAAGTATAACTGAAATTACTTCATTAAAATAAACATGAACTTCCTCATTTCAAGCAGACTATGAAGGAGAGGAAGGCATTAATCTACATGTTGCTTCATTCAACATGAAAAGAACCAGGTCAATAACCTCCAATGAAAAATGGAAAAAACATTATTTTGCAATACAAATGCTAGGAGTTCCCTTTTTTCCTGTGACAGATAAATGAAATTATAAGTCAGCTACTTTTCTGAAAAGAGGAACTTTGCCAGTGGTTTTGATTTACAGGGCTCTCCAGTTTGCTAGAATTGTTAAAACTTCAGGCAGGAAACTGTTTCTTTGTTTTAGTCTCAAAGGATGAGACTATATTTTTAATATCCAAGTCATGCTTTAGTTTCTAAGAAAAAAAAATCTATTGCCAGAAAAGTATAACTGTTTACCACTCACATGCTTGGATATGTCTCACCGATAGACAGTCAAGAAATTCAAACACATGACATCATGGCTTTAACTCCAGTTTCTGGTGTTAATCTTTAACTTGCTTAACATCAAGTGGCAGAAACCAAACGCATCTAAAGATCCCGTTATTTTTTACTTGGATTTTGCTGTCACAACCTCACTTTCCCAATCAGTTAAGCAGAAAACTAAAGTCAAGTCACATTAGTTTCCTATGTCCCTTCACTCAACCTAGGAAGCAAGTCACCTTTTTTCTTTTAACCTCTTTTCTGCTAAATAGTCCTGTATGGGAGCACTACTTATTTCCAGCCTCTTACAATCTAAGCCAATGGGCAACTGCCAAGGCTCCGAAAGCATCCCAGTCCACCCCAGAGACAAGTTACCTACTGCACAGCCTCAGGACTGCATCAGCACTATATACTGCGCTGTCGAGCAAGGCACTGGGACAGCATCTCATCTTGATCTCCTCCTGCCTACCACTTCCACTGGGTAGAAAGGGATGGAAAACAAAAAAGCAGCCTATTTCTAGAATTCAGCTGGAAACTAATTTGTCGCTTTCTTAAGCCTGTAGAAGTTGGACAGGACTTCTTGCTTCCCAGCAGAAAGGGCTCTATCACAGAGGGTACTTTACCAGCACCAAGTTTCTAATTCTTGATCAGCTGCACACGGCTGCCACCTAGTGGCACAAATCTGATTTCACGTGGTCTCAAAAAGTGCAATCTCCATCGTTAACAGAGCAGTGCCTATCAAGGCAGCTGTAGGCAGACCCATGCAGTTTAAAATAGTTCCTTTGTAGAGTTCCCTTGTTTACATTATATCCTTCCCTTAATAGGGAAGTTAACCATTTGTTTTCTGACAACCATGCCAAACAAATGACTTCAAATTACTGCTTACTAGCAAGGGTGGGTAAATCTCCCAAAAAACTACATCTAAACACTCAGAGCTATGATTTGGCCAGCTGCCTTTCGGCAGCTGCTCCTCTAGGAATGGTATCATAGCCTTTCCAGCTGTTCTGCCTTGTTAACGATTTTTGCAAGTATAGCCAACCTGAAGGGCAAGCCTGGCATGGATACAGAGTTAGCCCTTTCCCCCTTCAGGAGCAACTCATCAGCCAGGCTCACGGAGCCTCATTACTGAACCAGATTAGTCCTGCTAAAGAAGTAAGTGCGTATTCTTGGATGCTTCCACAAACTGCTTCCTAGGCTTGATGGGGAAAGAAGAGGAAAAAAAGAAACGAAACCCAAAAAATGCACAAAAAAAAAAGCTGCTACCTCAGAACTAGTTTCAAGTTGGCCAGGAGCTGGACCACATGCTAGAATTCAGTCCCGTCTCACCACTGATGACTGAAGGAGCCCTATGGCAGAGGTAATGGTTGACTGCACTCAGAAGCTGCCTTCTGATATAGGCAGACTGAACACAATTCCTCTTCACTTTGTTCAGCAGCGCATCCTGTCCCTTGCTGGATGGCAAGGTTTGAAGGAAACACCCAGCTATGCTCCCTCAACAGAAGAGGTACGGGGAGCAGGGCAGAAGGCTCAGGATGCCAGCACCTACAATGAGAGCTGTCAGAGTCAGTTCTGTTGACCTGATTGCAGCCGTGTTTTAGAAGATGCTTTGGAATCCACTCAAGTGGAGATCAGACAAGGGAAGTCCTCACATCAGCCATCAGAGGCTGCAGGCAGATCTTGGCAGACTTCACTCAGCCATCACAAGCAGACTGCAAGCAGTGTTCTTGCCTGCATACAGTTGGCCAGAATTCATCTCCTGCTCCCTTGTACCCCATGCCTCGGACAGTCTATGCACACTGCCAGTTACGCAGATGCTATGCCTGCCCTGCTTGCAGAGGTGTATTAGTACAGTTGTTCCTTATATATCACCATCAGACAGAAATCATCTTCTGTTGTCAGAGGTGCCAAATGTAAAGCTGCCCATGGCACCTACTCCAGGTACCTTTTTAAAGTCATTACATAGCTCTCACGTGGGAACAGAAACCAGTCAGGCTGGGCTTAGAAATATCGTTATGATGTGGTATCTCACAATCATTCATGACACAACTGCACTGCAATTGTTTTTGTTGTTGACTTCACACCAGTCGTTGCATTACCTGTTGTGATTGCATGACCTTCAGAGAGCCTGACTACATTGAAGTGATGCTTCTTTCTGGCGTGCTAGCCAAAGATCTGGAACTTGCATTTAAAGACAGTTTTGAAGGACAGAAATGAATTCACCAAAAAAAGGAAACCATGATTTCCCAATGTTTGCCATTAGTCAGAGCTGAGATACTGTAAATCACTGCTGTAATGCCTGTCCCCAGCTGGAGGCATGCTAGCTTCAATGAGAAGAGTTCACAAGCATTTCTGGGAGTCCTATCTTTTTTTTTTTTTTTTGCCAACCTAGAAAGCATCTGCTACCTATTGCCACAAGCAGTTCACTTAAATTTTCCAAAAGCAGCACCAGTCCTTAAGAATGATTGGTTCTTCCAAAGACTGAAACTGGTTTTACCCAAGATTGTTTTTTCCCGTTCTATCACAAGGCAATGGGATAAAAGTTCTGGTTAGCACAATTAGAAAGCAAGACAAAGTAAACTTTCAAGTGCTGAAAAGCACAAATAATTTACTTATGAAAAATGCACTGAAGGGTTTGTACAACATGTCGTGTTTTAATTTCACTCTATTTACCTTTGCACACCCAACCACCAAAACTTTCACAGAATGATAACATGTGGTCTTTAATAATGATTGATTCACGATTCTCTAGCACTTCTGTTGGTAACTATCCTCAAACATGAATGTACTTTCAGCCCAAAAGTACTAAGTATTGGCCAGGATTTACAGACAAATCTCTATAATAATGCTATTTACTCTTTTCACAGGTCTCCTCAAAACAGGAGGAAACACATCCAGAAGACTAGCAGGATCCCATTTATCCCAGATGTTTAGATAACACCAGGGTTTGTTTGGACAGATGTTTAAAGTGCATTCAGTTTAGCACAACCCACTAAAGATTCCGTTTAACTTAAAAAACATAACAGGGCCATTACCAAGAGCCAAAAGACAGGGAAATATCTCAGTATAATAGGAAGAGAAGTTTATATGGGACTATATAGATTAATTCTGTCTTTTCAATATAGGGGCTGCTGTATCAGGCGACAATATTCCATATCCTACTGGGCTGAAAAGAGCCTAGATACCTACTTGCATTAGAGAGCTGTAGGCTGAATTCCAGCAGCATTACTACATTTTCTTCACTGGCCTGCACTAGCACCTTCCTCTATAAAACATGATGTTCTAAATACCTAGAACACCTCTAGCAAGTATTAAACTTCTGTAGGACTATGCCTGATTAGCACAGTTGCCACTTGAAAAGTGAAGTTTCCCCAGCATACAGTTGCATACTGACCTGATGTTAAGCCATGACAGCATGGGAGTTGTACCTCCACCGACAATCCACACAGTGAAAAAGACGATGAGGAGAGTTGTCGAGAACATCATTTGATGTGAGTAGGTAGCGGTATCTCGTATAGCCAGAGCAAACGCCATGGCTCCCCTGAGACCTATGCCAAAGAATGAAGTAGCAGAGCTTCAGAAGTGCAACCACGCCTATTTATAACACATCATCTTTCCCTGCTCCCTCCCTGCTGCACAGGCACAAAGTGACAGGCAGAAAGCACTGAGCTCCAGCAGGTTTTAATTCCCTCAGTTTCCCTGATAAATTATGCCCTGGGATGATTTAGAACATGATTTGCCCTGCTAGCTTTCTGTAACTTACAGAATCCACAAGTGCTAAGAAAAGGTATAAATGTTTCCAGAAACTAACAGGAAAGAAATGCAGAAACAAACAAGCTGTGGACAACAGCAAAACATATTATGGAAATTAAGCAGCTCCCTGAATCCAAATGAAAATGCACACTTTTCCAGTTGATTCCATAACTGAAGCAGGAGTTCTTGATATGAAATTGTTATCAGCTGGAAAAATATTCTAGTTAATAAGACATTCACAGGCAGACTATATTTCCCCCACGCCTCCCCTGCCCCCAATTATGAAACTCCACTAGCAAGGACAAGCCATGGCATTTGGCCATCTGTAAACTTCAGCAGGGGAATCACAGAATCACAGGATGGTTAAGGTTGGAAGGGACCTGTACAACTCATCTGGTCCAAATCCCCTGCTCAAGCAGGGTCACCAGGAATAGGTTGCCCAGAACCATGTCCAGATGGCTTTTGACTATCTCCAAGGATGGATATGCCACAACCTCTCTCGGCAACCTGTGCCAGTGCTCGGTCACCCTCACAGTGAAAAAGTGTTTCCTGATGGTCAGAGGGAACCTCCTGTGTTTCACTTTGTGCCCGTTGCCTCTGGTCCTGTCACTGGGCACCACTGGAAATAGCCTGGCTCCATTCTGTTTACACCCTCTTGTGTACAGAGACATCCCTGGCACTTCTTGAGGATGCACATGTTTAGACACACACACTCCATGATTTGCTTTAAATGACAAACTTCAACAGTTATCTGTGTGACAGAATTCGTAGGGGAGTTTTAAGTCAAATACCTTGCTTTTTCCAAATAAATGGGAGAGGGTACCCATAAATATGCCTTGACTTTCTCAGCAGATATCTGATTTTGCACAACGTGTACATCATCTCAGCTAGAAATAACCTTCTGGAAGAGATACATCCCAATTCCCTCATCCCCTTCAGATGCACTTCAAATGAAAATACTCTTTTCCCAACATGAGGTGACTGCTTGCTGCCAGCAGCTGGCATTTCAAGATGTCACTCTTCCCAGACGTGACACACTTGCTGTAAAGGTTGAAAGAAACATGATGGCATGCTGCAACAACCATTAAATCTTCTATTCAGGATGCATGGATATGGATTATAAGAGCAGAAGGTAGCACTATAAATTGCTTATGAGTTAAAAATAAGATTTTTTTGCTTTACCGAACATTTTTGCTTTTACCTGAAAACATCATCATGTGCTGAAAGTTCCAGCTGATCTTATGCCTTCTACCCAGATTCAACAAGAAGGAGAGAGGGTAGATGTGTGCAGCTCTGCCCAAAAAAATTGCAATCTGTTCACAGCTGAGGGTTAAGGATTTCACTTTCCTGAGGTATGCAGTCTAGGGTACCTGGCTCTAACATGAAGCTTCTGTTTTAGTGGGAGGTTTACATCATGATATCAAGTGTTCTTGTTATCTCTGTCTACATAAAACAGACTTTCACCAATTATGTGCATACAGAACTCATTGCACAGAATGCAAATTTTAACTAATATAACCAATTTTAATGCACAGTGAAATCATACTTAGTATTAAAATTACCAGTTGTACAAATGAATACTTTACTTAAAGAATTCACACTTTAAACAACTACCACCATTCGATTACATGTTTCAGACCAACAGAAATGCAGTCCTATATACAGAAGGAAAACCAACATAAGACCAGCAAATGGCCACTCCATTACAGCTCCTGCAGAGGCAAAATCTCCTACTCGCTGACAAGCACTTAAGAGTATATAGTTTCTAAGATGATAAATCCAAAAGCCACTCACTCATCAGCAATAGAACAAAAGCTCAAAAAAAGTAGTAAGAGAGCAATGCAGAAATTCATGACAGTATATGGTAAGCTTTTTCTGTCCCTTACTGTGGTGTAAAACATCCAGTAGTTCCAGCGAAGAGGCAGAAAGCTGAATACACCCTCCACCACCTAAGGAGCACTTTGTGACAAACTAGAGCCATGTGTTGAAATCCTATAAAACCCCAACACAACCAGAAGCCTGCCAAACACTGATCACTTGCTTCAGGGCTAACAATATTAGAAGAATAAAACAGCCTCTTACAGAAAAGAAATAAAACCACATAAGAGCTCTAGACACCA
Organism: Morus bassanus; assembly: GCA_031468815.1. Classification (NCBI taxonomy): domain Eukaryota; kingdom Metazoa; phylum Chordata; class Aves; order Suliformes; family Sulidae; genus Morus; species Morus bassanus. The sequence continues at coordinate 76,086,520 of CM062568.1, forward strand.
CTGGGTTGTTGCCATAGATAAAGTAAAGCAATACTGTCTGCGGGAATTTAAGTCTCTAAGAATGTGATATCTTGATTATTACTTTGTACAAAAAGCTTCATGTAATTATTCCAAACAACTTTTATAGCAGTCCTTCTGAGGCCTGCAGAAATCAGACATCAGAAGCCATAATGACCAATGTACATAGGAATAATGGCTAGGATTTTGTCATTGACACTGAGGCTTTAGCTCTGCCTTTGCAGTCCAACCTTTCTCTTTCAACAGCTAATGGCACCTCTACATTCCACTCTTGTAAGGTGTTAACTCAATGAGGACAGTAGTTGTTGAGGCAAAATGTGGGTGCTACTACTAGCTACTCTCCTCACAAAGGTAGAAAAACACTCGAGGCAACAGAGGTTAAGTGCAGTGGTAGAAAAAGATGTGAAAAATGTAATAAAAGGTCGGTGGGTAGGAAGAGAAAGGAACAAAATAAATACTGAGAACAAACGCAAGATAGGTAGCATAACCTGAGACAGGGCAGGCGGCCACAGCAAAGATGAAAAATTACAGCGCTTAGTATACCAGATGCCACTATTCTGTTCATGTCTTTATCTGATGGCTGCAGGGCTCTGGAGCATTTTTTAGGTCAGAAGAATGGATGTGAGGAGACACCGGAGAAAATTTATTACTGTTTCAGAAAAAAAGTAAATGGCCAAAGGAAAATAAAGACAAATCTGATAAATTCCTAGAAGCAGTACAGAGGTGACAGAAAACAGTGGAAAGGAGAGAAAAGACAGACATTCTGGATTAGGCCACCTTTATGTCCTTTCACTGGGTTTTATCTCACTGCCAATAGCAGAGAGAAATCAAGACTGGAAGACTAGTTCCCATTGCTTCATGTGCACTTCTAATTGCTCTGAATTTTCAAGCAGCCAGGAATATAGTGAAGAAATAGGTACATAAACTATTTCAACAGGGGCAAGGTGCAGAGAAGAATCTAGTGATTCCCAGCTTACGAGTGTGACTGCTACAAAAGTGTTCGGTTCTGGGGAATTTGAGAGCCAGGTACCAAGTCAGCCAGGGACAATGGGAACTGGATATCCACCTCCAGCACCCACACCTTTCAGCAGTGTTTACCCTTCATGTCGTGATCTGCACTACAGCTCAGTCTTTCCTCCTCCCATCAGCTGAGAACTTGACCTCTACTTTGGGGCATTGCTCAAAAATATTCTGTTCACCCACGATCCTCTTCATTTACCTGAAGTTTGTTTGCTTTTTCCAAGGGACCATTGGAAGTGAAGAGAAAAAACAAATCCTTTCTAGGCCCCCAAAGTTTGAGTGCAAGAGCAACACAAGCACTGCTGGCTGTCAATAGCCAAGTCACATAAATGAATGTGCTTTACTGGGTATCTGTTGAAATTATAGAACTTCTAGCACTTGCTCAGGTGCAGAGCCAACAACTGTGTGGCACAGAGGCCTCAGGGATTTGATGGAAGGGATAACCAAAGATTGTTCTCAAAATTCTTGTGCCTGCAAGACATGAGGGAAACTCAGGTCAGCCACCATCCTCTATTTGGTAAAGCCAACAGACACTACAAGTTTTCAGGCACATAAGATAGAGAAACCTCACACAAAGTGAAAAAGGATACAAAAGCTCCAATGATGAAAACTGGGCTGAATATGTGTTTCTGGAAAGTAAACAGTGCCAAACCCATATAAGAAAATATGAAGTTCTCTGCCAGGAAGTGCAATACCTCAAAGAGCTAGGGAGAAAAAAGTCACATGTTAATGGCCAAGCAATAAAGCTGTTTTTCAAAAACAATAGTACACAGAACACTACAGCAATACAGTGTACAAAAGGTGGAAGACAGTCTTGCCTGCTTAGTGCGACTTCTTGATTCAACTGACAAATTATTGTATGTATAATGTGCCTGGGTAATTCCACAGAAGAGGACAGCCACCACACCTGTGAACAGAACCACATGTAAAAATCAGCCTGTTTACTGTGTAAGCTCAACACATTTACCCTTCTATTAAATTTATACATCATCCTTAACCTTGAGATTTTATGAACCTTGTCTTCAACTGAGTTAGATTCCAGGTTGGAATCGGGGCGGGGTTGGGTGTGTGAACCAAACTGGTGCTTTCAAAAGCCACACAGTGAGCTGCACCTTCAATGGCATTGTACTGAATATTGAAAAGCTTAAAGCACCAACATCTTGTTTCTCATTGGAAGGTTTCAATGAGAAAGTGGAAAAGGGCTGCTAAGACAGACAGGACTTCTGTCACCATATGCTTGAATCCCAACAACTCACCAGTAAACCCACAAGCTTCTGCAAGCAAGAAAGTGCTCCAGGACATCAAGAAGAAGAGAGCCGTTTCCAGCAGGGGGAAGCAGTGCAACTTTGTAAACTTCGTCACGTTAAGTCATTTGTTAAGGGATCAAAAAAAAAAAATCCTTTGGCTTCTCTGTACCCAGTATTTATGAAAAACACTTATGTGTTAACAACGAATGCTAGCTGGAAAAGCAAAACACTTAGTGCTGAAAAACATCAACTCCATCACATCAAGATCAACTTCAGAATCAAGGTCTCCCCTTGCAACAGTCAGCTTTGGATATTTTTGCTGCATATCCATGGCATAACTGTGGCTCCACCTCTTTCAGGTAATTTCTGACTCTATGCCACATTTCCCTGCAGAGTGCTAGCAGGGAAGAGATACATACCTGGCGTTGTTTTAGATTGCGAGTCTTGGTTTTTCTTTTTTGTTTTCTTTTGGACTTGGTCCCATCCCTGTCCCATCTCTGTCACGTGCACCCCCCCCCCCCAAATAAAGATCCCCCCTCATCTTTAAATAAGGCATAAAACACATTCAGAAGCATTTAATTCACAGGGCTGTTCTTGACTACAGAAACCCTAAGATGAAGCAGATTTATCAGAATTTTTCTGCTCAGATTTGTTAAGTCTTTTTCAGCAAGTGTGGCTACTTCTGTACTTTTGAGGCAAAACAGAAATCCTGCCTACAACAAAATATATTTCCTCTCCTTGTGTTGATGTATTTTAGAGTAAAAGCCAACTCAGAGCAGCTCAGTCTTTCAACGGGAAGAAAAAGCAAGTTCATCTTCCAGAAGAAAGCATAACTTGAGGAATATCAAGAACACACTGAATTAACAGTTCATACAGCTACTGAAGAAGTGGAACAGACTTCAGAGGTGTTATATATAGCTCTTCACATACCACAGAAAAGTTGTTCAAATATTTATAGATTTTTTTTTTTTTTTTGGGGGGTGGGGGGGTGGGTGTCCTCATCACTACTCTGGCAGCAGGTAAACACTGAACAGCTCACTGTCCCTGAGGTACAGACAACTATGCACAACTCTACTAGTAGACACAGAAAGAAACCGTGTGTTAACAGGGGTGGTAGAGAGATCCCTGGTCTTTCTGAAAGCTGACAACTAGCACCATCTTCTCTGAAATCCAAGGGGGAGGACAGCAAGAGCACAGCAAAGACATTTGAAACAGTAAGGTGGTAGCACTCTCCCTTGCTCCTGTGAAGGCAATCAGTACCTCAATGGACATACCAAGGCTGCACCATCATCCACCATGGCTCTCCATGCATAACACAGGTGCATCCTGGGCTCTCTGCTAACGGCAGCACTGCTGCTTGGGGAGTCATGGCTCAATATGGGACAGGGATGTTAAAAGCAATGAGCAGCACCACTGTTCACAAGGAAATTCACAGGTCCTGGTAGGTCTGGGGCTCACAGCACTCTTGACTGCCTCCTGCAAGCAACACTCAGGCAGCCCAGAAGACTCTGTGGAAACAGTCTCCCACGGGCTTTATCACAGAATACAGTGTTCACAACAAGCCACAAGTGATTAACACCAGAGACAAACAGCTGGCAGTGTTTCAATGGGAGCTTGGTTAGGATGAAGCAATCCCAAGGCCTGCCACCCACTCCCCACCAGCACTTACTTCTTGTTGGCATTCTCTGCTAACTTAGAGGAGGGCAAGGGCTCTGAAACACATACACCAGCCATACTTTCAGCAGCAACCCTGCTTAGTCAGAAGGCTGCACTCTAAACAAAAGCCCAAACCATGATAAAAAAAAACTCCATGACAGCTGACATTACACCAAATATAAAACTCAGCATTTTTTTCAACAGTTGTTAATCTCCACACAGTCACTTCTCCATATAAACCATCTCTCTAAAACTTTTGAGGTTGTACTGTTACACTGAGCTAGATTTTTTCCCCCCTCCTAAACAGACCCATTTTGCAATATCATGCTTCTGAAGCAGCAACATCCACCAGAGCAACAGCTAGAACCCATCTTCCCACAGAGCACTCTGATAATTCCACCACAAGTTTATCCCAGTGCCTGGCTCAAGAGGCATTCATGGATGCTTGGGAAACTGGATACCCACAGTCACTCCACGGGAGAGGAAGAGGGTGAACCTTGTTCCCCTGAAGTTAGGCAAGAGCCCTTGTCAGAACAGATTCTTCATTTCCTGTCTTATCTGGCAGCTTTGTGAATCAAACTTTATTCCCCTTGCTGTTATTCGAAGTAGCCATACCAAAACACTCTATTAAATCTGAAAGAAAAACCTGTGCTCATCATTCTGGAGGAAGAGGAGGGTGAGAGAAAGGTAAGGAAAAAATAATCTTATTATTTCATATAATAATTGACCAAATTTAAGTGTTAATTCAAATTAAATTATTATTATTTCTGTTTTCTTAACTTAAACATTAAAGCAAAGACAACTTTCGTTCTTTATTCCTTAGGCAAGGCTTTCTGCTTCACTTCATTTCAACTAGGCAGATTCGCGTTTTCTTTCCAAATTGCAGAAGTGGTAGAATACCTTCTTAACTGTTATAAAAATAACCACAGACAGTGAGGCCAAGACAGCTCGCTGAAAGCCAGAACAACCCCACGTATATTATCTGCATCATATTTGGAAACTAAATATTCTGTCTGTTTTCAAAGGACGATGCATGACTGCATGAAACCACTCACTCATAGAGGGGTACAGTTATAGGTACTTCACAGCTACGGGAATAACAGTCTATTCACTTCATTCATGATGTAAGTTAAGGGTTCTAATCAGCTACAAAAAGTAAAATGCAAATTTACAGTTTACTTCTACAGTATGGCATGACATTAAGTATTTTTCCAAAAGAAAATAGTTAAAATTGTGTAACTGAGCAACAATTTAAGGATTTTTTTGGGTTTTGTTTTGTTTTTAAAGAAAAACAACAAAAAACACAGCAAAAAAAACCCTCCACACCCAAACAACCCATAGAGGCTGTCTTCTGAACAGCCTCCCTGTTCCCACCTCATGCACCCTTTTGAACACAAACATTAGAAACAGCAAGAACCAATTGCTGTTTCAGAAGCATGATTTTACAAAATGGATCTGAATGCATTTCAGCTGTAATTAGTAGCCAACCAGCAAGCCAAAAAAACACAACAGTATTCAATCAGGTGGAGCTATGGATGGCTGGTAGCCTAAAAGCCAGATAAAAAGTCATGGTTCTGGGCCACAACAATTGCAGAACACTAGAACTGGAAAACCAAACATTAAAGCATCACAGCACATCTTCCCCTTATAGCTGAAGGGTTACCATTATGTAGACATATCAGACAAATCTGCATGGTGTGTATATAACAAAACACAGTTGAGACATTATTACTTAGGATGAAGAATCACAGGTTCATTATTATTGTATAAAATATCACATTCTACCCCTTTTAGATCAGTTTTCAGAAACCTAGGCAGATCAAAGCAATCTGGGATGTGTACAAATATACTAGCGAGTCTAAAAGCAAAGGATTTGAATTTTTTTCCTGAAGAAGCATCACAATTTCTAGAGCAGGTCAGGCTTAACAAGGTCTACTACCTGAACCTAAAACAAAACCCACACAGATCGCTCCGCTGAGCGCCTCAGAGCTCTAATCAAAGAGTGGCAGTAAGCTTCAAGAGAGCAGGACAGGTCATGCAAAGCACATCATGTTATGATGTTAACTCTGGTAGAGACACAGTCTTATCCAAGACAGATGACATCAGATTTCCAGCAGAAAGCTTAAATGCAGGACTCTCAAAGAACCCTGTGGGTTCAGAAATAGCTATTAATGATTTTGCTGACAACAGAATCAAACACCAGTTATCATATGAGATGTCTTTCAAGCCTAATAATAAAACCCCTTTTTCTTAATTTCCTAAAAAGAAACTGAATATTAGGACATGCCCAATTAGGGCCTCCCTCTGGCTTGCAGCATGCAGCAACAATAGTAAAATTTCTAGTGTGGCCACAGTTATATTGGAAAATGATGATTTCTGTGGGTATCTATATGTCTTTCTATAGACTAAGGTTACATGAATACTGATCACACCTTCACACTCGGATTAAAACAAGCTACTGTCAAACATTGCTATGGTTGGAAACAGGTGAGCCCTGTTAGTACCTGAATGTAGCATTTAGTCTGGAAGAGCTAAACGTGAAAAAGGATATCAGAGCTGTCACAACACCCGTCACGGCTCCCATCATGAAAGAACCACTGAATATTCCCAGGAAAACACCTACAGACTTGAAAAATGCTGCTGCATCAAAAGCATGGGTATTTTCACCTGTTGGCTGGTAGGCAACTATAGATCTAGAAAGAGAGTAACGCAATGAGAAGTTAGAATTGACATCAGAAAAGTTTTATTGCATAACAGTAACACCTGAGCAACAGAAGAGACAATCCCATACTGAAGGCAAATTTGCCTTTCCATTGTATGTATGCATGAGGGATCTTGGCAAATGTTTGCAGTGTTTATTAATTCAGTTAAAGACAATCCATCTAAATTCAAAGTAGCATTTCTCAGAAAAAGCGTTTATTTTAGACAAATACCAAAAGCAATTAAGTAATTTCAGAGTAGAAATTCAGGTAGTTACTTACGAAGATAATACAATGGCAACAGCGTCATTCAACACGCTCTCCCCAAACAGAAGGGCATAGAGATCAACATCAGCATGCAGCTCATTAAATATTGCTAGCACGGTAACTACAGAAAGAAAAGAAAAAAAAAAAACACCACACTGGCTGACTTCAGGAACGACTGTGTGAGCCGACAGAGCAGACTTTCCAGTTTGCCTAAAGCAACAAAAGCCAGGAATTGAAGTATAGCATCAAAATTAAACTGGGAAACAGACTAGTCATGTTCATCTATAGGTAAGCAATTCCGCCATCAGTTTTAGGGCAGTTCCATTAGGAGCTGTTGTCCTCCCACCTGCACAGTGTTTATAGGAAAGCCCCCATGATCAAGGGGCATGGGGCAGACAAAGCACTTCTACCAAAGCCCTGATAATTTTTGTAGAACATTCCATACAAGGTAATCAACAAAACATTGTGCAGCTCTTGCTACTTTTAAAGGTTGTGCGGATTGTTGACATAGCTTTATTATTTCAGCCATTGTAAAATAGAGCTAATAATCCTAAGTGTTCCCCGAAGTGTACACTATGCCACAGGAGTGTGCATTTGCGCAGAATTTAAAAAGGGCAAGACTGCTGAATATTTATAACCATCCTTTCAAGAAACTTCCATCTGAGATGAAAGACCATGATCTTGAAGATGTTCCCATATATGAGCTTCAAAAAAATCACATGGTGATTTTTTGCATAAATTGGGCACAATCACCAGCTGTTCAGAGCTCAGCTCAATCACAGGAGCTACTTCCCATTTTCACACAAATCACCACTGAGCGTCTCAAATAAGCTGTTGTAAATGTCAAGTTTCATAGTTCACCACTCCCTACCCCAGCCCCTGACACACACCAGCTCTCCAGACTGACCTGTCAAGCAGAGACACCTATGTGAGCCTGCTGGACTTTGAAGGATGACTAGATTTTGGCAAAAACTCAAATTACTTTACTAGAAGAGCCTTCTTCTGCTTAAACTTGTAAAACATTAAGTTCATTTGAATGAGAAAAAAAAAATCCCCAAAGACCCTAAAATCCTCAAATACTGATCTTAAATTATCCAATGTCCCAAGCAACGTAACTAAAGAAGGAAGAAGTCCTGCTATCCAGACAATGTAATAATTTCATCTCTTTGCAGTCTTAAACTTGATGCATACTACACAAAAACCTACTGGGGAAAAAAAATACTTAAAGTATTTGAACAGGAAAGTTACATTTTTCCCCAAACATACCATCACATCATACCAGTCCAGCACCAAACGAACAGAATAGCTTTCACAATACTCAGAATTTGCATGCATTTCAGAGAAGAGGAACATAACATAACTGCAAATAAAGTGCTGTTAATATCTTCGTGCTACGCAGCCAACAATCCTAGCAATAGGAATATTTTGGAAGGTTATTAAAAAGTGTTCAGCAAGCTACCTGGATCAGTGGCAGATATTATCGCTCCAAAGAGGAGGCAGTCTGTATAATAGAATTTATCAGAGAGCTGACCCACCAACTTCATTAGTTTCACAACCCCGTACATGAGATTCCTGAAGAGAAAGAGGATAAAACAGTCCAAGTCAAACAAGTTGGTGTATTTCAGACAGGCAAAGGAGAAGCACAAGCAAAATATTTCAGACAGGCTTCGTTATGTTACAGCTCTGTGGGACACTGCTACAATTTGACACTAAGTTCTCAGAATTAATTTTGCTCTTTTCCCTATGAACTGAGTCAAGTGATATATGATCCAGAATATATTATTTAAAAACAGTAAGCAAAGCATGAAATCTGTTCACACAACTAGTACACAGAATCTACAGGTTGTTTCCTTTTTCCACCAAAGGAAGCATTTACCTGCTCAAAAATCCCCTCAGTATTGCTTCTCCCAACACAGTACATAGGCCAAAAGCTCTGAGCTAACAATAGCCTTCAAAGTATCTCTCGTGAAATTATCTGAGAAACAAACCAAAGTCACCCATGCAATTCAGGATTTCTGTATTTCAGAATATCTATATAGCAGACATGGTAATATTAGCAGCATAAGCAAGTAAACCGATGTGACTAGTTAGCTTAAACTAAATGTGTGTGTACATATACACATAAAATTATATATATATATACACACACACACACACATATGCAGAGAGAGAAAGAGAGAGCATGTGCACGCATGTGGGTACTGAAAGGGACATCTCAAAGTTTGATAGCTAAAATTCTATTAGAAGTAATGTCCACAATTCAAGTTAAAGTCAATTCCAGTAAGAGCCTAACAAGGTTTTGTTTTGGACTGGACCGTTACATAAAAAACTCAACACTGCTCTTTAGTACTGTGGACTTGTCAAGTGACTCAAACTTGACAACATAATTTCAAGGGACAGTATTGTTTACAAGTGGGATAAATCTCAGCAAAAGATACATTTGCATTTTGTCTGGAGGATACACAAATACAATCCTCAAACAAACAAATTACAAAATTGAGGCAATCTGGAAGGCTCAACATACACTTTATCAACTTAAACTTTAGTATAGAAAGGAACTGATGTCACAGAGTTCACTTACCCAATAATAAAACAAGATACTGCTGTTCCTAAAAAGGCGTAAGCCAAAATGGACCCCAAATTCCTGAAAAAGTGTCTCTGCATAAGAAAAAGAGGTTTATATACTTACTTAAAACAAGTTGTATCACCTGTTCAAAAACATACATCGCACTACTACACTTGCATTAATACACAGAAACTCCCCTCCATTTCAGAGGAATGCTTCCATTACTCCAAAGTAAATTTTGTCCAGCTTCAATAAATTGAATAAACCAAATCTGAACCATGTATTAAATCCTACATGGAGCTTATTGATAGGAAGCTTTCCACACAGATGTTTTCATAAGAGATGTAAGAGTTAGCTGCAAAACTAAAAAAGAGCACCGATTCATGGTATCTTCAAGTGAGAGCAGAATATGGGCCCTTCTGCCATTCAGTGTCTGGCACATCCCCACTGGGATTCAGGATTGGGTCAATTTCTTGGCATAATTTACTGCATTTTGGATATTTGAGAAAGACGAAAACAATTCAAAGTAGGACATCTTTTTAATTTAAATGAAATTGACATTAACCTCTGGCAACGTCCAAAGGAAAACAAATCAGCAAGATTAGAGTTTAATGTATTTATTGTAAAAAGTACATGTATTTTCTCTTAAAATAATATGACCCAACCATCTATGGAGGAAATGAGATTTTTTCTTACTGTCATAAAAAAAAATATAGATGCTTGAAACAGAGACTGCACTCCTGAATAAGTCAGCAGTCTCACATTAAGAAAAGGCTATGCTCTTCAGAAAGTTATTACACTTACTTTCTTCAGGCTATAACCAGCATGAAAAATAATAGGAGGCAGCAGAATGTTGAAAAAAACTTCTGGGTCAAATGTTACCTAAAAAATAAAATATGAAACTTAATTAGAAACAGATATACACAAATTGTTAGGTCTTCTTCCTCTTATTTTCTGACAACTACTATTTTTGGTTGTTGAAGTGGCAAGCAACTGGGTAAGCTGACCCTTCAAAATACTGGACAGCTCTATACATATGCAGCAGCAAAAAGCAGCAGCTGTTCATGGTAAACAGTATCTAGAAAGAGAGACATCAATGTTAGTCTTGCAGCAGTCCCTTTTTAAATTAAAAAATTCTAATGGAAATTACACTGGAGAAGAGATCTCTTTTTGTAGTAAATTATACATATTTGCAGATGAGGTGCTATTTAAACTTTTTTTTTTTTTTTTTTTGCACAAGTCAGCCCCTGCACAGCTGTTGGAAGCCAATCAGGTCAGATATAAGACTGATTTTCAGGAATTGGGATCATCCATCACTTCTGCATATTTCAGTGGAAGCTCCAGATATCCATGAAGGACTACAATAGAGTAAGGAACGAAAAAACCCAGCATTTAAAAATCCAAACAGAAGACCTGCACACATGTGAGACTAAGTAGGCTCTCTTTCTCCCATCTAAGCACAAACACAAGGTTGCAACTCCCAGAATAGGATTCATTTCAGCTAACTTTAGATATCTATAGCAGACAGGTACATATAAACAGCCACCTAAGCTTTCTACACAGTCAGCAGAAAGAAGTATTTTTAGGTTACAAGCCTATATTTCAAAGTCAAGCTTTGATACACACAAAAGGTGGTTAATTCCTGACACTGAATAGAATAAGCCACCAAACAGCAGATCTGAGTAACAGTTAATAGATAAATTTCACTTCCAGTACCAGACTGTCTCATTTAGTGGATTATAGGGACATCAGCAGTAACTATTTCCTGACAATAAACAGATTAAAAAGCCCTAGAAAAAAAAGCCCACTAGAAAACAATCACTTTTCATTAAGAAAAGATAATTTTCCTTGTATTGTATTATACAAGGCAGCATCAGGCTTTTTTGGTTCAGCTGGTCTTCGTGAATTCTACAGACATTAGAAACATACATTAAGTCTTCACGCAGAATCAAGGGCTTTGGGAAAGCACTACATGCATGCAACAGAGCACAGTTTTGCCAGCAGCAATATAATACAGAAGGTGCTTTTGAATTAAGCACTGAAGCGCTGTTACCATCAGGAAACAGACACTTGATACTACCCAACATTCAAATGGGATGGTATGGGGAGGAGGGAGGGAAGCACAGACATAGGAGAAACACTCAGCCAAGCACAAGAAATGGTCTACCCTCACCTTTCGCAACATGTCATTTTGCTCCACGTTGTGGATCTTCCCAGGGCTTATTTCCCCTTTGAGCGTATACTCAAAGAACTTCCCACTGACGTTGACCAGCAGGGTTGTGAACGGCCTGTCCTCCTGCGAGCAGCTGAATGGCTTATCGTGGCCGCTGGTAGAGGGAGTCCCATATCTCAAGATCACCCCAACTATGAGTCCTGGAAGAGAATTAAAAATCCATGAGGCTGACTTGCTACTCCTGTACCTAACTTTCTAGTTTCAAATAACATCTGAGGTGTAACGCATGAGCCTTAGAAGCATGCGTGCTTCATAAACATTTTGCAGTGACTCGTTACTATCAGTTTCCTGCAGAGGAAGAGAGGTCCTGAGCACACCAAAACTACCAATGAATTTATAAGATCTGGTATCTGCCTGAAGTGACAAAATACTCCATTTCGTGTTTTGTCTTCCTCACCCTCATTCACACCTGTAACGCATAAAACCTGGGTTGCACAAGAGGCTAAACACTAGGACACATCAAATACATTTCACCTGCCTAAGGGCAGAACTGAGCAGGTACACAATTGCCAGCAAACAAAGCCTACTGAGAATGTGTGACCATAACTGAGCCGAAACAGTGACGTTTGCCATAATATTTTATGGCTGCAGCAAGGATGCAGCTTTTTTGCCTTGCAATTCTAACCAAGCAATGTTTGTTGCACAATCTCCTGCGTACTCTGCAAGCTTTGCAACTAAAATTCGGCTAACATGCATAAAGAAGCCAGCTACATGTCTTTTGCAAGCATTTTCCACGTTTCACAAAAACAAAAATAAAAAGCGAAGTAAAAAAATGAGCAATCAGAAGAGACCTGAGATTCAGGAATATAAGAATTACTTAGCCAGCCTAGATAAAATCCAACCAGAAAACACTACCAGTAAGGGATGCATCAAACACAATGACAAAAAATAATTTGTAACTTAATGGAAGGGCCATGCCAGGAGGCTAGAGAGCACAAGGTTTTAACTGAGCACTGTTCCTTTTACAAGAAGAGAATGAGACTCCAGTTCTGCAGAGAGAACGTATAAGAACAGTCAAAGTGGTTTTGGTCTGGTAAGTAAACAAATTGATACCCACTTAAAGGCTCCCCTGTCACCTTAGGATGATCTGCGATTTAATCCTTGTTCCAGACAACTGCAAGATGAAGATGGATGCTTGATCCTTTTGTTGACAAGTCAGTAGTCAATGCTGGTTTTGCTCCCTGAGACCCTCAACTCTGCATCCATAGATCTGTTTCCCCAGATGGAAAATCAAGTTGACAGGTAATAACCAGAGAATAAGTGAGGTATAACAAAGAAAAAAATCCTATCACACACTACAAAAAAAAAAACCTGACATTTTTTTATGGCATAGTGTAATGTGTAACCAAACTGTACCCCAAAAAAGCCAGCCAAAAGAACACATCTCGTTCTCTTCAAGTACAGAGTGGGAAAACAGTTTTAATATAAGAGAAGGTACAACAGGCAGTAGCTGTGACACTAGTAGGTGGCTCCCCTCTGGCCCTCTTTCTCTAGAAGAGAACATAGCAGGAACAAGATCATTAAAAAGTAACTGGAAGATTAAGATGTATTTTATTTAGAAAAGAGAAGTACATACTCAGAGAGAGCACAGGGGAAGAAACCCCTTGAGCAAGATAAATCTACTTACTGAAATTTCAAATGCTGACAATTTAAATACAGAGGTTTATACAAGCATGCTCCTAACGACCCCAGAGCATTTGACAGCTATGCATGACGGATGCAGCAGAAACACAGCACTGCACAAAGTGGCAGATTAGAACCAACCACCTCCAAGCCACTTCCACTACCAGTTATAGCTAGAGACATCTTCACCAACCCAGCCAGGTAAGCAGACAAAGCTTTCTGCTGCTCTCACCCCCCTCACACCTCGGAAGAGCTAGGGTCAGGAAAACTCTGCATTAAAAACTGATCTGATGTCAGCATCAGCCAGAAATCCTGTAGTAAATCAGAAGCCGGAAAAAAAACTGTACAGATGAGCTTATACATAGCAGTGTGTCATGGTTTTAGCTGGGATAGAGTTAATTTTCTTCACTGTAGCTGGTACAGTGCTGCGTTTTGGACTTAGTATGAGAATAATATTGATAATACACTAATGTTTTAGTTGTTGCGAGATAGTACTTGTACTAGTCAAGGACTTTTCCAGCCTCCCATGCTCTGTCAGGTGCACAAGCAGCCGGGAGGGGAGGGGCCACAGCCAGGACAGCTGATCCAAACTGGCCAAAGAGATATTCCATATCATGTGATGTCATGCCCAGTATATTAACTGGGGGGAGTTGGCTGGGGGAAGCAGCGATCACGGCTCGGGGACCAGCAGCATCGGTTGACGGGTGGTGAGCGGTTGCATCACTCATTGTTTGGTTTTTTTTCCCTCCTCCCAAGGTTTTACCTCCCTCTTTCTCTCTTGTTATTTTCCTTTTCATTATATTATTATTATTATTATTGCTGTTTTATTTTAATTATTAAACTGTTCTTATCTCAACCCATGAGTTTTCTTACTTTGGCCCTTCCAATTCTCTCTCCCATCCCACTGGGGTGGGGGGAGTGAGTGAACGGCTCTGTGGTGTTTAGTTGCTGACGGGGGCTAAACTACAACACAGTGGCACAAAGCCAGATCTATACTGCTACTAAGCTGAGAACAGAGAGGGGAACAGCGATAGACTTAATAGCTTCTTAGGCTCAGACACTGTCCTTTAGTGAATTCATTGCAAAAGCAGACAGGAAACCCCCATTGCTATTGCATTAGCAAGATGCACTGGAGAGCAGGATGTGATCGCATGATACAACTGGATATAATCCACTCATACTTTTTCCCCCCATAACAAGATATACCAGTTATTTTAAAATAAGTCTTGAAGATATGCCAGTTATATCCGTAATTGACACCCAGTGTTTGAAATGAAACATCCTTCAACCTTCAGAGTGCCACAGCCCAGCTAACACTGGTACAGGGAAATACCCTGTTTTCTTACACATTCTACTGATAAAATACCTAACTGCATGACCTTCGCAACGATCACCACACCATTTAGGAACATCCGATCCCTGCTGCCAGGCTGCTGTCTCGCCGCAGGATGCAGCTGGGACCAGGGTGGCTGGTGTCGAAACAGGAGGCCAGCAGAAGCAGCAGCAGCTGGTCAAGGCAAGGTGCAGTCAACTGGCTAAAACTACATGAGGCTCAGTCATGAAAGGAAATGGTGTGAAAATAGAAGCAGCCAAGGAAGCCACACAAATACCACAGACAGCTTCATTAGCAAAAAAGTTTGGGCACTTGGTAGTTCAAAAGATGAGTTAAAGGGGAGAGTTCCCCAGTCTTACAAAGGTACAGGCATACTGCTATATTTATCACACAGTCCCAAAATAACAGGTTTTGAACATTAAAGTGAAATGAATCAGCTGGACACATCTGACAGAGACATGAGCTGCAGAAGTCCTGAAGTCATTAATGCTTTTCCAAAAAAAATTTAAAGTCTTTATGGAAAACCTTACGGAAGTATTTTTGGTTTTCCAATGAACAAGTCTTTTACACACTAAAATGTTAATTGACTTGTTAGATAATTTCCACATCCCATCTCACTTAATAAAGCAACATTAATGAAGCTTATATATTTAGTCAGCCCCCAAGGTCCCAAAAAACCCTAAAAACCCAAGCACTTTTCAGGGAGACTGAACAGTCTGATTTACAGCTGCAGAAAGGATGCCCTTCCAAGGTGCCTGCCATTAGGTGTTATACAGAAGGCCAGGGCATCCTCTATAAAATCTCTCTGGATACTTGATTTCAACCACTTCTGGAATATCAGAGTTGCAGCTGCAAAACAAAACCAGAAAAGAGAGAGCTGGAATTGCTCAATGGACAAACCTAGTGGGATGCCCTAGACTTAATTCTAGGCTGTTAACACACACGTAAATTCAGTATAGCTTTGTTGCTTATTTGGAAGCAAGAGGAGAGATGGATGCTGGAGGATAGGAACAGACAGAGCAAAATCAGTACACAAACTCCATGTTACTTCTGCACCACAAAGTCTCACTGGTGAAGAGTATATGGAGAACCTGGATCAACAGAGCAAATATTTATCTGACTGCTTAAGAACATTTTACATCTTCAAAAAAAGAAACCTCTAGAGCCACTAATCCAGCACCATATTTTACTGCAAGACTGTCACAAGAGAAAAAAAGCTAGAAATGGGCTACAAATACTTCAAAATTTGAGAAGAGCCTTACTTTCAAAGTTTGGGTTTGTGGTAACTGTTGCAGGTGAAAGTTTACACAACTGCTCAGAGACACTCAGGAAGGATAATCTCAAAAATTAATACTTCATGCCCTGCATGCATGACTTGCATTCTCACTTTTAACAGAGAAAGCATTTATGCCAGTATCTTGTGTGTATAATGTCCATCATGCAGCTGGTACACAAAGAACATCTTATTGGAAATGAAGCATTAAAAAGCTGGGAATATTTTTTCCCTTTTAAAACAAATCACTACTGATAATAAAAAACATTGGGCTTCAGACATAGTCAACACCAACCTACACAATGCACCATTTAAAATGGCATATTTACTTCTGGTTTTGTTTGAGCACAGAACTCAGTGAAGTGAGAATATGAATTCAGATAGGCACGCGCAACCATGAGCGCCTGGTCAGAGCCGAGCTCTGCGTGACTTCCAGCAGTTGTCTGCTGAAGAACCAGCCCTGAGGCTTCAGGGAGCTTCAGCGGGCAGCAGCCTGCAGGAACCGGAGGTAGTCACGCTCCATGACACACAGTTCAATCAGTGAATTCAAACTGTGAATCAGTGGACTGGATCAAAAGGTGAACTCAAACCTGTTTAGATACCGTTTCTTTCATAGGCTCCTGGTAAAGAGCCAGGCACCAAATATTGAGGGTCCTTCCCTATGCAGTGCAGTTTGTACTAACCCTGCTTCAGCCTGAAGGAGACTCAGCGGAGATATTGTTGTTTGCAGCTATCTACTGGGAAGAGAGAGAAGAGAGGGACAAGACTCTTCTGAAAAGTGCACGGTGGTTAAGACTAAAGGCAACAAACTTGTTGCAATGCAGGGAAAAAAAATTAGGTAAGGTTTGGTTTTGGTCTTTAGACAATGAAGTGGCTAAGCACCAGAAAAGGCTGTCCAGGAAGGCTGTATAATCTCCATCTTTGCATATGGCCAAAATTCACATGAATATGGCCCCCAAGTGACCCAAGCTGCGGGGGCTGCTGTGAGCAGAGGGCTGGTCAAGACTATGTCCAGAGGTCCTTTTCAACCTAGATTATTCTGCAGTTCATACTCTTTCCCGTGAACAGTTGGATCCCTCAGACAGGTACTTTACGCTGCTAAGGTTTCTTTATAAACAGCTTTGTTGCTTCCTGGGTCAGTCTTGGGGATTTCTGTTGCTTTGGAATTAGGTTGGTTTGGGTATTTTTGTTTAAATGGCAGACGGCACTGCTGACTCTAAAACTAAGTCAGAGGAGAAGAAATGGCAATGTAAGAGTCTGATCACAAAAGCCAAAGTTATCCAGCAGACCAGGAAGGGGATGCTTTTACTTCCTCAGTCCACCCTGACTTGCCCCCTGCCCTGGGCCACAAGTGACCCTTTGGAAAGCAGGCAGAGGAGGTGACCAGGAGATGTTCAACTACTGTTAATGCCACATAAATACAGAAAAGTGGATTCTGTGATACAGCAGAGAAAGCACTTGCTAGCAAGTCTTACTTTTTTTAAATGTAAAAGTAGTAAATTTTGATAGCAACACTACAGCAAACCATTGGCTTGTCAAGCTGGGCAGCACTTTCAGGGGTGAGACCCAGTCTCACCTCGGCACACAGCCTGTCTCTCCTTAGCACAGCCCACACAGAGGCAGAATAGAGTATTTTGGGTACTTGGACACCAGCTTCCTCATGGTGCGAGGTGATGGTGAGTAAAATATCTGTTTGCTTTTGAAAAAACACAAAAATACGTAAAAAGGATTTCTTACATTTGAAAGACTAGGGTTTTTTTTTCTTCCATAGTCCCAAATTAAACTTTTTACCAGCTGGAAGACAAAGAAACAAAGTTGAAGAAAAACTTGGCAAGAAGGATGTAAGAAAGCCCTGTAAGTATTTTCAAGGCAAAAGGCTAATAATATTTATCACACAGCTTGTTTTACTATAGGACATTTCTGTGCAGCAAGATAACACAGTTGCAAAGTTCTAATTTAAATAGCCTGAAACACCAACAGAGACAGTATTTTTCCTAATACAGGGTCAACCTTTGAACGTCACAGTTCACACCTTCAAATTTGACAGCTATGTATGAGGAAGTTTCAACACTTCCTAGTGCTTTGTTTCTGATTTTTGTTTGAAGCATTGTTTCTGATCTAGAACGGAGCTGGTAATATTGCACATCAAAAAAATCAGACCAAATCTTATGCACCACCTCCAGAAGAGCTAGCAACCCACTCTATACCATTTGCTTGCCATTCGCTGTGCTATCATGTGTACAAGAGTACAAAGGAACACTGCTGTACGACCCCTTGAAGAAAGGTTAAGCAAATGACTGCAGAGCTCCAGACCTCCGTTAGGGTCTCACACTCAGCATCGCTGATCTATTAGCTACTTTCTTAATGGTGCAACGCTACCAGCGTGGCATTCATCAGCTTGTCACATCACTGCAGAAGACATGAGACTTGAAAAATGGGAAGCCTGTTTTGAAATTAATCCTTGTCTTTGGCAGTTTATGTTCAGCAGCATAAACACAAGACAAGTCCTCATCACATTTCAGTTAAAAAAAGGCATTTTTCTGACAGGGAATTGAGGCAGGTGATGCCAATTCTTTAAGTCTGAAGGAAGTTTCAGGGATATCCAAAAACCGAAATGCTGGATAACAGACTCAAGGTCATGCTTTCTCATTGCTTTAGGCTATTTTAGATAAGGAAGTTAAAAGACAGTAAACAAGCTGATAATTCTTCCTTGTAGGCACATGTAGCAGTATGCTATCAAGGGCATCTTTGTAATAACCCATTTATTCACCTTTTAAATAAGCCAAACTAAGCATAGTTTTGAATTTAAATAAATAGATCACTCAAAAAAAAGTTCCTGGGACACTGGAGAACCAAATGTCAAATTAACTTGCTGGCTCGGCGCTGCTGGACACATGTGCACCACGCACACCCTTGCCTTCTCGCAAGCCTTTGGTTCCAAAAAACCCATAGGAGTGCCTGTGATGGTCAAAAATGCCTCCTGACTAACTGTTGCTTTGTTTTTTCCTAGGAGAACTAATTCTTTTTCAGGTTGGGTCATGTTAGCGTGATCTACATACTCATCTGTATAGTGAAATGGTCAAAAACAATTTATGAACTACAGAAGCAGGCAGTTATGCTTTATTCTGTAATGCACATTCTTACTCTTGATGCTGTTGAAGAAAAGGTTTAAGGTAGAAAAGAGTAATTTAGAAATACAACCATGGAGAGATTTAAACAGAAGATTGCCTTGGAATTTTAGTAGTTAATTTCTGAAGAATTATTAAGTTTCACACATAGCTTCACATTTGCACAGGAGAGTTATAACTCCAGAAAAATTAGTTTGTTCCAAATAAGATGGCAACCACAGAAACATGATCATAAAAAAGCAGCAAAGTTTAACCAATAAGAAAAATTGTTCCCTGTATTCTCCCCTAGAATCTAAAAATCCAGAAAAGAGATAGTTAACAAAACAAAACAAAACCCCACAACAAACCACAACCCCACATCATATATTGAACAGCCTAAACTGAAGGCTCAGCCCTGGCAGAAACTGCTGTCCTGCGGTAAGAACATGTGGCCTCTGCTCCAAGCACAGGACTGTGAGTCAAGGCTCCTGGCCCAATTCCCAACTTTAGCAGTGACTCAGTGGAAGAGCTCAGACAAGCCACAGAAGACAATTTAAAGAGACACTCTCAACTTCGAAATAAGATACCATAGTTGTAAAAGGCACAGATATTTGTCAGATATTACAAAGAAGGTCAGGGTCTGCAACTAACCTCAACTCTCCTTGATCACATGTTTTCAAGTTCATTTAGCACATAACCATTGTTTCAGGCAACACAGATTTAACAAAGCATTTGCTGTTAAATATTTTATACATAACATTTAAAAAGATTTTTTGTTCTTTCAGAAGCATAAGTATTCCTCCTTAGCTATAAACCTGAAAGCAGTGAAAGACATACACATACTAATGCCACACAGGTTCCCATGGAGGCATGAGCTGCAACGTGCAACCACAAAGACACTAACCTCTGCCACCCCACCATTCCCTTTCCTTGCCCCATACAGAAGTGACTCCCTAACAGGGCACCAACTGCAACTGGTCCCAGTCCCATGCAGCAGGAACAGAGCTGAAGCATTTCTTTCAACACAAATTTCTAAACCAGATGAGGAAAAACCCCAAACACTGAGATTCCTTCCCGCCCCGGGCACATTGGTGACCACACTGGCAGGCACCCGAGGAGAACAAACAGCAGGAACAGCAGCAGCTCTGTGGTAGATAAAACTTCCTATTTAATCACTGTGTTTTGTTACTGCTTTTCTCTCCATTTGCATATGCATACTAGAAATGCTCAGCATATCTCAAACAGGAGGCCACAAACTCCTTAGAGTCCAAAAATGAATAATGTCAAGCCTCTCGTTACAAAAAGCTTTACAGTAATATCACCTGGCTCAGGCACTAGCAAAAGAATGAAGCTTCCCAGTTTAAAAGAAAAAAGCTCAGACAATTATTATTCCCCCCACTAAAACGTGCTGTAAAGCTTCAGCAGAACGAGTTATTAATCTGTCATTGCAAGGAGTCAGGCTTCAATCTGCAACCCCATTGAAACTCATTAAGCAGCAACAATCTCTTCGCTGACACCATCATTTAATTTTGAAGGTTTGACATAAGGAGAGGATGAAGGGGGAAGGGTCAGGAAATACATACCTCTTGGCATGGCTTTGGGTTCAAAGACCCCACAATATTTACAAGGAGAGCTGTTAACTACAGATAAGTCTGTTTTCTTGCTGTTAACTATGGATAAGCCTGTTTTCTTGCTATGAGGAGTTCTGCATCCCAGCCTCAGGCCTTTGCTCATTTGAAGGATATTTGAAGTGATAGATGTGTATGGAGGCCTTCATCCTAAAAAACGTTTCTGGAAGCTTCTGACTGGGACAGGGGCCCAAGCAAAATCTTAGGAAGAAAAGAATAAGAAGTTTGAGCAAGGTGAATGAACTAAAATCTGCATGAGAAAGATTTTCAGTTGTCTCGAACTTCCCAGTACTTCTGTGCTGGTTTTGGCTGGGGTACAGTTAATTTTCTTCATAGCAGCATGTATGGGGCTATGTTTTGGATTTGTGCTGGAAACAGTGTTGATAACACAGGGATGTTTTAGTTACTGCTGAGCAGTGCTTACACAGAGTCAAGGCCTTTTCTGCCTCTCACCCCACCCCACCAGTGAGTGGGCTGGGGGTGCACAGGAGTTGGGAGGGGGGGGACAGCTGACCCCAACTGACCAGAGGATATCCCACACCATATGACATCATGCTCAGCATATAAAGCTGGGGGAAGAAGGAAGGAAGGACAGAGTTATGGCGTTTGTCTTCCCAAGTAACTGTTACACATGACGGAGCCCTGCTTTCCTAGAGATGGCTGAGCACCTGCCTGCCCATGGGAAGTAGTGGATTAATTCCTTGTT
Organism: Morus bassanus; assembly: GCA_031468815.1. Classification (NCBI taxonomy): domain Eukaryota; kingdom Metazoa; phylum Chordata; class Aves; order Suliformes; family Sulidae; genus Morus; species Morus bassanus. The sequence continues at coordinate 76,107,896 of CM062568.1, forward strand.
TTGGTTTGCTTGTGTGTGCGGCTTTTGCTTTCCCTATTAAACTGTCTTTATCTCAATCCACGAGTTTTCTCACTTTTACTCTTCTGATTCTCTCCCCCATCCCACCGAGGCGAACGAGCGGCTGGGTGGGGCTTAGTTGCTGTCTGGGGTTAAACCACAACAACTTCTCTCTTCCCAAAGGTCTTGCTGCCCCAAGCCCCATCCATTTACTAACACCACAGCCTCCTACCTGTAGAACGGACAGAGGTTTTGAGTTAACCAAATTTTCAAGGAAATCTTTTTTGCTGAGGCAAGCCCCATGCTCTGTAGCTGTGGGCAGAAGACCAACCAGCACTTGTAAACAAGATGGTTTGTGGCTTATAGGGAAATGCACCAACCCAAAAGGCAGAAATAGCAACAAAATGACAACTCTGGCTTTTTGTGATCATTATGTCTGACCATAGTAGTCTTGTTATTGCAACATCCAAACACACACAGTCTTGACAGAAGAGCTATCCCATCTCGCAGGGGCAACCTGCAGCTTACAGATGTCTCCCAAAGCAGAGCTGAGAAGCCACATGTTCCCTCTGTTGCGCCTTTCTGGGTGACTGCTCTGAGCACGGGCACTTTGGTGGCTGTGGCCTTCCATCAAAGACACCACAATTCTCAAGCCCTCTTTACAGCTGTTTAACCCACTGACCCAGCTACTCCAACATCCATCCCACTTTACACGCTTGGAACAAAAAAAAGGCCAGAAAACTCTTCTAGGACCTTATGAACAGGTTAACAGATGATCAAAGAAATTGACTGTTATTTGCCCAAGACTGCCTTTTCTGCTTTCATACATAGTGTAAAATTTAAGCAGTTGTTTTAGTACTACCTGCAGAAGCCAGGCAAATGACTGCTGCCGCAGCCTGCAGTGCATGAGCAGTTTTATGACACTTCTGTCTTCCTGACTGATTCCCATGAGCTAGAGAGGAAGAAGAAAGATTACACTTTGAGCTGCAACATGAAAAGCCAGCCAAAAGCTCAGCCTGCTCACAAGCAACACATTGTCCAGAGGTCTCACAGCTGCAATTCCCAACCTCCTACACAGCCTGTTATCACCCTCCTTCTTCCCCTCCTAAACTGGTACAAGCTTTACCTTACTCCAGCCAAACTCATTCTATAGTTCCCAGTCACTACACCTTCTTGCTCTGCTCCTACTGCAGACTGATGCCTCCCCACCTGCTCCTGACAGATCTCAGGTGCTGCTCTAGCCCAACTTTTCTGCCATCCCTTCCAGCCTTTTTAGCATCAGTGGTGCCAGCATAGTGCCTGAGCAATCATAACCACTTTGCCTTTCCTCTGCATCCCACCTCAACACTAACCCCAAGTGTGTCTCACTAGTGGCACAGACGTGTTTGGGAACCTATGATTTCGTGTCCCCTCCTAGTCCAAAGGTGCCACCTGAATGCTTGTAAGATCAGATTTATTAGAGACAAAAAGAGCAGCCAGTCTCCGCTATGTGGAGAAACCTGACCCACTGACACCACAGGGGCTTGGTACAAGGCCCCTTGGCAGGAGAGAAAGAGGTAAGGAGTAAAAACTTCCTTCCAAAGGCTGATCTCACATGAGCAGAACCACTGTGCACCCCATGAGCTTGCTCTTATCCTAGCCATTTTAAGTGCATACAGCTATTTATTTATGCTGTCTTTTGGCCATTCATTCCTCTCCCCTGCATATTCTCTCAAACAAATACAACCTCAAGAACTGAAGAATAAGATACTCTCAGATTGAACCAGCAGGTTTTTCCACACAAACTGTTTCAACACAACCACTCCCAGCCCCACACTAAAATCTTGGGTTTGGACATATGCAAAATAATCACTATAAAGCAATTTTTGCATCCCAAGGTAGATGGATACCATTTCAGGAAGATACCAAGGCAAAGGAAGGATCTATTTCACTCACTTCACAGCACTGCACTTTCAGGGCTGCTTCAGATAAATATCACCAAAATATCCTCCAAACTTCCTTAAGTTATTTCTCATTACAAGATTTTTATCAATATAAGGGGTTAACTATGTCTAACTAGTTCAGTTAGAAAACTGCTTAAGTGAACACGCTTTTAAAAGAATTAACCGCACACAGTACGTATAAACACACCTGGGAGCTTAGACATTTGCCATCAGAAGCATGAACAACTCCCACTTCCCATAGAACTAGAGGACAGGGGACGGACTCACACCCACACAAAGGCAGCACAGAGAGTAAGCAGGCCACGAAACCAAGCACTGCTACTCACCATGCACGTCCTTTACCATTTTTGCATACACGAGTTTAAGTAGTCAGCCACATTACTACTCAGATGTAACCTTCATGGCCTTTTCTTTTTACTTTTCCATTTAGATTTTTCAAGTGGAATACAGCATCAGCTAACTCTGGCTTCATGTCACTTTCACTTCTCCAAAGATACTCTTTTTTTAGACTAAGAAAATGCTTGACAGAATAACAGAAATGCCAGTGACGACAACAACATGGAATACGATATAATGCATTTTGTCTAGCTTACAACTGCCATCCCAAAGCACGAAAATGTACCTCCCTTAATAGCGATGTGGCTGTCAGGGGGCTGGTATCAGATAAATAGTTTAAACTAACACAAAAAAACCCAAAACATTGGTTTGTGTAGATAACAGGTTACACCACCCTGCGCTTAAGTGCTGAGACAATCTGTATCTGTCAACATTGCTCATCATGAGAGCTACTCTCGAAGAACATGGAAGTGTTTACAACAAACTTCTTATTTTTAAAAATTACATGCTATTACTGTTGCTTTTGGACAATGTGGTTAAGAGATGGATGATTATCTAGACACTTGGAAAGACACCTCTTGAAACTTTAAGAGGTACTTACTCCAAGATTTGTTACCATATGAATTTGCAGATTAAATGGCAGTGTATGTGCATTCACTAATAACCTCACAGCACACAAGCTGGATCGGTAGCTAATACATAAAGACTGCAGATTTACTTCAGTGGAGGTAAATTATCCAGGCAAACTCATTGCAAGCTTCTATTTTGCCTCCATTGAGCTCAGTTTTTGTACCACCACTCTGTATACCTTGATGTTTAGGGAAGCTGCTAGGATAAGTGAATGGCTCTTGCCCAGAACCAGCAGGAAACACAGCTGTCATCTTGTCCCCTTCCATGCAGCCGAGCTTACAAGCTAAGAAGAGAAACCATTCAGAGCCTAGGCTTGCCTGTTCCTCCCATTACTGCTCCAAGCTCCAACTCAGAAGATAAATAACTTTCCCTTTCACCCCACTGCTTGAGGCTTCCAGCCCAACGGAGCATTTTCAGCCCAATTTGATACTTCCTACGTCCCAGAAGCTATGTTTCAATGTGTCTCAAAGTATTAGAGTTGAGTTCATTTACACTCCATAGGCAGACACTGGATCTCCTTTGTGCAATTCATGTTAGAAAAGCCACAGAAGTGCTATAAATGAAGTTAATTTTCTGCAGACACTGAAAGTCCCTTGTGCACTTGAAGAAGAGAGTTCTGATTTAATGATTCACCTTTTAAAAGCCATTAGCAGTTTGCAAGTGCTCCTACACATTTATCTTTCAGGTTGTTCATCAAGATGGGTGGGGAAAAAAGAACAGTAATTAACTGCAAACAAAATAAATTACAGTGTTGAAGGATAAGCACCAACTTAAATCTGACAAACAAATCTAATAAAGTTCAAGCTCAAGTTTGAAATCTAAAGCCATATCAGGAGAAAAATGAGATGTTCTTACAAAGCATTTACAACTTGCATACATAACCAAAGAGAAAAAGAAATAATCAAACTTTGACTCAAGACTCCAGGGAAAAAAGAAAATGAAAAAAGATAGAAAAATTACTTTTTTTTATCCTTCAGATGTCAGCTCAAAGTAACTTGCTAAAACCACCTTTGAGACCTAAAAAAATCCACTTCCGTAGGTTTAAAAACTGAAAAGTTTTTTGGAAGAGTTCCAGAAAACTCCAAAACCATATAACTTAGAGCAGTGCTTTTCAATTTCAGCTATGCAGCTTCTTACACAAAAATAATTCAAAGCGTTATCATGTTTAGCATGGATTTCTGTGTTGTAATTTGCCAATGTAATGACAAATACTTTTAATAATTTATGCATGACTTCCTACTGGCTAAGGGTTTGCAGAAAGAAGCAAGTCAGATTCTTTGCTTAGGCTGCCCAAAAACCAGAAAAGGCAGCTGTTTCAACAGCAGCCTCCAACTCAAGCTACCAAGTTTGGGATACAAGGTGCAGAGGATGAACACTTTCCGCTACCATAAGTAAGTCCAGCTGGTGGGAACCTGCAGACAGTTAGCAATCCTGAAAATTGACTCCTGTGTATCCAAAGACAAAACCAAAGCCCAAATCAGAAGTTTGGAAATGAAAGAGCCCTTATATTCACAGATGCTGCCTAAACCAGTTTACTCAGACTGTATTTTCCTGAGACTCCCCACGGCTTTTGGAAGGAGACAAAAAAAGCTTGTCTTCATGGAGCAGCCCCAGCTGCTCTTTCCTAGCACATCAGCAGACCTTTATCTGCAGCTTTGACTGTTGCCATTTCACCTCTCACGCATCTCCCGCACATTAAACAGCCCTCTGGAAAAGTCAGGTCACAGTGAGCCACTTGGCATCAAGCGGACAAACAGAAGACAAAGGCTGTACCGCCGTTTGGTCAAGCAGCCTCTGCCAAGTCACTTACCTCTTAATACTCACCCTCCTGAAAAGGCAACCTGAGACCTGCAGCAGTTCCCACTGATCAGGAGCAAAACCAAGGTCCTACTGTGTTATATAAAGTATTCTTTCTGCAAACTGCTTAAAAGTTTAATGCAGCAAGAGTACGGAGACATAAAATTGATGATTATTGTTTTACCCTCCAGACATGGCATTGCAAGTACACCTCTGAATTTAAAGAGCCTGATGAGAACTCCAGCAAAGGCACAAGGCGGTTTTTTAAAGAACCGCTCTCTCTCTGGAGGTTGTAGAGTATCAGGCTTATTAAATATTAAGGCCAGACAAATTGAAGAGATGTCAACAAGACTCAAGACTTTGCAATCCAACACTGACAGACTGAGTGGTCTCTGTGGTATCTTCACCTAACGTTGCAGCAGATTTTGCAAAAGGCATACTTGCATAAAAGTAACTTGATTTTTTGCAGACAAGGAGTAGAAAATATTTGTCAGAACAACAACATTTCACACTTCCAGTTTCTGAGAAAATGTCTCATAAAAGCAATGCAAGTTCTGTCAAATAAAATTTGCATGAGTTATTTTGCCAGGCTTAAGTCCTATCCTTATTAATGCCCATGCTTTAAAATAAATTTGCTGTAAAAGACTAACTAAAGACCTCCATAAGTTTTTTAAAAGGGGATTCAAAGAAGAAAGTCAAAACTTCTGAAAAAAAAAAAAGGTGACAATAGTGAAAAGACTCTGTATTGTAGCTGTTAAGACAATCACTTACTACACTAGAAAGAAAAATCTGAAATAGCTTATGAGTATCTCCAAAGAGGCTTCCATCACAGTTCTGCCATTGGTTATGAAATATTAGAAACAGTTCTGGATATCTACCTAGGCTTCCACATTTACCTTGATCAAAACTACAGCACAAACTCATGAGACACCAGAAAACCCACAGACGCTGGAGCAGGGAGGGCACCACGACATAGCTCAGAGAAGGAGGAAGAAGGCTGGGTGACAACAGGCTGTAGAAGCAAAGACAAAAACACACACCAAGAAGCAAAGTGCAAAGAAGCTGTAACCACAACTGGTTGATTACAGCTTGGAGCTGCATCCCCTGACTTGTCTCTTCCCTCCATTACTGCTACCATACTTTTCTTAACTCCAATAGCACATTTTTGTGCAGAACACGATTTTCTAAAGCAAACTGAAGCGTCCCACTCTGCACATGCAACACAATTAACTTCATTACAGTTTGCTTTAGAAAATTGCTCTCTGCTCCCAGACATCAGGAGGCAGAACATGAGAACATTGCAATGGGTTAGACAGATCGAACATGAAATCCAGCCTCATTCCAACACATTTTGGATTTACTCTAAGACTGAATTTGTTACAACTCGCAGGAAGCTGCTGTGCAATAGGAGCATGTCCGGTTTATTAAAATTTGGAAAGAATATCAGCAAGGTGGGTCTCTTCCAAGAGCGACAAAGCCTTAAAGCAAAGCCATGCTGTCTGCAGAGTTGGATTCTGGGCTTGAGTCTGTAAGAGCTTATGGGTGATGCAAATAACCACAAGTCACTTTTCACAAAGGGGCATAACTTGGCATTCTTGAACAAGTAAGTCTTTAGAGGTCTGGTTTGCAACAGTAGTGGGCTTTCCAAGCTTCACTGATACATAAGAGCATATCTGGGAGCATAAAGAGATGAAAATCCCAATTGCAGGCATCAAAAAGGGACAACTACAAAGGGGTTCAGTGGATGCTTTTGATCTTGTTCCTTGCCACGAGTCTTTACCTGAAAGATGAAGTAATAGCACTCCCCTGCAAACACGTCACAGGATTTAATGGTGTGAACCCCCAGAGAGTAGCAATCATATTCCCAAAGAACAGGAGAGGGAAGGAAGAAAACTTTACACAGACATGTTACATAGTAACAGCTCCATATACCATATACAAGGTCTCTTCTAGAAGCTGATAAGAGACAACACTGTGACTAAACTAGACCTTTCAAGTCAACTGTACGAGGCCATTTGCTGTTCTGGACACCATCTGTCTCCAACAATATCTAGGAATTGACCTTCATCGATGCTAGAAACACAGTATCCTTGATCCCACAGTAAAGCACAAGTTGGGCTAGCGCAGCTGAAGCTGAAGCATGGGTGAGGTACACGGACACAAAGATGACAATGTATTTTCTTAGAGTGGACCCAAGCAGAGCAGAGGTTGGTCTAGTACACTTTTGGAGTGTGACAGTCATTGCTTTTGCAGTTTCCAAAAGACCTGGTGATCCTAGGAGTCCACGACCATGGGATATAGTAATATTGGACATTGTTATTTGATTTTTTGTGCCAGAAGTAGCGTGGAAGCTAGTTCATACAAATGAGCTACACAGGCCAGTTCCTTCAGTGCGATCTATCAAAATTATCAAATAGGAACATGAAAAAAAAAAAATCTGTGACATGACTATAGCAACGCAAATCCAGCCTAACAGGTAACAGCTGGGCAACTAATGCCTACAGAAGTGCAAATATTCAATTAACAACTTCTACCAGCAATAATCACAGATGTCCTGATGTCAGGAAATGCAGTCACACCAATTCCCATCAAACCAGGGAACACACATACATTAGTAGAGATCTGCAAAAAAGCACACCACTGTGTGCTCAAGTCTACCACTAGCAAAGATCCTAAAGATGACAACTGCATGCAAAGTAATTTCACTGAAAATCTGAAGAAAACAATATTCAAAATACATGCCTAGATGGCTTATATAGTACTACGTCTTCATCAAGGGAAAAATCTCTTCCCCTTGCTTCCCTCCCTCTAAATATGTATATCTCAAATAGCTACTATTTTCAAGATCTTAGTTTGCTATTCAAAGGCTCTTTATGCAAGACTTGTCATTATTAACAAACTGTCACTAGTAAAATACTGTTCAGGAAGGGTTATCTCTGACTACAGATGTTAGTGGTGCTTTTTGAAGACATTTGCCACTTCAGTAGCTGCAGGGAAGTCCCCAGGTTTGCTTGTTGACTCAACCAAAACAGATTCCATAGTGAAAACTCAAAAGGCAAGAAAACCTTCTTCAGACCAGAATATTAATACTGTGTGCAATAAATAACACTCACATAAGTGTTATATTTTTATACAATATTAACAGGCGTTATATTTGGTTTGTGCAGTTGCTAAGCCAGCTAGTACCAGTGGAGTCACAAGCCCCAGTCAGTCACAAGAGACATGTCCGTTCTGATCTGCACAGTCAGTGCCAGGCAGAATAGGTACCCATAACCTGCAAAACACTTTGGTAAACAATTTCACTTTAATTCTTTATTTTAAATTACATTGTGCTAGCTTTCTAATGTTTTATCTTTCTGAAGTCATAGTTGAACCAGATTGTTCTATCAAGAGCAAACCTGTAACGTGAGACATTATTTAGTCGCTCCAGTACTGGAGCGTTGCAAAGTGCTGCATGCTACGTAAGAGTACAGCAACTGCCCAGTGACCGTTTACTCCTGATTAACACTGTATTTAGAAGAGGCTAGTATCACTGAGGATGGAACCGCTACAATGCTTTATCGGAACACCATAGAAAAAAAACTTGCATTTACTACCACCCCCCACAACAGGGGCAAAGTGGAATCTGAAGGCGCGCAACTCTTGGTCACAGTACTATTTATATTTGCAAACACAGGGAACATTTCAGACTCCAGAACCAACTCTGATCTTCAGGCAGTACACCAAGGTCTTCCTTCTTCAGTGCTCCTGGCATAACACAACACAGCATCCCACTAGGAATTGCGAGTACCTTTTTGATAAGACAAGTGCAGATAGCGATGGAAAGTAGAATTAAAATCTAAAGTTACAGGCTTTTAGTGAGAAATAAATAAATCAAGCACACTTAAGAAGAGATACACACTAGTACATCAGATGCTGTCTTGGAATACACTGAGTACTCTACTGTGCTTTTAATAAAATGAGTATGTTACCCAAAGCTAACATTTTGTGCCAGCCCAAATACTTCACAATATACTGACAACTGAACAAATGCCCAGGACAATCCATCCATTCACGACCATTCGAGTTCATCATTCCTACTTATTCTTCATCCTTCGCAGATGCAGTAATCCTTATGAATGCAGCCTTTCTTTAGATTGTAAAGAACAGCAATAGGGTCATAATGAAAATCCATCCAAAGAAAAATCAAGCTTTCAGAGCATGCACTGGAGATTTGCCGATCTGTACAACAGTTAGCTAGAAAACATATACACTCTTCAAAACAAAACAGGAAAATGGTGGAAATTGAGTCAAAAGGGTCTATGAAGCACTACATCATTCAGATTCTGTATTTCAAAAGCTGGAAAGTGCTTTAAAGTTGTTTCATAAGGTTGTTTCATAGCACCCTCCCTCCCAAATACACAAAAAGACTACCTTTCCTCACTCCTTTGTGTCTAGGGATCGATAACACAAAAAAGGAATGACAAAAATAAAACGAGGTTACAGATATGCTGAAATGCTGTTGTAGGCACTGTGGAGCATTCTGCTGCTTCTGTACAAGGCATGTTCACGTCAGCCCCTGACAATGATATGTTCTGAAGCTGTAGCAATTAAAGTAGTTCTTGAGAAAAGAAAAATTACTGCTGCGATGCCTAATCATGCCAAGGACCTCGAGAGAATTACTGCTTCAGCAAGCCTTCCCTCAGTAGCAGGCAAACCAGCTGCACAGTGCTTTTGCTATAACACAATGTGAATAAAAAATTGTCTCCCAAATTCTAAAAATAGATTACACAATAGATAATGCAACCCAGTAAATACACATTCATTGCCTTTTTTTTTTTCCTCCCCACAAAGCTTTTAACAAGCTGTATCGATTTAAGCAAGAGGACTTGTTAGGAAATACGAGCAGGTTAAGCAACAATAAATGGAAGATCGAAGTGGATAACTGCTCCTTACAGTAAAGCGTTACCTAGCTATTAGATCCACTGGTATACAGGATCAGTTTTGGGATCAGAGCTCATTATCAAAAGGAAACAAGTACACTATTTAGCCCATCATTTTCTTCTGGCATAAATAATCATAATACTTCAGAAGGAACAGCAGAACTTTGAGGACAAGTACAGGATTATCATTGTTACCATAATGTTTCAGGTTATGAGATCCAGACAGGTGTAGGATAAAGTGTCACCTTCTGCATTGTTATAACAACAAAGCATAGACAAAAGGTGTGCCCAGTTCCTCATGCTAAATGTTGACAGGCTGAACTGCCAGTTCATTGGGAAAATGCTCAGACTGCAGGCAGCCAAGTTTTAGATCACAAGTGTAACAATAAAAAGATTTGGCAGATAATACCATTAAATGTATAAAATCTACTTATTCAGAAACCAGCATAATGACTGGGCACTACTAAAAGATCTGCTTTGAGCACTGGGTTCAGCTTTGGTTACTCTCTGAGCAAAAGATCATCTTTTCCACTAGTCTAAGTGGAAAATTTATCATTAAATTCAACTGAAAATTAACAAGGTATGTCACAATTCTCCTGTCACAACAGTACCTAAAAATCTTGCACCAAATGAAACAGAAATAAAGGACTGAGTGGATCTTACGAAATGAATGATGCACACAGTGCCTGATACTAAGACTCATGGCAAACATCAAAAACCCTGCAAAAAGCCCAGGAAACTCCCTGTTAACTATTTTACCAATAGTCAGACACCCATAAAAATAAATCAGCTCTCCTTATAACTGTTGGCTAGGAAAAAAAGGCACAAGAAGTCACTCACACACCTCTGTGCCAGGTTAAGACTCAGCAGTGGGGAAGGGGCACTCCAGCACCTGCATGCTCTCTGGCACTGGCACTTCTCCTGTAAGGGACATGGCAGCCTGCCTGCTTTGCAGGGCTGCTATAAAGCAAAAATCATGGACATGTTACAGGCACAGTTAAAATATGCAAAGTCAGATCGTGTTTAATTGGGGGCCTGTATGATCATTACAGGAACAAAGAGCATGCACAGCACTGACTGCTGCAGAGCGGAGGGTTCCGTTTTCCCCTGAACAGAAAAGACAACGCTAGTGGAAATTACTGAGTAAGGGCAGAATCACAACTCATGATCCAAGTTCAGCAGCAAGTTTCCTGACCAGCCTTGAGCAACCCTTTCCTGTTGCATATTTCAAATCCAGTAGTATTTTCCATCTTTAAGAGGCAAAAATTATTAAAGCTTTACAGTGCTTCAATGCTAATATTTAATGGATCTGTAAATACATACACACGCTTTTTTTCATCCCACATAAACAGGTATAAAGCGTTGTGAGGAGAATTGGATTCTAACTTTAGGCTGATGAGCAGCAGTGGCCCAACCATTCCACTGCTCCCTGCTATCACGCCATCCCTTCAGGTGTGCTAGGTGTGCCAAGCAAGTAGGAGTATGAAGGAAAAAGCAGTGGCGTAAACAGGTGACTAAAGACATTTTTATGGGGTTAGCAATATAGCTGTGGTGGTTCAGAGATGGTGCAACTCTCGTATTGACTTCTGAGAACGTATACGCCACAGAGCTCAACAGCCTAAACCCACCTGCAGCCAGAAGCTCCCTCCCAATTAAGTTCCTAAGGAAAAATGTTCTTTTTCAGGATTTCCCATTTATCACCTCAAAGACTTGAGGTTACCGGACTGTAGTTACCCACAGACTACGTAGAAAGGTCTACCAAATATTATATGAATACAGCAATGAAAAGCTAGACCAGTAATCAGAATATTTTTCTTTCTCCCAGAAAAGCTTCTACTTTTCCAGCCATTTTTTGTCACCCCTAAAAAATTCATATCCCCCCCAGAACAATTCTGTCTTCCCATAGTCAGTCTCCCAGCCCATGTCAAAAAGCCTAATGGATTCCGATGCCTCCTCCTTGGTTAAATCTCCCTGTATAGACAAAGTTCAGCCAAGCATTTCTCCTTAGGATACCTGTTGCCCCAGCAATTCATTCTGCAACTTATTCCAGACAGGTGACTTCTTCAGTACTGCCTGATCTTCTGCTCACTGAAGCTTACAACGAAACTTCTCAATCCTCAAGCATATTAAACCCTAAGTCATAGATAAATTTTCCTGGTCAAGACAGCCACTTGTCTAGCAAAATATGTCCTGCACATGTGACAACCCAGAAGTAACCCCAAGCCCACAGAACTTGGTTAGTTTAAGTTACAGTACAAAAGTGAGCTTTTTTTCAGACACTTTAAAAATAGGATATTGTTTTCAATTTCATGTTTTTTAACTCTGAGGCCCAGCATTACAGAATGGACTTCTGGCAAACAGGTGCTAACAGGAATCAGTAAGATCTTCCCAATCCTTTTTACCAGCTCCAGAACACCCTCCTGGTCACATCAGCCTACCGCCTCTGAATCACATAAAACCCCTGCCTGCTCAGGAACTTCCCATGAATCCATATTTGTCAATAAGCTGCTGTTTCAAGTTTCTTAACCAGTAAGGCAAATACAATTTAACAGGTAAATCACCTATAGTAAGAATTGTCAAATTTAGGAGTATACCTAATGATTACTTACATCAGACCGATGTTCATATATTTATTTCAGTATATGATTCATAGACCTTTTATGTTCTCCATACAATATACATTCAGTTTACATTTCAGAACAACAGAAAGAGGGCACCTAAGTTTCTTTGGTTGACAAGTTTTTCTGGTGTCATTAGAAAAAAATACCATCTCCAAATGTAAAATGGTGTATTTTCTATACTAAATCAAATGCAAAGAAACACTGTTTCCAATCAAATGAAGCATCAGAAAACTGTCTCCATGTTCAGATAGAGAGTATTACAAAAGAACAGGCTATTTGGGAAAAAGAATAATTCATCTCTGAGGCATTGTGCTGGTTTTGGCTGGGATAGAGTTAATTTTATTCATAGTAGCTAGTAAGAGGTTCTGTTTTGGATTTGTGCTGGAAACAGCCTTGATAATTCAGGGATGTTTTAGTTACTGCTGAGCAGTGCTGACATTAAGTCAAGGCCTTTTCAGCTTCCCATGCTCTGCCAGATGCACAAGAAGTTGGGACAGGACACAGCTGGGACAGCTGACCCCCACTGACCAAAGCGACATTGTATACTATATGACATTATGCTCAGCATATAGACCTGGGGGAAGAAGGAGGAAGGGGGACATTTGGAGTGATGGCGTTTGTCTTCCCAAGTAACTGTTACACGTGATGGAGCCCTGCTTTCCTGGCGATGGCTGAACACCTGCCTACCAGTTCGAAGTAGTGAATTAATTCTTTGTTGTGCTTTGCTTGCATGTGCGGCTTTTGCTTTACCTGTTAAACTGTCTTTATCTCAACCCAGGAGTTTCCTCACTTTTACTCTTCCGATTCTCTCCCCCATCCCACCGGAGGGGAGTGAGCGAGTGGCTGGGTGGTGCCTAGTTGCCAGCTGGGGTTTAAACCATGACAGGCTTGCAATGTTGTATGCGGATGCAGACACGTGGGTCAGAAATGTGACCAGTTCAAGGATCAAATTGTCCAGAAAACACCATGCAAATATTGCATCATTTGGATTCTGGCACTTTGCCATCATTGCAAAAACTGCCAACTTTTGCTCTTAAGCATTGCCCTTTTCTACAATTAAGGGTTCTGAAGGTCTCAGAAGATTCGATTTGCTAAAAGACTGTATTTTACAAATTCATTATAATCTAGTGTTCCAAATTGAGCCAGTTTCCTCACTCACTATTCCAAGAAAACTCTATAACATAACCCTGGTCATAGACAGTCATCAGTGGTCCAAGTTTTTTTCTTATAGATGAGCAACCCGTCCTTTGCCCACAAGTCAAACCTTAAGTCTTCTTTGAAGTCCAAGGACTGAAAAGTAGATCTTGCTTTTGACACAGCTGATTAGCAAGTTAAATAATGTTAGTTTCATTCTTGTAATAATTAAATATTCCTAGAGACAGTGGCATCTTTACCTTTAATGTCACAAAAACAGCGATTCATATAGCATTAATTAAAAAATTTTAAAACAATGCCCACAGAACCCAGAGGACAGCTGAGAACACAGCAACAAAGCAAGAAAGGGTTGAGGAAAAAAAGTTACTTAAAACACAAACAGCAGAAGTTTAATCTGAACACAATTCTTCTCCTGTGCCTTGAGAAACAGTATGTTGAAAGAGTCAACGTTACAACAAAAGCCTGGACTGTAGCTGTGTAGGGAGAAATAGGAATTAATATCTTATATTTGTGCTACCTAGAAAGAACCTGCAGAGTTTAACAGTTCACAGGTGAAGACAAGGTATAGATCACTTCAGCAGTGGTTGGGGAACTGGCCTCAGAGATGGACAAGACTGTGGTAGCAGGAGGAAGAGAAAAAAAAAAGAAAAATATCAAGAAGTTATTTCAGCCATTCAGAGCTTGAGCCAATTCCCACACATTCCCAAGAGGCAGGGAAGTGAGCAAAGATTTTTAGTTTAGACTGGGGGACAAAAAAAAAGTAGGTCTGATGGAGAAGAATCCAGGCTGCCAGTATTAAGATAAGCTATTGGATGCACCTTGGGAAGAAGTGGGGAAGTAACAAGGAAAGAGTTTTAGGTGATTTCCACAAAAGAAAGCGGGCAGGCAGAATAGGTATAGAACTTCCTTCAGGAGAGCTAAAAGGCAATACCAGAATAGTCAAACCCACAGGAACCACTGGAGGGCAAGGTTTATCTGTATCTGTGTCGGCACTTTGCATATGAGGAAGAGGGAAAGGAGGCTACCAAAATTCATATAGACATCATCCTCCAGATTTCTGGGAGTCCCTAGTTTCTCTTGGAGCTGTGGTAGTGGTAGCATGTAATGCAGAAAAACAGCTTGCGGTCTGGTAACAGAGAAAAGAGAACCTATGACTTTGGCCAGTGAGTGTAGCAAGCCAAATGCTTCCGAGGCCCTTTTTGGTTTTGCTCGTCTGGTTTTGTTTAAGAGCATAACTGTAAGTTTAAGCAGTACCTAAAAGATTAAGGCCCTGATGGGGGGGCCTTAGGTTCAACAGGCTAAGAACAAAGTGTTCATAAAACCAAAGTGGATTGGGCTTACACCTCCTGCCTCGACCTTCCAGTTTTTATGAGAGGATCTCTGTCATACATACACACAACACGTAATGCAAAGTTTTGTCTATCCCTAATTAGGGTTGACAAAACACTTATGTATCTGACATCATAAGTGCTTGATACAATAAGAAGATTGGGTATTTGTGTCTGAAGTACAGAGAACAAGAAATATAACTGTCCTATGTTTTACATTTTAGAAGAGATCCCAAAACCATTAGAGTCAAAAACTGAAAATGTTGAAATAAATACTCAACCATTTGCCAGCAAGCACAGTAAACTTTTTATGGTTCTCTGAGGCTAATATATGGAGAATTGGAATATAATCAAGTACTAGGTATCACCAAGATGTCTGTGTTGACATTTCTGTTTCATGCAGGCACACATAAAAACTGAGTATGCTGCAGTTATATTTAGTTACTGCAGCTTAACAAGCAGGTCACCAGTAGGAAATCACTTACTAGCTCTTCAGTCATGCAGTGCTAAGGAAAAAGATGAATTTTATGTCCATGAATCTCTGTAAAAAAAAAATCATTAGGAAGATGGTCACTCACTGGATTTTTTTGGAAGCTCAAGAAATCTGCGTGTGTTCTGAGGCGGCTCCTTCTCTCAGAGAGGGAGATCTGGGAGCAAACTCCCCAAGAACTTGGTAAGTCAGAACTTCAGAGAAAAATTAAACCTGATACAGAAGCACAGTCTTTCCATTCAAGCTCCTCAAGTCTGAAGAATGTGTCTGGGGCTGAGCCGATAATTACATTGCTCTAACACACGTGAACATGCTTGAAAAAAAGGTTAAAAGTATCTAGAGATAAAGATAAACTTCATAAACAAAATATTTGCCAGTATTACAGATAGGTATGACAAAACCATACCTTTTATGCTGTGCAGCAGTCAACTGCCAACATTTAGAGCTTCAAGACAAGCTAAACAAGCAGAAGTGCCCTCTTCAATGCTGTGAGCGAGGAAAGGATGCCATAGCCAACCTTGCCAGACATGTCTGTCAAAGGTCACATACAGTCACCCTCCTCTGCTCCTATATAAAAGTTTACAAAATATTCAACGAGAATATCAAAGATAACCCAAGAGGAACAACCAGGTGGCACTTCCACAACAGGAATAAGCCTTTACATGAGTTTTCTTCCTCCATGCTTATTCCTGTATTTTCCAGCGTTGCAGAACTGCAGTGTAGCTGGTGATGCCAACTCCACACTCTGCTTCACGTCCCCTGTGAATGCCCCTGCCACCTCAGGTGTCACATCCCTCCTGACTAGCCAAGGCGATCCCTGCATATGCCAGTTCAAACTCCTCTGTTGAGTTCAACTTCTAAAGGCTACTTAGAAAGAGTCAATTACATAGCAAAGCTAAAAGCCAGCTGGAATAAGTTGGTATTTCAGGCCAAGAATAACAAGTTTAAAACAGCATCTATTAGCAAACACAAATAAAGCATGAATTGTATTCTCTCTTTCAACCACTTTAGGTTATCAACTTCACTGTTCGCACACATACAAGCAAATACGGTATCAATTAGGTAGAACCTAGACAGGTCTTTGGCGACTGCCGTTATATGAAAAAGCCAACCCAGATCACTTTCAAACCTGCCCAGATGAAGCCTCTACTTCTCCAAATGTAATTTTTTTAAAATACTTCACAGTGTATAAAAGTAGTTTGTAATTCACCTACAAAACCAGCCAGATCCTAGGACTGCAAATAACAGTGCTGGGTATACAGAGAATGTAAATACACAATCTCCAGCCTCAGCAGAGTTTTGGATGGGGCAAGTGTCCAACTCCATAGCAGGTGACTTGTATGTTCAGCAAAGGCTGTAAAGCAAGTTCTGTAGCTGCAGGAGAGGGTGGATCCTGGGGCTGAACACTAACAATTCACTCAGTAAGAAGGCAATTTAAGGAAGAACAGTCAAGCTGTCTTGTGGACAAGGAAACTATTCCCAGGAGAAAGGCCATTACACAATCAGTAAGCACAATGATCATGCAGCAGTAAAACAGTGGAGAGGTATATGATACTTTAAATGCAGGTCCCCTTTCAGTACTGAAGGACTTGATATCAAGTGCTAAGAAGTGGGTGAATAAATAATAATTTCTCAGAATTCGCATGGAAACAGATATTATCCATTCTAATGGATTCAAAGAGCACAAATCAAAAGCTAGTCACCTCCTTGTGGGACACTTGATATTTTTAAACTATCATCAGCTATAACATCTTTCCATTAGTATCTCATATTCAAAGCAATGGCAAAGATTAACAGAAGTTTTCATATTTAATCCAATTCTTGAATTAATGTGATAGCATCCGAGCCTCAGAAGCAATGACTACACTCCCAGCATGTTGGCACCGAGCATGGCCACAGCATGCCCTGCTGCAGAGCCAACACAGGGGTGAACCTCCCATGTAGGGGACACCAAGCCACACGAGCAGCTCTCTTCAGCTAGCTACCGATGGTAAGAGTCACAGGTGCATCCACACACAGCCAGCACACTGAGGACTGTCATCTTATGCACAGACAAGTTAATTGCATTTTGGAATACATTTATACCATGGTCCTTTGTTTCCACCCTTTTTTTTTTGTTAACAATAGTCCCCCAACTTAATAATGGAAAAGCAGAAGTCAAAGAGCAGCCACTTAAGAAAAAGAAATCTCCTCAGTACTAATAATTTTTTTAAGCATAAGTGAGAAGTGAAGACAACTATGGAAAGGCATGACATTCAGAATAAGCATACCACTTTATTTAAACATTTCCACAAAGCCAGCACATCAAGATGTCCATCAGACCCACAGCTCTGCTGTTCAAACTGCCCGTTCCAAGGGGCTTACAAGATAGCAGAGGAACTAGTAATACACTGATTCCATGCACTTAAAGTTTGCACCGGGTATTTCAGTGGTCCCCAGGTGCCTTTAAGACCTATTTCAACAGGGTGGGGCATTCTGAAAACTCTGCAAGCAGAGAAAATTGCAGCTATGGAGAAGCAGCCCAGACTACAGCAGACCTGCAAGGCCTGCCAGCACGGCTTTACAGGCAGGACCCTCCAGTGGCAGCAGAGCCACCCCGTTGCTGGGCCATGGGGGTGACAGCGCAGGTAAGCCCACAAACAACTTCTGCCAGCACTGCTGCACCTACATGAGCTTTGCCAGGACAGACCTACTGGGTAGGGGGGTGATCTTTTTCCATGCATGGCTCACGCAGACAGCTTTATCAGGAGAAATGCAGAGCTTAAACCCAGCCTTTGAAACTGAACATGAAATATCGAAGCCAGGAAGAAAGCACAGAAACCACGCACCTCCCCTGGCTAAGAGCACAGCTCATCTTCTCTACTCTAATCAAGGGGGAGCCTTCAACTATTTCTCCCTGTTACAAAACCTCAGCTTCTCCCACCATAGCTTTCAAGGCACTTCTAAAGTAAAGTGAATTGTCTGATTTCAGGACATATAAAAAAAAGGCAGTTTTATACCATTTCTCTTTTTTCCCTTCACACTCAGTTAATTGCAGGCTGAAGTGCTTTTTTTTGGGGGTGGGGGGGCGGGGGGAGCAGTGTGTTTGAGCTAAATTACCCATCTTTGGTAGACACAGAAAAGATCTGATCTTCTGAGAACAACTGTGTATTTTTTATAACACTAGTAAAAACCCCTTCAAGATAAATACCTTTCTAAAAAAATAATTGCTTGTATCACATCCTTTCAATATAGACAACACTTAGTCTAAAGCAGGGGGGAAAAGGCTATATTCGGTATTAAATAGGAATAAAGCACTAATCCTGAGTCACAAATAAGGACTCTGTTGGCGGGGGGAGGGGAGGGGGCGCCACGGGGAGAAGAGGTCTACAAGCTGGTATTTCTGGCTATCAGAGTGGAAACAACAGCCTGGAGTTAAATACTGAGGCTGCCTGCTGAACACACAGGGACAGTTCAACAGCTCAGTGCCAGACTCCCAGCAGTCAGCACGTGAGCAAGGGAAGAGCATCCACAGTACGCAGCACCTGTTAAAGGGCTAGATAGGAACTGCAAAATATTTTTACTTCTGGCCCCTAACAAGCCAAAATACATAGTTCTGGACTGAAAGAGGTGTCCTATTACACACCACAGCTCTGAGGCTTATATTTTTTTTTTCTTTTTTTTCTTTAAATGATGGCTGACCTGGTTCCTGCTTTGGATTTCTGGTTTCTAGATCAGTAGGGGGGTAGATACTGCTACCTCTACCTAATGGAGAGAATGGTTGTTCAGATAGCAGGGGATTGGGGTGGAAGTATCTCACTACCAGAAGCAAAGGAAAGGTTTCACCCAACTCTTCAAGATGTCTTGAACTACTCTACAGAGTAGGTTGGTAAGGGGAGGCCCACTTCTGGAAGAAAGGATGGGGAAAAAAGGCTCCTACCCACCCACAAAGTAAGGTTTGTGGTGACAGAGGACACAAGCAGGAGCATAAACAGCTGAATGATGTCACTTTTCTGTCACAGGGAATCGAGTCTTCCCATCACCACTTCCAGAGTTATCTGTGTGTGCTGAGGGAAACCATTCCAGCTTGGAGGCAAGGCCACTTCCCTGAGAAGGGCAAGTTTGGGCCTCAGCAAGTCAGAGGCAAGGCTTATGCCTGTTTCCAGTTGTACCAACTTTGCTGACAGTAGGAGCCGGGAGCACACACAACAGAACTCTCTAGAGTTTCCACCTCTGTTAGTGAGCCCAGGACATGCAGTAGCTTAGAAAAGTGTTTCACAGGGTTGCACTCCTGCACCTAAATACTGCCCAGGACTGGTTGTAGAGATGAACCAGAGGCACTTCTGCAAGCACTCTGCTGTGTGGCTAATTGCTTGGGGTGAAGGGGACTTCAGTTAAGTTGCTCTAGTCTTTGTATAGCACAGAAAGTGGGAAAGGTGTGTAAAAGACACACTGCAAGAGAAGGCACAGTTAGAATACTTCAGTCCAGCACAACCTTTTTTAAATTAAATATCGTCAAGAACAATGTCTGAATTGTGCATTTTGTTTTACATGAGGCATAAGTCAATGCAATATTGTGAAACCCAGAGATAAGATTATGTGCCACTTGCTACACAGATTTTTGTTAACATAGCCAAGGAAATGCTCCCTATAACCTTTCTATGATCATCATAAAACAAAGTCCTAACTTACCAAAAGGAAAGGAGACAACTGAAAACCGAGACCTGATCTGTCCCATCCACCTTCTCCCCAAAACACAGAGAGCCCCAATTACTGAGCAGAGCAGCACTAAGATGAGGACGCCATCAGCACCTGAGAAGCAGCTTTGGGCATCTTCTAAGATTTGACAGTTTTTATATACTCCCTCACTGTCCTCTTTCCAGTCTTCTCACCTGCACCAAGAGCAGAGGCTACTGGAGTAGCTACAGACATTCCACATCTACAGAGGAGCTCAGTCCTTGTGTTGTTTTAGGGAGATTGCTTGGAGGACCTGTTTAGAGTCGTATTTCTATCACAAGGTAGCAAAGAAAAATCAGAAATGGTTGCAAAAAAGTCTTCAGAAGCAAGCTAAGGAAAACCTCAGGCTCCTACAGGGCCCAGACGAGAGCAACGGTAACCCATAACGTGCTGCAGAACAACCTCACTGTCTGACAAGTTTGTGCACCAGACATCAGGTTACCCACCCTCAGTTCAGCACGCTCCTACCAACACAACCAGCCATTGAGCTGGCACACAGGAGCAGAAGGCAGGCACATGTGAGAGCTCCGCAGTATTGCAGAACTGGCATCTGTTTGCGATAACTTTCTAATTCAGATAAGAATTACAGTATGTGCAAAGGAACACCTTCCCCTTCAGCCCCTGGCTAGTTCCTACAGCCCTGTGCTGTTGTTGAGCAGTACTGACTTGAAGAGCCAGTTATATCACCAAAGGCTTCCTCACGTAGAGGAAACCCAGGGTTGCCATTTCTCTCTTCTTTGGCTAATGCCGGTGATCAGAAGGGTATTCTAGTGCTGGTCTGATAGAACATCTCAGGAAGCTGAAGTAAAATTAGTTCACCTTTATGTTTGTTATCTCAATTGCTGTTAAAACCACTGCCCTCTCTCAAAAAAACCCAAACAAATAGCAAACAAAAAACTCACAAAACACTCCTCCCCCCCAAAAAAAGAAGCCACACAAAATCACTGCTCTGAGGACTACAGCTGAATTGTACTCCAAAGACATTTCAGACACATTAGCAATTTATAAGCTATCCAACTACCCCACCTGAAGAGCAAACCTGAAATACAGGTAGGTTAATAACAGAGATATAATATTTCTTCCAAAATCTCTCACAAGATAAAATGTTAAGTTCCATCCAGTTGCAGGCCACAAAGCAAGCTTACAGGCAAGACTTGCAATACAATTAAAATGTCCTGAGCAGCCAACAAATTGAGCAAGACTCACTTTGAAAGCCTATAACCAAGTGATTTAAAAGAATATCCAGGAGGAACAAGCAGGTTGCCAGAGGAAGGATAATGTTCTCAAAACTGGGTGCTCAGAGCTATGCTCCTAAATCTAGTATTAGAAGGCTTCTGTGAAAGCAGCTTATTAAATACCAACACTGCCATTATTTTGGTGGCCATGGAGATGTGTCAGGTCATCTCTAGCATGTATAGAGGCCAGAATTGTAACAGAGAGCACTGCAGCCAGATGAGCTAAAAATAGGCCTTTTCTGTATCTATTGTGTGGATACAGAAACTTAGTCTGATACAGAGTATTTAAGAACAAATCTGATATTTTTTATCCTAAACATTTACCTCTTATCTCTCATTTCTGACCCACAAAAGGTACCAGAAATTTTATATGCCTCTTCATATATTGTTTGCCTTTCCCTGCACCCAAGTCCAGTTTTGCTTTTACCTGCAGTGCTAGCACTGGGAACAGCCCCCAGGCAGTTCCAGAACCACCCCACCGTCGAGAAGGTACCTGGTAGGACTGACACCTGTGCTGATGTGTGGGTTGCCAGTTACCCAAATTATCACTTATGAAAAGGGACAAACTAATTGCCTAATGGGAGAGATACCACTGGATCTGCTGGGACATGTCTACATATCTAGACAGCTGCTTCCTAAAGAGCAGAGTGCTGGGGAGCCACCATCACTTCCCATCCTTCAGCTCTTCCCTGAGCATTCAAGGTGCACGGTCCATGTCCTGTGGCTCCCTACCACATGGGGTGCCCCTCAGCAGAGAGCAAAGAAACCTGCCAAACACTGAGCTGCCACGCACAGCTGAACCTCTTCAGGAAAAACACAGCTCAGAACACTTTACCCTTGGGACTCAGATCAACACAGAGAAAAGCAAGCATCATGATCCTATGGCAAGTTGGAATACCTCTGTCAGCAAAGTCTCAATTCCTTAATTGCTCTATTGTGGGTTGTTGGTTGATTGTTTTTTTCAATTGCTCCATAAAGACTTGCATTAGTAATACTGTTGCTGAAGCAGCTGCAGAACATTTGCCCCATGCAAGTATTTAACTTCCACAGAGCAACACCCTTGTACAGTTTCAAGATCTGATTTCAACATATTTAGCACTTTATAAGCCAAAAGCATCTTGAGAAATGACCTGTGGAAAATCACAGAGCGATGGCATGGTGCATAATCAACTCAAATCAGCATTGTGCCTGAACCTGCAGCTTTAGGTGCAAAGTATTCTATGACATTCAAAAAAAGTTAGGTCCCTTCCTCTTTCACATACACAACTGTCAGATCTAGCACATGCAGCTGAGGTCTGTAACTTTCATATTGTTTCACCAAAAATAAGATTTTAAGTTGCACATCACAAAAAAAAAAAAAGCAGCACTGTAAGTAATTAAACACCCATGTAAACTTCATGTTATTTCACATCTTAACAGATATTTCCAGAGAAAGATATTTAACACATCAGAATAATACTGACAGAGAAGCAGCAACTGTCTGCTGAAGGGACATGGACAACACAGGAAATAAGAAACATGGAAAGACCGCGTAATGATTTTAACAAATTCTTAATCTTTAACTGAAGCAGCTAGCATGATGAAGCTATATATAACACAGCAAATCTGAACACAGCCTTTGTTCTGTTGAGGACTGGGTAATTAGACCACCACGCTGAACCTGTCGGGCATGACACCTCTTACTCAATGGGCAGCAGAAAACATGCTACTCAAAGGTTGGAAGAAATGCAGACTTTGGGAGCACCAATAGTACTTGGGCCACGGGTCTTTTTAGCTGGGTAAAACACATGCTGTCTAACAGAAATGTGATCAAATCAACAGCAGAAACATCATGAAAGTAGAACAGGATGTGCTCATATCTGGATTCTCAGAAAAGATAAGTGAGAAGTGTTGATTAAAGCTCTGGCTGGAGGCAGCTTCTCCGCTCACCATTTCAAGCCAGCGTCATGCCAACCGATTCCTACTGCGCTCAAGGAAAGACTTCTCGTTGCACATTACTGTAAATTAACATGCCTAGATAAGAGTGGGGGAAGACAGACAGACAGACAGAAAGACAGCTCCATTACCTCTTCTTAAAGAGCAAAAGAAGCAAGCAACCATCAAGAGTTCTAACTAGCTCAGGTCAAATGTGTATTTGATCTGATACAATCATCCAAAGATTCACCTCTGTGAAATCAACAGTTTTGGAGGGTTTTTAGGTGCAACAAGCCAGTTTTTCTTAGGTCGTGGTCTCCATAATAAAAATTAATCAGCACTGAAGTGCTAGCTTACTTCTGTAAATGAAAGCCATTTGCTCAGGTAGCATTGAAGACTGCTGTGATAGAAACATTTTGCTTTTTCTGTTAGAAAAATTGAACGCAAATGGTACAGATGCTGTAGACTAGACAATAAAACCATGTGAAAGTTACCTAGTGTGCAGAGTTTGGAGCCTACACCAATAACATATTATGAAAGACATCCTTATGAGAGCACCTAGACACCCAGAACTGTTTCATTCTACACACTTGTGGTTTTAGGAAAATCTTTGGGCGAAATATTGCCATATAATTTTGCGTTTAAGTCAGACTGATCAAATTATGCATTTTAAATACACACATATTTTGAAGGACATGCATTTCTCAAATACCGAGTTATCAGCAAAACAGAAACTCATCTCAGTTTAACCGCCATCCTTTAAGTGACAAAGAAGGACGAGGAGAAGTCCTGTTCGAAGAATAAAGCCTGGTTATCAGAAGTATAACAGACAGTTACTATGACACTTGCTATGTTTTTTCTTCTTTGCTCGAAAGGAAGTCTGCAAAATGCTTAAGTGAAGCCAGGCCTCAGCAGAGCTCTACTGGCACGAAGGCTAACAGCGCGAGAAAGGAACTGAACTCGCCAAACATGATTCCTCAAATGTTTGCCGCGACATGGCAAGAGTCAGTTTGGTTGAGAGAGAGAAGAGCGTGCATTTTGGTATACTAAAGGGGCGCATTTGGAAGGCGAGCGTATTGAGGAATGATCTATGAAAACAAAATTATTTAAACGAGGGCACACCAAGAACATGCAATGGTTAGAGCCAGTCGTTATTTCGGCAGTGCCGCCCATGGTGCAGAAAGGGCTATAGCACAGTGCCTTTCCTAATGCAGAGCACCAGCACTTGTACATCAAACTGAAGCATTCGTTTCATGGATCAGGAACTGAATATTAGAGTAAACTAGTTTGAGTTTAATGAGAGATAGAAGTTCTCCAGTTGAATAATTTCTTATTTCCCACACAGCTCATTAAAGATGCATACCCAAATGCCCTTGATGTCCTGGTACTTGTACTGCATACATTAGCACTCCCACGTACGCAAGATTTCCACCATGAAGTAAACCACCTAAATCACTGAAATGGTCTTAAAACATAAATGAACTTTCTGAAGGTGACAACACCAGAGTAATACCTAAACAACACCTTCAATACAACCTTACCCCGTCTCTTCCAGTCAGCACGTATACAGTTAATCTACCATCTCCTGAGCACTACTCAGCCGCTAAGCATTATGCTAGTGCATAACTAACTTATATGCCCAATCGTCAATTCGTCACTTTTCAGCAACAAGCATACGTGAAATACACAGCAATGCAGCAAAGAGATCAGTGACTAAGAGCAAACTGGGATGGTTTAAGAGAAGCATCAGCAGAGGAAAATTCCATTGCTTTGCAGGCAATCATGTAGCTCTCAAAGAGTAGCACTCATCGGGGAGGAAATGGTTCACCTTTCCCCTCCCCGAGTGCCGAATTTCTCATCTGTGGTTACCCTCGATATGCTTATCCCGACCAACATTGGGTAGGCATTTCTCACCGTTCAGCAGGAACCGATTCAGCTCGACAAGGAGAAGAAGTGCCCCTGGCGCTACGGCAGTAGCCAATCGCCACCAGACAAATCATTTTTTAAACGGGTGGCTGCTCCTCATCGCAACTGTTTATGTGCTGCGTAGCAAGCTGCGCACAAAATACAACCGTGTGGGTTCACGGCGGAGCGAGTCCTCTGTGGCGTGGGTTCAGGCCCACCTGCAGACCTCCGCGCCAGCCGTGAGCGCTACCGGCGCAGAGCCCAGCTCCTCCAAGTCATCCGCCCCGCAGATGCGGGGGAGAGCACGCTTTCTGCTGAGGGATTTGTTTTCCATTTGCTCCCGTTCGCTGCGGGAGCGGGGGGCTGGAGGCGACAAACTCAACTCAGTACCGTGCTTATTCCACCACGCGGGCTCAGGGCGAGCTGTGGGCGCTGTCTAGGGTGGCTGGTGTCGCTGCGGTTAGTCGGTAACCGGCGAACTCGCCCCCCCCCACCCCCCCCCCCCGCCGTGACAGCGACGCGCCGACAGACAGCGAGCAAACCCCGGAGCATCCAAGTGCAAACGCGCTCCTTTCCGCGGCACGGCGAGGGCGTTTGCGTAAGGCTTTCCAAAAATCGTTATGCCTGCACGGCCATACTCCCGAGCGGCTGGACGCGCCCCCGCGGCCAGCTGCCTCTCCGCAGCGGGCGGGCTTACCGCAAGGCCGTGCGCCGGCCACCGCTCTGCGCCGCCGGCCGTGGGTCCCCCCGCCGCCTCCCGCCGCCCCCGGCCCGCGGAGGGGGCCCAGGAGCGCCGGCAGCGGCGGGCCCTGCCGCGGCGGGGCTCCCTCTGCCCCCGGGGCGCGGCCTACCCCTGCCGCCGCCGCCGCCGCGCTCCCGCACCTCGCCTCAGGCGGCGGCGGCGGCGGCGCGGCCGAGCACCGGCGCCCGTCACCGCCGGCGGGCCCCGTTCCCCGCCCGGCAGCCGCGGGGGTGACCCCGGCCCCCGGGGAGGGGGCGGGGAGCGGGGCCGGGACTCACCGTAGATCATGGCCAGGCCGGTCTCGTGGAGGAAGCGGACGCGGCGGTGCTTGAAAAGCCAGATGGTGAGGATGGTGAGGGTGAGGAGCAGGATGAAGGTGAGGAGGCTCACGCTGTCCTGCCGGTGGCTCTCCTCCGCCTCCTTCTCGGTGGCGAGCTCCTCCATGGCGCTGCTGCTGCCGCCGCCGCCGCCGCCGCCCGGCTCCGCCGCCCGCAGCCCGCCGGCTGCCAGCAGGAGCAGCGGCAGCCGCAGGGGCAGGGGCAGAGCCATGGCTGCGGCCGGGCGCGCTGCCGCCGCTCCCCGCCCCACACCCGCGGCGGCCCGCGGGCACTGCCCCCCGCCCGGCCGACCGGCCGCCGGGGGAGGCGCGGGGCGGGGGGGGGGGGGGCGGCCCCGGAGCCCAGGGACCCGCCCGCCGCCACCGCCTCCCCCGGCCCCTTAAAGGCGCAGCCCCGCAGCCGCCGGCGGCCTCGGCCCCGGAGCGTAGGCGCGGCCGTCTGTCCGTCCGGCCTGCCTCCCCGCCCCCCCCCGCGGGGCTGGTTGTGCTTCGGGAACCGCAGGTGCCGCCTGGGCGGGGCGGGCAGCGCTGCGGTCCCGGTCCCCGCTCCCGGTCCTCGGCCCCGCTCCCGGTCCCGGTCTCGCCGCGCCGCACCGCGCCGCACCGCACCGCAAAGCCGGTGAGGAGCTGTTAGGCGGGTGCGGCATTGAAAGTCATCTGCCCTCCGCCGGGACGGAGCTGGGCCGGGGGCTGGTGGTCTCCCTGGGACCTGCTCTGGGAACACACGCAGGCACTGGTGGCTCTGGGTCACCGTGAATTTGCAAAAGTTCTCCCAAAAGAGTGGGAACGTACTCACGGGAGTCACTCGAGTGTTTTCCCACGTGGGGTTTTTTTCTTTTTCTTTTCTTTCCTTTTTTCTTTTCTTTCCTCTTTTCCTTCCTTCCATCTTCTCCTTCCTTTTTTCTTTTTCTTTTTCTCTTTTTCTTTTCAGATACAGAGAAACTTACTAAATGCAAATTGGAGTTTTCCATCCAAATACATCTTACTGGAGATTTGCTTCTAGGAAGCAAGACAACTGTAGGAAATTAATAGAGCTAGCTAGTATTTTTCATTCGAAATTCCTTTGCTGGAGAAAAAAAAAAAAAGGAGCATATGCCTACTGTTTTGAAATCATCTTGATTTGCAGGAGGGAAAGAAAAGTCACTTTTTAGTTTTTGTAGACAAGCCAAATTCAGAACTTTCTGCTTTTTTCTTTAATGAATAGCACACCTTTTTTTTTTTTTTTTTTTTTTAAAAAAAAAAAAGAAGAAGAAAAGAAAAAACAGGAATTCCAAGTACTGAATATGTTTGGTTTTAAAGAAGTACAAACAGCCGTAAAACTCGAGTTTGTGGGGGTTTTTTGGTTTTATCAGCTTCAGGAGTGTGCTTTGCTGTTGGCTACCAGAGGAATTCCCTCCCCATTTCCAGTGGTGGTGTGAGCAGTGCTGACATCTCTGCCCCTGTGGCATTTCTCCCAGAATTGTTATTTTCAATCACAACTTCCAACATGTATTTTAGCCACTATTTTGCATAAAAAGAAAGCAGAATACCTTTGGACACGTGTTTAATTGTTATATGGCAGACCCTATCTCCTTTAGTGCTGTCCTCTTTCTTAACGTTGCTGCCTGGCCATTTCTGAGGGTATTTATTGGGGTGCTCTGATTTACGAGAGTCTCTTCCAAACTTTCTCTCCTCCTGCTAGTGGATCTGGAATTGTCTCTTGTCACATATACTTTTGTTTAGGAGACTCCATTTTAGAACCATTTTCAAGATGACAGCTATGTAAATCCTCACTTTTATTTATAGGTAGTCCTTTTAAATATGGTATTTAAGCAAACTCCTCAACAACCTTCAAAATCCGGTATAATTATGTGCAATTACCTTTAAATATTTGATTGTGCCGGACTGAAAGTTTACATTGATAGTGCCGTCATCTGTAAACCTCTTAGAGATGAAAAGTGTTAATTTGCCCTGAAGACCTAGCTCTTAAACCTATGTGAACCACTAAAAATTACTGCCTCGAGACTGCCTTATGTTAAATCTCACATGCCAAATTAACATTTCTGGTATAATGAGAGCATTATACTGCTAAATCTTTATTTTGTGTCTTTAGGATATACAACCTACATACAACATAACGTATATCTTTAGGATATAACAACCTACAGGCCTCATGGCAGACTACAGATATGCAATACAGTGCTAGATATGTGTAATGCTGATAAAGTTCTAAAATAAAAAGCTGAATGGCGATAACAGGCTCTCATCTGTTTTTCTGTTATTGTGTGCTGCAGTGTGCTGGGTAAAGCCTGTCGCTAAGTGTATGGTGGCTCCTTTTAAGAAGACAATTTCCATGTATGTTGTAAATTCATCTACCTCTCAGCTGAGCTGCAGTCAGGGTCTTAAGTTAGTTTCCGCAAAGTCTTTCATCAGTAACCTGTGTTTTATCCTTCAACATCTGCATCCTTCAACATCTGCACAGTTCACTATGCACTATGCCTCTTGCTCTCTGGGCAACAATGAGAATTTTTCAGGCAATTCTTTTAATCGTTAAGCATAACAGCCCAGTTTTACTCCCCCCCCCCCACCAGCTGAACTATGTTGTTTGTGGAGGAAAGCATTCACCCATAGTTTGGCGTGTCAGTGCTACCACCAGCACAAGCTTTAAACCTCCACATTCACATTTACAGGTGTTTTCATTGCTGCCTTGCCCCTGTAGCCTCTGCACAGGTATCACCTTCTCCTAGAAACACCTCCACTGAAATCAATATATCAGTAGGTACTGTCCCCAAAATATTTTGACTGAATTAAAAAAATTGTGTTCACCACTGTTGTGCACAAAATCAGGCACAACTCATCCTTACTCTGAACTATGTGGATGTAACTAAATCCCATACACAAATTGGTGATGTAAGTATGATTATTTCTCTCCGTTTAGGGCATCAAAGTTTAATAGTGATATAATTAAGTTCTCCTCAACTCAGCGTTCTGTCTAATATGTTGTTGCCAGAGAATTTGATACGCACAGTACATTTGGTTCCTACAGGCCAAAGTTTGCTGTCTCTTTACTCTCATGGATCGGTATCGTGGTGCATGAATAGTTTAACTGATTTAAACAGGATCATCTGGAGGGTATAATATCAAATAAGAAAAAAGGTATCAAGTCGAGCTTGTCTATACATCACTGTAAACCAGGCTGCATCCTTGTAAGACAGCTGTGTTCACACAGCTCGATTTCTTGCAGCAGTGTCGCTAGCAGATTGCTGTGGCATTTTCAGTCCATTAGGAACATCAGTAATTTCACCTCAAGGGGTAGCTCCATCACTGTAATAACCCTGTGTTTACAGTTTGTGCTCCAAACTTTTTCTGGCAGGCCTCCACCTGCCTTCCCAAGCTGTTCTACAGCTCCTTCGTGTTCTCTACAGGTGGTACCTGGATGTTAACTCTGTCTGGCTGCCACCACATATGTTGCAGAAGACAGCCTGCCTGCTTAGCAAAACTATCATTTTGCTCTATCCCTGCTTCCTTACGATTTGTTATTTTTTATCCAATCCCAGGCAGAGGTCTTTGATCTGTTGCTGTTTGAGAGGCCACCCCTGAGGCAGAAACAATGATGGGTGCTTAGGGAGATGGAATGAAATGGCCAAGTGGGGTTGCAACAAGAGGTATCAAAGACTTAAAACTAAAGCTATAAGATGGCACTGAAATAGAGCAAATGGCAAAATCTAGCCATTCAACAGGAATGCAGGAGGATTTTTGGAATTAAATGCTAATAAATCTGTGCATTTGCATGTAGTTGATGATTTACTTGCAGGATTGATTCACATGGGTCTGAGCAAAACACCATAAAGATAGATATGGACCAGCCCACCCCGTCCCTTTTGCCTACCAGTCTTCTCTTATTAAAAAGTTCATCCTGCCAGAAGCACCATCAAATAGTCCATTCAGCATTTTTATAATTTCCTTTGTTCTGAAAGTCATTGTTATCACATGAACCGATATGCACTTCAGGTTTATTCTTATTCCCAGAGTTGAATAATGTCATGTGAGGCAAATGCGAGGTCCTGTTTTCAAGCCCTGCTCCCTCTCTGTGCTGTTGGTGGTGACATTGTCCACTCCTCGTCAGTAACACTGAAGAGCTTGCGCTCTGTTGAGACCTTTTCTGTATTACGCAAGTCTGTTGGGGCTGCCCCTTTGTGCCGGTGAAAGCAGCAGTTCTGAGATTTTCCCTGGTCTAACGTGCCATTGTAGGAGCGGTTCTGATAGAGAAAGGCCTCACAATTGCTTGCGCTCATAATAAACTGGAAAATCAAACAAATCCTTATCTTAATATGTGGCATGTTTGTGCAACTTCCCTTGCATGCTCAGATCTTCTAGCACATTAATCCAGAATGCGGTAGCAAGTTGATTAGCAGGCAGGTCAACCTTGCAGAGCAGCTAGTACATCAACCACTTTCCTTAACATCTCCCTTTCTTTCTCCTTTCTTCCCATTTAAACCAAAACCTCCCATCACTGTGCTTTCAAATGGCAACATATTTTGAACCTATTGCCAACTTCTGGCAACAGCTGGATCGCCAGAAGCTACCCTCCTATGTCCGTGTAAGACATCCCCACACCCTGGCATCCCATAAAACATGCCATCTCGCAGACATGAGTTTAAAGACAACTAATTGTTCCGCAATTAAATTCTGAAGAAAATGTCATGTTTTGACTCAGGAAGGAATCCCCAGTTTGTCGGAAGTGTTAACAATTGTGACACATTTCTCTGTTAGTACCAGTTCTGCAGAGGCGTCATATATCCAAGAAAATGCCAGAACTGCCGTTTTCTGTCAGTGCAAATGCAGAAATCAACATTAGCCTTTCCAGTAGACAAAAGTCTAGCTAGGGTAAAAGCTGTTCTGTGCTATTTGCAAGGTGCAAAAGTCACTCGCTACACAGCCACATCTCACAGCTTTTATGTCATGGCAAACTTTCAAAGTGTCTGAGACGGATATGACTAGAAATTTTATCTACAGAAGGTGCTCTGTCATCTCCCTCATACCCAAACAGATTGCTTTCCGCTTCTAGCTGTATGTCATATCAGGAAGTGTTATTCTACTAGGGACAAAGCAGGTTTTCTCTTATTTCCCAAAAGGCAGTTCATTACCCTTTGCAGGTGTAAATCATGGTTATGTCTTTCAGTGTTATAATTGCTTGAAGAAGCAGCTAAGTGATCACTGTTCTCATCACTCATCACTCCCCACCACATTCCCCATAAATATTTAAACAAGTGAATATCCCAGTGCCACAGCAAAACTTGTGCCAGAAGAGTCTGAAAAAGTTCTGGAAAAGAGCAAGTGAGCCTCAGTTGAGGCACATGAATTATAATTTGACCTCCTGCACAAAATTAATCTTGTCTAGCCCCATGAGGAGTTATGTGAACATCACTTGAAACTGAAAACATGCACATGGATGGTCTGTTACTGTCAGCTGTTAGTTGGCCACTAGCAGAAAGAGTGCCGACAGAAGGTTTCCTCAAACGCAGTTCTAAAGCACAGAGGAGGAAAGAATGGGAAAGATGTGGGTACAGTGTTGTGGCATTCAAATTTGTTATAAAATATTTCTATTCTATATTTGCACAATTATACCAAATCTTTTGACAAAGCTCTCCTGGAAAAGCCCGCTATTCTGTTCTTGATAGGGAAACAGAAATTCAAAATTATGTTTGATTACATCTTGATTATGCTCAATATGCTATGCCTGTAGGCATTGCATAGGCTAGAAAGTCAATCTTTGTGAGTAAAGTTATGCAAGTATCTTGGCTTCATCTGAATTAGGCAGCCTGGGGGCATGGCTAGACATATGAAAGAAAAAAGTTGGATCTACCTTGAGAAGTTATGTCTGAAGGTACTTATTTTTGCTCTTGTTCTGGAAAAAAAATCAGAAAACTTCTAGTTTCTTCTATGGGAAAACAAGCCCTCCTATAAATACTAGATCCTAAAACATCCACAGAGAAGCAGGCTTGAGTGATAAATGGCTCCCATCATGCTGGACACTGCGCTCTGCAGTTTTGAAAGAAGCTTATTAGTTTGGTAAGAAGGTATAATTTGCCTGCCATATTTCCACATGCTCTTTTTCTGCTGGAAGGGCTGAATTACTATCAATATACTAATACAGTAAATTTGTATAATCTAAGCAATCTCCTACATAGATAATAAGTAACTTACTAAGAGAGTGACAGAATATCAGTTAACTGGCTGGTAATCACAGGATGGCTGAGGTTGGAAGGGACCTCTGGAGGTCATCTGGTCCAACGCCCCTGCTCAAGCAGGGCCACCTCCAGCCAGTTGCCCAGGATCATGTCCACACAGCTTTTAAACATCTCCAGGGATGGAGACTCCACAACCTCCCTGGGCAACCTGTGCCAGTGCTCGGTCACCCTCACAGTGAAAAAGTGTTTCCTAATGGTCAGAGGGAACCTCCTGTGTTTCACTTTGTGCCCGTTGCCTCTGGTCCTGTCACTGGGCACCACTGAAAAGAGCCTGGCTCCCTCTTCTTTAGACCCTCCCTTCAGGTATTTATATACATTGATGAGATTATCAATGTATGATAAAATGATATTAGATTATCAATGATGAGATTATGAATGTAATATCTAATTTAGTAACAGTACTTATCTCCATAGTTTTCCAGACTGGCAAAAGTCTAAGAGAATGGTGCTTCAAAAGGATGAGAACAATTTAATCGTAAATTTTTATTACTGTGGAAACTAAACAACTGATTGACTATTACTGATCTCATTTTACAGGGTCTGCCAAATCGTGTAGGAAATTGGGAGACATGTTTTTCAAAAGGCTGCGCAGGCAGTCAGTTCCCCACAACTTGGAAGAACCCTGGGTCAAGGAGGCAGAAGGGGCTGCCTAGCTGAAAGGTGAGGATGAGACATAAACACATAATAAGACCAGGTGACGCCAGCACTGGGAGCTGGGTGTTCTTTTCCAAGAATAAGCAAACTCAGGCTGGTGAAGGCAGTGCCATTGGGCAAATTTTAGTTCCTGATGGACCCTGGCTAATACCAAGGGCAAGCTCCAAGGGAAAACATGCTGGCTCCAACAGTTGAGCCCTCTCACAACAGATCTTCAGCTACTGCAAAAATTGTCATAGTAGGGCTGGGCCAAGTTGTGACAGAATGTGGAGTCTGGCAGCTCCCTAAAAGCATGCCTATTCGAGGTGGAGCTGGATGTGGATGATGTGGATAGGGGTGTTTGTTATTTGGCTGACTGCTAGTCTGCGGGCTGAAGGCAAAGAGGAGAAAGACACCAAAAGGCTTGAAATCAAAAGACAGAGAGCAGTTGTCAGCTGCTTCAAGACGTAATCAATATTATCTCAGGCTGTACCCCCAAGATAGGAAAAGTCCAAGGCAGATACATTAGCGGAATCAGCATCACAGTAGTCAGGTCAGATGCAAGCCACCACTTGTGCCATTGCAATGAAGAATTTGATGTTATACTGCACTGGCTTTTCCTGTTTATTCCTTATTTTAGTGGCTAGGATATTTAATTCTAAAAAGAAAGCTTTTCATGCTAACATTATTTGCGTATTCCCAATTCCTCATCCTTCCCCAGTTGTGTGCTATTTGAGATAAATTCCAAGTTTGGGCAATAGAATAGATGGGGTGATTTATTGTGGCGTGGTCATTACATGCGTACAAAGGAGGGACATCTAGAGGCCAAAGCAGTGCCTGCAAATACAGCCAGTACAAATACATCTACTAGATGTGGAGTGGTAGAGCATTTTCCAAAAGCAGCTTGGATAATAAGTACGTTGCATGACCTCTAGTGGTATTAAGCTCAAGGCACTGTCAAAGTCACTCATAGCAGTCTGATACGGTTGGGGAAAAGCCAAGGTTACAGAGGAACTATCACATGCGTGTTACTTCTATCCTGCTGTACCCCACCTTACTGCCAGCTTTTTGCCAGCCCAAAATTTGTCCCACTGCCAGGGTAAGGCTGAGAAAGTTTTTAATTCAGCAGAAATTCCAAACACTCAGCAGAGCAAATGTCTCACAGCGATGCTTTCATTGTCAACTAATCACACATGGTGATTAATCTTTCCTGCTACTGTCTTCATGTAGGGAAATAAGGAACCCGGCAACACCAGTGCAAGAAGGAATGGTAATGAGAACCGGGAGGTAAAATCGGCAATGTCTCCTCTGCAGTGACTCAGAAAGTCGAAGAGGAATAACATTTTCTTCTAACATCAGCAGAAGAATAATGTTCTGTTTCCCTGGTTTTGTGGGTTCTATTCCCTTGAAGAGGTGAAGCCGTCATTGCTGACATCCCCTTAGAGGGTCCGGAGTCCCCACAGCAAGAGAAGGAGGCTAGGAATGACCTGCTGCCTGCGATACCGATTTTGGCAGCACGGAGAGGTAGGACCAGGGCTGCCAGAAAGAAGCTACTGGCACAAAGATGAGGTGGAAATGGCAATAAACCTGGCAACAGAAAACAGTGAACATGACTGTGTGATTAGGAAACCAGGCTTTCCCACAGGACTGCTAGGAGGAGGCCAGCGTTCTCACAGGGAAGTTGCTGGTGCAGCCTCTCGGCAGGACAGCCGGCAGGTTGCAGGACACCCTGAGATGGATGAGTTACAGTCTTTAGTTACAGTTACAGTTACAGTTCCCATGGTTTCCCTTCTCATCCATCATATTCTGCGGCCTCTGAGACACGCTGAGTGTGCAGTGAGTCAGTCCCCAGCAGCCCATCAGTGGAAAGTATTTCAGTGCTCTGCCACAACTGAGAGAGATGCACAGATGCTTTGACAAAGCGTGCTTGCTCGTTATGGGAGACATATTTTGTTTCATTTGCACTTAAGTTTGGTTTCACTCACATTCTGGGGTTTGGGACCTTTCCCTAGTGCACTTCTTTTACATTCATGGCAGCTGGCTGTATTTTTGATGTTTTCTAATTATTTGCTTGTTTTCTGTTATTTGCTGGTTAGTCCTTTGGTACGTAAATAGCTGCAAAATAGAGAGAGGAACTTCAAATCAAATTATTTTAAAAGAAAATAAATTTGAATAAGCAATATACGAAATTGACCACAAACCAGTGTAATCCAGAAAATTAACATTGTGTTTGTCTTATATTACAAAACTATTTAAAGTGGAACCTCTTTTCATATGCCTGAATTTTCTTTTAAAATATCAAAAATATGCTTTTAATGAATTTCTTTCAAGGTATAATCCAGGGTTATTTAGTCAGTGTATTTATCTAAACCACAGAGTCACAGAATGGTAGGGGTTGGAAGGGACCTCCGGAGACCATCTCGTCCAACCCCTCTGCTTGAGCAGGTACACCTAGAGCAGGGTGCACAGGACCACATCCAGGAGGGTTTTGAATGTCTCCAGGGAAGGAGACTCCACAATAGTCCTCCACAAATAGATACATCACCTTCATAATTAACAAGTGAGTATAATTTAGCCACTTGTTTGAAGCTCAGTTGTTATAGTGGGTACCTCTTTAACCTGTGTGAGATGATTTGGCTTAGATGCTTTCCAGATGTAAGCCCTTTCTGGCATGGACTGTGGTTTCATTTACGTATAGCACCTATAACATACAGAGAACTGCTAGAAATAATCAGTGATAAACAATTCTACATAAAAAGTGTGACTTACCTAAGACAGCTTTGGAAGATCAGCTTTGGACAGCTAAAGTTTTGATGTCTAAGTCCGTGTCCATCACCCTTGTTTGACTTTGTAATTAACAAAGGAAAACAGACAGTTGAGATAGGACAGGTTAATTACCCTCCAAAAGTGCTTATCTGAAGATGAATTGCCACCCCAAAGTTTTTCTCCACTGCCTACAAAGAGGTTGGTTTGGGTGACAAACTCAGAGTTACATATCTAACTGGTAGATCTCCTATGCCAGGGCTAAGGAAACCTACCCACAAAACTAGTTTGTTGGCAGCAGTGGATCCCAGTAAGTACTGCAATCTCCAAAAGAAAGGCGCTTTTTGACAGTTTGTCTGTACTGAAGATGCAGAGTCACTTACAGAAGTAGAGCAGAGACAGACTTTTCCTCATCTGATTAAATCAGAGACAATTAACACACTGTTTTGTTGGGGATGTAGATCCTGCTGAATAGGTCTGAAACAGAGTAAAGTATGAGTCCCAAAGTGAGTCATCCTTACTGGACTTTGGTTCTTTTTTTAATTTGGCCTTATCCTGATGTCTCTCTCGCTGAAATTTTTTTACAGAGGTTACTGCAATTTGAATAACTCCTGAGCTCCTGGAAAAAGAGGGACTAAAATTCATCAAAATAGCGCAGGGTTGAATGAGAAGAGACTTCATTTGCGTTAACTCAAAGACATTTCCCATCTCCCCATTGCTAATCGGCCACCTCTGCACCAGGTTCTCATGACATGGCTGTGCTTCCCTTCTTTTGACCTTTAAGTCAAGATCAATTTGCCTAAACCATATGTAGGTTACATGGAGTGTACTTACCCCTGTATATGGTCACAGAATTCCTTTGGAATTTCACCTTACAGTATTAAAATCTGTGGTTCTACCTATCTGGACTGAGAGGAAAGTAATTCCACATGTGAGATTTGTCTAATTTGTACCTCCCTCCAGTGAACGGGTCTATTTTGCAAGAGAACATACTTTTCATTCCACCCCAGCTCCTCTCAGCTTGACCATTTTAATTTATTGATTTTGGTACTGAACATTCTTGCTCCGTCAGTGCAAATTACATTATCTGAAAACCGGTCTTAGTGCAACGAGTCTTCCTAATACGCAAGCAAGCTTTAGAGTTTAAACTCTTCCAGTTAATAATTCCTTCGGTATTTTATTTCCATCTGCTCTCTCTGCAAAATCCCTTGCTATTATGTGTTATCAACAGTTTAACAACTTTATTCCTCAGAGTCTTACAGTGACGTAGCAGTATTTCAAAAAACAGTGTCTAGAATGTTTATAACACATTCTGCCGAAAGGCAGAAAGGAAAGAAAAGGCAAAACAAATGGAATCCTGTGTTTATTTACTTTAACAGCAGGAGTTTTTTACAGTTAACACTGAATATTAAAATGAGTAGTTTAGATCTGACTCACTGGCTCATTATGGTGCCGATGAAGTCTGATGAAACACTTGACTTGTGTGGGGAATGTTCAGGGTTACAGATCCTGTGTAATTCCCTACAGTTAATGTAGGCAGAGTCCAGCACTGCTGCAGCCCTTGAGTATATTTTGCCAGGATTCCACCAAGGTCCAGATAAGTGATGTCTTCTACATTTTTGTTGGAGATCCCACTTTTCTCACTTTTTGCCAGTCTCCCTGGGCACATCAGGCAGCCACTGTTCTCACCCACAAGGACAATGCGTGTGGCAGGCTGGCACCATAGATAAAGCTACCCCATAAAATTAACAGCTTGAATTTGGAAGAGCATCCATAGACTGTGCAATGATGTGAAGTTAAGACTTCATACAGACAAATTCTGATGAACTGTGAGATAGCAAGTTAACATGTTGCTACCTCCAGCTAACTACCTTTGATGGTCTGCTGCACCAGAATTAGGAGGATAGCGTCTACCCCAGGCCTCAGCAATCCCTCTCCTGTGCCACAGCAGCAGCTCGAACCAACAGTGAAAAAGGGTTGATACTACGTTAGACACTAAGCAAGAAAAAAACCCAGACAGAACCTCTATCCTTCCACAGTCAACAAGTTATCTAGGCTCTAAAAATTGCAACGTATTAAGTGATAAGAGCAAGCAACCTTTACTCACTGCGTTCTTGGCTTTCCTTTTCCACATGAGGACTGTGACAGACTGAAACTTTCTAAGGGCCCACCTTTGGAACAGTGCTCCACTGAGCACCCCAACATTAGGTGCTAGAGACCTGGATAAAGGATAAAGAGATGTAACTGGAGGCAGATGCTGGCAGACGATCTTGTCAATTTTAACTAGGATACAAAGCGAACTGGAGTGCCTCTTTAGAACAAAAAACGTCCTGTAAGCTTAGGGGAGGAAGTCAGGGCTGCTGGTCTATGATGCAGCAAGCCATTAAAACTCATCTTAATTTTAACTATGTGCCTAACTCTTTGCTCTTGCTTAAATCCCACTGAAATCTGTAGGTTTTAGCACGTGCATACATGCCTTGCTGAATCAGCACTGTACCTTGTTAACTGAATTGCTGCCCTATTAAACATAAACCGCAGAAGATAGACTCCATAAACTTTATTGTCATTATATTGCATTTTAATTTAACATTAAACTGAGGAGTCTGTCTGCTTGAGCTAGAGGCTCAGGTGGAACACAAGCTCTTCTGGCAAAGTGAATGTTGAGTAACACCTTGGTTATGGCAGCTCTCTTCATATCATGAAAAAGGATCTGGGATCTAGACTCTTGTGCAAGATCTATGAGCCTGTAATTGCTACACAGGAATATGCTCTATAGCCAAAAACTTAATTGTGCTCTGTTTGAGTAAGTGCAGTCACCATATTAGCAGCCCTTAAGCAGATTGTGACCCTCTCAGCTACAGAATTTCTGCCACAGAGGTGGCTTGCGGCAAAGTGCAGAATTAATGTGGGTTTTGTATCATACATTATGCAGTCCGTTTTGCTAATATGAGGGTATATACTTCAACTATATAGGATAAAATATGTTATGGTCTACTTTCAAATGATTCTTTCGTTCATTTGGCCAACAATATTTAATTTATGCCTTTTAAAAATTGTTGACTATTTAGATCTTCAGAAAAAAACTTCTGATATGACTTGCAGTTCTTTGTAGTGCCTTTCAAGAGTGATTTTCAACAGTATGGTCTCCATCTGTGTCTCATGTACTGCATAGAACTCTGCTCATCTTTGTCCCAAACACCAGCAACAGAAAAAGATTTGTAGACATGAGGTAATTTCTCACAGGGAAGGTAATTTGCATGAGGAATATGTGGAAGGTCATTTCCGAACAAACAAGTTAGCAAATGTGAACTATTCAGTTTTGTTGTTTGTGCTTTTCCTTGTCATAGCATGTAAGTTCACAGGAACCTGGGACACAGCCATACCTGTCCCTTGTTCCCACTTAAATAACCCCAGCATTAAGGCTGTGTATCACAGTTAACAGATTCTTTGCTGAGGACAGCTACACAAAAATGCATTCCCTTGTTGACCAGAAGTATTGTGGCCAGGGCTAAATTCTGTATGCAAGGAGGTGCTGGAAAGCCATATATTGCTTGAAAGACAGGAGGACGTTAGTCCCAAATCACCAATAGCAATGCAAAAGACATTCTAATACATTTCATCACAAAATTAGCCATATTTTTTGTTCTACCTGGTCTCAAGTTCCAGACTAGCCTCTCTTGGTGTTCAGTCTGGCAAGAGTCTCCAACAGTAGGGAATCTGCTAGAGAGACCAAAAAAAGGCCAGTGTCATCTCAGAACGTGTGATGACTGCTGTGTGAAAATACTATTTGGTATATTTGTCATCTGCTTCTGCAAAAAGAGTGTCTCTATGAGACTCAAATGCACAAATGTCTAATTGAAAAGGTTGGTTTTCACATTTATCTGTTCCCCAACGCAGTTTACCATGTCCGCACAAACATTTGTGCTGTCCCACTACATAGGTGGTTGGGGATTTAAATAAGGAGGCAAGAGATCTTTTCTGTAACAGTTCTGTCTTAAACGTGTGTCAGAACACAGCCTCAGAGAGTGAACTCAGCAGTAAAGCACCCTTCCTTTCCTTTCTGTTGAATACAATGTAAGAAATTGCCACTGTCAGGTGTAATTCGTCTCATCTGTAATTCACAATTCCATACGAATATAGGTGACTCTAATCTTAACTAGGAATCATTTCAAAGCTTACACCAATTCTAGATAAGTTGCTAGGATCTCAAGTACAGGATTTATAACCTTTCCTGATAGAAAACATGAAAATGAGCTTTTAGAAAGTGGTAGTATTTTGTTTTTTCTTCTTGACCTTCATGACTTAGAGGAGATATTTTCAAGGTCTTCTCCATAACCAAGAGGATTAAAAACCTGCTTTAAACAAGACAACTTTCAGATTTTGTCACAAGGATATGATTTCAAGGGCTTTAAGAGGCACGCATACAGAATACAATGAATCTCATTAAGAAGAAGATTGTGAAAGTCTGGCTTTGTGCATTTTGGCAATCTTCCAGCAGTACAGAGCAGACCTGATTCTGCCCGGTGTTAGGGGAAGTGCAGATGTGCACCCAGTGCGCTCTCGCTACATGTTCAAGACCTGGGCAGATTTCCAGGTCCTGATGTTTACTGAGAACAGCTCTGTCCCTGTGCCTTTGGGGTGATGCACAAGAGTGTCAAACAAGAGAAGGAGGAAAGGGCGTTAGGATCTTCTGACCTGTGGGTAAGCAGGCACCACAAAGCAATGTGGGGATAAAAGCCAGCCCATACGGAGGCGCAGCCCATGCACGTGCTTTGCCTCTCTGCCTGAGAGGGACTTCTCTCTTGCTGAAACAGAATCACTGCCCTCCTGGGAAGGACAGTGGAGGTCTGAAAGCCTCCTTGCAAGCTGCATGTGCCCAGAAGGTATGGATATGGCAAGTCACTTTCACCAAATCCTTTATAATATAACCTTTACAATGAAAATGTTTTATTTTTCAGTTACCTAGAAGCTACTATCTGGGGATCACAAAGCTCTGTATTAGACTGTAATTAGATGTATTTCACAACATCCCCACAAGGGAAATCACTAATTACAGCAGTTTGTTGAAATTAAAGTAAGGATAATAATGGTTGGTAGTGACTATGATATTATTGCAATCTTGTATTACTACACTTCTGGCTATGATTGTATCAAATCTCAGAAGCCAAGAGGGTTGGGTCTGGCTGGCATGTGAATAGAGAATGAAGAACTGAACTAGGCATTTGCAATTTCTTAAGGAGTCACGTGCGTATAAATCACAAGTTGTATTGATTTGATCTGGAATAAATATTATGGTGCTTTGGTGTTGGAAACACCCTGGAGCTTGAGAGATTGTCTCGTGACAGAGACGTAAAACCTACGGCCTGTCCCGACCAGCTGTAGCCGTATAAAAATCCTGTATTTCAATGGGACTGATGATTTTGCAAGACAAGAATATTGGCCATGGCAGCATGGAAAAATCCCAGCTCAGAAACTTGCATTTGCCTTGCATGTGATCATTAGAAATGTAAAAGTTACTTTCTTCTCTTGCATTTAAACACCTTTTGAAGAATTACGGACATCGGTGATGAGGTATTTCCATTGTAGAGCTGGCTGCATCTCAGTAGGGGAAGAAGTCTCTTTACGCACACGGACGATGAAGTCATCTGTTACAACAGATAATCCATTCATGTGAAGTAACAATGTTCTGGTAATGTAGTTTTAGGTTTTGCATAGACTAATTAGATGGTGTTTGAGCTTTTAACAAAAACGTATCAAAGGCTATTTTTATTACCTCTACAAAAAATGATTATAATTTTTTTTAATGGATGTACGGAAGAGGTTGCCAAAAGACTGCAGAACTTTGCTAATCTGTGTAAACTACACAGTGGACTGGGAGGGCTGTTAGACTTCAAGAGAGGGAGCTAGAAAAGGTGAGGGAGTATCAGACTCTCTGCAGTTGCAAATTGTCTCCAGCTGGCCTAGCTGGACACACCGTGGAAAGAGCTGATGCACGCAGGACTCAGTGAAAGACCAGGATCCATGCAGCCAGCGCCCAAGAAACCCAGACAAGTGGCTCATAGAGTAAATCTGTGATGTAGCTGAGATGTAAAACTGTACTTTGTGCTGTCATTGGTAGTGCTGGCTGAGCTGCTGACTTGGACCGTAGCATCAAAAGCTCAGAGCACACTTCACACCTGCCCAGGCATAAGATTTCACAGTACAGCTGATGCCAAAACGGGTGTCAGTCACTCCCTTCCTTAGCAACCATTTCTGGCCAATTGGTCTTGCTTCCTCCTTTCTGCTGTCCCCAGGGCCCTGAGCTGGGTGAGCCTTTCAGCTTGCTCAACCGGCAGAGCACTTCTCTGCTGCTTTTCCAGGGCTTCCCCTCACTTCTTCCTCTTCTGCTCCTACAGCAGGAATGCCACCCTTTATTTTGCATAAAATGGCTCTAAAGTTTTGTAAGTGGGTACGCATTGGGTGTAGGTGGCCAGGTTTTGGTAGCAGGGTCTGCAGGGGTGGCCTCTGTGAGGAGAGGCCAAGGGCTGCCCCATGCCGGACACAGCCACTTCCAGACATCTCCACCGGATCCACCACAGGGCACAGCTGAGCCCTCAGCAACACTGGTGGCACCTCTGGGAAAACACATTTAAGGAAGGGCAAGAACACTGCATAGCAGTGTAAGAGAGAGGAGTGAGGAAAGAGAAACAGCAGTGTGAACACCAAGGTGAGAGAAGAAAAAAGGGGATGGAGGTGCTAGAGCTAAGCTATAGGTGCTAGAGCAGGGATTTCCCTGCAGCCCACGGAGGGGTCCGTGCCAGAGCAGATAGCC
This sequence comes from Morus bassanus, assembly GCA_031468815.1. Lineage (NCBI taxonomy): Eukaryota > Metazoa > Chordata > Aves > Suliformes > Sulidae > Morus > Morus bassanus. The sequence goes on from CM062568.1 coordinate 76,150,401, forward strand.
ACACTGCAGCCCACGGAGGACCCCACGATGGAGCAGATGGACATGCCCTGAAAGAACTGTGGCCCGTGGAGAGCCCGTGCCGGCGTAGTTCTTGAAGGACCGCAGCCCATGGAAGGACCCACGCCGGAGCAAAGTGTGAGGAGGAAGGCGCAGCAGAGAGGAGCTGTCATGGCCTGACTGCAGTCCCCGTTCCCCAGCTCCTCTGTGCTGCTTGGGACGTGGTGGTGGGGAGGTAGAGGAGTTGGGAGCGGAGGGGTGAAGTTGGTCCAGGGAAGGGGTGGGTGGGGGAGGTGTTTTCATTTTGTCTTTGTTTCACACCATCCAACTCTATTTCTAATTGGCAAAAACTTAGTTTTCCCCAGGTCGAGCCCGTTTAGCCCGTGACAGTAGCGGGCGAGCGATCTCCCCGCCTTTATCTCGACTCACGAGCTTGTCCATCTTTTCTCCCCCTGCCCTGTTGAGGAGGGGCGGTGGGCGAGCAGCTGGCCACGGTCAACCCACCACTGGGTAACAAAGCATCAGAGACAATTCTGAAGTGTTCCCCCTCTTCCCCCGGGGAATCAGGTCTGTAGAACCTTGGGCAAAATGTCTTTGGTTGGAGAGTCTGATAGAAATTGTGATGTTTTTTCTCTGGGGGGAAAAGGAGAAAAACCCAACCAACAAGGCACTGCCCACGTAAGAAGCCACGCTGTTTGCAAAGGAAGGCACTAGAGCAGCCGGGCACCGTGCGTTCCCGCGCTGCCACCCGCCGCTGGTGCTCCGCAACGCTGGCAGGAAGCCAAGGCAGCCGCCTGGCTCTCCCGGTGCCGCCCTCTCAGCGGTGCGAGCGCGGCCTGCACCGGCGGCTCCCCTCCGCCCCGGGGGCGCGGGGACGCCCGCTCCCGCTCCCGCTCCCGCTCCCGCCGCCGCCGCCGCCGCCGCCGGGGCCCCTCCCGCCCTCACACGCGGCGCGGTGACGGGCGGGGCGGGGCGAAGTGTCGCGGTCGCTACGGGAGACCGGGGGAAAGCGGAAGCGCGGGGCCGGGCCGGGCGGGGCGGTGAGGCGAGGTGCTGCGCTGGCGCGCGCTCCCAGCCTCTACCCGCGGGCCGGCCGGGCGGCAACGGCGCCATGGGCTGCTTCTTCTCCCGCCGCGGGAAGCCGGCCCAGGGCGGACAGCAGCAGGAGGCGGCGGCGGCGGCGGCGGCGGGGGGGGGAGCCGGCCAAGACGCGGCGGCCGGCGAGGAGAAGGCGCCGCAGTACAGCTGGGACCAGCGAGCCAAGGTACCCCCCGCCCCGCCCCGCCCCGCCCCGGCCCGGCCCGGCCGCGGGTCCCGCGGCTGCCAGCACCGGTCCCCGGCGAGGCCGCGCCCGGAGGGGCCTGCAGCCGCCCCACGGCGGGACAGCGGGCCGTGGGCGGGTCACGCCGCGCGCCCAGGCCGGCGGCGGCGGCCGGCGGTTTGGCCGTGACGGCGTCGGCGGGTGGGGAGCGTCCGTCTGTCCGCCGCCGGGGCGGGCGGTGGAGCCGGCAGTCCCGTGGGTGCGGCGCCAGCGGAGCAGAGCCGCGTGAGGGCGGCCGGTGGGTCGGCGGGCGGCTCTTCGTGCCTGCGGGAGCCCGGGTCCCTGCAGCCGGGGTTTCCGTGGAGGCGTGCCACTTGTGTCCCGTGCGGGTGGCTGGGGTCTTTTGTTTAGGTTGTGGGGTTTGGGCGGGGTTTTTTTGGTTTTGTTTTTTTTTTTTTTTGTTTGTTTGTTTTCGGTTTTTTTTTTAAGCTAGAGGAGCTAGAACCAGCCTGTCAGTCCCTGAAGCGACAGCTGAAGACAGACCCTTCCCAGTGCTGTTTCCTGACCTGTTGAAGGCAATCACGAAATCTCAAGCAGGGAAGCACTTAAGTGCTGGATTAAATATATTTCTTCCCACCCTTGTTTCAAGTTTCACTTCCTAAATACATCGTGACATCACGGCCTTGGCTAGGTCTCCCCTCCTCTCCAGCCACCTTTGGGTGGGGGAAGGAGAAAATGGGGCAGGCCGTAAACTTAATTGGTGTGGTTTTAACAAACAAAATCCCCAAACCTTTAGGCCACGTTTTACAAGTATAGAAAAGAAAACGCGTGAACTTATTTGAATGCCTAGCTTGCCTGTTTTTTTTAAACTTGGCCAGGTGCTCTAGGGTGTCCCTTAAGTCTTCCGAGTAGATTAAGACAAGCTCAGATGGAAATGAGCTAGAGAGCGTGCGCATGGCCCGGAGCAATCGGTTCCTTGAGGACAGAGACGACTGATCTGTGTTAGGCTGTTGCTTTGACTTGCTAACGGGTATTTGCAGTGCAGCACTGGAGAGAGAAGGGGAGGATGGCAGCCTGTTGCTTGTGCGGAGACTATTCTTACAGGGAGAGGGGCTGTACTGGAGCCGCATTTTAGAGTAGCGGAACAAGTCTTAACTTTGTGCTAAAGTACATTACTAAATGAGCATTTAAACCATATGATTTAATCTTGGAGCAAATTCATCAGCTACAGCTCAACTTGTATGAGACTTTTTACTCCATCTGCTTATATGGCGCTAAATCCTAAAACTAACAGGAGGAAAGTCAGGACACAGAAACGCTTGATTCAGAGAACAGCCAGCCTTGTTGCTAAGGAGATGACTGTTGTTAACATGCTGGAAGTAGGCTCAAGCTAACTGACGAGGCTATTACAGCACCAACAGTCTATCTCTGTGGAGAAAAAAAAAAGCATGTAATGTGTTGCATGTACAACAACTTCCTTCTTTTCTATAAAAGAGTCTTAGAAACCAGAAGAATCGGCGAGTTTGGGCTGTGCTACTGAACTGCGGAAGCCATCAAATTAGCTGCTTAATTTTGTACTGTACAGCTCAAGAACAGCTGTTTAATGTTTAAGCCCATTTCTCTTGCTTTTTGCAGCCTTATCTTTCATTGGGCTTTTAGGTGTATGCTTTGTACATTAAAGCAGGAAAGCTGTATTGAGACACCTAGTCTTAGGTAGAGGTGAGCGCACTGAGCCCTTAGTGCGCTAAACTTGTTTATCCCAGTTTGCATTAAGTGACACTAAGTCAGTGTTAATGTAGTAACTTTAAGTATTGCCTCTGATACATCCTCCTGTTGTCTATTGCTTTCTCATTTCTGATGCATCACATATTTTACTTACTCACTTCACAGTTTGTGTTTGTACACAAAGTTAGACTGGAGTCAGTCAGAAAACTTGTGGCATCAAAACTCCTTTTTGTTCATCAAGTGAATTGAATTGTATTCCGAACCCAGAAAACCTCAACTTTGTCAGCAAATGCGCTAGCGGTCTTCTGATATTCATTTCCTGTTACTTTTAATAATGTGTTGGTGCACCATTTGGGTTAGGGCTGTGTTTCTGATTTTAGCCCTCCTCCTCGGTGATGCAGTTTTGGTTATATCGTGCGGTTCTGCAAGCAGGTTTGGCGATTGTCTACAGTTCTTGTAAGCTGTCCTCTGTACGTTTTTACAGGTGGGTAAGTGTTGCTGCTCTGAGACTCCAGCTGTCTTTCCCGTGAACTAATGCTATGCTGACGCTTTTACTGCAGGCAGAAAAATGTAGGCACACTCGTGTGCATGCTCGTCTGATAAGGGATGTGAAAAGAGGTGACTGCTAGCTGACAGCTGTGCTGGAAGAAGCTCCGAACCTGAGGAGTTCCTCCAGCGAAACTATTTCTTCTGCTTCTAAAGGACGGCATTGTTAGTGTAGTCTATTTTAATTGTGTTCTGGTGGCAAAAGATGATTGGTATTGGTACTGTCTGCTAGTGTGGACCTAGTTAAAGAGTAATATGACAATATCCTAGTGACCATGTACCTTTTGTATAATAGTCCCAAAAATGGACCGTGTGGTAGAAAACTCCAAATACAAAATATTATTAGGTGCTGATAGTTGAACTGAAATTAAGGGAAGTATATGAATTTGAGGGGCCTTTTCAGATTTCTGTGTGACCTCATTTAAGTGAGGACAGAAGTCTGTGTTTCTAAGGTATGCAAAAATTAATGAAATTTAGATTGTGTGTTATAAGTCTGCTGGGATCTCTGTAATGCTTGCTGATCCTTGGCTTTGGAGAACTATGTGAAGATTACTCGTGGTGCAACAGAAGAATCAAAGGATCAGCTTATCTTGAAAACAGAAGGGAAAAGGATGAGTGTTCAGTTTTTTGTGGCTCTGAGTCCAGGAGAGTAAGTAGAGCACAGTTTATTACAGGGTCTGTTATTGCTGCACCGCATCCTGGGGACTTGTCATGTGTTGATGTCATCGGGCTGTCATCAGAGTCCCCTTCTGACCAAGTGTGGGAGAAAAATTTGATAGTGCTCAGCTTTCCTCAGCCTTCTTCAGCTAGGTTTCCACCTGCTCCTGGTCTCCCTATTCCTTTCCTACCTTACTACCTTCTGTGTGACTGAGGTTGTTTGCATGTGTAACCATTACTACAGCAGTAACTGAATATGGGTACCTACAGACAGGAGCTGGGGTTTTGTGTCTTGTGGTGGCAGATATACCCACCTGCTGCGACCACCTCTGCAGAAACACAGACATCTGCATTATCTTTTTTACTGTTGTCTCATGTTTAAAGAAGCAGGATTAGATTAATTATGATCGCAATGGCATTTAAAGCTTAGAGGGACTTTCCTTCCCAGATGATTTTTCCTTTTAGAAGGAACAAGTAAGGTTTTGTTTTATGTCAGTTGACTTGCTACTTAACTGCTTTAGTTGATAGGAAACACATGGCTATCACTGCTCTATCAGGCTGTGATGGCTGCATTCAAACAGTTTAAAAAAAACCAGAGGTGTAACTTTCTGCATAAATCATAGACAGTCTTTTGTTAGTTACCTAACATTTGAGGATTCTGCTAGAATGGTCTAAGGTGACGTGGAGGTCTTGAACTATCTAGATCTTGTTTAGATAGCCACTTCATATTTTATTTTGGAATATAAATAAAATCACTTTAATCTTTTTCCCTTTTTTTCTAACTAGACAATGAAATGTTTTGTCCTTAAATCCAGTGCATCTCCCTTACGCTTCCCAGTGCACCAGAAGAACTACTGCTGTATCTCAAAATGTAGTCTACCAGCTGAGAAACATCAGCAGGTTCATATTAAACAATATTTCCAGTTAAGTCAGATATAGGCATGTAGTAGCTTCCTTTCTTCTTCCTCTTCTCCTATCTGCAGTATTTGGCAATGGTTTGTTGCTCAGAAAAGTACGAGAATGATGCTATTATGGGTACTCTGGAAGAGCGGGAAGACTACAAAAAATAGAATGAAATGTGTGTTCAGACTGTTGTATTGGCCAAATTTAAATTCAAGGTGCACAGGAGATGCTCCAAGGTGAAAAATTGTATGCTAGTGACTGGAACCTGTACATGTTGTCCCTCTTCCCACCTTTTCTTGTTGCCTGAGAATCTAGAAATCGGCCAGAGGTGAGTAACTTCAACAAACAGTCTCCAGAGGATGTTGCAACTCAGTGCTTAAGGGCACCAATCCCATGCAAATATGAATATGCAGAAGTGTCTGGGCCTGGCAATGCACTTTTCTCGCTTATTTCCTTTCTGTTAATTCCCCTACCGACAAAAATAGCATGTAAAGCCTCTTAAGATTGTGTGCCTACCCTATATCTGCAGCTTTTAATGTCACTGGGTCAGCAGCCAACTTTTGTATGTCATCGACTGTATGTAAGTCCATAGCTGAACCACCATCTGTTGTGATTTAGAGGGATAGGGAATGATTTTCTGAGAATGATACTTAGAAGACCTTAGTGTAAGTGGTTTAGAAAGACTTTACGAAGTATTGTTTGCTCAGCAGGCTAGACCCAGGTAACTAGGGGAGAACTGTAATCCATGAAGAACAGCAGTACCTTCTCATATTTCTGGTGGCATAGCATTCCTGACTAAAACTTTCCTGATGGACCTGGTGAAAAAGTCTTGTTAAGGTGTGAACTCATGCCAGAAAGAGAAGCTGTTGGGATCCTTGGTGGTTCTAGGCACAGTTACCACCAAAAACTGTGAGGTCTAGTGCTTCTAAGTCTTCTTCCAAATGGGAGCTGCCTAGTCTTGGTGCCAGTGAACTGGATGATGGTGGCTGAAGAGATGTACGTCATCTGCAGCCTTCATGTCTGGCCTCTGACCTTCTTGCAAGACAAGTGTTTGCAGGAAGGAAAGCTGCTTAATACACCTTGCACTTGTTGCAGCAGAACTTCCTAGATTTCAAAGCAACCATGGCAAACTTCTGCTTGCCTTCGCTTCTCTCCTTTCTTTGTTCTGTAAAATCTCTGCTCCTTACAGTTTGTCCTCCAGTCCTTTGACTTATCACCAACGTCACTGCTGATAACTGAGGATGAGACTTCTGTACCTCTGTTGAGGGGGGAGAATATTGTGTAAGCAGGGATTACTTTTTCATCATATCTGGTTATTTTAGGTCACTCTATGGGGTAGTTCCTGAACCTGCACATAGCACTTCTGTTAGATTTCAACTCTTGAGCTGTGCCTGTTTCTATTAATGCACGACTCGTATCTACTCCCAAAAACTCTTTAAATTCAGCTTAAAGCATTAAAAGTTGCCTCTACAAATACTGTCATCATTTGACTTATACCAGCCTGGGGAAAAAAAGACATTTAAAAATGTATTAAGGGTTGAAGAGTAAAGCTGGGTGAGATGGGTGGATTTGGACAAAGTTCTTTGAAGCTTTATCCAAAAGAAAGGATAAATAGATGAGTTATCAAACAGTTGATTTTTGCTGACCTGCTGCATACTTAAGATTTTACAGCAAAAGTTGCACCAGATGAACAGGCAGAGAAATCTACGTAGCCCTTGGCTATGGTTGTATGTGGCTGCAGATGTTACCTTCTTCTGTTGCTTTTGGTTTTCCTACCCTGCTTTTTCTGCTGTGTTGCCGAAACAGAGCTTAAGAAGCAGTTAGTGCTGACTGTCAGGGGAAAGGAGGTGGACGTGGTGATTTAATATTAACCTGCTGATGATAGCTGCAGACTTCAGAGCTGGTAAGCATGAAACTCTGCGATGAGCATATTAGCAGCTGTTGGAAGCATCCTCAAAACCATAGTTCTGCCTTCATGCTCCTTTCTCTGGCATGTTTCTTGTAGCCAGGTGAAGTGAAACATTCAGGTCTGCTACAGTCTCTTGGGTTACCCACTCCTCTCTGGGGCAATAGCCCAGTGTGGGGAAAGAGCGTTAAATCTATTTCATTCAGTCCCTACAGTCTGTGTGGCAGTGTTAGTCAAGAAATACTCTTGGTCTTTAAAAGGAAAACTGCAAAGCAAAATTAAACAAAAATGGCGAAATCCCTAGCGTGGTGAGCAAACTGAGAAGTAAGAGTTGTGTCAGTGTGGAACTCCTAATTCATGTCAGGGAAATAAAACTGAGCTCCTGAATCTGGCAGTAAGCTGACTTTTTTTAATCATTAAACTCAACTACTACTCTTTCTCAAGCGCTCTCATTTGAAACTGTCTGTAAGCTGTGGGTTGGCTGACTAACCAGTGTTTTTCACCTAGGCCTAAATAAAATTGCAAGGTGAAGTTGAATTTTCACGCATCTCTGTAAAGGCCGCTGTGTAGGACGAGCTAGTGCTACTTCAGAGGCTTTTTCGAGCAGAGCAATTTAGGAGGACACACTTAGGTGCTAACTTTCAAAAAAGCTGTAAGTTCCGGAAACTTTGAACTTCTCCTTCGTAAGAGAAGTAAGTGTTTCTCTGTACCCTGTTTTGAAGGCAGTAAGCCTGTCTCCCAAGGTTATCAAAAAAAACCCAACATTATATATATACACATACGTTTTCTAGGAGATGCCTGGGAAGGATGCGTCCAAAAGCAATTTCAATACTTATATTCTCAAGTATGAGAGAATAAGAGTATAAATATTGTATATCTGGATCAAATATGTAACATTACATGAGACTTAAGAGCCTGGAGGATTTGAATCCTAATCACAGTGTGTGGCTGAGTCGCCATGCAGTCTCCCTTATCATTTGAGCTTCCCAATTCTCTTCCAGCTAACTTTCCTGGATATGTACTAGTGATATTAAATATGATCGAGGGGAGATTTCTAGGAAGCCATCTTCATTGTCTCAACTTGCAATTTTTGGAAGATTCATCAGTTGCAAACCTCCTTTCCTGTCTGGAGGTCAGATATGTTGTCTATAAAGGAGTACAGTGTATCGGTTGGTAGAGACTTTTAGCTTCCATCAGCTTTCTGGAGAAAAGCTACCTAGGCTGAGCTGGTTTAGTGAATGTCTGGCGCTAGCCCATCCTGGTTTAATCCTTTTTCTGGTCTCTAAATCTCATGCAAATGTTTGAAATGCTGAAGAGGACAAGGAGTCTCTCACAAATTGGGCTGTCCAGAAACTGTTGTAATGCATTAACACTGATTATGGCACAGCAAGCTTTAGGGCCCTTGGGCAGATAATCAAATAGCAGGTTTGTGAAGTGGTCTTGTGTTAGGCTAGTTCAGGTACTTGTATTATTCTGAGTGCTATTTTAATAAGCTTTCACAAGAGGGCAGAGTAGAATTTGCTCCGGGAAGCGTAATTGTCTTGGCTCATGTATATCTAGAAATGACCCGGCTCAGATTCCTTCAGTGTTACAAGAGCACCGGCTGTATTATTCATGCGGTCCACCTGTGTCACATACCATCCTGGGCGCTGTGTGGCTCTTCAGTCTCTGCTCCCCAGTGGAGAGTCCCAGGGAAAACCACAGCCTAACTCAAGCGTCCCTCCCCGGCAGGAGGATGCTGGAGCGTGGAGGAGGAGAGGTCTGTAAACATGCCCCTTGCACCAGCGTGGCCAATGTCTGTTTGTTGGTCGTAGCTAAAGCAATCGCATAGCTGCTGTTAGCACAAAAATCTTGTAGTTGTTAGCACAAGATAATGCTGTGGTACAGATAAGCAAACTCTTTGTAGTTTGCAAACATAATAAAGGAGATACTGTTTGAAAGCAGCAAGGTTTCCTTGCAATGTGTTGAGGTGTGGTAAAATATGACCAAGAAAGCTACTTGAAAAGGAAATACTGTGTATCTCTAGCTTTTTGAATCTTTAAGTATGTTGGCCAACTCATTTATTACAGTTATTATGATAATACCCAGGACTATCATCCTTGTTGAAACAGTTCAGAGTCCAGAGAGAACACTAGCTCCCCCTGCCCCCTTTCTATATTAGAGGACAAACTGAGCTAGGTTTCTTTTCCTGGAGCATCTCAGAAGTGTAGTTTCAGTTCTTTGTTGTACCTCAGTACTATGCATTCCAGTAGTTTAGCTAAAAGAGCTTCTTCTGATCTTTCATCACTCTGAAGAGTTTTCTGGCAGGTTATCCTGTACAATTTAGTGCTACCTCAGTTAGTGCAAGTTAATTGACATTTAGCATCATAATATTGTCTCTATGTGAAGACTTTCACGCTTTTTTTTTCTTTTCTTCCTCCTTCAGATCGACCCCAAAGATTACACTTTTTCCGGACTTAAAGACGAAACTGTGGGTCGACTGCCTGGAAAAGTAGCAGGGCAACAATTCGTCATTCAGGACTGTGAGAACTGTAGTATCTACATATTTGACCATTCTGCTACAATCACTATTGACGACTGCATAAACTGCCAAATCTTTTTAGGACCAATAAAAGGCAGCGTGTTTTTCCGTGACTGTAAAGACTGTAAATGCATAGTGGCCTGCCAACAGTTTCGCACTCGGGACTGCAGAAAGCTGGAGGTATTCTTGTGCTGTGCCACCCAGCCCATTATTGAGTCCTCCACAGGTATGAAATTTGGATGTTTCCAGTACTATTATCCTGAGCTTGCTTTACAATTTAAAGATGCTGGACTGAGTATCTTCAATAACACATGGAGCAACATCCATGACTTTACCCCTGTGTCAGGAGAAAATAATTGGGGCCTTTTGCCTGAGAATGCTGTAGTCCAAGATTATGTTCCTCTGCCCAGCTCTGAGGAGCTGCAAGCTGTCAGAATTTCTACTGACGCTAGGAAGAGCATAATACCAGTAACTCGAGGGCGGAGACAGAAAAGCAGCGATGAATCGTGTTTGGCCGTGTTTTTTGCTGGTGACTACACAACTGCAAATGCCAGGAAGTTAATTGATGAGGTAAGCGACCTTTGTCTGCATTCAGCTTTTTGAATTTCTAATTGGACTTTCTGCTGGATAGCCTCTGGTGCTCCCTGAAGGGAGAACACAGAGGCTTTGCTTGTCTACTAACCATACCAAGCAACTGCTCTGTTTAAAACTTTAAAGCAAGGTAAGAGACTGGAGCTCATCTGATCAGACAGTTGTTTTACAGCTGACATCCTGTGACTGGCACATCTATCCTCTGATAGTTCCAGTGTGCTTTTCTACCACAGCACACCAAAGCTACGTTCTGAAGAAAATGCGTAGTTGATTTGATGAACTTGGCCAAATGTAGAGTAAGTGATTGGCAATGCTTGTGAAAGGGATATAGCCATTTAACGTGTTAGCTTATTGCCCCAAAAGTCACAGCTAACAAAACTGCCTGTCCTGAAAGTTTTTCCAGTACTAACAGAGACTTGAAAAAAATAACATGTTAAATTTTATCCCCTCTGACACCCGGTATTGGAATTTTTTTCTGGAAGAGGCAGTGAGTGTTTGTCATGGCTGGTCAGCTGCCTTCGATTACTTAAATAGCTGGTGCTGTTTTTTTTTACTTCTTCTCCCCCACCCCCCAAGCTTGGCTGAGCTTGGGCTTTCCTGGGGCTAAAATCTGGGAGTGGCTGGCTGCTTTTAGTACCCTGGAGTGCCAGGGATGACAGAGCAGAGCCAGGAACCATAAGCTACAGCTTCTGAGAGAGATATCTGCAAAAACTGCTGATCCCAGTGTTGTATGATCAACAAAACAACCAACGGAGCTCCTTCCCTTGGGTTTTTAACTGCAAGGAAAGAAAGCTGTAGGGTGTTCCCATGCCTCCCCCTCCCCCTGCCCAGTTGAATTTTGATGGAACAGAGTTACTAACAGCTACTTGAGTGAAGGGAGCTAATGATACTTATGGGTTTTTTTCTGCAGAAGGAAGAGCTACAGTAAAGAGGATAATAGATGTGTTCTCCTGTGTTAGTAGTTCTTCAGAAATTAGAGTTAAGAAGGTGCTAAAAGACTAGTTAGTAAGATTCTGTGGAAATCTTGCTGCTCTGTAGATTAATGGATGCTTTGGAAGCACAAATACAGTTGTTCCTTCTCCACATGCTTTTAGCTTCATATTAGATTTGAAGTAAAAAGCTGTCTGTGTGCGTGTGTTAAGAAGTTTGTAACCTTTTTTTCCCCTAAATGGAGAACTTCAGCAGTGGATAGATGAAGAGTTTGAGCTAACACTTGACTGAACTGTTGCAGACTAATGAGAACTAACTGCTTGACTCCAGATGCTGAATGCTTTTAACTCCCATTAGTTTCAGCTTGTGAGGGATTGTGGGGGAAAAAACACAACCCTGGGCCATAACATAAAACAAAAACGTTCACATTTTCTCCTCTAGGTGCACTAGGGCAGAGGAGAAAATCTGGATGAATGGAATGAAAATAAACAGAAATGTAGAAAAAGCAAATGGTCTTTGAAAAGAGCAAAGAGGGTCCCTTTGCTCTGTGGCTTAATGTGTATAGGGAAAATGGGTCTATTCCAGTGTAATCTGGATACTTGAGCTGAACTCTCTGCCTTAGAAGCATTTTTAACATGAATTCTTTCTCTGTTAACAGATGACTGGCAAAGGCTTTCAGCTGGTACAGACAAAAGAAGTCTCAATGAAGGCAGAGGATGCTCACAGAGTTTTCCAGCAGTGTGCGTCAGAATTCATTCCGCTGCTTGAAAAAGGTGAGTTTGTGTTGTTTTCTTTCTCTCTTGATACAGAAATCTAGCTATCACTAGAGAGTTCTGGAGAAGAAAGAGGAATGAAGGAGAAATTTGTATTTCAAGGGCATAGCGTAAAGCCAGTTGACATGAGTTTTGGAAGCCTCAGTCAGGCCCTAAACAAGCCAAAACTCCTGAAGGCATCAGAAATGAGCTATTCCACAAGTATTTTGTGGCTCTGCCCCGCCTCTAGTGGTCCAACCGCAGAGCTCGGGAGCAGTGGCACATGCAGAGCTGTCTGGGGTGGTGAGAAGAAGCTCATGCTTTTAGACAGTTTCCAACTTATCACCATTGCTGCTAAACCACCTAGATGTTCAGTGTTTCTGTATACATATTTAAGCAAATCAGTATAGATGTGTATAAAGTGGGTAAGTGTTAAATTTCTGTTTATAACTGGTGTGCTGTCGGAGTGTTTCAAAAGCCTTTTTTATTGATCTGACTGTAATTGGTTTTTGTCTCTTCCTGCAGAAGTACTGACATCTTGCCATCTGTTACATGCTAAAGCTCAATACACTCTCCCAAACTTAGTAGCAGCATGCAGTTTTTTTCATAGTAACATAAGAGGTCTGTGATGCTCGTTGCAAGAATAGGATGAAAGTTATTGTACTTATCAGATGATAGTGTAGTTTAAGGGCTATTTTGCACCCGTGTGGGAAGAAATAATGTGTTCAGAGTGAAACCAGAGAAAGGGGATCTGCAAATAGTGGGGGAGAACGAGTCTAAAAATCAGGCAGTTTGCTATCTTGGGACTGAGGCAAAAATGCCTGAATGACTCAGTCGTACTCCAGATGTCTGTGAAATGGCTCACTATTTGAGCAGTGTAGTCTGACTCACTTCCATGACACCCTGTGCTCCTTAGCATTTTTGTGCCATTGCTGCCTTTCAAGAAGTAAAACTGGAATCCTGCCAGAGTTTCTGCAAAAATGAGCATGGAATTGCAGATATTTTCTTCTCAGATAACACTGTACTTTGAAGCTATGGTTAAGTGTTTGTAATTCTTTATCCTGCATTATAGCTGCTCAAGCAAAAACCATAAAATGCTTCTTGCAAGCTTCACAATTCCCTATGGGTTGAGAAATCTACTGTTTCAATGCCAGCCTTAAAAGTAGTATTGATTCTAGATGAAACTATCTTCTAGGTCCAGTGGTTGCTTTGGAGTTCAATGGAGATGGTGTTGTGGAAGGATGTCAAAGCACTATAAATGATGTTTTTAGTGGAACCAAGGTAAGCTGGTGTATTGCTTCATTGGCAGAAAATGTTACAGAATGTCTAGGATACTTCTTGGTCAAGCTGTAGCGTTGACATACTGCACGATCTTTTTAGGTTTCTGAATAGTAAAATCTGAATATCCTATTTTTTGTTGTTTTGTTTTTTTGTACTCAAAACTCAAGTTGCTTGTTGGAGACAAGAAAAATTGCCCTAGGAAAGAGAGTACTAAATCCCCATATCCATTGAAGAATAGAAGATTTCCACTTAAAACTGTTATTTCACATAATAGTAAAAACAAGTTCTATAAATTCAGTAGGGAAAAGCTCTGCTCTGAGCCTTATACTGAAGTCTGCTTCGTGATGTCCTAGTCTATTAAACCCTGACAAAGATAACATGATGGGATTTCAACTTTTTTCAGGGTTTACTTTTGCTGTGTAGGATATTGCAGAATGCCTTCTTCCTTCAAAGGCATTTTCCCTTTTTCTTCTTTCAGCTTGTTTTGCTGTAGCTTCTTTATACCCCATTTGCTCTTTGCTTGCTGTCCCCACTTCTATGAATGGCAATGGTTTTGGGGAAAGTTTCTGGAAACAATTAGAGCATCTCCTGATATGAGAAAGTGACAAACCCTTTGCTTTCAAGCAGCTGTTCAAAGACGACTAGAATGTCTTTGAGACATGGTGTCCATACAGCTTCCTTCCTGTCTTTCAATTCCTTTCAAAAGAGTTACTTGGAACTAGACTGCCCAATTTCTGGAAGACAGTCATCTTGTAACAAATCATCTCAAATGCAGCTAATGTTTGCTTTTTTTTTTTGTTTGCTATTGCACCAGCAAAAACCTGATGTGTAGCAGGCCTTAACTTGGCTCTCGGAGTCTGGAGAATACTAGAAGTACAGTCTGGGCAGTGTTGTGATACTACTGATTCTTTCTTGTGACCCAAAACTCATCACTGCAAATTTTACCATAAAAATGGTCTCTTTAAGCAGGTGCTTACAGTAGTTTTTTTTAGTATGGTTAGCATATTGGGTTTTTTCATACAGAACAAAGCTGATACTGGGTAGGTAAATCACTGGTGGTTCTAGATCTTCTTCCCTAATCAAAGGCTGAAGTGATATTAATTATTAGAGCAAATAAATTTTATATTTTCCTCACTAAAATGACTGGTGTCTCTTGTTATAACATTATGAATGCCCTGATCTGAGATGCATCCAGAAACTTCAGACTGTGTACTTCATGCTGTGAAGTAACCATTGTTCTTGAAGGTGATCTATAGTGTTTGGCTTCAGTTCCAAATGTGAAATTACTTACTGCATCTGGATTTAAAACTTCTGTTTACAGCATGGTTCCATAGTAAAATCTACCTCACTTATTAAATACTTGCTGCTCTGAATTAAGAAGCAGAACTTTGGGCTTCCTGAGAAGTATATATCTTTATTTAGGTAAAATGTAACTCCAAAACTTCTGATAAACAGTGAGTTTGTGCGTGGACCCCTAGCTAATTGAATATCACGAGTATATATTTTTTAGAAAATTTATTTCTTCCTTGGGATGTGATTTAGAGGTAATTTAAGGAGTAACAAACTTCAGACTTGTTACTACCAAAACGTTCAGGAATGCTCTATAAAATGGTTTCACCTCATTGTTGGCTGCCCTTATCGAGTTTGAGTTGCTATAGTGCTCAGAAAGAATTATAGGTAACCGTGATCAAGAAACGATGACAAAAGCTCTTAGGAAAACATGTATCCTGTAAGATTTTGCAGGAGATTAATCTGCTTTTAAGCAGGTGGCTACATTTGCATTTGAAAACCCCAGTTAAAAATTAAATTCATCTGTTAATAACCTTAATTTCACCATGTTTTTGTTTCTGAAATAAATCTGATGAACTCTAGATACTCTAGTAAGGGTAGAAAAGTTCTTCAGCAATAGCGCCACCAGAGTTTTTTGAGCTGTTTGGTAGAAACAAATCGCTGTTGCACCAAACAACTGCCAAATAACTAGTAGGTGTTCTCAAGTCCCTTCAAACAGAAGTCTACCATGTATCCAAGCAACAGTCTAGGAAACTCCTTGCTTTGTGGCGATACAATTTTTTTTTAAATCAGAAATTTACTGGACAACAGGATGTTAATCTTAAAACATAGTTTAAGTAAACCAATTGAAGGAACTGTCATAGTTTAAATTCATGTGGTATTCTGAGCTGAAGCAGAGAAGTAGTGACTGTAGGAGCATAGTCCTCTGGAATAACCCATTCCTACAGTCCCCGTGCGCTTCAGAATAGCTCAGTTGGCTGTGCCAACGCTGGTGTGCTAAGACAGTGATGATTTCCTCTTGAGGTAGAGAAAATATAAGATAGTAAGAACTCAATTTAAGTTTTTGACTGAGGCTATCACTTGTATGTTGAGATTGATGAACAGCTACAACACTTTGTCTGTTACACTGAACTATTTGGGCATTGCCTAAGGCATTTGTAGTTGATTTGCTGAAAGCTTTCAAAGATGACTGTCCTAGAGCTTGGACTTTCACATGTGTTGATCAGTTTTGCAAATGCAAATGTAATTGAAGTTATTTAAAAAAAAATCATCTGATGAAGAAGCAGCTAAGTTTTTTGAGGGGAATATGATGCAAGACAGTCTTTCTTACAAACTCTACCTTTCTGTTAAAGGAAAGCTTAATGGTAGTCTAAGGTTTTTGTGTGTTTGGTTTCCCCTCTCTCCTGGACAGAGTTTGACTTTACCAAGCAAAGTACATCTAAATGGACACTAGCTGAAGCTGTGACCTCTGAATAATCGAGATCAAAATTTTTAATTCCCATCAGTGGAAGGTTAGGGTTACTGCAGCTAGCATGTCTGCTAGGAACAGGTGACAGTAACAAAGGGTGCATCAGGGCTGAGAGAATTTTAGGGCTATTCTAACACACAGTGGCAACCAATAGAGTTGTGCCTCTCGTGAAATGCAAAAATAAAAATAACCATTACTGGCTCTGAATGAGCAAAGACTACTTGAACTTCTTTTAGTGATGCATAACTATTTTCTTGTTTAATAAAACAGGTTTTTGTATCGGAGAGCAAGGCATCAGCATCTCAAGATGTAGACAATTTCTACAACTTTGTTGACATGCAGATGGGAATGTGAAGTTTAACATGAAGGGGTTCATGTATGGTTTGTCTCAGCACTTGGATGTCCCTTGGCTTGAATATTGCAGTAGTATCTGAGAAGTTCTGTCATTTGGTTTTGTATTTCTCATATATCCCTTTTATAAAGCTCTCGGTGGTTTTAATACCATATTACCTGAACTGGAATAAATGGCATACCTCCCCCTGTGCGTTGTGTTTGAAACTTATGTTTCAACTCCAGAAATGGCTGGAGGTTTTCTACTAACTTTTTACAGTGATTTCTAAACCTCTATTGACACTTGAATGTTTCTTGTCAACATCTAATGGTAAGACATATTTGAGAAGTGCAATGCTGATCCGAATTTGCTGCAGTAGTAATTGTTATCTTTAACTCAGACACATTGTTTAGACAGTGCATTTATGTGAAACTCGCTGTTCAAAACTTTCCCACATGCAAATTTGTCTTCACTGGGGGCCAGGGAGGAAGCTGTAGTCGTTGACTTTTTCTGAAAGCCTAGTCTGAAATGAATTCTCCTTATAGCATGCTTTCAGAAGCAGTGCATGACTTAAATGTACATCTGGCCTATTCTGCTTCAGCATCTTTTTTGAATAAAGTTGTCTGCAGCAGCATTTATGCTGAGAGCTGTCACAACAGCATTCTGGGAAGTGAGCACTCACCAGGCTCTTCTGCTCTGAGGTGAATTCTGAGCACGAGTGCTCTGCTGAAGATGGTCCAAGGTCTGATCAGGGTCTTCAGCAATAAAGCTGCCTCTGGTATTCCCAAGTCATGTATTGGGATATACATGAGGTTCCCTTGGACTCGGAGCAATGAGTCTCTGGCACTGTTTTTGTTTGCTAAAAGGGACATACAGCAACCAGGAGTCAGAGAAGGGCTCTGACGGCATTAAAAAAGCTCTTCCTGACTAGACCCCAGGAGAAGGGTTTTACACTCAATAGTAGTACTGAAAATTTGGCTGTAAAGTACTACACACTGCTGTAGGGTTTATTTTGGATTAATTCTAAAAACAGACTGAAGTGCTACTAGCATTTTGGGAGATGCATTTGAATAGTGATCAGTAAGAATGCTTATTGCTATATAGTGCATATTAGAATGCAAATCTATACGGATATTAAATATGATTGGTTTATTTTTTCATCTTACATCCTTACTAATTTTTCTACATGAACTTAAAGCTTATGTCCAGGTT
Organism: Morus bassanus; assembly: GCA_031468815.1. Taxonomy (NCBI): domain Eukaryota; kingdom Metazoa; phylum Chordata; class Aves; order Suliformes; family Sulidae; genus Morus; species Morus bassanus. Next base: position 76,167,772 of record CM062568.1, read on the forward strand.
TACAAGCCCTCTGTAATACTTGAACAGATTGTGCACGCAGATGCACAAAACCAAATTTAATTAAAATTGTGGCTTGCCAATTTATGTAGCCTTTACAATCCATTGAATGCACTGGGGCTGTGTTGAGGTGCTAAAGCAACAACTTCCTCATTATGGTCACCTGTCAAAAGGGAAGATCTTGTGCATCTTAACTGAAGACAAGTCTCGATTAATCAGATTCACAGCTCTGAAGCTCCAAAAATGGGTGGCTAAAAACACATCTCTCTACTTTTTTAGAATTAGCACATGAAAGAATAGGTTCTCCTGAAATTCATAATTCTGTCATGCCCAAGAGATGTTCTGAGCTGTCACTTTGTTGCTACTAGGCAAATGCTTGCCCTTAGTTTAAACTATATGTCAAGAATATGTCCTTAGGGCCTCTTACTAAAGTTAGGCATAGATTAAATAAGGAAGAGTATCTCCTGAAGTCACTAAGCCATTGGCATACTGAAGGTAAGAAAAATGTCACTTTTGTGAAATGTTGGGTTGTTGTTTTTTTTTTTTATTTGACAAAGTGAAATGAAATCTAACTGCCACCAGAGTCTGACTGGTAGTGGAAATTACCACTTATTTGCACTTAGCCAGCCAGGATTTTTTTTATATAATGTGTGAGGAGAGGCTGTGAAAAGAGCTAAAAATCTTAGATCTGTCTCCAAAGTACTAGCACAACTTGTCAATGAACATTTGCAGGAATTATTTTAGGCTCATACAGTAAATGTATTTTTCTGGTATGGACAGTACATTAAAATCATGTACTGTACTTTAGAACTGTCATTGTATAGCTTTTCAAAGCAGTGCATATATTGGACCATTGGACCATTTTGGTCTCAACTTTTACATATAACATTTCCAAACTTATGCGCTGACATATGATTATAGTATGTTTATAGTTTAGTTTTTGCATCATCAACCTGCTCTGGAAACAGAGTGCTAAATTGATTCTTGTGACTACTTTTCCTGGAGGACAGGATGATTAATTGAAAAATAATCTAGGCTTGAAAACAGTGGAAAAACTTTTCTACGTGGAAAGAGCAGTGTTGCTTTTTTTTTACATTGATAGCCTGCTTACCAACATAAGGGGTTTTTAATAAAAAAAACTAAATAATGAAGGAGCTTCTCAATCCATTTATTTATCTTTTGACTTCAATTTCTTGCTAACAGGTGTTAAGAACACTTCTAGCCTAAGCATCAGGTATTGTATGCGTTACAGAATGGTACGTGTTTCATGTAGTCTTTGTATGTTTGTTGTATAGCTTTTTATGTAATTTGTATTGCACTGTGAATGTCAGTCATAATAAACATTGAAAATCTAAACTCTGGATTCTGGAAGACTTATTTTAAAATTAATAAATATTGCAAAACATGATTACATTATGTGAAGTATAAAAACTGAATTCCATGTTTAAACGGGGACTTCAATTAGCTGTGAATATCTATTTAAAAATAAGCATTAACTCTGCAGTCATCTATCCTCCAAAAAAGGTGAATGTTTGACAGCTGGGATTTTTTCACTGGAGTCACTGAAGATATGATTAACTTTACACTGCAGTTTTCCCAGTAAAATATGGAAGAAGGTATTCTTATATCAAGCTGTAGAGATACAAGTACAGAGATTCCTGGATGGAGACTGTTAAAGCACTTCTCCCTGATCTGTGTGTGCATGTGGTTGTTTCTTTTTGCTTTGTTTTTTAACTTGCAGAAGTTTTGTGCTTTTTAACTGTGCTTACCTCTTTGGGTATTAGATGCATGCTAGTGATGCGCTCACAGCCAAACCAGGTTCTGGTAGTTATGCTAGTGGAATTGTTCATTTAGAAAGCAAGTCCTTTGTATATCCCATTTAACATTGAAAGATTCCTGAAAACAGGTAAACATCTAAAATTTCCAAACTCAGCTTTAAACTGATGAGAAATGAGAATCTTCCAACTAGAGATGGTCTAGGGTAACTTTCGTGAAGCGTAAATGTTTGCTAAGAATGTGAAGTAGTGTATCAATATAACTTTCTGTTTAATACCCTGAGTTAAATTGTGAAGCTTTAGAGAATCAAAGCTTTTGGTTTACACTTAGCTATTATTGTACAATTTTACAGTTTAAAAAAAAAAAAATCTTGTACCCCAATTGGATCAGAGTTGCCTAGTAATCTTTTTTACATGATATCTAAGTCATAGCAAAGTTGTCCTTAAGTATTTTCACAATTTTTGCCAATCGCATCCTCAAATACTAACATGCAGAAGCTTTGCATCTGTGCCCTAGTTGCCAGGAAGTCACTCGCTCTCTTTTGTCATATCTAAATAGTCATGCATAAAATGCATGCATTTTAAAGTAATCCACATCCCAGGCTGCACTTATATAACTGGGACGGATTATTTTTTTTTCCCCTCAGTTCCAAAAAGCAGCCTGAAAGTTTTTATTACAAAATACGTGCTTTAGTCATTCTGGCCAGTACAGGCAAAAATGAGTTTTACTGACTTAAGTGTGAGAGAGAACTCTGTAGCTGCATATCTTCTCTTAAATGCTGGTTTTTAAAAGTTTAGGCTTTATTCATACAGCATTCAGCTTTCTGTGCATATTTTAATTAGTGTTGCTGGTAATATCTTCTAGAGGGTGTTAATTCCCCAGGCTTTTTTCCTAAAGATTTAATAAAAGCTGCTGTGAAATTAGGCTTTTAAGACCTACTAGCAGCCCAGGTGCCTGTCTGAGTAGTTCCTAAAGTCTAGGATTTTTGCTATCAAGTTCGTTGTTGACTCCATTGGACCTTTGTGCCATTTCTTTTTTTTGAATTAATGAGTAAGCTTTCTGAATGCATAGGGTGACATAGGTCTTTGGAGGTCTGCAGGAACAGGTCTTCCAAGGCATGTTTAAACCTGATCTAAACCATCTAAATTCTAGTCCAGCAGTATTAAAAGCCATGAATAAGTGCCAGTCGTAAGTATTGTCTCTAGCATGCATGGATTTGAGTGGGATGATGCAAGCAGGCTGTAGCACTTCATTAAGTTGTGTGCTGTAGGACTGCATTCTTGCTCCAGTATATGTTGAAGGCAGCTCTGCGGTGGTCCACCCTGTTCCCTGGACATCGCAGAGCTCACAGCATGAGCTATAGCAATTTGCTGAGGATAACAATTTCTGAAAAATAACTTGCTGTATTGCCAGCCTGGAAGTTTTTCTTAAAGCCATCTAGTCTGAGCTCTGTCTCTCAATACAACCATCTACGTATCGGAAAACTTTAAAAGCAGCAAACCTGTTAAAAGCAGGATGTACAGAAGGCTTCACTGAATGGCTGGGAGTCAAAGTGTGTTAACAGGCCAGACATCAACATCTTGGCATCCAGTTTGATAGAAGAATGCTTTTTACTGCTTTCATATCTTCAGAATGCCTGGTTGCCATCAGACTGTTCCTGGTAATGTTTGTGGTCATGCAGTCTTCCTGATGCACGTGTAGTCATCACTCGTTCTGAGTAAGAGAGAAGAAAAGGAGGGGGAAGTGAGAGAAGCTTTTAAAATAAGCTCTGAAGTTTTTTGACTACACAAAGAAAAATGTGTCTTTTTTTTATGCATCTAGTGATAATCCCCAGCTATGTACAATTTCATGGCTAGAGTATCTGAATACCTTCCCAGAATGTATTAAGCAATGTGACCAGCATCTGTCAAGTACGAGTCATCCTCTTTCCAGTTGCACAAGGCTTTGAAATTGCCTTGTCAAGGGTCTAGTGGATTTCCCTCGCATCCTTTTGTTAAGTCCACTATAGAAAGTTTGTCCTTAAAAGCATCAGGTAACATCGATAGATAAGAAATTATGGTGAGGTTAAGAGGCTCTTCAGCAGTGTTTAAATGAGTGTTTGTCTGACGTTGCCAAACTGCGAAGGCTAAAAGCAATGTGCAATTACAGATTCTACCCAAATGATGAGGCTAAATTTAAGGCTAGGCACCTCTGCAGTACTAGGAGCTGAAAGGACTTGGTGCCTGGATGACAGTATATCTCTGCTTTTCCAATTTGATTTTATCACAGGTAGGTAAAGTCCCAGTTCATAGAGTCGTGTGAGAATCTCCACTTTCATTTTTAGGTCATAGTGAAGAAAACTTAAAAAGTTTTGTGTGGGGTTTTTTTTTTTTTTTTTCTGTTTTGAGCCATTAAACTTGTGGGTCTCAATAAAAAAAATTGAAACAAGCTTTTGGGGGGGTGGGGAAGGGTGGAGTGACCGTTGACTTGTGATTTCTGAGCACTGAAGGGAGCAGCAGCCCTACTTCCCCCTACTCGTATGGATGCTGACAGCTGCAGGGAGATTTCCCCAAACCGCACACACGGCACCGTAGGGGCAGCGAACTTTCCGACTCTTTTAGGCAAGATACACAATTTCTTTCCTCACTACTAAAAGCATAAGATGTATTCTTTGATTCTTTTTTGTTAGGTACTTACTTGCGTGCGTTTAAGGTACAGAGACATAATACTGATAGGGTTTGAAAACTGCTGGCAATCCTCTCCATTCTGTGTTACTGTCTTAGAAGGAGAAAGATAAATCAAAGATCTCCCTAAGCACAAAACTTTGAACTTGTCAGATCCTGGGAAGTGAAGCTGGCACGTCTTGCTCTAAAGAGAGTAAATGCTTCATGATTGTGGAAGTACTTTTTTTTTTTTTCTTTTTGTCTGAATGTGCTGATCTTTTTACGAGGGGAGACCTTCCCCCTGTTTCTGAAGTCCCTCCATGAAAACCACTTCAGGAGCTTTGTTTTAAAGGGTTCTGGAGATTAAATGGAAGGGCTGAGCTATGACCTGAGGGCATCTTTTGATAGCTGCCCCAACAGGTGCTAAAGGATTGGATTCAGTGTTAAAAGGCAAAGACAATCTTTTGAAGCTCTGAGGGCTCTTTGCTTTCATTTCTAATGGCAACTATCAGAAACATTTTCAGTCACAAGCAGGTTTAAAGACAGCTAGCCATCCTTAGACGAGATTCTGCTTTGCATTTTTTTCCACAGAAGAATGAAAGTTACTCCACGGTGGTAATTAGCTCTCGTTTGCAGGTGGGTGTTTGTGCTTTATGGTAACACTTCAATAATTTTGCTCATTGTGAAAAGAAAATAAGGGAGTTCAGCTTTTCTGTCTCTCGCCAGTAGCTGCCAATGCTTGCTCTGGTTTCAAGGACGTTGTATCAAGGTTTCATCAATGGTATCTGATCTACCGAAGAAGTGAGTTTTATGCGGCGTCTTCACGTTTCAAAGAAGGGTGGTATACCAGGCTTTGGTTTGTGTATTTCCTTTCTTATCAGAGTCGGCTAGAATCGCTGCCCATGGAGGCTTCTACATGCGGGCTGGGAATGCTGCGAAGACTTGGAGGTAAGGGGTGCCAATTAACCTCCCAGGCCTTTCCAATTCTGACTTCTCCCTACTGCTCTTCCACGATCCTGTGGTGTGTTTGTTGTCTTTTACTTCCCTGGCATCTGATCAGAGGTAGCAGATTTTGTGGAAAAAATACTTTTCTGTTGAAATTCACCAAAAATACTTCTAGGTATTTCAATTAGAGATGCTTCTTTTGTGGCTCCAGTCCATGTTAAACTCTGCATGACCCTGCTACTCAGATGTTAAACATTACTTCAGTGTAACTTTCTTAATATCCTAATATACTATGGGCAGCCTTTGTACAGCTGAATAACGACTTGGTTCAAGTTGAGTATGGTATACATGTACACGTTATTTTATCCTGGCCATATCTCTTATACTTCTAGTTTCCAGAGCATTCCTCCCTTGGGAAGACTTCATGTTTGCGCTATATTTTATCAACATGTTAACATCTGGCTTTGTAAATTCCTTATATTCTCTAGGTGCATAAGAGCATCTGTAGTTCATCCTTTCTTAAGAGACCGTGGAAACTGTGTTGCATATGTCCTTAAAAATAACAACAGTGTACAATCTGCTTCCTATTTATTCATCTTGCTCGGTGTTCCTATAGAAATGCATAGCAAATGTAAATGCAATTCTGTGTAAATTCTTATCAACGGTAAATAGGTTGCTAGAAGTTGCGCAGGATGAGATAACAAAAAATTTATTTGCACATAAAAGCATTTATTGAAATTAGTAGCCCCATGGGCTTTCTGCCACGGGTCTTCCCGTGTCACCTATCTTTTGGCCCTGAGTCCACCACGTACAGCTGTGGATTTACTGTAGAACTAGAGGTTTGGATGTCGTCTTCTCCTGATGCGTGACAGCCAGTGCCGGGGTGTGTGTGTGTGATTCCAGGCGTGGGAAATGAAGATGGCTCTGCAACACCTTTCCTGGGTTGGGCTGCATCTGCTCCTGATGAAGTCGTTCATGTATAAAGTAATCTGGCAGGAAGCTTCTCACAGGAATGTTTCCTTCACTGATGGGAATAGACGGTCTTCATTGTCCTTCAGAATGAAGGATACTTTAAACACTATACATGTACACTCTACTAAGCACATTTCATGGACACACAAAAAATACAAATTGTTTTAAAATACAAATGAAGATATTGGTACTTGAAAATGGTTTCTGATTAGTTTAACTCAATTGGACTTCAAATTCCTTTTATGACTAGAAAACAGGTCTTTTTCTATGGCCCATGGACTTGGTTTTATCGTGTTGAATTCTCTTCATTTTGGACTTAAAATCTCTTGTCTAAAAATCAGTATTGCCTGCGCTGCTGCCTGGATCACCCAGTTTGATATAGAGGATTCCACAAGTGGCGGTGGTGGTGGTGGGGATCGTTCTTGACATTTTACTTGATGTTGTGGCTTTCTGAAGCTGCTCGGAGTGTCTTCCTAGCAAGTATATATTAATGAACAGAAGGCAAATGAGGTGATTGCTGGTGCGTGAAGGAAGTCATACGTGTCAGCATCGCTGTTCAGTTGCGGTCTAACTGCATTTGTAGAAAGCTACACTTCATATTACATGCAGGAATATTAACCAGCTATTCAAAAGAAAAAAGACTGGGGTTTTTTTGTTGCAGCAGCAGCAGCAGGTAGTAGATCCATGGAAGCCCTTGCCAGCAATGATTTAGTGTCAGAAGCCTCCATGGATTCAGTGAAAGCTGACTTGGACAAGTAGTTGGACAAGTGATCTGTTGAGGGTTAGTAAACAGACGTGCCACATCCTGCTTGGGAAATCTGAGTAAGAAGTAGTTGGAGGCTTGCAGAGTACTTGGGGGAAGTATCTTACTGTGGATGCCCACTTGGGCCAGGAAGAAGCTGATGCAGGGGGCCTGTGACTTGGTAGAGCAGGTGGGAGGTTGAGCAAGATGAAACATTTGGCCTGAAACAGTGCCTCCTTTCTTACCACCCATTTCACCTCATCTTTTTGGCTGCTGTCTGGAAACACTGTAGAAGTGCAGCTCTGGCATGCCAGACTATCCCTGCCATGCTTGCTGCTCATCTCGTTCCTTTTCTTTTGTACTCCTCCTTACCATATTCTTGCTGTTTCTTCTCTGTGCCTGGCCTAGAGAGAAGGGCTGTATCCCAGATTTGGGACCCCAGGTTTGATTTCCTTCTCTGCTGAGTTTCCGTAGCCTTCCCACGCCTCCGTTACTGCGTGCACAGAGAAGGGGGCTGCAGCAGCCAAAGCGTGTTCGCCAGACAAATATCTTTGCAGCAGTCCTTCTGGTAAAGAAGGCAAAAGGGGTTTGCAGTGCGTTTGATGCAAGTGATACTTGGTAATAGCAGTATGGGTAATGCGTGTGGGTGTGGGGCCTAATGACGGAGCACGCTTGCCAAATTTTTGCCGTTGTTTTGTTTCTTCTAACTCACGCTGCCCACTGTGCTTTCTATCAAATGTTGTTTTGAGGGGGAACTCTGTCACGGGCCAAACGATTTAACCCCGACAGCTGGCTAAAAGCTGCCTGAAGGTAGACTTTACGCTCTTCGTTTTACAAGGTGGGCCAAACGTTCTCCATTTGGTGCTGGAGCAGGCGGCGAGGGGCAGGCGGTGCCCCTGGAAGGCAGGCGGGATGCGGCGGGGCGCCCGGCCGCCTCTGCCCCCGCCGCCCAGCCCCAGGTTGGGTCTGGGTAGCCCAAATGGCTACCGGGCCGGCTCCGGGCCGGCGGGCGGGGCGCTGCCGCTGGCTTCCCACCTCCTCCGGGCACCTCGAAGGCGGCAGATGCCGCCTCCGGCCTCTCGCCCGGCTGCGGGCACGGCTCGCTCCCCTCGGCCCTGACGCCCGCCGGGGGGGCCCGGGGCTGAGGCCTGCCTCCTGCCTCCCGCCCCTTCCCGCCCGCTCGCCGGGACGGGCCGGCGCTGCCGCCGCAGCGGGCAGGAAGGCCCGGCGCGGCGCGGCGCGGCGCGGGCGGGGAGCGAAGGGAAGGGGAAGAGGCGGGGCCTGGAGCCCAGCGGTGTCAATAATACAATAGGGCTCTTGTGCGGCCGCCGCCGCCGGAGGACGGGGAGGAGGAGCGGAGCGGGGCGGGCGCGGGGCCGGGGCCGGGGCCGGGCTGCGGGCGCGCCGAGCAGCCGGCACGCAGGGCGGGAGCCGCCGCCGGCCACGGGCCCGGGCGGGGGCGATGCGCGCCGGCGCGGGACGGCACCGCCAGCAGCCGGAGCCGGAGCAGCAGCCGCCGCCGCGGCGGGAGCGCCAGCGCCAGCCCTGACGGCCGCGGCCGCCCACGCCGGCGAGCAAAGGAGGAGGAGGAGGCGGAGGCGGAGGCGGAGGAGGCGGCGGCGCGCCGGGCCGGGCCGTGCCGGCGGCGGGAGGTGAGCGCGGCCCGGGCTGCCCGCATGGAGGCGGGGCGGGGGGCGGGCGCCGGGCCGCCAGGGCCGCCGCGCCGGGCCTGTGCGCGGGGGAGGCGCCGGGCCTGCGGCGGGCGGGAGGCGGCGGCGGCGTTTGGCGCCAAGGCCGGGCGGGAGGAGGAGGAGGAGGAGGAGGAGGAAGCGGCGGCGAGCGGGGGGAGACGGCGGGTCCTGCGGGTACGTGGGGCGCCGGGCCGGGGGGGATAACCGGGCCGGGGGTGGCAGCCGCGCCGCGCCGTGCCGTTTGTCCGGCGTGGGCGCTGCGGCCCCGGCCGCGTCCGGAGGGAAAAGTTGCGGCGGTTCCCCCGCCTCACCGCACCGCACCGCACCGCACCCCGCCGGAGCCGCAGCCGGAGCCGGGCCGCCGCTCCGCCCCGGTGCTGGCCGGGCCGTGCCCGCGGGGGGCGGCGGCGTGTGGCGGCGGCGGCGGTCCCCGGCCAAGCGCCCTTTTGTTCGCCGCAGCCCGGCGAGGCGGCGACCCGCCGGTCCCCGAGCCGGCGGGGCCCTGCGGAGCGCGGCTGGGCGTGGCGGCGGGGCGGGCGGGCGGGCGGACAGGCAGACAGACAGACAGACAGCCAGCCCGCCCGCCCGGCAGACAGCCAGCCAGCCGGGCGGGCGGGCGCTTGTCCGCTGCCGAGCACCGCTCCGCCAGTATGTCGAGGAACTTGCTAGAACTGAGTTTGACAATGAAGCCCTAGCGCAGCCCGGCCCCGCGCCCCCAAGGTAAGTTCCGTCCCGGGCAGCGGGCGGGGGTGTCGCCCCCGGCCCCCCTCTGCTCGGGGGGCGTCCGGGGGGGCGGGCGGGCCGGGCCGGAGCGACCTGCCGTCCGCGGGGCGGCTTCGGCGGCGCTCGGCTCTCCGCGAAGGCGCGGCTTCGTTCCGGGGAGGCACGGCCGGTGCGATAGCGGCCGGGGATGTAGCGAAAGTAGCGCTCGCGAATCACTCCGGGGTGATTAATGGGAGAGTTGGGCGCAGGGTGTCATAAAATACATCTTAGTGGGAAGAATAAAGGCTGGTTTTTAACTACAGTCATCTTATGAAAAGCCTTCGTAGTTATTGGAAGAGTTCAGCTATTGTTCACAAATTGTCTTAATGAGTGGCTATGTACTTCAATTAAAATATCGCTGAATTAGCGCTGTACTTTAAAGCCTATTTTTTTTCACGTTCAGGAGCAGGGGATGCTGGAGACGGCATCCACTTGCAATTAGAAATCCGGCGATTAAAATACACCAGAAGCTCGAAGGCTGTCATGCCTCTCTGTTAACGTCAAAGAGCCTTTGCGCTGAAACTGAAAGATTGAGAGAACTGTATTTTGTCTCGGTGCACACAAAATGTTTTATCTGCAGCCAACTTTTTACGTCACGTTGGTGCTCGTCGTGGGCTGCTCTGTAGAGCATCTCGAGCACACCTGCTCATCTCCTCAAAGCCAGACTGCAGCTCAGCGATGGTTAGAGCTTAACCTGTAAGTGCAGAGCCGGGTGGGTTGAGAAGAGGACAGGGCGACCTGGATGTAGGCGTGTTAGCGTAACTGTCAAGCCTGCCACAGAGTTCCTTAGCAGGACATCAGAAAACCTTCACCTGCGCTTAGAGAAAATGCAATCTGAAGTTCCTTTAGTTAAGAAAGTGCCTTTTCAAATTACAAACAAGTTAGTGCTTTTAGGATCCAAAGTTTTGTGTGTGGTGTTTTTTTTTTTTTTTGTAACTGAACTTCTCACCTCTTTCCAGACTAGACGTGACATGCCCTGTTTTTAATGCGGAAGAGGAGCAGAAGAAAGCGCTCTTCTGCAAAAGTTGGGCTTTGTATGCAGTAAACATCATCAAAATAATGAGAGCTGTTTCTGTTACCTGTCCTTCATTTGATATTTTCCTCTTTCTAGGTTCCTTTAGAACAGGCCTCCTTCCTGCCCCTAGCAGGAAAAATTTCCTTGAGTTGGGTCAGTCAGTGCAACTGTGGGGTGGGTGGGGTTTTTTTTGTTTATCTGAGTTATGTACCTGTAGCTGGTACCCACAAAGACTTGCTAGAGAGCTGATGCAGGAACATACACACTGGCGTTTATTGGCAAGGATGCACGTTCATTTGGGATCTCATTAAAATCGTGAAAATCCGCTGTGACTGTAAAAGTCTGGGCTAGGGGATCTCAGTGCAGTGTTAGAATAAACCCAGCTTTTTCCTTCTCTGCGGTTCTGTGGATTTCCTCTCTGTGGCAGAAAATCAGGAAGTTTGCGTCTGGGATTTATTGGGATACCTGAGATTGTTGTGGGCTTTTCGTTTTGGTTTTTGAAATACATACAGTTTTCACAGAGCTGGGTGGTTTGCTTAGGGAGGAGAATTTACAAAGGCTGCATGGCTACAACTGATTATTATTTTTCCCTGTACAGCTTCATATACGTACGCATAGGCAGGCACGCGTGTGTACGGTCACTGAGGTAGCTACCACGTGCTGAGTGCTGTCGAGCATTTATCCCAAAGAGCATGTGGCAGCTGGCCTGTGGGGTGCCTTGACTGGCGACCTGAACTCTTGGCTGGTCTGATGACGGCAGGTGTGAAAGGCCGTGGTGAAAACGGATGGATTTGTAAGACCTGCTGGTAAGAAGTGAAGTTGAACCCTGTACGAGCTGCCTTGAGTTTGAGTTCGAAATCGATACCCCTGCGATGTTTCCTATGCTCTATTTAGGTAGCTTATTTCAATCTTTGAAGTTAATTTCGGACCATCGTGCCCCAGAGGGTAAGGAGCATGGCATGGTGTCTGTACATTTTTGGTTAGCTCAGCAAGACCTGGGATTGATCTGGAGTAGGAACGTGTACCCATTTTTGTAGCGCCCCTTTTATTAATCAATGGGTGAAAATGTTATATAAACCTCTGTTTCTGTGGTGTGTCTTTCTCCTTTAGTCCCTAGAAGTCGTCTTTAGGAGTTGGTGTGTGGTTTTGGGGGCTCTTACCTGAATAGGTTTGATAGTGTAGCATTATGCCGGCTCTTCAGAAAATACAGGGCAATTTAATAACAAAGAATGTTGTATTCAACTGACATTTAAACGTTAGTATTTTGTTAAGCGTGGGTATTGTTCTCTCGATGCATTTTATAACCAAAAACTTGCCATTTTGTCTAGATCAGTGGTGGTGTTGCTTTTTGGTTGGTGACTTCTTGGAATACAGACAGAAGTGGACTTAGTCTAAACTTGCCGTTTGATCGTGCTGGCTTAATCTCTTCCCCACTCCCACGGCTTTTGTGGGAGCTACAGCTAAGGGGACTCGGGGCCTTTCGAATTTCTGGAGAGGGGAACCCTTCCTCTGAAAGCGTGTGGCGTTTCTCTTTTCTGAAGACTTGAAGTGCTTATAACACTTGAGGCTTCATGTAATTGGAGACATAAATGCAATTTTGACATACTTTACTTAAAATGGAAACCAACAAGTTAATAATAGCTCTTATCGGGGATATTTATGTAATGGAAGCCAACAGATGCTATTTGCATCTTGAAGAGCTGATGTATAAAATGTTATGTCAGGGCCCTGGCAGGTTTTGTGCTGGCGGAGGCTGGGTCAGGTGGGAGTGGGAGATGCCAGAGATCCGTAGGGCTTGATGGCACCTCTGAAAAGTGAGATAACTAGATGAAATTCTGCATTTTAGCACACAGCTGATTTTAACTTAATGCTGCTAATTAAAATAAAAAGAGGGGGAGAGGTGATTTCTTTTATATTTATCCACGTTAAATGATGAATTACACTGTCACTTCAAAATGACTTTCCTTTATACTGTCTTCCAGCTACAGCTGCACATCTGGTGTTCAGAACCCCTAAAAAGTGTGTTTATAGGTACTGTTTTTATTGATACTTCAACTTATTTCAGCTATAAGATGGTATCTGGCAAAGAAGTTTTAGAATTATAACGTGACAGCCCGGGTGTTGAGTTCTGTGGAGAGATGTCAGACCCACACGTTGCTGGTTCTGCCTTTCCACGTCTGTAATTACTAACCACCTCCCTGTTTCCCTGGGCTGTTCGTGCTTTCATATTTATTTACTTCCAAGCCACCCATCTCTAGATGGCATCTGAACTTTTCCAGCATTTAAGATCTTATTTCAGTGTGTAGGATACCAAGAATTGGGGGATTGGAGCAGTCTGGGATGTGTGATCTTGGGCCTAGTGAAAGCTCCTGCATTTGTAGAGCTTTGCTTGAATTTAAAGAAATGGAAGAGACCCTGAGCTGCCAGAATGGCTGCGGAGGCTCCGCTGGCAGTTGTTAAGTCGCCCTGTTTAGAGGAGCAGGAGAAGGTGGGAGGATAAGCTTATGACTGCTGATGCTATTTGTTATAACTTTCTCCTGGACTGAATACTGGGATGCTTGCCTTAGCTTGTTATACTTTGTTCGAAAACTTTGGAGTGCTTTCCTTCTTTAAAGTACACCTGTTACAGCATTAGATTACAGAGCTGTGTTTCTTGCTTACCGAATTGAATGCGGAACATAACGTATCGTGTCGTTAATGCCTCCTTGCGTTTTAATTAGAGCTGTAGGGAGATGTTAAAAAACAGGTTTATACACATGCCTGACTGGTTGCTAAAATGAACGTGCTTGTCACACTGTCTTAAGGGAATTGTGTATTATTTGGCTAATCTACTGTCCAGGGCCTTTTTTTCCCCCCTTTCTTTTCTTTTGCCTTCTCTGCCCACTCTAAAAGAATCTTGTTTGACTGTTTTCTGAGGGTCTGTCATATCTGCTAAAAGCTCCTGGCTGTGTGGTAGCCTTTGCTGGTGAAAGGCTCAGGCTCTCGCTCACGTCCTAGAGAGCAAGTTTCGTGCCTGCGCAAGTGGTTTGATGCACAGCACGTCCAACAGCCTCCAAGGGTTAGTGCTGTGCGGTGGGTGAGTAGGTGGATGCTGGGATGCCTGGGATCCTCCGAAGGGAGGGGTGGTACCCCACTTACTGGGCTGCGCAGAGAAAAACAACTGGCCAGGAGCCTTTATTGCAAATAGTTCTGCGCGGCTGTGTTAACGAAGTGTTTTCTGAGCTGTGTTTTAAATTTACAGGTAGTTCTTGTTTTGGGATATGCTGTTGGGTAGGTGATCGAGTAGTGGGAGGAAAACTCTGTATAGGACATGTTGGTGTGCTAAGTAGCTTTTAATTGTGATACATAGTTCATCATGTAATACCGGATGACTGAAATTCTTTCAATATGCAAATAAATGACATATCTGCTACAAATGTTAGACAAAAGTGTTTTGCTACAGACATGTTGGTTGTTAGATTGATTGCAGTTTGGTTGTTAGATTGATACACTGCTAGGTTTGACATGGGTGTTCACCAGCACTTGAAAATCATAACTAAACTCTGAGCTTTCATCCGTACCACTTCAAAAATGTAAGTATTGGTTTAACAGACCAGACGATTTTTAAATAATGCTTGCTTTAAAAAGCATGAAGATATAGAGAAAATTATTATTTTTAATGCACAAATATTTAAATCTTCCCTATGTATCAAGTGTAGCAGAATAAAATGACAGTATTTTCTTTCTGCCGCCGCATAGAAGATAGTACGTCTTGAACCACTGGATACAAAAATGTGTAGGGGAAATGTGTATCCTGACAAGGGAGTAAAAAAATGTCCCCAGTGGGATTACTTGCAGTTTTTAATTCTCTTTGTTGTTCTGCTTTTAACTGCTTGTATTTCTTTAATATTCTTCCAGTGTTGATTTGCAGGCTTTGATATCAAAGCGGCTGTAGAGGACTCCTCGTTTGAAATAGTGCCATGTCCCACCCAGGTTTTGGCTTTAATAAAAAAACCCCAAAAACCCAAACGCACCCAAAAACCTCGTGGAGGTAAAATATGCAGTATGCGAGTGAGTTACGGAGACACGCAAGAAAATGGTAGACTCGGCAATTATCCGGTGAGGAGGAGCCTCAGCGGAAGGACAGGTAGGAGTAATACCTCTCCCACTTTCATTAGTTCTTGCGAGGGAAGAGGAGTAACAAACTCGTACTCCTGTTCTTGCTTTGTGCAAATAGGCTCTTTTCCCAGCAGGTAACTGGCTGAAATAGTGATAACAGGTGTTTGCTCCGCAGTGCAATGTAAACCTTGTTAAATGTTGTTTGATAGGAGGGAGAAGAAATGCTCATTTCAAGCACAGAAAATAGTTTTTTTGTCTTTTTTTCAAGAACGCAGACCGTTGACTGCTGGTCTGACAAGGGAAAGGGCAAGGTGACCGGTTGTCGGCGTTGCTATGCTTTCATAGTGTTAACCTTCTTTGGGGGAGTTCTAGCAACTCTTCAACTTCAGCCTAATTTGAGAGCAGTTGTATTCTTTTACAAAAATCAAATTGACTGTCATTTAAGCAACTGAAAGGCGGATACTTAAACCTGATAATGAAGTTGCAGTCTTCCTTATGTTAACAACATAATAATTTCCAGCGTAGCATGAAATGAGCAATCTTAAGAAGTAAGTGAAGCATTTTGCCTGACAAATTTGAACTTGCAGCTCTGCAACAGAATGTGCGAAGAGTGAGGGAGGAACTAAAAGGTTGATCTTAATACAAGGTGCTTGTTTACGAGCAACAATATTGTAATGGCTGTTGGCATACGTAGGAAGTAAAACGCGCTCCTGCTTAATGGGATTGTTTCTTCTATGGAAAACATATTTGCAAAATACTTTGTCCGCATTACAGAAATTAATTTCTGAATTAATTTCAATTTCTTTGATTAGTGCTTCTTCACTTTTTTGGGGGTCAAAAAAGAAAAGAAAAAGGTGAAAAAGACCTGTGGGATGAAATAATTCCAAATTGTTGTATAAATAGGAATAATGCAAGACGGTTTTGTGTGCTCTTTGCAACTGGTATCCATCAATTTAGGTGGTTTTGTTTTGTTTGTTGTTGTTTTTGTATTTTTTAAAATCTCATACTGTGGTTTCCCAATGACATTTTTTGAAAATTTTAAAATTTTTCCTTTATTCAGGTATTTTTCAGATGTTTAAGTATGTTGAAGTTGCTAGTAAGCATATTTTTGATACAAAATACATTTTTATACAGCTAGCGTAGAAAGAGTTTACTTACAGAGGCAATTGAACGAGATTTTGCCAGTCACTAGCAGGTTACATCCGTGTATGCTGCTGCAGTTTTGTTGGAGACCTGACTGGTTCTAATCTGATCTATACGTCTATACGGAGGTGAAATAGCTGTGGTACAACTGTTGTCAAATATAAACTCTGGCCTGAGCTCAGTGGAGGAGGAGGAGGTTAAAAATTACTTTATGTATCAGTACTTAGTGTATTCTGTCTTTCCGCTGTTGCTTAAAACTGAATATATATGGTTCTTTGCTAGATCTGACGTGGTGTGTTCGTTTTTCTTCCTCTGTAAATGCCGTAAAACTTCAGAAGGTGGGACATAAGTTATTAGAAAGCTTGCACTCCTGACAATCAGCTCAGTGTCAGTCAAAGCCCCGTGACTCCTATTACGTGGATTAATCTGGCTTCAGTGCTGTCTTAGATCCTTTGTTTGGTGTTTTCTGTGTACTTGTAGATTTTCAGAAGCCTCTATATGTAACGGCAAATAGGGATATGCATGAATTTAGGCTGCTGAAGTCTAACAGCTTTTGCAGGTGCCATTTCCTGCTCTTTTTAAGATTATTGAAATAAACTTGTTTTCTGTGTGTTCGCTTCTGCGTGCTTGACTTCCACATTTCAGACGGTCCACTTCTGAGGAACGAATGGGTTAAGAGTTGGAAAAAACATCTAAAGTAAAATGAAAAGGAAAAAAAAAAAAAGCCTCAAGCACACACGACAACTTGAATGTGATTTATAGTTCCTACTTACCTTTCCCAGCCATGTCTTTGATGACTTTGTAGTCTCCCATTGGCTGTCCCCTCTTCTCTTAGCCTTGACTTCCCAACTTTTTCCTTATTGGAGAAAACAGCATTTCTAGTGTCTCTCAGCCTTCTTGGGACCCTATAAATCAGCTAGGTCAAATTAAATTTGTCTTGTCCCAGACTTCAGGCAGTATGGGCTTCCAGATTATTTGCAATCAGCCTGAAAATATTTTGGTAGACCTTTTGGGATTTTTTTGAATAAGATCTGTGTAGGTTTGCAAGGTCTGATGAGGAGGGGCTTTTCCCTCATCAGTGTTTTTATGTGAGGTGTTATTTTTTTGTGGCTAGTACATTTGTGTGGGTTTACATATGTCTATATATAAAAGCATCATGCACTGAAAAATCAAGTTGTATTTTTTAATATTCATAGAAAACAAAGCATTCATGATACAGCACTTGTTTTTTTTTTTCAGTGACAAAAAACTTATATTGATGTGACAAGTATTTTGCTTGCATATTTAACAAAAACTTCCATGCTCTTATGCCTGTACATAGGTAAGTTGTGCTTGGTTAAGCAAGTTGAATCCGTGTGTTTGCCTTACAGTAAACACAATTCTTGATGTGTGTTTTGTACAGATAGTAAGTATGTTTCAAAAGCAAACTTACTTTTATATATCAAGAGGAACTGCTGGAAAAACAAGATAGTGGCAAAGCATCGGTTTGGTAGAGTAACTTTTAAAACACCTAGAAGTAACCCAGGATGCAATTGTTCTCAAATCCTTTTCTAACCATTTTCTACCCTATGATAATTTTTTTTCCAAAATGCTTTTTTCCTTTCCTCCTTGAAATCATTTTAGGGAATCTATATAAAGGTCATTCTATCAAATAAACCTGCTTTTCTAAAAATTTGAAGGTGTTGCACGACTGTAACTACATTATAGTGATCAGACTGGTCATACACATTTAATTCTGAAGAAATTACATTACTGTCGGCCTTTGCATGAGGACTATGGAAGTTGTGCGTGCTTCGGTGCCGTACCAGACTTCTTTGGCCTTAATAAAGCATCTTTAGGTCGATCTTTTAGCGGTTT
Organism: Morus bassanus; assembly: GCA_031468815.1. Taxonomy (NCBI): domain Eukaryota; kingdom Metazoa; phylum Chordata; class Aves; order Suliformes; family Sulidae; genus Morus; species Morus bassanus. The sequence continues at coordinate 76,185,412 of CM062568.1, forward strand.
TAGTGCCACATTAGGGTACTCTGTAGCACCTCTGCCTCTTCATGAGAGCTTTAATCAGTCAGAATTATGAGTTTAACTGCATGATGGCAGTTCTCAAAGAAGAAAAAGCTCAGCTCCTGTGTTTAATTTCTCTGTTGAGCTTTCCAGGACTGACAGGATTATAGAAGTTTTTATGCTTCAGGTAAGCAGAAGTGCTGTAAAACTCACGGAGAGCAAACCTCTTAGAGCAAGTTGTCGTCTTTTCTTTTTCCCTTTGGGTCATTGATGGGGTTTGGCAAGTGTAGCACAGGGGACCTTGGTGCCTCAGAAGTACCAGCGTGTTGTAAGGGGCAGCGTTAGCTGCTCTCCTCCTAAGCACTAGTAGAAGCCCGTCGGTATGTGAGTGGCAGTCTCTGTATATCTAGTTTAACCCCTTGCTAAACAATGTCAAAAGTTTTGCCTCCGTAAAGGCGACAGCTTTTTATAGTGGAAGTCTTACTTTAATAAACTACAAGAAATCATAAAGGTCTGTATATTTATAGACAATTTTATTAAAGGTCACATTTTGCCTTTTGACAGTAAGCTCTTCTATCAGCGGGTGCTTTAAAGGAATAGTACTCTTGCATTACAACTTGATATTGCAACACCCCTTCCCCTTCCCCAGCATATCTGCATCAGAAAAATTGAGAAGAAATAAACTCAGTTTTGTCTCTTAGGAGTTCTGCTCACAGATTCATCAAATGAACACTTTGCTAATTTCTGGCTTTGTTTTGGCACTGACTTTAATTTCTGTTGAGTCCACTGAGGCCAAAATTTCCCTGCTTGTTTCTCAGAGCTTGTCAGGTGTTTTGTCTGACTGAGAGGCATTGGCTTTGGAAAAGGATTAGTTGACTCAGGTTTCTCTTTCATAGCAGTAAAAAAAAAAAAACAAACAAACAACCCAACCCTTTCTGACCATTTGAGATCATCTTCAAGGAAGAATTCATTTTTGGTTGCTGCTATGGAATTTGCAGCCACAAAGGATGAAGTTGACGAAGTCTCGTTTACTGTGTTTTCGTGCCTGCTGCTTTGTTAATTGTCATTCGATTGTGCTCCAAGCCTTGTGTTTTGCAGTCTAAGTGCAAAGCTTGGGTGCTTTATTTATGGGGTTTCTTTGCAGGGGGAGGTGACAGTTTGAGTGCTGGTGTGATGGTCAGATGTCTGACCAGGAAAGAACAGGGGGCCTTTCCTTATGAAATCTCACAAATACCAATGTCCCAAGTTTGATTAAGGATGTCGAAAGTACTTAAAATCACTGTGGTGAGCAAGTGAAGTTAACAGTCTCTTACTCTTCTCCTGCCCTTCTTTCTTTCTCTGGGAAGTGACTGTCATTCAGTTAAATAGTGACTAAATGTTTTGATATGAGATGAGCTGTTCATGAGGGTGATTTTTCTGTGGGCACTGAGACCACCTTCAAGGCTAGGGATATTCAGTGTATCCACGCTACTTTAAGTACTCAAATTCTTCATACCCAGAGCAGTTGAAGAAACTTGAAAGCACGTGTTCTGTAGCCTGTATGAACCCCTGTGTTGTAAACTGCTGAGCATTACAATTTAATGTATCCAGAAAAGGGGAGACAGTCTTTTCTTGACTGCTGTCATCCCACTGTGAGATACCTTTCCGCCTGTAATTCAGACATAAATTTTTCTTAATCTTTTCTTTAAACTAACTGTTGTCAGTCAGCTGTTGGTGTGTTTTGTTGTTTTTTTTCTTCTTTTTGCATTCACCATGATAGGAACAGAGGCTCAGCAGGTTTCTTTGTTTTGTAAAAGCTGGTGGTGGTTTGAGGCAGGAGCTCCTCCTGACACTACCCAGCAATTGGTGGCCATCCTGCAAGTAAGAGGTCGAAGCTAAATGGCATGACATAGATAGGAAAAGCGTGCACAGACTGGTCTTCCAGCAGAGCGGTGGGGATGGCCGTGGGTGCTTATGTCTTCTGGGTAGGCAGCAGCAGAGTCCTGTGCGGGAAAGGGGTTGAGGGAAAGGGGCTGGAGTTGGGAGGGAGGAGGCATTTGGGGCTGAGTCTCAGTGGACAGGGAGGAAGGCTGGGAAGGTGAGGTGCTGAATGAGGGACAGCCTTGGAAGGTAGACAACCGCTGAGGCCTTAGGCAATGCTGAATGGGATGCCTGAAGAGTGCGTGTGTGAGGTAAGGAGAGGAGGAAGAAAGGTCCAAACATGGATCTGATTTCCAGAGGTATCTGTTCACCGGCCTGCAAATCAGCAGTTAAATCTGCGGGAGAGGAGAGATTTCTGGTGTCGTTCCCTTTTCTGTGTATGAGCTGGTTGTCGTGGACGTGCTGGGTACTTTGAGTCCCACTGTAAAGACGTTAATATTTGCTGCATGGGGAGTTAAAGGCTTATGGGGTTTGTTTCTTCTTCTTGTTGTTTTGGAGCCAGAGATCTAACTTGAAGGCATTGAAGTGTGCAGTTTGGTATTACTTCAGTCCGAAATCTAAATTTGGCCCTTCATCTTTTATATTGTCCGTGTGTGGAGGATTCAGTAAGAAACAGTGATGCTGCTTTTAGCACTTGTGACTCTCCAGTGTGTGATGGGGTCGTGGGACTTGCTGCAGAGTCTGAGAATGGCATGGCTGTGCCATCAGAAACATAACATCTGTTGCCTTGCCATACTTCAGAAGTTCTCACACTTGGTGAACCGCTTGATTTTTTATTTTAAGATCTCCACTAAAGATATCCATAACTGTGCACAAATATAGTTGCATTAAAAAATGGAAATTAACTATGGGAAAAGATGCTTCTAGGTCGTCTAGATTATTGCTTCCGAAATGTTCACTTGAGCTTCCCTTCAGAACATAGGATGAAATAGTACTGCCGTCACTCAGCTTTAGGAAATGCACACAAGTGCATCTGTTTAGGACAGGATGTACAAGTTGAATGAGGTGGGTTGACAGTTAAAATCCGACTGGCAAACGTGGCTGTGGCTAATGGCAAGGCATCTAGTGTTCCCTTCCTCAAGAACTGGATTTATTTTTTTGGCTCCAGATCTGGGTAAATAGCCTGGTTTTGGTGGCCTGTGGCTCACAGCCCCATTCTCTAGCTCCCGGTAGTAGGTAGCACCAAAATACATTTGTTGCCTCTGCCTGTACCCCATTCCAGGCTTTGTGGATTCACGAAGCATCCTGCCAGTTCCCAGTACTTTTATCCCAATTTAGCTCTTCCACTGCAGGCTTCTGTCACGGGCATTTGTGGTCTCTTTCTGCTACGCAACTCTGCATTGCAACGCGAGCTGCCGCGGGGAATACCCACTGGTTGGAGAGAGGAGCATCCGGTACCAGGCTGAAGTAATACATCTCCTTAGCATTTCATCTGGAAAAAGAGGAGCGCGTACCTGAGCTGGTGTGCAGAAACTGTCCTTGCATGCAGCTGTACGCTGTAGCATCCCTTGGCACGTATATATCCCTCAGACTCTGATGTAGTAGGGAAGAGAGAGGTAAGAGTGGAATAGCTACTTGGGATTGCTTTGCTCTCACCAACACGCAGCGATATGCACATGTACTATTGAGTAGCAGATGCACAGTATCTGCTGCTCCACAGCAGCTTGTCTCTGTGGCTATGTGCGGTCCTCAGTGCAGACAGGCTGAACAAACTGCTTTGTGCAGTCCTCCTCTTTATACTTGGGTCCCATGTGTTGTTGCCTTGCCCTGGGGGCCAGTTTGAGAAATGCTGAGCCGGAGCATGTTGTCTTGGCAGCACAGCTACCAGGACTCTTGTCCAATCTTTGTTTAAACTTCAAGAGCTGCAGGCTCCGATCCTTCCCCTGGGGACATGGACCAGCAGTTCTGACTGTCAGGACTGTTCCTTAATGCTAAGCCTAAACTTTTTTTTTTCCCCCTTAAATTTATCCCATTACATCTGATCTCTTACAGACCCATGCCTTTGTTTCACTAATGCGAATATCCTACCGGTATATGAAGAATATAAACAACTTTGTGTGCACCTTAGATTAGGTGTTTAAGTTAAATCTGGCGTGTATGTTGGTCTCGGTAGCTTTTCCCTGTAAAGGCAGTTGTTTCAGCCCCAACTCGCTTTTTTGCGTGTATATTTTAATGATGTTGTGTAACAAGTAATTTCAAGCAACGAATAAGAAGTTTTGAGTATTTTGCAGAATGGCTGGCGCTACACATGCGCTAAATAACTGCTGCGTTGGGTCACCATCTGAGTGCCTGGGGGCCCAGGACTTCAGAGCGTTTCATAAAACGGCTTGATGTTACTTGTTATTTGCCTTATGAAACCTATCCTTCTAGACATCCTGCTGCATTGTTTGTCTGAAAATGGGGTAAGCCGCTGTGGGAAATTGTTTTCCCAGCAAATTTTAATTGGTTGCTGGGAATTACTAAGTCACTGGTTATTATTAAGAATAGGCTTGTTGCTGCGTAAAGGTGTAATGAAATATTTTTGTGATGGTGGAAGGAAGTGAAGGTGCGAGACAGTTGCGGGCTTTGCTAGATGCTTTCCATGTCTCTGACCTACCTTAAGGTGAGATGGACTATCTTGAGATTTTTACAATGAGATTGTGAATTTATTCTGAATTACTTTTTTGGCTAAGCCAATGTGGAAGAGAGGTAAAAATCGAGAAGCTGCTGAATACTCACTGTAGCTAGTACTGTTAGAAGCTTGTGAAGAAGCAGCATCAAATCACAGTTTATTACAAGCAAAAATCTAACCTTGTTTTTTATGAATACTTAGTAAGGATTTTGGAAGACTTTTCTTAAAGCTTTGTGACTTTTTCTTCTCTACTTCTGGTCCCCATAGGACAAGTATTGCCTGGAAGTACCTCTTCAGTTGAATACAGTGGATACTGCTTTGGTATTTGGATACTGGTTCCTATTATGATTTTTCCAGAACTATAAGGGGAAGAGTACCATCACCTTCCTGCTTCATACTATAATTTATTTATAATCTTGAAAACTATTGGCTTTATTTCCTATGCTGTCTTGGTAATATTAAAATCTTGATCTGCCTTTTGTAAGAGATCTGTGTAATGTTACTGGTAGTCCATGGGGAGCTGGCTGCATGTGTTAGATATCTGAAACAGTCCGTAAAAATGTGATATAATAAAATGATTTTCTAATACCTTTCCCACATAAGCAGTTGTTATATCCATAGGATTATTTATCATGAAGGAGACGTGAAGCGTCACAAGACCAGCTTTTTAATTCAGTCTTGAAAGTCATTTCTGAGGTGGGAATTGCACAGAAGATGATGGAAGTTTATCAGAAAACGCGGGTTATCAGAAGCAAGCTAAGGAAATGTGGATTTGGTGAAATGCTCACAGGAATGTTTGCAGCTGCTTAGGAAGCTGAGAGGATAATTACTAATTAGTTTCAAACAAGACAGGTGAATTTGGTGAGATTTAGATGGTCTCTCCTAGGTCCAGTATTAATTAATATTTGCCATTAATGATGTGGGTGAAGGAATGAGGGCTCTGCTCCTTAAATACCCGGATGAAACTGGGTGGAGCTGCGTGACTATTTGAGAAGATGCTTTGAACTTTCAGCTATTTTGACAAATTTGAGAAGGAGTCTGGAAGGAGGGGCTGGATGGGGCTGAGCAGGGGGCTGAGGGGCAGCTCTGCGGCAGGAGGGTTCGGCTGCGTGCCTGCAGGCTGGGAGTGATGGGCCCAGCAGCAATAACTGCTCACGGCCAGGACGTGAGGCAACAGGGTCGTGCTGTTGCAAAAGCAAACGCACTGGAGTTTGTACACAGAATTATTATCTGCGACTCACATGACAGTAAAGGACATTTTTCTGTAACAAGAAAAGAGTATTTTCTGTGTAGGGAAGCATTCAGCAGGAAGACTTTGCCCAGATTTGGGCATCAAAACCTCATCGTGGTTTTGTGCACCAGCCCTAGAAAGGGTGGTGGAGAGCAGCAACCAGAAGGATCAGAAATGTAGAAAACATGGCCTACGAGCAGGGGGTGAAAGAACTGGGTTTTATTTAGTCTGGAGAAAAGGCTAGGATGTACTAACAAAAGAGTTAAGCGTAGTGTTCAAACATGAAGTTAACTGTGTAAAGAAGAAAGGGATGATCTCTTCAGGGTCCAGTGCAGAGAGCAACCTGGTCAAGGGCTTGAGCTGCGTTGAGGGAGATGTGTGCTTTAAGCGCTGGGACAAGCTTTCTGGCAGTAAGGGTCGTGCAGAGTGGAAGGGGCTCACCCGGAGATGCTGCGGAGCCTCTGTTATGCACGGTCTGAGCTCTTGGTCCTATCTCGGTGCCCTTGTCCAGGACCCTGGCAGATCTCTTTTTCTGCGACCGCCTTTTTTTGAAAATGGCAGTGCAGCATGTGGGACAGTTAAGGAGAGAAGCACAAAGCCCTGTTTTCAACCAGTGCAATTCTTGTTTTGGAGGCTTGGCTGTTGGTAAGTACTATGGTAAATTACAGAGGGAATGATAGTATAACATTAGTGATAACTGCAAAAATAGGTCTTTGTTCCAAATGGCTTTCTGTTGTTAAAAGTTGTATTTTAAGAAATAAATCTTCCTGATGCTTTTTCCCCTGGTGACGCTTAGTTTCCAGCAGTATTTATTTATGAAAAGCTACTGTGCATTTCTAAGTTTTGTTTTTTGTGTCTATATTTCCTTTAGTTCCTATATTTTTTTTCCCTGTTTCTCCATGCCACAGTTTCTGTTGCTGCCCTGTTGTTTTTTCAAATGCACCCAGGGAGTGGAAATGCAGAGTCTGTTGGCATGGTGTGTGCAGAGAGGAGGGCGAGCGTCTCCTGTGCATTTGTTACCCCACTCCTGAACTTGCTGCTGACAGGGAGTTTGGGGGTTGGCAGCCTTCCAGGCTGGGGCGCACTCTTCTGGGTTTTTTTACCTACTAGCGAAGAGCCCCCTGCTCATAAATTTGAGGTGAATTAGTTTAATGTTTCTTAATCAGTATGTTAAGACTGGCTTTCTAAAAAAAAAAAGGAGGGATATTTTGTGGGGTTAGCTATATCTTTCATGCTATTTTATATATTTGTACCTGGTTGTGAAATAAGTAAAGTTGAGACTGAAGATTATGACTGTATAGTGTAAGGATTAGAGAAAGAAAAGATTTTTAGTTGAACCGTTTGGTATTTCAGAGTTCATCTTGGCATTTAACTGAGCAAACAAATGTGTTTTTAATGAAGAGTTCAAAAATATATTAGTTTTGTGGTTCAGCTGGGAGGCAAAAGCTGTGGTTTTGTTCACACTTAAAAGTTGTAGGCTGTGTTGCATTTTAATGATGCCATTTGCGCTGCCACGACCGGGGCTTTGCTTGTGTTTCTATGGAAAGCTTACATTAAAGGGGTTCAATCAGGACACTAAAGAATTATCCCATAATGAAACATCTCATAAGAAAAAATCTGTTTGAAGTCATGTTTGAAAAATTGATCCAGGCATTTATTCATTTTTTTTTTACTTCGCCTCCTCCCTTTCCCTACCTCCCCCACTGCATGTTGTGGGTGAGGCTCTTGGCATTTCTTAGCCGGAGGGTAGAGGCAGCGTTAATGCTGGGGTTTTGCGGCAGAGCAGCAGTGGGCTTTTAAAGCGAGTCCCTCCGATCATCCCTGCTCGCTGTGTGTCAGCTTGGCACACCGTGTTACTGCTGCGCACGAGCTCGGTCCCTCTGGATGGAGACTGGAGGCTCCCATCGATGCTTGTGCCAAGTGCACTTCGTCTCCTGCTCATGGACCTTGTAGATTGCTTCAGGCCATGTGTGTGGTGGCGGCGGCGGAGTGTATCTGCTTATCTCAAGTTAAAAATCCGTCCCACGTAGCGTGATTCATGATTTAGCAACCTTGGCTCTGGTACTGCTTTGATCTACAGATCTTCTCGTGTTGTTCAAAATTAGTTGCTTAATGTGGGGTATAGCCAGAGACTGTCAAGGAGATGGGAAGAGGAAACTGGTACGATTTAAAAAAACAAAAAAAAGAACAAAAAAAAAACCCCAAACCAAAACACACAAACACAAAAACCCCAAAGACAAAACCTTAAATGAAAGAAAATTAACCTAGGCAAAACTTTAAAATTTTGTAAGGTCAACATACAGGAGCTATAATGCATTGTGTTCCCCTTCTCCCCCTGCCCCCCCACCCCAATTGTAAGGAAACGTTTTCCTTTGATGCCACAGCCTAAGTTGAGCAACAATAGTTCTTAAGTAATAGGATCTGTGCCACTCCTCAGTGGATGGGTGGTGGTAGCCTTTTCTTGTACTGCAGATGGGTGGAGAAGCAGAAATGTTACAGCATGGTGCTGACACTTTGGCCAGAAACCGCCTTATTTCAGTTGGAAGGACTTTGCCATCCTCCCTCCCCCTCTTTATTCTTTTTTTTCTGGCAGGGTATGCCGTTATCGGTTCCTTGGTCTTTACTTGAATTTCTGCTCTCTAATACTTTGTTTCCCAGCTTGTAGCGGTCCTGGTTTTGTTAGCTTTTTACTCTAAGGCATGGATGGGGTGGACTGCCTGCCAGGACAGAACCCTGGTCTAACTGCTGACATCTCCGAGGAGTGCTGCAACTAATCTGCTGGGTGTAACGACTTTAATGCTTTTGCCATGTCCATTACAATAGGACACAAAACATACATGTGCGTGATCCTGCAGGAGGGGAGAGCGGGCAGTTGATGGAGGGAAAAATTCCTTCTATTCCCATACTTAATATTGCTCAAGGCTTGGGACTAGATTAAAAAGGGCGAGTAAGCAGAATCCCTGCCAGGGAAGCTGAGCTACCCGGGATTGTCAAGGAGAGGTCCGAAGGAATGTCTTGAGGTATTAAGGCAGGAGCCACATGGAGCTTTCCCTCTATACTTACTTTTTCTTTGCCCTCCGATGAATTTATAAGCATGCTTGGTTCATAGAAGATCCTTTAGAAGGAAGAAACCATTAGTGTATTTGAAGAAATCAGCCCCTTAAGTTAGCGGAATAATTGCGCAGCTACCTGAATGTTTCATTTTATATTCCCAAAACAAGATAGAGAATATACTAATGAAAGTTTCGTTTTGTTGGTATTGGTAAAGTTGGTTGCCATTCATCTTAAGAGGATGACAAAGGCAGCTTTGAGGTTATTTTTACGAATTTGCTTTTAATTGTAGTACTTCGTGTATTTATATTGTAGTATGTGTACATACAGCTGATGTGTTTAATTTTTCCATATATTAAGTGAGGATTATGGAATTTAAGGGTTTATATTAGAGGTATCCTTTTCTTGGGAAAATTGCAACAAAGAATATTATATACCCTTCACTTACTTGCCAAAAATTAAATTGCAGCTCAAACATGAAATGCCTGATGTCACTCCTACTACCTAAATAGCACTCCTTTCATTTTTTTAGGAGCTTGTGATGTCATCAGCTGAAGCGAAAACATCTACCTCATGACCTGGCATGTAAGTGAAGGAGGAACTGATACTTGGGAAAAAAAAAAAAAGTGTGTGTTGGTGTTTACAATGTGTAAATTGAACCTATATACCTTCAGCATTCAGATATCACCTTTTAAATGAAAGCTTTGTGGATTTTAAAGGAATATAAAGTCTTTTAAAGGAGAGGAAGTCATAAAAGAAGTTGTTAACAATGAGGTTCCAGCCTGCAGAACTCCTTGTAATAATTTAAGTTAAAATCTGTCTTGATGTACCCCCTAATGCTTGGAAGGCTGGTAGGCATAGACGGAATCATTTTATCTTACCGCAGTATTCACATGTGCTACTTCTACTCCTTTTTAGTCTGTGCTTTTTTTCTGGATATAAATATTGATAGTTGTGATGAATACATACTGTACAAGGTGATACCCTTCCTAAAATTAAAAACTCTGGTTCTGCACAAGGTTTAGCTTCTTTTACATACTCAAGATACTTCACAGTAAACTTCCTGCAGTTTTGTGACACTTCTATTTTTTTTTCCCTTAAGTAAGCAAAAATATTTCAATCCACTGCAGAGGCGTTTTCAGAGTGTGTTTTTTTTTTTTTTTTTTTTGTCTGCCCGCTCTCAGCTTTTCTTTTATGTGGCTTAAAGGATTAAAGTGTAGTCATTGCTTTGAGGGGCTGATGTCAGCAGTGAGCTGGGTATTCCTAATTAGCGCCAACACCTGTACCTCATTATGAAGCCTTGTTGAAGCTGTCCAGTGAACCGAGGTAGCCGGTCTCTGTTGCATGTTTGTAATGTGATTATAAAGCCCTCTCCTGATGCAGGTTTTATTACTTATTCAACTTTTGGACTGATGTGGAAAGTGACGCTAAGCTGAGCCATTTGGCTGGCTACCAAAGATCATAAGGAGTGGCAAAGAGAAGGGATGCAGTCATCTTAATTTCAAGACTTCTGGTTCAAAGCTTGCTTCTGCTTTGATTGTTTAAATAAAAAAAAGGGAGGGGGGAGTGGTTTTTGTAGTTTTCAGTGTCAGATACTCTGAATTTAGAGACCAGATCTACAGACTCCAGCTGGGCTCTGAACATCTGAGTGCAGTTGCCATTGTGCATTACCCGTGGATTTTCTGCAAATAGAGCTTTGGTCTTGACTATTCTTGCACCATCCCTTTGTCTTCGAGGGGTCAGGGCTTAGCAATTCTTTTCTACACAAAACCAGCATTGGTCTCTCCTCCCACCTGATTCTGTACCGTTAGCAGAGCTACAGTGCAACGTGCTTTGCCGTTGCAGTTGGAAAATAAGACCTCAGACAGATTTGACTAATAAAATTAATGGCTCAGATGAGGTGGATTGCTATCATGTTTGGGCTTTACAGACAAAAGTTTAAGCACGGTTACTTTTTTCTAAGTACTTTAAGTAGCTTACAGAATTCAAGCATGCAGCAACACAATGCTGGCTGCAGTTTTTGGGTTATTTCCCTGTGAGTGAGCAGAGCAACCGAATAACTTCGGATGTGTATCTTGGAAAGGTTTGAGATAATAAACCTGTATGAATTCCCATGAGAACACCATGCTAGTTATCCAGATTTGGAAAAAATTGAAGGAAATGGAAGAGTAGTGGATTCTTAAACTTTGGACATGGAATTGAAAGTCTGATTATTAAAGGATTGAATCTCTGCAGAATAGAAGCCTTGGAGGAAAAAAAAGAGGAATAATTAAATAGGCATAAACTTCTGTGTGTTTTTCTGTATTAAATATCTGTTGGCTTACTAAGATGTCACTTACAAGAATGTCTTGCTGGTCAGCTTCAGGAAAGCTATAATTCAAGTTATTCCTGTTCTGTAAAAGTGCTAACCATCAAGCTATTATATATTCTGATTTTGGATACTTTAAAAGGTTTTGGGTTTTGAGAAATTTTGAGAAATTCTCACAGCCTGTTTGGTTTTGTGGTGGCGTTCTGGTTGGTTTGTTGTTTGGGGTTTTTTTTTTTTTTTTTGGTTGGTTGTTTTTTTTTTAATTTCCTTAGCTTGAAGTTGATCTAGCCATTTTTAAGTCCTTGGAGCACATTCTCTTTAGTGTTCTCTTAGCTTTGTGCAAGCTTGACTGAAACACCTAGAAATGGAATAAGGCATTTGTTTGTAACTATGTATGTTGGTAGATATTCATGTTAGATTTAGACATGACTTACAGGAGTTGGGAATAGATATAAATAGGTGCGTCTCTGCTACTTTGTGGCAGATATTAAAAATGACAAGAAAAAAAAGACAGAGTAACAGATTTCAAAGCAGGTTTTATTTGTAAAACAGTTCCTTAATAGCTATATGAAACTCAAGGAGGCTTCACCAGTGAATTTAACAGTGTGTAATGGTGATTTTAAGACTAAAGTGTTTAATGTATAGAAGGCATAGCTGTGCTTCCAGAGGCAATAAGGTAAGGCAGAGACTGCTCTTTCCTTTGCACAGATTTGTAAGGTGCAGCAGTAGTTTTTGTGCACGTGTGTGTATGTGCACATGCATGTGTACATTTCAGGTTGTTCCAGGATGCCTTTTGTTTCTCCTTTCATTCTTCTGGCCTCTCCAGACAAAAATCCTGAATGGATAGTGCCTTAAGGTACATGTAGGCTATATTTGCACAGCATGTTTATTTAATTTGTTTGGGTTTTGTTTGGGTTTTTTTGTGCTTTGTTGTTGTGTGTGTTTGTTTGTTTGTTTAAATAAAAAGCAACAACTCTAACACACTGGGAATGATCTAATCTTTTACTTAATCATTTTGACCAAAACAGCTATCTACAGTGAACAGCAATTAACAAACTCTTCAGGGCAACAGTATGTCAACTGTCAGAATCTCTGGTTGTTGTGCTCATCGCAATCAGAATTGTATCTGATAAACGTACTTGCTTCAGTATTTACCATGGCTCTATAGACCACCTATCTGATCTCTAGTCCACAGAGGTCAGGTTGGGAACTGATATATTTAAAAAAAATAAAATAAAATATCACACAGAGGTGAATTGTTATGAGTAAGTCTGGTTTCAGATGAGCTCCCTTACTGAATTGGGCCAATTACTGTATCTGATAACAGTCAGCAGCAGTCACCTAGGGAAAGAAAGCATGATAAAACTCGTGTAGACTCTGTTTCTTGTAAAATTTTGACTTTGGGATTTCCGGCAGATTGACATGACATATTGTGTTTAATAGCCCTTGTCTTCCATTTGCCTAACTCTCTTCAATCTGTTTACTTTTCAACCCCTGCAACATCCTGTGGCACTGAGTTTCTTTAAGTAATTTTGTACAAAATTACTGCCCCCCCAGTGGCTTTCCTTTGAAGTTTGTTCCATAACTTTGTGTGTCCCTTGTCTTCTGGGCCATGAGAAGCAGTAAGTAGTCTCTTAATCCTGTTCACTTCTTTTTACCACTTGTGGCAGGTCTCTTCTATTCTGCATCCTACTTTCTCAGACAGGTAGTCTCATTCTGTTTCATCTCTTACTGTAAAGCCATGGCACGCTTCCCTTACGGCTGTAGTTGGAGGTTCATGTTCTGCAGATAATTTTTCTCCAGTGGTGCTGGAGGTGGGGAGAAGATACTCCCTTGCTCTTAGCCCAAGTGAGTGATCTGCTAGTGTTGCTCATCCATAAAGCTTTCTCTGTGTGGCTCAGTGGGTGTAGCAAATGAAACCAGACAGGCTTGTATCAGTGCTTGTCACTGCTGCTCTTGGGCCTTGCCAGAAGGGTGCCTCTCTTGTATCAACGTGCAGCTCTCTGTGCTGTTCTCCTCCTACAATAGCTTCTGCTGCAGCTGATTTGGGAATGCCCAAGGACCCATGGGAATGCCCATTTTTAAAGGTATTGAATTAATGTGTGTGTTTTCATCTTCTTAAGACCTTTCAGAAGTGTCCCGCAGGTGCTGTGGCGTGGCTCTGCGTGTATTAACCGGGAACCATAGTTGGTGTTGGGGTAGGCAGTAGTGCCCAGCCTGCCTGGTGGGGACGTCCGAGGGAGAGCGGATGGACTGTACCCGAGCTGCTCCCAGGTCACAGCTTCAGTGTGAACAACCGGTCACTTTTGCTGTTGCAGAGCTGGGGAAGTGGATATTGGAAGAGGAGTCTCAGGTGGCTTTATTCTGCCGTGGCCCGAGCGCAGGTTCAGTTGTGCCTTCTCTCAGTTGCAGAGCCCCTGATAACTGATGTATCTGCAGCCTGCCCCGTGCTCTGCAGCTGTGCAGGGTAAGAGCCTGCAGAGCAGGAGACTTCTTTGCAGGTTTATAAAAACCTCACCAACTGGAGTTGCATGTACAAAGTGTATCGACTGTGCAGGTTTTGCATGGCATCATGGGGTCTTAAGAGTGACTCTGCTTCAGAGGTGTTTTTGTTTGGTTTTTTTTCAATTTTATAGTTGCATTTTTAGTTGTAACCTCTCCTTTTCTCTCCCTCTTTCTCGGCAGAGATTTTATTACTGCTCTTGACAGCATGGGATTCAGGTGCAGCAGCTGCAGCATGTTGTGGGCTCTTACCTATGAATAAAGATGTGGTGAGATACCTCCCTACTTCCACAGCTTGTAGGCATTCCCATTCTTCCCAGTACAGGAGTGGAGAGTGGTCAAAGGGACCTGCTTTGGAGTCAGATTCATTATCTCACACCCCCGCAGCTTTGGAAGGTCAGCTGTGATAGTTCCTTATCCTCATAGGGTGGATAGTATTTTCCTGTCCTTTCTGACTCCACCTATTCAAGTATTGGTGCTGTTTGTGATCCACCCTGTGGGGCGGCACCTTTTTTCCTGTGCCAAAAAAAGCCACCTCCATTTACTCACTCGGCTTTAGCACAGCTCAAGTAGGACATGCTTTCCACTAGGAACAGTAGAAGGGTGGTTGTCTAGTCTTACTCATTTTTATCTTGTTTATTTAGTCAATGGGGAGGAAGAGGAAGGAGGAATTTAGAGGAGTGTTAATGATCAGCCCTGATCAGTGTGTCCCCTTGTTCGAAAAATACAAAAGTACTTTGGCTTCAACTTGGCTGTGTGATGAGAAATTGAACCTTATGTGGTCTTTAGGATGCATCTCTTGACTGCTTTCTCAAAACGAGATGTGGCATGTTAGAGACCTTGGGCAAGTACAATCATCCTTTGGTTCCCCTTTCCAGGGTGGCGTCAGCCCCAGTGGGCAAGTTTGCTGTTTATTTTGTCATTGCTGCACCTTGCGTTATGACAGAAAAAAATAGTGATTTTTGGTTTTGCCTCTGTTCTGTACTTAAAAATGGACAAACATCAGTTGGTCACAGTATCTCTTTCATACTGTCGTCTTCCACCTCAGTTTGGTGATTTAGATAAACCTGGAAGGATATTTATGTTTTTGTAAATCTATTTTAAATCTGTCTGACTAAAAGACCCCATAATATCTTTGGTGTGTTGTATATTATAGATTGTAGCCCATAACATTAATTGACTGGCCGTTAACATTAGTTTAAATTCATTAGTTATGAAGATAAATTTTGTTGTCTTTTAAAAAGTTTTTTAAACTAAAAAGAAGCGCTTGAACAAATCGTCTAGTAAGTTTTTGCTCACGTTTTGATGTTTTGACATGGAGAACTAAATAATGCAGCTGCATATAAATGTATCTTGTGAAATGCTAGAAAATATAGTAGAATGTCAGTATTCAACCAATGATTTGGAATAGTCCAAATATTATTTTGAATTCTGGCTGTGACAGTACATTCCCTTTAATTGTTCCTGTCCAATGATCCCCTCGGTGCCCTTTTTTTACTTGAGGAAAACTTCAGCATCCAGAATGTTTATTTTCAAATGGTAAATGAAAACTCTTTCTTGTCAAATGAGGAAAGAAATTATCATCTTAATGTTTCCTATAGGAAAATATTTGTGTTCTCGCTTTCTCTTATCCTTTGAGTAGAATATAAAGATGCAGCTTGATGTTTTCTGCCTTTTGCAATCCTTTAGGTTTTGTTAGTGACGCAAAACTTCGCAGCAAAGCGGTTAGCCTCTTCAAAGCATTATAAGCAAGAAATAAATGAGTCAAAACAGGTAAAATATTTAATGCAGGCTGCTGTTGTTGATTCTTTTTATTATTTGAGATTTAGAAAAAAACAAAACAAGAACAGTGAAACCTGTTTTAGTTTATTTTATTAGCAAGTACCAAAAAGTTAACTGATTATTTTAGGCAAATATCTTGTAGGATATGAGAACTGTTGCCTATGCTATTAATAGAAAAGTTGTTTTTCTTAATCCCAAATAGTGCATACGTTTCTAGATCCTTCCTTCCTTTGATAATATTTCCTGCCTGTGTTCCTACCTGGGATGCTAGTTCCTTACCCATGTTTTGTCATGAAAGCATGTATTAGTACAGCTGGAGAGCAGTGAAACAGATACAAGTGGGCAACTGCTGGGAGCATCAGGCAGATAGGGCAAAGTGGTAGCTTCACTTGAACTAGTGTAATACTAGTTATTGCCTAACTAAAAATTAAGTAGTGATGCTTCTGGTTTTTTGTTGTTGGGTTGTTTGTTTGTTTTTTTTTTTAATCCTCCCCCTCCCTACCCTTGCTGTAGTGCAATTTCATCACTGTACAACAGCACAACGATAGTTAGTGACTTAGTGCATCACAGGGGTTTTTCTTCTGTTCGACTCTCTGTGTGCATCAGCAGGAAGGGCAGCCAGCGGCGAGGCTGCTGGATACGCGCTTGGAAGACCTGGATGCAGCTGCCTGCTTTGCCGGAGGCTCCCCGTGTGATGTATGGCTGCTCTGCGCTGCAGCTCTGAAATGTCAGGGCTTTCAGTGCTTGCTTAACATGAGCTTATCGTGAGAGTAGATACAGTAAAGACTGCAAAACACTTAGAGCCAAGGTAATGTGAATCATACCAGTTCTTAAAATAGAAAGCCCAGCTAAATGCTCTCTGAGGTTTTTCTGCTCAGTCATATTGGTGAAGCGTGTGCGTGCTGCTCCTGTTTCTCACCGGCACTTGGCACGCCCGTGACTGCAGTCTCCTTGCAGATACAGTGCACGTGGCCATCTTTGGGTGTTGAACCCCCTGGGGAAGCTCCTGGGCAGCCGGCTCCTTGTTTACTCAGCTTAGCACTGGGTGTGATGACCCAGTACTGGTCCATTTTTAGTAGCGCTACGTCCACACCAGTCTTTCATCAAAGCGGACATTGTCCTTAGCTTCGTCTTTGTTGAGTAAGTACACATGGGCTTGTGGGGTTTTCTTTTTTCTTTTGCCCCTCGGTTATCAGATGCCGCAGTGTTAATGTTTGGTACGAGTTTTCTTCTGAGGGAGCCCTGTAAAAAAGACAACACACGATCAGTGACTGTGTCTCCCCTGCTGAGCACTCTTCGGAGCAGACGAACTCCGCGAGCACGCGTAGCCGGGGTAGGCGCTTTTTCCGCGATGCTTGGTGCATGCGTGTAGTTAGAGGGCTGTACACAAGCTAGCCCCTGCCTCCTGGGGGTTTCCTTCAGGGATCAGTTAGCCACCATGGAGTTTCCAACAGCCTCGCAAGAGGTGGTTTGTTTCTGTGACACTGGCCTGAGGAAGCCAGAGCTGTGATGGCTTCCCTCTGGCAACATGGCGCCCCTCCCTGCCCCATGGGCCTGCCCGCCCTGCTGGCCACCTTGCACTCTGGCATTCACCTGCTGCATGGAGGCCATTCCCTTTCCTGGGGGCCGTGCCCTCATTCTAGCGTTTCCCCTGACCGGGAACGATGCTGGGAGGTGGGCGAGGAGCCGGGAGTGCTCCCCGGGTCGCCGCTGGGCAGACTCGCCTCAGGCATGCGAGCATGGCAATGCCGGGCAGCGCCGGCCTGGTTGTGGTTTCAGGGGAGGAAGTGCTTTTTTAATTCTTTTCTATTTTATTTTAAAAGCAGGCTTTCGCTCAAACTCAATATGGTGTTTTGAAGGAAATAATTTTTCTTGTGTCCAAATCTCTACTGCCGTTTTAGGAAAACAATAGTTGCGTTAATAAACAGCTGGTGTAAAAGCAGAGTTGTGTTCAGGAGCAGAAGGTACTTATGAGGACTGAAATAAAGAGGAGCAGAACCACGTACGCAGTGGTGTATTTGCTTGAGTTAATGACAGTCTGATGTTTATTTTTTTAAAATTGATTCTGCCCAGATTGGTATCGTCTTCAGGATGCTAATGCTAAAGCTGCAGTGTTTAATGGGCAGAAATATTTCCACGTCAGCCTGGCCCACCTGGCTGCTCTGTGTACAGGCCAACACACGCAGCTTGCTTCAGAGACGAAAATAAGGCTGCTCGGTCCCTGTCAGGTGTCGAGGAAGCACAGGGAAGAGAGCGCGATTTAATTTCTTTCTAGCGTTTTGGAGAGTTTCTGTTGAGTTTCTGTTCTGGTGGTGCTGCATGTGTTGCTGGTGACTTGCTCTTCTGAGAAGGATTTCTGATTTTTAACAAGCTACTTGGCCTGAGGCGATTTAGCTGAAGGGCTCTGGTGGAAATCTGTCCCCCCCTGCCCTCGTGATGGGTCAGCGCACGGACGCAGTGCTGGAATTTAAAAGCTGCACTTTTATTCTCAAGGTAGGGGAGGCAGTTGTACTTGGGGTGTGCTGTATTTTATTGTATTGTCAAAACATGTTATAGATGTGAAATAGCATCGCTTACCCTCTTTTTCTACTCACAAAGCAAAATGATGGGCATTAAGTGCTTTGCGCTAGACCAAATGATGAATCATCATTGTAGAAGGGCAAACAAAATGATGTCAGGGTTCCCTTCTGGCCCATAATCCACAAATGAATGCAGGGGGGGATTATATTTGGGGTTTCTTCATCCTAGTTTTATGATCTATCAGATGACTTCAGTCCAGAATTTAACTATTTCAGGAGATAAGTCATGCTGGAAAATGATATTTTGGCCTTTCCCCCACCCCCTTCATTTTTAAACCCATGGTATCCTTGTGGCAGCTGCCAAATTGCCTTACATAAAAAGGTAACGTATAAGGAAAACAGAGCTGGAGACTGTCTAGTTGCTATTGCACTTCATACAGACCCTTGTTATTAGCCAGATTTCTGTAACATGCAGTTCCTTGCCTACTAAAATTATTTATTTATCTAATCACAAAGGAATCGGTCGTCGCTGGTAGTGCCACTTCTAAAAACTGGTGCATTCGTCCTTTGTGGAATTACAGATTATTATGTTAACTCAGACTTGGTATGAAATAGTAGCGAGAAAAGTATTATTTTGTGGTAGGTCCAGTACAGTCTTCAGAGAATAATTCAAGAAGACTTTATTTTGGGGGTGAGGGGAGGACAGGATAGGTGTAGTCACTCTGTTATGGGGCTCTTAAGTAGAGTAGGGGTATATTACTAATTTTTTTAAATTTTCTGGATAGAATGAAATAAAGAATGTTACTTTTTTGGCTGAACTTTCTTTTCTGTGAATTGTTTAACCTTTCAAACCTTTTCAGTGCAGCAAATATTGCTAACCCAAGTTCCGACTGGGTGTTTTTTCCAGTTTATGTAGCCTTTTTGTGAGATTGGATAGGATATTAAAAAATAATAATAAAAAACCCAAACATGAGTGATCTCTCTTCCTCTAGTTATTTGAAAGGTTGTATTAACTCTACTTGTATTTTGTAATTTCCCTGGCAGTTGACTATGAAATTTGACCTATTTAAATGGTTTTACTGTGTTACATTTCCTGGAGACCTTTCAAGATAATTTGCTTCCTAATCTAAATTTAACAGTTACATAAACCACATTTTGGAGACTGGGAAACTTCTACCTACTGCCTCTGTCTTTTTTTTTTCTTTTTTTTTTTTTGTAGACAAGCCGTATTGTAAAAATTTAAGTACGGAATTTTAATCTGAGATTTGCATGTAGCTTGTCATTTGGTTTTCATACATAGATGCTGTTTTTCTTTTTAATCAGATAAAGGAAGTAGGTTATTTTTTGTCCCACTTGAAAGTTTCTTTAGTGCTGTGGCCAATTCCATTTTTGTCAGTCTATTTTAAAATGTGAAGAAATAAAATCTCACAGGTCTAGGATGTATTTGCATTACAGTTCCTTGAATTTCTTGGTTGCCTTTTCCTTCTGTATGGGTCTTAACAGGTACTGAGTAGCATATGGATATGTTTAACCTTTCTCTGCAACAAACCGAAGCCAGAAAGGAAGGACTGCTACTCCCTGGAGATACTGTTTTGTTCAGAAATCTTGGCTGGATTTAAGGATTCATTTTGTACGCTTGTCACTGATGTCTTGCCTAATATGCTGTGCGAATGCAGACTGTGAGATACCTCATCCTTCTTTCTACTCTGTTACTGATGAACTATGCTGAGGAATGTGTCAGAATAAGAGGATAAACTTCATAGTTTATTTGGTAAATTTAGTTTTTACTCTGATGCAAACTGAAAAGGGAAAATATTTGTTGTTTCTGCAGGTATTTGAAATGGGTTTTTGCTTTGAATAAGGTGAATAAGGCTCTGAAATTTTGTTCACTGTCTGCTGTTTACATAAGCTGCTTGACTGATTTTTTTTTTTTTTTTTTTTTTTTGAGTAGTGCGTGGTAACTAGCTTTTCAGAGATGGGAAATGCCTTAAGTCAGTGCAACATTGATTTTCCTTGGGGAGAGGAGAGAATGGTGGTAGAGGCAAGTGGCTGTTTCTTGCTCACTTCAGCAGTGCAGATATTTGTGAATAAGCAAAAAGGAGCAAACATAATTTAGAAATCATGAATTACAAAACATGTCCCCTAGATTTTTGAAAATATCAGTGTTATCCTTTTAGTCAGATTCTTATACATGCTGGCTGATAACGTTGATTACTCTTAGCTTGGGATCCATGTTTAATTTCAGCTAGACAAGTGCAGGGTGGCTTTTTCCTGGCTTTCCTTTAAAGCGCAGCAATGTGCTGGATCCAGCATCGGTTTTGGCTCCAGGGTATTCCCAATATGGGCAGCAGCAGCCTTCAGGAAGCTGTGGAAATGCTGGCAGCCTGATGTTGCTGCCCATGGCTGAGGAGAATGCGTTTCCTGCGGTTATTTGTGGTTGAACACCCGAAGGGTTCAGGACATCTTGACCTGCGTTCAGGTGTTTAGGTGACAGCACGGAATGAGGCCAATTTCTCTTTCTTGATTTGCGGTTCTTGTCTTAAGCTGTTGTGAGCAGATCAGGGATACGCACGCAGCCATGGCTTGACAAGTTGGAAATGCGACAGGTGTGGAATATGCTTCAAGTTTAGGGACTGCTCTGGTAATTGATATTAAAAATGATGCCAGAAAGTATTCCATTACAATAATTGCCTGGAGAGTTGAGTATGTTTTTTGCTTGCGACATAGTGATTTCTTAATGTCACTCCTGTATTTTAATTTTCCTTTAAAAGATCCCTGAAGGTGAGCATCTTTGGAATTCGTATATGTTGTCAGAGATTTGATTCATCAGCTGTTAGTCCTGTGGATTTAAAAAAAAAAAAAAAGCTTTAGATCAAGGCATGTTATGTTCTTATTTTTAATGATTGTTTTTGAGGTAATCTCTGCTTTACCATAAGGCTTGAGCACATTTTGAATCCACAGCCAAAGCACCCCTACTTACCGTTTATGGTAGTGAGAATCATTACTCCGTGACTGGGAAATAAGGGTTTTCTTTCTGTGGGGGCGGAGCCACTTACCTCTTTGACTCTGCAACAACATTTCAGTGTCGAGTCACTTTACAATCCTTGTTTTTCTTAGCTTGTACATTGGAACTGCTAGAAAGTTTAAACTTTCTGAACTGCTAAAACTAAGTTCTCAAAATTCAAACAAAAAGTTCACCGTGCACATTTGCAAAACGCCTGGATGAAGATAAAGGAAGTGGAAGGAGTGTGGTGGTTTTAGCTGCTTGCTGTATGGCGTTTCCTTCGCACTCCTACTGACGGCTCATCTTTTCTTTTCTCTTTTTTTCTTTATAAGTAGCATCTATTTGAGTCTGTTTTCTAAATTTCTTTTAGAACTATTTTGTGGAAAAAATTATTTCTTTTATAAAATCTACTAACTTTTTCATTTTGTGTGTAAAAATAGTACTGTCTACTTGATTCTTTTAGTGTTGCCACATGCCATTCATTATAACTGATACCCTGAGGTAGGAAAAGGGCACTGGCAATCTCGTTAATTTATTTCTCACCTTTTCATGGAGTCTTGATTCACATGTGGAAAAAAAATTAATTGCGCTCCTTTATTCTAGGCTTTATTGTCACCGTAGTTTTCAGGGGTGAAGTTAGAAAAGGGGGAAAGCTAGGATATATAAGAGATTGTACCCATTTCTTTGGGATTTTTGGTTCTGCTTGTTTGGTTTGGTTTTTTGATATGTGTGGATTGCCCTTTCTACATTTAGCCATTTTAGGGAGATATATGTGTGTGTATGTTTTTATTTTATTTTAATTTCTTCACAGTGCTTTGCGAGTGATAAAACACAAATGTGATGGAAGAAGCAGGAATTGAGGCACAGGGTTGCTTGCAGCCTTGCTCTGGGCCGTATCACCTGGCTGGTAGTATCATTGTCCAAAGCTGAAGGACAAACTGGAGGGTGCTGGACTGCTTTGGGGGGAATTGGACTGGAGCTGGGAAAGGCTGAAATCGGTTTCCCTGTTACGGGGTCTGGCTTTGCATCTCCTGTCTTTCTGAACTGAGCAGCTGCTGATTCTGCAAAGGCAGGTGAGGGAGTGAGACGGGAGCTTCACCACAAAATGGGTGTTACTTTGGGATCCCTCTGGAAGGGCTAGGGAGCAGAAACAGTGTTAGTGAGCCTTTCTGATGAGCCCTCACGCTTTGGGGTGGAAGTGAGCTGGGAGTTGTGTGGCAGTCCCAGTGTATGCAAGGGTACAGCAGAGGAGTCTCCTATTAAAAACAAAAGTGAAGCCTCCTGCAGAGGTGGTCCTGTGGAATGATGCTGAGGCTGTTACTCCTGCATCGTGTGGGGACATATGGTGAAAATGCAGCATGTTGGTCACTTTAATAACCTGTCTTACTGAGCGCAGCACACCTATGATTTGTTGTAGCTCTGTGGGCTCTTATTCACTGTTGTTGTGGTTGATATTGCTGCAAAAAATCGGGCAGGAATCCAGTGTTATTACTATTTGGGGCTTTTACCCTGAGTGACTGCTTTTTCTGTTTCTGTCTGCTGTGATGGAGGTATAAATCTCTCGCCAGAGCTGCTACAAATCCATTTCTCAAACACAACTTTTAAATTTTTTTTTAGTTTTTTAAGTCTTTTTTGTTGTTGTTTTTAGTTTTGGTTTGCTTGGTTTTTTTCTCCTATGGAGTTGTTGGCAGAGGTGTGCTTTCTGTTCTGAAGTTTTTGTTACACTTGCTGTTCCTGTGTAAGCTGTCTTTGAAGTAGCCCTCTCCTCTCTGCTTTCCCAGTTGCCCAGGCAGAAGTCCAGGCT
The DNA here is from genome assembly GCA_031468815.1 of Morus bassanus. Classification (NCBI taxonomy): domain Eukaryota; kingdom Metazoa; phylum Chordata; class Aves; order Suliformes; family Sulidae; genus Morus; species Morus bassanus. Next base: position 76,208,138 of record CM062568.1, read on the forward strand.
TCCTGGGTGTTCCCTCAACCTCGTGTTTGACCCTACTTTAATTGAATGTTCATGTTGTGCTCTGCAGATAGCTGTCTTTAGTACGGTGTGAAAAGGTTTTATTGCTGCATGTTTATACAGACTATAAGAGATGAGAATTGCCTGCCATAAGCTTTCAGCACCTTTTAGCAACTGCTTAAAAATTCATCTGAACATAAAGCAAGCTGCAAGCACTTGCGTTTCTTGCTAAGAAACAGAAGCAAGGAATACTGCTCAGCACACCTAGATACGTCTTCTCATCGTCTCCCAAGGTCTTGTAACATGCCTGATGGTCTGTAAGCCAGGGCTGCTTGGAACTGAAGACTGCCAGCAGAGAAGGTGTTGCCATGGGCAGAGCCCGCTCCTTTTTAGGGAGCGTTGTATGCTCTGGGGGGCTGGGTTAGGCTGCTGGAGTACAAGCTCTCAAATAGGCAATGCCATTCATTGTGTTTGCTCTTGATTAAAGTCCATGCCTTTAAGCTTCATGAGTTGGCAAGATGAAAGTAGTCTTCTAGTCCTCCCCTCACTGTCTAGCAGTTAACTTCAAGTGTGGTGCCCCCAAAACATGCACAAAGACAAACCCTTCTGGCCTAAGTGCCTTCTACCTGTCAAACAGCTTTTGCCTAAGAGATTAATGGAATTTTCTTCATCTGAACGGTGCCTGCACAAGCCACCTTATGTTGCTAGCTGGAAGTGAAGTCCTGCGGTGTTCTGGGTATTTTGTTTTTGATGTCGCTCTTCTGTTGGACACTGGTCTTTGTGTACAGCGTGGCCACCTTGCGTCCCCAAGGATGCTTGAGCTGTGAGAAGGTGAATTAACGTGAAATTAATTGTTATGTAATGGGAGCTTATAGCTTGCTTAAGTGATACAAATGACACCTTTTGATGTCCCATCCTGTTGACCATGGTGTCCATCTGTCCTCCACCCAGGTTAATACCTGACTCAGAAGTTCTGTATCTACCTGCTTGAAAACTGCATGCATCACTTCCTTTTCCGACTTCCAGGAGAGTGGGCAATGTCTTTTTGTAACAGATAGGTCAAAAGGATTGTTTTAAACTCTTGAGTGATCATTGTATTTAGGTTCACTAAACTCATGCTCTTAAATATAAAGGCTGCTGAAAATTTCCACTAAATTAAACACTTGTGCTGCAAACAATTCGATTGCAAGCTCTTCAAAGCCTTTAGACAGGCTTCTCTTATCTGGAAATCTTGTTTATCCCATGGTCTTTGGATAAGCTCAAGACCCGTTGTACAATAATGTGGAGGGTTTATCAAATGGGATATTTAGCTTTGTTGCTTTTTTTAATGGCATGTGGTTTTGTTTAAGAAATGAAGCTGCTTATGTTTCAGGTGTGGCCAGGCTGGCACTTCTAATACTTCAGGCATTTCAAGTTCAGCTGTCTGTAACCTACTTGTGCCTGTCTTCCGCTACCAAAAAAAAAAAAAGTGGTTGTCTATTCTTGCAGAATCATTTTTTACTTCTTTTCTCTAACGATATGTTTATTGAATCCATTAATAATATAGGGTTGATTTCTATTTACTATTATTAATTGTAAGCTGTTATTGGTTCTTATTTAACAAATGTAACATTGAGTATTACCGAATGGCACGATTTATAAGAATGTATATGGATTTCTGTTGGCACTTGTTGAGAGTATACAGCCGATGACTATTTTGATCTTCCTTTTACTAGGTAGTGGTGCGGAATTTTCTTCTTCCCTGTTTCTTCTTCCCCGTTTTCTGTATGTGTTACATGTTCAAAAATCAATTTCAAAAAGCTCAATGCCTCTTTTTAATGGAACTAGTGCAGCACCACAGAAGTATTTCTCAGCGATACCCTTGATCACTTCTCAAACTTCTGAAAACCAGATTTCTTGTGAACTAAGCGGTGATCAGACGATTTAAATTAAATAGCATCAGTCACCATTTTCTGTGATTGTCCCTATTTATAATCTGCCTTTTCTTTTGTGTGGATGCCTTTGGGGTTTTTTCCCCTGCCTTTTTTTTTTTTTTTCTTTAAGGTGAGTTATATTTCTAAATCCTTGCCTTGCTGTGCATCCACCTGATTTCCTGGCCTCCACCCATCTCTCAGCTAGCTCCTGCCACCATGGCAACTCTTCCTCTGGCTGAACAGATGGGACATTGAGTCTCCTCTGAGAGCAGAGCGCCGCTCACACCTTGCTGGGAGTCAGCTGGCGGGTTGCACTCCTTTCTGCAAGAACTAAAGCAAGCTCTGCCCAGCAGAGGCATGCTGGTTTTGAGGGTGCTCGGTTTCACAAATAATACTGTGGTCTGATAGCTGCTTGCAGAAATAAAGCGTAGTGGCCAAACTGGGATTACTTCAGTGCCTGAAAGCTCTTCAGAGGAGCTTTGCCTGTAGTGTGAAGAGTTTGGCGTCAGCCAGCAGCCAGTGATTTTCTGGTAGAATGGTTGGCATCAACTTTTTTTTTTTCTCTTTAGGATGCGTCAGGATGAAACGCCACAGGCATCTAAGCACCAGTGACAGTTCAGACAATGAGAGTAAGTAATACCTGCTAGTTTTCCTTTGGTCTATCACCCCCTTGTGGTTTCCTTCTGTGGTTTGAGGGCAAACTCTTTCACCTCTTATAATTAAAAAAATATGTTTCTTGCTTGATTTCTTTTTGCGTGCTGTGGTCTTTGGTGTTCTGAATCCTGTTATGGGAGGAAAACGAGGCGAAGAGTCCTGTAAACCTGGGAGGAGTTTTAAGTCCACCTAAAATTTGAAGAGAAACTTGCATGTCTTTCCCTTTCAGAGTTTGGAAAAAGAAATCTGTAATTTAAGAGAAATTTTACTGTCCAGGGTCCTATTTTGTAATTTTATTTTTTTTTAAAAGGAGGTCTGTTGTCTCTTGTTGTGTGGAGCCTCAACTTTAAAATTATGGGGGGTGGCAAGCTATTTGAGCATTGATGTGTTAGAGTTATATATAAGATAGAGTTATATTATAACCAGTATATTGATTGTTATGTGATCTTGTACTGGTTCTTGATCTATTCCACTTTGGTCTGTTATACAATTTAGTAAAATTGTATTTTAAGTGTTCCTTGGCACACATCTGCCTGAGGCTGCATCTTCTCATTTTTTCTGAAACAAACCAAAAAAAATCCAAACACAAAACCCCAACCCTGTATGGCAGGGTCTTGTTTGTTTCTTATAAGCCTGTGCCTGTCTAATAACTCTATACATAATGATGATTCATTGTCATATTCGTTGCGAGTCACCAACGCACCAACGTATCCTGTACTGAAATAACATTTTGCCCAGAAATGTCTAGACATCACACTGATTTTTTGCATCTCTCATCAGCACATTTTAGTATCGTTGCTTTTTTGTTTGTTTGGTGTTTTTTGTTTTCTTTTTTTTTTAACACTTGCAAACGCTGTCCTCGGTTTTGTTCCTCCTTCCACTTTGTTAGGAAGGACATGAAGGAAAGTGGTCTGCCTGCTTGTTTCTGTTTACTCATGCTTGTAGTGGGCAGAGCAGAATGTACCCATAAACTCAATGTGCTGTGGTTTTACTAAGAACAAGTGGAACAGGAGGAGCTGTAATCAAGTCTACAGACTGCCTTAGGATCTTTTTTGCCCACGTCGTGTCAAAAAATTATGATAATTCAAGAGATTGGAGTGCTTTGTGTTTTACTGAAAAATTAAATGAATTGAAATGAGCTACAATGGTCTTTTTTTTTTTTTTTTTTTTTTTTGACAGGTCCTTCTACTTCCTTTTCTTCTTGTTCTAAATACAGGAGCAAGTCAAAAACACCAGCAAATGAACAAAAGAAACCTGCTGAGGTAAGAACTGGGGTTAAAGATTGGTCGCTGGTAGTTTTTTGTCATGTAGTTTTCATGTTTTTAAGCCTTGAAATAATGAGCTTTGAACTACTGCCAGTGAGTCCTCTTTGTCACCTGTCAAGTTCTCTGTGAAACCGTGTTTTCCCCGCTGTGCGAGTATTGTAGGAGCTCTGGTGTTTGATGTCCCAAAATGACTTATGGCATTTGCAGACAGTAACACGTAGTTCTTTCTTCCCCTGAAATTTAGTCTCATTTTGATATGAGAGCATGCCACAGAAAAGTGGTTCGTGTGTATGTGTATGGGAAGGATACTGTCCTGTCCTAAAGGATGCAACAGTGGGACACCTAAGTGGGCAGGGATATGTATGAACAGTGCTTACTCATCTTCTGCCACTTTCTCACTCTTGGCTTTTTACCTTCAATAAAGCTTTTTTACTCTGCCATCCCCACCTCTTAGGATCTCTACACCTATCACCACTGTCACTGGATCTGTGTTCACCAATTGAATAAATTGGCATTTATGCACAATCCAGTGCTCAAATCCATCCTATCAACCATTCCACTGGTAGCTCTTTTTGTGGAGGATTTGTTGGCTGCCTTCTCCAGGTTTGATGCTTGCTTTCTTAAGGGCTGAAGTCAGATAATAACTGCAAATGGGAGAAATGTTTCTTGTAGCTAATTCCCCTTACTTGCTATCACATGCCCTCAGAATGAGTCCTTCAACATGCTAGTATGACTGTTGATGCCTGAGGTTACTGAAAAAAGACTGACAAAACCCACTTTGCTTCTCTAGAATTTAAACCTGAGAGTTAAGTCCCAGAAGTAATTTTTTGTACTATACCAGCAGCTTTTTACCTGCTTAAATACTACTGTGAGAGGTTGCATAAACTCTATAGATCGTGCTCATACAGCAAAAGCTGTTCAGCCAACGTACTTCATACTTCTTTTCGAAACGCTGCTAACCAGAAGAGTTTGATTTGGTAAGAACAAGGTAAATGTTACAGAACATGTCCTTTCTTTGGAAGCTTGATTTTTATCACAAGTTAACTGAAGAAAACTCAGTCATTTCTAAAAGAGAATCTTGCATGAATGTTTCAATAAAAGCAAAATGGGCCAGAACTAGTTACACAGTGTTTTGTTTACAGCCACCAAGAAGGTTAAGAAAAGCCTACTATGTTTTTTACCTTTAAAATATTGGTCTGAGGATTATGGTTCTGTAAGAATTTTAATCTTGAAACAGCTCGTGGCTACTGAGGTCTTGTAATTGTTGCTTATGTTTGCCTAGGCAGTAGCAGTTTTACTAGATGAGCTGGGCAACTGGGATCTGAAACACATACGCTGCCAGACTTGTTGCTGTTTCAGATGTACCTCAGTGCTAGTCTCTTACCAATCCCTTCTTTCTGCCCAGCCATCCAGCTTTCTTCTTGTATCTCTTCCTCTTAGGGATTTTCCTATTACTGTTTTCTTTGCCTTTGCTCCTTGCTGTCTTTATGTGCGTATGTACATTATAAATAATAATTATGAAGATGTGGTCCATGTATATAGCATAGAAGTGTTCTGTTTACGTAAATTCTAGGAATTAAAATGAGCAGTGTTTTCAGTTCCTCCTCTTAAGACCTTTGCTTCTTTCTACCTGTTCCAAGACAAAATCTTGAGCCGTTTAATGCTTGAAAATGTGAAACTTTGAAGAATGAGATCTGGAATATAAACTTGGAATTAAAAAAGTGTATTTTATAACATCATCCTTCCAGTAATACTGGCATCTTTTTGTCACCTTTCATTTAAGATACCCTTTCCAGAAAACAAAAAGAAAACAGAAAAAAAAAAGAAAGAAATCTCAAACCTTAGACTATGTACTCCTCCGGAGGAGTATCCCAAGTACAATATTTAAAAGAGCCCTGAAAAAAAAGTGAAGTCCTCTGGGAAAGGGAGTGGAAGGGAAGGTGACAGTAATAGTCTCTACTGCTTGTACATAAGACTCTTGGCTGCTCTTCCGGTTGTTCCTTTCCTTCTGCTAGAAGCAAGCATTCCTTCCAACCCCTTGAAAAGCATATGCTGGAGAGTGTATTGCATGAAATGCTGTTGTCAGCAGAGCATTGAAATTGATTCTTTATGCAGCAAGTGGTGACAAGGGTGTAAAGCAAAGACTGAAAAGAGACCCACCACACACCCTTCCAAAAATCATGTTGTAATTCCGCAAGTTTTTTGTAGTAATAGTTGTCTAATATCTATTAGATAGAAATTTAAAATTTCAGGCTGACAGCATCCCTTTAGCAAGGGCTCTCTTTAACAAGTTGGCATTGCTCTCCTTCCATTCACCTCTGCTTGCCAGGCAGCAGGCTGTTTCTTGAGTTAGTGATGCAGAAAATCTAAAAGGTCAAAGCTATAAATAGCTGTTTGGGAATATTTTTGCTTGTGGTCTTCATACATTAATTTTTCTTTCATGCCAGTAAGCCTGGGATCAATTAAATTGCATGCGAATACATAGGCTTTTTTCCACTTCCTCAGCCATCTCCAGCCCAACCCAAGTATCTGGGTTCTCTCTCCAAATAAAAAGCTCGGTTTTGGTACTGTGACCAACAAGCAAGTTAGTGTATCTGTCAGTTGCTTCACAGGACTTGTCTGTATGTGCCATGGACCTCTGTGGTCAGCTATAAAAAATGACAAGTGGCTGCAGTTGAGGACTGCTCTGCCTTGAATTACCTCCCAGGTGCTTCAGAATCCAGGCGGGTGCAGGGATGGCCTCAGTGGAGTGAGGTCGTCTGGTGTTACTGCAGGGCAAAGGGTTGCAGTGTTAGAGTGCAAATGTCAAAGCCCGTTCCCAGAGCCTGACTTACCCCAGGGGTTTACATCAATGCAAAAGGGATGTTACTGGGTTGGACCTGGCATCCGCTTACACCATTCTCCTCCTTGGAGAAGAAGGTGAGAAAAAGGCAAGCCTTTAACGATGCTTCTTCAGACCATGGTGTTTCTCTGCGTAATTTCAAAAGCAAGACTGTGGCTCTTTCTTGGTGCTCCCCTTCTGGAGATACAATCTATCACAAACTACTGAAATGGTGATGTAAAAAATTCTGCTACCCGATTAGCTTGAGCATTTACTTTGAAAAAATAAATTGTGCTAAGGTTACAGGCACACCAGTAGTATAAGTCATAACAGTTTTTCCAACCCTTATGATGATGTTGGCCACATGCCATTCATGGTGTTGCCCCTCACGGATTTAAATATAGACAGGAGAGGGGCTCGCAGGCCTAAGCAGTGGGTTGTGTGGGAGTAGCAGGATAGGAGGCATTTGGATGTCTGGCTCAGCATGAAGCCTGTACTTTGCAGTTTCCTGTCTCCGTGGAAGCTGCAACAGAAAATGATGGCGGAGTAGTTGGAATCACTTTTGCAGGGAAAACCTATTAGCTGGACCATCCTGAATGACTGGCCATTTCTTTTCCCTTAGGCTAGTGGGGTCACAGAAGAGCCTAAGAGATCTTTATGACACTCAAGCTTAGGTTTTTTTTCAGTCTTCTCTCCCTTTTGAAACTGTAAAGGAGTTAAATTAGCATTGTACCTTTTTTTTTAACCCTTCCCATATAAGATGGCAGTATTGTGTATCTCTTTGCAAGTAGGATTTTGAATCTCACAGCAGTAGTAGTTTTTAATCCCTCATTGTTGATAGTGACAGCTGTGTTATCATGTGAAATGTAGCTTGTCTTCCACAAGTAAATGGTCTGCTTTCATTACTTGGGTATGTGAAACTTTTTTTAGTGGCATTTAACTGCCACATAATTCGTAGGTCTTGATCCCGAGGAGCACCCTGTAAGAGTAGACTCTTGGCAGAAAATTGATTCTTTTTGCAGTTTGAAAGTGGTTGGTTTTGTTCTGTGAATGAATGGCCAACGTGGTTACATCGTATTGCTTTGCATGTACCATGCATAACAGAATAGAAGACAGACTGTTACCTTTATGTCCGTGCTTACCTTAGAAAAGTCTGAATTAATTTGGACATCTGTACAGGCTTCTCAAAACCTCTGGCGAATGTGCCTTATGCGTTTCAATGAGCTGCTTTTTAGCCTGCTTGGGTTAGTTGATTTTAAAAAAAAAAATAATTTAGAATACTTTTATGTAAGTTAGAGGTGCAACCTCACTGGTTATTTTTATGATCTTTTTTTGCTTTGAAATACTGTCTCAAGCTATTTGAACTCTTTTAGCAAGAGGTGACCTGAATGCATAACGGCATGGAAGAGCTTGCATGTGAAAAGGCTGAGCTATTTTACTTTTGGAAGTGAATGAGCAGGTGTGACAGTAAAGTATGAATGGTCTGGAAACAGCAGAGCTAGAGCTTCAGTCCCGCCTATCCTTGTGATGGAAGAACTGGGGAGGAAAGGCTGGTGGTGGGGGGTTGAATGAGGGCAAAAGTTAGGAAATCTGTAGCAATTAAATGGATATCCTTTCCATGCATCGTGTAATTAGGCTGTGAAGCTCATCTGCTACAGGAAGTTGTTGAGACTGAGAATTAGACAAGATTAAAAAAGGAATTGGACAGATGATAACGAGTACAGATTTTTCTAAATATCTGTATAAATTAATACCATTTAAAAAATTGATTGTTAGGATTAATCCCAAAATCCGGAGCTTATGTCTGATCAGCAACCAGAAGGAAATTTGACGTGTTCTTGCACATTCTTCTGGCTCACAAGATACTGTCAGAGACATGATGTTAGGTAGGGTTGATTTAGTATCTGTTTTCCTGGCTTTTCCTATATATGCTTGTAAAGGAGGCTAGGAAGATTCATGGCTACTTAAAAGAAAAGTACAATATTTAATTTGCTTGAGTCCTGGATAATCCATAAAAATAGTTTTAGGGAGTAGGGGTTCGAACACCAGGATTTACTGCAGTGCCTGTCCAAATTGTATGAATGTTTGAGAACTACAGATTTAATGCTATGCTTATTCCTTTCTGTCCCAGATTTTTAACATCCTAAGCTTTTCAGCCCAGTCAGCATACATACCTGCCTGAAACTGTAGCTTCATTTCTGTTTCAAAATTATGTTGCCTTTTATTTACTTTGCTACCAAAAAACCCCCAACCAAACAATAAAACCACCCTGTCTTGAGTCTCCAGACTTGTCTGTAATAAGGTGCCTTAAATACAGAAACTTCATACTCAGATTGCAACATATTAACGAGAAAAACTCTACCTCTCCAGGATGAGCCCACCGAATTTTGTCCCGAGATCTTCATCCTCTGTAAATAGGCAGTCTTTTGCACCTACTGTGAAACATCTATACAAAGATAAAACTATCTATGCTCAGATACTGTGTGGCTATATTACACTTGTAATAGGTCATATTACAATTTGGCTTTTGTTTTATTATTTATGAGGTGATTTTAGGTGTAAACTGCTTTATAAATGTGTTTAAATTTTGCTGAGGGTTTTCTACTTGAGAGCTACACTAGTAGAGTAAGCTTTAATGCTTATGGGTCCTTATGGGAATAAAAAAATTACTAGATCCTTTCAAAGGTGAATAAAAAAAGATTATTTGACCCCAAATATGATGAAAAACTCTTCTGTAATTTACTTCACACTTTACAGAAAGTGCCTGCTGTAGTTTGAGTGTTTGGCACCTGGAATTTCAAAGTTGGCCTTCGAGATGGATTGTGAAGGAGACCAAAAATCCGGGAAAATACTAGCTGTTTCAACTTTCTCTGATTAGAGAGGATATTGGCCCTCGTTCCACTCTCTTTTCTGTAAAAGATTTCTGAGAGCATACTCTTGGAGGGTACAGGATGGGACACAGTAGTTTCCTCCTGCCTTTTAAAAATCATGGCTCTGGTGTTTCTGGGTGGTGGGTCTTCTGACTCCCTAAGTGGTGGGCACGAGGAACAGAAACACGTGTTGCTGACTCGCTCCGGGTTCTGCCGGGCACAGGAGGGGCCTTAGGACTGAAGCAATGCCGCTTTGATTGTAACAACAGAGCAGTTAAACCATAATTTACTTAAACCTTTGAGGTGTGGTTCCCACTTGCGGCCTAGGCGCCTGTGACAAGCAGCTTACCCTTGTTGGAGGTTTGTACGTGGGTGGTCAAAGTACCTGAAAGCTCAGAGAGTGTCACAAGAAGAAATACTGGTTTTCTTTCCATTTTTAAGAGATGACACAATCAATTTGTTTTCCCTCACACATACATCTGGGCAAGACAAGGTGAATGAGCAATGGCATCAGTCAGTCAGCTTCTGTGGTAGCTTGCAGAGGGGTATTGGAAAAGGTATTTGACTCTTTTTTTTCCTCTCTTTTTTTTTTTTTTAAATGTGGTTTTAGGATTGCAATGGTCATGAACAAAACTGTGCCTGACAGTCTGTGCAGATCTGATGTTTGAATTGTTCAGTGAAGATGGGGTTTGTAGAAGGCTGTTGTATTGTCAAGACCCACTCTCTGTCTTTGCTAATATTTTACTGTAATTCTCTACAGCATTACTTGTATCCTCCCTGATATCTTTAGTGGCTAAGGATACTTCACATAAAATAGTGTTCTTTGTTTCACAGGCGTGATTTATTCACAGCGTAAGCACAGGATGGTCCTGTGAGGAAGATGATATATTGAATTTTCATAGAGTGCTTCCAGAAGGAGTCTGGGTTAAAGTCATAGACAGCTTTTGGTAAAGCATTTATAAACAGATTCTAAGAAGTTAATTTTCCTTGGACATGCTTTTCTAACATAATTTCCAAATAGGACTCAGAAGTCTGAAAAACAAATAAAACATATGAACCATATCTCTTCTTCTACAGCTCCATGATATTGTTATTACTTGGTGTGTTAGTGCCATGGGGGAGCAGAGTGTCCTTATTTCTGGAGAATTTTTGTAGAATTTAGCTTTTAAAGGCTTTAGAGACAGCAGTGCGTCTCTGCAGAGGTGACGAGGAAGTTCTCATTGCCTCAGCAAATCCAGGCAGACTTTTACTGCAGAGCAAAAAAGCTAATCTTGGCCAAAGAACAAGGTCTTCTCTTCTAGATTTAGGCCCCAGTTCTAAAGCATGAAATAATTATTAGAGTTTCTCAACAAAATGCTTAAGATGATGATGATTATTATGATGATGACATGAGCAAACAATTTTTCATTGATGTCATTCACTCAAAGTGCTGCACTGTTCTCAGCTGAAACTAAAAACTTCCTGGCAGCAAAATGAAATGGCACGTTCAGACCAAGCAGTCTTGCATGGTAATCAGGGCTAAAACTCATCTCTTCTTTCATGCTTTTAATTGCTAAAAATATTTTTTTGAAAATCCCACCGACACAGTAATTCTGCGAATGCTTACAGTGGTGGGGAGTTGCCCATTTCTGTGTGTACACACCTGACTCCACTAGCTGTGGTCAGTCAGTCAGTTGTAGCTCAGCTCTGCAAGGCCGTTTTCTATCCTGGTAAAGACGTGCAGTGCTAGCTGAGTCTGCTCTTGAGGAGGGATGTGTCCGGATGGGAATTCCTTGTTAGCTTAGACCAGGCGTGCTTATTTTTTATGTCTTCTCAATATATATGATATTACAGGTGATATTAAAATAAAGCTGAAGAGTTGTGTTTGATGCATGGTAAGAAGTAGATCTGCTTTTGGGTGACTGAAAGATGACCACTGAACTCCATGGGCTAACTGTGGAAGTGAAGGTGGTCCTTGCCAAGAGGAGAGTATGTGCTGTGGAGTGGACTAGCTGTTGCTTTATGGATGCAGTTAGTAAAGGAGCTGCATTGTTTTTCAAATAAGTGTCCAAAAATAAACAACCACGAGGGAAAGCTGGCTATCTAAATCCTGAAGGTGTGTGTCTGCTCTTCGTTGAGTTGGCTTAGTTCATAGCCTTGAGGCTGACTGCTGAAGTAAAATTTACTTGATTTGTCAGAAAACTCCCTTTGGGTCCCCTGGGTGTTCTGGTTTATTTCTACAACAAAGGAAATAACAGTGAGTGATCAAGGCACCTGTTCTCATACTTGTCCTCTGAGAGCATTTTACTGTTGGAAGACCCTGCTTGGCCACACGTGAAGAAAGGAAGAATGGTGAGAGCTGGAGATTGTAATGATTCGTTCCAAGTATCTGCAGGAAATACTTAAGTGCACTGTTATCACAGGTACGACTAGGCAATTCTTAGAAAGTCTTGGTCAAGTTTTGGGGTTCCTTAAGGTTTCAACCACTATGTTTATATTGGTTAAATCTTTGACCTTCAGTGGTACCTCTATTGAAAATTTTAGAAATCTGAAGCAGAGAACTTAATATTGCGGCGCGGTGATGGTGTGTGGTCAGTACTGTACAACAGTCAAAAAATCAACAAAGTCCATACTCCAGGGGATTTGTGCTCTAAAAATAGAGATGATACAGTTCACATACATAATGGATGATCAGAAAATGAATTTGCTGCTAAGCAATGTAGTTAGAATACTGATGCCTGTAATAGCATTTTTCATCTAGTGTTTAAAAAATAGTGGGCTTGATATGAAGTACTCTACTTCTATATTCTGTCAGTGGCTTAAAAGGCAGTTTGTAAAGCACTTACCTCAGATAAGGTTTGAGGAATATCTTTTCTGATAATTAAACCAGTCATTGCACTTCTCATTTATTGGATTATTTTTTCCTTCTGGAGTTCTTTGGAATAGTGCCATGTTAGTGTTTCTCATAATCCTGGTTCTGTACCTGTAACACAGAAAATGAAAATGTCTTTAAAGTGGCATAAATCATTTTACATTTTATTTTTTGGTGTGTGCACGTACTGCTTGGAAAAAATGGTTGCTTGCAAGTCTTAATGCTTTCACTCTTGTCATTGAGATTTCAATACAGGCCTGTTAGGTACCTGAGGAGTTTTACACAGAAGACAACAGTGAACAGTCTGCTCTGAACCAAAGCAGATAACACATCAGTAGCAAATAAGAGAGCCTTGTGTGTGTGGTTTTAAGTTCCCCTGGTCAGCTTGCTCTCCTGGCAGCCCATGAGAGATGTGGTTGTAGGACACAATGAAGTAACACCGATGTTCCAGGTCACCGGCAGCCTATTTCAATACCTGTTTTTAGCATAGAGCCTTTTTAAATAATGTTTACTCGATGATTTCCAAGAACAGCTGAGAATTTTTGCAGTAGGCATAACCGGTCTGGTGCTGTCAAATTGAAAAGGGTACATGAAGATATTTGGCTCTGAGATATTTTATTATTCTTCTGGCTATAAAACTGAATTAGTAAGAAGAGAGTTCAGCCTGCCACAGCTTATTGCAGGGATATTTTCTGTTTCATTTTATTGCCCTTTGAGGATTTGATTTCTCGTTACGATAATATATTTAATTAGTTGTAATGTCTTCGTGTCTTCAGTGGAGAAAAAAAACACGAAGGATGCATATGCCCTTTATTTAAATTGTATGTATCTGTATTTGACAGACACTGACATTAAGTAAGCTTTGAGATGACTGATAATCACGTTTGCATGCTCGTAAAAACTGAATTCTCTTTAGCCAAGAGTTGAATATTATGGCTGGAGGTTTGTCACTGATGGGTTTGCTTTTTTCCATGATGGCACATTTCATCACATGGATTTGAAAAAGGATGCTGAGGCTGGATTGCGTTGCTGTGCCTTCATCACTGGGGTTCAGGCACAGAGCACACAGGTGTCTTGTCTTTCAGCAAAGGCAGCTGTTCATCTTTGATCCTGGAGATCCTGACCAGTAAAAACTTGAAGTGGTTTTAATAAATGAACAAGTGCCTATACATCAGTTTCGCCATGGCAACTGTTCGTAGCCCATGATGAATATGACAGTTTTAAGTAGCTAAACTGAGTGAAAGAAAAGGATATGCTGCCTTGTATCTAAGTTGGGGTAAAGCCTACAGACCGGCAAGTAAAATAAGCTGTTTGAAAGTGATGTGGCGAGGAGTCTTAAATCAGATGCAGGCCTCCTTTCCCTCTCCTTGGTTGCCTGTAACAGCCTTCTTCCTTCTGATTAGCCTTCAGGCAGCAGCGTGGTTTTGAGTTAGCGTAAACTTCTTGTCATGCTGCACCTGATACACTGAGAGTTAGTAATCCAGGTAATTTCAAATTGACTTGTTTGTGTTGGTACTCTTTAAAAAAAATTATCAAGGTATATGTATTGTTTCAGTGTAGATTAAGAAAAATACCTACCACTTCCTTCAGTGCAACACTCTTTCTCAAGCCACTCTTTTCCCTGGTGTTTTTTACAGGTGTTCCGCAAGGATCTCATTAGTGCCATGAAACTACCGGATTCTCACCATGTCAACCCTGATGAATATTATATCTTTGCGGACACATGGAAACAAGAATGGGAGAAAGGGGTTCAAGTTCCAGCCAGTCCAGAAACTATTCCACAGCCTTCTCTCAGGTAATGGCGATCAGACGCAGATCACACGTGCAAATCATCAACTTAGAGAAGATGGTCTCTCAAACACAGGTTGTCTAAATGCAGTCAGCTTTTCTGCGTTGTTATATTTAAACCTCCAATGCAGCAGCCTTCAGGCATGTTCTTAAACCAAACAAGTACCAATTTGGAAAACATTTCTGTGCCCCTTCAGTCCAGATCTGGTTCTGTCTGTACACTGTTATAGTATCTACACTGTGAGGTTAAAAAGCGTATCTTTTTTCCTGAGTCACACGGTGCTATGGATTAAAAGCTGTTTTCTCATTTGATTAAAAGCTCATTTCTCATTTATTAAAAACAAACCCAAATCTTAAACATGTTACTTGAAAGGCTTCCCTATAAAGCATGATGATATGGAGCAGTAGTTCCTGATACCTGATAAAGTTACTCACTTGTTCATATTTAATTTTGGTTATTCTTGCCAAAGCTTTAACCCTTTCTGCCTTCTCTCACCACAAATAGCTGCTTAACATTATAGAAGTTCAGTGATCTCCATTTCAGGAGATAGATAAATAACCTTTTGTTGTCTCACACTGTGCTTAGACTAGGAAAACATAACACTGTAGTCCTGCAACCCTTCCTGGTGGAAACAGAGTGTGTTTCAACATAGAAATGTTATTGCCAGCATGGTCTTCGAGACGAAGATAAATGAATTGTCCAGTGAAAGCGCTGATGCCAGCATAATTTAATTTCCACTGGGGCTATTGTCAGTACCAAGTTATTAAAAACAAATATATTGCATCTCATACCAGCAGTATTACATTAAAAGAAAAAATTGCTATAGATTTGGCTGGACCAGAGAAAAGAAAAGCTCACAAGGGAACGAAAGGAAAAAATGAGCAAGGTGAAGGGCGAGGAAGAATGGCAGAAGAACACTGTTTGTGCTAACATTGACAACCCACATTGTCCAGTAAGAATTATGTGGAATACTGCTTGACTGCTGCCTGCTCCTTCTTTACTTCTCTTGCCTTATTTCCCACAGCTTTTCTTTTTTCCTTGTCCTGTGGAGGGTTAGCTCCAGAAAGCATGCAGAGCTGCTCACGCATGGCACCGTTCCATTCAGTCTCTCCCTGGCTTCCTTTCACATGCAGGGCCTCTTGCATTGAATTCAGAGAAAGATTGACTTTATCTAGCTAAGGTCAGTCTTTCCGTTCCCATAGGGTAGTTTACTAATCAAATGCTGAGTTTTATCTCTTAAAATAATTAAAAGATTGAAAACACCAATATTTTTCTCCTTTGCTTCCTAGATGATTTTTAGTGGTTTTGTCCCCTTTACATTTTTGCTTCGCATCAGAACGGTTCTTACATAACAAAAATAATACATTCGCAAGGTGGATAAAGTGTCATTTACAAAATAAGGGTAGACTGTTTATCCCAAAGGAAGAGCAAGCATTTCTCCACACACACACTGCAGTAGAATAAATTAAGCTTTCGTGAAAAAGCTGGTATTTTCAAGAAATCAGTTGGCAAGGTTTCCTTCTATCATTTAAGAAGAGTATAGAACAAAGATTGTAGGGGGTTTTGTGCAGAATACTTTCTGTGGGTTTCAAAAACACATGCATCATCACACTAGTAGCATTCGTTAAATTGAAAATCATATGCACAGGCTTACATTTTAAAAAGGATTCTGTATACGTAGCAAACCTTAGCACATTTTCTGTGAAGAAATGACATTTACAGAATCCTGTCTCCCTAGCCTGGCTACACTTAGCAGCTAGTTTAAAATCTGTGAAACACTAGGTTTCTTTGCACTTAGAGCAAATATTTCATGTCTTTCAAGGATGGGTCTTAAAACGCTGTAACTCTCTCTCTCTCTCTCTATCTTTCTCTCTCTCTCTTTTTACTTTCACTCTTAGGGTTGTAGCAGAAAAGGTGAAAGAAGTACTGTATACACGACCCAGGAAATACATCCACTGTTCCAGTCAAGAGCCCACAGAACCAGGTTACATCAACATTTTGGAACTGGCAGAATCTGTGTGTCGCTATGACTTGGATGACATGGACATCTTTTGGCTTCAGGAGCTAAATGAAGAGCTTACAGAAATGGGTAACTACACAACATGTTTTAATTTTAAAAGCAGCAGTTAATTTCTGCTGTTTGGGTTGCAGTCTGCTGCGTGAGATCTCTTAAAGATCACCACATGAGAATTGAATGGAAATGCTAAGAAAAACAGGAGGTAAAAATGCTCTAAAATAATGACTTGCTCAATCTGTTAATGTTTTATGATTTACCTGTTATGCCTAAAAACTTCTTCACATCCAAAATGATGTGCGACTTCTGCAGACTGAGGCAGGAGAGAAAAAGCCCACACCAGGTGGAATTAATTTTAGGACTTCAAAAGTTAAAAATTTGGTGTAGGAAAAGCAGATGTTTCCATTTCTTAAACTCGAACATATTATTGCTACAAATTCAGAGTTCTGAGGAGCTTGCATGCTGGGTTCTTAACAGACTAATTAAGTTTCACACATGTTAGCCCATTTAAAATCAGCTAAGTAAACTTTCTTTTTTCCATGCAAGTTGTGGGTGTAGAGGGCTATGAGGGGGAGTGAGCTATAGAGAATAATCTTGGAATTATCACTGGAATAACTGAGTTATGGTGGAATAGCCTGTGTGGCTGGCATTCTTCCATGGATGATTGCAGGTCCTTTAGGAAGGACAGGTGGGCAAAAGAGGGAGATATTTGGCATCTCCTGGATTTGTTGTTCACAAACAATGAACCACCTGTAGGGATGTGACAATCGATGGCATTGGCTGTAGTAGCTACGAAACAGTGGTGATCAAGATCCTGAGGGGAGTGAGGAAAGGAGGTAGCCTTCTGGTCCTGGACTTCAGGAGGGCAGGTTTATACTTATTCTGGTAACTGGTAGGTGGGATCTGGGAGGCAGCTCTGAAGAGTGGAACTGCTGAAGAGAGTTAGAGGACTTGAAGGACAGTCTTCTCCAAGCACAAGAAAGATCCACCCAGACATTCAGGAAAACATGTAGATGTGTCAGGAGACTGGCTTGGTGAAGGAGGGAACTCATGACCAAGCTCCGGTGCCAAAGGATGTACATAAGAGGCAGAAGCAAGGACAAGCTTCCCAGGCGTACAAGGATGCTGTTCGCAAAACCAAAGCTTTTTGGGGGGGCGGGGGGCAGGTCTTCATCCATGGACATTTTCAAGATCTGACTAGCCATATCTCCTGAGCAACAACCTTGTCTGGATTCACTGTTGACTCTACTTGGAGCTAGGGATTAGGCCGGAGCCCTCTGAAGGTCCCTTCCCACCTGAATGATTCTGTTAACTCTCTTAATTCAGGGAGTGAGAAAATATCCAGGTATCAGATGGAACAGGTTAATAGCAGAAGACACTTTGTATCAGCAGTCATTTATCTTTTCCATCTCCGTTTATTCATTGCAACAAGGAATCCAAATTAGTAGCCATATTCTTGTGCATGGTCCAGCAGTTAAAATGTTAGCCTCTGATATTAATGTTAGGTGAATATCCCAACCTTTAAAGGTCTGAGTAAATAGTGAACTATGGGCAGCAGCATCATTTTTGACTGAAGATTTTGAGAGGATGCAGTTTGGAGATTCCTTGTAGCTGTGAACATTGTAGGGTTTCTTATGCAGTGTATGTCCTAAAGCTGCGAGCTGAGGACCAGTCTCGTAGCAAATCCTTTTTAAGTGGTTCTGCTTATGTGAAGTTTGATTGGTGGTAAGTGTATATGGCATGTGTAGTGCTCAAGTGAACAGACAGTATGGATTGCCAACAGTATATTTATCTACTATTTCATTTTACAAAACCCAACAAAACAATAAAAGCACTTCTCATATCCGTCGTGCTGATCACTCAAGTAGTGTACTGGATGGTACTGGCTGGTGGCAACTTTGTATCTTTACCAGATCTAAAGTGTTCTTGGTAAGTTTTATTTCCTGGGGAGTTAGTCTTCAGAAGAACCTTGTGTGTAATTTTGAAAGAACATTGTGTGTGATTTTGGATGTCATTAGTGTTTCTTAAAGTGATGGAGGTGGAGGGAGGGTTGTATGGGAGCAGCTAGCAGTTACAGAAACTGCTGTCTTTTATGCTGTCGTGTTTTCTTCAAGGTGTAGTCTTGTGTTTTACGAGCAACTAAAACTTTTACTCCGGTAGTAGTTCTACTTGTATTTATAAGATGCAATTAGCCAGTGAGTGAAAAAGGTTTTCTGTTTTTATTTTATTTTTTATTTTTAGTACATGTGATGGGAGAGAAGACGCTGTGTCTACTGCTTTAGTTGCTAGAAGTTGTCCTTCTCTCTTCCTTCATCTCCGACTCAGTCAGAGGCACCTGACTGTCCTCTAATTGTCCTTCCCTATTCTTTGTTGCAGGATGCGGGCCCCTGGATGAAAACACAATGGAGAAGACTATTGAAGTGCTGGAACGGCACTGTCATGAGAACATGAATCATGCTATTGAGACTGAAGAAGGATTGGGTATTGAATATGATGAAGACGTCATCTGTGATGTGTGCCGGTCCCCTGACAGTGAAGATGGGAATGACATGGTGTTTTGTGACAAGTGTAATATCTGTGTCCATCAGGTTAGTGCCTGCAGAAATGCTGACACTGTCCTGTGGTCTTAGTTTACCTTGGCAAATGTGAAATTTGAACTAGTATTAAATGTTAATTGGAGGGCTTTGTGATTTTCTAGGTATGAAGAGTGGTACAATACTAAGTTGAATTTTTATACCCTGACAGATACGGTAGATTAAGTGGCCTAGCGTGGTGACTGTGTGGACATCTACAATCTAATAGGAACACGAAGTGTGTTCTTGGGACTTGCGAGTACTTAGTCTGTGATCGTAAACAATTTTTTCTGTATTATTAAACCTGCTTTTGAAGATAAGCAGGGCAGGAAATGCTGGCTTGCCCTATATGTGAAGAATCTAAAGATCATTTGTTTCAGAACTGGGGTTTTTCCTCCTTGACTGACTAGTTAATTGGCCAGACACGAGCTGTCCAAATTTAGCCATCTGAAACCACATGTAGGCACTTGAACAGACTGATCTTTTTTAGAAGGCATAAGCACCTGCAATAACCGTGCTCTCAGTCTGAATGTTGCTCACATTTATAGCATTTCAGATGTGGCCAAGACTTCACACTGACTGAGCTCAGCGTAGTCAGGCAGAGGTATCCTTATAATCAAAAAAGGGATGTGAATCCTGTGGTTTCTGTATGTCCTGTTCTGGAAGGGGTTTTTGCTATAAATTGAAGACGAGAAAATTTTTCTAAAAACGTGGTTTTGTACCGACTACAAGTAATACTCGGAAAACGTATCTGGCTGAAAAAGGACCTGTCATCTCCCTGCTCGCAGTGGGCTGGCTTCCAGCCCGGCTGCTTTCCTCATCTGATGCACTGCGTGAAGCAGCCGCGTGAGCCTGAGTGCCAGTAATGCAGCCAGTGACAGGAATACAGCCAGCAGCTGGACTGCCTGCTTCAGCCCCTGCTTGTGCCTTTTCAAAAGTAATGATGAATTTGCGGTCAGAGGCTTGTGGCTGCTTGCTGACAGCTGAGCTTGAGCTGACAGCCTGCTGCCTCCTTCCTCCTGACCCTTCCCCATGCCGGACCTGCCTGAAACAAACTGGGGAGCGTGTCTGGGCTAGAGCTAATCCCAACAACAACAAAAAGTCATTCTGTTCTTAACCTGGATCAGCCCTGGTTCACCACGTAGTGCCAGGTCTGTTTGTCATCACACAGCGTGGAGGTGGGGGGTAGAAGTGCGAGAGATTTCCTCCTTCACGGTGCCCTCTCATGCCAGCTCAAACACACCGTGAAATTACTGGTTTAGTAGTCCAGGCCTCCTCCACTCTTCAGTTGGATTAAATTAGAAAATAGTTTCAGTCCATTTCCAGCCACCTAAATGTGATCTTACGTGTAATGACTCTTCTGCATTAGTAGTAGAAAGAATGCTGGTGGGAATGTGCCACATAAGAGAAAAAAAAAAACTTCTAAAATTTAGGTTACAGCTCCCCCTGTTGGGTGTTTTACAACAGTTGTCACACCAAAATAGCGTTTAGGTTAGTCAGTCTTGGCATTTCCATAACGCAGGATTTAATTCAGAAAAGTCCCCATCTATACAGGCCTGACATAAATGTGCAATGTTTTATGGTATCGCTTCATATTAAATATGGAGGTCTTATAATCAGAAGGTTGGGAAGGCAAATGTGGGAATTTTATACTAGACTTGAATCCAAAAGACTGGTTACAGCTAACGATCCTGTTTTGTTGAGGCTTTCAATGTTACTGTTCCCAGAGACAGTGTTAGGAATGGTGGGATTTCCTCTGAAAGCCACCCTTTTGATAAAGCTTTTGTTTGGAGCAGTTGAGTGGAATTAGACCTTGGTGGCAACCAATGGTTTCAGATACACTCGGCTTTAATGTGTGTGTGTGCAGCAGGAGGTATGTAGATACACGCGTAGTTAGCCATTAAGAACTGCTAGGAATTTGAATCACAAAGCAGACTAATTTTTTTCTATTCTTTTTCCTTTTTGTTTTTAATTCTCAAACCTAGCAAAATTTAAGGGATTTTTTGTTTTCTGAGGGCTTAAATACAATACTCAGGAAATATTTGTAAAACCCAGCACC
Source organism: Morus bassanus (assembly GCA_031468815.1). NCBI lineage: Eukaryota > Metazoa > Chordata > Aves > Suliformes > Sulidae > Morus > Morus bassanus. The sequence continues at coordinate 76,228,944 of CM062568.1, forward strand.
TCATAATTTCAGTATATGCTATAATTTTTGTTGCAATATCATATAAATATTTAAAGTAACAAACAATTCACAGGACTGTAACCACAATGATAATTTTTAATGTTGCAGGAAATGGTCTTCAGTCAAACAGCTCGTATCCCTTCACATTTAAATAGAATTATGTTAGAGCGTAAAGTTATTAGCGGTGGGAGATTGTGATTTTAAAAAGTATTAGATGCAGAAGCTAATTTAAAGAAATGTCTACAGTTGTTGCTTCAGAAATTTAAAAGTCACTACTAAAAGGAAAGATGAATGTTGTTAACACCAGTGGTGGTATGTTTTACACTATAAACATATAATACCAGCACACATTTTAAAAAGAAACCAGCATAAAAAGACTCTGCTTTAGAGGCTGTTTACCTCTTTGATCACTTGACTCGTTTTAAGGTAAAGAAATTAGAGAAGAATTAAATAAAGGCCAAACTGTGCCTTTAGTATTTGAAAACTTTGGTCCATATGAGTATTAATGCTTGTGCGTGTAATCATATCAGTGCAATGATCTCAGTACCTGTTTTCCTCTAAGGCTTGCTATGGAATCTTAAAAGTACCTGAAGGGAGCTGGCTGTGTCGCACCTGCGTCCTGGGAATACATCCTCAGTGCCTCCTGTGTCCCAAAAGAGGAGGTGCTATGAAAGCCACCAGGACAGGGACCAAGTGGGCACATGTGAGCTGTGCTCTCTGGATTCCAGAGGTAAAACTTAATTTCTACCTCTTTCTTTCGTATCTTAGACTCCTCTCTGTCCTTCTTCCTTCTCATTCTCTGCTCTTTTATGCTCTCATGATTTAAGGTATCTGTCTGGCTTAATACCTGACTTTATTCTGATGAGTCTGCACAGTCTGTGAGGACTGGGAGAGGGTCCAGCTTATGTTCCATTAATTGATTACTTTGTCCCCTCCATTTACTCAGCAGTCACTTCTTGGTGTCATTATGGTATCTGAGTGACCTGCTAGAAGGGGTTACTGATGTAAGCTAGTTTTCACTATACAACTGCAGCTTCATTGTCTCTTTTAATTTCTGATGAATTTGTCTGCTCAGTTAGGTGTATAATTTGCATGCGTACATCCACTCTTTTTTAAAGAATCCCCCCTGCCCCCGTCATTGCATTATTTGTGTAGGATGGAGTCTAAGATTTGTAATTAAGGTTTTTCTTGAACTAAAATTTTTCTGAATGGTGGGGAGATGAGGCTTTTTATCTTCTATGTTATATTTTATAAATAAAGGCTTTTTAAATATAATCTGTGCATACATATATGGAGAGTTAAATAATGAAGCTTTACACTTCTTCCTCTATTTCGAATCAAGTTTAGCATCACATTATAATTCTGTAAATAGGAATATTCACTCATGTATAGGTGGGGTTTGTATTTCGTGTTGTATTATTTAGTGTATTGTGTATTGTATTTAGTGTCAGAATATTTCTGTGTTCTTTCTGGTAAGATCCACAGATCCATTACAGTGGATGGTTTAATGCAGGGCGGTAGCCAGATCTTTCGGCACCATGACATCACGGGGATGGATGCCGTATTTTCTGAACCTTCTGCTCCCAAGCATGCAGCCAGCCCTCACATTTGCAAAACTTTGAGGAAGATGTTAAGATTCTGGGTATTTTTTTTTTTTAACATAGCAGCCAAATGTAATGTTTGATTCCTAGCTCTGTCTCAGGCATATATCTGCTTTTCAAGGAGGTTACCTTTGTAGTCGCACTTTCCTTTCAGGCCTGCTTGTAGTTCCTGGCATCTCTTTAAGGAGAAGAGAGTTGAGAAAAAAACAAAAGATTTATTTTAAAATTAAAAAAAAAATCTTCTAACTTTTTCTCCTGTACTTACGAAGTGTCTTGGCTGGAAGCTCTCCTGGCTCTGAGCAGACTGGTTTTCCTAAGAGATCCTTTCTGCCCGTGGCTGCCTTGATGCTGTCACCAGCAGAAGAGGAACCGGCAGGTTTGGGAAGCCAGTGACAGCAGGGCAGGGAGTACACACTGCCTTCCCACCTGCCCACCTCCCTCTGGCTGAGAGAGATAAGCTGCTGGGGGAGCACCCAGGTGGGAGAGCTCGAATCCAGCTGCTCCCACAGCCCCGTTTGGTGGCTCCAGGCCTCTCCGGGCCTCAGGCACCTCCTCCCCTCCACACCAATGCCAAGTGTGTCAGGCGTAGTGAGGAGGTGACACCTGCCAGTAGGGACAGGGAATGCCTCTTGGATCCATTTTCTCTCTGTCTCCTGCGTTGCCACTTGTCAAACAATTCAGTTGCTGGGGAAGCCTTTGGGAATCTCTGCTAAAATGGCAGGTCATTTCCTGTCTGGAGAGTCACTGTGGCCTTACGTGCTGCAGGGGACAAGAAAGACCCAGAGTCTGAAGACCTGGGGATGGATACTTTAGGGGAGCATGTGTATTCTCATATACCTATTTTTCTTCTCCCCAAGGTAGTAGCACACTGAAACTCCCCAAAAAGAAACAGATGAATTACAAAGTCACTGCCATTTCCTCTTGTGGCCCTAACAAAATTGAGCAAGGCAGAATGCAGAGAGGAATGGGCCATAAACATATCTGCGCCTTGTGGTAAAAAGTTCAAAGAGGGACTTCATGAGTCACCAATTATAGGCTAGCATTGTTGCAGGCAATTGCACCAGGTATTTTCCTTCATCAACTCATTCAGCACTGTCTTAAAATGTTTTTTCTTCCCTCCCTTCCTTGTGAGCTAACGCTCTCGAAAGGCTTTCTTGGCCCTCACTTGACTGACTGGGACATTTGAAGGTTTTTGCTTTCCAGAGTTGGTTTATATCCTTTTATTCTTCTGCCTTTATTGTCTTTTAGTGTAAATGTGTAGTCTAGTTCATGTTTCTTAAAAGGCATTCTTTTAAAAAGATTTAAAAAAAATTGAAACACTGAACGAGAAAACTTATACTGAGTGTTTTGAAATTCAAGGTCCTTCTCTGCCTTAGATAAGCCATTACAGTTGTGTCCTCCCTCAATCAATGCGGTGTTTGCTGAAGCAGAAGGTTATTCTTCCTTGCTACAACTGGAAGGGTATCAAATTTGCTATCCTTAGCTGCTGTTGTGAGTGGCCGTGCTCCAGCCGCTGGGCTCCCCTTCCCAGCCACCGAGGCAGATCAGTGTGCGCTCATGCAGCTGCTGGTGGCAGGTTAGCAGAGGAGGGCAGGGTGACTGTCCAGATGGCAGCTCGTGTGCATAAAACATTTGCAGAGAAGAGGCTTCAACAGCCCATTGTCTTCACTCTCTCCCACTCTTAAAACTTCTTCAGAGTACAGCAGTCAAAATGCAACCTGATACATGGTGAAGAAATAACAGAGAAAACAGTTACATGTTACAGCAGATGGATCATTTCTGCCTTGGGATGGGAGGTTTTGGGGAATTTAAAAGGTTGGCCTCTCTGCTCTCTGGATCCCTTGTGAGCAGCGAAGTTCAAACAGACTTTGCCTTGACTCCTCTCTTCGAATACCAGAAACATGCAGGCGGCATGAGGCCAGTATAAATAAATCGCACCTGGCTCTGTAAGCGCCTCTTTGTGCTTTTACAAAGTGGGGTAATATAAACAGGCACCGTTACAAGCTGAATGGACAGTATTTCCAACATAAATGTTTCCTGACCTTATGAGTCCCCTCTGGGGAAGGAGCAGGGAGAGCATTAAAAGGGGCAGAGAGGGACAGGCAGAGGAGTGTCTGTGTCAATTCCCAGCTCTTGCTGGGAAGCACGGTGGAAAGCTGGTATTACTCAGTCTCCAGAAGAATTCACTGAAGATTCTGATTTCCTTCTGAAAGGAATACAGACAACCTGACAAGTTGCTATAATCCCTTAATTCCCAAAGGAAGTCTTGCCTCTTAGTGTAGTGGTAACTGGGATGAGAATTGCAGTCAATCTTTGTACAATATTGTTTCAGAAATACCCGTGCAACTTGTAACCAGCTCTATTTTGAGCAAGGTCAAATTAGGTTGATGAAAGGCTTTTTCATCTTGGAAGCAAAAAAGCTGTATTTGGTGATGTTTAAGAGTGCTGGACATGATTTTGTGGAACCATTCAAGCCTTTCAGGGACAGCTTTGTCGGTTTCTTGCCAATTTTTAGGAAGGTCCCAACAGATTGTTGTTTGTCATCTCTACCTGATGAGGGCATCACATATTGCCTGCCTGTTCTCCTTCTTGTCTGGTAAAATCTGGACCTTCTCTGAAGCATCTCACTATCTTCCTAATGAAGACTTCTGGAAATGCCATGCAGCAGGTTGACCTCAGCATATTCCATAAGATGTGGCTTGCAGTTGGGGTACCGGAAGGTGAAGTACTGTAACAAATATAAAACTTACTAGGGTCAATTAATGTCATTAATTCATGAACTGCTGATCAACTTTTTTTAAATGTGGAAATGATGAACCAAGTAATCTATTGCAAAGCTGCCTTTTCCACCTACTTAAATGATCCTTAGGGCAATGCAATGATAAGGAGAGAGTAGCCAAAACCACTCAGTCTAAGCATAGCAACTACGACTCTCGGACTTGATTGAGCACTACTCTTTTTGGATAAGTCTACCTCACGGAGGTCTGCTGAAGCAAAGCCTTTCCTCCTCAGGGATTAAGCAAGTTTTAAAATGAATACGTGTATCAAGTAGTTGTTAGGTACCCCAAAAGGGAAGCTAGGAAACTCAGCTCTGGCTACTGGCTCTTGTAAATTCAGCAGTTTAAACTAAGTCTTGTTAAACTAATTCATATAACCTGGATTTCCCTAGAAGAGTCTTATTATGGAGGTAATCTGTGAAAACTACTGTAGCATAATGCTCTTAAAGTTTTCTAGGAAAGAAGAATTGCTGTTCAAATCTCAGCCTTAACTGATTTCTGAAGGAATCGGCTTTATTCTGGCCTCACAGTGCCGCAGAGCACCACCTAGGAACCTCTGTTCTTTGACTTCTTAGATCTGACCCCTTTAGGAAGAGGCCCCTGTTCCACCACTGGAAGTACAGATCTGCTCTGTTCAGGTGAATTGTTCATAGAAAGTGTGGAGATCTTCCTAGCCCAAATCAGCATTGTATTTCTGCTTCAGGCAGGTAGCCCTCCAAAGCACACAACTACTAAATTCAAAAAGTGCTGTGTCAGCATCAAAATCCAAGCTTTTTGAAACTGTTGTTCTTGGGACAGAACAGTTATTCCACTGAAATCTATTGCCATGTGCCATTCTCATACGGGCCCAGTTCCGCATGTTGGTCATTCAGAGCTGGCTGACTTTTTGTTTCTGCCCTTGGATAAATCCTGTCCGTCAGGAGTCGCTCAGGTATGCCTATGGAGATAATTTATGTCTGTTTTGGTGTCCAAATTATGGAGGATGGTTCTTCTTTCCCAGTATGGACGACAGGCATGTGAAAACTGGCACAAGAGAATATACCATGCTTTGCAGTACGAGAAGTTTGTTGTATTCTTTCTCAAATTACCCTTGATACAATCTGTAGTTAGGAGAGTGTATTAGAATCACCTCTTGCATTGGGAGTGCTTAGGGGAGAGGCAGAGCTGGGAAGTGAGGCTTTCCCTGGCTGCTGACTGTTTCTGCCCCAAATTGTGAGCTGGCAGAAGTAGCTATTGTAGCAGATCTGTGGATCTTAAAGAAGGAACTTTTCAGGTAAGAATGAGTAAGTGTTCCTATTTTGTTCCAAGTAGCTTGTATTTTGGTACTTTTTAAGTTAGACCTCTTAAAGCAGCACAGAAAAAAAAACCAGAATGGAAGGGAAATAAACTTTAGCATCACTTACTGCAGTGTCTCAACTGGTTCATAACAAGGCATGCTGTAGATCCCTCAAACGTTTTGAAGAATTGCAACTTCTAGCCACCAGGTTAAACAAGTAGTATTCCACAACATTGTTTTCATGTGGGGTCTTCTAGGGTTCCTTGCGAAGAAGCATGAGCGCATGGAGATCTCGCAGTGAGATAAATGTGTGGTAACATTTCTTCTTCTGGTATTAATGGAGAGCTTGTTTTTATTGCCTTGATAACTGCTTTCCATGCTGTTTTTTGTTTACAGGTTAGCATTGCTTGCCCAGAAAGGATGGAGCCAATCACGAAGGTGTCTCACATTCCACCAAGTCGATGGGCTCTAGTGTGTAGTTTATGCAAACTGAAAACTGGTGCTTGCATTCAGGTACGTACTTGTCCTGTGGTAACTCTTGAGTCTATGTGAGAAGAGCAATTTTGGTTTTTCATTTTGTTCTTCCTGTCTTCAGAGATGCTTCACAATGCGGATGACAGTTGGATAGATGCCTACTACTTCATAGCTGTTTGCTATCAAATCAGTTCACTAGCACAGTGATTTAGGAGTTAGTCTGCATTGCTTTCTTTTGAATAAGGCTGAGATGTATAAGGACTGCTACTACGTGGGTCAGAGATCAATAGAAGGGTCCTTCTGTTGAACAGTGTTCACAAAAGAGAAAATAGTAAATTGGGTGATAGCAACTTCAAAGAGATCAACAGGTATTTTTAAGAGTGGTTAGGAAATATGTTCTTTAGGGATGGACTTTTCATATAATTAAGATAATTCTGTCCTTTGTTTCTGGTTTGTTGCTGCTGCTAGTGATTGAGGTTTTTTGTTTTATTTTGTCTGTAGTGCTCTGTGAAAAGCTGTATCACTGCCTTTCATGTCACCTGTGCCTTTGAGCATAGCTTAGAGATGAAGACTATCCTGGATGATGGGGATGAGGTCAAGTTCAAGTCATATTGTCTAAAGCACAGCAAGAACAAGCAGAATTCGCTGCCTGATGTTGATGAGCACCCCAAGAGCGTGTCAGACCAGAAGCAAACAGAGAGTGAGAAAACCAGTTTGCGAGCCCAGAAACTCCGAGAGCTGGAAGAAGAGTTTTACTCACTAGTTAAAGTGGAGGATGTTGCAGCAGAACTGGGCCTTCCTAAACTTGCTGTAGACTTCATCTACAATTACTGGAAATTAAAGCGAAAAAGTAACTTTAACAAACCATTGTTTCCTCCCAAGGAGGATGAAGAAAATGGCTTGGTGCAGCCAAAAGAAGATAGCATTCATACTCGCATGAGGATGTTCATGCATTTGAGGCAGGACCTAGAGAGGGTAAGAGTAACTAGTAAAGTTTTGAAAAAATGGTGGCAGGTGAGCAAGGTCTTTTGTGCATGGACGAAAGTGGGAACGGGGGAAGCACAGGGAGGTGATTTTTAAAATAATAATTTAAAAAGAAAAAAAAGTAAGGCCTTCAACTGCAGTCTCTTGGTATGCTGCATTGCCTGCTGCAGAGACTTTCAGGAACTGTCCCTTCTCGGTCCAGTGAGTGATCCAATGAGAAAGGAGTGCTTCCTGACTTGCTTAGAGGTTATTCCTTTATGTATGTTAAGATGCATGTTTCTATGCACAGTGGATATATTTGCTAATTGACTCTTTGACTTCAACTTCAATTGAGTAAATGTTTTAAAAAAATTAGTAAATTTATTTGACCCAGCTGTAGTTGCTAGTGATACAGATTCAATAACAAAAATGTTACTTTTATTAAATGAAAGTAAGCACAAACAGTGAAGGAATGGGGCAGGCTTAACAAATTCTTATTTTCCACCTTCTGTCTTGGGATGGAAGGGCTCTTGATTTGTACTTAAAAAGGTATTTAGTAATGGTTATAATAGGATGGTAAATATTAGCCAATTTTGAGTTTGGAAAAATCAGTTTGTATAGTTAAAGCAGTAAGTGTTCTTTGTGCATTAAATGCTTTTGGAGAATCCTAAAAATACATTAAAGCAGAGCTTCCCATCCTCATGGTTTGAAGGCAAGTAGGTGAAGTCCTAGATGGATAGCTTCCACAGTGACTTTTTGGCTCTGCACACACAGAAGAATGCTGGCCTGCACTCATAGCACTTCCTGTGACATCTGATTCAGGAGTCTTACCTCTCTTCCTCGCCAGCATGCTGGTGTCAGCTAGTCCTAGGGAGCGGGCAGGCTGAATCGCTCGTCACTCTCTTGACCTAGATGCTTTCACTGCACGTAGCTGCCTTAGGCACCACAGTTGGTTAGCGGTCTGAAAATAACCCACTGAGCCTACCACTGCTTGTGGCTTTACTGAGAAAGAGGAAAAGGAAGTTATCGTTCTATTAGTAGCTAGCTGGGCTGTTATTAGATTGCCAGCTAGCTGGTGGTTTGAGAAGATGGAGCCCTTCAGCAAAATGCAGAGCAGGAATTTATTAGGAAGGCATACATAGTACCTTTTTCCAGCACCTGATGGGGGAGGAAGCCAGGCTTATTACTACTCAGGCTGCCCATTAGGTTGGCCTGTAGCTAATGATGACCTGCAGTTTTCAAGTGCTTAGAGATAGGTAGTGAATGTAAAAAAAAAAAAAAAAGTAACAAAATATAGTAGGTGTGCTAAATGTGATATGGAAACGAGACACTGGAGAAGAGGGGAAGGAAAAACAGGAGAGAGAAAATAGTGTTGTAAGAAAAAGGAAAACAATACAGGGGAGAGAAGAGCATGAAAATACAGAAAGATGAGTGTTAGAACTCAGATTTGTGCTTGTCAGTCTAACTGTTGTCTTGAATCTAGTTATAATCAAGCTCAGATCTCCTTTTCCAGGAGCACTTTGGGTATGGATCCTTATTTTAAAAAAGGATCCGTAACATGGCTCAGATGGAGGGTTGGGATGTTGGTTGGGGTTTTTTTTCTCTCAAGAAACCATTTCAAGTTTTGCTTGATGAGTGGTTGATTTGCATCAAATTTTGTTAAAATTGATCTACTTATTTTGAGTGGAGGTACGTAACAACCCTATGCAACACTACAGGCTTGGGGAAGAGTGGCTGGAAAGCTGCCCAGCGGAAAAGGACCTGGGGGTGTTGTCAACAGCCAGCTGAACATGAGCCAGCAGTGTGCCCAGGTGGCCAAGAAGGCCAACGTCTTATGAGGAGCGGCTGAGGGAACTGGGGTTGTTTAGCCTGGAGAAGAGGAGGCTGAGGGGAGACCTTATCGCTCTCTACAACTACCTGAAAGGAGGTTGTAGTGAGGTGGGTGTTGGTCTCTTCTCCCAAGTTACTAGCAATAGGACAAGAAGAAACGGCCTCAAGTTGCACCAGGGGAGGTTTAGATTGGATATTAGGAAAAATTTCTTCACTGAAAGTGTGGTCAAGCATTGGAACAGGCTGCCCAGGGAAGTGGTTGAGTTACCATCCCTGGAGGTGTTCAAAAAACGTGTAGATGTGGCATTTCAGGACATGGTATAGTGGTGGACTTGGCAGTGCTAGGTTAATGGTTGGACTGGATGATGATAAGGGTCTTTTCTGACCTAAATGATTCTATGATTCTATACTTCATACTTTGAAACGTTTGTTTCAAAGTTTCTGAACTTCCTGTGCCATGAGATTTTTCTGCTCATTTATGCCTTGGGATGAAAATAAACTTGGGAATCTTGGAATTTCCTTTCTGGGGAGAGAAGTTCCAGTTCTGAACGGATGGAGTTGAGTGCTGGGGGAACTATGTTTGGCAAATATCTTTCAACCAGCCCCTGTGCTGTTTCTGTGTTCTGAAAACTCTTTTTAAGTGTTTATCAAGAAGTTTCAGTACCTCCTCCTGTTCTCATTACATTAGGTGGAAATACTGCTGTTAACTCAAACAAATAGTGAAAGTAGAATTATGTGGAACTGAATCATAGAACCATAGAATCACAGAAGGGTTTGGGTTGGAAAGGACCTTCAAAGGCCATCTAGTTCCAACCCCCCAGCCATGGGCAGGGACACCTTCCACTCGACCAGGTTGCTCAAAGCCCCATCCAGCCTGGCCTTGAACATTTCCAGGGATGGGGCATCCACAACCACTCCGGGCAACCTGTTCCAGTGCCTCACCACCCTCATTGTAAAAAATATCTTCCTTATGCCCAATCTATACCTACCCTCTTTAAGTTTAAAACCGTTGCTCCTTGTCCAGTCACTACAGGCCCTGGTCTGTCTCTTTCTTATAATCCCCTTTCATAAAATGAAAGGCTGCAATAAGGTCTCGCCGTAGCCTTTTCTTCTCTCCTCCAGGCTGAACAACCCCAACTCTCTCAGCCTGTCCTTGTAGGAGAGGTGCTCCAGCCCACAGATCATTTTTGTGGCCCTCCTCTGGACCCGCTCCAACAGGTCCATGTCCTTCCTGTGCTGAGGGCCCCAGATCTGGACACAGCACTGCAGGTGGGGTCTCACCAGAGGGAGCAGAGGGGCAGAATCACCTCCCTCGACCTGCTGGCCACGCTGCTTTTGATGCAGCCCAGGATACGGTTGGCCTTCTGGGCTGCAAGCGCACATTGTTGGCTCATGTCCAGCTTTTCATCCACCAGTACCCACCCCCAAGTCCTTCTCTGCAGGGCTGCTCTCAGTCCCTTCATCCCCCAGCCTGTCCTGACACCAGGGGTTGCCCCGACCCAGGTGCAGGACCCTGTACTTGGCCTTGTTGAACTTAATGAGTCAATGCAAGGGAGTTGGGAAAATAAACTGCTAAATGGGTCAGCCAAAACGTGTACACTGCACAAGAAGTCAGAGTGTTCTTTTGGAGGTGATTTACGTGTTAGTTTTGGTCCAGACAGGCCGGCTCTCTTGCGTAGCTTTGTAAAAAATATTACTTTATAACGTTGCAATAATTTTAGGGGAAACAAACATAGTTTAGCTGTTATAAAAATCATTCTATGGAACACTTTGCAGGGAAATTCTGGGAGAGTCCAGTACTGCCTGCAGTAACATCCCCAGCATCGTACATAGTGGAAGCAGGCTTACAGACAAGCAAGTCTTAGAAATTACTTACTCTTCTTTCTTTTGACTGGAATTTTGTGTTCGCTCACTGTTCCTACAGATGAAAATATATTCTGCTGTCTTGCAGAATATACTCAATGCATTAATTAAATTGGCAATTAAAAAAATTCCAGGGTTTTTTTTAATTCATAGTTACGTACGTTCACAAGAACTTTGCCAAGGGATTTTGCACATAATGTTGTTTTAATTCTGTTGCTGATGCACTTTTTTTAACTGCATCAGGATTTATTTTCTTATTGCCTATTAAATCTCCCGTTACTCCTCCATAGGTAAGAAATCTCTGCTACATGGTAAGCAGGAGAGAGAAACTGAAGTTGTCTCACAGTAAAGTACATGAACAGGTCTTCAATTTGCAAGTCCAGCTCATTAATCAGGAAATTGCTGCAGGTAATCATATACATGTAAAATATTTGCAAATTCTATCTGTGTTTAAACTAAAAAATGTGTCCTCCTTATGTTTCTGCTTAGTGTTTTTAACATTGTAAATCTGGCTTTAAAAACTTTCTTCAAGTACACAGTCAACAAAAGTAGCAACATACACAAAACGCTTTAATCTCTTAAAATATTTACTTGGATATTTCTTTATTTTATGGCCGTTTCTGGTATATGCCTGTTACTTATCCATCATTGCGGCATCCAGGCAGCAGAAACGAGCTGGTGGTGATCTCTAGGTTTTCACTTCCTTGGCTGCTGTTCTGTGGTACTGTTTCCCCGCAGCAAGCTCTGCACTGCTGCCTGGTTCTCCAGCTGAGAAGGTTCTTTGCCTGCTGTCAGTAGTTGGTTCCTTCAGGCAAAAGAGAAGAGTGAGTGATAGGAATTGCTGTTCTCATGTTGCCTTGCATGCTTGATGAACAGTGCAAGGAGGCACTTCTTAGCCTGCCATCTGCAGTTACTCTCCTTCCTTCAAAAAGAGTTTAAGTACTCTGTTTTTTAAGAGTGAACAGTAACCGCTGAGGAATGCTGACATACCAAAACCCACTCTGCCCTTCATTTTTATAGCGACCATCTTGGAATAAGGAGCACAACATTTGGAAGAGTATTTTACGTATATATTACAGTGCAATTACTGTTTTTTTTTTAATAGGGAAAGCAGCTATTTCTTCAGTGTGAAATTAAGATCTCTCTGTTCTTTCAGGACACATATTATGTTTTTAATGACCAATTTAGAGTGAAGTCTGTGCTTTCTTTATCTACCCTTGAAACATGGATAGGTTCCATTAGTACTGACAAGGTGGTTTTTTTTTAAACTGTTTTAGATCAGACGAGTACTTTGTAGAAGCAGCAGTACTCTAAAGCACTTTGGGTTTGGGTAAATGGATTTTATTAGAAATGTCTACTAAATTTATTTTATATCTTTACAAATACAAGTGCTTTTTTTAACGCTCATTAGAATAGCTTGATTTAGCTTCTTTGCAATGGTGCTGTGTGCGTATATATACGTACATATCATAAAGACTAATATATTGGGGTGAAAAGACTTCTAAAGCATAGAGAATTTTATAATACAAAGCAGAGAGTTGAACTGAGTCCAAATTGAAACTCAGTTTGAAGCATTGTTTTTTCTCCATCCAAAACTGAATATGAATCTTTTTTATAGCTTTGTTGGAACTACTTCAGTCATATCTCAAAACTGGTTCAATTCGCTGGCTTAAAGCCCTGTAAAAAGGGCACATTGTTGTTTTTAATGGAAATGCTAAAATGCTTACCTAAATTCTGAAACGGTGGATAATTTGGAACAGTTTTCTTTATCCCCACTTTTCTTTAATGTCCCAAAATAATTTCACGCTAATTGTTTGCAAATGCTTCTTACTGTTGAATGACCTTCTAATGGACTATAAAACTTGTTACAGATAACAAAAGGATTACCCTCTTTTAAAAAAGCCTTTTTTTTTCCCCTTCTGCCCCCTTGTCTCTTTCTCCTGTAGGCCATACCTTGACAAGTGCACTAGAGAACACGCTGTTCTACCCACCTCCCAGGATCACCCTGAAGTTAAAAATGCCCAAATCAGCACTAGGAGATTGCAAAAATAACTCACTGAAGCCTGGCAACAGGCCACTTTCTCCTGACAACAACAGCACTGTTTACAGCAAACGGAGTGTGCCGATGTCAAAGGAATCGTTTGAAATTAAAGCAAAATCTTACTCCAGGTATCAGCATGACAGCAGAAGTAACGGGTTGCTGGCAGGGATTGGCAAGCCTCGGAGCGAGGTGAAGGATTCTGGCCCCACGCAGATGCCGGAGTTTCACCGGGGCCAGCCGTCCGGGAAGCCCTTAGCACTCCAGGCTGCTTTGCACGGACAGTCTTCCATTGGGAACGGGCGGGTGCAGCAGGAGAACTCGAGGCTGGCGGCCAAGTCCAACGGTTTGATGGGCAGGGCCGGCGACGTGAGCCAGAGAGACAGCTCCAGCCAGACACCCTATGAACAGGAGTCCGTGCTCACGGCTCACTTGGCCAGCCAGAGTGGTTTCAGAAAATCCACCATAGAACACTTTAGCCGGTCCTTTAAAGAGGCTACCAACAGTCTGGTGAGGACCACGGAAGATCTCCGGTGCTGTGAAAAGCCAACAAGAAGACTTGCAACAAAAGATCGCTTGTGGAGCAAGCAGACGCTTGAAGGCGCTCCGTACCAGGACAACGACGGGTACTGTCCTGACTTAGAGCTGAGTGACTCTGAAGCAGAAAGTGATGAAAACAAAGAGCAAGTGAGGTTAAGACGAAGTAGTTCAGAGCGAGAAAGCCCAAGTAAGGACTTTGGAAGAGATTGTCACAATAGGAACAAAAAGAATATGATTTCTCACAGTTCGGTACAAAGGTGATTAGAAGCCCCCACGGGGTAACTCAGCCTTTATGTATTCCAGTGTACCAATGCAAAGCTCAGCATCAAAAGGTTCCAGAAAATAGTCCAGGACCTACGTTAGGAAGAGTTGTAGTAGGGGATGGGGGGAGGGGAGAGAAATCGGAGTTAGTTTTGTTCAACTGTGAATTGGCTTGCAGTCTTTGCAAGGTTGACTGCATCGTTGCAAAGTCACGTGGAAATCGATGTGTTTTATTAGAGGGTGACATCTGGGAGAGCACGAAGCGGTTAATCTTTGCATAAATTCAGGAAACTGCTTCCCCCTTGCCAGGTTACGTGCGAGGCAATGTGTTCGTGTTATGTCAATCTCGCGGTGGTGGACAGGCATTCGAGAAGTCCTTGCATTGTTCTCATGTGTTGCAAGAGACTGCAAACGGAGACACTGAAACTGCATTCTTATGGCACCTGCAGTATGGCTTTGATCCAGCAACGCACTTGCGGATGTGTTAGGAAGTAAAGCATGTGAAAAGTCCTGCTGGTTTCCCCTGGGAACGTTTGTACTCAGATCTCCGAGCGCATGCCGGTGTGCTCTGCTGGATCAGGCCCGAAGCGACTACTAAGTGACGATCCTCTTCTGCAGGAGGCTTTGAACTGCAGTGGCGTTTGCAGGCTCCTTGCGGAGGGTGGAAGCAGGCGTCGCTGGCGCTGCCAAACTCGCTGACCTCTAGATGTGCCCCTGTTCCTTGCTCTTGCCGAAGGTTGTGTTTCTCTTCACAATAATTTGCTTATTTTGTAAATATACAACTTCTAGTACTTCAGTTTTTTTTAATCTCTGTACATAGTTGCTTGTTGTGGGATGCACTTGTAAATATTTTACCCAGCTAACAAGTACAGATGGCTAATTTTGTGGATAGTGTTTACAAAAGTAGATGTACTACTTCAAAGAAAAATGCTATTTGACACTTAAATTTAGGCAATCACCGGTGATGCCAGGTTCCTCTTGAAACTGAAATTTCATGTCCAGAGGTGTTTGTACCTGGTATTTTTAAAATAAGCTGAATTAGAAATAATTTTGTCTGAACTTTTTATGCAGGCACAAATTTTCAACCCTAGTTGCCTGAAGACAGGCATAGGAGCCTTATTTCTGGCATCTAGGTCTGTAAAATTTTAGCCAGTCATCATTTGGAGGATGTTTTTTTTTTTTTTTAATTGCTGAAAAATTATTATTTTATTAAGCTGCTTTTCAACCTCTGGATCAGTTGCTGTTTCCCAAACTAACACTTTTTTGTACGTCCTTTAAAACTAGCAGTTGTTAAGGAGTGATTAAATTTCAGCCAGTACTGAGGAAGTGAGAAGGGAGGGAAATCCTTTTCTGTTGGTTTCAATGACAGGGGATTTTTGTTTGAATGCAAACAAACTTCTTGTTTTCCAGATGGTGTTGTGTTGATCAGCAAAGCAACTGCACTGTTTTTCTCTGAAATGCTGCACGTTTCATAAATACGCAACATCCTCCGTCCCCACGTTGCTGGTTGAAACGGGCCGTAGGTGGTGTAGGGCTCATCATACGGCTCCTTTCTGTTGAGGGTTCATTTTGTCTAGAAACAAAAGGTGTCCCCCACCCAGCGTGAAGATGACTATGCAGAATCCAACCAACCACCTGTTTTTCTTCATAACCTTAATTTATTGCTTTTAGCTTGGGAAATGGCAACGACCTTTTTAGATTTGTTTTGAATTTTGAAATCTCCCTGGTTGCAATAGGACTAGCAGGTCAGGGGCTGGAGGACTTTTCAGTAGTAAAATAAAAAGAAAGTATACTTGGCAATTCTGCTCTGTTTGCTTCATGCATCTTAATTTTTTTTTTCTTCACTTCTTGATTTTATGTATATTTGTGTAATTGATCTTTCTAGAGCTGTATCTTCAAAATTATTTCTTTTGGTGTAAATATGCAGTAGCATTTTAGGTTTCCACATATTTTATTTTAACGGGAAATGCTTTGTGTTCTAAGCCATGGGTCATTCAGACTAAGTAAACAAATGTCTGTTCATTTGTATTCCAGTTCTGACTCTCTTAGTTCTCCTTCGATATTTATTAGTAATCCTCTCTCGCTGGTCATGAAATTTTATGAAGCTTGTATTGGGAACACTTATCTGGGAGGTCAGCAAAGCGTTCATGTTATTTTGTGGCCGGAAGCCTATGACAGAAGGGAGGGAAAATGGTGCTTCAGCAAAACTCAACGTTTCTGCTCTTCTGGGGTTATTAATTCAGTTGTTTCCAGTCTGGGCAACGGTTTTGCTAATTTTTACATGATTTTAATAGATATATGAAGGAGCCCTTGGTTATGTAGTTCTCAAGTATTGTCCCCAAAGTGCATTTGCTAGTTTTTATTGTGTGTTCGGTGGCTAACTGTTTGAAGTATTACCTCTTAACCTTATTTGTCAAATTTTTTTTGTGTTTTTGCATTTTGTTTTATATATATAAATATATATATATTCAATTTTCCAAGATGGACTCGGTCTTTTTCAGATGTCCCCTTTTTACAAGTACTTTTTCATTAAATTATGAAACTGCTAACAGTATTTTCATTTGTTGTGATTTATTCAGGGCTTTACCTTCTGTGTCTGGCAGGTTGTTCAACTCCTCAGTCTAACAGCAGTGTTGTGTCCATCAGGAGGAAATTTTTTCTGCCAAGTTGGCAATACTTTAACAAGTTGAAGTGTCAAGGAAAACCTTTCCCCTTCAGCTTCCCAAAAAAGAGTCGCTGAATGCTATTTTGCTGCGTATAGCAAATAGTCCAAGCCTGGCTTTTGTTTCTGCCTAGCTGAGCAAATGTAACAGACCATTTGCTGCCCTGGCCTCACTTTTTAATATATTTGCTTATGCCTTAGTATGACTGTTTTTCCCTGGTTGGACAAATTCAGTTATAGAGGCAGAGCCACAGCCAGGCCTTCTGTCTCATCCCTCTCCTCATACACTCGCACGCACGCATGAATACTTAATGAATACTTAACAGACAGCTATTGCCGTGTGTGTGCAAAGGACAAATCAGCGCAAGCAAGTTCCCGGGTTGATGTTTTATATCGGTTTTGCGTGACCTGATGCTGTAGTTCCCCCTGCTCCCACAGGCTGGTGCTGTGATATACCTTGCTGCCAGAGAGGAGCTGTTCCCTGTGCCTGAGCAGGGGAGAAGGCAAAAAAAGAGGAGGAAGATGGAGAGAAAGGAGCAGGTGTAGCTGTGCAACTGATCCGATAGCATCTCTCCTGCTCCGATTAACTCGGTAGCTGGCAGCGTTTGAGAGGGACCGGGGATGCGCAATCTGCGCGTTGGAGTCAGCAGTGTCCCTCCTGCCTGCGGCGGGTCGGGCAGGGGCAGAGCGAGCCACGAGCTGAGTGGCCAACATGCTTGTGGCCTTGGCGTAGGGGCAGGAGTGCTGAGCGGGTGGCCCCAGGCAGGCCAGGAGCGGAGCTAGAGGTGGGTTGGGTGGAATGGAGCAACAAGTTCCTTGGCTGAAAAGGAAACAGGAGGGGGAAAAAAAGGAAAAAGGCAATAAAGGTGCATACAGGAGAGAGGAAAAATCAGTACTAGGAAGAAGCAGTAAGTGTTGGATTGTCAGCCATTTTTCAGGGCCAGGATTTCTCCTTCCCTAAAGGCATTCTTGCAATGGATTCCAGCAACAGACCTCATTTTTGTGACTTTGTGACTGGCAGCCTCCCATTCCCTTTCCAAGTACAGCCTGCTTGTGGCTGGGATGTTGGAAAGACAGGGCCAAGGAAGGAAACTTGTATCTCGTTTTGGGACCAGCTGCTATTGGTTTGTAGAGCCTTCACAAATAAGTAAGTGCAGTTACTTGTTGATGGTAACTGGGGCCAAGCTCTCACAAGCACTAACGGGCTGCGCGGTGATTCCCAGCACCATCATTTCTACATTTATGCCTTTGTCCAAAGAAAAATGTTTCTCAGCTATAACTCGCGTATGTCATTTGTAGAATGTTTGTTTGCACCATGAATCCCAAACCATAGGAGGAATTGCAAATTTTTAACTATGAAAAATAAGCCTGAAACCTTCACTTGATTTTGATGTGGTACCTCACCGATGACTAGGCCTTGGCATACTGGCTGTCCTGCAGACACATGACACGTGTATCTGATACCTGGGAGGGACTGAGCGTTACAAAGTGTTCAAAGCCTGCCTCTGGGAGCTGCAAAGATAATCCAGCGAAACCAGTCATTTTGATCGTTGCGAGTTTTGATGATCCCAGTACTCGTGAAGGTTTAGCACTGCAGGGAATTGACGCATCTATTGGGAAAACATGCTTTTGATGTGAATTAATGAGCAAAAGGAAGTTGCTTGCACAACCTGGGAGCTTGGCATGCAAGGGAAAAATACTGGAGAAGGGCAGATGGAAAACAACGGAGTGCCTCACAGACTCCTGGGTTCTGGTTTCATGAGAGATGCCCTGCTACTGCTGCTTCTGAATCTTCCTTTATGCCACCTTCATGGCTGAACAGGCTTTTGCCCTGCCTGAGATGCAATTCTCCAACATACCCCTCTTGCAGAGACCATCCTGGGATAACTGCTGCCGGGCTCCACTCCTAACCAAGTCAGCACATCTGTCAACCGCTGGACTCTTCTGGAGCGATGTGACGGAAGTGGATTAAAGCGACTGCAAGCACAGCTTTCTGAAACGAAATGTTACATAGCGGTTGGATAAGTTGTTTGAAAATAGCAGATGTGCATGCCTATTTCTGTTCCTCGAGTTAACCCCTCTGCAGATAGCTTGGATAAGTTTGCACGACTACATTGTTGTGTAAGGAGAAGCAGCCTTGGATATTTGCCTATTAGTTTCCCCACCTCTGTGAGTACAGCTTCCAGATAGTTTTTCTCCTGTAGGCCTCTTTTGGCTGGGACAACCTCCTGGATCCACCTTGCCCCTGCCCTTTCTCTGGGACTCTTGTGTCAGGCTGGGCAGACCCTCCCTGCCTTCCCTTGGCTTTCTCAGCAGCCCTGAAGATGGGTATCTGCCTCGCCTAGGCTGCCTTATCTGAGACGTTGTTTTAAATGTCCGGGTAGGCTCTGGTAATGGCACCTTTATAGAATCATAGAATCATTAAGGTTGGAAAAGACCTCTAAGATCATCAAGTCCAACCGTCCACCCAACACCACCATGCCTCCTAAACCACGTCCTGAAGTGCTGCATCTACACGTTTTTTGAACACCTCCAGGGACGGTGACTCCACCACCTCTCTGGGCAGCCTGTTCCAATGCCTGACCACTCTTCCAGTGAAGAAATTTTTCCTAATATCCAATCTAAACCTCCCCTGGTGCAACTTGAGGCCATTTCTTCTTGTCCTATTGCTAGTAACTTGGGAGAAGAGACCAACACCTACCTCACTACAACCTTTCAGGTAGTCTTTTGACTTAACCCTCCTCAAGACCCTTTATCTGGTTTCTGTTGTTTTTCCCCAGGTGCTGCCCCACCCACCCTCGTCCCAGAGAAAAGCACTGGGCAAGGCAGGAACACAAGGTGTATTTTGACAGAGTTCCGTAACAGCTCTGGAGGTGTTATGCTGGCCGAATCGGTGGGCCAGTGTCCTGAGGAAGAATTTAAAATCTAGCACAACAGCAACATATAAAGGAAGATGCCTTCAAGAAATCTCCTGGACATTCGAAAGCCTTTGTGCTTGTGACTGACATCAAGACGTGCCACTCTCCATATTTTCTGTGGACTCAGCAACCACAGGGAGTCCACTGGAGTAGTACCTATAAAAAGAAAATGTGTTACATGCCATTTGGGAAAATGGCTCTGGCACCTTTGGAAGTGCAGGCTCTAGTGAGGGAAGGAGATATCTGAGGGGAGGAAATGGCTAAACTAGCCCACCCACTTCACCTGAAACCCTGAAGTTGTCCAGCTGCATTCCTTTGTAATCCATCTCTCTTATCTCAGAAGGGTGGTGCTGAGTAGTTTGGGAACCCCTGCCCCGGCATCACTGGCATTTCAGGCTCCATTTGCATCTGGTCAAAGGGAGCCTGACCAAAGTACTTCCCCTCCTCAAAACTGATGGCTGAGCCATTGTTCTGTTATCTCCTCTAAAACGGAGTAGGGGCATTGCCTTACCCTCTCCCTTCTGATTATTCCTTCTACAACAAGCCAGCCATCTCTCCTGGCTTAAGGAAGGACAGAGGCCAAAAGCTGGGTGAGCTAGGTGATGCGGATACCCATAAGCAAGTTGTAGTTTACACATATTACGAATGGCTAATACAGAAAACAGACTTCTCTCAAATTGTCTGGTTGAATGTGCTAAATTAAGCTCAGAGCAGTTGCCCCAAACCTGCAGTTAATTTGAAGTTTGCTTCTGATTTGGGTCTGAAGAAGGGCTTGCATGCCTGAAAGCTGCAAACACTGAAAGCACTGTTGCTAAATGAGCTGCTTGAATGAAGGGATGCTGCCTTTCCCTGAAGTCCTGGCTCCCTTGCACGGCCTCCATTGTGGCTGTAATTTTGCAGCTGTGGTAGCACATATCAATGCTCTTTTTTTTTATCCTGAGGCAAGCAAAATGCAAATCGGGGTCATGGGGGAGGGGGGTGGGGTACAAAGAGCAGAATAGTAAGGCATTAAAGAAAAATGTCTTGGCTGTGCTCTGCTGAAGAACGCTTTCTGAAGTGCCATGTTCCCCAGCTGCTCCGAGTGCAGAGCAGAGGGCTAGAAAGGCAAAGGCTGGGCGCTCGAGCTTTGTGAGGCAGCTTAAGGTGGCAGGAACTAGCACTTGCAGGTGCTGCCGTGACGAAGTTGGAGGTGCACGTGTGACGGTGTGATGGGTGTTTGTGAAACACTCGAGAAACTGGCTGCGCTGGGAAGGGCCACATATTTGCTTATAGCACTACGTTCTTAGGTGTGAGATGCTTTTTCATGAGACCGTGGCCAGCATGTAAGAAAAGATGCTGAAAGAAGTCTGCATAAAAACTGTAATAAGTAGAGGGTACCGTTGCCGGTTCTGTGAGAGAAACTGGACTTAAAAGCCTTAAAATGCTAAATGCTTCAATACGACTTCATGGTAATTTGGGGCAATCCTTTTTAGAAAAGATTCCCCGTTTGCGATTCTTAATCCATTCTGCATTAACTTCTGTGGCAGTGTGACAACAATGGGTGTTAGACTTGATGTAACATATAAATTAATCAATGGGCACAAATCTGCTGTAACAGCCTCGTGCCACCTTCTCCCAAGGAGACATTTGCAAAGCAGGACAATGGTGTACTTTGGCAAATGTTAGAACCGTATGAGTATTTAAATACATGCCTGTGATCATCCAGACTAGCAAACAGTTGAGACTTCTCAGCAGTTTGATCTCTCCCGGACCTACTTGTTGCTTACTAACAAACAAAAGCTTCATCTGGACATGCAAGTCAATTCCAAGAATTATACCTCGCTGAAAACAAGTGTGTGGCAGTGCCAACTCTTGCTTTCCAGCCAACTGATTGCACTGACTGATCTTATATTTCTACCTCTGCTCTTGCTTGGTGTTGGGTTGTTTGGTTTGGTTTGGTTTGGGTCCCATCCCTCCACCAAAATGCAGTATTATCTGCTAGCGGTAAGTTTGCATGTGCTCACTATGGTTGCCCTAAGGGATGTAACAGCAGGGCAGGCTTACGCTGAGGCAGTAGCTTTTTGGGCTCTGTGCCCTTGGCGCAGTCCCTGCTCTCAGCCGCACCTTGCTCAGCTGCGGAGGAGGCCTGACAGACTCCCTTCGTGCGGTGCGGTGCTTGGAGGCAGCGATAAGATGTGGACATCTGATACACGGCATTTGCTCTTTGTACCAGGCATGGGTAAGGCCTACAGCCCTTTGACCTTCAAGCAGGGAGGAGGACTAACATAGAAGTAAAACAAGAAGACTAAAGGTGACAGAAAAAAGATTAAGATGGCTCTAAAGACGAAGAAATGACAGGAGCAGGCTCATAAAAGGAGAGAACAACTGTGACCTTCCAGGAACCAGCATAAGCAAATACCGGTTTCTTTTTATAACCCCTGAAATCGTCCAGCACCCCTTCCTGCCTGCAGCCCTTACAGGTGGGGGGATTTTTTCCAGCTCTGTGGCACACGGGGCCATTCTCCAGAACTGCAGGGCACTTCCTAACTGGCGAGAAGGGCAATGGCTTATGGCAGGCTCAGGGAACCTGCAGGCTGGGTGAGGGCTGTGACTTCACCCAACAGGATTGGCCATGTCACAAATCTACTCCTTATGCTCTTCGTGGTTGTGATAATAAGATTCCCTTTCCCCTGCTCCCTGCAAAGCAGGAGTAAGTGTGCAATGTGCCCTACCGCATGGAATAAACACTGAGCCACCAGTCACTTCCTGTGGAAGCCACGGAGGTGCTGCGTGTGCTCCCTATCGCTCCGATTCGGAGGCCGCAGAGTAGACATTGTGGCTGTGATACAACAGCCGGAGGTTCCCGGCGGGGAAGCCACGTGGCAGCACCACCTTCGGCAGCTATCTCTTCGGTGCTCTCCTCTCCCATGGTGAACCTGTATGGGCAGAAGACCTCAGCTGACGCTCTCGGTGAAGGCACCCCCCAACGAATTCCTCCCCGCTCTACCTTTCAGCAAGCCTGGATTAGCCATTAGAGAAAAGACAAAGCAGGAGTACTGTCCCATGTAACTAGAGATCAAAGTTCAAAATATTTGGCGCTTTGGAAGAAGACCAGAGTTTGTGTTGTAACCCAGTGCTCACAGCAGCTGTTAATTTTCTCCCAAGGTGTGTGCCAACACACAGCTTGTTTTGATGCCTCCAAACCATGCCGGCAAATGCCTAAGTCAGCAAGGAGCGGAGAGACTGGCCAGGTGGGTTGAGCATGTGAGTATCTCCTGCTGCTGAAATCGGTAAGCTGTTGCATTGGCCACGTATCCCAAACGACCTCACAGCGTGCAAGGACAACGGGAGAGCAGTAAACGTGGCTGAGCTTTGTAAAAAGCAATAATTGTACTTTACTGTACTTAAAGAATTCTTTGCATACGTTAATTTTTTTAAACCTCTGGATCTTCTTTCCTGGTTGTAAAACATATTTAAGAAAGAGAGCTGTGGCACTTTTCTTCTGGATATTTGTTTTCTGTGTTGGCAGTCACAATAATTTGCTTGCCTCAGGTCTGACATGAAATCCTGCTGTTTGTTGTACAGCACTGCTGCGGGGGCAGAAAGAGAAAATTCAGTGCTAAGCACTGAAGTAACGCCTGTAAAATAAAAACCTAACTGCTCAGGTAAGATGACAATAAGTTAATAAATATCACATTAGTCGTCACTGAGGGAAGCCTACATGAAACAGCGGTTGGTAAGGACATGTAGCCCATGAACTTTCTAAATATACCACTAAAACAAAAACATATGACCAAATGAAGCCTGGGGCGTGAGCACCTGCTGTATGAAGAAAAGGTAACCCATTAAAAATGTTTGACAGGAGATAATTGTCAATAGTAAGGTGTACGATAAGGAACAGATAAAATCTGTAAGAGGAGCTGTGAGCTGTGCCCCCTAAAAGAGCCCGGTGGGTGCTGCTGAGTGGGTGCTGCGCCGTGCCCCTTCAATAAAGGGGCAGCTACAAGCGCCAGCTGGGAACAAGAGCCTGGCTGGGGGAGAGGCTGGTTTTGGAGTAGCCAAGTTAATACTGGTTGATGGTGTGTCAGTGGGGAGCCAGCCTGCGCCTGCCTGGTGCACCCCGAGTTGCCAGGAGAAGACACGTGAGCCACCGAGCAGCGAGACTACAGCAATTTTGGCATCGTGGATCCCTACGGGGATGACTGAATCCCAGTCAAAAGGCGATTTGTCATGGGATGCTGGAGAGGAGAGCCGGCATTTACAAAGCGCCTTTTGCTTTACGACTGGAGGCCTGGGAGCCGCGGCAGCCCTAGCGTGGGGACAGGCAGGCACGACGGAGAACCGCACACGGAAAGCTGGATGCTAGCCGCTTGCCTCGCGCCTTTGGAAGTTTTTGAAGTGAAGAAGGAAGGCAGGGCGGGCTGAAGGCCCTACGTCTCCGCATAACCAGGGGATTGCTGCAGGAGCTGTGGGGAAAAGATCCCCGGCGCTGGAAGGCAGGGTGAAGGCCCGGCGGGTGCCTAAACCACAGCGAGCAGAAGGCGCGCCGACACCCGGCCTTTTGGAAACCACGTTCTCCAGCGAGCGGAGAGACTTGGCCACCGCGGGGAGAAATCCCTTCTCCCTCTTCCTCCTCCCCGCAGCTCTGGGAGCGGGGAGCCGACCCCCCCCCCCCCGGCTCCAGCACCCCCGCTCCCTGCGCCGGCCTCAGCCCCGCTGCACGGCGAGGCCCTCAGGCCGACATGGCCGCCCCCGCCTCCCCCGCGGGGCAGGACGAGCCCGGGCGGGGCGGGGGGGCCTGACCCGACCGACCCACGGCCCTCCCGCCCCCGGCGCGGGGCACCGGGGCCCGGCCGCCTCCCCTCCCCTCTGCCCTCCCCGCTATAAGAGCGGCGGCGGGCGGCGGCCTCGGGCTGCGCCGCTGCGAACAGGTAGGGCCGCCGGGGCGTGCGGTTGTTACTCTTGCCTCGTTATACGCATTTCGGTGACCGCGTCCCACGCGCGCTAAGAGGGGCGCTGAGCAGCCGGGCGTGCGGGGGCGGCCCCTTCCCTCCCGGGCCCCCCGCACCCCCGGGTTTATTCCCCCCCCCCCCCTTTTCGTTATCCGTCCCCCCATTTTGTTTTTTTAAAACGCGAGGGCAGGCCGGGCTCCGCGCCCAGGCGCCCTCCCGCCTCCGCGCGGAGCCGGGTGCGCAGGCGCCTGCTCTCGGCGGGCGTCGGTAGAACCGGGACGCTTTCCCCCGCAGGCATGTCGTCCGTTACGGTGGAGTGCGTGTCCAAGGAGGGCTGCAGGCTCGGCGAGTCGCCCGTGTGGGACGAGAGGGAGAGCGCGCTGCTGTGCGTGGACATCACGGGCAGGAAGGTGTGCCGCTGGAGCTCGCTCACGCAGCAGGTGCAGGCCGTCGCCGTGGGTAAGGGGCGGCACGCCCGCCGGCGGCGGCAGGCCTCGCCCCAAAGCCCGGCTTGCCTAGGCCGGGGCTTGGGCCGGGCGCCGTGCGCAGGCGCTAGATGCTGACCGGGCTTAGGCCCGAGAGCTTTTCTTACGATTTTGTGCCTACGGGTTACGGTTTTATCTACTTCTCTTTCCTGTGACGATGCTCACAACTTGCTCTCTTTCACTCCCTCTTTGCCCCAGAGGTGGAGTTCCGCTGTTGGTATCTGCGGGAGTTTTGTTACTGACTTGAATGCGCAGTGCCCGTAACGTTTTCTTTATTAGAAGAAAATTTGCCATAAGAACTTAAAAAGATGATTTTTTTTTTAAAAGGTAACAGTATCACCAGCTGGAGTCTCAGTAGTTTAAGTATTTATTCCAGAACGGAAGAGATATGCTAGCACTCATAAAGAAAGAATTGCAGATTTACTTTTGGATGTGATAACATTAATGTTTATGTGTCCGAAGACAGCTCCTTAAATGCTTTAAGTATTTGGATTTATTACTTTCTCGTGGTCAGTAACACTTGGTGAAAATCATCTGCTTTTGCCCACCCATAAGCTCTTCACATTATTCACAATAAATTGATCTGGGCTTGTCTGCCCCTCAGATTACTGTAGTTACCGGTTTTATGGTGAGAGAAGGTCTGATACTAATTTTGGAAACATTGCTTCCCAAACTTATTTCCTCTTACCTTAGCTGAGGGAGCATGCTTCTCCCTGCCTCCCCCCTAACATGGACCTACTCTCAAAGGTGTAATCTTCTACTCGTGGCCTCTCTGGAGGCGTCGAAGGAGTAGTAGCTGAAGTAGCTACTCTTTTTTTTTTTTGTGTGTGTTTTTTTTGTTTGTTGGGTTTTGTTTGTTTGTTTGTTTTGTGTGTGGTTTTTTTTTAACTTCCCTCTGTTTGGTAATGAAATAACTGTAATTAATAGCTGTGCCTTTGGGAATATCATGATTGAAAGACCAAAAAAACCCCAACCACCCAAAGAGTGTGCCGTGTGATTAAAATAGTGGGTTGATGTCCAAAGTGGAAACTGAGAAATTACTCATTAGTGAAGCTTATAGAGAATTACAACTTTCCCAAGCTTAGCAACAACTTCAAATGCCCTTTTCAGCTCCACAGGGAAAACACCACTACATACATAACTGTGCCCCGCGGGAAGATCTTTGGTCAGTTTTCTGTTCAGCATAAAATGGTGTTGCAAATAAATCAATTCCTGTGGGTGCTGCTTAACAATCTCTCTGGGGTGGCTGTGGACTGAGCCAGGTGCAAGGGCTAATACAGCCTGAGCTGTATTTGTGTAGTGAATAGTGGGGTGGCTGTGGCTGTCCCGCTAGCCTGATCCACCCCTTCCCCTGAGGTGCTTTATCTAGAAGGTATAGGGCCATTCTTGTGGCTGTCGGGGGCACCCGGAGGACCGACACCTCCAGGGCCAGGCAGGCAGGGAATACAGGCTGCTGTGCTTGGGGGCTGCTCCCCCTGGGGTGGGAGGGAGGGCCTGGGGCTCCCCGGGTGGAAGGGCTCCTGTGGGACATGGCCCCAGGCATTCTGCTGGGAGAGCAAACGGAGAGTTGCATTCCCACGCTCTGCCGGCCTTTGCCAGTGCAGGCACAAAAGCGCTTCTATTGGCGTGGTTACCGGCAATCTGGAGAGCAGTAAAATGACTTCCTTTGGTGTGTGCCATGCAAGGCTGCGGGGACTCTGCCAACCTCTCTGTGCTGGCACGGGAAGGAGAAGTGGCACCCACTCACCCAGCGTTGATGAGCCCAGACCGCCAGGAGCCTCAGCAGCGCGGTCACACGCCTCTAGGTGAAAGGAATTCCTCCCCTCTAAATGAAGGAGTTGCTCGAGTTGAGCCTGCAATCAGCGGTGCATCTCAGGTGCTGGGGGCAAACAGCATTTGGATTTCTAGTGTGGTGGTACCGCTGCTGGGGCTGCAAAGGGAAGGGGTGCCCAGAGCCAAGCGCAAGCAGCCAGAAAGGAGCAGCTCCTCTTGGCAGCAGTGGTGGCCGGTGATGGTTGTAAGTGTCTGGGAAACTATTGCCTAATTATACCTCTGTAAAGCTACAAACACAAGAAATGTTTTATTTTTAAATTAGAAAGTTGGCGATTAGTTCCATGCATATTAAATATGATCCTAGACTTTATTGCCCTGTTTAAAGTTATTATTCCTTATATTGCGTCTGATTGTA
Organism: Morus bassanus; assembly: GCA_031468815.1. Classification (NCBI taxonomy): domain Eukaryota; kingdom Metazoa; phylum Chordata; class Aves; order Suliformes; family Sulidae; genus Morus; species Morus bassanus. The sequence goes on from CM062568.1 coordinate 76,255,751, forward strand.
GGCTTTTACAGAAATGTTATCTTCACACTCATTTCTCTGGGTTTTTTTTTCTAATTTTTTTTATAATAACCTGCAATTGAGGTTTTACTGCATAATAGCTCAAACAAGCGTAAACTAACCATGGGGCATTTACTAATTTTCTGTTTTGCTTTAACTCTTGGAAAGCTCTGCCACTCCTTGGTGTGTTTTTGGTGCTGCTGGAGGCATGTCTGAACCACAGGGCAGACTGTGGTGCAGGGGGTGGCTCTCCTGCCCAGTGTGATCTGTCCCAGTGCAGAGAAACTCTCTGTCTCCATGGATTGCAATGGATCGGCCGTGCAGGGCTGATTTACCCAGGAGCTGGGCTAAACAAACACAGTTGCTCCAGAGCTCTTGGGGCAATCGAGTTTTCTCTTGGGGAGGGGGGAACCCACACAGTAACATGTTGTAAAAAGCATAGATGCCTGTATCTGTCCCCCTTTTAAAGCACCTAGCAGAAACAGGTACTGGTAATGATTATCGCTCCTGGGAGCAGTGGTAATACTCAAGTTCCCTGAGTTTGTGTGTCCCAAACTGGTGATTCTCATCGTAGCAACTTCCTGTACGCATTAAGTATGCCCTTTTGGCGTGAGAGAGTCTCTTTCTATGTATTTAAGCATCAGTTTTGTTGGTAGAAAAGTAGGTTGTTTTTCTTGCCTGTGGTCTCACTGAGTTCAGTGTGACCACTTGTGTGCCTAAAGTGGGCAGAAAAGAAATGTCTCTCCATAGTACATATCTCTTCCATTCCACCCTGTTTCTAGATGCTCCCGTGAGCTCTGTGGCTCTCCGGAAATCTGGGGATTACATCATCACCCTGGGAACCAGGTTTGCTGCTTTGAAATGGAAAGAGCAGCTGGTAACCACCATTACTCAGGTGGACAAGGATAAACCAAACAACCGATTCAATGATGGGAAAGTGGATCCTGCAGGGAGGTATTTTGCAGGTATGCTGCAGGCGATTCCTTCCTTCTGCTGCTCTGTTACATTTTGGTGACGATGCAGTGATCAGTTGTAGATGCAGCAAGTGTTCGTTCATAGTTAAATGGTGGGTTTTTTTTTTTGGTTGTTTTCAAGCAGAGTTTAATCCCATTTACAAATCTATTTGTATGACCTGGACACCATCTAATCAGGGCTATTTTTTTTTTTTCTAAAAAGAGGCCCACTATTCAGAGCCTGCCTAGTTTAAGACACTGGCCCTGCCTCCCCTCTTTAGTCATGCCTGTTTTGACTGTTAGTAGAGTGCCAGTAGAAAATACCTTTGCAGTAAGAAATTTATGATATTGTAGGGTTTGTTCTTTATAAAGGGGAATTTATAGATGGTATTTCTAAAAACTATGTGACTGTTCAGCCTGGAGAAGAGAAGACTCAGGGATCTTATCTATGCATATAACTACCTCATTGGGGGGTGGAGTAAAGAACAGGGAGCCAGGCTCTGATCAGCGGAGCCCAGTGACAGGACCAGAGGCAATGGGCACAAACAAATTCAGGAAATTCTGTTTAAATGTAAGAAAACTCTTTTACTGAGGATGATCAAACAGTGGAACAGGTTGCCCAGAGAGGCTGTGGAGTCTCTCCATCCATGGAGATACACAAGACACAACACTGCCCTGAGCAACCTGCACTGGATGACCCTGCTCTGAGCAGGATGATCTCCAGAAGTGCCCTCCAACCTCTGCTATCCCGTGATCCTGTCCTCCTGGTTTTTAAAATGCCATTCTGTGCATCTGCCCTGTAGCTGGGTCCCTAGGCTTACCTTAACTTGCTTTTACCCAGCCTCTCAAGAGCCAGTCTCAGCTGCCAACTTTGAGCTGCAGTGATGAGATCTGTTTTTGAAAAGGCTTTACTAAGACTCGTTGTGAGGGAGGAGAAAGTTTTTTTCCAGTCTCTCTGCTACACAAGATGTTAAGATTGGTGGGAAGTTAATTGCTGACCACACCTTTCTTAGTATTTGAATGACTGAATAAAACGTTTAGCAGAAATCACGCTGCACACCATTTCTGCCACAGTTCAACAAAAGACCCAAAGGCTGCGTTTTGTCATCTTCTGCTAAAAGCAAGCACTTTTGAACTCTACCTTTCTCTTTTGCTTTTAACTCAGTTTCTTCCCCAAATTTCTGAAGCCCCCACACTACTCCCTTCCACGTTCGCAGTGTGGTCATCATAGCGAGGGGCTGCCACCAGACCTGGAGGGGAGAGCCCGTTCACTCTGAACCTGCTTTCTCCCCTTTGGCTCTGCACAGGTACGATGGCTGAGGAGATTCGACCTGCCGTGCTGGAAAGACACCAGGGCTCTCTGTATACGCTCTTCTCCGACCTCTCAGTAGTGAAGCACTTTGATCAGGTGGACATTTCTAATGGGCTGGACTGGTCGCTGGATCACAAAACCTTCTTTTATATTGACAGCCTGTCCTACTCAGTGGATGCCTTTGATTATGACCTCCAAACCGGAAAAATTGGTATGAATCGTTGTATTCTAAAATAATCGTTTGTGCCTAAAGATTGTGAAGTTTGCTTCCACTCTGGATATTATGCAGAGATGGTCAGAGCTTTGGGAGCGCTTCTTCAGAAACCTCTTTAGAACAAAACAACAGAAGCTGTATTAACATATATCTGCGCCTGCGTAGGCTCCTAGCTCGAACTAGTCAGAGGCTGTTGTAATATATAGTAATATATTATAAATACAATAATACTAATATATAGTAATATACTATAAAGTATTTAAATTGCATGGCAGAGTTTGAGTAGTCATCTGGACTGCTGTTACTAAACACAACGTGTATCTGATCTTCCTGTGTAAAAAGGGCAGAGTGTTTCTCGTATGGCTAGATTTCTGTGGCTGCCTGTTTCTTATCCCTGGCAGCGTAGGCAAAGTAACAGAAAAGCTTGTAGTCTTGTGCAAAACCTCTGCTAGCTTCTCTAGACTTTTTTTTACCTTGTTTTGTTTTTTAAAGTACAAGCTTTTAGATTAAGATTCTGCAGAGAGAGCTAAGCAACAACTAGAAAGCAGTAACTCAAAGCTCTTCTTCCTTAATTTATTTAAAGGAAAACAAAATAACCCCTTAAGGGCTTCTACAAGCTTGGGCAAAAGAAAAATTCCAGTGACTTGGACTAATTTGCTTTTGAGTACGTGGGCTGCCGTGTTTTGCTTTAAAAGAACCCAGTCGATTTGATGTTTAGTTTTAAAACTGTGAATTTAAAGTCTTTTTAGGTGTAGCATCTTGTCCCGACGTCTCTCTGCTATGGCTTACAACTGAATTTTTCTTTAGTAAGTAGGCTGGTGCTCTCTCTCACTCTCTCTCTCACACACGCACCCATGGTCACTCGCCATCTTTCTGTGGGCAATCTGGCGATCCCCAGGAGCACAAAGGAAAGCCACTAAAAATATTGCTACATATGAGAAACATTGAAGTTGTCAGAGCATAAAATAAACAGTGTTGGAAAGTTGGTTTTAATTTTCTTTAATAACATTGGATAAAAGTTCAGATAGAGTTGTTTGTTTTTAGGCTGACAGTATGCCTTTGAAGTTGATGCTTTCCCTAACTCTGTGTTTATATAAACTCTCAGCTTATACATCTGAAGGTCAGTTTTGTGTTGGAACAGTGATTATTGGCACGTTCCAGCAATCTGTTTGAAAAGTCTCCAGTTCTCTGACGGGAAGCAACCCATACTTGAAATAATCCAAACTGCTTTTAGAGCAAGTAGTTAATTTTCTGGGTATATATAACATTAATTTATTCAGCTATTCATTAATAGTGTAAGTAGGGAACATGAGTATTGCACTGGAAAAGAACAGCAGAAAAAAGGATTATACTTTCAATGGATAGAATTGATCTACAGGCTTTCACGCTGAGAAACAACTGTCTCACGAAACAAACAGGGCAGCAGACATGATCTATTTCTTTCATAGCAAAGAACTTGGGACTTCAGCACAGCTTTTGAAAATAGTAGTACGAATAACAACTTAGTTTTATTGTGGTTTTTCTATGCTGCAGACAACCGTAGGAGTATATACAGACTAGAAAAAGAGGAGAGCATTCCTGATGGGATGTGCATTGATACAGAAGGCAAACTCTGGGTAGCTTGTTATGATGGTGGGAGAGTGATTCGTCTTGACCCAGAGACAGGTAAGTCCTTGCAAAGGGTGGACTGGAATTCTGTGTTTTTTACCCTTCACAGAAATGGTATATCTGCTCTTTTTAAAGTATTACTTTTTTTTTTTAAAGCAATTGTACATCCTTGCTCTCAAGAGTTAGCTTCGTAAATAAGTCATCTTTGTTCCCAGCTTCTTTTGCGTTGGAAAAGGTAAAGTTGCTGAGGGCATTACCATTACACTTGTGAATTGTTTGAGTTAGCATCCTCTTGCATCCTCCAAACTTAAGATCAACATTTACCTTATTGATAAATGATGTGGAAGAAAATGAATAAGCCATGAAATGGCAAAGATGACTTAAGCCATTTTTTTGGTCTTGTTTCTTCAGCGTAGTGTATTATTTTGGGCAGCCTACTGAGGTTAATACAAGTTCCACATGACACCGATGCCGACAACTTTTTTTATTGTTGAAAATTATTTATATGATAAATTTTGCAATTGAAATAATAAAAACTATTTAATGAATTCCACAGCATTTTATCATTCCCACAGTAACCTCTTCGGTGTGCCCATTGTCTGAGCCTGTTGTTCATTGCTACTTTCATTTGGACTTTGGTGGTCTGCCAGGCATGGTTTAGTTTGGGTAAAAACCACTTGTGAAGTATTTCAGAGAGACTGAACCACACTGTCTGCCAGGGGCCAGTGGGTGAGAATGGGAGCGTGATTTTGACAGATTCCAGGCAGCACAGGTTTGCATAATGCAACATAGGAGCAACTGCACTGGGTTGCATCTGGGGTCTCTTGAACCCAGGTCCAGCCCTAACAGAAGTCTTAGGGTTTTGTGGGGCTGCAGATTCAGGGATGCCAGCGTCCCTTGACGCACGCCTCCTCTGCAGTGCACAGCAGACCCTGGGACACATGTGCACCAGGAGGGTCAGGCGGCAGCCTCTCTTCTGTCTCTGCTGGAACATCTTACTTGAGGCTCAGGCTGTGCTTTTCCCCTCACCTTTTGATTTGTACCCATCCAAGGTCTTGCCAACCTGTGGGACTTCCTCGTGTCCTGCAGAGTCTGCACCCCCAGCCCTAGGAGGAGAAAGCTCCAGCTGGGAGATCCCAGCAGCTCTTGGACCTGTTTCTGGTCGCACATCTTCCCCGTTTGGTGGGCAGAGCACTCCTTGGTGACCCCCGCCAGCCCTTTGAATACCCTCCCTGAGCAGTGGGCTCTACCATTTTTCCTCTCTGATTCACTGTTTCTACCTTTTTCCTCTTGGCCTTCACTTTCTTCCTTTTTCCTTGTCCCTTTTGGAGGTGTTTTCTTAAGGGAAAGCAAATGGGAATAGTGTCCATAAACAGATGCATGGGGAGACTGTAAGAATAGGGAAAGCAGAGTACATATCCCGAAAGCATTCCCAGCTTTCAACTCTGCTCAGCTCAGAGTCTTTCAGAGCTGGGTGTGATTTTGGTGTACCGGTAACTGCCAGCGGATTTTCAAGTTTCTGTGAACTTGTTCTGTCTCCCCATGCCCATGTAAAGCTCCCAGCACCCGCAGCAAGTAGTAGCAGGAAGTTTCACAAGCTAAGTGTCCATGTCAGAGAGCTACCTTCTTTGTGAATATCTCATGCTTATCTGCCCTCTCTGCACTATCATTTTAAAGTAGAATCTAAAATCTGCAATTTGCTGAATTCTGAGTCAATTGTAACTATTTAGAGAGATAACCCAGAGAGGTTTGAGGGGAACTCCATAAAAGCCTCTTTTAATGCACAGTAGCTATTAAGTGTGGCTTGAATGACTGTCAGCCAGTTGCTGATACATCCACTGATAAAGAGCTCATCTAAAGCATGTGAGGGATTTTCAGGTTTCACTGACAGCAAAGCTTGGACTGCATTTTTAGGGGAATGGATGAGGAAACTTGTTTTTTTGGCGTCTTTTTGAAGTGAAGGTTTTGAGGTTCAGGGTGAAGCGGCTTTTCAGGTCTAAGCTTCTTTAGCCTAGGTAGCTGCTGCTTTTAGATTCAGGATGTGCTACAGGGAAAGGCTGTGATGACTGATCCCACTGGGTTTGCAAAGGGCTTGAAAGGGATGTCTGACTTGTACGTTGCCAAGTCTTGTCTTGCCTTCCAGTCACTTAGTGACCTGCTAGTTTTATGCAATCCTGTCTTTTAATTAGGAATTAAATATTTTCCAGTTCTTCCTAATGGATATATTTTATATCCTTTGACTGTACAGGGTCTAAAAGATTTGTTAAGTTTCTCTCTTCTACAGATACCAAGCATAGATGATACTTCAGGTGGATTTCAGTGCATCAAGGTGCAAATTTTCTTGCATCTTCAGGAAGACATTGCTCATCTTAGAGCTTTGTAAATAATATCTTCTGGGACATTATCTGCTGAGTCCACTCTGCAAGTACTGTCTCTGGGGCTCATGCCTCTCCTGTAGTGCATGTTTTCTCCCTTTGAATGCCCTCTCCACTCATTTTCTCCAAGGCATGGCATCAGCCAATTTCTAGGGTGGCCCCTGAAGCATTTTATAAGCTGCGATGTAGCCATGTAATCCTTCCACTGCCAGCTGACTGGATAACCACAAAGTGCTGCTAGAGCCAGTTGGCAGGAGTGTTGTCTTAGGACTCATATTGGTCCTTGTCACTCTCAGGCAACAGACAGGACTTCTTCTCTCCCAGTTTTCTAGATATTTTGAAAAATCTGTTCTTCTCAGGTAAGTAACAGGTAACCAGACATGCAAATAATCTCTGACAATCTAAGTGCCATTACACTGACTTCGATTTTTTTTTTTTTTTTTTTTTACTTTGATTTTTGTTTTTACTTTGGCCATGGTGGGTCAAAGTATGTGCCAAATAAGCTTATTATACAGCCTCAGGAATTCCAGAGTGCTGAAACTTCCCTGGCTGTTGCATACAGGAGGCTCTTTCACCACTGCTCACTTGCTGTTTCCTTCAGGGTTTTCAGTGAAACAAAGGCAATTCCCTCTCAGTCCTGTATTCTGGAGGTACTGGTTACATCCATACTAGCAAGTAAAATGGATCAGCAAATGTCCTTTAGTCCTGCACCATATGGCATATTGTACCTTATTTTGCGCAGCCAGGCTGTCTTCCCACACCAAACTGTCTCTGGGGAGCAGCATACCCAGCTAGGTGGGCCAAAATTGTGCCGGAACTGCACCAATGGCTCTGCTTTTGCCTGTGCCTATGTCTATGCCCCGCTTAGTGTTGCAGTACAAGTGGAGCCATTTGGTCTGTGCTTTTGTCAGTTCATTGCAGTGCTGCAAGGGACCAAGGCACAGCTTGTTGGGTGAGGGAAAAGGTTTTAGAGCACATAAAAAGGAAGACAGGTGCTTGCTTTGATAAGCACCTCCTGGGAAATGGTGCCCACTCTGAAGTTGACCTAATACTTCTCATAGGTGTTAAGTGGGCCAAACTTTCCACTTTTTCTTTCTCTTTGTAGGGTTCCCAACCTCAAAGTTACTCTCCTGCTGTTTCAACACATCGCTAAGCAGTTAGCTACTGTAAGGGGACCAAGCCCTTTGCACACACAAATGAGGGGTCAGGGAAGTTACCTGTTTTGTAAGGAGATTCATGTATGTGCTTTAGCATATTTCTAGAAAGAGAAATTCAACTGTAGGTAAATAAAATAGGCTTGGTGGGTATAAGCACTTACTGCCCAGAATTAGGAGGAATTTTAGAAAAACCTGCTGTAAGGTGTCTCGACAGCCTTCTGGTTAAGGCTGGAGGCAGCCTGTTTACTGCTATCATTAGGATGATAGCTATTTGTTGGTATAATAAACGTATAGCATTATTTATGAGCATGCTAAGTTTCTTGTAAACTTCAGAGATGTCCCATGATCCCTATTTTATGCAAGCTTGATTTGAAAGGCTATTGAAATTTCAGGAAAAACTTCTAGGAATTAATCTTCCTTAACTGCAGGCAGTAGACGTGTAGCACGAGTTACGCCTCAGTAGAGCTGCACGAGGTCTGCTCGCTCCAGGCTTCCTTTGTAGTTAAAAGTGGAAAAGTCAGCAGGTCTAGGGCATGATTCATGTGACCTGTTTTAGGGAGGAATTATAGCCCATTTCCATTGACTGCATGGGCAGCCTAGATGATGAGCTCAGATACAGATGTCTGCGCTGTGGATGTTAGCATTTAATTAGAGGACAGGCTGGGATTGGGGGGTGGGTGGGACTTGTTTGTGATAACTGAGACTGAAACTTGTCAAATGATGCATTGACAACAACACGGTTTACAGAAGTCTGGTTTCTCCCTGTCACGGTGCTCATTGGTATGCTGAAATTCAGCATGAAACCTCACCCCACTTTTGCGGAACACCTGGCTCCACGCCAGTTATTCACAATAATTTGTTTAAATTTCTTGTCGTAAGTAGACGAACAGGAAACGGCATGCATGTTTTTTCTCCAGGAAAAAGACTCCAGACTGTGAAACTTCCTGTTGACAAGACAACTTCCTGCTGTTTTGGAGGAAAGGATTATTCTGAAATGTATGTGACTTCTGCCAGTGACGGGATGGATAAAGAGTGGCTTTCACGGCAACCGCAGGCTGGCAGGGTTTTCAAGGTGAATGATACTTTTTCCTGCCGTTTTAGAAGGCCATTTTCCCCCTCCTGTGTTTTTCAGGTAGCAAACCAGTTGGGAGTGCTGGGAAGGAGGAAAAGGATGGTTGTTAGAACATCAGCCATGTATGTTAAGCTATTGTTCGCATTTTTGGTTCCTGTTGCAGGACAAGAAAGTTAAATGTATTTAGAGATTTGAAAATACTTTGGGGTTTAAAATTTGTAACAACGCTGATACTGCAAATTTTCTATGCCATCACATCTACTTCTCCCCCTCCCAACACAGGTCGAGGTTTCTATTTGTTATGGAAAGAATGTGTAAACTGTGTTTTAATCAATGGCAGGCAAAAGCATCTGCTCTCATTTACTTTCTAGTTAGCTATGACTAAACTATCTCTTCAAAAATTTGTCACCCTGGGATTTGTTTTAAAGCCCTGCTCTTCAGTATGTGTGCATACCGAAGGTTACATTGTGAACTGCAGAACTAAGGCTTAGCGGTATCTGAGAAGAGGCTTTTGGGGAATGGACTCTGGCCTGCGATTACTGAGCTTTAGAGTGAGAGCGTAGGTTGCAGTTCCTGGCTGTGATGAGCTGCTGTGTGCAAAACATAGTAGGATGTCAAGTTGGAGGACACAGTCCTTTTTTAAATTAAAGCACGTCTAGTTGTGAAAGAAAAGCAAGTGTCTGATACTGATGAATTATTGCACTAATCTTTTTTTTTTTCTTTCTCTGTTTTAATAGATAACAGGGCTAGGGGTGAAAGGAGTCCCACCATATCCATTTGCAGGTTAAATATACACTCTTCAGAATGGATTAGAGAGGACTGACGTAAGCAAGACAAGTCGGAAGGTCTCATTCTGGTGTTCAGCATCTTTTGCTTTGAAACCGTGACACAACTATAGTATCTCATCAGGAAAGGGTGAAAAACTACAGAAATACATGGAATATTTTAAAACTGATTTTTTCCCCCTTTAAACTCTATTACTTTAAATATCTGATGGTGCTTTTTCTGTTGTGCTAGAAGGATTCTCACCCTAATAAACTACTGAATGTTGTAACTTTCTTTTATGATTAAATAATGTTTTAATATCTTTTCTTTTTATTGTTTGTTCTCCCATCTCGTTTGCAACTTCGGCTGTATTGACTTATTGATTAAACTACTTGTACTGTCTCTTTTACATATTTTCAAAGTTCCTCATAGAATATCCATTTGTGGTCTTACCGCTGCTTTAACGGGAACTTCATTTGTCCCGTGATGTTCTCAACAACTGAAACATTAATGCAGATTACTGTGCATCTGCAGCTTCCTTTTTACATTACATTTTTAAGGCCTCAGCCGTGGCTGTGCTTAAATTAACTTTGATCGGCTGGAGCCAGTCATCATCTCACCCCAGTGAATGTCATTATGTTGCTCATTTTGTTAAATATAAAACCAAACTTTTGGTATGAAGAACCATATCTTTGTCTGTCCTCCGAAGATCTCAGCCTGTTTTGGGGAGATCTGCAATGACAGGAAAGCATCAGGCATTCTTGGCCATTTGTGTTTAAAAGAAGCCACCACCTGCGTGTACCTTCTGTGGGACTGAACCCCCTCAGAGCAGCCAGAGAGGCAAGAGGGGCTCGCATGCCCAAGTGGCCACTGCTTCTACAAATGTGTGGGAAAGGGTAATTTCTTCATAGCACCTGTTACAAATAGCAAGCTTAGTCACTGGGTTGCTTTTTTGCTGGTGACTTCAGGTCTGTATGTGCTGAGACAACTGTGACGTAGCTCAGCTGGTTTTTAAACTGCAGGTTTTGCTCTTGACGTGTTACGTGTTCCCATGCCTGTGCACCTCCATCTACAGCTGAAACAGCTATCCATCCCCATCGTACTGTGTGAGCATCTCCCACTGACTGCCAACAAGAGAGCCTGTGCCTGTGCGTTTTCTCCACAGGTAGCTCCAAGAATTGGTACATCGTGGTTTTCCAGTGCATCTTCGCAAGCCTGCTGGAGTTAGTTTCTCTCTGCTGGATCTGCTTGTGTCTGCTGCCCTCCGAGTGTGCAGTGGGCGACTTGGTAGCTGCCTGGCCCCTGGACCACACCGAGGCCTCGGTGCTGCTTTGAACCAAGGGGCATGCAAGTCACCATTTTCCTTTTTTAAAGCATGAGGGGGTATTTCTCAACAGCTGGAGAAACGGGTTTAAGCAGCCCCCCTTCAGGGCAGAAGATGAGCACGAGGCAGTGAAGGCAGCTGGGGCTTGTTCTTTGAGTACCCACCGTCCTTCCTTTGCTTTATGTGCTACAAAGTAATCTCAAAGCATGGGAGAGGGCAAGTTTATGAGTTGAGGAAGATGGTGAATGTGGCAAATTTAGGACACTGATCTCGCTGAAGTCATGAACCTGGCGATAACCGCAGCTCAGGAATTGTGTTGTAGGGCTGCTGTGATTGATCGCTAACAGATGTTCGGAGATGCAGCAGAAAATAAGTAGGCATAAGCACAAATAAGCTCCCTCTACCATTGCTATTGTGTTGCAGAGGTTCCTGCACCATGAGGTTTTGTACCTGTGCTCACCCCACCGTGATGACAGTAGGGCAATTGCCAGCACAGCACAGGAGACCTATTTTTGTTGTTGCTACGCTAGAAAGGTAACAGCAACAGCTTGTACAGGCATGAAAGGTCTGGTCAAAGATTAGTTGGTCATTGCTGGCCAAGAGGCACCTGAGAGACACAAGACATGGCCACTGGAGCCCTTCATCCTCTGTGCTGTGCTTGGGTGGCCCTGGGCAGACGTCTGGGGCACACATGTCTTTGTAAGCGTGGGAGCAGGAGCAGGTAAAATAAAATTCTGTAGAGATTTTACAAATAAATGCCACCTCCCCCTTCTGTAAGATCGCCTGCCGGGCTTCGTCACGCTGGTTTCACGGGCATCACATGAACAGGAAGAGCCAACTCTGCCAGGAGACTTGTATTTTTAACATTGCTGAAATGCCCTGGGAGCGTGCCTTGCTGCAGCCTCCAGTGCAGAGGCCATAGCTGCTTCCCGTGCCCCAGCCCCGAGGAGCCCAGGTGGGCCCTGCTGGTGTATTTTGACCTGAGTCCCATGACCAAGCGCTGGATCCAGCAAAATGGAGCTTAGCAGTTGCCAGTTCCCTCAATTAGGGAGGCTTCCTGACTTTTGTTTAATCCCTCGCTTTTTAATGGCGCTCACCTCGTTGATCAAAGACTTGCACTGATTTCAATTAGGGTTGAGCAAGAACCTAGTGACAGGAAAGGCTGTATCAGGAGGAGCAGCTGCTGTGCCCTGAAGGGTTTCTTCACCCTCGTGACCAAAATCTATAGTCATAGGTGAAGCGTATTTATTCCCAACCAAGCTGGAGAAAACTCAATTAATCCTTTGCTGGCAAAATAGCTCTGCTGAAATAAAAGCAGGCGGCACTGACTGCCTGGAGAGCTCCTGTTCTTCCCATCTCCAGCACTGGGGAGGGACCAGGCCCTTCCTACAAAAGGGCGAAGCCACAAGAAGATAAGCCTTGGCTTCACTTTTGGACAACGCTGCCGAGTGGGATATTGCCAGGGTGAGTAGCTACACCTGTGCCTGCCTGGGGTTTTTAATAACTGTCTTCATTAGCTCTGACCATGTCTGTTGTGATCTGTAAGAGGGAGACAGACACAAAAGATGGCTCTCTCTAGGTGAAGTATGACTTTAAGAGATTGGGACAATGAAATTATCTGCAAAGTTGAGTTTCTAGGGCAATGAAAGCTGGGATGGACCCTCGAGGGGAATAAGCGACACAAGTGTAATTTGGGGAGTTGTGAAAAAAAGAGGGGAGCGATGGATTTACTAAATATTTGTAAAGCCACAGGAACAAATTCAGAACTATTGTCTGAGAGCATGCCTGTAGATAACAGAAGACAAATACAGTTTAAATATACCACATTAATATATGTGGTGTGCTAATGCCTTGATACACTCTCCCAACTACACTATGCTGATGAAAAGTAGGGACTATATAAACAATTCATAATAGTTGCATCAGATGAGACCAAAGCAGTAGGAAAGGAGAGAGGAAGCCACCCAGAAGGAGATGCTGCTGTGGGGTGTCAGCCAGACGTACAGGGGCACGTGGCTGCCTTTGGGCAACTTTACTATAAACTTCTGCTTTGCAGTCCAGCAACGTTAGAAACAAATGAAGTACGTGGCAGGGGCAGGCTCTTTACGTTGTGGAAATAGTTAAAAGAATAGCTGGTTGGCTAGGAACAAATATGTGCACCTGCTACTGCAGGGTTGCACCACTTGTTGACAGAGTCCACAAAGCCTTTGAGATGTGTCTCCTAAAGTGACTGACCTCTGGAATGGTCGACATGGGGATGCTGAAATGGTGTGCCGAGGGTGGGAAATATGATACCTGAGCTGGTAGTCTAGAATTCAGCAGGGTAGGAATAAGAGATGGTGCAAAACACGGTGGGGCTGTCTCCAGAGCATTTGCAGCCACCCAAGTAAATGAGAGAGACATGCTCCGGTAGTCTTTTCACGGCTGCCATCCTGCCTAGCGCCACTGATGATCCAGCATCCAAGCTGCTCGCCAGGAAAGCAGCGTATGTTTTTTTTTTAAGTTGTGGCCAGGCAAATGCTTCGTCCCTCTGCCTGACTTGATTTTACTTTGCCACAGGCTGTGGTGGGAAAGTCAGTCAAGTCACCAGAAGAAAAGAGCTGAATGGGAAATGTGGTTTTCTCCATCAAAATTTCTTTTGAAAAAAATGCTTTGGGAAATACTTTGCAGAAAAAAAAAGATTATTGTCTTTTTTTTTTTTTCAGCTGGGAACCAGTTGCTTTTCTTTTTAAATAAAAGCAGTTAAAATGATTGTAAACCAGAACTTTCCTTTCAAATATGTCTTCCAGCTGAAAATGCTGTGAAAAAAAAAATGCATATTGTTCTACATGAACCTTCCTTCAAAGTTATCATTTAGGTTAAAAGAAGGAAAGTGGAGGGTAATGTGAAAAATGTTGTGAGAACAAGTAGAGGCAGAGGGTTTGTGCTGAAATGAGATGGAGCCGATGGCTCAGGCTGGGAGGCCAGGGAAGGCTGAGAAGAGTCCTCAAGGCGCCCGTGACCACTTTGCTTGTAATGCGGCAACCTTGGCAGGAGCTTGACTTGAAAATATTACTGGCTTTTTCACTAGAAATGTTTGAATTTGTCTCCATCTTAGGGCTGTAATTTTTTAATCTCCAAATTTGGATTGATGGTGACTATGATAGGATAATACTAGGTCTATCTTGGCTATTTGCTTATCTGGGAAAAATATTAGTCCCATGAATCATTTGAACATCGAAATAAAATGTTCATTAAAGTCTCGCATGAGTAAAGAAATGCATTGCTCTTGCATGCTGGTTTGGGGCTGATTCCTCCCATGTGGCGTCTGCCCTCGCTGAGCGTGGTGGAGGCAGTGACCACCAGCAGCAACCTGCCTCCCGCCTCCCCCCCTTGCTGCAGCAGGCAGGACCTGGAGAGGTGCCCTGTCACCAAAACGCTGGTGGTGGCTCTGGCTCACTGCCCGGCTTGAGCTCTGTCCCCACAGCAACTCTGCCCTGGTCCCCACCTTGCTAGACTAGCTGCTGCGGGGGGGACCCGCCGTCACCTACCTCTGCTGAGGGGGTCTGGGTGGGAGAAGGCACTTGGCACCTTCCGCCTTCACCTCCCACAGACAAAAAAATGGCAGATGCCAAAGAAGGAAAAAAATAAAAGTCTTAAAAGCCAAGCAAGATATCGCCATCCTGCAGCATCCGTGGCAATCGCCGAGGCACCCTGGCCAAAGCCTTTCCCTGGGCGCGCTGCAGGAAGCAGCTCGCAGCTCTCTGCCAAGGCGGGGATCGGGCTTTGCATATTCTAGATGAGGAGCCCTGGGAGGAGGGCAAGTGTCTTTGCACACAGGAAGGTTGTGGCACAGCTGGGAATACAAGCCAAGTCTTAATGATGCTAATAAGCCTTAATCACAAGACTATTTTTTTCCTTATTGTTCAAAGTACTACAAAACCCTCCCCTGCATCTTTTATTAGCCTCCCCTCTTTATCACCTGAGACATTAATTTGCCCCTAAATTTGGGAAGACTGGGCTAGCCCTTGGGGCAACTGAATGGTGCAATGTCTCAGTTTCCCTCTTCCACTCTCAGGATACGAGAAAAATACTGAGCAAGGATTTTTCCCCATCACATGTTCTGCTGCTGGCACCGCGAACCAGACCATTCAGAAGGGCTTTGGTCCATGCCTCATCATTCATGTGACTGCTGACTGAATACAAAATGTAAAAGGTTACCTGCTCAGTGCAGATAACATCAACTATTGCACATTTTTAATCGTCACTGAAAACAGCAGCCAGTTTCGTTGGACCAGCGCTGGAAAAGAGACACCAACCCAGGTCTTGCAATGTTTTCCTTCCACAGGTGTGTTGTTGTGATGAACTGCAGAGTTTCACATAGGTGTCCTCCAGCTTGGTATAAATATTCAGCTTTGACCAAGGGAGAAAGGTTCTTAAAATTTCTCGGTTTACACAGACCGTTGTTTCACTGTATGCCCATTAAAAGCTTTAACTGTCTGCCTGCCTATTCAAAGCTTCAGCTTGAAATTAAAAATGAAAAGATCTGTGCTTGCACGGGGGACAGAGGGAAACAGCAAAGAAACCTTTTAAGGCCTGTCATTTGTATTTCACCTGTATCTTAGGCGTACTGAAATGATCAATTTTTGTCCAGATCATTTGAAAATGGATGGGGACTGAGGATTAGAAAGGCTATTTTCAAATAGCTACCAGAAAGAGGTTTTAGTTTTTGGAGGAGTCTGGATGTTTATACATCAGTTTTTCATTCCTACCAGGAAATTTTTCTTACGGTCTTCAAATTCTGATAACTAAACAGCTTATCCTGGAAAATGTTCCAGTGATACCTGTCAGCCCCTTGCTCTCTGTGAGGGCTTTGGGCATGAGTCCAGAGGCTAAAATGTTAACAAAATGTTGCAGAGAGGTTATGGGCACAGTGAATGTGATGTTCTTATCCTCAGGGATTTTGTTTGGGGAGAATATGGAATGATTTAGTGCTTTCTGCTTGGAATTGCTCTTTTTTTTTTCCCTGCATGCTCATCTCTGATGGGCCAGTGCTATGGCAAGCAGGGTGCAAGGTGTTGCACAAAAAGGTGCCAGGCGGCAGGATGCCTGGGGAGTGATGAAGCCACTATGTTTTGAACTAGGCTTTTTGGGGTCATTTCCTCATTTTTCCCTCTGAGATGCTGTATTCTGTGAAACACTGCTGCTACATAGCTCCATGGTGTGCCAGCAAGGAGGGTGCAGCAGGAGGTGGACCACTGGCCACGGCAGGGGTGACCGGTGGCTACATCCTTGCCAGCTTGTGGGGACTCTTTTGGAGGGTAGCGCTGCCTCTTAGGGTTGGACGACCTTTCCTATTAAAAGCCTCCATTTTCAGCTGCTTGTAAAAATTAGTGTAACCTCACCCAGCAAGGCACAAAACTTCCCTCCTACTTGCCTTCCTCTTAAAAACAGGGGGGGGGAATTTGAGCCAAAACATTCAGCTGCTTGAAAAACCCCACAGCTGGAGGGGCACACAGGAGCTATTCATTTGGTGGAAGGGAGAGATGCTGAGGCTGGGCATGGAGCTGGGGAAGGCAGACGTGTGCTGGGGCTCCATGGGACAGGGCAGGTCTCCGCAGTGTCGCAGCAGGGGCATGACAAGGGTAAGCAGGCAGCTGGTGCAGGCGGGTTGGTTTCTCCCCTGCCTGTGCCTTGTGAAACAGCTGGCAACGGTGTGATTGCGTACTCCCTACGTAGCATGTGGGACGTGTCTGTGAATCAGTATTTCGCCATGGCTTATCTGCCAGCCCCTGTTTTGTTGCTGCAGAAGCTGGAGAAGGGGCAGTAAATGAAAGGGGAGCTGGTGGGAAGAGGAAGGTTTAATAAAGCTCAGTTGGGTCAATGAAATAAACAACGAGACAAATACATGCTGGCTGCTTCAGATCTGGTGACTTTTTGCCTCTGCGGGAGCGACACAGATGCTGGGCTGCTGCTGAGCCCCGTCTTCCCGCAGGGGCGAGAGCAGCACTATGTTTTCCGGACCACGATACCTTAAAGTCAGAGTTATGTCCCTAAGCATCAGGTGGCAAATATGGCAGCCACATGACACAAAACATTAATCCAAGAGAAACTCACTCCTCCAGCTCGAACACGGCTTAACAGGTTTTAGGAGGTTTTACTAGCATCTTGCTGCCTACCCTCATTTACACTTTAGACTGATGCTTTTTGCTTGCACCTTTCTGCGCCAGAGCAGGTTGCTGCCCAGCTTCTCGTGGCCATTTTTCTTGGGAGGGTATATTTGATAAATGGCTTGTTTAGACCTCACCTTGGCAGCTTGACTCGTTCCATGCATGCCAGGGGCTGGGGAGCAGGGAAGATCCTGGGTCCCCAGCCCTGGGGTTTCCACTCACAATGAGTACGGGCTCTTCCCACATAGTTTGAAGCACGGTAGTGCTAATTAATTATCTGTAAACCTTATCACCAGCTCACCTACTAGGAAACAAT
The DNA here is from genome assembly GCA_031468815.1 of Morus bassanus. Taxonomy (NCBI): domain Eukaryota; kingdom Metazoa; phylum Chordata; class Aves; order Suliformes; family Sulidae; genus Morus; species Morus bassanus. The sequence goes on from CM062568.1 coordinate 76,272,993, forward strand.
GCCTACCTGAAGACAGTAATCCCTAGGAATAGTGTTATGTCAGGGACTGGCTGCCTCCCAAGAAATAGCTCTCCGATCTGTGGAAAAAAATGTGGCGGGGCCTGAGGGATGTAGCAAAGGTGCCATCTCCTTTAGCAGCGACTGAGGCAGAGAGTAGGCACCTTTCTTTTGTAATAGCTGAATGGCAGAGGCTATTGCTCACATCCCACATGGCAGCAGCGGCAGGGCAGGTCCAGGGGCCGAGCTACCTGTTTTGGAAGGCATCGAATGGGGTCTGAACACAAATGTGAGGCATTGGGCACCCTCTGCCAGGGCAGTGGCTGAGTGGCCGGTGTCCCCATGGGCACCCCACTGCAACAGGGATGGGGGGGATCGAGCAGCCGGAGCATGAACATCCCCCGGCAGGAGCAGACACCCGGGATGGGAGCTTCATAGGTGGCCTTGCCCCTGAAGCAGTAAATGGGGTAATTACACTCCGCAGCCTGGCACAGGGTGAAATTTGGAGTCTACGGCAGGGGTTGGAGCCATGGCTAGGGCAGTGAGGGGGCTGATGAAAATGAAACGCTTGGAGTGAAAACAAAGCAGCAGGATTTCAAAGGCAGGAGCCTTCCCTGGTGTTTGCATATTCACACTGACTTGGTGTGGGAACAGGCACTTGGTCTGCAGCGGCCTCGGTGGCAAACTGTAGTCGGTATTATGGGTGCCTATACATCTTCCTATGGAGCAAGTCAATGCATCTGCGTTAAAAAGGCAGAGCTTTGTTTTTCCACAAAAAGACTTCTGACCCATTGGTGCTGCTGCCCACTGGTCTGGGGGACCCTTGGGATCACCGATCCCTAGCCGACAGCTTGGTCCCAGCTCAGGGCCGTGTCCCCAGCACTCCCTTGCCTGGAAGCAGGTGCCTCATCAACAGCTCTGGTTTAAAGTCTCTTGCCTAGGAAAAGTTTGCTAAGGGGAAGCCTTGGTGCCTCGAGCTCAGTTCCAGCCATTAGGCCATGGAAATGTCACAGGAACCTCCTAAATTACTCTGTCCTATGGAATTTGGAGGGCTTTGCCATTTACAAACTCTGCTTTTAAGCATTGTAGGTGTGAAAAATTCACACAATAAGAGCTTATCATTAAATCTTTTATTGACCCTCTTCCTCTCAGACCATGTCCTCCTCCATCAAAATTGAATCTGTTGTGAAGGAGAAGAACAGGATGGGAGAGTGCCCTGTCTGGGAAGAAAGGGAGAACGCACTCGTCTATGTAGACATTAACTCACAGAAAGTTTGCCGCTGGAGCCCACTCACCGACGAGGTGCAGAGCGTGTCTGTAGGTAAGAGTCCGTACTTACCGCTTCATCCTGGAAGTCTTCTCTGTCCACCCTGTCCACCCATCCTGGTAGGAGTCCCACAGCATGGTGGTCTCCCTTACTGTCCATGGGGCCACATGCCCTGTCCTCCCATGACGTGTTGTTGAGCACAGCGTGGCCTGAGTCAGCCGAGCAGAGGGGACCGTGCTCAGGTGTGGAGGGCCATGCACATATTGCCCTTGCTAAGCCCAAATGGGAAGGCATGTTTCATCTGGGACCTGCAGAGGAAAAGATATGGTCCTAATGGCTGTGTCTGCCCAGAAAGTGGAAAGATCTGGAGAACACAGAGCCAGAGAGATGTGCTAGCAATCCCAGGGGAGAAGGATTTTAGCATCAGCTCAGCCCTTCCTGGGTCAGGGATGTCCCAGTCAAGCCCAGATGCCCTCGGTGAACTGGGGAAGGGTAGCGCTGACTGATGGCCCTGGAGCTGCCCAACATCTCCCACTCCCTCTCACCTGCAGATGCCCGCGTTGGCTCGGTGGCGTTGCGGCAGTGCGGGGGCTACGTCATTGCCCTGGGGACCAGGTTTGCCTTTCTGGATTGGGACACCCAGGTGGTCACCACCATCCTTGAGCTCGAGCAGGATAAACCCAACAACAGGTTCAATGATGGGAAAGTGGATCCAAAAGGGAGGTTTTTTGCTGGTAAGTCCCTGGCAGAGATTTTCCCCAGAGCAAAGAGGAACTAATTACATTGTATTTTATATAGTGCATTTTATTCTGCGTTCTCGATTCCTCTGTTGAGTTCCCTACAAAAACCACTGTCGCAAGCATGAACTGTCATGTGAACGCTCTGCTTCGTTACTGCCTGATGGAGAAGGACAAGGAACCCTGCATCCTCTGACCTAAATGAGGACAGAGGCTGTTGACAAGGGCTGTCTGGCAGGAAGTCTCCCCTTCTACTTGGCGGATGGTGTTTTTCAAACGTCTGCCTACACAGGAGGTGAAAAGCTGGTGAAGGGCTCATGCAGGTGGGAAGGTTTCTGGAGGTGTAGAGGAGGATGGAGCTCCTGGAGTAGAAGATGCACTGTGGCTTGCACCCTTCCTGTATGGCTTCCCTGGTCGGCTTGTGGGAAACAGGGATGTGAGGAAAGATACCTGGCCTCCTGAAGGCAAGAGGGGCTTTTGCCACCGGTTGCAATGCAGCCAGGATCCTTCTGTGCTTTTTTCCCCTCCCATATAAGTGATAAGCCAAGCACAGCAATCTGGGCTGGAAGTGGAGGGCGATTGATGGGAATGAAAATGGTCCTGTATTTTTTTTTTGCCAGCCAGCCATTTCTTCTTATTTCAAATTTGCCAAGAAATCAGGAAATTTGTTTGACTCATGATTACGTTCAAGGGCTGACGTGTCACTAGAGTTAAGGGCAAGAATAAGAGAGAAAAACCTGCTTTGCACACCCATTCCTAGCTGTGCACAGTGGATCAATGCTTTCAACAGAGGTTTTGGCCAAGCGTTGTAAAACAAGCTCATGAGGTCTTCTAAAAGGAGAGGCCAACAGAGACAGTCTGTCGCAGTTAAAAGAAGGTGTAAATGCCCACTTGAGTGCTTTCCGTCCCGTTGCTGCAGAGCTCTCTCCTTTCCACAGAAGAGAGAATCAAGAAGTAAATAATGAGTGTAACACAGAGGCATAAATTAATTAAGAAAAAATAACACTTCTGTGGTATTCTCCACTTGCTTCTGAGATAACCGTGATTTACAGCACCTGTATTTTAAGGTCACAGCCCATTTAAATGATAAAAGTAGCCTACAAAGAGCAACAACAAAAAGAGCGCATGATGCTTGCCTGCATCTTGGCTTTTGCTGTGAGCAAAACCTCAGCCCCCAGCGCATTGTGATGCTCCTTTGGGTCTTTGGTGTCTACGACTTAAACCTCATGGCAACGCAGAAACCCGTCCTTTCATTGGCCAGGATCACCTCTGCAGGAGGCAGCTGTTACTGACCTGTTCCTTTCCCTCCTTCTCATCAGTCTGACGGGACCGGGTTAGTCCCTTTCTCCCTAGGACCTCTTAGTTACACTTAGAGGAGGTTTTTGATTGGGCACGAAGAACAACCTTCTGCTTTCTAACCGGCGCTCCCATTGCCATTTCAGGTACGATGGCTGAAGAGACGGCACCGGGGGTCCGAGCAAGGCGGCAAGGCGCTCTCTACACCCTTTTCCCCGACCATTCGGTAATAAAACAGTTAGACCACGTGGACATCTCCAATGGTCTGGATTGGTCCCTGGACCACAGGACCTTCTTTCACATCGACAGCCTGGCATACGCTGTGCATGCCTTCAGTTATGATGTGCACACTGGAAAGATCGGTATACATGCTTTTCTAAATTCAGTGACAAGTAATGTTATTACCCTTTCTGCAGCAAGACCTGGGCACGTAATATGCAGCGATTTATTTGACAGATCTCATATCTTCTGGTTACAGCTTGTCAGCAGGCTGACTGTGATTTTTCTCAAGTTCAGTTACAAACCAGGTGTATTTGGTGAACAAACTTCTGACAATCCTTCAACTTACTTTCATCTGGATCAATGGCTTATATTTAGACCTGTTCAAGGAGCTGCAGGGAAGAAGCCATTTATACTGCAGAATGAGAATTAGCTTATAGGATGCTATTTATTCTTGAGTGCCATCTACTGGAATGCTTTGATTGTACTAGCTCTATAAATACAAATACAGAATGTGCATGCATATATATCACAGAAATTTATTTAAAGAATCAAGTTATCATTGTGACTGAAGTTTCCCAATTCTGAAATTAAAATTGCCTTCAGATTTTTGGCTAATTTCACTTAAATTCGTTTTCTAGACAAATATTTTTTATTATAATATCTGCAAAAAGGAAATTTAAGTCCAAGCAAAATGGATGTAACCTCATTTCAAAACTCTGAAATATTTTTGTGCTGTATCAACCCGTTATACTCCATGGGAATTTAAGTGGCTGAATAATCAATGTGGACTTTGTATAATCATGGGTGAAAATCGTACAAATAATTACAGTTACTCAGATTTCATTTTGCTGAGACAATCTATTTCTACAGATTTTACGAGACAAGATTTCTAAAGAAGATTTAACGCTGATTTTTCTCCCCCAAATACAAAAATGTAATGAGTTTGAGTTTCCTGGCCTTGGCTTTACACTGGTGACTGTCTGGTTTTGGGTGGTGTCATGGCCACAAGGCGCTGGGTCAGAGCAGGCAGACTGCTGCCTGTGGGCACCGCTCCATGGTCTGTTCATTTGCCCACTGACCTGTCCGCACCGCAGCCTAGGCCACTAGCAGTTGGTGTCCAGGCTTAATCAAAACTGGTAGCTTGACTGGCCATTAAAATAAGTAAATTTCTTGATCTTTTCCCATGAAAGATTGTTTATTACCAACATTTAAATTCAAGTCATTAGTTATGTGATGGATTGTTCATAAAAAGATGGCTAGGCTGCCATGAGCAATGAAAGTCCAGGAAAAGTTACTGTGCTTGCGGCAGTCATGGTATGGTGGTCAGCTAGTGGGTTAACAAGAGGGCCAGAGGCATTTTTTTCTCTTCCTCGGTAAAATAATAGGAACCCTAATTCAGTACAATCCCAAACCACAATGGCTCTACTGGGGGCTTATTTCTGCCAGGCTAAGTTAGGCTTTTAACACATCTGCTAAATGCATATGTGATATAAATTTTGCAGCCTGCCCTTGTCACAGAAAATGAACTTATCTGTTGCCAAGAGCGTGGAAGAAGTTAGACTGGGATCTGATACAGAACTAGTACCAGCCCATGTAACACTGGCTTCGTAACTCTCCCTGCAGCCTGCCCCAAACTTTTGTACCATCTAGAAAAGGAGGAGCAAATGCCTGACGGGATGTGCATTGATGCAGAAGGGAAGCTCTGGGTGGCCTGTATTGATGGCGGGAGAGTCATTCGTATAGACCCAGAAACAGGTAAGACCTCCACCAGCACGTGCGTATTGAGTACCACCTTCATGCCACAAACATGAGAGGAAAGGCAGCCAGGAGGAATGGCTCCAAGGTGAGAAAAGAAGGTGTCGTTTATTGCCCATCTCTGACTCATGGGTTGGCATGAGCATTGCTGGTCCAGGCCCCGATCACATGGAGAGTGCTGCTCCCCATGCTGCCTTCTAACATCGAGCACCCCTGCTCCCACGGTCTGCTGATGCAGCACACCCACTTCTTAATAATGCCACTTTCAAAAAAAAAAAAAAAAAAAAAAAAAGCACTGCATATCTATTGCAAGAAACATTGATTGTAAACCTGCAAATAAAAAAAGAAAAAATTCTCAGCATTGAAATGTTTAACTGGGAAACACTGTTAGGGAATGACAGCCATCCCAGGCCCAGGTGTCTCTGCCTTTACTGGCTTCAAATACATTATTGTTTCATTTTCAGAAAAGGAAATGAAGCCTCGCAGATATAAGGGAGAGTCTGAAAAATAGTTAGAGATGAGGCAGATGAAAGAATTTCATTCCCCCACAAACTGTCCTTTAGGATATGGCCTGTCTGAAAGGGAGATGCCTTCTGAGTAAATGCCACAGCTGCACCATGTGCACTAATAGTACACTCATATTTACATGTTTCCTAGAAAACAGACATTAGGAAACAATCACGTATTTTTTCCCAGGAAAAAGAATCCAAACTGTGAGGCTACCTACTCCGAGGATCACCTCTTGCTGCTTTGGCGGAAAAGACTACTCAGAAATGTACGTGACTTCTGCATACGATGGACTGGATGAGAGCACCTTAGCCAAGGAACCTCACGCAGGAGAGATTTTCAAGGTGAGCAGATTTTTTATTTCTTTCTACATGTCAGACCTGCCAAACCTTGTGCTCAGAAAGTCAGGTGCTCCCCCGGCTGCCCTCACTCATCCCACTCACTCAATGTGCTCGTCCAGATACGATGCTCATCCCCTGGCCGGGCACAGCTGCTTTTGCACAGCTGCTCATGCATTTGGAAGAAAGATGTGGAGAAATTTCTAGTAATAGTGTTGATATGTTGGTTAGCCAAAGCTGGTGTCTGGCCGGGATCTGAAGGCAGCCAGTGGATCTGGGTCTGCCCTGTTCTGTAACACACTTCAAGGAATTGGGTCTTGCTTCTATATCTTTCATCAGTTTTGGAAATTTCACTCCCTTAAATCTCATTTTTTATTTGTACCAGGGTATCTAAATATTCACAACACAGATTGCTCCTTTAAAAATTGAATGCTTAAATTCACCAGAGCAAAGCTTTGCATCCCAACCCCAAAACTTCTAGGATTTTTTTTAGTCTGTTAAAAGTCAGTGCTATGTTTTGAGTAACTAATAATCTGCATTTTTGTCAAGGACTCTTGAAACCAAAACTTGTTTCTCTCTTCATTTTTCAGTCCATTAGTAAAAACTACATCAGGAAAATAAAATGCAGTTCTGAAACAGCAATTGCCATAATTCCCTGAAAGTTGACCATAGTATGAACGGAAAGGGTTGTAAATGAGGGGAAATGGAATAAACCAAACTGTATTACCAGTTTGGCAATAGGAAGGAGACTTGTTCCAGGAGGGATGGGAATCTAATCTGGGATCTGGGACCTTCTAGTAGAAAGCAGTGCTTGGAACAGATTTCCCATGGCCGAGAATGGATAGATTTCTCAAGCAGCAGAGTTTAGGAGCCCACAGGAGAGTTAAATACCTAAAGATAATTTTGAGCCTTGCCTTTTTTATCTCCCTTCCTCAGTTCTCCATTTCTGGAAGGGAATTGGTATTTTCCAAACTCACATTTGTCTTGCATGGGCAAAGGACGTTAAAAGTTGCTATGGCTCTTTTGGTTAATACAGAGGTAAGGACCACATGTAAGTGCCACAGATAATGTGTAAATTAGCAAAATTATTGAGTGGTGCTCGATAATCTTAAAAAATCTTAAAAACTTCTAAAGAACTCCATATAAGGACTCTTTTTTGGGCTCCTCTTGAAGTAGGGGTAGGTTGCTATGATATTTGTTGTACAACATTTGAATATTGTACTCAGTTGGAGATTTATCTTTTTCCTTTCTTTTATTTTTCATTGTTTTAAACAGATAACAGGCCTGGGTGTGAAAGGGATCCCACAGAATTTCTATGCTGCTTGAACATTGACATTAAATAACAAAGAAGAAATGCTTGCATCTTTTAGTAATTCTGACAAGAAGTCTAATGAACTGCAGAATTTATCTGTGTGAGGATTTCTAAATCCACATTTAAGAGCATGCTTGTTTGGAATTGAAGATATTCCTTGTTCTGTGGGCCTGTGGCATGATGCAATAGGTTAGAGAGGTAAAGTTAATCTGTGTTACACCTTGATAGCTTTTGTGACTTTCCATAAGCCTCTTCAAGCTTGAGCTTAGTTTTGTTGAACTTTCTGATGACCAGCCCTGGATTTTCAGCTCTGCGGTTCTCGAAGCAGAATCTGACTCCTGTTTTGTCTTTTCATGTTACAGTGATGTACGAGCAATGATACGGCAGATTTTAATAAACATTTTAGACTGATGACTTGAACTGGACTGCTCCTCTGCTGTGGGACTCCCCCTGAGGTGTTTTCTTGGTGATCAGACTTATTTGTAGTATCCAGACTCCATTTTTACATCCTTGCTAGCCTATTTCCATTTGCCTTGTCATGAATTCTTCTGTCTTGTCTTTAGGGCACCATTTATGTTGTTGAAAAGAAACTATGCAACCATATTTAAAAAGATGCTTAGGGATTTTCTTTTCCTCTGCATTCAGATATTAACATGAAAATGCTGAGTGACCACACACTGTCAGGGTGCAAACAGGCTGCAAGCTACCAGGGTGGCCTGTGATACTAAAAACCAGTGCTCCATAGAGTCATCCTGTCAGGGGTCATATTTGCATATAGGCATATGAACTTTCCTTTGCTTTCCATATCTTCTTATAACACGCGTGGCTTCACCTTCTTATTGCATACATATGCAAAGACCTCTCTCTTCCTTTCCTGTTTTGTCTTTTTCTCCTTTTTCTCTTTTCCCTTTAGATTTCCATTCTCTCTTCTTCTCTTCTCTTCTCTTCTCTTCTCTTCTCTTCTCTTCTCTTCTCTTCTCTTCTCTTCTCTTCTCTTCTCTTCTCTTCTCTTCTCTTCTCTTCTCTTCTCTTCTCTTCTCTTCTCTTCTCTTCTCTTCTCTTCTCTTCTCTTCTCTTCTCTTTTTTTCCCCTCAGTTTACTCTCTGAACTTAGAGTAATGTCACTTGTTGTCAGCTCTCTTCTGTCTCTTTGTGGTCAATATTGCTCAGTATTGAGTTTGAAGTCCTTGTCCCTGCCTTCAATGCTATATATATCTGCTTGGATTTCTTGCTGCATTACCCTCACCTCCTCTTTCTTCTCTGAGAGGGCAAATCTGGTCTATTGACATTTCTCCCTTTGCCCAAACTGTTCAGGGTTTTCTCCCACACCAATAACTACACCAAAGCTGACTCTTGAATTTGGTGTTTCGCCAAAGGCCTCAGCACACCTGCAATAAGCCAGGTCCTGTCCAAAACCTGGCCAGACTGAATGGGTGAGCAATGGAAGTAGAGAAGTTGCTCACCTCTTCCTGCTGCTTCTCCTGCATGGTCTGTGGATAGGGCAGAAATAGCATCTTGCATGTGAGTAAGTGAAATGCACTTTGGAAAAATGCTGACAGATGAGCCTGTGTAAAAACAGAGCAGCTGTAGAAGGGGTCTCTCAGTGTTTCCTGGCTTTGTGCGAACCTGGGCCCCAACAAGACTATCCTTGACTCCTACAACTCCATGACCTTCAGTTCATTTTGCAGTGAGCAGGAGCTGATTATGCCACAGTGGTACAGAAAGCACTATGTCAAGGTGTATTTTTAGAGTCTATTTAAATAGTGACCCAACGCTATGCTGGATTCACTGAAACATTATGATCCTTTTGGTCGAAGCTGGGACAGCAGCTTCTGTCCTGTTGGAGGATACAGCTCTGTAGGGATCTACCTGATCTCAGAGGGAGCTCCAGAAGCTGTTTTTAGGAAAAGCCTAGTGCACATGCAACAAAGCTTCATATATAAAGCTGGGGGAACAAGAAGGAAGGGGGGGACATTTGGAGTGATGGCATTTGTCTTCCCAAGTAACCGTTACACGTGATGGAGCCCTGCTTTCCTGGGGACGGCTGAACACCTGCCTGCCCATGGGAAGCAGTGAATGAATTCCTTCTTTTGCTTTGCTTGTGCGCGTGGCTTTTGCTTTGCCTATTAAACTGTCTTTATCTCAACCCAGGAGTTTCCTCACTTTTACTCTTCTGATTCTCCCCCTTCCCACTGGGCTGGGGGGAGTGAGCAAGCGGCTGTGTGGTGCTTAGTTGCTGGTCGGGGCTAAACCACAACAGCTGCACATGTTAAAGGTCGATGTTGATTTTTGCAGTTTGCTGTGCCCTGCAGTGAGTAGTGATGTTTTGCTGGGAGATTTGTTATTAAAACACTGGCCTTGAGCTTAATCTGGTATTTGGGTTTCGTACTGAAGCCGTTACTGTACTTTGGGTACCACCTCATGGAGACAATTAGCAATTATACCTCCTCCTCTGAGAGGTTTTTTATGGAGGAAATACAGAATGGGACTTTCACTACCTTCTCCTATGATGTTTCCTCCTTCATTACAATAACTTTTCAGTGTCTTGAACATCCTTGGGTAGTTAAGATACTTTTGGTGGTACATCTTGGAAATATTGTTTTGGTTTTGCCTAAGGTTAATAAGCAATTTAAGAATATCATCCAGAGATCTGCCCCAAGGCTTGATAGTTATGAGTGGCAGGGTATGTGGGGTAGTATGGGCAAATGCCTAGGACAGTGGGCACCTCCAGTGTTTTGGAACTTCACTCCTGAACAAGTGCAGAATCCTGAAAAACTAGTAGAGTATTTGGAAAGAGTATGCTGTGACCCTGGCAATTCCAGAGAGACACAAATCACTGCAATGTGCTGGGGCCTGGCCCAGGCCTGCTGAGCCCTGTTCAATGCTATTCAGTACCCTCAAGGGGAAGAGAAGGTCTCTGGATCTGTTGACAAAGCGACAGGCACTGCAGCTACTCCAACCCCTGCAACAGGCACTGCAGCTAAACCGGAGAACCAACCCATGCCAGTATCAGTCACCCCTATACACAAGAAAATCAACTCGTTTAGTAAGGGATGAATATGAACCAGGGCCATCACAAGAACAGGAGGAGGAAGAGGCAGAACCCATAAATTAGAAATGAATGGAAACTGCCTGATTCCTATCCCTGGGTGAGGTATGTGAAAAGATTTCAACCGTTGTCCAGGTGAGCACGTTGTCACCTGGCTGCTCCAATGCTGGAATAATGGGGCCAGTAGCCTGGAATTAGACGGTAAGAAAGCCAAACAGCTGGGATCCCTTTCTAGGGAAGGGGGCACTGACAAAACAATTGGAAAAGGGGCACAAACCCTCAGCCTCTGGAGGCGACTCCTGTCAGGCGTGAAGGAAAGGTATCCCTTCAAGGAAGCTGTCACATGTCGCCCAGGCAAGTAGACCACCATGGAGAGAGGTATCCAGTACCTGAGGGAATTAGCCATGCTGGAATTGATTTATGGTGACCCGAACAATGAGCAGTTATCCAAAGATCCAGATGAAGTCAAGTGAACACGACCCATGTGGCAGAAGTTTGTATGGAGCACAACAGCATCGTATGCAAACTCAGTAGCAATACTGACCTGGAAAGACAGAGAGGCACCAATGGTGGATGAACTGGCTGGCCAACTCCAGCAATATGAGGAAAGTCTGTCTTCCTCCCTATGGGCCTGTGTCTTGGCTGTGGAAGAACTTTCTGAAAAACTGTCCCAGGAGTTCCAGCAACTCAAAGAAGATATGTCCTACTGCCCACCTGTACGGACCAGTATCTTGGCCATTAGGAGTAAACATCCCTCTGCTCACAAGAGAGGATACAGTGGGTACACACCACAGGCCACCCTGTGGTTTTACCTGTGTGACCATGGAGAGGACATGAGGATGTGGGATGGAAAATCTCCCTTGACCCTAGAGGCACGGGTACGTGAGTTGCAAGGAAAAACAATCACACAGGGGGGTTCTTCCATGAAAGTTGCTGCTCCAGTGTCCAGTGGGCAGTTCCCCAGACAGAGTAGAAGGGCTGATTTTACTTCCGATCTTAATAAAGGGACTTTTGATTCCTATTTACAAAACATGAGTAACGAATACTATGATCAGGAATAGAGGGTCCCTGCCTCCAGCCAGGTAGAGGAAAGGGACAACCAGGTTGTGACTGTGTGGATTCGATGGCCTGGCACATCCGACCCACAGGAGTATAAGGCTCTAGTGGACACTGGTGCACAGTGCACCCTAATGCCATCAAGCTCTGCAGGGGCAGAACCCATCTGTATTGCTGGAGTGACAGGGGGATCCCAACAGCTCACTGTATTGGAGGCCAAAGTGAGCCTAAGCAGGAAGGAGTGGCAAAAGCACCCCCTTGTGACTGGCCCAGAGGCTCCGTGCATCCTTGGCATAGACTACCTCAGGAGAGGGTATTTCAAGGACCCAAAAGGGTACAGGTGGGCTTTTGGTATAGCTGCCTTGGAGACGGAGGAAATTAAACAGCTGTCTACTTTGCCCAGTCTTTCAAAGGACCCTTCTGTTGTGGGGTTGCTGAAGGTCAAAGAACAACAGGTGCCGATCGCCACCACAACGGTGCACCGGCGGCAATGTCGCACCAACTGAGACTCCCTGATTCCCATCCGTGAGCTCATTCGTCGACTGGAGAGCCAAGGAGTGATCAGTAAGACCCGCTCACCCTTTAACAGTCCCATATGGCCAGTGCAGAAGTCTAATGGAGAGTGGAGACAGTAGACTATCGTGGCCTGAACGAAGTCACTCCACTACTGAGTGCTGCCGTGCCAGACATGCTAGAACTTCAATGTGAACTGGAGTCAAAGGCAGCCAAGTGGTATGCCACAATTGATATCGCTAATGCATTCTTCTCAATCCCTTTGGCAGCAGAGTGCAGGCCACAGTTTGCTTTCACTTGGAGGGGTGTCCAGTACGCCTGTAATCCTCTGCCCCAGGCGTGGAAACACAGCCCTACCATTTGCCATGGACTGATCCATACTGCACTGGAACAGGGTGGAGCTCTGGAACACCTGCAATATATTGATGACATCATCATGTGGGGCAACACAGCAGAAGAGGTTTTTGAGAAAGGGAACAAAATAGTCCAAATCCTTCTGAAGGCCGGTTTTGCCATAAAACAAGGTAAGGTCAAGGAACCCGCACAGGAGATCCAGATTTTAGGAATCAAATGGCAAGACAGATGCTGTCAGATCCCAATGGATGTGATCAACAAAATAGCAGCCATGTCCCCACCAACTAGCAAAAAGGAAACACAAGCTTTCTTAGGTGTTGTGGGTTTTTGGAGAATGCATATTGCAAATTTCAGTCTGATTGTAAGTCCTTTTAATCAAGTGACCCAGAAGAAGAATGATTTCAAATGGGACCCTGAGCAATGACAAGCCTTTGAACAAATTAAACAGGAGATAGTTCATGCAGTAGCCCTTGGGCCACTCTGGGCAGGGCAAGATGTAAAAAATGTGCTCTACACCGCAGCCACAGAGAATGGCCCTACCTGGAGCCTCTGGCAGAAAGCACCAGGGGAGACCTGAGGTTGGCGCCTAGGGTTTTTGAGTCAGGGACAAAGAGGGTCCGGAGCCCACTATACCCCAACTGGAAAAGAGATATTGGCAGCATTTGAAGGGGTTTGAGCTGCTTCAGAAGTGATCGGTACTGAAGCACAGCTCCTCCTGGCACCCTGACTGCCGGTGCTGGGCTGGATGTCCAAAGGGAGGGTCCCCTCTACACATCATGCAACTGATGCTACCTGGAGTAAGTGGGTCGCACTGATCACCCAATGGGCTCAAATGGGAAATCTCTGTCACCCAGGAATCTTGGACGGCTGGCCAGAAGGCAAAGATTTCAGAATATCACCAGAGGAGGAGGTGACACGTGCTGAAGAGGCCCCGCTGTATAATAAACTGCCAGAAAATGAGAAGCAAGTATGCCCTGTTCACCAGTGGGTCCTGTTGTCTTGTGAGAAAGCATCAGAGATGGAAGGCTGATGTATGGAGTCCTATATGACAAGTCGCAGAAACTGCTGAGGGAGAAAGTGAATCGGGTCAGTTTGCAGAAATAAAGGCCATCCAGCTGGCTTTAGACATTGCTGAACGAGAAAAATGGCCAGTGCTCTATCTCCATACTGACTCATGGATGGTGGCAAATGCCCTGTGGTTACAGCAATGGAAACAGAACAACTGGCAGCGCAGAGGTAAACCCATCTGGGCTGCTGCATTGTGGCAAGATATTGCTGCCTGGGTAGAGAACCTGGTTGTGAAAGTACGTCATGTGGATGCTCACGTCCCCAAGAGTCAGGCCACTGAAGAACATCAGAACAACCAGCAGGTGGATCAGGCTGCTAAGATTGAAGGGCTCAGGTGGATCTGGACTGGCAACATAAGGATGAATTATTTATAGCTCGGTGGGCCCATGAAACCTCAGGCCATCAAGGAAGAGATGCAACATACAGATGGGCTCGTGATCAGGGGATGGGCTTGACCATGGGCACTATTGCACTGGTTATCCATGAATGTGAAACATGCTGCAGTCAAGCAAGCCAAGCGGTTAAGGCCTCTGTGGAGGACAATGGCTGAAATATAAATGTGGGGAGGCCTGGCACAAACCTGCCAAGGCAAGTGCCATGTGCTTACAATGGTGGAAGCAACCACCGGATGGCTGGAAACATATCCCGTGCCCTATGCCACCGCCCGGAACACTATTCTGGGCCTTGAAAAACAAGTCTTATGGTGACATGGCTCCCCCGAAAGAATTGAGTCAGACAATGGGACTCATTTCCAAAACAACCTCATAGACACCTGGGCCAAAGAGCATGGCATTGAGTGGTTGTATGACATCACCTATCATGCACGAGCCTCCGGGAAAACTGAACGATACAATGGACTGCTGAAGACTACACTGAGAGCAATGGGGGGTGGGACATTCAAAGACTGGGATACACATTTAGCTGAGGCCACCTGCTTAGTCAACACTAGGGGATCTGCCAATTGAGCTGGCCCTGCCCAGTCAAAACTCTTATGTACTGTAGAGGGGGATAAAGTCCCTGTAGTGCACATAAAAAAATATGTTGGGGAAAACAGTCTGGATTACTCCCACCTTGGGCAAAGGAAAATCCATTCATGGGATTGCTTTTGCTCAAGGACCTGGGTGTGTTTGGTGGGTGATGCGGAAGGATGGGGAAGTCCGATGTGTACTTCAGGGGGATTGATGATGGGTGAAAATAGCCAATGAACTGAATGGTATGCTGTTAATTGCTATATAATACTGCATGTCATCACTTCTATGGTTGCTATATGCCATATGAACAGTATTACAGTAAGAATCACCCAGATTAATGAAGAAAGAAGTTAGTTAGATGAAACCAAGCAAAGTGCAGTGGTGATGGAACCAGAACTGGCTAGGGAGGGGGCACAGCCAGGACAGCTGACCCAAACTGGCCAAAGGGATATTCCATACCATATGATGTCATGCTCAGTATATAAGCTGAGGGGAGTTGGCCAGGGGGCAGTGATCACTGCTTGAGGACAGGCTGGGCATCAGTCAGCGGGTGGTGAGCAATTGTATCGTGCATCACTCATTTTGTACTTTATTATTATTATTATTATTAGTACTACTACTACTACTATTTTACTTTATTTTATTTCAATTATTAAACTGTTCTTGTCTCAACCCATGAGTTTTCTCATTTTCACCCTTCTGATTCTCTCCCCCATCCCACTGGGGGCTGTGTAAGTGAGCGGCTGGGTGGTGTTTAGTTGCTGGCTGGGTTGAACCACAACAAACAGGATTTTCCAAGGTGCATTATTTCAGTGCAGTTACCTGAAGTCGACTGTAAAACCCTCATTAGGTACTTTATCAGACACTTATTCTAGATGATTAATTTAGGTCATTAGCAAGCACTTTGCTCCTGCACTACTTGACCAGATAATTGGTAAAACAGGATAAAGGCTCTTGGCCCATCGCTGTGCTTGACTCCTACCTTGCCCTGAAAGGGAGGTGAGTCCATACAGCTGCACAAAGACACCTTGATTGAGAAATAAAACGCTCAGCTCATTCTAATGTTTGCTCAACAACCAGGTTGTTTTTTTCCGTAGTCATAATTCCAGTAGTAATTATGCTGCTGGGGGTTCTTAAGAGCAAAGGCATTAAATGCCCTCTGGCACCGTGTCAATGCCAAACTGGTATAAGGAATATTGAAAATTATGCAAGATTTCCTGTTTACCCAGTCTGGAAAGGAATGTGAAGGCAGGATATCTGGAGGCAAGTCCAGTGTCATAACCTTTAATTAAAAAAAAAAAGTAGGAAGTGTGTGCAGATACTTTATTTAATAAAAACCACCCAATTATTTGCAAAATTACCTATCCACTAGGCTATTTGCTCTGCCAGAAAAAGAAAGTAGATCGTTTTGAAACAATTTGCTCTTGAGAAATCCTTAATACCCTCATATTTTTTTTTCTATAGCTTCCCCAGGCATGCAAGCCAGGCTCACTGGTTTTTAATTCTCCAGCCATTCCTTCCCCTAACTCTAAAGGGGGATACTGTGCGTGCTGCTCTCAGATTCCAAGGTCTGAGCGCTTTGGGATCTCTTCTGTTGTAGCACAGCTTCCCAAACTAAAGAAAAGTTTGAAGATTAATTTCTCTCTGTTGCCAAAGGCCCACTACTTCACTTGTCCTCAGATTTCAGAACTTACTGTTTTGTGATTTTTGCTTCCTAAAAAAAGTGTTGACAGAACACCGTGGGGCGGGGCTATCCTCCAGCCTTGTTAACCAAAGTAAGGCAAAAGCCCTCTGCCTCCAGCAGGACAAAGGTATGAAGGAAGGGGGTATGGGACTGGGTTCATTTTTTTCGTGCATGTCGGGAATCATACGGTACCTATAGTCCTTTGTGAGGATGCACTTTGAGATGGTTACTGGGTGACTGAGTACGTGGTTGGTGTGGGTCAACCCCACACGGTGAGATGCACAGCAGAGAGGATGCTGCCTGCTCAGGGGTAACCTGCTGATGGGGTATCTCCCCAACGTGGGTCATAGGCAGAACATAAATGAGCTTGTCAACAGGATAGCAGTGACTGATAGGAGCTGCTTTCCTTTGTGAGGAGTTGTTGTGTACATCCTGCCTTTTATAAGCTTTCCTAAGTATTTACTATGTTTAAAGTACACTACTGTATTTAATGTGTACCGAGCTGGATAAACCTTAGTTTTCTTGCATGCTTTTGTGTGTGTTGGACTTTCAACTGGGAAGATTTTGGTCCTTGTGTTTTCTAGCTCTTGTGGGACAACCTGACTGTCTTTTCGTGCCTTCCCAAAAAGACATGTCTTTGAGAAAAACTATTCAATCTAAACTGAGGGTTTACGAATATTCAAAAGTGCAGCTAGGATGTGAATGAAGCTGGTCAAACATCATAGCTGTGCTGGCATTGCTGCTGCACCCATGTGCTGTCACAGGCCTGGGACTGGCAAATAAAAGGATGTAGGGATCGCTTCACTACCTCTTACTGTTGTGCCTAGGACTCCAGGCAGGAAAGAAGATGTAAAATTATTTCTTAATCCCAGATAAGGAGACACAATAATTTTTCTAGCAATCTTTGTTTATCTGTTTATTGTTCTGATTATCTGCTTCATCTTAAGAAGAAGCTGTAAAGATGGTCTTTTTGCCAATGAGAGAGGAGACGGACACAAAGTAGCTGACTTCAAATAAAAAGTTCACAGGTGCTACCTACTGTGGATAAATAGGTCCTGGGCAGAACAAAGAGGTAGCTGCCCTGCTGAAATGACCTGGCTTTGCATAATTTGTTTATTTTACCTTGACCCTATCATGTTCCATACTCACATCAGTGTCAAACTCACAAACATAACTTTGAATCCAGATCTTTGCTACCTTCTTGCTGTCACCTCTCTGTGTCAATGTGGATTGAGATTTCAGAGGGTAATAATGCATAGCCTACAAAGGACAGACATTGAAGTTTGACCCTCTATTCACATGAAAAAACTCTTGGAAAATGAGAATCTGGTTGCCTTATGAACTATTAACAATACTACTGGATGACCTGCGGGGTGACTTTGGTCAGCAGAAGGGCCTGATTGGGAAAATGGCTGCAGGAGCAAGAGACCTCTCCTTGGGAGGTGTATGAGCAGGAATTGGATGTCCTGTAAAGATGGTTGAGGGGTGGAAATAGCTGTAGGTTAGTTTATTTTGTCTAGGATTGTAGATTGCTTGAGCTGCTTAAAGTACTGGTTTATTGAGTTTGTGCTGCCTGTTGCAGTATTGACAAACCAAAAGTTGAAGAAACAGTTGGTGTTGATGTCAGGTTCTCCTCCTGCATGAAAATAAGACTCACATAAGCTGTAAATGCAAGCAGTGATAACCTCTGAGGAGGTGTAAGACCCTCATCCTCATTCAGCTGCTGCCTTAAAGAAGTAAGTGTTCAACTCTGTGTTTAGCAGTGCCCAAGTAATGTTAGGGAAGAGAGGGTATGGGTGAATACCTTGTCAAGACTGTGGTATCTTCTGGAAAGAGCTGATATCACAGCACTGATATACTGGAAGGATTTTAAGACAAAGGGAAAGAGAAAGAGCTATCAGTGGTGAGACTTAACATGGAAGCTGAGGTGATGATGAAGGGCAATGCGAAGGCACAGAGAGGGGAAGGACACATTGCTGGCAGGTGTAGGAAAAGGGAATTGACAAGAAGGTGGGCTCCATAATTTAGAAGTAAAGCTTGAACTGGAAAACTTGTACCTGGAGGGACATTTAGGACTCAGAGGAAACTGAAGATGCTCGTTCCATTGCCTGCAGGGCTTTCCTTGCCTGCTGACAGTTTCTTGTATCTGAAGGGGGAGAGTGGTGGGGGAAAAGCTGAACTGCTCTCTCCCATACTTTTTGCAAGGACCTTCCCTCTTTTTCAAATCACCTGAGACCCAAACAGCTGAGCTGGTCCACAGTGGACCCATTTGTATCTAGTGTGGTGAGGAGTGTTGGTGCCAGACGTGGGACTATGGAGGGTGTTGGAGTTATCTCCACGTCAATGCCATTGGGGTGACATGGTCACTTTGAGAGTTTTGAACAGTGACAGGTGAGCTACAAGAAAGCCAAGGAGTGCAAGGTTGGTCTGGAGCAGATGAGGGGAGCCTCACCTGTGTCACAAGGGGCTCGGCTGGTTTCTGTTTTGGGATGATGAGCATCTTAGGAAGCATGCTCTGGTCTGAGAGCATTTAACTTTGCTCTAGGAAAACAAGGGTGTATACGAACCCAGAAGCTTTCCATGTTACAGGCACTATCAGCTCCTGCTAGAAAGCCTGATCAGTGGCCTTCCTCCTCCCCTCCTGCTCTTCCCCATCTGTAAAGGCCTATGGTTGGATTTTCAGCTATCTCCTGAATGCCTTGCCAGATGCTGTGTGGCAAGGAAAGGGCAGACTAACTTCAGCCAGTCCTGCCTTATGCTGTATTTCCTGCCTGTACTTGAATCCCCCTTCAGCTTTCTTTCTACCCTCTCCTGCCCCAGCTCTTGCAAGGTTTTTTTCAGTGATTCAGCATGAATTACTCCTTCTGTCTGCAAAAAATAAAGTACTATGGACAAACCTGACTGTGCTATCTTGGCTTGGGGAAGGTTGTACTTCAGCTGTCCCAGAACAATTTGGGATCTGGGATTGTGTCTTCCAGTGTGGGATCACTTAATACTCTGCAGGCAGTGCTCCTGGAATGATTGGCCACAGCTGTGTGCACTTGTCCCCTCTGCCAGACTCCTGCCTGGGTCAGAGCTTCTTCCCCTTCTCCAGACAGCTCGTTTGTGCTCTTTGATAGAACGTTATTGCTTTGAAACCAGCAAATTCTTCTCTGTGTGAAGGAGAGAAACAGGCAGCTCTAGGGTGTAACTCAGCAGACTGATTTTAAATGTCTATTCGAGGCTAGTGAATTGCACCTTTTAATTATTTACTCCCCTTGATTGCAAAAGGAGTCTGAGCTGGGTAGCACAGACATCAGTTGACATCTACACTGCAGGTATCTGTGGAGTTGGATGAGCTGAATCCCACCTTAATGTTCTGGTGACCTGGACTCTTCTCTAAAATATAGGTGGCATTGGTCAAAAAATTAGAGTTACTTGGGAGATCGCTGAGTGATGGTGTAGGCTTGTGCCTTTGGGCAGTGAGGCTGGGTAGTGACAGTGGTCACTTCTGCCTTCCCGCTGCTTGGAAGTCTTCCCTAAGCTCTCTTCTCAAAGGGAGGTTTATGTAGGTTGGCACAGGAGTCCTCTCATTTAAGGAATACTGGAGCCTGGCATTGCTCAGTTTGTTTCCCCTCATTTGATAGGAACTTCCTTTTTTGTGATTAATAATCCTCTTTGCAGCACGTGATGTTCATTACACTGCTGGTATGTAAGCGGGGTATAAAGGACACGAAGGACAGGTGATACCCTGCTAGAGAAAACTTGGTACAGAAACACCAAGACTGTCCACCTGGAAGACCTGGAGAGAGATCAGTGCTATCATCTCCACTCTTGGGTAACTGAGGCACAAACAGGATTGCTTAAGAAATCTTTAGCAGATTTGGAGAGCCCCAGCAGAGTCCCATCCATTGCCTCCTACTCCAGCTAACACCTGGTGGGTTTTGGTGATGTGCGGACCGCAGTAAGGGTTGATAATGGGAACTAGTGGGAGTAACTGCTAAGAGAAGGGAAGGCAAAAATTAATGCCCAGGAAAGCTGATAGCAAGCCCTGCAGACTCTATCTTTCCTCCTCTGGCTGCTGCTGCTGTTGCTCCATCTTCCTCCCACGAGCTGTTGATGCCAACAAGGTCTGTTTTCACCCACTTTCACAAGAGTGAGTGGGAGTAACTTGGGTCAACTCTGAATGTGTCCTTACCACTTCTTCAGTGTAGGTGATCTCTGCTCTGCATGCAGGCATCAAAGCTGCCAGGGGAGGTTTTGAGGTGGCTGTCCTAGGAATTTGCTCTTGATTTTCCTTAAGAGGCAGGTCACTGAGAAAGAGTTGCTATTTTCTGCAATCTGTCACTAGGGATTTCTCAATAGGGTAGAAACTACACCTCCTGTTTACTTTAACAAATGGCTTTATCCATTTCAACTGCACATTTCCATGCACAGTTCCTTGTTGACGCAAAGACAACGTCCTAAGGTGAGCTGTAGTTCATAAGGTACATTTCCTGTCATGTTAGTGACCTTTTTAATAAGTAAAACCACACAGGGAGATTTTATAAACTTCATATTCTTTTCAGCATCTGCTTTAAAGGTTTGTGTGTGGTTAAGGGGTGGAGGAGGAACTAATGTCAAAAAAATGCTAGGTTCACTAAAGTTCTTTCTTTTCCTTTAAAAATAGGGAGTTTTGTTGTTTGTTCTTCTTCTATTTTTATTCTTAGGATGAGCAAGTGACTAGGATGATTCTTTTAAAAAATGTTACTTACAAATGTCTCTTAAATCCCTTCCTCCATTTTAAAAAAACATGATCTACAAGGTGACCTATTTTTACCAGATAAGATTAGGAGAGACTGAGTTACCATGATGCACTGACCTCTGTTGGCGTCATCCTTTCTTATTCAAACTCCTTTTAAATGCTGAATTTGATACTCTTGAAAATAGATGATACAACTGAGACAAGACCTGAGGCAGAATCGGTTCATGATGAACCCATATTCTGATGCCACAGTAGTTCTAACACTGGACTCTTCAAGGAAATCACAGTGCTCAGGCATAATGACATACAGTGTTGGTTTCCTTAAAAAAAAAAAAAAAAACAAACAAAAAAAAACCCAAAACAAAAACAAAACCCTCAATCAGATGTTTTAAATGCACCAGAAAAGCTGGGTGGTTTCTCTTGTACCAGCAAGCTCTGTGATGGACCAAGTATTGGTTGTCTGTCCTTCTGCTGCTGGCATAAAGCCAGGCTGTAAAGAAAAAGCATGCATAACATCTCTGTCAGATGCTCTGGCTAATGGTGAACTGCGTGCCCATGCCTGACTCCAGCCTGTTTTGTACCACCACATCATCTTGTGGGATGTTCATCCAGCATGAACTGTCAGTCATGCCTGTCCATGCAGTGTTGGCCTGCTGTCAGCAAACTACTTCTCTGCAACACCCTGAAGCAACTTTGAACAATTAGCTCCAATTAGAGCTTCTTCTCTCCCGGAGATGGCTTGTCAGGCGAGCGAGTTGCCATAAGCATTAAAGGAACCTGGTAGAGAGAAATGGACATTTCTAGGCTGCGGTTTGTCTGATTTTAGTTTGGGATGGCATAACTTGTTCCCTAGACGTTGCTCTCAGCAACAGCCTCCGCCATGTGTCTCCAATCCTCCAGCAGGAATGAATTCCGGGTGCATGCTGGGTTTGCTGAGATGAAACTCCAGGTGATACCAAGATCTGATGGGTGAAGCAATCAAAATGCTGCTAAAGAGCATAATACCCTCAGGAAAATGAAGACTCTATGTGTGTAGGGAGGGACGACAGTGGGACATAGCTATGTGAACTTTGGCTGCCCTAGTATGAGGAGCTTTCCTTTGCTGCCTGCCCATAGAAGGACTAAATATTTAGGGAATTTTCTGTTTAGGAGATACCTGTATTCCTCTCCATTCCCCTGGGGGCACCTGGACACATAACGTGGGGGGGTGTTGCGTGTACTTAAGAAACTCCCCAGAGACTTCTAGGCTTACTGAGTAACTGTGGGAAACTATATGAATCCGTATTTTGTTTGTAGTTCTGTCAGTCTGCATGTGTTTCAAAGAGAAGCTGTGCCTGTTGCCTGTGGGCTAGCCCTTGGAGATAAGTTTTAAAAAAGAGTGGAGAAAGAAACAGGCTCTCCAGCCCTCTTTTCTCATGTAGCGAGCAAAATTGTTAGCTTTTGTTTTGGAAGGAAACCTGCCTAATCAAGACAAGAGGGACAGTACTATGCAGGGACATGCCTGCTCATGCGCTGCTCAAAGTGGAGGCTGAGACTCAGCTGCTCCGTCAGAATGTGTGAGTCACATTTTTATTTGTGTTTTTCTGAGCCTGAATTGAGAAAGCTCATGTAAGGAATTTTATGGCCCTTGACATCACTCTGCACTTTTGCAAGACAATAGCCTGGCATTTTGCCCTAGGTGTTGGATTAAATAATAACTAGAGATTATGCAAATATGTCTTCTTAGCCATGATTATCATGACAAGGCCTTGCGCAAGCTGAGGACTTGTGCTGTTGGGGTGGTTCCACTAATGCGTGCCTTTAAGATAGCAGCTTTATCTGTTTGCATCACTGTTGGTTGGTTCTTCTTTGAAAGCATGGGTAGAAAGCCCACACTGGAGGAACTGAGGGAAGAACCACATCCTGACCACTAATGCTTGCTATTAGGGTGAATCTTGATGGTATACAGACCCCTTAGCTAACACTTTAGCAAAGGTAAGCTGCAAGTTCACAGTTCTCCTGTTGTACACAAGCATTCTGACACAAGCACATCACTGGTCTTGGCTCTCTAGGGAGTCATGCTCTGGTAAGCAAGGCAATGAAAGGGAACATAGACGGCTGCATAAATGTGCTTCTCCAGCTGTATCCTTCATTTTCTGTAGAATTACCCTCTCCTAAACTCTGTCTCTGAGAGCAAAGGGAGTTGAGACTGTAAGAGCAAAGGGACTTGCATTTCCCAACCTCAGGCTAACAGCTGCAAGCTTGAAATAATTTAGAGGAATTTTTATGTTCACTTTCATTTTAAAAATGAGGAAGCTCAGGACCACTCAGTGAAGAGTGAGCTACCTTCACATATTTTAATGCCTTACAGATATGTTCTCAGAAAAATTTTTATCCTTTTAGGACCATTGTTTTCCCCTTTGCCCAGTCCTACAGTCATGTCATAGCTTTAACTAATGATCTCACAACCTGCTTTCAAGCTGCAGTAGTAGGAACATGGCACCAGCATTTTCCCTTCCCAGCAGTCCACTTGGGGGGTAAAATGGGAATGCAGAGTCAGCAGAACCATGTTTCATTTTTAGCTGCCTGCTTGCTCTCCAACTACCAGCTCTTGTCTGTGCTCCACTCTAGCATGGTGATATCTTGCTGACTTGTTTCCCTACCCGCCTTACAGTGCCACTGTGAGCCATCATGGGTGACTGTTTTAAATTTATCATACTTCCCATCATGACCAAAAAACTTTTAATGTCTTTGGCTGCCTCTGTCCTAAAGTACAGGCTCTCCTCTCCTGGTTGTCCAAATTAGGGGACCTGCTCAAGCTCTTTGAACAGAAATGAGAAGTACAGAGATTCATGTGCATGGCTGGATCTCACCTTGGTGTGAGTCTGGAACACAACCCTATTGTGCTCCTCAACCTCAGAGCTGAGAAATAGCTTTGTGTACCAAGCTGTAGGCATAGTCCTTACAGATAGCAGGATTCAGGGGGAGAAAACAGATTTGGAAAGGAGCAAGATTACATGTATGAGGCAGACATTTTTGCATCCCTTGGTCGATTGTACTAAGGAGAGCAGATATTTTGAAAGATTACTAAGTTTCCTTGCTGAGATGATCAGCAATGTAAAGGAAAGGGACAAGCTGCAGGAAGAAAAGTGAGGTTGGAGAACATGGTTATTCCATTGAAAAAGTAAGGGCACCTGTAATGTGACTCTTCAGTAAAGTGGTGCCCTTTGGAAGGGCTTCCAGGGGGTGGAAACCAGTTGGAAAACTTCAGTAGCAGTATGACTCTGTTTGAGCCGATCTGAAATAGGTTAGATGAACAGCATGTTAGATGTGCTCTTTTCTCTGTTGCCTTTAGAGGGAAGTTAGCCTGTGTTCAGAAATCGCTGGGAGGAAAGAGAAGATATGGAAGGGAGGAGAGACAGGCATATGACAGTGTGGCTGCATATACCACACCTGCTAAAAAGAAACACAGTCTAAAAATCAAGTTAGTCTGGCAAGGTCTATGTCCCATGAGGCTAGGACTGTTTGGCTTTAACTGTGCTAACTTCCTTCTAATTCTCTGTTTGTCTGGTCCCATCTCCTGGCCTGGGATGTGGCTGCAGGCTCACAGCACAACTTGGGCAGGAAGGACCCTTTGCGGGGTCTCCAGTCCAACATCCTGCCAAAGCCAGGCAGCTCTGGGGTGGGATGGGCTGCTCAGGGCTTGGTTCACTTGGTGCTGCAGTACAACTTCATAAAGAAACAACTGCAGGATCTCAGATGTAAAGGCCTGTAAGGTAGATGTTTAAGGCTGAATCACTGGGACCTCTTTCTAGACAGGGTCCCTGCAGCAAGCACACCCTGTGGTGTACAGCTGTCTGCAAGGCAATCAGCCCCTCCAGCTATGGCAGAGGGAAGAAACACAAAATAAACTTTCTCGAACTTTCTGCCCTCGTGGTTCTACTGTGTGACCTCCATGGGAGACCAGCAATGTCCACTCCTCTGCATTTGGCCCAAAACCCAAGGTCCTCTTAATAGAGTTATCAAAACATCAAAGAAAGGTTTTTTTTCAAGAACCCCATGCTATGGCTGATATAGTTTTGGTTCAACTCAGCTCATGCCTTAAAAAGTGCTGTGGGTATGAAAATGGGAAGAAAGACAGTACAGGATAAGGCAACTGCATAAATCTCATTTCCTCAAAAAAAAAAAAAACAACCCAAAAAAAACCCAAAACAAAACCAAACAAAAACCCTAGCTGACAAGTTCTATTTCCTATAAACCACCAATTGTTTGGGTTTGTGTTAAGCTCCTTTTCCCAGGTTACTCATATCGGACTAAAGTACCGGGTTACTTAGATCATTGCACCTGCTTTAGGTGAGCTTCCTTTCAGTAAGGAGCAAAGACTGAAAATAAGGGTCTATCCCTGTAGCCTGATACAAAGTTTTGTCTACATCAGAGGACCTGAGGACCATTTCAGGATCAGAAATGTTTCAGGTATATTTACAGCAATGTCTGAATCTGTAGCTGATGGTTCTCATCACACCCACAAACTGAACGAGCTTCTCTCAATAACACAGCTATTCATTTAAAAAAAGTTGATGAGTGCAACAGTGCACAGTGGGTGTGCCATCATGTTCTTCACTTGTAACCAGGGTCCAGGAAAAACTTGCATTTCAATTTGCCACAAATGTCCTTGCTTCCTGCAGCTTCTAATACGTGTGCTGTAATAAATGTGCTCATATGCTCCTGTAAGTGAGATTTATACTGTGCTTTATTACTGTGAATTGATTAGTTGCCATTGCCACGATCACTGCAGGTAAAATAGATATGGAGGTATATAACTGTAAGAAAAAACAACTTTGTTTTTACAGCAAAACCTGACAGTCAGGAACATCATAATCCATGGAAAAGCCAATTGTCAAACAAGATAGTCTTCAGACTTAAGACTTGTGTAGGATTTAATTTGAGGCAGTGGATTTTTTTTTCCCTGACAGGGCAGGGGGTGGTTAGAAAAACCTTAGTGCATCTGAAGTACAACTGAAAGAAAATTGCTGTGGAAAATTAGCTCATGGGAGGAAACAAATGATGGTCAGGAAGGGTTTGGTCACTGCTAGAGCAGCTCCTCTCTATCTGCTTGTATCTCCTTCCTCAAACACAGTGACATTCATTCAGACAGCGGCTGAGCTTCCAATGCATTGGGGTAGCTTTTTACCGTTGCTTTGAACAGAAAGTGGCTTGTTAACATTGTATTTTGAGGCTTGGCAAACCTGCTTTTGTGGCCAGACAGCATTGCAACCTGTGTGCTGTGCACAGCAGTGCTAGCAACATCCCCTAACTAGGAATGCCATATAACAACTTGAAGGGTACTTATTGTATTATTTGTATAAAGTTTGGGGAAGATGGGCCATGTTAGAGTGTATATCTGGATATTGATAAATTAGCTCTGGCAAAATAAAACATAACACAGACTTGGTCTGTGGGTAGGAAATGTTAACTAGAATGTTTTTACATACAGTTCCAGCAGAGCTGCTGTCCTGAGTGTGCCAGAGTGGAATTCCCCCAGTAGCTGCAGCCCTTGTGTATCTTATGCAACTTTTCAGCTCCACATTCCTGACACAAGCTTTCCGCAAGTACCAATGGAAATTAATCCACCAATAAGTGGTGGGTTTTAGGCCACGTTGATAGAAAAAAAGGCCCAGTAATATATATAGTTTATAAATGACTAGGCTATAAATTACTGACCTGTGGTAGTGTGGGAGGTCACTCTGGTGCTTTGTTACTCTCTAATAAAATAAATAAATGTAATAAAAGACAAAATACTTTCTTAGATTATTTGGCCCCCTTGGAAACTTCTTAATATGTCATTTTTCTGTTGTAGATCTTAGCCTTCTTTGACCCAAACTGACATCCTGATCTCAGCTGCTACCAGCCCTGAACCTAAATTCTCTTCCAGGGATGTTTGCAGTGAGAAGTCCTGTTGGAGGATGAACCTCTGTGCAGGTCACCGCAGATTACACCTGCACTGCCCAAGACATCCATCCTTGCATGCTTTTGCTCATGTGCCCAGAAGGCTAGCCATGAAGACCTAATGTGGTCATCTCAATCCCTTTCCCCCTGATTCTCTAAGATTTACCTCCATTGCTGAATTTCTTGACCCTAAGCAGGCGATCTGTTGCAGGAGTTTCTTGCCCTTTTTCCCTGAAGTGCAAAATGTTTTTTTTTTTTTCCTTGCCAGAGATATGTTACTACTTCAAATCCCAGTCTCAAGGGCAGCAGCTTCACTCAGCTGGTGTGTCTGTGGGGCAGCACAGCGTCAGCCCTCTCCTTCTGCTCATTTCTCCCTTCTTCTTCTCCTGTGTTCCCTCAGGACTAAGAACATAGATGGTGCCTTTGCTCATCAGTGGGGTATCAAGAAGAGGAATCAGTGTTTGTGAAGGACCCCTGATCGCCTAAGATAATGTACCACAAGAAAGCACCATTGTAACAAGAAGGTTGCAAGAGTCTGTCCCATGGGCTTAGGAAACCGGTGTCATTTCTCCAGCCCTTCCTCTCCTCACACCACACACCTCCAGTGCTCAACCCATTTTGTAGCTGACCTCTTGGAAGGACTTTTAGTGTCTTGTTTTAAACACTGCTGGTGCCAGACATGAAGTAAACTGGCTTTACTTAAAGTTTTTCAGGGCATTTTAACCCTTCTTGTCAACACTGGTGTAGGTAAATTGAAATTAAAATCTCAGTTCCTTCTGTTTGAGAGGAAAATTGTTTTGCCTGGACCTTGCCCCAAGCCCACTGAAACCTCAGTTGACATTGGTGGGACTGTATCAAATTGGAGGAATTTGAGGAATTTTTTTCAATTTTTTTCTTTTTCAAAAATTTCTATTACAATTTAGCTAATAAAATTCAACTCTAATTTTTCTTCTCCTTTCCATTATTTTAAAGTAAGTCAAAACATTTCCCTCATCTTGCAAACTTCTGATGAGAAAAAACACATCTCATGTAGCCCTGGCTCTTGAGAATCCATCATGTGAAGGGAGCAGTGTTGTACGCCATGTCTAACCATCACAGCAGCATTTTTACCAGCCACTGAATTTGCCTGTTGCAAATAAACCAGGCTGGAGCCAGGTCATCAGAAGCACCTCATTGACAGGCAGCCCCTAGCATGGGGATCAGGTGCAAAGGAAGACACCAGACTGTGCCCCCCAACCTCATTGTGGTCCCGCTCACAGCACTGCAAGCTTAGAGTAGCCATTGTGGTCTGGTGACCCCAGAAGCAAACACAGGGAACCAGAAACCAGCTCCCAGCAGGTCTGGGCTGCATTTTTCTTCCCAGGTATTTTTATTGCCTAGAGTGACCTCCGTGGTGCTGCAGGCTGCCTCCCCGCTGATTCCCCCACTCTCAGGAGCCATTGCGGCTGCTGTCGCTAGATATACAACCTCGTCTCAGAAATATTAAGCTGCTAGTTTCTTCCCTAAGGCAGAAATCAGGTGAGGGTTGGAGGACTTATCAGTAAGTCAGGGCAGGAGCAAACACACACATTGCCAGGGTGTTGCAAACGTCCCCAGAACAAACACCCCAAATCCAGGGAATTCAGTTAAGACTGTTTAAATGCTTAGTGGCATTTCTGTGTGTTATAGCAAAGAGAAAAGATGTGCTGTGTCTGAAAATAAAAGAACTGGGATGGAAGAAAAAAGTCTCATGCAGCATCCCAAATATTGTAACCATTCAAAAAAATCTCAAAAACATTTAAGTACTCTGAAAGATCAACTGATTTCCCTCAGACTGAGTGCAGTGTATTTTAGGAAGCCAAAGCTGTTTAAATGTATAAAGCTCAGTTTAAGTCTCTATGACTGGTGTCACTGTGACTAACAAACCAGAAATATTTCACTCTGATCCACAGCTGTAAATCAGACCTGCATTTCCATCAATGCCCATGCTGAAGCTTCTGTATCCGCCTGTTTTGAGTCTCTCAGATACTATCAGCTTCAATCCTTTTCACTACTGAATGCTTCCAAATCTGATCAGCTCCTTCTGGATAAGTTCTTCTTTGTCCAATACTTTTGAACTCCACTGCCAGTCTTTTTAATGCAGACATTTATTTTGTGAGGGGTGTTGAGAAATCTTGGGCATTTTCATCCCCCTGCTTCCTCATCCTGAAATCTGCTTATTGCTATATCTGCAAATATTTCTAAAAGTTAACCTTGCCTTGACCCTTCCTCAGGAGACATGCTTATTCAGGGCTTAATCGCTTGCTGATTAATT
This sequence comes from Morus bassanus, assembly GCA_031468815.1. Taxonomy (NCBI): domain Eukaryota; kingdom Metazoa; phylum Chordata; class Aves; order Suliformes; family Sulidae; genus Morus; species Morus bassanus. The sequence continues at coordinate 76,302,059 of CM062568.1, forward strand.
TCCTGTCATTCCTCGTTTTATGGGCTTCCTACATCCCTCTAGAGAGATTGTGCTCTCAGGACTAAACCAGAAGCAACTCCCTTGACATCTCTAATAATTCCATTGTAAATGAAGAAGAACTGAGACCCAGACTCAGACTTGAAAGGGTAGGAATTAGGAGGGTTTGGAGAGGGCTTGAGATTTTCTGATAGAGTATTTCCATTGAGGTGAGACCTGCAATATCGTTTCCACATCAGTCAGCAGGTACTTTACATTACTATGGTGTAAACTCCTGTTGTAATGCCTCCAGAATAAAATGTTTTGGGATTTCAGTTTCATGGTTCTTTTTGAGTTTTCTGTTATTCATTTCAAATCAACACAAAAATAACTTTTAAGATTTCCTTTCCAGTCACGGTTTCCCTGCTAGTCCTAAGAACTTCACACAGGCTTGCTTTACAAGACCAGAACCGCATCTGGCTGTGTTTGTCATGGTAGTATCCAGAGGCCACCTGACTACTGTTTTGTCACACCTCCATAGTCTTAACTTTCTAAGTAAATGAAGAATTAAAGTTGACTTAATCTGATTTTTCCTCCTAACATTTCCTGTTTGAAATTTATTTCATTCCATGAAGAGCACAGTTATACTTCCCCATAACTGTTCTCAGCTACTTTTTATCATGGCAGTGCAAAACCACACAGCCTTTAAATAACATCTTTTCTTTCTCACCTTCCCCTTTGCTCTACTTCATCCCTTGTGGCATTTTGTCCTTTTTGTGCCTAGCTTTACAACCTGCTGCACGTCTGTTTGCATCTCCCTCCAGCAAGCTTTGTGATATCTGTAAGAGTTGATACATAAACAGCGGTCTGAACTGTGGCATAACTCTGAAGCCCAGGCAGCCCTGCTGTCCTGGGACTCACCAATGGGAATGACTCAGTTAGCTGCATGTTAACCTGGTCCAGCTGCTGTTGTTGGTGCAGCAAGTTTTGCTCTGTACAAGAACACTGCTCTTCCTTTTGCTCTGCCTCATGCAAAAAGGAGGTAGTGAAAAAGGAGTATCTGGAAAATACATCCTTGCATTAAGAAGCACAACACTGCAGCAGCCTGAATTTTCCCTAGTGCTGGTCGTGGTATGATCCGGGACCAGTTAGATCCCAGTTCTGTGGTAGGTGACCTTCTAGGAATGCTCCTCTGTGGAGGAGAAAGGCAAGTTAATCATCTCTATCCATTCTTTCCACCCCATTTTCAGCTCCCCATTCTTTATTTAGGGAACTGTGTATTTTAATGTGCTTTTGTAACAGAGTGACGAAGTAAGGGAACTTCCTCTACCACACCAGAGAGCCTCTGGGAAGGCTGAGAAGGCACCCTGCTTCCAAAACTGCACCGAGGGTTTGCATGGTTGCCCCTGCCTGCCATTCACTCGCTCATTTACCTCCTGCCTCCTTACACAGTAAAGCTTTTTGAGGAGCTTGCCTAGATTTCTGCGAGGTGCCGTAATAAATATGAGTGAATTTCACTGGGGATGAGGGGCTGTACAAGCAAACGAGGAGCGAAGGAATTAGTGAATTGTGTGTTAGCTCTGCGAACCGAAGAAACAGAAACTCTGTTGGACAAAGCAGGCGATTAAGGTACTACTGTATCTCTATAAAGGGTTTGTTGTTTTTTTTTTTGATTAACAGATTTTAAATGCAGTTGAAGGATGGCTACATGCTATTACTTGGTGTCCCCCCGGCATTTCTTCTCCTGTCCCCTGCCTGCAGTCGCCTCCCGAAGCAACGCACCTTCAGCCCGCTGAGCGTCTCACGTGCGCCTTTCAGGCAGCTCCACTCAACCAGGACCTCCCCCCCTCTTCTTCCTCATCCCTCTCGCACCTCCTTCACCTTCCTCAAACCGGCGGTCACTTGACCCGGCTGGGGCGGGCAGGGCAGGGCAGGGCTGGTGCCGCCGCGGCAGCCGGGGGGGAGCTGGGTGTGCAAGGCTTCCTGAAGAGCCGAGATGGAAACCAAATCGTTCATCGGAGTAAGTAAAACAATAAAAAAAAAAGGGGGGGGGGGCGGGGAGAAGGGGTCCCTCTCGCTGGAGGCGGGGGGCGTCGGTCCGGGCCGCTGGGCGCGGGGTGGCAGCGGGGTGGGGGGCGCCGAGCCCTTCTCCCCCGATGTCGCCCCTCCGGCTGGCGGGGCTGGCAGCTGGCTCCTCCCTCTGCCACTTCGGGTCCTCCTCGTCACAACGTTCCTGTAAGCCCCGTGACGTTCGTTAGCTTCTGGGTCGGCTGCAGCAAATGTTTTGATGATGTCATCATCAAACATTCATTAATTATATCTTCCTCCCGGAACTGCGTGGTGTTCGGCCGTTGCCCGGCACGCCGCGCTGGTGGCACTGCGCGCGCAAGGCATGCTTTGGGCGCAACCCAGGCGAGATCCCACCCGACGCTCTCGGCGTCCCGAGGTTAGAGGATGGTGATCTCTAGTGGCTTTGCACCTTTGCATTATTTCTTCTTCTTTATTGTTTGTGTCCCGGTAGAGCCCTCAAAACGTAATTGCTGCCTGCACTCAGGCCGCCAAAGGTCAAGTCAGAAAGCTGGCATGAACAAGTGGACTGAGGGTAGTTAATCACGGCAACAATGTGTGTAGGGTGGACTTGCCCGGTCGGAAGGGGGGAATAAAGACACAGCTCTCCTTTGCAAAGTTTCAGATTTAGTCATGAGAGGCGGTAGCTAACGGTTGTAATTTCATTCCTCCAGGCAAGCCTCAGTTTCTCCCTAAAGGATACCCCACATCTCAAACACAAGGGAGCAGCTGAGTTCGGAGGTGGTGGTGTGAGCATGTAGGGCTTGCATTGCGCAGGGGATTAGGCCAAAACCTGGTCCAGTCGCTTGGGTATAGGACTTGATCGGCAGACGGCAGTGGTGTTGCTGCTCCTGCCGTGCACCACCAGTGGCTGCCATCCCCAGCTTCAGGGTGCTGCGGAGGGAGGTGGGAAGAAGAGGAGGAGGAGGATGAGATGCAAATCTCTTGCATGTCTGCATTTGCAGGACCGCAGCATGGCTTGATCTTGCTGTTTCTGCTCTCTGCTGGCTTTCCCCAGGCCCAGCAGGACGCTCCTTGTGAAATGTCCTGGTCCTGCAGAGATTGGGGCATTGATGGCAGCTTGTGCCAGGCTGAGAAGCTGCTGCCCCTGGGTTTCAGCTAGGGAACACTGAGGGGTCTGTTGACCAGCCCGGCAAAGCTGATTGTGCGGCTTGCTGCCTCCGCAGGGGCTTCCTCAGCGTGAGCCAGTGCTGAGCTGTCCTGCCTCGGTGGTGAACTGCTGTAAGGGACTAGCATGGTAGAAAACCAGCTTTTTTCTGTTAGCTGTGAGGCCGTGCCCATGTTAGCCCAAGTGAGGCGGCAAGAGCACCTGGCAGGAGGAGAGGGTGGCAGCAGGTAAACCCGTACCCTTGGCATCCTGGGAGTGCTGTTGCTGCACAGGAGCTTGCGCTGGGCCAAGGTGTGGCTGGCTGGCGGGGCTTACGGGTCCCTGATGCTCACTGAGGGGCTGCATGCCTGCTCTTGAGGGGTGTGGGTGGCTTTGGGGAATTAGGCAGCCCCAAAGGCTCTGGAAAAGGAGCTGCAGCTCCCAAGGGAAAGAGGAAAAGCAGTACTAATAGTTAGGTTTCTGGTCTAGGACCTGCATAGGTGCTGCCATATGCTGGAGTGTTGCATCCTCAGAGCTCCTGTCACCTTCAGAGTTGGGGAAGGAGAATGACTATGCAGTCTTCTGCAAGTACTAAATAGCAATGTTGTTTTAAGCATCTGCAGCCCCTGTCCACGCTGATGCTACCTGGTACAAATACTAGAGCGGAGCAGCCCTGGATGAGCAGTGGTGCACAGTCGGAGGAAGCATGAAACAGCGAAAGGGGACGAGATTAGCTGCAGACATCTGTTGTCTGAGCAAGGGGTCTGCAGGAGGCAGAAGCTTGGCATGTTAAATTGCAGGGCCAGAGGATGGATGAGTTGATCTGCCTGAGATCTGAACTTCTTTCTAAGAATAAGAATACCAAATGTGGCATATAGAGACTATTTGCTTATGCAGGACAAAAAGATCTGCACCTTTTTTGTTTTCTAAGTAAATTCATGGGAGTTTTTCCACTCAACTTTGCACTAGGCCCATCAAATATCTGTTTTTTAAAATAAGGAGACAAAGGAAGCAAGAGAGGGTTTAAACCACTTCTCTCCTTCTTATGCAATGGCCTTGTGTGTATGGATAACCTCAGAGGTAGCTGCTCCTCACCAGGAGAAAAGCCCCAGGTTACACGCGGGACACGTGCAGCCTCTGTCACTGTGCCAGGGGTGGCCAGGCATTTCCCTCACCCGACATGGTCCCATTCTTAAGTGGGGTGGCCGTACTCAGAGAGACCAATTCAAAGCCACACTGAAGGCACAGCAAGGCAGGCTGGACGAGTGATGCTACGTGCATTGGCAGATATAAAAGCAGATTGTATCTGTTATTTGTGGTATGGACATAAAACTTAGGAATGCAATTCCTAAAGTTGCCTTTCAGATGACCCTATGTGACCGCCAAAAAAAAAAAAAATCTACCGCACCGTGTTTAAAGAAATGTTCTTCATATAAACAGTATGGCTCACTTGTAAATCCAGAAAAACCAACCACCTCCCAAAAGCAACCCAAAGAATACTTTGGGGAGAAGCAATCTTAGGAATGAATGTGCCGAGTTGCAGCAAAGGGGACCAGTGAGGGTGTTTGCAGAGCACAAAACCTGCACAAATACATATCTGACTGCTATTGCTGTAGCAGACAAGAAGGAATCATTCACAGTGACAGGTTTTTTTTAAAAGGATTAAAAAGGAAGGTGTGATACTAATATAGGTAATCACTGGGCCATGATCTAAAAGAAAGTGTCCCATTACATAGCTGAGAAAAAATAGCTAAAGCCTTGAAAACAGTGAGAAGAAGGAAGGCTTTCATTCCAGAAATACCACCTGAACTTCAGGAACATCCTAGAAAAAAAACCAAAAGGCATGGAGAGCTCATCTTCATGTTTTGTGTCATCCAGGAGAACTTAAAATGAAAAATAAACGGGATAACTCTAGTAGGCCCTGGTGATGACGTGATTTCTCAGCTGTGTTTCATCCACTGGCACTCCTGCATGACCATTGCAAATTTTGCAGAAGATCCCAGAGAGGCTTGTATCCAAGAAGAACAGTCCCAGAGTAGTTTTCAGGAAGGTCTGGCCAAACGGAAGTACTTGTCATCATGAGCTCAGCAGGGGTGATAAGAACAGACATCAAGAGATCTTCTCAAAACAGGGAATAGGAAGATGAAAGTTTTCCTCTTTGACCCCAGAAGCCTGTATGACCTGAAAATCCAATGTCCTGACATCTTTGTCAAGGCTTTTCATAGAGATATTGTTGTGACAGCTAAATTGATGCTTCAAGGGAAGTGTTCTCCAGGGACCTGAGGGTTGCAGACCCAGCCCCTGTCCTGGCCCTGCCATCAGTCCTGCTGCCACGCTCATGGGGCTGCAAAGGCTCAGGGTACAGATGTTGTTTCACACTGGAGGAAGGTTACTCTTCACGATGTTTCAATAGCCAATGTAGATGTAGACATTTCTCTATACCAATGAAGCTGAACATACTTGTCTTGGCTCTATTTTTTCTTTCAGTGGGTCATTTTACAAGCCTGAAGCAGGAACCCTTCCTTGGCATTGTGCTGGGAGACTATGTTATCAAAAGTAGTGTATGTTGTGGCTTGGAAGCTCTTGACAGTTTGCTGCAACTACTTGAGAGAAGGGTTGACATTTTATAGCATGTATAAATCCATTCCGCAAAGGTGCAAAGGCGTTAATTCAATGATATATGGAATAGTTTACTCTTTTTTTTTCTTTTTCCCTCCTAGAACACCCTATGAAGTCCTAGAGCAGGCACTAATGGAAGGCCCATTGCAAACCTCCATTCACCTGTGCCATGAAAATGGTCAATGGATGTCACGATTACCAGAGAAGCTCTGGGATATTCCCCTCTATAACTTAGCTCTTCCAGGTAAAGATTAACTTTTGTTCTCCGCTCTTTTTTTAGTGTGTCATTTAAGCATTGGAACATCCTGTTTGCCCCATTTGAGGATGGCTACCATTATTATTTGGGTCAGTGTGTGGGAGAAGGGCTTGGGGGAGGGTTTGTGTGACATGTGCGCGCATGTGAATACTTTTAGTCTGTAATGTTTGGGGTTTCTTGGAGTGGAGGGGGAAAAAAGGATTTTCTTTTTTTTTTTTGAGGGAAGGAGAGAAAGAGGGACTTTTTGCAGTCCCTGTGCATCATCTTGTCAGATCAGTGTTAATAATCTGAACATTTGCTTATCTGGGCAATGGTGAGATTTTCCTGATTTGTTCTTGCCACTTCCTACATAATAAAATGGATCCAAAAGGAAAGAAATAACATTTTAATTATTATTTGTTTCTTTGTACTGTTTAAAACAGGCTGTGAAGGTATGAAAAAAGGAGGATGGAGACTTTTAATTAACATATTTTTATTAATGTAGAGTGTGACTTTTCTGCATGACACTGCTTATAAAAACTGAATTTATCCTATTATGGGTAAATACAGCTGCGCTATAGCTGATGTCCTCATTGGTACTACATTGAGACCTGTGTACCATTAGCCTTTCTTTGGTCATATTACTGCTTCTCTCCGCTGCCTTGAATAGTTGGTTTTTTTTTTTTTTCTCCTTCTGTCCAAAGAAGTTACGGGAGCACCTGTTTGCACTGGCATGTGGGGAGGCACTGGAGGACTGTCAGCTCTTGAGTGATTCCCTTTGCCTCCACAATGAAAATGGTACTAAAGAAAAGTCTAGCCCATGTTTCTCTCACACCTGTAGATGCAATGGGTAGTTTGGGTGGAAAGCAGCACTGCATGTAGATTAGTGTTTTAGGTAGGCTCCAGGATCGTAGGTTAACTTAGCAAAGACATGTATTTAGAGATAGTGAGGAGAAATCAAGTCTTGTCTTCAGTGGGTGGAGCGCTGGGAGGACCGAAGAACCGCAGTGGATTTTTTTTTTCCCTGTCCTTTGTGAGCTAATGGAGCATGGAGTTTCATTAACTTATTTCAGAAACGTATTTCATGGTGACCTCTTGGCTGTGTAATTTAAATTGATGTTAACTTCAAAACAAGCACACCTCTGTTTTGATAATGCCTATGTAAAAGGACCCCAGGACAGATGTTATAAAAAAAATTCTAGATTTCTTATTTATCCATCAACAGAAGAAAATAAGTATCTATCTTATGACAGAAGAAAGGAGGTAATATTCTCCTCCCCCCCCTTTTTTTTTTTCTTTTTTGTTCCTCTTGCAAAAATCCTTCAAAAAGTCAGTAGCATGCTCAGTGGTTTATTTTTGGTGGAAAAGGAACCATGTTGTTTCTAAAAAGCTTTCACAGTGGTGTTTCTTGGACATTGTAGAAATCTGAGAACCTGCCAATGCATGCCTTTGAATTCCTGGCTTTTCTTTTAACTGTGATCTTGTTATTCTTGTGAATGTTTGTTGTTCTTGTGAATATGCCTGCATGGAGAACAGTCATGAAGAAAAGAATAGTTGCAGACGAGCCCATTTCAGCAAACATTTGAGGACTTTTACAGAGCATTGCAGGCTATTAGCTTGGAATATTTTGGTGCCTGTCCAGCTGACCTACAAAACTGGTCTAGCCCAGGTCAGAACAAAAGCAGATCGAGACCAACCAGGTCAAGACAGCTCTGGCAGGTTTTCAGAGGGAGCAATGACTGGGAGAAGCCCAATTTGGAAGTGGGAGCTTATCTCAGATAGAGAAGACAACAAGGCATGCAAGAAACGTGAGAGAGTGCATTCTGAAAGCATGACGAGGAGACAGAGGCAAGTCTCAGTAATTAGTGTTGTGTTTGTACCAGGTTCAGCACAGTGCTGCTGGGGAGGTGTTGCTTCAAGCTCTGAAGCTACCTGGTTTGGTGCTAGCTCACTATCTTTGTATCATATTTGTTATGTCATGGATATACCCATCTTCCTTTCATTACTGTAACTCACTGACATCACAAGAAGACTGCTAAATGAAAGGTTACTATCCGTTTGCTGATTGCCATCAGTAGATGCAATGCCCATTGATGGAATCCTGTTCGCTTCTCTCAGACTTGGATTTGGTCCATGGGTATTTAACGGCTTGAGTCTTACATCTTGTAAGACAAACTTCTTTGATTGCATGCCCTCATTATCGATCTTCCATCTGCAATGAGCTTGGTTTGGGTCTTTAAAGCAGAAAACTAGACAGAAACACAATTTTAAAAGGTGAAAAAATTGAGTGAGACATTAAACTATTATTGACAGTTTCAAAGAATTTTCTTTATTTCAAATGCAATCTCGTCCTTTTTCTTTGGCTACTAGAAATATTGCCATTGGCAAGACTGAGCATTCAAGAACGTAGTTCCTAGCACCAGTGAACAATTTGTTTGACAGAAGACTTAAAAAGCCAAAATGATATGCAGATTCCTTGCAGATACTGTGTAAAGATCCCAGCAAGTTGCTTCACTGAGTTGTTAGCTTTTCTTATTGGTGCTTTATAAAATGAGAAGAAATAATGGAACAGAAAAAGCTAGCAAAATTGGTGGTTGCCTTGTCCTGAAGAAACTGTGAGTTGCAACAGAGTTTCATCTAAACATGAGGCAAGACGTGTCAGGTTTATTAAGACTTCAAAGAAGTCAAATATTTGGACAGGCTCCACTTGGCCCTGATGCTTAGCCTGCCCTTATGTAAATCCCTGTGCTGGAAAGAGTCAGGTAATTTTTGAAGTCCATGAAAGGTGGGTGTTGTTGATCTATCACATGTGAACTTAGATTTCAATTTGCCTCTGAAACCTTCAAGGGCCCACATCTTCTGTTGTTTTTGTAGGGGATGTGGATGTTTACTTCAGGAGGACATTTCTGCCAAATATTTGAGAGATAAATGCTTAAAGTGCCAAGTTGGTCCAGTCAAAGGTGTAAGAAGATGAATTTCTGCTTTCAGTCATATTTTCCTGTGCAGAGATCATGGGATTGGGGTATGAAATCCTGCATTTGGACAACAAATTTGAATCGTCTGGAAACAGGATGAATTCTAGATAAATTCAGCCTTCAGCTATTTATTCCCTGGAAAAAAGTGGGTTTTCACATCACGATAATTATTTCAGTGGAAGATGCTATTTGAAAAAGGCCATTTTATTGTCGTTTGAGGCAAACAACAATGATATGCAGGTTAGATGGGGACTGCTTTATTGAAAAGTCTTGATGCCTTCCCTTCATGAGGATTTCACACTAAGCTAATTAATGTCAGGTGAGCAATCTCTGTAGAAGAGCCCACCTTTTTGCTATAACTACATAGGCTGTCAGGCAATATAGGTGTGTGATTTGGAAATGGGGTGGCATGTCAGGCGTGTGCACACAATATAACCGTGTATTGTGGTCTTGAGTAGTTAAGAAATGACATTCTCTGTATGTTTATTTTTGTATTCTACAGGAAGTCATGACACTATGACCTACTGCTTAGATAAACACTCTGCTGTTAGTGGCAATGAATCGAAGCTGGTGAAGTTCTTAAACAAATGTATGCCCTGCATTGTGCACCCTATTATCATGAAGTGGTCTACAACACAGGTAACTGTTGTCTAGTGTTCTCGTCATGCCTGGGCAAAGTTGAAGCTTGTGCTGCAGTGCTGAGAGTGGTCATGCTCTCCCATGAGCAATGAAAGAATGGCTTGCTGCCCAGAAATCTGCGCTTTCATGAGAAACCGTGCTTGGGTGTCATGGTTTAACCCCAGCTGGCCACTAAGCACCACCCAGCCACTCGCTCACTCCCCGCTGGTGGGATGGGGGAGAGAATCAGAAGAGTAAAAGTGAGAAAACTCGTGAGTTGGGATAAAGACAGTTTAATAGGTAAAGCAAAAGCCACACACAAGCAAAGCAAAACAAGAAATTCATTTGCTAGTTCCCATCGTCAGGTAGGTGTTCAGCCATCTCCAGGAAAGACGGGCTCCATCACGTGTAACGGTTACTTGGGAAGACAAACACCATCACTCCGAACGTCCCCACCTTCCTCCTTCTTCCCTCAGCTTTATATGCTGAGCATGACATCATATGGTGTGGGATATCCCTTTGGTAAGTTTAGGTCAGCTGTCCCAGCTGTGTCCCCTCCCAGCTCCTTGTGCAGCCCCAGCCTACTCACTGGTGGGGTGGGGTGGGAAGCAGAAAAGGCCTTGATGCTGTGTAAGCACTGCTCAGCAGTAACTAAAACATCCCTGTGTTATCAACACTGTTTCCAGCACAAATCCAAAACATAGCCCTATACTAGGTACTATGAAGTAAATTAACTCTATCCCATCCAAAACCAGCACATTGGGGTATGATATAGGTGCCATAGATACCAGATCTTTTTTTGTGGGGAAAAAGCATGTGAGTGAGGCAGGGATGATACATAGACAAAGATGTTTCTTACAGCTGATCACTTGGTACTAGAAACTCATCCTCTTTTTCACATGTTTATTGTTATAAATAACATTTAAGATTACTATAATCAAAAGAGGTTTTTCTCTTGCACTTTGTTCAGAAGATAATGCTTGCCATTTTTGCTATCACTGTTCTGTGAGATGTCAGTTGTTTTCCCCATCTGTATTGTGTAAGTGTTTCAGCCAGCAGCACAATCTTGTTGAAGGGAATTTTTTTTTTCCATAAAGATTAAGAGAATGAAGGTGTGGTCCCTCATGTAAGGTTTAGCTAATTTTTTAAAATACCTGGATGGCCCAGAGCCTAGGAGGCAGTGCCTGGCTTAAGCCCTGGCTGTTATGGGTGTCAGTCTAGACGCCCGAATCTTTCCTGAGCAATGGCTGATGTCCTGGATGTCTGGTGTGAGACTGCAGCACTGACCAGCATTGCTCCCCAAGGCTTCCTCTTAGATTTTGCCCTTGGGGGGCAATGTTCACACTGTATATTTCAGTATCCAAACCAAGTTGACTAATTAGAGAGTCTAATTTGTCTAGTTTTCCCATGCAGTCGACAGAAAGAAATTAATTCATCCAAAGGGCAGTTCAGAGCAGCTATTTCATCTGATGGTCTTTCTGGCCACAAAGGTTATATATGACCTACAGCCATATACACTCCTGTCTCCGGCATGCTCCAAGCAAAGGTGGGACTTGGGCACGGATCACTCCTTCAGCTGCTCCAGCCTGGCGGAGACCAAGCAGGCACAGAGGGAGCTGCTGGCCAGAGCCACTGCACCACCCGTAGCCCGGGGCATGCGGGGCTGGGCTGCTCCTGAGCCCTGCAGCTCAGGCACAGCCTGGGGAGGTTAAATTGCCATCCTAAGAACAGAAAGTTAGATGGTTGAAGCTAGGCAGGGTGAGCATCCTGCCATGTGTCTTAAGCTCTGTCTCAGCCCTAAAGCTACGAATGTGGGTATTCAGGTGCAATGCCTTGTTATTGATGTAGGTTTTGTTGAATCCTTTCTGACTTAAATCAGTACAGTGTAAGCTTTCTGAAACCTAAAAGTGTCCATAGCATGTGGAACTGAGGCAAATTAGTGTTTAAACATATTTAATTAAATTGATTCTATTTTCTTATGCAAAGAGAGCCTTGATATAGATGAAAGACATATCATTTGGGACTTTTTGCCCCAGAAACTCAGCTTTATCACCTATTCCATTCAGCCCTTAAATCCAGTAGAAGAGGTCTGAGGGAAGTGGAAATAGAGGAGGACGTCCGTTTTGTAGGACTTCTACAGGGTAATTCAAACTTTTAAAGATACTTTATCTTGAAAAAGAACAATAGCCAGTACTTTTTTCTGGTTTTGTTTCTGCTTTTGTTGAGGATGAGTGAGCTCCATAGAGACAACCATGGTAAATTCTTTGATCTAATAAAGTAAATACAGCATTTCTAAGGTGCTGATCCTGCAATTTTTGTTCATACGAATAGTCTTTTGAAGAACGACCATGTATTTATGCACAGGTTAATGGATCTTTAACTTTCAGAACACAACAAGGGCAGAGGTCTGAAACTAATCTAATCTGCACCTGCAGTGTATGCCACAGGGAAATTGGGATCCCTCTTGACAGAGAGTAAAATACTTTGAAGTTGCGACTTGGTGCCATATAGTGCCATTTTTAAAGATGAAAGACCTGTGAAAAATGTCATAGGGCTAACTTCACACACCTTTTTCAGCTTTCTAAACTAAAGAAACAAATCTCTTCCAAGCTCTCAGGACCTTTGTCTTCTCTTTCCCCTTTGAGGTACTGACTGTGACGGAGCAACTTGAGGCTGGAGTTAGATATCTCGATTTCAGGATTGCCCACAAGGCTAATGATCCATCCATGAATTTGTACTTTGTGCATATGGTTTACACAACTGTTACTGTACAGGTATTGTCCTTACCTTTGGGATGGCTATAAAAACAGTGCTGTTTCTTTTATTTAAGAGCCATCATTGTCTGAAAATGCTGGCCCAAGGTTTTCTGAGTAGGTTATTTGTTTTCCTAATGTGAGGACTTCAAACTAGAGAAAATCAGCAGGCCTAGAAGTTAGTTTTAGCAACTGTGAGACTGGAGCATCAATCAATTCCTCGTCCTCAAACTGGGGTTGCTGTGCCTTGCTCTCCACTGCCTAGCCACTACCAAGTGCCTGATGTTTCTGGGGTTTATCTTATATTGTCCCAGGATGCTACCTAGGGCGATCCTGTTTCCCCAGTAAGGAGAGAAGTTATTAAAGAGAAGAAGGCATTAAAAGCCAAATAAAATCACAGAAACACTTTTTTTTTTTTTGAGGAAAAAGTATTTCACTGAAAGACAGAGACTCAAGTCTGGTTCCCATGATCAAATTACTGTCAGCTGCTGTGAATAAACTACTGTGAGTTGCTCTTTTTATGTGCTCTGTCACTGTGGAGTAGTTCACATCTTCTTCCCATTTGTACAGCCAGGCACAGCCAGCTAATGCAGCTTTTCATTTGTAGACAAACTGGCTAAACTTCAGTTTCATGCTCATGAGTCTGAACTCTTCATATGTTGAGATTTCATGGTCACTGGCACGCTCACGTAAACAGTTAGATGTAGTGCCTGACTACCCTGCTAATTATACGTGGTCTTCAAGAAGTTGTCATTGCCCATAACAAATGGGGAAAATGGGTCCTGTTATATTTAAGCAAGCGTAGAACTTTTCCCTGTTTCTGAGTTTGCCACTAATGTGTTGTTTGTCCTTAAGGAAGCTTGGGGAGGTGGGTTTACTGCTAACCTGCCTCTAGGCAGTAGGAGATTAATGGATATTATCAAAATAAAAAGCTGTTAAGTGTAGTGTGCTAGAACTACATGCAGAGCAAGCCAGCACAGACCTGCAGAAAGGAGGTTCTCCTGGGGTGCATCTCTCTGGCCATCCTCCAGAAACCTATGCTGATTTTCATAACTGTGATTGTGAGTCTACCCCACCATCAATGCTCTGTTGATTTTATGTACGTTCCCCTGCATAACATAGATGATTTTTCTAAGTTGCTGTGACTCTCTCTTCTAGGATATTCTGTGGGAAGTGTTAAGGTGGTTGGAAACGCATCCTCAGGAAGTTGTTATCTTAGCCTGCAGGAATTTTGATGGATTAACCAAGAAACTTCATTGTCATCTTATTGCCTATATAAAAGAGATTTTCCAGTGTAAACTGTGCCCCAGAAATGTAAGTATGAGATCCTTTTGTCTGCTTTTTTAAGAATGATATATTACAGTGAGATCTTTGATTCAAAATTTTTAGATATATTCTACTTTCACTGTATTGTTAACCCAGGAAAAGTAACGTTTGCTGCATCAGAGATAGGTCTTTGCCTAATAAAATTGAGGACATAAAACAAACCTACACCCCACAGTGTGGAGGAGAGAATTAAATTTGACTGTCATGTCTGTTGAGATGTGGAATAACAGTAGGGGCACAACTGTCATCTACTGTTGTGTCTGAGTTTTGTTTTAAAAAAAGAAAAAAAAAGTAAAGAAGGGCTGTGTCTGTTATAAATATAGTCCATACTATTTTTATAGAATTTAAAGAATCCATTTTCTGCCTCTTCACAGCAATAATTATAAATGAACTTTTATGCTATTTATAATAGTTTAGGTTGGAAGTGACCTCTGGAGGTCATCTGGTCTAACCCCACCATGCAAAGCAGGACCAACTTCAAAGTTACGTTGGGCTGTGTCCTGTCCATTCTTGAATATCGCCAAGGATGCAGATTCCACAACCTTTCTATGTAGCCTGGTCCAGCATTTGACCACTCTCACAGTAAAAGTGTTTTCCTTATCTATCTGATCAGAATCTCTCTTGCTGTAACTTGTGTCTGCTGACTTTCATCCCTTTGCTGTACATATCTAGGGAGTCTTCTCTACATCTGCCTATTCAGTATTTGCAGACAGCAGTAAGACCTGTCCATAGTCTTGTCTTCTTCATGCTGACCAGACCTAGCTCTCTCAGCCTGTCCTTGCGTGTCGTGCTCCAGCCTCTGCTCACTCTGGTTGCATGCTGCTGGACTCACTCCGGCACGTCAGTGACACTTTTGTACTGGGGAAGCCCCAGCTGGAGAAGGTACTTGAGGTGCGGCCTCACAACTGCTGAATAAAAGGGAAGAACCCCTTCTCTTGACTTGCTGTCTGTGCCTTTACTGATACAGCCCAGTTTGCAGTTGACCTTTGCCACATGGGTACACTGCTGGCTTACGTTCAGCTTGGTGTCCACTGGGACCTCCAGGACCTTTTCTGCAAAGCAGCTTTCTAGCCAGGTGCCCCCAGTCTGTCGAGGTCCGTGGGGTTAGTCCATTCAGGTGCAGGACTTTGCATTTGCCTTTGTTGAGCTTCATGAGGCTTCTGTCAGCCCATGTCTCCAGCCTGTCGAGGTCTCTCTTAATAGCATTGCTGCCCTCAGTGCATTTCTGGTGGCATTGACTTTCTTTCGTGGACGTGAGCTGGAGCTGACCTTCCAACCAGCCTAATATGCTCTCACTCACCCAAACCTCCAGAAAAGCCTTAATTTAAAAATTAGGAATTATTTGATTGCTAAATTGTAGAAGTTGAGATTTTTAGCTTCCTCCTTTTTATGAGGTGTGGGAACTTTTAGTAGTTAAACAATTAACATTTCAAAGATGCACAGGAACAGAGGGTTTTCTCTGGAGATGTGAGGCGTACAGGATAATGATGACCCTGTTTGCGATTTGAATTCAGCCTTTGAAGCTGGTGTATCAGTAACAGGGTGTGTATTACCATTTCAAAGCATTTTGTACAGCAGAGTTAAAATAGAACAATTCTCAGCAAAGCTAGGGGATTCTGAATATTCAGGCCTCACCTGAATAACTGGAGACCTGAGTGACACTGTTTTATTGTTTCCCCAAATAAGTCGTGGATGAGCAGAGCAATACTGAGAAGATGGTGAAATTTGCTTTCAGGCACATGGCCAGCTCTTAAAAAGAAAAAAGTTATTAATTGCAAAAGGGGCAAGCTGCTGCTGATAGTTTGTTGAATGAACGTGATGAACGAATGGTTTGAGATCACCGGACTGAAGAAAGAAGAATGTTTCCAAGTTGTGTCCTCAAGCAAAAGACTTTATTTCTCTGGGGTCTGTGACCAGCACAATGGATCTCAGCATTTTTACAAGTGATACCGTTGCAGGTTAGGTAGATGTGGGGTTTTTCAGGATCACAGATTCGGATTTAACATCAAATAACGAAGTGCTTGCTCACTTATTCTAAAACAATCTGGTATCTACTGTCTTTCAAGACTGCAACTCTGTCGCTGTAGAAGAGTAAGCATCAAAATATTTATGAAGCAACTGCTAAGTGGAGGTCTGTATGTAGTACTGGCAAAGGCCGCAGCGTGACGACATTGCATGTAAAATTTTAATTGCCTTAACTATTCAGGGTGTATTCCTTTGATCTGGATTACTAGGGCTTAAAAATCTCTTGTTAGACATCTACAGTTTCACTTCTGTTTTGTTTGCAAAATAAGCACCTGTGTTCATGTACACATTTCTGATAGCTTTTTTTTTTGGCTCTTATCCCACACCTTGGGTGGTTTTTTTTTTTTTCCCTAAGAGGTTCCAGCTTTAGAAAGGCAGCTGGAGTAAAGCAAAGGCTTCTGTCAGCCACAGATTTTTGTAGTTTGAGTAGCTCGTGTCTTAATTTTGCAGTATTTTCTGACCTAATTGGGCTTGCACTCTCTCTTTCTTGGATGAAGTAAGAGGGATTCCCATGTTCATTCAACCCTTGGCTCTCTTCAAAGATTTACATAAAACATTTTCAACTGCCTTTGGCTTTTATTGTAATTAATAAGTTAACTGGAACATCAAAAAGCCACCATTTGCTTTTCACAAGCAACAGACACAGCTTTTAACCACAACATTCTTAAAAAAACAATACCTGTTAAATACGTCAGTTTTGCAAATAAAACTAGTTCAGAGGGCCTCAATTCTGTCTGATGGTAACTTCTGAGGACTGGAAAATGTAATTTCATATTGAAACACTTAAATTTTACAGACCTGTTTCAGCCCGCCTCTCTGTTCAAGAAGGTTTCTGACACTAGTTTCCCCCTCTCTCAAAATATCTGGGGCACCCCAGTTTCAGAAACTTTCCACTTAGAGAAATCAGAATTCACATCTCTCTTGAAGACTTAAATTTAGCCTTACCAAGTCCTAAGCAGTTCAGTTTTCTTTGATGGGTACAGCGACAGATTTGGATCGATGTGGGGCATTTGCTAAAATTATTCCTGCTTTTTTTGTGTCTGTATTCCTACGGCTGGGTGTAGGGCTTTGCCTCCCCTCCTACCTCCTTTCATCAAATGGCCTGCGTCTTCCTCTCCCAACAGACTTTCAGCACCATTATGTGCATGAGGGCCGACACGGGGATGGTTTCTTGTTACACAGGTGTAAGACCTTGAGTTATGTACTTTACCAGAGTTGAATTGTTTGAGGAAAGGAGGAATCTGCTGAAGTTCCCAGGCTCCTATTGCCCCTGCAGCTTGTAAGCCAGCCAACGACTTACTGGGCTGTACGCTTAAAAGCTTTATTTGAACTGAATCTGTGCCTCTCTACCAAGGCAATGCCACACGTCAGTATTTGAACTTTGGGAACACTGCTCTGTTGTCGGCTTCAACCTGGGCACGCTTTCTCTTAGGTGGTGCCAACACTGCGGACCATGTGGCAGCGTGGCCATCAGCTTATAGTCTCGTACGAAGAGGACGTGGAAGTAGAGGAGCACTGTGAGCTGTGGCCCGCGATCCCGTACTGGTGGGGAAACAAAACTGCAACTTGTGCTCTTATCCATTACTTAGAGCACATGAAGCAGATGGGCCGTCCAGGTAGGCACAGGGTTGCTCGGAGGGAAGAAGGGGCACGTACAGCAATGCAAAACAAATAGGAAGTTGGGCCATCATAGCGTTATGGGATATAACCACTTTGTGCATCCTCTGTGCACAAGACACACCCGTGTTGCTGAGTGCTCTGCCTGCCCGTGGGCGAGTGCGACGTTCATCTGTGGTGCAAATACATGCATCAGTGTATGTACATGCATAGACGATATAAATTGTGCCAGCTGCTTCACTTGCGTGATCCCGTGGAAAAGAAGCCCTCCGCACAGACCAGCTTGCTGGCGCTCTCATGCCCGTCTCACGGGTAGGAGCCGGCTTCCTCAATCCAGTGCTTCCCGCTTTAGGCAGCGCTGCTGCTGAGGGAAATGCATTCCGCTAGCCTTGTTGTGAAAGGAAACCCCTACAGGGACAGTGCGTGAAGGCTGTAGCTACATCAGGAAATAGCAGCGCTCAAGCACGCTGGTGTAGTCTAAGCTGAAAGAAATTCAGTTCATAACCTCTGACGCAGCTCTGTGATGTTGCACGCATGGGGTGACGAAGGGAGACCTGCTTCAAAAGCACACCTCTCCCAGCCAAAGGAAAACGCTTGTGTAGGGGCACCCTGCATTCCTGTCTGTCACGGGGGAAGGCTACGCATTTGGAAGCAACCCTTTGAATAATTTAGATAAATTTAGCTAAACTGGAATGGTTCAATAACCGAGCTTGGTTCAGTAACTATTTACTACAGCATGCAGTTGCAACAAGGGGAGACAGTCTACTGCAACAGTTCTAGGGACATGAAACAATACAGAAAGATTGTAAAGTTAGTAGTATTTTAATGATTCCCAGAGGAACGAGATCTGGAGTTAATGCAGTGCTGAGTGTTTTCTGTTCTCCTCAAATGAATATTTAATGTGTCACCTTCTGATGTTTGTTTCAGAAAAATTCTTTGTAGCGGGGATTAACCTTACTGAAAATTTAAGGTATATTCTCATACACCCATTTGGATCATTGAAGAAAATGACACTCCAGAGTCTTCCATGCTTGAAGATCTGGATAAAGCAGCAGTATCCGGGACCAAATAAAGAATGTATTAACATCATTGCTGGAGACTTCATAGAAAACGATGATTTTGTCAAAGATGTGATAGAACTTAACACAAAAATTAATCCTCCATTACTGTGTCAAAGTAAAGGTGCTGGAACAAATAGCATTTCATTCTCAGCTTCTGCAGAAAGCTGAAAAGGCTTTGTCTGCATTTAATGTGTCCTGGTTTAAATATCCTGGGTCCCATAAAGGTGTAGTTAACTTAAACCAGGGATGTTTTAAAGACTCAGTAAAAAAAAAAAAAAAAAAGCCCACAGAAATGTGCTCTCGACATCATCAGGTTTTCAAGGCCTTTTCACAGAAAAGAGAGAAGGCAGGCCTGGCTGAAGTCTCTAGAGAACTATGGTATAATTTACTTGGAGGTGCTTAGATTCTATAGCAGTTGGCAACATTGAAAGTCCCAGGAACTTAATCATATTTTATTTCACATATGAGTAAGGAGAAATATGTCAGTAGCTGCATGAATTACTTTGTGGTAAGATTTTATCTTAAATTGTAAAGATATTCTGGCCTACTTGCAACCCCAATTCTCAGTATTTTTCTGTCAGTGTGAAACTGACTTGCCTGTTTTCACAGTTTGTGTTAAATATACAAAAGAAACAGTTTAAAAATATTTTCATATATCAAAGATACTGTATCGATAATCCTACTTGACACGATTTTCATATATACACGAACACATCATTAACATTAGAGATCCAGAAGCAGCTGTACCATTGTTGTGTGCTGCATATCAGTTGTGAGCCACTCCACCAACAGGGCAGTCACAAAATTCTTTCGGATTTGTAAGAGGTATGTGAATTTGAACGCTTATTCTTTTCATCACTCATGCCAGTTCTGCAGTGATAAAAATACCAAAACTAGGCCCCTAGACAGTTTTGTCTGTGGTAATGAAATACGTTTTGTTAGGTGTTGCCAAAATATGCCTTACATTGAAAATAAATACATATGAAACAAATTCCTGATCTAAACTCAGAGTGCTCTGAACATACAGATTCTTGGCTTCTGTCATGCTCATTTGGGGTTTCACAACTGGTCTTTTATTTACTTATTTTAGTAGCTCTATAGCCATTTTTCCTCTCAATAAGTATGTTTTGCTTATGTAAAAACTAAGGGTTTTAGGTTGTTTGCCATTGCGTATTAATCCTATTTTTCTATTTTTTTAAATGAACTGTGCAATAACAGATGATCATGAAGGTGAAAGAAATGGCA
Source organism: Morus bassanus (assembly GCA_031468815.1). Lineage (NCBI taxonomy): Eukaryota > Metazoa > Chordata > Aves > Suliformes > Sulidae > Morus > Morus bassanus. The sequence goes on from CM062568.1 coordinate 76,321,684, forward strand.
AGCATCGAGACTAAAACAAAAACATGCATTGTATAAAGTTCACTATGCAGCTTTATCAATATACCTCACTTTTTAGACGCACTTTATATGCAAAAGCTGAGTTCAAATGTCTGGCAGGATGTTCACATTTGCAGTAGGTATTTGCAGAAGTCTGAAATCAACTGCTACTTGACATCAGATCACTCACCCTAGACTTCTCAGCGTGAACTGCTAAGATGCTACCTCCTCATGCAAGTTCTTCCAAGTGCAGAATATGTAGGCATAAAACCTCCAAACATTCAATTTATTAGGACAACTTTCTAAATGCTCTTTTACAGTGCTTTTTATCCTTGTTCTTACCTCTATGTACTTTGCACTGAGCAGTCACTCTTATTTTTTTAGTCACTACCTGCATGAAGTGTTATGTTTTACATACTCAGAATGTTTTTCTGCCTATCTTTTCTGCCCTCAAGTGGCTTGTTACTCTGACTAATAAAACTTGGATCGCTTTGTGTAATACGGACTGAAATAGTTTTGCTTCTACTTTCTGTGATACTGATTGTTTTATTGGTTCCCAGTAGTAATTCATAACTCAGGTAATGGATCAGGTTTTGGGTTTTTTTTCTTTGTGAAATAATTTCACGCGAAATCCATGGTTTGCCATACCTTTCATGTTTTCTCTTTAAAAACTGACACAGTAGTAGGTACTGTGGATAAATTACTGTAGGCAAGAAAGCTGTGAACATCTTTTACCCATACAGTTAACTTTATTTATTGCTTTAAATATACAAATCTATGGGGTTTTGTTTCACTGTAATAAGACATGGCAGTTATTTTACTTAAATATGTATTGAAGCAGAATGCATGAACCTATCTGTATTATTAATACACAAGCCAACGATGTTTTGTTCACTAACTTTCATTTTCCAAGGACCTTAAATATTATTTTATTCTGAAAAATAGGGTAAAAAGCTTTATTTATATAAGAAACTTGGTACTTTCCTGAAGGTTAATTCAGATGCCATCCAGTGATTTCCACATGTTTAAGGTCCACAGCTTAGAGCCAGCAACTGTTTTAATGTTAAAAAATTTAGTGCTGTCCTTGCACTTGCTGACAGAATGAAGCTCAAAGCTCTTCTTGTTTCCAAACAGAAGTTTTCTGAAACAGTGTCCATTTCTAAGATGTGTCAAAAACATCAACTGGGGAAGAAATTCACTCTTCAACACCCAGGATACCAGGTCCTTAACTTCATTTCACATCCCCTTAATGAGATCAGTTTCTTTTCCTAGGGAAGGATGCAGTTTCATGGCATGAAAATCTTACTGTTGGGAAAGAGGTTTTTGTATCTGCCAAAAGCAGAACTGCCAATTATCACCTTCACCCTTGCCGTGCCATCTTCAGGCATGACTTCTACTTCCTGAACTGTTGCTTCTTTATAGAGCCAACTGTAGAAGTAAAAGCAGATTAGCATTTTAAAGGTATGACATACTGCATAAAATGTGATCTTTGTTTTAGGTCAACATGTTCCAATCTAGGTAATTTAACACTCTGAAGTGCTCCACTTAACTTTTCATCTGTTACTTGCTGTTTAGAAAGAGGGTACAGTGTTTTCTTAAATCTTTCAGATCTGTGGTTTTATCAGATATCTGGCTCCAGGACCAGTGGCATGGTCTTTCAGGAAGTATGTTTTATTGTAGCAACACATGGAACTCTGTGAAGGACACCTTCAGAAGCAGACTCCAGGGTATCTAACGGGGATATTATTTCTCAACAGGTCAGAGAACTCTAATAATTATCCCTGTAATTCTTAACGCAGATTAAAATCAGTATGATGATTTGGAGATTTTAAGACATGCAAGACTAAGAGTTTCGTATTTCTGTGAGTCCTTCTTACAATTCAAAGTTATTTACCTTAGCTGAGGTCCCTCTAAGTTGACATTAACCGTCAGAATCTTCTTCCCTGTTGCTGTCAAAATTTTTTTCTCTATTTCTTCTTTCAGCTCTTCTAAACCATGTCCATGTAGAGCAGAAATGGCTAAAGCATTTTCTTCAGCGGGTTTATACCTGAAAGGTAACAATTGCTAGCACATTTGCTCATGAAGATTAGCTTGTGAAAATATTCCAAGCATGGGCAATTTAACTGTGTTACTTTATACTGGCAGCTTCCTACAGAGGCTATTTCTTGTATGACTCAAGTGATTTCTTTTGTAATTAAGAGAAAATGAATTCTTTCTAAGACTCTAGTTACATACGTAAAAGATTGAGAAACACACTCAGAAGTGTGGGAGCTCTTTTCTAGACTAAAAATTAAAAAGCTTCCAGAACATAAGGAATGTTTAAGTACACTTAGCATCTCCTGCTTACCTTTCTATCAAATCCACTTTGTTATGAACTTCTACCATTGAGTCCAATAAATGGCTGGGAAGATTAAGATTCTTCAGAACTGACAGAACGGTTGCTTTCTGGAGGATGGTTTCTGGATGAGTAATATCCCTCACATGAACTATCAGATCCTAGCAAGCATCAATATACAAGACAGTTACTTAATAAAACACACCAGTTACCAGGTTGTAGGGATTTTATACTATTTTTGCATTGCTAATTCATATAAGATACTTTCCTATCCATTAGATAATACACTGGCGGGTTAACACTGTAAAATGAACTACTAAAACAGTATTAAACCAATACTGGTTTTTGTACCATGATGGAAGAAAATCCGTAGCAGCTTAGTCTTTCACTTCACAGCGAGTATGAATTGCCTCCAACAACTCTGAAATAAACTCTGTCAATCAAGCTAGTTATAGAATTCAGATTTCAAATAATAACTGATCTAATTTTTCAATACCAAGGCTGTGTAACAATAAGGCTTCAAAAATACGAGAGAAGAAAAAGAGTGAACTCTAAAAAAGTTTTAGAAATGTAATGGCTGAAAAACTGTTTCAAAAATGTGGGAAAACCCCCATATAACTTGTAATTCTATTTTTACATTCAAAATGCAGAAGATTCTCCTTATCCTTATTCTTAGCTCCTGAGATACTATTACTGGTGCTTCACTTAGAAAGCTTTATACAGAAGTTATCAGTTTCAAGTACATACATGATAATGTTTGCCATGATAAAAACCAAGCAACCAAATTCAATATTTGCATTCAAAATGTTTCATCATCGTTGCTCAAGATACTGCTTCAAACTTCTGAATATTAGTGAGAAGTGGATTTCTTGCCTTTCATTTAACACTTCAGAATAAGAGACAAACAGGATAGTTGTGGCTTGCTTTTGAACGTCCTGTTATTACATGGTGAAGAGTACAACCCTCAGAAGTGCTCCGGCGTCCAGCTACCCCTGAATTTCATTACCTTTGATGATACAGGCTTTTTGTTTAAATGTCTGTGTATATGCAGCTTTACACTTTGCTATAACACAGGAAACTAACTTTAATGAGAAAATGATTGGAAATAAACATTTATGTTTATTACATGCTGCCTGCATCACATCACAGTCACCCACTTTTAGTGCTATAGGAAACCTTAAGCTAAAACCAGATCATTCCCGAGGCTTTATTTCATTTTGTACTCTCAAGAAAACTAGCCTCCACTTACTCTGATGCACTGTTTATTTTTAGGTATATTTGATCAGCAAAATCTGATTTATCTGGTTTACGTATCATGGAGGAGGACACATACCACAAATAAACCCCTTCTGAAATCTCTTCATATCTATACATTCTGCGTAATTTAAAGTGTCACAAAATTGGCTTATGGTAAGATATTTACCTTAAGAGACTACTGTAGTCAGCCAGATACTTCACAAACAACAGCATGCCAATTAACCTCCCCTTTTTTGAAGGAGCGAGGATTATATAAAAGGAAATGAATTTGATTTTTCAATTTTTATAGTCAAATACTTACTGAGTAAGCCACTTCTTCTAATGTAGCTGAAAAGGACTCAACCAGATTATGTGGAAGATCAGTCAGAAACCCAATAGTGTCAACATAAATAACTGCCATATGTGAGGGCAGATAGCCACCATGGGCTGTAATATCAAGAGTGGCAAACAGCTGATCTCTGGGCTGAAGTCCTGCTTCCCCAGTCAGGGCTTTGATCAAGGTAGTTTTTCCTAATTAAAGAAAAAAAAGGACAAGATTTTAATGGCTTGTTTCAAGTAAAAATTTAATTTGCAAGGCTGAGGTGAGTTGTATGATGTAACATATCTTTTCATATTTCACTAATTTAAATCTAGCCAGTTATCTATATGATGCTGGGAAATCCAAAAGACAGTCTTAACTTTTGTAACTTGGAATTGGATTTAAGGCCACATCTGGGAGCTATGCTGTGAAACCAAAAGATGATCAAAGACTGAATTGACCTACAAAGTGTCCTACCCACATCTCTTACCTATAAGACTATCTGAAGAGCGCTGCCATGACAGCATTAGGAAGGATACACTTAGTGTGTGTATGCTCAGTGCTTTTGTTGTCAAATAAAACAATTCAATAGTCACTTGTTAAACATGTAGCTTATTAGGTTTATGCTTTTATTGGGTGTTTCCTCATGAACATAATACTAGAGACATTTATTCAACTCGGTGAATATTTCACAGCATTTAGTCATTAAACTAAAGTGCCCAGTACCCTAGTTAAAGTATTTCAATTATGTTTACAAAATTGTAATATATATATTTTGTTGAATCTTCAGTTTTAAAAGTATGGAGGTATGACATTTGAGAAAAACATACAATGTAATCCAAATTTTTGAGTATATAGCTGATAACAAAAAGATTCATATAAAGGGACACTAGCAGTATAGTCTTCAGCACTATATATATAAAATCTTTTTGGCACAATAGGTGCTAGGCATTTCTCCAAAACATGTCTTCAAGGCTGTAAAAAAAAAAAATACCTAACTACAACAAGCGTCATTTGCTTTCCTAACTATATCCTAATTGACATATATTCATTACACAATTTAAAAACTAATTAAAATACGATGCCTATTCACATTGAAATGAAATTCTGGGTAGAGTTTCTAATTAAAAATTAGACAATGTAAGCTCTTTCGTGTTAGAATTTCACGAGTTTTTGCTTACCACAATTAGTATAGCCCATTACTGAGATAGTCGGAAACTCGCGTTTTCTGCGCTGAGTTCTCAGTAAAGACCTTTTTCTTCTTAGTTTCTCCAGGGCATTCCTAATTTTAAGTTCTCTTTCTTTCAAGATACGATACTGTGTCTCCATGAATGTTTCACCTGAAAAATACAAATGAATAATTGGCAGAATAGTCTACAAGAGAAACAGTAAACAAAGTGATGTTGTGCATTTGGAAACCAAGTGATTTGGGCACTGATTCTATGATATGAAGTTATAAATAAGCAACTAAAAGTATGTATTCTTGCCAAAGATAGAGTCAGAGTGATAAGTAATTATTAAAACATATGCTAAGCACTCTAGAATAACCATGTACACTTAGGATAAACCCCTTTCGCAGCAAATACTCTGTCCACAGCCATTTACTGAGCCAGTACAGACCAAAACTTAAATAATAAAGTTACCTTCCAATAAATTTTTGTACGTTCACTTAATTAGATGCAGAACACAAACAGTTTTTCCTCCCAGCCTCCTCCAAATGAAATAAGATGCAATTAAATTTGTTTAAAGGCTATGGAGAAAAAAAATCCTCTAATTCATGAGAATATTTAGACTTTACCTGAGCCCATGATGTACCTTGATCCACCTCTCTGCTGATCTAGCTGAGACACCTCATTTTTCAGATTTGACCTGGCAGTGGAGTAAGAAGTTAATTAGGAGCAATTTTCTTTAATAAAGCTATCCTAAAATGCCTAACAAACGTGAAGCAGTAGTGATATTCTAATAGTACAAATAAAACCACTAAATGGTAGAGCTCTAAATAAAAACTGCTCATGGCAAGAAGCCTGGTGAAAAAAAGATCCAGATTTTCCTGACTCCTCAACTGTGGTTTGAAAAATTATGCAACTCTCTTAGCAAATTTTAACAGCTATTCTGAAATTTCAGAGCACCAAAGATGCCTCTGATACATCCACGCAACTCACAACAACTTCGATGTACAAATATTTCTATGCCACGTAATGTAGGAATGTGGAAAATTCAGATACAAATTAAAGCCTTTAATCTTCCTTGTTTAGAGCTTTCCTTATAAAACCCATCATTATTATATATGGGACACACATATCCAATTCCTACACATTCTTGCAATCCATCTTCTGCATTAGAAAGAACAAGGACCTTTTCATAAGAAATATATTTCGTAAGATAATCTATTGAACATTTTCTGGTTTTGCCTCTTGGCATTGCAGAAGCTTAAATCAATGACATCAAAGCAAATATTACTATGCTCTACTCAATCATTGACCATACCATGCAACCACTCAAACAGTGGCATTTTTCTGTACAGTACAGTGTTACTGTTTTTGTTACTGTAAAGAAACAGTCACTAAAATATGCAAATATCAGTATGCAATTTGCATGGCTTGAGGTACCTGCGAAGGGGAATTTCGGCCAACGCTATCTGCAGTTTTGCTTCTTTGGTCCGGGCATTACAGCGAAAAATGTGAAGTACAACTGTGTATCTGTCAAAGACTTTCACGCCCCAGGCATCTTCTAGCTCTCTCTTTAGCCATGTAAGACAAAATAACCTTGATGTTTTCTGTCCCCCACAGCATCAGTAGATCAATTCCTACACAGCACTACAGTTACAGTTAGCTGATGGACACTTGAACTCAGAAGATCTCAGGATTCCATTGCAATGGATGGGTAACAATTACGAGCACGCACAGGCAAAATTTGGTTGGCCATGAAGAAAGGTGAAAAAGAGTTTAGAAGGTAGAACTTTATGTCTAGGCCCATCAAATTCAGCGAGAATCCTCCCGTTGCCTTTAATGGATTCTGACAATGGCTCTCACAGCATACCTCAGAATCAAGAGTCTTAATGGTTAAGTCCTTGCAAAAAATAATTATGAAATGCTAGTATGGGAAAGGATAAGGATAACATAGGAAAAGAAAAAAGATTACTGAAATGAAAAAAAATAGAAAGAGAGGAAGGGAGGAAAATTATTTTATAACCAGCTTTTCATGAAATAAATAGTTAAAAAACCCCAACCAACTGAACAAAAACCAAACACCCCCCCCACTCTAATTTAGCAAAATACACTTGAAGTATTCAGTATTTCCCCTCTACCGCCTCTAAAATCTGGAATGTTTGTGTTTTATACACGTTCTCAAACACTTTCTTGAATCAACCCTGTTAAATTGCTCTTAAGATTCAGATTTGCAAAAAGAGAATTTTTTTTTAGCCAATCTAGTACTAAAAGTAGGGAATAAAAAGTAGGAAATCGAAATGAAACATTCTCAACTTCCATTTCATCATGAAATGGAAGTGCTTGAGATAACTATCAATTAGAGATATTTACCATCTCTGTTCATTTTATACTCAAGGAAAGCATTCAAAACTACCAGCAAAGCATTAATGCTTGCTCGCAGAGTTTGCATGCAATTTACACCCTGCATGATGCTGTACATGCAAAAAATGCAAAAAGTATTTATTTCAGTTTGTCTATGCATTTCAAGGAGCATCAATAGTTCATGCACCAGTTGTTTTACTGCCAGTGTTAAAAAAAAAAGTGAAGCATGCTCCTCCATCAACATAATCCGTCCATTTAAAATACAGTTTCTTTTTAAAGGGTTAGGAATGAAAGTTTAAATATTTGAAACATTTAAATATAAGCTTGCTCTGAATTTATACCTCATATTCAAAATACAAGACAGCATCCACAGAACTACAGGAAAATAAATACACTATCCATACAGGTATAGAAACCTGTGGATATAGCTAATCCAAAATGTTGGCATTCTTTATAACAAAAGCTGTGTTATCACCTCCATGTTGTGGAAAAGACCTTGAATAACTTTTCCAACATTTTAAGTAGAGCCAGTAGCAAATGTAGGAGCAGAGTGTATACTAAATGGCTGTTAGGCTGCTGGAAAATTTCACGCACGAGAGCTGGAAACATACACCAACTGGACAAATGTTTTAGGAATTAAGTTTCCTTTCAACAAAACTCAGTCCAGGTGGCTTCATGTATTACCATTTGCAAATTCAGAGTTATAACCGACCCCACTTCTCATAACATCAATAGCTTCCGAACAATACTGATGTAAACAGTATGATTTGATATTATATTTAATTACCTTTGTTAGTGAAGATATTCTTTCCACATTCAAGAAGACAGCTGTCACATGGGGCAATTTTTTAATCTTTTCTAAAAGATGGATAACCATTACAAAATACATTGTTAAATGTAAATTTTTTTTTTAAAATACACAGAATATAAAACCATTTTGCACTGAGAATATGCTCATAAAATATCAAATGGCATCATATTCTTTGTGCACAGAACAGTGGTATTTGCACTAATTTAGTACTATGTAAAACAGCTGCCAAGTTTCACTTATGTCAATCACATAAATGTAGGGATTAAGTTGCCTCACATATTTTCAGTGAGCATGTTTTTTTTTTCTATTCTGTGTTGCTTTTGTAACCTTAAAAAATTTCTTTGAAGTTTGTTTGCAAACCTGCACAATGGATGAACAAAATTCTCTCTCTTCAGCTTTCATACCCATCCTTAAACAGTTCAGCTGCAGAAGTCTTCCACTTAGAATGAAGCACTGCTGAAAAATCTCAGTCCTTACCTGTCAAAAGCTCAAAGTTTCCTTTGCCAAAAATAAACTTCTTGTCAGGATTTTTTGTAGGAATAATTATTTTGTCTAAAACTGTCCAGTTCTGGAGGGTATCTATAAGAGCAACGGCTTCAGCAATCTGTAATTCAGCTTTAGGAAGACAAAAAAAAAAAAAAGATTATAACATACCAAGATAACTTTGCTCACATTTCCAATAACTACAGTTTGTGCATGAACAAGGAAAGACTAAGCTACACTGAAATTCTACTAGGGTATTTATTTTAAGCAGTAGCGCAAGGAGCAAAATGTCTTACCTCTAATCAGAATAATTAAACTTCTAGTTTGATGCAATTTTATCGCACAAAGCATCTTTCTGCCAGTACAAATTATTTCCATGGTTGTTGATTTAGAATAATTTTTAATTGTATTGTCAGCAAAGAAATTGCCAAGCTTTTTGCCTCAACAAGTGAAATGAATAACTAGTTGGTAAATAAATTCTGTTATTTTAGATGAGCACAAAACCACGTGATTATTCCCTTGGTGTTTTGCGGCAGTATTTAAAGCATTACTAATACGGCATATCCTGCTGCTAACTTACTGGTATTTATTCATAAAGGACCTACACTGATTTATGACTTGCTAAAAACAGCAGATTCCAATCCCGTATTCTGGTTCGCTTTTTTTTTTAAACATCTATATGGCAAAGCAGTGTTTTTTGAGGACTTTGTGAAATCATGAAGACTACACGGGCATATCGGATCAGCGGATCCAGTTTTCATTTGCCAGCCAGGAATAAGATCCCCTTTTCATAAAAGATTTGTCAAGTTTCTCTAGATAGCAAAACATAACTGATAAACAGGTTACCTTGGTCCAAAAGGTAATATATTTTTAAAGATAACCATGATCCTCTTTCTCCTCATATTGTTAGTGTTCCTTGTAAAACGCACAGATTTCCTGTTGAACCTGTGATGTTTCAACAACCCTTCCAAAACATTTGTTCAGACTTCAGGATCTTCATCTGGAGGGCCTAAATAAATGGAAAGGGATCACTGCTATTCTTTTGTATGGCTGGACAGAAAGGTGCCTTTGTATTTTTTTTTTCCAGTTGTAAAATGGGTAACCTTTTCAGAATTTACATAAGCATTCCAACTTTATTCTGCAAAGTGGCAATCTGCTATAATTAGCAGCACTAATAAAACTAAATAATATTTAGGTTAATCGCATAATAAACTTGAATACAAGGAAGACTATGATATATAAATCGACATAGATATATGTTAAAAAACTAACTTACAAAATGCTCAATCCTTTCTATCACAACCGTGTAACTGGAGAAGCGTTTGGAGAAACATCAAGCCAAGTTAATCATACATCTTAAGTGTGTATGATTAATGTTTATGTATTAGCTAGCTACAAGGATTTCAGAGGGAGATCTGAGAATCGCAATGCTAATTAAGGTCCTTATAAAGAAACTGTTGGCAACTGCATCCCTAAGTAACTGCACAAAGGCACTCCTTTAAGTCCCTGAAAGGACTTAATTACACAAGACCTCATCTTCCCCCCACTCTCTTCCATGGGCAGGAGAGTATTCCTGCTCTTCAGCCAGCTTCTGGGCAAGCCTGCGGCTGCAGGACTCGGGCCCACCCGGCCAGGCGGCAGGGCCGAGGGCTGAAGGCTATGAACATTTGGCGAACCCGGAGGAAACCCGGCTGCCCCCGAAGCAAGCCACACGCTCTACGCACCAAGTGGTTTCGCCAGGACCCAAAGTTAGCGTGATTCCAAGTCAAAGCACCGATCTCCAAAAAGTTACCGCAGAAAACACCGACCCACACCTTTTATCTACTCCGAGTTTCTACTTCGCGGTTTCACCGCCGTAATGGCGGGCCTGCTCCGCGCCCCCGGCCCTAACCCCGCCGTACCCCCGGGCCTGCAACAGGAGGCGACAGGGCAGCGAGGCGGGCAGGGCGAGGCGGAGCGGGGCCCGGCGGGCGGCTCCGCGGGGGCCCCCCGCCCCCACCCGGCCACGCACCCCTGGTCAGCGGCGACTTCTTTGGGCCCCACTTGACCGCCGGCTGCACCACGGCCACCCGCTGCGCGCCGGCCCCCGCCGCCAGCGGGGAGGGGCCCAGCAGCTCCTCCACATCCTCATCCTCATCCTCATCCTCATCGTCTTCTTCTGCTTCTTCATCCCCGGCGCCCGCCACCCCCTTCCACCGCGCCCCGCCACCCGCCCGCGGCGGCTCGCCCCTGCCCGACGGCCGCTGGGGAGCCCGCAGGCGAACGGCGGCGCTGAGCGGCCGGGCGGACAACGGCCCGCCTCGGCACCGGGCCGCGCCGAGAGCCGCCGCCGCCGCCCGCCAGCAGCGCGGCAGGAGGGACGGCGAGAAGCGGCCGGGCCCCATGGCGCGGCAGCCGGCAGCGTCTCGCCACCCCCTCCCCCGGGCACGGCGGCCGGGAGCTACCGCCACCGACCGGCCGCCCCCTCCCGCCCGCCGCTACGGAAGCCCGCGGGCACCGGCGCACGGCGAGCCCGCCCCGCCCACCTGCCGTGGCGGCGCACGTGACGGCCATCCCCGCCTCTGATAGGCCGGGCGGCGACCGGGGGCGGGAGGGGGGGGAATCGGCCGTGATTGACGGTGGGCGCTGGTCGGCGCGCGCGCGCGCGCGGGGCTGGGGCGCGCGCCCCCGGGACAGGTGAGCGGCGGGCCCCGCGCAGCGCGCGCGTGTCACCCTCGCGCTCCCTCCCTGCCGCCGCCGCCGCCGCCGCCGCGTCCCCCGGCCCGCAGCCGTTCGTCTGTGCGTACGGGTGGGCGAGGGTCCGCCGCCGTGTCCCGGCCCGCCCGCCCTCTCGCCGCTGCCCGTCCCGTCCCGTCCCGTGCCGTGCCGTCAGGGCGGCGGCGATGCCCCTGAGGCGCCGCCGGCGGTGCGGGGCTCTGCCCGCGGGGGAGGAGGGTGAGGAAAGCGGGCCGTCCGGCCCCGGGCGGCTCTCTGAGGGCCGGCGGCTTTGTACGCCCTGCCTGGTCAGGGCCTCTGGCGGCTGCAGCGGTCCCGCCTCCGAATTCTCCTCTTTGCATTGATTTCTCTCAAGAAGTTGCATCCCCTGCCTGGTTTTCGGGTTGGAGGGGGGGGGAAATCCTGACTTGGTTTTAAGGGAGCTGCCTAGAATTAACTCTTTTTTTTTGTTTTCTTTTCTTGACAGTATTTGGCTGCTGTTTCGCCTGCAAGAATCAAAGCCTTCTTAAGTATTTGCTGATCTTGAAGTTTCCTCAAAAGCGATGCTGACCGTGTTAGCTTGCTGTCTGCGCGGCTGAAATAATGTAGCGGAAATGATAGCCGAGCCCAACGCAGCCAGTAACCTTCCCAGCCAAAAGTAAGACCTGGCACAGGTTGTCTATCAAATTTGTTGGTAAATCAGGGCGCTGTCCCTTGAATTTGTGCCTGGTGGGTAGCAGGGCAGTCTACAATGTGTCATTTTGGGTGGGAGGGAAATAAAAAGGGATTTGCTATGCACTGTGTCTCGTTACTAATATTTCCATTTTATTCCCTTTTATGTATTGTCTAGCATCTTCTTAATGTAGTGTTTTATGCTGATTGATAGGGACCTTGGCCTTACAAGCTTTTCTGTGCCTTATTTACTACAGTGCAAATGAACCTGCTTTAAAAAAAAAATAATAGGCAGATTCATAGTCAATGCATGTATTCACTTCCGTGGTGAATTTGGGGATGCTGAAGGGGAAGAGTCCTAAGTAATCTGTAGTCTCCCTGTTGGCATTGAAGGGGGCGTTGCTTCTCTATAGCTGTTTTTATCAGGGGTCTGTCAAGTCTTCTCCCCTTCATAATGTATTTTTTCAGTCATCAGCCGAGGTGGTCTATAAACCAAAAGTATTCATATCATTGTTTACAGAATGCTATTTAGAAGCTCTACTTCTACTAGAGCAGATATAAATAAATAAAAGGTAAAGTTAAATGTTTGGGCATATCTTGTCTAGTTTCAGAAAGTGAGGCTTTTTGGATGTCCAGTGTTGCATGCTTTGAACTCACTGCAGCCCAATCTTTGCTGATCCTGTCACCTTCTGAGCAAGTCTGCTCCAGGTCTTTTGCTTTGTTAAGCTCTAATGAAAGCTGAGAGATGTATTCCTTGTAGTCCATGATGACAGTTAATATAGCTTCCCATATGTCCTTTCCAGTATGTTTCATCTGAAGCCAGCCTTTTAGTTTCAGAAGTGTCAGGAAGGCACCTGGCAATTGTTTAGCTGAGCTTCTTGTGTTGCTGCTAAAAGATAAAGTAGTTGTATTGAAATTTATAATTCTTCCAGTAATGTAGATGAATTTTTCCTTTTACACAGCCAAAGGACTATGTTAGCTCTTTGTTAAAGAGGTAGCTTTCTTTTTAAGTTTGAGTCACTAAATCTGCTCTAAATGTTTATTAAGGTGAGAAAACGGAATTCAGAAATTCTAACAATAGTATTGTGTGTGAGGACTAGACAAAGGAATTTGCTTCCTTTCTACTTCAGGTGTTTTTATCTCATCAGTAGTACTTCAAGTGCTAGTGAAAGGACCATATTGTGGCAGGAATGCGAGGTAAAAATGAGTCTATGAGCCATATGTAACAGGGTATAAAGGTGAAAATTAGGATCAGAGAGGAATGAAATTCTGCCTATGCTTTCTTACGGATTGCTCATGGAAGCAAAGTAAATGGCTGAGAACTGTTTCTTACCAGTGCATGAGGCAGAGATTTTAGGTACGCAAAAAATGCTCAGTATGGTGTAGAGTAACAGAGGGGAGGAAAAAAACTAACTAGTTAAAAATTTGTCAAACTTACTGTTGCACTCCTATAGTTGAAAAGGTGTTAAATGGAGTTATGTATGAGGATCACTGCAGAAGAGCTCACATCATCCTCAACTAGGTACAGTGGTTCCTATTTTGCTCAAGAAGAATAGAGGGTGTCTTAATTCTTTTAGCGGTTTCTTCAACAGAAACTTAGTTGTGCAAATAACTCCATTAAAATATCTCATTTAATTTCTAAGTGGTTTCATGAGGTTCAGTTTCTAGGCTCTGGTCTAGTTCCTGCAAATGTTTAAGTACCTGCCTTATCAATAGCCTTGCTGGAAACATTAGTATTAAAAGGAAAAAAAAACAAGAGAAAGGAGAAACATGAGTATCGATAGTCTCTGGATTTAAAAAAACCATCTACTTTTGCGTAGGTTGTCTGTTGTGGCATGGTGCTTCCTGTGGCATGGCTATGGGCTGTGGTGCATTGATAACCAAAACAGTTTGGGAACTAAGTGGCTTTTTAGTATTATATTTAGTTACATTTGTTGAGTGTTTAAGACAGATGCTTAGTGCATGTGTGAAAGTTACTCTAACTGGTTTCATCACAGAGAGGCTGTTTTACTTGGTGGTGTTAGCCCAACACAAGGAAGCTGCAGATCAATGGTCTTCTCATTCTTGCAAGTTTTGCTGAGCTTTGGTAAGAATGCTCTTCCGTATACCAGGCATTCACTTACTTTGTTGAGCCCCTTTTGCTACAGGTACATTTTGCCTGGCATGAGCTGACAAAGTAGGTAGCACAGGGCCAGTAGATACTATCTGTAGTGCCATCCTTCAGGATGTTCTTGGGAAAGAGACGCATGAGTTAAAGCTTCAAAGAAGTATATTCTACACAGAGATATTAAAAGCGGTACGTGATCAGACAAGTACTTGACTGAACTGTCCTGCAGCGGTTCTGATTTTTTTGTTATTTAGATGTTTTAATTCAACATGGACTCAATTATAGTTGCTGTAACCAAATTAAATACATTTATTTTCATTATGGGATGGAATAAGTTGCTAAATAGTACATGCAAACAATTCAGGAGAATTGTTTGAGGGCACATTGAGCGTTATGTTGAGGTGTAGTGGAGAAACAGGTAACATGTTACCACGATGTTGGCTGGCATCTGGGTTGTAGTACTAGTGAAACAGTGCAAGTAAGAACACGTTAGTCCAGCCCCGTATTGTTGCAGTCTGCTTTGAAATCAAGAGTGAAAGGATTTAATCACACGGGAGAAGCAACTCCTTGACAAACACGTTTGGATTCTTTTTGTTTATTTGTGGTCTGTAGAAGAATCTGGGAAGAGCTAGCTGGCATCAGGAAAGCAATCCTTATTGCTGTCTCTTGCTGCTTGTTCTTTTCAACTGGGAAGTCTCTGGTGGTGCTTTAGATACTTAGTCTCTGTGGCTTGCAATTACAAATCAAAGAAAACATTTGAAAACTTTTGCAAACTATTGCTTATAGTGTGCTGACTCAGTTGTGAGTTATAGTTCACCCCTCTCATTTCTATAACATGTAGCAGTCCAGGCACCTGATGTAGAGATTGGTTCATTCTGAATTATTTGCTTGGCTTCCATCTGTCAAATGCTGTGCCACATTTTGAACTTTTCTGTGACAGGACGTTCATTGAATTTAACTTTCATGGGACTTTTCTCTGTAGGGAAGTTAAGAATTTGCAAAATTGTATTTAGAAATATGATATATTCTTCTAGAATTTAATACAGAATTTTTATAGGAGTCTTTGGAAGCCTAATCCTACTTTGCTTATGGTGAATTGTCCCACTAGATTCAAAAAGTAAACAGAGATGTATTTAAATAAAAACTTCTGTCTGCTCTTGCTAATGAAATAACATCAGGACCTTGGTCCTGCAGTTGATGCTATTTAGCCTCAAGATTTGCTTTGTGGAGGCAATGTCTGACTGAAACGGTCATGGGAAGAACAAGAAGAACAGTGCTTATCTGGCATTGATAAACCTAGCTGGAGTCGAGCTGGCTCTGCATCCATAGCACAGTTAATTCTCCGTCTGGGTTAGCCAACACTGGATATTGGAGAGTTGACTATATCTGACAGTGTAAGACACTGTTTTTTTTCTTTGTGAAGTGGTCACTTGTGTTAGTACACTCTCTTGTTGCAGCAGTATCACGAAAATGAAAGTAACTGTACGCTCTCATATTTACTTTCTTTTTATGCCTTCTTATAGTACAAGTCAACTGGCTTCATGTCCTGGCCACCATAGTATAAAAGGAGGCCATAGCAGCCAGCTACCAGTACTGGACCTGCTGCACAAGTGGGATCCAGCTCGCCTGCTCAAACATGACCTTTGGCAAAGCATATTGTTAGCATTGGGAATGATGAAAAGTGGCATGATTTCATTGCAGATAAATATATGGCTTCAGATCTCCCAGAAGGTGCATCTTTATTTATCAAATTATTCCTCCATCATACTAGCAATGACCTGCAAATGAAATTTCTTATGTCTTTTTTCTTCAGCATGTTTTATAGACAAAGTAAAACAGTTCCTTCCTCTCATTTTAAATTGTAGACCCATCAAATGTTGTTACCTTCTTTTGTGTAGAGTGCCCATGAAGTGAATGCATACTTGTGTTATTGACTCATGGTGCAAAGCTCTTAAGTCAACAAAGGCTGCCTTAAGTCAACATCAGCTTTCTGTCTCATTTACTTTCTACTTCCTTGATATCTTTGATAGTTCTCCTAGTTTTCTAATTATCTGTATATCTTACAGGAAAGCCAATAGTTTGACATTTCTGTTGTACTTTTAAAGTTAGCTGTTTGGTTTTTAGTAACAAAATGACATAACTTCCCAACAATTCATTAGAAATGTTAAAATACCTACATATGCTCTTATTTTCTTCTGTTGTTTGTACTGAAGTGTGTAGTTCTGTGTTCTCACTGCTAACCTCTTCAACATGTTTGTTGTGCTTCAGAGAGAATGCTGTCCATGATGAGACTGTGCATGAGTCTGCTGTGCAGAATGGCAGCTGTGTGAGAAACGGCAACCTGAAAACACCAGTAAGTTGATTTTTAAATTATTATTTTTTTTTTATTATGGAATTTATTTTCTGTCTCATTGAATTGTTACAAATTGGAGTATTACATAAAACAATCACAATACAGTGCATCTAAAATCTAGTCACTGGATACAGCTTGACCCCCAAATTCCATTGGCATCAGACCCAGCAATCAGTTCATTTCAGCATGTGTTCTTCCTTAGCTGTGCATTGTGCGCAGCTGATGTTAATTTGCAGGTTGTGTGTTTACCCTGTGAGTGAAAAGATGTATAAGAGCTTCTGTGCTTGCTGTCTATTCTTCAGAAATTGCAGCTGCCACTGAAAAATGCCTTCCAGATAGTACACAACTGTCCAGAATCTTCTTTCCTGTTATACCTTCCTATGCTTATGACTCATTGTTGAGAAAAAATTCAAACTGGTAAATCCTTTCTTTCATCCCCTTCTAGTATGGTCATGTTTGATAAGGCTTTATCAGTGTCCTTGAAGCTTAAAAGTTAGCACCCTGGGGAAATCGTTAGGAGGAGAGTAAAATAAACTTGTTATTAGGTGATAACTCATGCATCTGTGAATGGCTGTTATGTGTTGCATTTTCTCACATACTTTCTTTGCTTGACTTGTTTCAGAGAGAGAAACGGAAGGTCCGAGAACAGTGTGAAAACATAAGGAGAAATTCTTCCAGTAGCAGAAGAGTGAGCCAGCTGCAGAATGGCAAAGTGGTTGAGGCAGTTACGTTGTTTGAAGTGGTTAGCATGGGGAAGCAGGCCATGCAGGTATTTCTAGCTCTGACTTCCAAGAGGAGTTGGTGGAGGGAAGATGGATAAACAGCGGTCATTTCAGTTATTTATACTCTGGAGCATTGAAATTTTGTTCTGTTTTGGCATAGGTGAGGAAGAAGCATGTTTGATTGGAAAACTGTTATGAGCATGGCTCTTGAAAAGAATGCATCTTCAAGAAATCAGTGAAAAAGTAGCTGTCAGCTATTTAAAAAGGGGAAGGAAATGTATACCTAAACCAGTCCTCCTAAAGCAATGTCTGAACATAGAAACATTATGTTTGTATTATGTTAAAAAAATACAGAAAAGGTTCATCAGTAGAAAATTTTGCTTGTTCAGGATTCTGAAAATCATGCCATTTTTTTTCTTCTGGGAGCTTGCCTTTTGGTATTTTTCTTTTACCTGCATTCCAATGCAGTTTGACAGCAGTTTGCATAATAGTCAGGTTCCCTGTGCATCTGTATAGTTAGCAACTTTTTTCAGTGCGAGGAAGCCTACCTCCCCATACTCTGTGAGCATATGTGTATATTATGTTTGTATATGTGTACGAAAGATTAAAATCTGGAGCCCCAAATATTTTTATACGTGGTTATGCATATGTCTCCAGTATGTAGTGTCCGTAAGCAAAGTGTGTGTGTGCAAACGTGAAAAGTACATTTATATTTTGGATGTGAGACCTTAGTTTTTCTAGGACGTTTGTGTGGATGGACTTTTGCCATGCTACAGCTGTGCTAACTTCAGTAGAGTTCCCTGAAGAGCTCAGCTTCTGCTGTGCAAAGTGTGATGTGAAGGGCTTGGAAAGCCAGCAGCTTGAGTCCAGGCTGCTGCTGCTAGAATTCATTAGACCTGTGTGGCACTACAGGTGTGTTGAAGCCTGGATGGCTTATCCCAACAGGCCTGTGTCACATACTGGGTGTAGGCTGTACTGCCCTAGAAATGAAATTTGGAGTTGTTTTTTAGCTTAAGTGAACTGTTTCAGCCTACTGCTAGAGAAGAGGAGAACTTCCAGGGACAACTGCTAATATTAATTTAATATTATTAATATTTAATATTTAATATTAAATTAATATTAATTATTAGTTGGTGCAGAGGTTAAATGTGAGGTGGTTTTGGTTTGGTTTGTTTTGGTGTTGTGGTTTTTTTTTTTTAAATGAAACTGTTACCTCAGTGCTGGCGAGAAGCCAGGAGGACGATGGTTTGTGGTTTTTTTTTTTTTTTGTATATTAAATTTATTAAAGCTCTGGTTATTTTCCCCGTTAACAGGGAGCAAATCATCTGTGAATGGCAACATTGCCTAGAGCAGAACTTGTGAATGAGCAGTTCAAGACTTTATTTTGCCCCAGAAGGAGTCTTTTGCATGTACTATTAGAAATGGAACAAAATGGTGTGGAGTTTATTCTCATTTTCATAATTTAACGGAAATGGAACAATGTTAGTTTGTGCCTTGATTATGGATGTCCTCAGTGGAGTGCAGCATGCTGTGTTCAGCTCCTGGCTAATGAGTTTCTTTAATCTTTTCTAGTCTGTAGTAGATGACTGGGTTGAAGCTTATAAACAGGACAGGAATGTGGCACTTCTAGATCTGATCAACTTCTTCATTCAGTGCTCAGGCTGTCAAGGTAATTTACCCTCTTAGCCCTTTCCATTATCTGTGGGTGAGAGTAGTCTGAAGTGTGCTTTCTAAAATGGAATTTTTCTCTCCAGTAAATCATGTACTTATAATCTGTACTGTTTGTTAAGGCAAACACCAGATGAGCAGGACTGATAGTAAAGAATGTTGCTGGTTAAATTCTTTGACTCTGTGTTTACAGCGTACCAAATCTGAGTTGCATTTGAACATGGTTTGCAAGGTCAGGTTTCTGAAGTGGCATGTCACATTGCTTTGCAGAATCCCCACATAGGGAGGATGGTTTTGATGACCATTCTAATTAAAATCCAGTGTTTCGGTTGCCATTTGTTCTGTAATTTCCTAGTGTCTTTTGTTTCGCTAGTATCTTTGTTTGAAAATAAACAACTGGCAGATCAAGCTAGAAAAGCAATGTCTTGCCTCATTGCGGTTACTTTTACCAGAGGGTTGTGCAGCAGTCTATTTCATAACAAACACTGAGATACAGTGACTTCTAGGGACAGTCTGCTAGCGAAATGCTTCAGGATGGCAAGTAAGAGTTTTAAGAATACTATTCTGTTAGTTTAAAACTTATGAGTGTCTTTAAGCAGCTAGAATGTACCTTTTACACTTCAGATTTTTTTCCAGGTCTTCAACTAATATGCCTTCTCTTATGGGAAATATTTTGGGGTCTTTGACTAGCAGTGGGCAAAATTTTAGTAAATCCTTGAAGTAAATGAATGGACAGAGAAAATAGCCCTGCCAGACAGCATAGGGCAGATTTCCCTAATGTGAATTTCAGTTTTGGTTCATCAGTATTTTCTACTGTAAACGAATTTATGTGTCTCCCTATATATATATGTTCCCTGTACTAGTGTAAACAGACATAAAAGAGAGACCCCCTTTCTTGGTGTTTCTAAATTTAAAATAAAGTCCCTACTGTGGTTTGGACTTGATGAATGTAATACAGTTGTTGGTAATTTTTCTTTTTAAAACATTACTTTTCTAGGCATGGTAACAGCAGAGATGTTTCAAAGTTTGCACAAGAAGGATGTCATGCGAAAAATGACAGAGAACTTTGATGAGGTAGGAACAGCTTTGACTTTGCATGCCTTTTTTATATAAACAATAGGCTCTACCCTAACAGCCGACCTGGACAGAGTTCCTGCTGCTTATCAGGAGCTGTGTCCCATTTCCTTAATTTAGGAAAATAATCCTGGTTTTCACAAGAGAAATTTGGTGTAGTAATGACCCATTTTAGCAGCAGCAGGATTTTTTTTTTTTTTGTAAGTCGCTTTTATTTTCAGAATTTTATTAGGGCTATCTAACTGGGGTCTTCCTGAATCTGGCTTTCTCTTAGGAGTTCTTTTGATAGCAACTTTATAGAGGTAGATATAACCTGGCATTGCAGCAGGTAAGTGGTTCCTTTGGTATTGGGTTGATAGGTCCTTTTAAAAATACTATTGTGGATTACTGATGAGCTAATTCAAAGATATTTTTTAGCTGATATTTTTATTTGAATCTTTTCTTTCTGTTTTACTGACAATATGGATTTTTATAACTGTATATATCATATGAAAGAAGAAAAATGCATTTCTGAGTTTTCAATAATTGTCAAAACAATAGTATCACATTTCTTGAGGATTGTTAAGAAAAATGCATAGCTTTACAATACTGTTTCTCTATTTGACTGCTCCTTGGCTAATTATGCCAACATCAAATTTTCTGCAGTGCTCTCTCAGTTGCTTCTGTGCTTTCTTTTTCTGTATTTGCCACCTCTGAATTGATTTGTCAAGCAGCAGCCATCAGCCTTGCTTTAATTGAGCATCTCTCAAGGACCAGCTGCTGTAGAAATTCCCACAGAGGATGAATTTGCCAACATGGTGTTCTTCGTTTTAGAAGTGTAGCAGCACTTGGGCTAATTTTTGACAGAAATGATCCAATATGTGTCTGGCCATATGAATTAGTAATCTGGCACTTCTCTCCCAACTAAATTAGTGCTGAATAGCACTCGCAATAGGGTAGGCACTCTGGAAGGTACAAAGACGTGATTATTGTTATCATCAGCCTGGATGGGTTACAGCTCTGTAACCTTTTCACCTGTCCTCGTAGGCAAAAAGGAACATTCTACAGTTGCCTTAGAAGCTGTATTCTGCATGCTATAAAAACAAAGTAACTTTGGCTTTGGGGCAGTATTTTGACACGCTGCTCTAGTGAAACATTATACTGATGGAAAAAAAAGGGACGCAAAGAATAATAAAAAGGGCTTCTACAGGTATGTCAGCTAGAAAAGGAAGGTCAAAGAAAGCATGCCCCCCTGATGAACATGACTGGGAAATTGGTAACAATGGATGAGGAGAAGGCTGAGGTACTCAACAACTTTTTTGCCTCAGTCTTCACTGGCAATCTCTCCCCACACCTCTCGAGTGGATGGACTGCAAGGCAGGGACTGGGGAAGTAAAGTCCTTCCCACTGTAAGAGAAGATCAGGTTTGTGGCCACCTGAGGAACCTGAACATACATAAGTCTGTGGGACCTGATGAGATACATCGCAGAGCCCTGAGGGAATTGGCTGATGTAGTTGCCAAGCCACGCTCTGTGATATTTGAAAAGTCATGGCAGTCAGGTGAAGTCCCTGGTGACTGGAAAAAGGGAAACATTGTGCCCATTTTAAAAAGGATAGAAAGGAGGACACTGGGAACTACTGA
Source organism: Morus bassanus (assembly GCA_031468815.1). Lineage (NCBI taxonomy): Eukaryota > Metazoa > Chordata > Aves > Suliformes > Sulidae > Morus > Morus bassanus. The sequence continues at coordinate 76,343,306 of CM062568.1, forward strand.
CCTGTCAGCCTCACCTCTGTGCCTGGGAAGATCATGGAATAGATCCTCCTAGAAGCTATGCTAAAGCACATGGAGAACAGGGAGGTGATTTGAAACAGCAATTATGGCTTCACCAAGGGCAAATCCTGCCTGACCAACCTAGTGGCCTTCTGTGATGGAGTGACTGCATCAGTGGACAAGGAAAGAGCTACGAATATCATCTATCTGGAGTTCTGTAAGGCCTTTGACACAGTCCCCAATGACATCCTTCTCTCTAAATTGGAGAGATATGGGTTTGATGGGTGAACTGTTCAGTGAATGAAGAATTGGTGGATGGTCGCACCCAGAGGGTAGTGGTCAATGGCTCAATGTCCAGATGGAGACCGGTGACAAGTGGTGTCCCTCGGGGGTCTGTATTGGGACCGGTACTGTTTAATATCTTCATCAATGACATAGTGGTATTGAGTGCACCCTCAGTAAGTTTGCAGATGACACCAAGCTGAGTGGTGTGGTTGACACACCAGAAGGATGGGATGTCATCCAAAGAGACCTGGACAAGCTGGAGAGGTGGGCCTGTGAGAACCTCATGAGGTTCAACAAGGCCGAGTGCAAGGTCCTGCACCTGGGTCAGGGCAACCCCCGATATCAATACAGGCTGGGGGATGAAGGGATTGAGAGTAGCCCTCCAGAGAAGGACTTGGGGGTACTGGTGGATGAAAAGCTGGACATGAGCCAACAATGTGCGCTTGCAGCCCAGAAAGCCAACCGTATCCTGGGCTGCATCAAAAGCAGCGTGGCCAGCAGGTCGAGGGAGGTGATTCTGCCCCTCTGCTCCGCTCTGGTGAGACCCCACCTGCAGTGCTGCGTCCAGATCTGGAGCCCTCAACACAGGAAGGACATGGAACTGTTGGAGCGGGTCCAGAGGAGGGCCACAAAAATGATCTGTGGGCTGGAGCACCTCTCCTACAAGGACAGGCTGAGAGAGTTGGGGTTTATTCAGCCTGGAGAAGAGAAGGCTCTGGGGAGACCTTATTGCGGCCTTTCATTACTTAAAGGGGGACTATAGGAATGATAGGGGCAGTCTCTTTAGCAAGGCCTGTTGTGACAGGACAAGGGGCAGTGGTTTTAAACTAAAGGAGGGTAGTTTTAGACTAGATGTAAGGAAGAAATTTTTTACAGTGAGGGTGGTGAAACACTGGCACAGGTTGCCCAGAGAGGCTGTAGATGCCCCATCCTTGGAAACACTCAGGGTCAGGCTGGACGGGGCTCTGAGCACCCTGATCTAGTTGAAAATGTCCCTGCTCACTGCAGGGGTGGTTGGACTGGATGACCTTTGAAGGTCCCTTCCAACCCAAACCATTCTATGATTCTACGAAAATACTAAGTGATGATCCCTGTGTTAGATACTCTGTGTCTCTGTTTTTTTCTTTTTTTCTTTAATTCTAAATCTGGTGAATTCTGAAATTCTCTTTGTCTGTTTTTAGATAAACTGACTCTAAAAAACCTCCTAAAATTATTTATACAGAATTAAATATTTTTAAAGACAGTATCTGTCAGTTTGTTTAATTTAATCTTGATATGTTATGACTAGTATTAAGCCAGCACTAATAGAGAAAAAAATGTCTGAAGCAACCATTTTTGTTAGCCACAGTTATTAGGTGACTGAAGAAAATACTTGAGGATTAAACCAATTTCTTTTAAAGCACAACTATGATAAGAGCAAGAGCAAAGTAGTTTGTTATTTTAAAGTGAGTTGTTTCCTCTTTGTGTTTCTTTTTGCATGTAGCTCTCTCGTCTTTTTCATAAATAAGGTGGCGATGTACCTTAGTGATTAAGATAGTTGAGAATTATTTTTTGGAAACAAATGATAATGGTAGTGAAAGTAGTAATGAGAGTGGAGAATATTACCAGATATCTGCCTGAGTACCTCATCTTGCCTTTTGATTTATATTGTTTGTTTCTAGCATTCAGAGGACTGGAAGATTAAGGGTTTTATGTAGTTCTTCAGTCTTGTTCATTTCAGTGGTTTAACCATTGTGTTACTGTTCAATTAATTAATTGCAACACTCTATCCAAGTACTGATGCTTCCTCCCAAAGTTCTCACTAGTGTTAGTGGGAAAAGTTAGTGAAATTTAGTCTGGCAAGAAATGTGAAAGGCAGCAAGAAAAGATTCTAGAAATATATCAACAGCAAAAGGAAGACCAAGGAAAATGTGGGCCCACTGCTAAATGAGGCAGGGGCCCTGGTGACAAAGGACACAGAAGAGCCTGAGGTACTCAATGCCTTCTTTGCCTCGGTCTTTACTGTTAAGATTGGCTTTCAGAAATACCAGGTCCTTGATACCAGAGGGAAAGTCTGGAGCAAAGACTGCTTACCTTCTGTGGAGGAGGATTAGGTTAGAGAACACTTAAATGGACTGAACATACATAAGACCCTGTGGTCTGACAGAATGTACCCAGGAGTGCTGAGGAAGCTGGCTGATGTCATTGTGAGGCCCCTTTTGATTATCTTTGAAAGCTCATGGCAACTGGGAGAGATTCCTGAAGACTCAAAGAAAGCAAATGTCACTCCTGTTTTCAAGAAGGGCAAGAAGGAGGATCTGAGGAACTCAGGCTGGTCAGCCTCACCTTGATCCCTGGGAAAGTGATGAAGCAAATAATTCTGGAAATAATGTCCAAACACATGAAGGAGAAGAAGATGATCAGGAGTAGTCAGCATGGATTTACAAAGGGGAAATTGTGCTTAACCAACCTGATAGCCTGCTATAGCAAAGTGACTAACTTGGTGGATGAGGAGGGAGCAGCAGATGTTGTTTATGTTGACTTCAGTAAGACCTAACACTGCCTTCCATAACATCCTCATTGACAAGCTGATGAAGTATGAGTTAGGTAAGTGGACAGTGAGGTGGACTGAAAACTGGCTGAATAACCAGGCCCACGGGGTAGTGATCAGTGGCACAAAGTCCCGTTGGAGGCTAGTCACTAGTGGTGTACCCCAGGGTTTGATATTTGGGTCAATACTGTTTAACATCTTTAATAATGACCTAGATAATAGGGCAGAGTGCACTTTTAGGAAGTTTGCAGATGATACAAAACTGGGAGGAGTAGCTGCTAGACCAGGTGGTTGCTCTGCTGTTCAGAGGGACCTCAACAGACTGGAGAGTTGGGCAGAGGGGAATCTCATGAAGTTCTACAACAGGAAACCGCAGGAACCTGGGGAGAAATAACCCCATGCACCATTACACGCTGGGAGCTGACTGGGTGGAAAGCAGCTCTGCAGAGTACGATCTCGGTGTCCTTGTGGATGGCAAGATGACAAGCCAGCAATACGCCCTCTCAGCAAAGATGACCAACAACCTCCTGGGCTGCGTTAGGCAGAGCATTGCCAGCAGGTCATGGGAGGTGATCCTTCCTCTCTACTTATACTAGTGAGACCACATGTGGAGTGCTGAGTCAAGTTCTGGGCTTTCCAGTACGAGAGAGAGATGGATTTATTGGAGTGAGTCCAGCAAAGGGCCACAAAGATGATTAATGATCTTTCATATGAGGAAAGCTGAGGGAGTTGAGCCTGTTCAGTCTGGAAAGAAGGTGGCTCAGAGGCATCTAATCCATATGTAAAAATAGCTGATGGGACTGAATGAGGAAGAGGAAGCCAGACTCCACTCAGTGGTGCCCAGGGAGACAGTGAGCACAGAGGCAAGCCAAGATGGGTAATGGGCACAAACTGAAATGTATGACATTTCACCTGAACGCAAGAAAACACTTTTACTGTGAGGGTGGTCAAACAGTGGAACAGGTTGTCCAGAGAGGTTGTGGAGTCTCCATCTGTCTGTGAAGATATTGCAAAGCTGACTGCCCATGGTGTCACCTGACACTGAGGGGACAGACAGGTTCTTTTAGGGATCCTTGGCAGAATGATGACGGCACTAATTGTAGTTACAATTAAAGCTTTTTTTTCTTACAGGATTTATGATTAGTATAGCACAGAATTTATGATTAGAATGGCACAGGATTTCTGCAAGCAGAATCAATATAGTAGCATAATACAGAATTTGTAATACAACTTAACTGATAATTTCTAATCACCTAAGTAGTACAGAATTTGTAATACAACTTAACTGATAATTTCTCATCACCTGGACCCTCTGCAGATAGGGTTAAATCTTAATATTTGGTTTGCTCTATCAATATAACAATCATAATCTAGACTTGGAAATCATATAAAAGAATACGAGTCACTCGCTCAATCCTCGGAGGAAGCAGATGACGGTGGAGGCGTCCCTGCCACCAGAGGATCACGGGCCTTACTGTCCAGCAGCAGCTCTGGTCCAAGTTCCCCACTTAGGCCTTGTGACCACTTGATTTTATGGACAGTGCTCTGGGTGCAGTGATGCTTCCCTGTTCTGTGATGGGGTCATCACCACCACCTGGCTGGCTCAGTGCCTGGGAGCTTCAAGGCCAGTAGGGAAGGGAGTAATCGGCCTGGCGCCCAGGAACCTTGAGGCCAGTAGGGAGGGGAAGAAGAAATCTGTTTCGTTTGTCTACTTGGTTCACAGGACCTTCAGGGCCTGATAACGAGGGAAGGGGAACAAATACATGACCGGCTCAGTCACAGAGAATGGCTGCTTGCCTCATGAAATGGCATTAGTTATGCTAACCACATTACCAGGGGTTGGGAGCAGGGGGCACTGGTAACACGTGGCACTGGGCAGCCTGCTCTGGGTGACCCTGCTTGAGCAGGTGGGGTTGGATTAGATGATCTCAAAGAGTCCCTCCAACTTCAGTCTCTCTGTGATTCTGTGAAAACTTGTACTGGCATTGGAAGCAGAGAATGGCTTTAATATGGTCATTGAGGCATTTATTTCCTCATTGTGGGCCACAGTATTCCTCAGGAGAGAGATAGGCTTGTCTTTAGGACCACTGCTTTTTTGTTTTCCCTCTTTCTTAAACTATTCTGCTTCTCTCTCCTACTTTTCTTCCTGTATGTGGCATTCTATTTCTTGCAGTTCTTTGTTCTTTTGTAGGTTTCCTTTCCTCTCCCATTTTGTTGCTGGAATGTTTAGCAGTGGATGAGTTAAGTTTAATGCATAACTGTACAGCCAGATGGGGATAGGAATACTTGTTGTGCTTCACTGAGCCTAATAAAGAACTGTAGATTTCATGCCTTTTGTCTTGGAATAATTGCAGAGTTGCGGAAACATCTCTGAATCTAGTCACACTAGTAATGAAAAACATTTCTCTGTAATTTGAAAAGCTCAGAATGGTTTTCTAGAGTTTAGATGTTTTACAGTGCCTAGGTGCTAAATGTTGGAAAGGGATATATACTTAGACTGTCTGAGGAACCATATCTTAGAATTAATAATGAAGATTATACCTTGTATATGTTTGCATATAAATTTTAAAAACAAGTTGTCTGTTACTTGTAGCAAGAAAACTCAGGTTTTATATAAAAGAGTGTTTTTCTTCTATCATTGGTTATAAATAAAAAATACTGAGATGAGAAGGAATTAGATTTTGTTTAATGCATTGGATTGTATGAGCCACCTGTAATACAAATTGTCTTAAGTTTGAATAGCCTTTTGAATATGATGCATGGTTTGTGATGCTTTTGTCTTTATGAATTAAGTGTGCTGTTCTATTAAAAAGCTTTTAAAATTTTTTCTCATGCATTACAGGAAACTGGGTTGCAGTATAAGAAATTCATGGCCTATCCTTGGATCCTGACAGTTACTTGGCCGGTGGACACGGTAGGACTCTTGTAGTTCTCTGCAACTGTAGTATAGCATTTTCTGTGGCTGTATTTCCTGTTTCCAGTGTAGGTGAATACATCAGAACGAGTTGTCTTAAACTGTGCGTTAGTGAATGGAGATAATCACGCACTGCTGAGGTCTGCTTTATGTGGTCTGTTTTAGACCTCTGGTTTGGGTGAACACAGTCACGCTTTTGAAGTGCCCGTTTCTCGCTACTGATGTCAAAGGGACATCATTATTTTGAACAGACTGGCATATGTCAAGTTGCAGTGGTGTTCAAGAGCATTCCCCATCCCTTCCAGCAAGCTCTATGCACACACATGTGTGCACGTGCACGCATATGTGCATGCACATGTATGCACACAGGTGTTGGCAGGCGGATTTGTTCAAAGGCTTGTTTCATCAAAACACTCTCTTGCAAGCATAAATGTATGATTGGAAGAATATTTTGAGAATGGAAACAGCTTTTCTGTGATGCCTCTTTCCATACAACACTTGCAGCATTGTGGGAATTCACCTTAACTCCTTGTTGGCACTTCACTGTGACTTTTCTCTCTTTCTCTGTATGAAAGGAAGAAACATTTCCAGAATGAGTCAGAGCAGGAGCTTCAGTTGAGTGATTCGAATAGTTCTCTGGAAGAACCTCTGTTAAGTGCCTAATCTGACTTGGTTTCTGGAAGTAGAGTTGCTTCTCTTTACTGGTTATGCAGGGAACCTAAGGGAATTCCAGGTTAGGTGCCTCAATTTAGGTGGTGTGCCCATTGTGCCATCTATATATTTACAGTATGCATGCTACCATTAAATGGTATCCCAATATGATAAACATGGACAGTAGAAATGCTCTTAGAAAGTGAGATGTCTTCCTGTATTTATGCTGCTTTTCAGATTGAGGAGTAAGTTACGGTGATAAAGTAGGTATTTCCTGAAGTTGTAGGTTGTCTTTCTACTGTCTGTGTCGTGATCAAGGAGCATTAAATGGGACCTGCTGGGAAATTCCCTTTCTGTCTCGGCACTTGCTACTCCTGTTAGGCTCTGAACTTACTCTTACAATCTGATCAGGAATGCATCCCAAATTCCAAATTCCCAATGTGCTTTGGGTTGCAGGCATTCCTGAGATCAGTCTGTGTTTGCATTTATTTTTCAAGAAAGCTGTGGGTCCTGTGCTTTGGAAACAAAGTTACAAGAGAAGAGCCTGAAGTGCACTTTATAAGTATATGTTGTTCTGAGTGTGAAGCTATGTGTTAGAATATGTCTGAGAAGGTGTTTGACCAATAGTGAAGGACCAGCTGAGTAGTGGCCTGCCTTCAGGATGAAGTTTTCCATAGTGAATGAAGTTTTGGAGTTCCCTGGCTCTGTTCACACCTGGAAACTATCAAGATGCAAATTCATATTCAGAGCCATTCCTGGGATCTGTGAGGTGCAAATGAGATAAATGTTCATGCTGCCTGAGGTTGCCATCTACAAAGTCTTCCTAGTGTGCTCTTCACATGAGGCACACCATTTTGTGTGAGAAGTGATTTGAACTGCCTTCTGTCTGCTTTCTTCCTGGCAGTATCAACTGTACTGTGAATGCTTGTGGTTTTATTGTAACTTGCTTTTTGCATAATGTCAAAGGTATTGCCTACTTACTGTTTCTGTGGAGGTTTTCAGAGATGTAGGTACTGGTAGTATAGGTGAATGACTCAGTATTTGTCATTTAGCTGTAGCCTGATAAACTCCTTAAGCTGGCAGTGCTGCTGAGGAAAACAGTCCCATCCTGCTCACACCACAGTTGTTTGTTTTTCATTTTTCAGTCACTTCAGTTACCTCTGGGATTTTACCACGCTTTTGCAGGAACAGGAAGGACAAGGAGGTGGGGAAGCACTAGTACCTGTGAGGAAGCAGGAGAGGCCAGGAGTGCTCATGGTTTACGCCAGTGAAAATTATTTATGATGCTGTGGCTTTACATGCCCTCTCCCACCTCTCTGTTCACAGCTACCTCACATACATTCCTCTCAGATGTGAGCCATGATGATGGTGTAGCTCTAATGAAGCCAGTTTGTCTCTGTGCTTGCTTGTAACCTAGTTGCACATCCCTGCTTGGGAGTAATAACCATGAAAGAAGTTACGGGGGAGCTGAGGTGAAGCTGTCAGCAAAACTTTCTCTGATATTCAGTGGGAGAGATGTAAATGGTGTCCACAAACAACACTGATTAGTGTGTCTTCTCTTGACTTTTCTTTCTTGTGCAGGACAATGAAGACTACCCGCTGATCAGAACAGGACCCTATTGGAAGAAGTTCAAGGCCAATTTCTGTGAATTTATTGCAGTGCTTGTCCAACAGTGCCAGTGCAGCATCTTGTATGATAGCTACTTGATGGACACTATCATCTCACTGCTTACAGGCTTAGCAGACTCCATGGTCAGAGCATTTAGACACACAAGCACTTTGGCAGGTAAAATAACTCACAGAGTTGCTGTAGATCCTGAGTTTTGTTGACTTGTGTACAAACAAAACTGCTCAGAATTGAAAAGCTGTCTTTACTGGAACAGTTGTTCTCTTATGCATTGACAGTGCCTTCCTCCTAATGTATGTTACTGTAATATAAATTATTTGTTCCCATGTGTATCTGAATGGAATTTGGATGCTTTAGATATGATAGATCTAGACCAATTTTTTCTTTCTAAAGAAATTTTCTTTAATGCCTGACATGACTAAATTTAGAATTACACTGTGTTCTGATTCTTTTTTTTTTTCAGTAACTGATTTTTCACAGTCAGTTTTATATTTTGTTATCTTCCTCCCTCCACTAATTAATGTGATGAGGTTGCATTAAATGCTTCACCTGAAAAAACTTCCTTTAGAAAGCTGCTATTCTTGTGGTACCTGTGTTAAAAAGAACATTGCTTGTTACACACTTTTGTTTCATGCAGCATGGTGATACTAAAGCTACTACTTTTGTTTTTCCCCTAAAGCCAGTAAATACCCTCTTTACCATACAAAGTGCACTTAAAGTATAATTTGTTCTAAAGTACACAGTTTGCTTTGAAGGCTCGAAAACCACACTTGAAATCTCTGCAGACCATCTAGTGATCCTTAGAGGAACATGAACTTTTGTCAATTCAAGTAAAATTTAAGAGTCCCAGCATTTTATGGGCCAGCTTCACTGTTGAGTTGTTTGTTTGTTTGTTTGTTTGTTTGTCTGTTGTTTTTTTGGTGGGTTTTTTTTTTTTTTTTTTGGTTACTGGAAATCACCTGTTCCACAACTCTAAATTCTCTTGCAGAAAAATCAAAATTACATAAACGAAGAAGAGAGTTGCCCAGTAAATTACTACTCTGACTAGAACTCTGACTAGAACTCTGGCCAAAAGTTGTAAATCGCCAGTAATATCACTAAATATTCCTTTTATGATCATTGTCTGCCTTTAAAATAAACACTGTATTTTAAAACAGATTACTATAATGTAGAGTGTTTGTATTTTCGATAATAAACTGGATTTGGCTAACCATATCCTTTTTGTGGTAAAGAGGTGAATATATTTAGGCTACATATCTCTGAGCTAAGCTAAGTATGTTGGGTTTGTTTTCTTTTTAGCAATGAAACTTCTGACAGCAGTTGTAAGCGTACATCTGAACCTTGATGTCAACAAGCACAATGCTCAAAGATTGTATGAGGTGGAGAAGAAGAGGATAGGTGGCAAGAGGACCAATTACAGACTTGACCAGCTGGAGAAAAAAAGGAAAGAGGTTAGGCAGGTGTCTTGTATGGGACATGCGTGAAGGTGTAAAAAGAGGGATTGCTGACAGCTTGCTTTTGGGTCACTGCAGTTCTTTGAGGTTTATATGTTTATCTAATGCATAGCGCAGAGCAGTTGTGACTGGCTAGATTAAGTGGTACAAAAATGACTAAGGTAATAACTGCCCTGTGTACTGTTAACTTGTGATGTCTGTCCTACTAACTGCTTCTCTAAGTTGGCATCATTAGCCCTTGATATCTACACAAATATGGATTTACACACACATGCAATTGCATCATTAGCTCTGGTGTTGTGGGAGTGCAGTTTTGCATATGTTTATACAAATAACAGGCCAGAATGTCAGTTCTTGAACTGAATTTCAATGAATGAAAAAGGACACGGGATAGCTGTCATCTCCGTGTAAGTAATGCATTGTAAAAATGGTTGTAACTTCAGGTATGACCTGTATGTTTCTTGCTGTTCAGTTTCTGTTGTTTCTTCCCTGCTCAGCCAGACAGCTCCTTACCAACTCCCCGAGACAGGCCCATAACTGTAAGAAATAATTGTGGCTTAACGGTGGAGGTGACTTGATGTATCAACATCAAGCATAGATCCTTTTCTCCTGACCTTAGAATCAGTTACCTCTGTTCTGAGCTTCTCTGTTGTAGAAACAACCCCTTTTTTTGCGGGAAGTGTTTGGGTGAGACGGGTTTTTAGTATCGTTGTAAGTCTGATCTTATGGCAAAAACAGAGGAAATGTGTGTGTTGGGAGGAAAACCCAAACTTGTCACCCTTCCTGATGCTGTTGATGAGAGAATGTTTTTATTAAGTGACTTAGATTTCCAGAAGTTCAAAACTAGATTTTTCAGGTCTCAGTTAAAATGCTTGTTGTGGAATAGGTGCATTTTGAAAATTCCCTTGTCTGCCTTTCTTCCATCTCTGTTTAAGTGTATAAAAAGACAATTTGAACCTGTATGTGAAGATTTATATAATATATATTATATAAGATAATATACAATATGTGAAGAATTAGTAGTTATGCTGTATCTTTCTGTGTATTGATAGATCAAGACTCACTATATCAAACAAGTACCTTGTTATCCAGGCCAGCAGTTCATATCTGATAAACCTTTCATCAGGATATAGCTACAAAAAGGCCAATTGCTAGTGTAGATACAGACTACTCATTTTATGTTGGTACCATGCGTAAACGCTAGCAATTTGTACCATAGTAGTACTGTAAGTGCACGGATGCAAATTTTTCATGTGTAGTGAATTGGGGGATCAATATTAACATTCAGTTCTCTTTGTATTTCAGTATGAGCATAAGCTTCTAGAAATACAGAACATGATGAATGCTATTTTCAAAGGGACATTTCTAAACCGTTACCGGTAAGAACAAAAATAAAGCTGTGATGTGTATCTGCATTCCCAAGAAACTCTCGCTCAGATTGTCCAGATACCAGACTCAAGTTAAACATCCCAGAGGCACTAATGGTGTCAAGGAAGGAGTAGCAGTTAAATTATTTTAAAGAATTTGAAAGGACCTTATGAAAGGACCTCTCTTAAGTATGTTCCTTAAGTTCTTCCTGCGGGCTATAGAGCAGTGCACTGATGATTGAGAAGATACCCAGAATTACAAAATAATTATTGCGTGAAAAATTTGTAGCTAAAAGTGGCCTAACTGTCTATTGAAGACTAACTTAGAACACTAATATGAAGATACTTGTAGTATTTTTGATTATGCCTGCTTCTGCAATTCCAGAAAATAAAAATATTGCAAATAATATAATTAATACATATTAGCCATTTTTAATGTATTAATATTACAATTTTATAATTTCACAGTGATGTGATCCCTGAGATTCGAGCAATTTGCATTGAAGAAATTGGCAGCTGGATTAAAACATACCCAGATGCTTTTTTAAATGATAGCTACTTAAAATACATTGGGTGGATGCTGTATGATAAGGTAAAGTTTTAGTTTTTCTTAGTGGGGGCAGTAGATGGGAAGGTTTTTAAATTTTTTTTTATTTTATTTTTTTTTTTTTAAGAATCCTAACATTTAAATTCTTGGGAGTAGATATTTAAGACTAGTGGTACGAAAAAGAATTTACTTTCTTTCCAATTTCAGGTTTTATTTTTAAAGCCTAAATAACTAGCACTAAATAACAGAGAAGATTTTTTTCCAGTTCTGTAGCAGTGTGTGTCCCTGTGTGTGCAGTTATTTTTCTATATTACTGAATCAGGAGCTCTTACTAAATTGTAAAATGGCCTATATCCTTTGAGCACATGCAGTGTTACACGTTGACTGAAATCCTGCTTTTAGGCTTGATGGCTGTGTTTAAAATTGTGCTTTATTTTACAAAAATGAACAAATAAATATTGTGTATAGTAAAATAGTCTTCAATATCGCATTTCTCATTTGGAATTGAATGGATATAGAAAATACTTACAGAAAGGCCAGTCATTTTCCAAAGGGTTTTCTCCTTTTCCTTGTAGTAGGTTCATTTGTTTTTTTTTTTTTGAGTAGGGGCACATTTAAAAAACAAAAAAACCCCACCAAAACAAAAAAAAAACACCAAAAGAAAACAGTAACTCAAAAATATGCTTTTTCTCATGCTGCTAAAATGCATGAGAAATTTTAGGGGTATAGGAATATTTATTGTGAATGGCTAATTACCGAAATTGGCACACTGTACTTCTGCAGGCCACCTTTTAAAGTGTATATAGCTTCTGTATAAATTCTGAAACATCCTCAGGTTTGTGTCAGCTTTAGGTAACGTTTGTGTTGTGTGAATAAAATTGTAGCTTACCACAGAGCCAGGAGGGGGAGCACAAAGCCTCTTACTTCCCTGCACTGTGCCGTTACTGTAAAGATAGCATTTAGATTTTTAGAACAACAAATCTATCAAGAACTGTCGTCTTTTCCTGCATAAATTTTATCTGATCAGAATATCTTTTTAGTATAAGTTCAGTTGGGAGAATTCTCAAAAGAAAAAGTCATTTTTGAAGATGATGTGTCTTCATTCCCAGTGCTGTACAGTGAAAATTAACAGCTGGTGTCCCTGATTAATGCAAATAGCTCATCCAGTGTCATTTATTGGGAACTGGAAATGGTTGTTTTCTAAAGCTTATTATCTGCAAGCAATGCAGATGCAAGCAGAGTGAGATAAAGTGAGAAATCTTCCATATTCCGCATTTGGCCAAGACCTGGTAGTGTGCTACTACTGGTGGTTGCAGTCCCGGCTGTGCTTTGTGATTTGCAGCCACTGTTCAATTGCCCGGTTCCAAAATGAGAGCAGGGCATTTCTGGCAGCAACAGGGGCAGCAGTGCTTTTATATACATCTGAATGTTATTTCCCACTAGTCCTCCTTAATAAGCATTTCCATCCCATCTTGTTGGGGGTAGGCAGCAAGAAACTGATATCTCCCAGAGCCAATTTTCTTTTAGAATATAACATAGAGAAGTTTGCCAAATAATTTAGGCCCCAGAGTGGAACAACCACAAAAGTATTCTAACAGTGGGGGAAAACCTGGCCAGGATCATCTACAGTGCTGTAAACAGAGATTAAGTTCAGTCATTTGGGAGGCTTTAAAGTGGAGAGGGGAGGGGGAAATAAGTATAAAATTAACATTTTTGTCTTCAAAGTCTTTTATTTGAATATAATCATTCTTTCTTCCTCATGAGATATGATTTTGCCATTATACCCTGATATGAAACATTATATTTTTATGTGAAAGGTTATTTCCTAGGTGCAAGAAGATGCTCCGAATTCAGTGGTAATATGCTCAAAATTGGATATGAAGATCTCTCTTTGGCCCAGAAAGAGTTGTGGAACAGTGCTATAAAGATATATTTTTTGAGTAGTTTATGTTCATGTGCTAGAAATAATTTAACTTTTTATTTTTGAAGACCAAGCAACAGTTGATAGGAAATCTGACAGCTGTGTGCAGTTGAACAATGTTATATGTAAGCCCAGTCACCTATCAGTGCATTTGTGAAGCCCAGGCACCTGACTTGTGCTCAAAGGCACTAGTGTTCTTCCAAGGAAATATATAGCTACTAAATCAGCATCCAAAACCAATCAAATCAGTGCTGATTTGAGCAGCAGGTGCTGAAGGGAAGTGCTGTGTAAAAGTTCAGAGTTACAGACCAGAAAAATCAAGACAATGAAGAATAAGGATGAGGAAAGTGGAAGGCAGAAATAGCAGACAGGAGGGCAAAGACAATGGAGATGCATACTTGGGACCTCTGACCATGTTAGACTAGCTTTGTCTGGAACTGCAGGGCAAGTTGTTGAGGTTTTCTCATTAGACTATGAAGAACACCCAAAGATATCCTGTGGAAGCAGGAACTTCCTGTTGCAATGAACTTCTGTGTCCTGACCATGTCCTGTCCTGGCAAATTTCAGGAAATTGAAATGGTCTCTGTGACGATCCAACAAGCCATCGCAAACTTTTTTTTTCCTTTTTTTTTTTTTCCCCCCAAGCACAAATGCAGTCCCTATTCACAAGCAAAGCCTCTTGATAAAACACTGAGGGCAGCTGAAGCTAGGATTGCAGTACGTTGGCTGAGCTGAGTTTGTCCCTGTGTGCAGTGATGGGTACCAAGTTGGGACTGTTTGTGAGTGAGGTCTGTGCTGTGGACCTCTTGTGGCTGTAGGAAGCAGCAGGTGTGAGCAACAGTCTCTTTCTCAGCTACAACCTTTAATTTTAAAGTATAGTATAGAATATGTACTGCTGGTGTGTCATGGGCAGATTAGAGAGCGGTACTCATTGTCACCTGTTGATCTTTCATTTTATATTTCTAGCAAAAAGCTGCCTAATGCAAAACTGTTCGTCAAAGCCTGCTACTGGGAATCATCCTTTGCTTTCCATCTAAGCAGGTGAACAGGAACTTGTAGTAATGGATAGCCTATGTGTAGGTGGTCTCCTTTCTTGGGTTTCCTCGATTATTCTTAGTGCTATTGCTAGCAAGAGGAATTAAGGAGGAAATATGAAGGGACTGATTCAAAGCTTGCAATTCATTTAAGTGTCTTTGCTGGAATTCTTAGCATTATAAGTTTACAGAACAGAGTGATTTTTCTGTGTTAGGTCCTCAAAATTACTTCCTTAATGACATTTAAAGCTTTGTCATCTGAAAGGTTTAGCAATATGCATAAGATAATTCAAAAGCTGTATAAAGAAAAGTCCTCTTTTTGAGGCATCTATGAAGCAGCAGTACTAATGTGTGTGAGTACAAAATAACACCTTGCAGGGATAAATATATATAGTCTAAGTTAACTAATTAGGCCAAATTCAAAGCAACTCTTCTCTTCTTAGAATGCTTAAAATATAGTGTTCTAGTGTAAAACAGAAATAGGGAGAAAGAGTAATATTTGACTCTGCGTCTGTGAGAACCCACAATGATAAGCTGGTGCATTTCTGAGGTGTACCTCTTCTTCTGGGAATTTTCGCTGGACCAGAATTTCTTGGAGTCCTTGTCATTGTTTAGCGATTGTCCGAGTCAAATGTTGAAAGGAAACAAAGTCTGATGTATAGAAGAGTGCTGATTGTATTAAGTAGGTCATCCATACTTTTGTCTTTGCCTATCTTTAACAGGTGAATAGCACAATTCCTGCATCTTCTGCATTCTGCTGCTTTTATTAACTGTAAGGTCTGTGAGAGTTTCTTTGACTCTTAGGGAGCCTAACACAAAATTTGATGTCACCTTTAAGTTTGGCTTATTGCAGGCTTCCTGTGTGTGTGTGTGAGAGATGTGCATGTGTGCACACAAACAAAATGGTACTGATATCACTAATAAAAAAGATGAAGCAGTATTTGGGTAGTCTGCTGTAGGCACCCACAAAGAACTCATATTTACGTCATATAAATGCCAATAGTGAATAACGTCAAAGATACATGTTTTTTACTGTTAGCCGATTTCTCTTTGTCTTGTAGCAAGCTGAAGTGCGGTTGAAGTGTCTTCTGGGACTGCAGGGAATTTATAGCAGAAAAGAACTTGTTTCCAGGATGGATCTCTTTACTAGCAGATTCAAGGTAAATAGATTACTGTTTGCTATTTTTTTAAGTCTGGGTTGAGTGTATACACAGGGTCTGATGTTTTGATCAGAACTGATTTCCCCACTCTCTTGACTGACAGGAGGTTAGAGTACTGCAGAAACAGCCTGCTTGACTGAAGGAGTTTTGCAGAGATGTTTCCCTCTGTTTCTATGGAATTTTCTGTTTCACTTCAGTTCATGCACAAAATGGTGTTAGCATGCACTGTGGTCAGTTATCTCCACCATTCATCCAGAGTGGCCCAGATTTTTTTACAGGATCTTTGGCAGATGACAAACAATTTCATACTCTAAAGGTCCCTTTTTTTGCTGCTCCTGATAAGGGGTTAACCTTGTAGATACTGGATTGGCTGACCATATATCACTCTGATGTGGGAATGGTTCTCTGTTGATCCACCATGTCAGTATGAATCTTGAAGAGGGATCCCTTATCTCCTTTCTGAACAAGACAGGTGATATGCTGTAATTTTGAGAACTTGTTCTGTGACTGCACTTACCCTGTACGCTGCCTTTATCATATTCCAACATCCTGACTCATTTAAGAAGTAAGCCCTTCACTTTTTTAATCCTGCCCTTGGTAATGATTTCATCAGCTACTCTTATCCCAGTGGGGCTGGGCCTTTTTGGTATTTGAATAAGAAAACTCTTTATTTGAATAAGTGCTGTGATTGATATCTCAGTCCCTCTGAATCAGTACATAATCAATGCCTGCCTGTGGTGGTAATTCATGTTCTTTTTGCAACGGGTGCAGGGCTTACCTGTAAGTCAAAGCAATTGCTAGTAGTAAAAAATACCTATAGCACATCCTCAAAGAACAATAAATAGATTAATATTGGTATCTTAAGAATAAATTATTCAGATTGAAACTTGGCTAAGATTAACCCACTTTAAACAGTTTTGTGGTAGTCCTTTATCTTTCTGGTTAAAGGAAGGTTGCTGTAAGCTGCATAAGCAACTGCAGGATTGGTATTCACAGACCGATGAAATAGCTCCCATCTGTCTGTACTGCTATCTCCCTCTGTGTGGAGGACGCTATATAAATGGATTGTTGCAAACTCCATCCCACCAATCAAAAAAACCCAACCCGAACTCAACATCTCCTTCCCCTGTAAACAAAAGAAACCCAAACAGCTACACACAAAATACAAACTGATCTGGAATCTTTCAAAGTTTAAATCATGCTTTCTCAGTGATGGGAAATGCAATCATATAACCATCAATCCATTTCCCACAAGCGGGAGTTTCACGTGCTCCCTCTGTTACCCTTGAGTGTTCAAACTCAGGATTCATGGACTTCCACACCTTGCAGCTGGGTTGTGAGAAACAGGAAGGTGCAAAGTAAAATGAATCTAGAGATTTAGAAATTATATGTTAAGTGAGAAGGCTGTTAGTCCCAAAACGAGCAAGTCCAAAGGTTTAATATACCTTAAAGATGTAGGCCGCACTGAGGAGCTGTGAGTTCTTGGGTACATAGGACAGCAAAATTTCCACTCTTTCCTGAGGTGTTTGCATGTACCCAGTTATAATAGTGTGAATTCTGGAGGTCAGGAGTATTGCTGCTATTCCATGAAATACCTTTATGACTCAGGTCCTAATTATCTTTCCAGCAAGGCACTGGCTTCTGTAACATGTAGGTACATGCACTTTATTGTTGATGGGAGAAACTGATTATATAATGCTTGTAATTCGAGGCTTACCTTCATTTAACATACTGAAGTGCCAGTAGTACCATCTTAGAAACAAGTTGTCAGTCACTTTTAATTTGTAGACTGTAGTTGATTTCTTGTGAACGCATACATTACATTATAAAAAATATCATATTACTGCATGATTAATTCAGTTAAAAAATTAACATGCTGTTAATTTTCAGGGGCTGGGGAACTACTTGGTAGTAATCAAGTTGCCTTATGTCTCTTAGGAAATAGCTGCTGAAATAAAAATAAATCTCTGCTCTACTAGTGTAGATGATCTAGCTGTAGCAAAAATATGTTTATTGAGAACAAACCATGTTACATCTTTTTATTGTCATTTTACATCCATTAGGATCGAATTGTGTCCATGCCTCTGGACAAGGACCATGAAGTAGCAGTTCAAGCCATGAAACTCTTGATGCTTATGTCACAGTAAATAATTTCTTTTTTAATTTACTGTATTGTTTTAATGGCAACAAGATCCAGATACAATCCTGATGAATCTTCCTGTAATCAGTTACGTGCTGGGAAACAGTTGCTCCTGGCAGGATATGAGTTACAGTTAAAGCTGCTCAAGACATGGCATTTTCTTTCTGTGGGAAATACCAATGTTAAGAAAACCCTTGTGCTGAGATTCAATATGACAACTCCATTTTTATAACTTTATACTTCCCTCTGAAAGGAAATTCCACATTTTCATTTTGGCTTTTCTCAAATAGAGGATCTGCCTGTCTTGGGGAAAGTCCCCACCAAAGAGGGGGTCCCCACCCCATCTTCTGTCCCAGGGTTGCCAGGCCTTGACCAGGAGCTCAGGGAACTCTGCCATCTTCCCTGTCTCCCCACCTGACGTAGGAAGCCTTGAGCTTTGAGGCTGTTGCTAGAATTTTGGCTTCCAGATTCTTGGCTCCATGGCAAAGAACCTGGGAGTTGTTGAGCCCACAGCAGACTGACTGACAGGAAATGAGCAAGTGTATGATATCCTGGTTTTGCTGAAGTGGAAAACTAACAGAAGAGTTGTTTTCTTGGGAAATTACCTGCCAGCCATAGATTTGGTGAGGTAATGGCAAGCTGGAAGTGTGGGGAAAAACCAGACTAATGTTACAGAAGTATATGAGTCCTATTTTGATACATTCTTGAGCAGCATGTTTATTTTAGAAATGGCTTTATTTGCAGAATATGTGAAGAATAAATGCTCTGTCCCTCTTTTTCAATGCAAAATGAGAAAAAAAACCCCACTGCATTTCATTTGTTAATACAGTTGAGATGTTAGGACTCAATAAGTGTCTCTTCTGTCTCAGAGTATAAGTTGAATTCTGCTGATGCAGATGCTTACTTCCATGTACGGCATGGCGCATTGTCCAGTATCCTTGTGGAACTTGCTTTTCTGTTTAAGCCAGAAGTATTGGTCATTGCTAGATGAGGATGTAGACCTTAATGGACCAAATAATATAGTGGTGTAGGTATTTACATTAAATTTCAAGTACATTTGTATATTGAAGTGCTGCTTTTTAGTCTGGTCTCCTTTCTCATTTCACACTCCATTGATTTGAGTGGCATTTCTCTAGGCCTGCTTCAACATACACATCAGAACAGCATATGATGCTGTGAACATAGTATGCTTTTCTGAAGGGAGTACCATTGTTTGGGCCTTACTAGTAGTAGCTAGTGTTATATTGTTTCTGTGTTTACGACATCCATTTCTACATCCCTTGGTTCTCTTCTCCATGGTGTGTAGCTATTGGAACAAAGCACAATGCTGTGTCTATGTGTATAACGTGTCCCTGTGCTAGGAGGAGCAGCACACCATTGTTGAAGTACAAAGATGCTGTACACCAGTTATGGCTGCCCTTGTTCTGTATCTGAACTAACAAGCGCTATATTGGCATTGCAGCTGTTTATCATCTCTGGCTTTATTATAAGGGATCACGTTCTCATTAATGCAAGCTGCAGCTATAAAAGTTTGATCAATGTTTCTTTTTCCCTGAAGCAATTTTTTCCTAATTTTTCTTAAATATGATTTCCAATGTGAATAAATGCCTTCTAAAGTTTTCTGAGTGACATTTTTCCATCATAGAATGTAGTTTTCATAAGTAAAATGAACACATTTTGAAACTGTTTTTAATTAGGCTGTGCAGAGGCCTAGCAAATACATGCTTCTCTTTCTTTTTGCTCATCTGTTGTATAGCCATACTCCTTTCTGCCCCCCTCCCTCCCCAGTTGCCATGAGCCCTGCTGATTTGGCTTAATTATTGGAGTGGTGAAAGTGGGAACTGGGGACTCAATATGCAAATTCAATGACAGCTCTTCTTTTTGATAAGAGTAGTACTGACCAGTCTATAAAAGCTGTGTGAAGAGAATGCAGACAATATAGACAGTCACATGTCCAGACTTCTTAATAAGAGCCTGCATCAAGGTGCTTTTCTAGCAAGGGAAAAGCTTATGCCTCAGTACCTACAACAATGTCAGAAAGGACTTGCTGCTGGCATTGCAGAAGCAAAGAAATTTCAGGGCTGTTGTGTCTCAAATAGGTGCGTCTCATAGCTCAAAACCAGTAACTGGATATTGAGCAGTAATGCCACTTGATACCTGCAGTAAAGCATGAAATGGGTTTGGGGACAGCAACTCCCCTGCCTTTAAAGAATAATAAATGACAGCTTGTGTAAATGGCACTTCTACTTGTATGCACTGATGTAATCAATTTTTTTTGCCGCTTTTGTCATGCCGTATTGGCTTCTCTGTGGATGGCTCATTTTTGTCATCTGCAAATCTGGCAACTGAATTCTAGTTGCCCAACTTGCATTTTTAGTGAGACATGAAAGACCTTTCAGATCGAGTTTCTATTTTTAAAGCTACTGGCCAGAACCTCTATCTCATAAAGTCCCTGTATTTGATTTGGAATCATGGATTATTTTTAACAAATAATATAAATCTTAACTGGTCAGGTACTGACCTTTAGAGCATGTCTCTAATCTTGCAATAAATCTTTTGTTGTTTCATGACATGTGTTGGCAAGAAGCAAGGCCAGGAGTAACTTTTTTCCTCCAGTTAGTCCGTTGGGTGCTCTGTGACTTTCTTGGGGAAAATTTACTATATTAGTAACTGGATTCCATAATTGTCTTTTGGGTGAGTATAGTAGCAAGACCTCATTGCCAATTAATTGTTTTTGTGATGTTTTAAAGTTGCAGTGGAGCTGTGCTCTATGTATGTTAGTAACAGCTTTGACCATCTCTTAACCATCACTGCGTTCCAGTCCTGTGGAACATAAATTGACTACTCTGCGTACTACTGGCCCATAAAACTGCCATACTGGCCTTTACATTCTCTCTCTTGCTAGCTAGAGAGGCAGTGAAAACAATGATCTTTTCAATTCACTTAGTTGTGTTGCATTATTAAAAAAAAATTCCAGTGCTGATTCAAAACGCTCTTGCTATGCCTGTTTTTTTCAAATCCTTGTTTGTGTTTTCATCTTGTCTAGCTCTGTGAGCTGAGATTTTTTTCTTGTTTGTTGCATGTTGTCTCAACTGAATGCCAAGGTCTTTGCGCTAGTAGATTTCTATTTTTACACAGCATGATGCGATCCTGAAACTGAAATGAGCCTACGAGGGTTAGCATAATAGAAATTATTAATGCTACTGAATTATGCATAATTGATAGCATTAATGTTGCAAAGGATCTGAGAGGGAATAGAACTAGGAAGGAAATAAAGAGGGAGAAAACATGAGTGACCATGAGACACCAAGGAATCTTACTGAAAACGTTGCCCTTTAGGAGGCAAATTAGTTTAGTGTGCCTACTGCCAGACAATTCTGTTCATTTTTGTGTGTTTAACTGCCTAAAAGAGTAGAGGGATTTTGGAAAAGAGCAGCAAAAGTAATTAGATAACTGTAGTAGATGAATGAGGAAAGGTTACAAGTAGTGCAGGTAGGGGCACAAATCTACAAATAGCTTGAATATGAAAATAGCAAAGGGGAAAACTACTTTGTATTACATTAGTTAAATGTAACTAGAAATTAAACTGTGTTTTAAACACAGAACTCTCAAGTTTGAAATCTGGAAGAGCTGCCTTAGTGAGAACTGTGAGTATATTGCATTCATTGAGGACTTCACATAAAGAGTTTAAAAACTATTTAATGGAGCTGATAAATACATTAATTCTCAACGCAGTGCTTTGACAGTGGTCAGTAGAGTTAATCCAGCTTAAAAATCAAGAAACTGAGGCTTGTAAGTTCCCAGTGTCCTGCTTAGCACAGGAGGCCCAAGTCAAGTAGGGGTACATCACTGTTGTGCTCAAAAATCTTAGTCTCCCTTCCGATTCTCAACTAGACTGGAAAGGATGCTTTAGTTTGGAGAGGGAGGGGCAACACTGTAGGAGAAACTTGAAAACTGGATTTGGCAAAGGATGCCATAGCAAATAATACAATATTTGTTACCAGTTCTAGTGGTAGATGTAGATAGATGTCCCATAACAAGTAAATCAGTGTCAGCAGAGAGTTGAACTCTGTGATTCTGTGGCTTTATTTCATAGCTAAGCCATGGACTTTGGAGGAGAAATTGACATTTGTTAGGCAAATGCACTGTATCTAGCAAGGTTATTCAGACAAGCCACTGTGCAGAAAAAACAGTGAAATTTATTGAAGGCTTAAATGCTATTATAAAAAGTGTTTTCATGTGATTGTAAAAAATAAGCTGAAGAGGGAGACATGTTTTGCATAAAATAAGGAAATTACCCACCTTTGTCATGTTTAGTGGCTATTAGGAGAAATAAAGAAATGTTATCCTGAAGTTGGTACAAGTAGCATATGAAGCAGTGAAGCAAATTATACTGTGCAGTTCTGATTTCTTGCATCAGTAACTTGCTTGTAGCAGATTAGGTACTATCAAAAAGGATTAGCATGGAGCTCCTCACAGCTCCTCTGTGATTCTTTCAAGTCCACCACACCCCAAGTTATAGGTAGTCCTTTGTCAAGCCTATTCCAAACAGAACAAAAGCGAAAGACCAAAATGGAACAAAGGCACGTGGCTTCTCCTCTATTTTCTCCTCTTTTCCATCCTCTCAGGTTTATGCTTTCTTGGAAGTTACCGTCAGCAATTTTCTTCCATCATGCACCTCTGTTCAAGAACCTTGAGATCTATTCTGAAATCTTATCTTTCCAGTCTGAAGAGTTAACAAGAAAAAGCAAGAATTGCACATCTCCTGGGGTTATGTTTCGTAACCAAAACAGCATACCATACAACATCTGTCTAACGCGCATCTTCCTGCACTCTGTCACAGTATAATCATAGAATCACAATGTATTGCAACATGCTAATCCTATTTTAAAGTGGGTGGGAAAGGACTTTTGTTATATTGTAGTGGCAACCATGTTATCATCACTCTGATCACCAAGGTGTTGTCTTTAAATACCTGCAATGACAGCAGGGCAGAAAGAGGAAGATAACAGATTAGCTGATTTTTCTACTTAAAAATTTTATCTCAGACATTAGAATACTTTCAACACGTTTTTTTGGTTGATAGTGCTCCGTGTACGAATAATGTTTTATAATGTATTTGCAGATTTGGATATTTAACTTGAAGTAAATGCAAAATTAACAGAATTTTTTTTCATTGAGATGCTTTACCTTGGATTACCAACGTCCCCATAATGTGTGACAGATCTTTCCCTGCACAGCCATTAAAACCAAAAAGAATAAGGTAGCAAAAGTTTGAAAAGTGCATTAGGTGCATTTTTATTTTATTGTTGTGATTTTGATGGTTATACTTGGTATAAGCAACAGCACAGACCAAGAGAGGCGACTCCAGCAGTCATGTCTCTTGCGTATGGGAAAATGGAACAAAAAGCAAGATATGAAATCTTTCAACTGGTGCCATATGCAGAACAAAATGGGTCTGTGATCTCCCCCTAGAATATCCCAACTTCTTCTTCGTGACAGGTTCACACTGAAGCACAAAGAAAATGGTATGTCATGACATTGGTATGTGGAAGGCCATGCCTGTTTATTTTTAGGCACCTAAACACTGGCAGGCACTTCTGGCTTAACCTTTATCTGTTGCTTGGCATTCTGAGGGCTGTAAATTTGCAGCGGTATTATTGCTGTATTTGAAGTATTCTTTGAATGTTTGATGATTGGCTTATGTATGTAAAAAAAGAAAGGCACCCATTTACTGTGGTAGTATTAGTGGTAGCGGTAGCAGGTGTGGTAAAGTGCTGCTACTTCCAGAGGCAAGTAAAACCCCTAAGCACTCATTTGAGTGGGAGTTAGGAGTATAAACCTCATTGTATCACAGAGAGTAGTGGTTGAGCAGTACGTGAAAAATAGTAGTAATACATACAGGTATTCCTTCCCATTCAAGAATGAAAAAAACCATCAGGTGCTCAAGTGGTGTCATTAATGTCTGTCAGCCTGTGCTGCAAAGAAAATGGGTTGTTTTCCCCTCCTTCTGTGCTATTAAGGAGTGCTTCATACATGGCCAGAGCTATTGCATCTGACCTACTCTTGTGCTGAGGAGGGAGGAAATAACACTGCCGTAGATTAATGTAACTGGGGCAAATTCCTATCCTCTTTGAAGATAAACTTAAAAACAAGGAGGTTGGGATTTCAGAATCACGGAATGGCTGAGGTTAGAAGTGACCTCTGGAGGTCATCTGCTCCAACCCTCCTGCTCAGGCAGGGCCACCTAGAGCCGGTTGCCCAGGACTATGTCCAGACAGCTTTTGAATATCTCCAGGGTTGGAGACTCCACAGCCTCTCTGGGCAGCCTGTGCCAGTGCTTGGTCACCCGCAGAGTAAAAACATGTTTTCTGATGTTCAGAGGCAACCTCCTGTGTTTCACTTTGTGCCTGTTGTCTCTGGTCCTGTCGCTGAGCAGAGCCTGGCTCCATCTTCTTTGCACCCTTCCTTCAGGTACTTACACACATTGATAAGTTCTCCTCTGAGCCTTCTCTTCTCCAGGCTGAACAGTCCTGGCTCTCTCAGCCTTTCCTCAATGGAGAGATGATCCAGTCCCTTAATCATCTTCATGGCCGTTCACTGTACTCTCTCCAGTATGTTCATATCTCTTGTACTGGGGAGCCCAGAACTGGACTCAGCACTCCAGGTGTGGCCTCACCAGTGCTGAGCAGAGGGGAAGGATCACCTCCCTCGACCTGCTGGCAACATGCCTCCTAACGCAGCCCAGGATTCTATTAGCCTTCTTTGATGCAAGGGCAGATTGGTCGTTCATGTTCAACTTGGTGCCCACCAGGACCCCCAGGTCATTTCCTAAGGAAAGGAAATTTCTAGGGGAAGGCAGTTTCATTTGTACTGGAAAGGCAGAGTCCTTAATTTCTACCCAAAGAGATGGTAGGCATGTTCCTGAGCTTTTTGAGCTATCCAAACAATTTAGGCAAGGAATTTTTTTAAATAGACACACACAGGTGTTGCATTCACTATTTCCATATATGTGCTAAGACAAAACCTGAAATATAAAGAATAAAAAAATTCAAATATAAAAAAATGTGTATATTTGACTGGCATATTCATACAGGAAATTCCATTTAAGATTACGAAAAAAAGTTTTTTTACTGTGGGGGTTGTCCAATACTGGAACAGGTTGTCAGAGAAGTTGTGGAGTCTCTGACTTTGTAGATATTCAAAACCTGATTGGGCACAACCCTCAGCAACCTGCTGTAGCTGATCCTCGTCTGAGCAGGGGGTTGGACTAGATGATCTCCAGAGGTGCTGTCCGTCCTCAGCCATTCTGTGATTCTGTGTTGGCCCACTCTGGATCACAGTATGTTTGTATAGAAATTTCTTCTTTTTCAAGCTGTCCACAATTTTTTTAAAATCTATGGAGAGAAGATGACAAGGGCAGCTTCAAAGAAACTAGTGCTTTAAAAGAACTAAATAATAGATTGACATTAAAAAGAATGACAGAAACCTTGTCAGACTGCTAGTTTATTTCAGTAAATTCCCCACAGCCTTTTAATATAAAGAGTTGCTATATCATGTATTTTTACTCCTGTAAGTGCAATTTGTTGTCAGTCTTTGTTTGATTCTCACTTGTTAAACTTGTAGAAGTTTAATAAATTTGATACGTCATTCACGGCTTCACAGGACACACCAGTGGTTACTCCTATACTCTAATGCACCATGCTTACCATTTAACCTCAATAAACACATTTTTACTATATTTCCCCAATTCTGTAGATGGCTGAACAAGAGTGGTGTAAATGTTTTCCTTTATGCTGATTTCACAATATATATACTCAGAGCACTTTCTATGCATCCTATTACTGCAACTGTATATTCAAGGGAATTGCATGTTACGAGGCCACCAAAACCTGCCTGAAGTATGTAAGGCAGCTTTTCTTTCTGGTTGAGGGCAAACATTATCTTGCAAGATTGACCCATCACTTTTGGAGACATACCATCAGCACTTCCATTTAAAGATCTTTTTACAGTTCCAGTGACCATTGTAGGCAACCTTGGAAAAAATGTGAAAAAGTTAAGTGATACACGAGTAAATACATTGTAAAGCTAAAATTCATGGGGTATCGACTTCTATAAATGAGAGGCCACTGGCTTTGAGAAATGGGTGCTGTTTTCTTTTTTTTCTTTTTTTCTTTTCTCCTACTGATTTTAAATCCCAGACAGTGCTAAAAAACATTTGCAATGGACAATCCAGTGATACTCTCACCTAATGTGAGCTCACTTTTTTTCAGTCAGGTTGGAGGATGTTCTGGGGCTTTGTGACTTGTGAGAATGCTAAAGGATGTGATGGATTTGGAGACAAATGGGCAAATGCAGGAAGGGCTGCTAATTTTTGTAAGACATCACTCCCAACAAATGAAGAGCATGAATCCTCAGTTTTAGAGAAGGTATTGGACCACAGCTGTAGATGGTTTTAAACTGTTACTGTTTAAACTGAGGATTGAGTGCAGTAATAAATAAAACCCTCTCCCCTCACCTGGCTGTAGTAAGTGTAAGGATCTCATGTTGCTCTTTCATTCTCTGAAGTAGCTTAGTCCAATGATACTGCTATGGTAGTAAGAAGCAGGCATTTTGAAACTGTAATCCTTGCTTTGGGCTTCACTCCTCTGGTATCTCTTTGATGGGTTATTCAACCTTGAAGGTTCAGTTTCCTGTTTGTAAAAGGTTCATATTAATACCATTTCTACCTCCCATAGAGTTGGCATGTGATATTCTCAAGGTGTGTAGCTGCATGAAAAAAATTGTGCAGATAGGTCACAGTCAAAAGCATGCTATCAAGAATGTGGTTTGATCTTTTTTTTATGTGTGACTCTGTATAAGCCTAGTGTTATAGAATATAGATTTTAAAATACTGTAATAAATCATTTAAAAATAATTTATACTGCAAAATGAAGGCAGCTTCTTCTTTATTATCTTCTTTGGTGAATAGCTAAGCATAAAATAGAGGCATGATTTTCCTATTTGATTACTCTTACTCTTTTTACCATGACCACTAATTAACCTTAATTATACTTTAAATTAATGTTCATGTCCACACAGTGGGCCTGATTCATCATGGCTTGCACAGACCACTGTTTCTCTACAAAGTAAGTAGAAGAATGCTGCCAATTTTCTTTGATAGCATTTTTAGATAAGTCCTACAAAAATTTAACTGTGTAAACAACTTGCACGGCTGTGGAGAATCAGGTCTAGTAAAAGCTGGACATAGCATTCATAATATTCTGTGCAGATAAACCTGAACTATAACTTCCGTTGTTATTTTTGCCTAGGAACTGTGAGGATGCGTTATCAGCTGAAGACTGTGAAACGTTATACCAGTTTGTTTATACCACACACCGACCGCTTGCAGTAGCAGCTGGGGAATTCCTTTACAAAAGGTATCTCTGCCTGCCTGCATGCATACTTCTTGTATATTCTCATTTGTTTCAGAATGAAGGTGGATTTATTTAAGAGGGACATTAAGCATTCATTTTTCTGCTGGAAGCATGTACCACGAGGATAGCAGATGTGCTTTTTTTCTGCTGAATCAGAAGAGAAATGCTGTCTGGGGGTAATTGTTTGTTCCCCTGCACAGCCCTGGCCCAACAAGCAAGAGAAAAGTTGCAAGACTAACATAGAGAGTATGAAACAACTGACTGATCCACAGATGCCATGCTATGTTGAGAGCATACCTCCCTTCTACTTTCTTTTCCTGTTGCTTTGCTTCTTACAAGCTAATTCATCACCTGGTATCTGCTGGAGTTCCATAGCTTTGGTGATTAATCACAAAAATGGCCTCCTCTTCTCCCTTTGGAAGTTGCCTTATACATTGTAAAGGCTTTGAATAATGAGAGATGCAGCAGATTAAAAAGCCCTCCCAATTTTCTGTCAGGTTAATGAAGTACAGGGTTTATCTTCCCCAGGAGTAACTCTTATAAATGGGCTTCTTATAACAATGGTTGCATGAAGTGAATGGAGTTGGCGTGCTAAAAAGAGAAGAAATAAATATTCTGTCTCTATGGCTGAGAGAAATAATTTTGCCTTACAAAGAGGAATGAAAATAAAAATATTTTGGCAAGACTTTTGTGGGGAAAAATTCAGAAATAATA
Source organism: Morus bassanus (assembly GCA_031468815.1). Taxonomy (NCBI): domain Eukaryota; kingdom Metazoa; phylum Chordata; class Aves; order Suliformes; family Sulidae; genus Morus; species Morus bassanus. The sequence goes on from CM062568.1 coordinate 76,371,063, forward strand.
ATGGTTTGTGTTTCTCACACATGCAGAATCTCTTCCTAGCTGTCTCTTCCTGTCTAGCTGAACTGCTGACATTCTGCGGTTTGTGGAGCCAAGTCCAACAAAAAGACAAATGAAGATAAATTTCTGTTTTGATGAATCTTCCATCACATCTGCTACTCTTACTAGTCTTTCATGTTGGTTCTAATATTCTATGATAAATCAAGCGGTTTTCCTCTCAGAAAAAGGAGGTGCTTTTTGCCATTGAAATGGTTGCCCTGATAACTTCACTTTTTCTACCCAGTTCCCAGCTTCCCAGTGCAGTGTGGACACCTTGACCCTGTAAACCTCATCCTTGTTCTTGTTTGCCCGGTTCTTCTCTCTGATACTTTTGCTAGTATAGAAGTGTTACACCCTCCGTTCCCTGGTCATACTGGTACAAGTTTTTATATATATACATATATATGTAAGGCTTGTGCTCCCCCCCCCCCCCCCCCCCCGCCCCCCGCCTTGGTTTGCGTGAAATCTCCTCAATGTCTGCGTTTTTAACTTAGGTTACTTGCTTAGCTGGCATAAATTGTAGCAGCAGAAGAACCTTCTGAAAGTATAAGCTTTTACTGACATTGAGTAGTGTGGTCCTGCTCTTAAATCCAAGCTATTTGGGCCTTCCATTAATCTGTGGGAATGGCCTTCCTGTATTTATGTTGGGATTAGCACTTTTTGTGAGCAGTACAGTCACAATCATTTTGGATAAAGAGGGAAATGGAAATTGAAGTGTCATATTGTGCTTCAGGCAGAAGAGGAAGAACAGTTTTTCCACTGTATTTGTGAAGTTGAGTAAATTGCCTCTTACAAATACAAGATACTATGCTATCTTTAAGAAGCTTCAGTTCCAAAATATACCATGATGTGGATAATGGTTGGGTAGTAATACCTCTACTCTCTTGTTAAGGTTTACATTCAGCCTAAAGCAAGCCCCTTTTTGAGCATGAGCAAATGCCTACCTCATTATATGTTCAACGCCGTGTAATCTCAACGCCATGTAATCTGCATCTGCTGTCCAGAAAGCTGGCAGGGTACCTGTGAAACTGTCAGAAATAGTCTCTGCATCCATAGGGATAGCAGATCTCTTATAATGGAAAACAATCTAATGTTGTTTCCTTGCATCTGATTAAAAAGTCTAATGTGATTTGGAGTAACTAAGTAGACATTTAGAAGAAATACAATCCTTGGGATCTTGACAGAATTAGCATTACATTGGCAAATGAGTATAAAGAAAATGTGGCAGAACTGGACTGACTTCCTTTTCTGTTGGCAGGCTGCTTAGTCATGAGGGAGATGAAGAAGTTCAGCCCAAAGAAGGAGGGAAGGTTGGGGCAAGTACTGACCAGTTGAAAAGATTAATACGTTTTTTCCTGGAGAGTGAGGTGAGGAGAATAGTCCCTGCAGTAAGCCTTTTAAATCCAGTGTTGCATGTTAAATCAACTATTGGCTTCCTTTTGAAAGCTGTTTCTGGTGGTGAGCTCTGAAATGTTTGGTGTTTGGGATGTTGCTGCTCTCTAGGATGAGTTTTTAACAAAGAGTTCTGTTCTGTAGTATTAAAACTAGTTTACAACTATGCTAAAGGAGAGAATTGGTGCTGAAGCAGCTTCTGAAAACGACCTGAAAGACTAAAGCCACTGAGTGAGGGTTTTTTGCTACGTATCTGTGTCTTTCTGCAGGCAGATATGGGGTGCTGTACCATGGCTCTATGCTGACTAAGAACTGTGTAGTTCTGCTGAGACTTTTATCAGCTTAAGTGCAGTACTTCACTGTTTGGCTTTTGCAGTTGTGCAGACCTATGTCTGGCCAAAATGTCTCCGACACAGCAGGTTTGAGTCTCTCTACAAAGAATTTCCCAGACATCGCTTAAAATGTTGATTCGTTTCTAGTCCCAAGGTTGGATTTTTAGTTGTTATGATCAGCAATATAAAAGCAAGTTTATACAGAAGCTGGTTTTGAAGAGATTACTTAAATTACAAAGGAAAGGTCTCCTAAAAAGAGAAAAGCTTTTTTCCTGCTTTTCCTGTTTTTTTTCCCCCACTTTCCTGCTTTGTATCAGACTGAAGACATGGCATTTAAATGTTCATTAGCCTCAAACTAAATATGTTGGAATACTGAGTGTGAATGTATGTGTGAATGACAAAGCTTTATAATTGGAAAAAGGGAGAGGGAGATATGAAGCGGTATTCCTTTTAACTATGTATTTGCTTCTATAAGCTTGTGTTTTTAATCCGTAGCTACACAAACATGTTGCATACCTCATAGACAGCTTGTGGGACTGGGCAGGCAAATTCCTGAAGGACTGGGAGTGCATGACCACTCTTCTATTAAAAAATGCTGAAGACAGTGGAGAAGGTGGGTAAGCAAAGAGCTTAGTTTTGACTGAATGAATCTCTTGATACTGTTTTTTCAACTGTGCCTTCAGATAGTTTAGGATCATTCCATACGGCAATACCCTTTGAGCCCAAATTGTGGTCCCGAGGGCCACAAAGCAGGTGCAACTCAGTGCACTGTCAATGTGGTATTTGTATCAACATATTTGTTTTATTTGGTATTCTGTATTTATGTAATGTTAGTTTAGAAACTTTGCAAGAATTCTTGCATAATTAAGCCATAATGCTTATGTAGCATTCACTTCTTTTGTTTGTTTGTCCAAAACTTAAGAAACTAAAATTATTAATTGAGTGAAGTGTGGTATTGTCTGGCTGTTGCTCACGTCTGAAAAGAAAACGAGTGATGTGCTGAGTTCATAGACATATAACACTCCAGAGGATTAGTTTTTTGTAGAAGTATTTTAAAGTGAACTTAAATAACAGTATTTGTAGTAGAACTGGAGATGGTTGTGTGATTGAAATCAAAGTTTGTAGACCCAGTGAGTTAAAGCATTTTGGTACTCAAAGAAGCAGGTTTGTCCTAAATGAGATAGTAATCAGTAGGAGTAGGCCTCGTTAAAGCTGCCTGTGGTTTTGGGAGCCCAACTGCCCTAGAAAGTTTAGCCATGAGTGGAATAATTGCTTTTGTGTTCAGTCAATGTAGAAAATAATTTTCTTCAAATTAAATCAAATGCTCTCTAGGTGTTTATTTAGCAACACTGCATCTTTCTTTCTGTAGTGTCCTTCCACAGTTGCTCAGATAAATGAGTAGGCTTTACATTAGCTGTTGCTGCATCTTCATTTTTCTTTCGTGTGATGCTGAAAGGAGACTGATTTACTTACAGCACTGAGTGATGCCCATGAAAGTGCTCTCATTGAAATTATCCTCGCAACCGTTAGAGAAGCAGCTGAAGGTCATCCTCCAGTGGGCAGAGGCGCAGCCAAAAAAGTCAGTGCATCTTAGTCTTATTTATTGTCCTGTAATCATGTTTTCTTTGCCTTATGTGCTTTGTCAGACAGCATGTTCCTAGTGGTAGGTATATCTTCGGAAATAAAATGGCTTATTTTTATGAAATGACACAGTGTCTTTTGACCTCTAGATCTTATTAGTAGTGGATGTTGAAGGAGATCAGCATTAGAGGAAAGCCAGTTGAAGCATGTTATTGACAAATGGTGAGCATTTTATCCACAAGATATAGCTGTTCAGTGATTTGCATCTAATTTAAGGTTAACAAAAAAATAAAAAAGCATCTGGTTGTCTCCATGAAAAAGTGTCTTTATCTTAGCTTGATATGCTTTAGACAGAGGTACATGAGTTAACTTTGGGTTACATGTAAAATTCCTCTCAAATCAAATTTTATAATAGAAACAAAATGCTTTATCTGCAGATTCTGTCAGTAAAAGAGAAGAAAATACAATTGGAAGACTGTACCAAAATTACTGAACACTTTATTATGGTGCTTCCTCAGCTCTTGGCAAAGGTAACTAACAGCTGCTCTGTGAGTACACGTTAAATATTTCATTAAAATTCCTACAGTGTACTCATATCCTGTTTTTTCTCTGCAGTATTCAACAGATGCACAAAAAGTGGCAAATCTTCTGCAGATTCCTCAGTATTATGATTTAGATGTTTACAGTACGGGACATCTAGAGAAGGTGAATAGAAATTGGGGTAGTCGGTTCATGTGGAATGTACTAAATTTATGTGACAATGTACAGAGTTTAGTGTGACTTGGAACAAGCAGGAGACTGTTGAAATATAAAGAAATGGTCTCATACCTTGAGGAAGGTGGTCTTATTCAGGCTTTACTTTTTTATTTGGGTCTGCCAAAGAAAAGCCTTAGTGCTTTTTCAGTTCTGGTGTGCTGTGACTAGCCCTGGCAGATAATGATTTGTGGTTTCGTGTGGTAGGCCCGACCCTGGGTTTTTCAGGGTTGGGTGGAGAGAGGGTGGGTTATGCCATGTGTCTAAGCTGGTGCCTCCCAGGAGTTCACTACAGAATAGGTTTCATTCTCCTTGAAGACTGACTCCCAGCTGCTGGGGAATGATAGTAACTGAAAGATAAGAATGGAGATAGTATATCTGCTGATGGGAGAGGGGTGGTCAGAAACGGATTGATGAAATCCTTGAAATAGCGTAATGTATTCTTAAGCACGAATGTTTACAGGGAGGTAATGTTAGGCGAACACTCCTAGGTTAATTTCAGCACAAATCGTTAACTGGAAGAGAGAGAGTCAGCACAATAGCAGAAGTTAGCCTCCTCTCACTAAGAGTGAAGACCCCAGTTGCTGACATGATCTGAAACGCTCTCCATCCTCTGCTGCTGAGGGAGACAACTTCCATTGTTCGGAGATACACCTGTCCTTTGGAAAGGCATTTCTTATTCCCTACCTTTGTCTTTATTTTTATGGAGTGCCAAACGTGTATTGCTAAAGTAGAACTTAAAGCAGTTGCTTCATTATTTAGGAAGATCCAGAGACAATGATAATGAAAAAGAGCTGTAAACTCAGAAAAAAAAAAAGTTGTACCCTCTAATCCTGCCCCTTTGCTCCTTAGACTGGCATTTATTTCATGTTGGTTGTATGACCTATAGAGATATATGGGCCTAGTGAAATGTATCTAAAGCATAAGTGGATTTTTGTACAATTTTCCTATAATATCCCTTTTATCACTTGCAGCATTTGGATGCTTTGCTGAGAGGGGTAAAAGACATTGTGGCCAAACACTCTGACATGTCTGTTCTTGAGGCTTCCTCCAGGACTTACTATATCCTCTGCAGTGAAGACACTGCCATCTACAGCCAGGTGGATCGTGCCCGAACTCAACTGATAGATGAGTTGATGGGACAGCTTAACCAGCTACTAGATGGCTTCTGGCAAAAGGTGAGTGTGACTCGTGGAGATAGACTGTTCCCCTATGAAAAAAGAAGACAAAAAAATTAAGGGGGATATGAAACTACTTTTTTCCTGCCGTTTCTCTGCTTGAGGTGAGCAGAGGTTTCAGAGGTGGGTTTGCACCTCTGAAAAGATCAACTGTTTACATTTTAGTGAAGCAGATGTACTTTGGTGGGAATAGAGTGGGGAAAATAATAAAGGAGGTAATCCAAACCAGCACCAGGTCATTTTATGTATTCTGAATATTCACGACCTAAACTCCATCGTTGCTCCATTACTGTGCCAAAGATACTACGTGCAAGACCAACTAAGAAGTGCTGTGGATCTACAGGTGGTGAGACTGTTCCCAAAAAGGTATAGTTCTGTACTTCTACGTATTTGACTGTACACAAGATGCCACTTTGGCTGTGGAGATAGCACTAGGGAAAAAAAACCAACCCAGCAGTCTGTAATGCATACTGTATGGCTTTGGGGTCTTTGAAATGATGAGTTTCCCCTTGAAGGAGGACTGCAGAGTCTCCCTCAAAGTTTTTCATTAGTTCTAAAAAGCAGAAACAGCTGGTGGTGATATGAATAGCTTGCTGGCTGAACTGAACAACAGAAGCCCGCAGCTGATCTGATCAACTGTGCCGTCATGAACAGGTGTCATGCCATGGTATGAGAGTTAACACTGGCAGGTTTTTATTGGACACTGGGATATTGTAAAATGTGTCAAGCCAAAAAATCCCCTAACCTCATATTGGATTTATTTTGTTGGTCTTAAATAGATATCTATGTCAATGTGGGAGAATGTGTACTTACGAGAAACAAGATAAGTGCTAGACCAGGGATTCTTCAACTCCTCTGTAGCGTGATCCATATCTAAATAAAGAGATTTTCTCCTGGAACCCCTCCCTTCTAATTCCTGGTTGTATATACCATCTCCCATAATCACGTAGTATACTTGTGGAAACTACAGCAATTGCATCTATGGGAAAGTATTTAATATATTTTTAGCTATCTTTGAATGTGATCTGGCAGCTGGAAGCAAGGAGAGTCAGCACCATGTGAACAGTTAGCTTTCCAGAGATCCCTAACAACTGTGTGAGGGACCATGAATGGCCTGTGAGTCTGAGGGTTAGCACTTCTGTGTTAGCCTAATTGCTAGTTTTTACTCTGTGTTAGCAATCCTGTAGTGTAGGGGGGCTGCCGTGGGTTTATTAACGACAGGTTCATTTCCTTATACAACAATTCTGTGCAGTCAACATGTTGTTTTTTCTTTTTACTGTAGAGGAAGACATGAGTAGCGTGGTTAAAGGTGACAGGAGTGGGGAGATCTGGTGGAGAGTAATTCAAGCTTGTGGGTTGGTTGGGAAGGGAACATAGCAGTTACCTTGCTCCACACTGGCTAATTCCTTTCTCTTTCCCAAACTTTCATAATTTAGGAAGAAGGATTTTGTACGGATGCAGGAGAAATTTCCCGGATGCAGTCTGCTTTGAGAAGGGTGGCAGCTTTTCATAAGTGAGATGTTTATTTACATAGTTTACTTCCCCATATACTTAAGTGTGGACCTAACAGGTGCAAAGTGAGAATTGCTCTTGTTTGTTGGGTTTAGTAAGATTTTTCACAAAAGAATGAAAATGATCCCTACGAGAGGTGCTGCAAGGTTTAGTTTCTTAACACAGCTGTACTCTTGGATATGGAATTCTTTTTGGACTCCTTACTGAGGTTGGAGCATCAACCCTAATGTGGCTAGGAAGTATGTGCTACAGAGTTGGGATGTCAGAGTGGACACAGAGATCTTCTCTGTGGTGCCTCCCTCCTAGCTGGATGCTTTTGCACTGCCTTACTGTCAACATTGGTTGTCAGTCTGAAGAGGGTATAGTGAACGCAGGGTATAGTGAACGCAGTCTTTTTTTCCAGCAGATGTAATCTGCTTTGTTTGTTTTAGTTTACTTGATCTTCCTTTGTTAAAAGATGGATTTCTCAAAAGCTTGGTTCTCCAGGGATTGTTCACAAAATAAGTTATCATGCAAGGTACTAGAGGGTGGGGGAATTGGGCTGCCTTCTCAATGTGTCTTTTACCTATCCTGCGTGCTAGGGCTGCTCTGTTTTTGCAAAGAGAAGTCTAACGTTGAGTTGCAAATGCTCAAGAGTATTAGAAACATTTTTGAAGTGGGATGGGGAAATTGTTCTGTAGACCTTTTTGGGCACTTAGTGTGGACAGAGTATAGGAGAAGGTACAGAGCTCAAACTTCTTTTTCCTCTCCTCACAACACTGCAGTTTTGTGGTAGGAATGCAAACTGTGAAGCTATGGACTAAAGGCTGCAGCATTAGATCATGAAAAAATTAATTTCATTCCTCCCCCCCTTATAATTAATAATTAGTCGTTTTAAAGTTATTGCTGTACATCATATGAAGGCAAAAATAGGATACATTTAACTTGTTTGGTCAGGTGAGATTTCGTTTCTTGCTCAGTGTATCATTGTTTCTTTTTCACTTGCAGTACCCATGATCTCACCAAGTGGAACCTGTATGACAAGACTTCAAAGTTGCTGGTGTTTGAAATGGAACATGGGAGTTTGCCTGGTCTGGTGAGTTCCTAATATTTAACATTGCAAGAGGATTTTCTTGTTGGAAGTAGGAAAATTAGGAAATATTAAATAATCTTACATATCAATGTCCTATTAGGCAGGAAGATACTGTTTCCATTTCTCAGTCTGGGAAACTGACGCTGTCTTTTGTATAATGTTATTGGAATCAGTAAATTTATGCCATAGATTCTTTTATTCTGGAGATTATCCAAAAGTATGATAATCGTCTGACATCTGGATTGATCCTTTGTCATGCTCAGTACTTCCCATTGATTGCACAGTCTTGCTCTCAGTACATATGAAATTGTTGGGACTGTGAGGAGCTCCTTACAGACTGCATGTAACCAGAAATTGGAATACTTTGGACCTGCTGCTTGCAGATTGACTCTTGGTGAAGATGGTTTGTAATTAGCAGTTGTCTCAACTGCAGCCATTTGGTTGTCCTCAACTCAAAACATTGGCTGTGCCAAGATGGACGTGTATATCCTGGGATTACAAGGTGAAGTACTCTAGCAGTCATGGATGTTAATCAGCCCCAGTTTTCAGGAGAGAACTTGAGGTTATTTGGAAAAGGGTGAAATTTAGCTGGGTGGAGAGAGCCTGCAGCCAGTGGGTAGAGGTGGACTTCTTTAGATGGAGCATCAGAACACCAAAGGGTGGCTTCTGCTCTGAATTACCCTCTGGACAAGATTGCAGAGAAATCCTGAGAAGCTAAGCTAAAGTTAGCCTCTGTGAACACCCTTTTTAGTACATGGTTACTTTCCATTGAACTCATCAAGACATCAGAATTCTGCAGAAGCAGCACCTTAGTAATGAAGTTTTTCAGGGGGCAGCATTTGCTTGTATGTAAACCTATTAAGTTTATTTTGAGGGTCTGAATACTTTACAGTGCAGAAACGGTCATGCAAGCAGCATGCAGAATGTCAGGCTGGGATGCTTTGTTTAGTCCTAAGCTTTTTGCTGTTGAGCCTTTCATGTAAATAAAAGACATGTGTTTTTACTTGCAGATGATCCTGCCAGCTCTCCAGTGCACGTATTTTTCTCTCCTGTGGCAACTAGCTGCAGTTTTGGAAAATTCTCCCAAGGTTGGCCACTCTGCGTAATTTTGCAAACCTAGAGTTGTCCTCTAGAATTTTAAGTTGGTTTTCTATTCTCAGATTGCCAGAAGAAAAGAAGTTTTCTAAGAAGATAATTTGTGTGTTTTCTTGAGGAAACCAAATTGAGTTGAGGCATTTTCTCTCTGTCTTGCCCTCTTTTTTTTAAAAGTGTTCATGCTTTTTCAGTCCACAAGAGAGTAAGTGAACAATGGTTCACCTCTATTTTTACTGCAAAACATGTGCATCAAATTCCTGGGGCTTGATGGAGATAAGGAATTTGTTCCACTGCCAAACAGTTTATTCTTTTTTTGTTTTAAGCAACAAAGAATATTCAGTGAAAACTCCAGGAAGTCCTGTTGCTTGATTTTGTTTTCGTTTTCTTGTTTTACTTATATATTTCTGGCAGAAAGTTTGAGGAAAGTGGTAATTTTCTCATCAGCTGACTACTTACTTTCTTAATTGGTTTTATATAGTGCCAAGCTCTGGCAGGTATTTCAGAAGACAGTCTAGTTTAAGATACCAGAGAGGAAAACTCTTTTATGCTTTGGTTCACGTGTGAATGTTTACTTGTGCAGCTCCTCTTTCTGGTGATTTCTGACTACACTGAGTGCTGCTGCTTCTGTCATTCAGTCCCCTTCCCATGGTGCTCCTGTGTGTACAGAACAGGACGCTGACACGGACATTTGTGTGAGAAATGCTAGCTGGGAGGTTACCCGTTTGGTGACTGATTCACTATCTATTCCCGTCCTGTTCCATTCCTGTGTGGATGTCCACACCTCTCGCTGCTCTAATATGTTCTGCCTTTCAGTCCAGACACAGTTAGCTTGACTGATAATGGGGCAGCACATTTTTTAATTTGGCCTTTCATATGGGAGCAGATTCTGATTGGAAGCACAATGTTACGGCCCACTCTTCAGCGCCAAATCTGGATGTTGGCAGAGAGAGAAGTTCCAAGAGCAAAAAAGAACATTTCCTGGACAGCAGCTCTAGGACTCTTTCTTCCCCCACCCACCCTCCTCCCCTGGTAGTGTTAAGGCAACGTTTTGCCTCCCTCTGTGCTGCTTCTCAGCACAACCTGGGATGGATCCCCTTTCTTATAAAGATACAGTCACATAGCATGAAATCCAGCCCTCCTGTAAGGGCATTCCTCTTCTATTGACTGCTCAAAGCTCAGTGCAGTGCAACAGCTCGGACCTAGTGAAGGATCAGAAAATCTTTTATGTGACTGTAGGCAAATCAAATAGTCTCTCTTGCTGGATTCATCTTAACAAACAGAGGTGCCTGAGTTTCTGAGCGCCAAAGTCAGCAGCATAGTTAAACTGCATTCCCTCTGTAATCCACAGAGGGAGGAGAGAGAAGAGCAATTCCAAAAGGCAGTTCACATTGAAAATTAGGTGGGGTGGACCAGAGTTTTTCTGACTCTGCTTCCATCTCTAAAGTGGAAATCTGCTTTATAAGGATAAGCAGAAGTGAATTCTGCAAATCTTGTAGTTGCTTGGAGGGCTGCATAAGAGACTACATGCTATTAGAGCTGCCCATCCTACAGATGGAGAAACAAAGAGTTTGTGACTTGTTGAATACCACTAGCCTCAGCAAGTGTGACAGAGGCACATGTCCTACTAATATTTGTCACATTTCTGCACCAGAGTGGGGGGGAAGTATATATTTTTATGGATTGACCATTCTATCCTAGATACCGTGCCTGAAAACAAGACATGGTTTTTAAGTTGTTCATAGCTAGTTAGCTGTTGCTACTGTGAGATGTCAGCTTCTTTCATAATGTCATCAGCTATGCTATCTTAAATGAATAATATCAGTGGAAGAAAGATGCAACTGTTGTTTGTTCTGTAATTCGCTATTGAATCATAGTCCCTAATATCTTTGTCCTGTCACTTTTCCTAAATGCGTTTTTAGGAGACTCTTTTTGCACTACACAGAGAGCTGAGGCATTTCAGTCAGATTTGCATGTGCTTCCTCCACCATAAGGAAAAAGATGTAAGAGAAAAGGTTTGTGTCTCTCTATCACTTAACTGGCATTCATGTTCAGTCCTCCTTTTAAATGCCTGCCTTTCTTTTCATACTAGTATTTCCTTCTACTGATTTTTGCTACTTTTCATCTCTTAGCAGAGAAATAACTCGTTAAAAAAAAATCTTCAACTATTTATTCTAAAAGAAAATTAAAGTTCTGTTAGTTAAAATGCTACCAAAGTTAGTGCTTTAATCAAGCATAGATATGTGTCTGCATGGGCCCATCTGCAGAATCAAGGCCTGAATCTGAATGACTCTATTTGCCAGTTGATAATCATTGTGTTTTCTGATTCGACTGATCAGCATACTGGTTGCTATCACTGCTTTATTAATGCCTTGCTATGAATATTACTTCACAAATGACAAAATCGGAGAAATTGTCCAGTGATTCACGTGCTAAAAGAGAGATATTTTAGCATAATAGAACTCTTCTTCTTTCCCATGGAAGTTTGAAAATCTAGGTGGTGTTCATGTATGATACTTGTGTATCTACTGTATCCTAAGGTAGAAGTTCTGGAAGTGCTTAGCTGTGGCTTTTTACCACAGGGTGGGGCAAACAGAAGTCTTCAGCTTGCGAGGAAGAAGTGGGATAGAAGCTAGATTATGACTTGCGGTGTTTAGTGGAGATGCAAAGTGGAGTTGGCATGAAAAGTAACAGGGTCTCTAAATCCTTCTCTGGCTTTCTTTGCTTGATACAGGCCTTCATGATACTCTGTGACTGGTTGCTGATTTTAAGTCATCAGGATTCAAATAATAATGAAGAATCGGTCGGACTTCTAGATTATCTTCCTAACACATTGCTTCAGGAAAAACTGCTTTTGTTTATCCAGGAACATGTTTTCATAGAGGAAGAAGAGGAAAGCAAAGGTTAGACATCTTCATGATTGGAGAAACAGTCTACCACTTTTGCTGTCATTTGTTGTCTGCACTGAACATATCAGGAAAATGGACTAATCTTTTTTTTTGGGAGGGGGGAGGGTGCTGGTTTTTTTTTGGTTGGGCCCCTTCACAAGCAAAGTGGCTCACCTCTTGTGCACTGATCTGTATCTACTGTGGATCAACCACAGGAAATAGCTGCCAATTTACTCATAGGTAGAAAGGGCTGATGTAATGGGGGGATGGATGAGAATGTAAAAGTATTTGGTAGACTGATGTTGGCAGTAGAGATGATGGTGCTAGCCACCCCTGTGGAAGGCCTTGCAGTTTTACAGTGTGACTCTGTCAATGCACGGACACTTCTAAGCCATCAGAGTAAAGGACTAGTGGATTTTGATTTGGGGAGTGTGGGGCAGATTTTGTCGGAAATAGCTATGTACTTGTTGCCCTGTTGCCTTTTTCAAACATGTTCAGATGACAAATTGAGGCTGTTATTGTGAAGGCTGGTTTCTATTGGGAGTGTTTTGAAAATAGATTGTTAGTTCATTGTGGTTTTGAGGCTGAGTTCAAGTGTCATGCTTTGAAAAACTAAGCAATGTTCTAGGTTATTGTGTCCTTCAGCTGTTCACATGGAGTTCTGCGTTCAGTTTTGGGCAGCACACTTATCCATGTCACAGTGTATATGCAAGAAGAGATGGGCCTAAACTGCAACAAGGGAGATAGTAGAGGAGAATCCTTAATGGTAAAGGTAGACATACAAAAGAAAAGATTGCTCAAGGATGTTGTAGTATCCTACTCCTGGGAGTTTTTGAAGCAGGTTATGTTTCAGGTTGTGTATGTTGTGTATCTGAAACTGATAAAGTTGATCCTGCTTTGGGTTAGATGGCCTAAGATCTGTTTCAGTCCCGTTTTGTACAATGCTTTCAGTTTCTCGGTCCTCCTCACAAAGGATCCCTGTCATCCCATTTCAGATTCCTTCCTGAATGAGTGATTTTGTCATGCTGTGAGTGCGCTTGTCTGTGTGCACAGCTGGCGCCCGCTCCATTTTAGTTTTAACTCTAATTTGCAGTTACTTCTGATTAGTCACTTGCCTTATGTTTGTTTCCAGGCCCACAATCATGCTAGAAGCAGAAACAGTCCACACCAAAATTATAGGTCAAAGACTGGAGCCTTTTGGCAATTGGTAGATTACATTCACAGCAGGAAAGAGAGTATCTTACTATCTCAGCTCTCCTGCTGCAAGAAGCTCTCTCCAAGCATCTTCAGAGCTGTGTTGGAAGGCTCTTAAGAGTATTTGTTTTCCAGAAATTATCCAGCTAGTAATGAACTCATGATCTAGAGACTTAATGTGTTCTTAATTATATGGAATTACTTATTTCTTTCACTCTTATTGATAACCACTTGGAGAGTTTCACCTGAACTCTTCTCCTGTTGACTTGGTATGGCAACTTTTGTAGGGTTTCTGATGAGTTATGTGCTGGTTTTCTAGCATCTCTGTTATTCTGGGAAAAAATGTGGTCGCAATTTCTCTGGTTTCTTCCTTTCAGTATGTTTGTGCCTTTTATTCTGCACTCTGATTGGTTCTGTTCTGTAGTTGTGAGCAGTGTTGTACAAGAAGATTCTGACTAGTAGAAATGCGAAAGCCCTATGAAGACCAGAGTAGGAGACTGTGCAAATAACTCGTTTTCACTGTCATCAGCTGCAAGCTCTGAAATGGAAATAAACCTGTGTTTTCTGATATACACAGGAATGGGTGCTAGCATCTGTTGCTCAGCATGTTGACTGAACAGCCGAGTCTGTGCTATTTGGATGAAAGTTGGTCATTAAAATTGAGATATCTTGAATAAAGTAGTAGAACAAAACTTCACTGCTTCTGTTTCCTTAGACCTGACAGAAGAGGAGGAGAGAAAGGATGAAAGTTGCAAACTGGACGACTTGCACAAAAAGCGGAGTCTTCTTGCAGCATACTGCAAGTTAGTAGTGTATAATGTGGTAGAGATGACTGCGGCTGCTGAGATCTATAAGTATTATGTGAAGGTAACGTTTTAGATAGGCTTGCTTTGCCTATCAGTGCATTTTAGTTTTTGAAAGTGACTCCAGTGTTTGTCAAAGATGTGGGGTTAATAGTCTTATGGCTCAGAATCCTCGTATAATCACAAAAGGGCTATAAAATCAAGCAAGAGTGGGACAAATCTCTCCTCATTGCTCTGCAGACAAAGTAACTGAAAATTGACTAGAGGGTATGTCTGCCTGAACATCTGCTCCTCAGCTTCTTCGGAGATGCCATTGCAGAGAAGCAGTTTATGGCTGGGAGCATGTTTTAACTATAGAGATTCTCACACTGAAGTGGTCAACTTCCATCACAGCTCACACAGTCCATATGCAGATGGCCTAGATTTCACATGGGTCCCTGTGCTTAGACAGCTGGTAGAGCTTCAGCTATGCTGAAGTGGGTTTCAGGAGGGCTGAAAATGGCACAGAACGGGCAGTTGCCTTGAGTCATCTAATAGGACGTTGGAAATACCTGAATATGGATCTTGTTCTTTCCTTCATTGGGCCCAAGGCAAGCATTGGTTAAATACAGAAAACTCTCTGTTTCTCTCCTGAGGAGGCTTTGTTCTTTTGTTATAATGAATGCTTAACAATTTCAGTGTAACTTTAATCCTCGTGTTACTCTTAAAGGAGCATATAATTGCTTTACATATGAAATAATATAAAAAGTCCAGTTTTCATCTTTTAGCTTGGGTGTTCTGGTATTGGAACTGTTTTATGAAACTTCTTGTGTGACATGAACAGAGTTATGTGTTTTGTGTACTCCCACTGCTAAAGGAGGGGAATGATAATTCTCATTTGTTTTGTTGTTGTTAATAGACCTACAATGATTTTGGAGACATAATTAAAGAAACGTTAAGCAGGATGAGGCACAATAACAAAATTCAGAGTGCCAAGACACTGATTCTTTGTCTGCAGCAGGTAAGGTTAAGATTAAAGCAAGAGGCTAGGGGTTCTTATGACAGCTGTATTCATATTGGAGTTTTTTACCTACCTTGCCATAATTATTCAAATTAATTAAAAAACCTAGTGGAAGAAATCGTTTCCTTGCCTGTACTTTCTATGTGTATGTTGGTTTTGCATGTCATAATTAAAACTTCTTTCAAATTAGTACCTCTGTTTTAAAATGTAATTTTGTGCACGATTTTTTGTCTTGTTTTTAATCTTCATAGTGTGTTAGGACTGATGTGAGATTATGGAGTGTTTCTTGGGACATGGTAGGTGTCTCTTAACCTTAACAAAGCTTAAGGATATTATTCTGTGTTTTACAAACTGCCTCAATTCCTACTGAATTTGAGGAACCACAAACATGTCTGTGGCTGCCCAGCTCTAATCCCTAGTATTTTCAGTATTTTTTTCTGTAAGAAAGTGGGGTGCAGCTCTTCTGAAGGGTCTCAGTTGCTGGGGCTGGCAGCTGCTGACTGATGAGGCCAGTTAGCTGTTTTGGCAGCTGCTTTTGCCAGCTCTGCCCATGAGCAGAACTGCTTCTAGCTTAGAGTCACGCCTTAAGCCACAGGGCAGGCTCCTCCCAGGGGGTACTGATACATGAGCTTTGCTTATTTCATAGGCATTGCCAGGGGCTTAGATCTGTGAACTAGCCCCTGAAATCTGAGCTTAGATGAGGCTAAACAGCATTTGGCTACATATATTCTGCTGACATAGTCAGGACTTTGTGTTTAGGTATCACATAGACAACAGGCCCTTTTTGGCCTTTGCTTGACCTTGAAAGTTAACAGGTTGAAGAGAACAAGATACCTCCATGTTCTGTGAGGAAAAAATCCCAAAACACAGTTAATTGGGCTTGAGACATGCTTTTGACCCAGTTTCACTCTCAGAAATTGGACTACGCTGCTGTCAGACTTGCTGCTTTATATCTGCATTCTGATATTCTGAAAGCTGCTCAGACAAATTAGGCCTCTGGGGCTTGATTCAGAAGTCCCAACAGGAGATGGGGTCAGTGGAGCCATCCTCTTCAGGAATCGGTTCTCTGTTTATGCACATAATTTTTTGGTTTTATTTTTTAATTTGTGCCTATCTGTTAAGCACAACAGTGTCCTTTGTCTCAGTTCCCTGTTGTTGTTCCAGTCGCGTGCTTCTGAAGCACATGACTTACCTGCTCTTTAGTAAGGCTTCTGTCTGTTTAAGCTAACTTTTGCTTACTCTGCGTGTCTCTGTGTCCTCCTGGTGCCTTGTTTGCCTGTAGGATTGCATATGGTTGCTTATCTGAGACTTCTTTTGCAGCTGTTCCAAACACATGCAGAAAGTCAAGACAGCAGTAGTGGTGTGGACTTCTCCTCTGCTTCCTTCACAAATATGAAAGAACTTGCTCGTCGCTTTTCACTGACGTTTGGCTGGGACCAAGTGAAGTCTAGAGAATCTGTAGCCATGATACACAAGTATGTGCCACGTAATATCACTTTGTCTGTGGTCATTGCTTTTGTTAGTTATCTGGTTTTTTACTCTCCTTTTTTTTTTTTTTTTTTTTCCCCTGCAATAGGGAAGGGATTGAATTTGCTTTTCGAGGAGCTGCTGGAGTAGATGGAAAAAGCTTGCCTCCTAACTTGAGCTTTCTGTTAATCATCAGTGAATTTTCCAACAAGCTGCTAAAGCCAGACAAAAGACTAGTGTAAGTTATCTTCTTGTACACTGTCATACACAGTTTGTGTTTTGTGTATCCCTGTACCTGGGACGCTTGACCTTCAATGTTGCAGAAGTTGCTCAAGGGCTTTTCAGAGAACCTTTGACATCAATCCACCCCTAAGGCTGTTAGTTTGAGAGACACTTGATGAATTTTGTAGTAGTAGTTATTTCAGATTGTATGTGCAGTATGCATTCTAGACCTTTTTTAGACATAGCTGTGGCCATATATGGCAATTCTTCTAAAGGAAAGACAATGTTAACTTGGTGGAAGAGATTTGCAACTTGACTGGCTAGTGGAGCAGTAGGAATGCTTTACTGAAGAGAAAAGTAAAGCAGAGAAGATTGAGGAGGAGATAGTGCCCGGATCATTGTTTTGTAATGATTTATTTCCACAGCTTCAGGACTCAACTATGTGAATTCCATGGAATATATTTGGAATAGAAATATACATGATGCTATTCATAATGTGGATATTTAAATTCAGGAAGTTACTATTTACAGGAGAATATGCTGTGATCCAGTTGAGCCCGTGTTTTACAGTGGTTTAAATATTTACATCTAATAGTATAAGAATGATAGCCGTATTTTGGCATCATGGGGCATTATGCATCTGAACAGAGAGATGTATGGTTATGTCTCTTATTCCCTTCTTCACCTGCTGCAACTCCAGTCATTTTTGAGAAGGACGTAATGTTCTTTCTTCTTGACCTTTGTCATTACTTCCCTAGTCAGCACTGCTTATTTTGGATCTGGATCTCTGCACTTCAATCTTCTATTTACAGATACTGTAAAAACTATTGCAAAATATATAACAGGTATTTCCATTTTCCTGAAAGCATATTTGAAGACATGGGAATGTAAGATGAAGCATTAAGACACATCTGCCTTTTGAATTTCTGAGCAAATCACTCCAGTACCTGACAAGAAAAGTTCCGCTTTGCAGAGGAAGTCAGCAGAAATGTAAAAAACCCCAACCATCACATCTTGCTGAGGCCTGTGTAACTTGTTTGCTCCTGTGTCATTCTGTCTTAAATCGGAGGTTAACTTCCCTGGGGGTCATCAACCAGTTTTTATATAACAAGGGTCAAGAGTGGAAAAATGTCTACTTTCCTGTTACTTTACATGACAAACACAATTTATTCACAATTGCCAGCTACCCAGACAATGTGTTTTAAAAAATTAATTCAAACCCCAAATGCAAAATACAGAAGAAAAGTGTTTGGCATATACTGATTACAACCCCTGGTAAATCTAAAGGGGATAATCTATGGGTAGTGATAACTTCCCTTTCTATTGCATTATTCTTGCAGAGAATCTTTGAGATCTACAACTAGAATCAGTTTTCATAGAATCATAGAAGGGTTTGGGTTGGAAGGGACCTTAAAGACCATCTAGTTCCAACCCCCCTGCCATGGGCAGGGACACCTTCCGCTAGACCAGGTTGCTCAAAGCCCCATCCAACCTGGCCTTGAACACTTCCAGGGATGGGGCATCCACAACTGCTCTGGGCAACCTGTTCCAGTGTCCCACCACCCTCACAGTAAAGAATTTCTACCTGATATCTAACCTAAATCTACTCTCTTTCAGTTTGAAACCGTTACCCCTCGTCCTATCACTACACTCCCTGATAAAGAGTCCTTCTCCATCTTTCCTGTAGGCCCCCTTTAAGTACTGAAACGCCGCAAGAAGGTCTCCCCAGAGCCTTTTCTTCTCCAGGCTGAACAACCCTGACTCTCTCAGCCTGTCGTTACAGGGGAGGTGCTCCAGCCCCTGTTTTGTACAGTTTCTGTACAACTCTGTCCATGTTGTCTGGATTTTAAAGAGCTGTTATCATCTGTGTGGCGGCACTTGTGCAATAAGTAGATTTCTGTTAATCCATCCTTGAAAACCTTTGTCATTTCATTTACCTCCAAGGAGTAATTGTTAATTAAACAAGAGGAAAATAGTAGTTGATGTGGGCAGATTGAAAGCTAAATCCTGATAATTTTTTTTCCGGGGCTATATTTAACTTCTTGACCAGAGGATATATTCCAGAAGTATATTCCTGAACGTATTAGATACATTCAGGTAGGTTTATTCATTGAAAACTTTTGTGGGAAATACAGAACCTAGCAGGGAATGCTCTTTGACTTGAGTTCTTACTGCTTTGGACCTTCCCACTGCTGCTGGGAACAAATGGGAAACAATAAAATTCACAAGGGGGGAAATTGCAATTTTATCCACAACTACATTCAGACTATGTTTCCAGAGTAACAGTTTCTATTCTCGGAGGCCTAAAATGCCTTGCAGGGGCTGGAGATTATATTTCCTCTTAGAAATATTTAGGTTTAGCTCCATCATAAATTACTGGATGGAATGTTTTAGGTCAACATGAACTTTTAGAAATAAACATCTGGTTATTTTCATTTTTATTATTAATCATAGGATTGATGTCCAGGTCTGTACGTTAACATATGTGAATGTACCTGTAACAGATGAGATACAGAATATGGGCATTTGTTAGAAAGGAGTATATTTCAACACCATCAAAGTATATGGATTTTAACCTCCTCCCCTGTAATTGCCCAGGCTGTAGCAGTAAAATATCTGACTTGTCAATTGCTCTGTGCCACAAAATGCACACAAGAAATGAATTATTGAATAACAAGCTGCATGAAGGGCCTGATTCCTACATCAGTAGGAGTCTTTCCATTGACATTGATAGCAGTTGGATTAGGCCCTAAAACAGTAGTTACAATACATGCTTGTTTGAAACCAACAAATTCCATTACCAGGGTTGCTTGATCCCTGGGGCCCCCAGAGTCCAGGACTCTAATTGTTTCGGAGTCAGTGCTTACCCTAACCTCCTCCCAGCACCGGTTTTCTTGTTTTGCAAAGTGAATGAAATGTCTGATATTTTCCAGGCCGTACTCCTAATCAAAGCAAGAATAATGGACTGTACAGGCTGGCGTTAAAACTGTCACTTTGGGTATTTGCTAAGGTGGGGTCTGTTTTACCAACGCTGGGCTTGATTTTAAAGTGATGAGCTGTAGCTGAAATGTAGTGAATATCCAGTTTTTAATCCTGAGTCAGACTTTGGTTTTCTTTTCTTATTGTTAGGAAGTAGGAATGGGTCAGAAAGACTTTGTCAGAAATGTCTTGTTTTTCAAAAACAATGTTTGAAGGAGACCTCTCTGCTCCAGAAAAGGTGATAGCCTCACCTGGGAATTCAGGGAGGCCCCGTGTCAAGTCTCTGGATCAAATCAGGCAGAACAGGGCTTGAACCAATGTTTTCCACATCCTGTGTGTTGTCCTAACTGTAGAGCTGTTAGCTGCTTCTTGCAGACACTTGAAATTTTATTGGGAACCTGAGAGAACTGGATTGAGTTTGAGATGATATTATAGAAAAGTGGGTTTATTGGTTGTTCTTTTTTTGAACTTCGATAAAACAGGCACTCGTAGCATAAACACCCCGTTTCCTGACCTGCTGTACTGTTGAATCACAAGGGGCACCTCTCGCCTGGGATCTCCTTTGCATTGCAGTCTATGAGGCAGAAGAGGGCCAGAAGAAGGGCTGCATCCTCGCAGATTTCTGCTCCATTCAGACTGCTCCTGGCAGCAGCAATTGGCAGTGACTTTTCCTGCGTAGGAAATTCTTTCTAGAGAATGATGTAATTCTGTAATTCCTGTGAATCAAGTGTTGTTTCTAATGCTAAAATTCAAGCACTCTCTTAGCTTCAAAGACATTTACATTTTAAATATTCAGATATTTCAGAGTTGTCAGATATTTCTGAGAAAAAGGGTGCCCTTTCTTTTTCTTTGACAGTTCTGTCTGCACCTTTGGAGGGTAAAGGGAAAATGCCATTCTAGCAGTAGCTTCCCTAGATATTGAGGGGAAAGATACTGAGTTTTCTTATGCTTGCTTTTGATTTTCTCCAGGTACGGTTACTTACAGAGGTATATAGCAGAACCACTGCCTTGCAGAGGAGATGAATGGCAGCCGTTGATTTGGTACAGAAACTCTTTACTGGCAAATGAAGATGAGGAGAGCTCCGTCCTAGGCAGTTCAGGAGAGTGGTCCCCCGTGGGCACATCTAAGCCGTCTTCTTTTAAAAGGAAGTTGTCTAATGGTATGAAAACTTCCCTGTTCTGGCTCAGCTGTATTTGCTTTGTCCCAGCAAAAATGCATTTCATGCTTTGCATTAGCAGTACCGCAGTGTGTTGGGTGTTGTGGACTTTCCAGTTTGAACTGTGGCTTTTGCCTTCAGCTTTGCTGTTATTTTTAAAGGCCTCTGCATCCCTCCATAGCAGGAAGGTTGGTCTGAAGACTTTGTGTGAGCTGAATTCAGATAATCTTGAATTCTGCTCTGTACTGAGCTCTGGCATTTGTCTGTGCCATTGAGTCTTGGTTCATTGCTTTCAATTGTTAAGTTAAGGGCATTGTTGCTTTAGGCCCTGTAGATAATTGAGATAGGAGAGGTGTTTCCAGAATTTGATTCAGCTCTTCAGCCCAGATGATCTGGGCCAAATCATCTTCTGGGATCTTTCTCTCTGTTGAATTTCTAGGGAGCCTGTAAGATGATACTCCTAACTTAGAGTTATAGTTAGGTGGGCTGTATCAAGACTTTAGCAGCTCTCATGGACTTCCAATCCCTGATAAGGTATTCACTGCATCGATATGGCGGGCCTTAACTAAATGTAGTAAAGCCATGATGAAAACAATTGCCAGTAAAAATGCTAAGTGCTGTGGACATGTGCAGTTGTATGTGGAGGAAAGGGAATTTATCCAGGGCGTACTTTAGTTTCTCTCTCATCCTTTCTCAGAATTTTTCTTTTCAGTGACCTGCCTTCAGGTCACCTTGTTCCTTTGTGTCCCAAAGGCCCTCCTTTCTTGAGGGTTATATAGACTCAGCAGTACTGATAGCATTTATGGACCGGGGCCAAGATCATAAATCTAGATTGCAGAAATGACCAATGGACAAATTAAATTGATTTTCTTTTATGTGACTTTTAGCTGGTTCCTTCAATAAATGAATGCTTTGTTCCAAATCTCTCTCTGAGCTTGAGTTGCTTCACTGCTGTGGGGAACACATTGGAAATGTCCTTCTTGAGACTTGTGAGGGTGAGGCTGAAGAAGGAGTCTGTTCACTGTCTGTTCCAGGGTCTTTGCCTGAAACCAGCCAGACTGAAGCAGCAAGCAAAGCTCCAGATGTGCAGTGTGCTTCCCAGCTTGCCTCTGCAGCAAGGAAAAGCAGAAAGAGGCTAAAATCTCGAGAGATGCACTTGCAGGAACATTTGCCATTCCTTTGTCCAGGAGGGCTGCGGAGAAGGTACTGGTGAGAGTTTTATGTCTTACAAGCTCCTTCACTTGTCCTGGTATCAGCAGCTCAGGTCTCTCTATCCACCTCTGCTTCTGTTTTCTGTAATACTTCTGTGAGCAAAGGGCACAGGGTGTGTGCCCCTCCTGTCTGTCTTATGGGCTCTGTCCCAAGGACAGGTTGTACTTGTTGTTTTCTCAGTCTGATATCTACATTTGCTGCTTTAGCCTGATTGTCCCCCACTGTCCCAGGGCTTCCGTGCCTTCTTGGACTAATATCGACTGTGCAGAGAAAAAGACAAGGAAGGAGGAGGGTTCCCTGTCCCACTTCCCTTGTCTCTGGTCCTGATCAAAGGGCTGTGGTGTTGGTTGCAGCTGTTTGCTGCAGCCGGACGATGAGTGTTTTCTGCATCTCGAAATGAAAGAGGATTCTTGTCTCTGCAGATCTGCTGTTAACTATTGTGTAACTGGTGACTTTCTTTTAGAGAGGTGCGTGTCTGTGTGTAGCATGCACACATGCCTGAGTGAAACCCCACAGAACTTGCATGTAAGAGAGGTACTGCAGAACTGGGGAGTCTGGAGGCTACTTTTGAGCTCTGTAAAGCACTTAGAGTGCTCAGCTGGGATATTTTCCTTTAATACAGTTCATTTATTGAGGTGTTAGGTGCCGTTTCCCATATTGGTAGGTTAAAAGATGAAACACAAATCCCAGAAAGACGCATGCTTTTCCAGGTTTTGGGACACTTGTTGAATGGACCTGGTAAATACAAGTGAAATAGAACAAAAATTTATTAAACATGAGGGTAGCCCCTGTTTAAATGAATGTTTTATTTCTGAACTGCTTTACTGGAAATTCCTCAGAGCATAACCTCTTGCATACCTGGGAAATACTGGGCCAGAAACTTTGGGCTGCCTTGCATGGATATCTCAGCAGCAGATCTTAATATGTGAACTACTCTGCCTTAAGCACACTTGTGCAATGTGCAGCATCTGGTATAAAGTTTCTCAAGACTTAGCTTTTTTTTTTTCCAGCAAAGATGAGATTAAGACAGAAGATATCTCAGAGGAGGGTCAAGCAGAAGACACAATTGAAGATGTCGATGTTGATGTGGTTGGTGCAGACCAGGTAATTCCGGCTCGGGTTTTCCAGCTCTGAGAAGAGCTGTAGTGGAGGTGGGGGAATGTGAGTTTAGAATCTTGTGAGTACCCATCTAGCAGCAAAGGGGCTGCTCTTCTGTGGTCCCTTTTGGGCTGAGAAAAGGGATTCTCCCCTCTTCCCTTTCCAGCTGCAGCTGTAGTCTCCTTCTTCAGCTTGATCCGCATTTTTAAGGCAATTCTTATTGTAGCATCTAAGACATCCTCAGGTACATCGAACACTAGCTAGGATGCATTAAGAGGAGGATCCAGTTTCCTTTTTTCCCATCCTGTGAAGCTCCTTGATTAAAAGCCATTTGCTGCAGTTGTTTCATGTTACTGACGCATTGCAGAGATGGCACTGCTGCATGGCCTGCAGGGAATGTCTACTTCAGAATGGTGTTTGCATTGTGCTCTTTAGATCGAAAGACTCGGAATGTGCCTGATCACTGATCAGCCCAGGGCTCTCGCTGAAGCGTCCCTTGTTTCTTGCCCTTTTCCAGTCAAGGCTGTTGGGGAGATTAAATTGTCCCCAGACCAGCTGGGGATTTGAAGGGAAGCATGCGAATGCTGTGGGCTTGGAGTGGCAGCCAGCGCAGCCTGGGGCTTGTCTTGTGGGCACTGATTGCCTTTGGGATCAGATAATAGTTTGGCAAAATGGCAGCTGTCTGCCTGGGTCTCAGCTCAGCCCTGGGGTGGATACTTGCAGCAGGGAAGGACTTTCAGCCCTTTGGGACGGCAGAGTGCAAGGACTCAAACAGGCTGTTGTACACCGGGGGTCTTGCAGTAGTGACTGTACTGAAAGGGGGAAAAAAATGAGAAGAGGCCACGAGGTTTCCCATGCTGCAGCCTTTCACATCCCTCCAGTCTTCTAAGGGTTTGCTGTGTCAGCCGCTGCAAGGGGCTGAGCAGGTCCTGCAGGTTTTTCTCCTGTATTTCCCCCTGCTCTCTGAACTTCTGCTAGAATGTAAACCCCGTGTTTGGCAGGCAGGTTTTTTGCAGTGATTTAGACAACCCCTTGATTTCCAGTGGCTCTGGTTATCAGGGATCTAAGAGCCACATTCAAAGACCTTGTCTGATTTTTGACTTTTTACAAATGGTTTCTTTTCATATCTGAGTGGTGGGGTTGTTTTGGTTTTTTTTTTTTTTTTTTTTTTAAAGACGACTAGAAGGAAAAAGGGACTTCTGCCTTTTCTTCCAGTTGTATGCCTTTTAAAATGTAGGCTGTTTGTTTGGACCATATGCTTGCAGCAGCTCCTATTGAAGATAGATAATAAAAGAATTTAGATCTGTGGACCAAGATTGAAGCCATACAGAAAATGCACTACTTATCTAGTATGTGGTCTTTCCCTTTAGTGCCTTTTCTGGGCTCCTCATGGTGTAGAGATGCTTCTTTCCTTTTGTGGAAGCTAAATATAACGCTTTCCGAGAGCCAGCTACAGCTAAGCTGCTAAATGGTTAGAGGCTACGCTTTTATTCTGATTCCTTATGTGCTCTTACATGATGTTTTCTTGATAGGATAAGACTGACTTAAATCTTTTTTTCTTCTGGTGTAGGACAGTTAAGAAGCTGAGAGGATAAATGGGAGTGAAGGACACGCTACCATTTTTTTTCCTGCAAATTGTTTAACTGAAAACGGGGTTGTGATGGCATCAACCAAGGCAGAGCAGGAGGTATGGATCAAGTCAAATCTCTGCCTGTAGGCCTCCACCCAGAACCAGTTACTAGCACCGCGGTTGATTTCTCCACGTTGCTGTTGTGGTGTTACTGATTTGGCTGTTGCATCTCTGAGGTTGTGGGCGTTACAAACTTCGTTACTCAGCTGCATCCTGGTCCTTGATGTTGCCTTGGAACAATTCCCAACATATGGATTGGAATCGGGGTATTGACAAATATTGAGTCAAAGCCTCTGTAAACTAGACGAGACAAGCTTGCTCAAATCGGCGTGGGGGCAGCGTTCTGCTGGATGTATCCTTTACCATTTGAGATACCCAAGATGGATATCTACTTGTTTCCTTGTACCTGACCCCAGTGAGAAAGGAGCCTGGCCCAGCTGTGAATGCTGTGACCTGCTGGGTGATGGCTGGTGGCTTGGCAGTGCTAGTTCCTGCCTGTGAGATGGAAAACCTGGATGAAATTGTCTGAAAGTATTTCTAAATTCCAGTGCTTACAGAGATGGTGTTAGTGGTCTGTGGGGGTCAGGACATGTTCCCAGGAGACTTGCATCAAGGCTGCTAAGCAGCGAAGAAAGAAACAGCGGATCAGTTTGAGTATTTTCCCCTGGAAGAAATCCTTCATGCGCAGTGATCATGTGGTATTTACTTGGAAAATACAAAGCCTGAAAAGACAATGTAAATAGGCTGTAAATATGGCCCTTCAAAACAAGTCCTGCCATTAAGAACTGGGAAATGTTCGTCACTCAAGAGTGTTTCAGAGGCAGGAGGCTGGGGGCTGCTTTTGCTGACCCTTTGTCACTGCTCCGTGGGATTGTACACTGCATTAATCCTGTCAATCATCAGCTTTACTGTGTGTATATATATATTTTTGCATTGTAAGTGTGTAAAATAAAATGCATAACCATTGCTACCCGTTAGTACTGGAAGTGCAGGTGATATTCCCACACTATGTCTGGAGACGGAAGAGCGGCAGTGCTACTGGCCTCGCACTTTGGCCTGTTATTCGCCAGGCTGAGATGTGAGCTCCTGTGAAGATAGACACAACAGCCAAGGATGGCTCCCAGGCAGCAGTAAAAACCATTTTGTTTCATTTTGACCTAGTTAAGTATGCAGTAGGCTAATGCAAGGGGAGAGGTAGGACTCCATGAGATAATGCCGTGTCTCACCCAGCTCAGCTTGCTCTCAGTTCCCCTGTGACTCCCCCACAACCAGATTGTGGAAGTGATGTTTCCCTCATCCATCTGGATCTGTGGCTCTAGGCCCAAACTCTTACCAGGCAGGCAGAATACAGCTGGACTTGGACTAAGAAACTACTTACACCTGGGACCACATCAAACATGCAGATGCTTTAATTCTTGTAATGAAGGACTACAGCTGGGAATTATCCTTCTGGGGGCAAGTACAGTAGTCTGTATAATTCGTGTATTGCAAGAAAAGGCAATTCCCCCATGACACCATAAACTGCTCTCCTAGGGCTGTGCACATCCTTTAGGAAAAAAGGCACTTGGTTATCAAAACTGTAATAGGGAGCAGGGTTTAAGAGGCACTTTGTTAAACACAAAGTAGCAACAACAGCTCCAGGCTCTACCGCAGAGATCTCCCCTGTGCCACAGCTTGCTCTGTTCAGTGGAGAAAAGTCACTGTGTGAGGAGAAAGCCCTTGGCTCTACATGCCAGTTACAAGCCCCCTTTTTAAGAAGGGGGGGTTCCAGCTGAAGGGTTTCCAGTAGGGAAAAGCAGCAACAGATGTTCAGGATCATCTTCTAGAAAAGCAGCCAGCCGTCCTTTCCATGGCACCTTAGGGAACAGAGCTTAACAGAAATGCTCTATCTTTGCTGTTGAAAAACTCCAAACTGTGGCCAAGTAGTGAAAGGTATCTGACCAGTGCTAGAGAAGTTTGACATTGATGAGTTTCCATTAAAATTGGCATAATCACCCCTGATTTTATTTTTAAGAATCCTTTGAATGGTATTGAAGTGACTTGATTTTCCTTGGTACAGTTCACTAACAGCTGTTAATGATGAGTTTCATTGCTTAAGATACACAGGTGTAAGTCTCTCCCTGCCATGGATCTCTCTGTGCCACTTCCGGCTGTCCAGCACCCCTGTCTTTCGGATGAAGAAAACCCTGCTAGAGCCCGATTGCTTTGAATATGCAGCTTGGTGTAATTATCCAACCAGACTGCATTCATGTGTAACCCATTGTGCCCTAAATAGGGCAGAGGAAGTTAATAGTGTGCAGTACTTAACATAATTAGAACTGTTAAATTACATGTATGAAAATCTTTATTTGAAAATACAAACATGATTTCTAAACATTTCAACAGATCTACACTGCAAGCAAAAAATAACTTACATCTTTTTGTACATTTTTTTTTTTCTCTCCAACAAAATCTGTTTAACAGTAAGAGTGAGGCAACAATTTCAAGCTGCTGTGACACTGATGAATATCCATGGAATGTGTCAATAGCAAACAACCGAAGGGGGGGGACAGACAAAAGCACTGAATGCCCACAACAAATTAGTGCACATCACTGATCAAGTACCATTTATACAAAGGATTTTAAAAAAAATTGGTTCCTTCTACATGAATTAACACACTCATTTTGGATCAAGTATGAACACTAAAACAGACTTCATTATTAAATAATCTTTTATAATGAACATCAATGAAAAGACTGAAGTTTAAAAGGGCAAGCAAAATTAAAGTTGGGGCAAACAAGGACTACACAGAGAAGAGAAGCAACTCGTCTCAGGCGTTCGCTTTCCTTGTGCACTAATGTGCTCAGCTCGTCAAATGAAACTCTATTTGTACATGAGAGCCAGATCGTGCCCTCACAGTCGTGTCTCTTCCTTGCCGAGGCATAAAAACCCCAGGGCCGTCTGTGAGCATATAAGCAGCGCCGGCCAGGTGTAACTTGTCCCTGTACCTCCCATACCAGGGCGGGAACAGCCGGTCACATGCGGGGTGGAGACGGTCAGTGCACCACACATCAACTTAGAGAGAATTATACAGTTCTTTTAAAAACAGTAGATTACTCTTCTCTAAAGTCAAATATTGTTACTCTTCCAAAAAGGAATTATGCAACATCTGTAAATAAATATTTTAATCTATTTTACAAACTATAGACTATGGAATAAATACAAAAAGTTTCATCATTCCATACAAATGCGCTTCTTTTATTTAAAAGGTAGTGTAGTGATTAAATATTTTGAGCACAAAACTAAGCTGACTTCCTGGAAACAAACCCCACTGAAACGTATAGGTGTGTAGCAGACCTGCTGCAGACTGTCCCTTCTCTCCTGCAAGTGCTGACTGTAAGTAACCGCTACTCAAAGTCCTCTTCATAGTCGTATTCATCCAAGTCTACATCAGCCAGATGGGATGGCATTTCAAAAAATGGTCTTTTCTCCATTTGATACTTTAGGACATTGGCCTTCTGATGGTCTACAGGATTCAGTTCTGCTTCATACCTAGGAGCGGGCAAGAAACCAAAAATGAGAGTCTCGCTATGTTGGGAAGCACCCAAATGCTCAAACCCTAACAAGGCGCCTGCAGGAAGGACATGATTTCCAATATTTTGTATTTACAGTAAAGAAACATGCAGCCAGAAGCAGCGCTAGGTTTCTGTAGTAATTGCTTAAATTTAAGCTAGCTTATTCTCCCATCACGTGCAGAACTTACTAATAAGATACACAGCTTTACTGAAAGGGTTCAAAGCACACACTGCTCTAGTGGACTACTCCTAAGTTAGAAATGGTCAAAAAGCAAGACTTAAGTGCTTGACAGAAACCCTTCCAGTTCTTTTCAAGAAAGCTGAAATTAGGCTGAATTAGGAAGAACAAACCACACCTGTAGTCGATACAACAAAAGCGAGAATACTGAAAGTGTTATTAAAATGCACATGAGCATGAGGAAGCGATAGCAACCAACTATTTAAAGCAGACACTGGGAAGCAAAAGCCAATTGTTTCCTGAGAAATTACAGGTAACCTCCTGCTGATTGTAAAAATGAACAGATGGGTAATGCTGAACCAACTAAGTTGCTGAAGGCTGATATCGAAAAAAAGATGTGCTTCAGCACTGTTCAGGTGGGATCAATCTGTAATTGATAGCCGTTTAAAAAAATTAAACATAAATCTCTGTAGAGATTTACGATGTCAGATTAAAGAACTGACCATTTCCTGGGCTGGTTGATGGGTTCACGCACATCTTCCCAAGTGCAACTGAATCTCATCTCGGCAGGTGATTATTTCCATCTACTTAACAAGACTAGGCAAAGAACGAGCTTTAGACACTGCGGTACCTGTTCTTCAAATGTGACTTTACAGTGGCATTATGTAGCGATTGGAAGTATTCTTTCGGAGAAAGACATGGGGCAAAGAAGAGTTAAATACTAAGAATCCACTATGAAGACTGAAATAGAGTAGCATTTATAGCAGAGGGGGGAGGAAGAACAACATTTTCAATTGTGAACACGATCTTGTTGAAACACTTCAGAGAGAAAACTATTAAACATATTAAGCCACTTCACCCCCATTTTGAGTAAAAGAAATCTAACAAAATGAAAGACACTTTGATAGTGTCAGGTAAAGATTAAGCAGTGAGAGACAAATAGTTCCTGATTCTCTTTCCTTTTTTGTCATTTCATCCTTCCCAGGGGTATTAAAGCCTCAATTGAGCGAGCATCCATCAGGGCTTAGGCAGTGATCAGGACACCTTGGGTTTCTCCCACAAGTTCACCACTGATTTGAACAGGAAACAAAAGGCATCCTAAGAGTTCCTTTACTGAGTTACACGTTTGAAACCAAGGATTTGGAAGAAAGATGCATATTCTACCATAACAACAGTTTTGGCTCACAAACCTGTAGTTTATGGTCTTCTACACCATTAATTCCACCTCTTTGAGAAGCATTTATTTTTTTCTTTTTTAAACAGCAACATCTTGAATGCACCTTTTGGATTTGTTTACTGCATGCTGATACAGAGAGATGACGGTAGCTTTTCCAGTCATTAAAAATGGCAGCATGAGGATACCTCAGATGCTGTTTGTAGGTTCCACCCTATACTCAGAAGACTGTTATTCAAACATCAATGGACCAAATGAAAATCCCACTCTCTTCCAAAGCTCTGGTGGCCTCACGGAATATCATTTTTACTCCTTTCCAAGATATTTAAGTAAAGGAAATTTAGAAACACTCACCCAGTTTTACACATTTGGGCACTAAGATTACTTGAGTTACTTCTCACAGTATTAGTAAGTCTATGGCTACTTCCCAGCACGGAGGCTTTTATGAAAATGTAACCCTACAGCTACACCACCTCTGAAAAGTCCTTGTCTCCCCCGCCTTGCATTTCTAAAGCTCATGTAAATGTAAAGAAATCAGATTTCTAGATTTCTGTATACTACTCCCAAGTTTCAGATCGACTGTTTTAATAGGAATGTCAGGAAGATTATTTACCATGGAGTAATCAAATAAAAAAAATTATCCTGGATTATCAAACAGTCACTTCAGTTCAGGCAGGCATTACAACCCTTTAAGTACAGTAAGTGATTTTAAGGAAGGTTTTGCACAACACAGTAACTTAAAATACTTAAATTTTTGTTAGTGTTTTTGTTCATTAGACTCTCCTAACAGCAACCAGGAAACTTTTAGTAGCCTTGTGTTTCTCTCAGCTTCAGCAATAGAAAATAAGCTTAATTTTTCAGGACGATTGTAGAAAAGGATGGTCCTACTTCGGTATTAAGTTTTGAAGGCACTTTTGCTGACCTTCACTTTTAGAAAGCATTCAAACTTTGTCAGATTTGACAATGCCTCCCTGAGCCAGATCACAATACTTTTATTCTCTTTAGATTTTCATTTATTTGCTCACAATTTAGATTCAGTTGCTTATTTGGTAAACAGTTTGGAAGGCATCCTAACTTTGCTCTTCAAAAAAAAGAATCTCAATTCAGCAGTTTAAATGCAACAGTCTTCACAAGTTTCTGATATAAAGGTAGGCAGAAATCAGTAAGGTGAAGCACAACTTGTTTCTATTCAGTCAATCCCAATATAACTTATATATGATTGTGTATATGATACTTGAAACACTGACAAATTACAAAGTGGTAGTTAATGAGCATTACAATCTATACTCCAAGGAAACAAAGCACAAAAACTTCAGGAACACTTGGATAAAAGCTTTTATCCACCTGTGCGGAGGAGCCAAGAGTGAAGCTACAGCCTATGCAAACCCAGCTAGGGATGCAGAAAGTAATTAAATAAAATGCATGATTTTTTGGGCTGTGCAATATTGATGTAATTTTTTTTCCCTACAAGATCTGTGACAAATCTGCTAACACCAGAAGCAGAGGCAACCTACAACCAAAGTCGCCTGAGTTTACAAACACCAGGCTCAAAAGAAGTGAGAAACTGGATGTTTTAGCATCATATATCATCTCTCCTCCATATCCCAGTGTACTCCACTACATTATTCTTACAGTAACACACTGGCTTTCCTTAAGGAGCGTATTTACACAGTGAAGGTGCATTTTTTTTTCAATTTTTAGGGTTATCAGGATTCTGCTTTACACACCATAAGTTCCACAATATTCTCTATATTACTTACATGTCCATGCAACTACAGCTTAAATAGACTGTGCCTATACCATGGAGGGAACAAACCTCATGGAAGTACTTGAAAAACTAAGTGTCTAAGAGCTGTTAGAAGTTTACTGAAGAGTGAAAATTTAAGATAAATTTGTAAATATAATCTGAAAGTTTAACTCAAGAAACATTCTGTATTTTGGTTTCTATTTTGTCCACTTTCTGTGTACAGCCATAGAAGCATGGTTTCTGGTATACCTTGAACACATTTTTTGTAGAAGAGAAGTGATCTGACCCCAAGAATACTGGCTGCGAATTTTGCAGCTTTTTATCTTCACCAAGAGCAGACATCTTGGGCAGGGGGGAGTGGGAAATAGATAAAAAAAATAATTTAGCCTAAACAATAATCACAGAGGTGCTCCTAGCTCAGAGAATATTAGAATAGACTGCTTCAGTTGGAAGGGACCTACTAGGATCATTTAAGTCCACCTGCCTGACCAACGCAGAGCTGACCAAAAGTTAAAGCATGTTATTAAGGGCGCATTGTCCAAATGACAGGCTTGGGGCATCGACCACCTCTCTAGGAAGCCTGTTCCAGTGTTTGACCACCCTCTCGGTAAGGAAATACTTCCTAATGTCCAGTCTAAACCTGCCCTGATGCAGTTTTGAGCCATTCCCACATGCCCTGTCACTGGATCCCAGGGAGAAGAGCTCAGCACCTCCTTCTCCATGTCCCCTCCTCAGGAAGCTGGGGAGAGCAGCTTTGAAGTAGGAAATGCGGGAATGAATACTGATGTAGGAAGTACAGAAAAATGTGTTTTCTCTAAACAGGTCCATCAACCTAAGGCCTAAAACAAGTTAAAATTTATACTTGTTTTCCTTATCTTTTTTAAAAACCAAAAACAATGAGTGGCAAATTTGGGACTTTGGATTCCAAGAGGTTCTGGAAGCTACAGAGCGAAAGTAAAGGAGTGATTTTGAAACAGCAAGATTTCTTATCCTATTTACTCTTACAGAACTGAAAAAATACTTATAAGCTGATATACTTTTGAGTTTGGAAGTAAGAATTTTTTCTCCCAGAAGTTGTTAATGAAGCTCTTCACTCATTTAACAGGAAGCTACAAAAAATAATGTTGTGTTTTGTTTTTAGTTGAAGCTTTTTCAAATAATTTTTCCTTCCAAAATTTGGAGTGGGACCTTTTCTTTGACAAAGCCAATGTGATAACAAACTGTCAAGGAATATTTCGTTCAAGATACCAGCAAGGTTCTTCCTCCCTCACCGAGCACACAGCTAAACACGAAAAACAGTAACATTCTATAAAGTAGCATGAAGGATGATAGCGACAGTGAGGCTCTACATTAGTAGAGAGGATTCATACCAACTCTCCTGTTACATTTCTTACCCGTCATTCCACTGGTCACTTGCTGCCTCTTCTGCCACCAAGATGTCATACTCTTCAGCAGCATACTTCTCCCAGTCAGAGACCTCTTGACTTTCACCTTCACCATCCTAAACAATCACGTTGCAAGTTATACAAAAACGTATTAATTGTTGAACACTTAGCTAAAGAGACTTTTAAAGCTTCATACTCACCCGCAACATAGAAAACTGATCCTTCTGTTCATGGTCAAGGTATTTTTCAATGTTGAAAAAAGTATCAAAAAACACATTTGTCAACTTACATCGCTTTAAATCATGCAGAGTAATTTTTCCTGTAAAGAAGATTATGAGATAAGATATTTAGAACTGAAACTATCCTTTCTCCAAAAAGAAGGAATGTTATTCAAAAGTTAAGTCATCATTATGCTCAAGAACATTTTCACTGATGCTCAACACAATGGGAGGGAAGTGAATAGATGAAATACACACCTAGAGAAGTGTCCTTCAAAGCCAACAAAACTTTCAAATGTTTCAGATCTGTTACTTGCTTTAGCTGTTATCCTACTGTCCTTCATTATGTTGGAGTGAGATGCAGTCTACCTCGCTTAGCCATTAAAAAAAAATAATTTAAGTTAATTGTGTAAGCTTCCTCAGGAGATAGAAATCTCCAGTGAGCTAGCCATTCATTCCCAGGAAGCATCTGAGTAGCAGGTAGGCATCTCCTCTGGCAGCAGCCCTTTCTCTTCCCTGACTTAAGACAAATGTATGACAGAGATGACAGTGTGTGACTGTGCTTCATACAAATGAATTTTTCATAGAGACCAGTTTGCCACGCTTGTCCAGCCTGATCAATATTTACTGCTTGAGGGGAAAGCTAAATGCTCAGAGGTCTTTTGTTTGTTTGTTTTTTATAAAGTGATACTTTAAAGACTCAAATCAATGGATCCGTTAAGTGTTAGAAGTATTTGTCAGGTTGCTCAGAAACGTTACCTTATTTCAAAGTTGAATATTAAGCTTCTGCAGAAAGACTTAAAAATACCAGACATGCAAGGAAAGACAGATGGCTATCCTCAAAACTCCCCTTTATTGATTCACCTTAAATACGGCCAGCCTTCTGTTGTCAATCAAAGAGGGGCTAACTGCAGATGTTATGGAAGAGTTCAATAAGAGCCAGACTTAGAACAGTATTTCCTCAGCTTACTGTCCCGGCCTCTAACAAAGTATAACTCAAGGACTTCAGAGGGAAGCAAAAACTGAATCCCATTTGGAAATGGTCACCACACTTGCGTCTGTCGCCATCTGAAGCGCCTTAATGTATTCTGCCTGGCTTATAGCTGATGCTCCAGAATGACACAAACCCCTCATGGCACCTGTGTCATATCTGTCAGACCCACACAGATGTCTGATGTATTGGGCCATCTCAAGTGGCAGCAGCTCTCCACAACCAAGCAACTGATTTGAGTCCTAGTTATATAAGCTCCAAGTTTAAGTTTATATCTGGTTTGTTGGTTTGCGCTCTAGTTGCCACTGATCGCAATGGGAGCTTTGACACCCAACACCCACGTAGATGCCTACATTGTCTCTCAAAGATCAACAAAAAAGAATGAAATTGAGAAAACTAAATTCAGGTCTCCAGAAATTAAAGAATTTGCTTTTTGGTACACAGAGCACCCTGTAGCAACCTGTATCACAGTTTAGCCATAAACGTATGAAAGTGCCTTCTTTTGTTTCAAGACTATGAAGTGAAATGTCATTTTATGCTGCTAGTTTTTGTACAGGAAAGCAACAGAAGAAATTTTTTCTTAATCCACCTTTTAAGCATTACCCAGTTTTTATAAAAGACCATCAACCCTACACAATTGGCTTTCATTTCATTGCCCTAAATAACTCTCGTCTTGGTTGTGTTTCACAGTCTCCTTTTATCATCTCTATGATATAGAACAGATACATCAATCTTGTTTCATTCAAAATGCAGAACAGAAACATTGTTACCAATGTCTGTGTTTCAGAAGCATGATGTACCAGACTGGAAGGGAACCCCTAAGTTTGGGAGGCTATCGTAGGCAACCACAGAGCAACTGCTTTCCTCGGAGCTTACTTCACCTCACCTCAAATGCTCCCCAGCCCTCATGCATTATACAATGCTGGTCTAACACTTCACTGATATCTAGGCTTCAGCTTCCAGCCAAAACATACTTAACAGTCCTTTTTCATTTACAATTTTTTTCATCTGCTTTTAGAAATGTGTTTTAACCTAGCAAATCCATATTAGCTTGGTTTAAATAAGAATATGAAGCTTTAAATTCTAGTTTTGAACTATTTCAATTCCCTTAGCATGCAAAAAATTATGTCTCAAAGACAACTGCCTTTTTAAAATAAAATTAAGTTTCCTGTCATTTAAATATTCTTCATAATAGAAAGAAGGTGGGCATTAAGCAAGACTTATTAATTGATTCTCTAACCATAACTTTATAGACAGTAAACAGAACCACCCTCTGACACACTCAACTAAAGCAATACTTGAAATTCAAGTAGGAAAAACTCAGCACTTCATCTAGAAGAGTCTAAATGTGAAACACTAGCACAACATCACATTTGCTAAACAAAAGCATTAAATAAGATGGTCAACAATTTTCTTTTACCATAAAAAATAGCAAACATTAGTATATGTGATAGAGGTTGCTACTCCTATCAACCACTTGAAGAGCAAATAGGCAAGTTTTATATTTGTTGCAA
Organism: Morus bassanus; assembly: GCA_031468815.1. Classification (NCBI taxonomy): domain Eukaryota; kingdom Metazoa; phylum Chordata; class Aves; order Suliformes; family Sulidae; genus Morus; species Morus bassanus. The sequence goes on from CM062568.1 coordinate 76,406,423, forward strand.
TGTAGAGTCTGTACAGTAACAGCAACCAGACTGTATGCCAAGTCATTTTACACCCTGAAATTCACGTTAAAAAGTATAGCCACAATAAAGGTTATTAGCATTAACTGTGGTAAAGCATTGAGACATTAAGTTTAGACCTCAGTTGTGTTGAGTTCAACAAATCCTTGAAGACTAATCCATCACAGCTACAACGGTTTTATCAGCTTGAGGTTTTTTTTTCAGGTGTAAAATGTAAATTCAAGTTTCATCAGCTAAAGATCATTCATGTCAAATGCAGGAGGGTAGAATGCAGGTCTACAGAGCTTCAAATGAATGCAGAAAATAGCCAAAAACTACAAACAGTTTAGTATTCAGTTATTTTTAAACCCTTTGACATTGGCATGGATTTCCTAAGGGCAGATTAAGCTTCTAACCTAAGATAAGTCGTTACTGATCTACAGAGACAAACACTGTTTAGAAACTGTTGTCTCTGAAGAAAACTCAATTAAATCAGTACTGGAATGGGTAAGAGGCAAGTGAACAGAACGGTCGAGCTTTTCTTGAGAGCATCACCTCAGCCAGATAGTGATGATATTTCATTTAAGACTAAACATGGCTACAAGACCAAAAGGAATTTTAAAGCAGCATATTAAATTTTAATATGAAAATGAATACCTGCCTGCTGTTGGAAGACCATCCAATAAGCTCTAACAGACTTCAGAGAAAAGACAACCTAAAGGCATATTCTTTGTATGACCAACTGAGTGCTCTTAAGGGTACACTAACTCCTAATCCAGAGAAACAGAAGTTACAGATGGAAAAGGATTTTATTACCTTCATGTTGTGGCTTCACAAGATCCAGCATCTGGCACAAACAGTCTTCAAATGGCAAAGGTTCTATGGCCATGTTATCTAATTTTTGGCACTGTTCTTCATAGAAATACTCCAATTCATACATGGACAAAGCACCATCCCCATCAAGATCCATGCAGCGAAACCAGTATTCAATGCTGAAATTCAGTAATTAATAGCAAAGAACTGTTTACACAAAGTGATTACAGAATTTTAATAATTTATATTGCTTGTTTTAAAGGCTACGCTACTTACAGATGCAAAACTAGACTTAAGACTACATTCCATAATGCCATAGGAAGTTACTAAACAACATCTACTGTGGTAAGAGTTTCTGGTATTTGCTATGCCATACATTACTGCATTTGAAAACACACCTGTTAGTTGTGGGTGGGTGAAGGAGGAGATCACTAAAACATGTGGCTTTACATAAAAACTCAAGAGAGCCAATGAAAAATTGAATTGTGCATCAAACCCCAAGTTCTTTTTTCATATTGAACAAGCCAGGGACACGTCACGCAACAGGTTTCTTACCAATATCCTACAGCTAATGCGAGCTGTATAGTTTCCCAGAGTCACTGGCATCATGAAACAACTGCCATTTCCTTTATCTATGACCTTATGTGAGTAGGCCGCACAGAGCATATGGAACAATAACATTTAATTAGCCTCTTAAAAATCATTAAAATAGACTTTTACAGCAGTGACAGTAGGAGACACTGAGAAATGAGAATGATGCAATGAACTGGGCAAGTCTTCTACTCAAGATTTTATAGTTTAGCTTTTTCCATCAGAGTTCCAGTTCAGCATCAGTGGTCCCCATTTAAGGGCTGGAAAACCAATAAAGTCAGTCTTTATTTCTGTTAAAACATAAATTCATTCTTACCTAGTTGGTGTCTTCTTGTCCTCTTCAGATATCAGAAACCAGACAAAATCAGCATAGCTAATTTTCCCATCTTTTTGTGCTTTTCTACCTCTTGAAGGCCAATAAGGAAAAAGATAGAAAATTTATTTTAACACACCTAGCTTTTATTAACCAAAATTAAGGATTATTTGCCTTGGTGCTATTGACTGCTATTACTCCTAAATGATGCAGTGTTCATAAGATGACTTGTCACAGACTACTTTGATCATTCAGGATAAGGAGCTTGTGTGCTCTGTTCTGTTGCTACTGCAATGGGTAAAGAGGAAGGGAGCAGCTGGAAGAGGAAGGCAGTACTCTGTCCAGAAGGACTTACAGCTTTCCTTCCTGGGCAGCAATACCACTGTTTAATTATTAACAGAAGAGCTATCTCAAATCATTTTTAAAAATATTAAAACACACATGCTTTTTAGAATTTCTGTTCAGGTAGAAGGGATGAGAACTTAAAACTGTACAGAACTCCACTAGCTAGAAGTGTTAGAACAGAAATATGAAGATAGAAATGAAGTAAAAACATTCAGGAAGTAAGTGTTCATGGCAAGAACATAATTGTCTGTTTCTACTCTCACACCACAGAACACAGCATCCAAATACGTTCTGAAGACATAAAGTCAGGTAGGCAGTTCCTAGACATTTCTTTCCTAAAACCCTTTTTTGCTGTTTTTATCCTCAAGATGTCTAGAAAAATATGGTATATGTTTTGTCTTGCCCAAAACACTCGCATAAAGGAGTAAGCTCTAGACATATGCCTGCCAAGTGTCATTTCACTCATTTCAGCTTTTGCTATTTCTGTTTCAGTCACTTTCTAGCTGCAGATATTGTGCTAGCAAGATGTTTCAAAAATGAGTAAGATGCTGTAAATACACAAAAGGAAGTCAATCCAAGTGGGAAAAATGAAGAATGACTGTCAAAAATGTGAATTAACTGGAGACAGTTTTGTAAATTTGTTGATGCAGTAAGCATTGATTTTACAAATAGTACAGAAAAGCCAAATTCCCTTTGAAAATTTTACAGGTTTGAGGGATGGAAAAACAACAATGCCAGCATTTCTTCCCCTCCTCATTCCCATCCCTGCTAAGCCATACAATATGCAAGGGCAAGTGTTCACGTGGATAAAAAAAGGAGAATAAAGAACCTGGACTGAGCCAAAGGTTCCAAGAACACTCTAGTACTACTAGAGTTTAAACTACAATACTAAATCTTGAAATTCACTGCTCCATTTCAAGGGGAAGGTATTTTTTTCTGCGACTGTCACACAATTTAACAAGCAAATGTTAAACTGGATTTAGATCAGCATACAAAGGAAGTACCTTGTTACTGCTCCTGAGAAGATCCGCTCTATCATCCTATTTGAAATTGCTGTGAAAAAAGGTTTAAAATAGTGTCAATTATACACAAGTTATTTTTGCTTTGTATTGTCTAGTTGAAGAGTTTACTGGAACCCTCTTATATATACACATCTGTGAGAAAGATCAAGTGTAGCGCTCATTAATCCCTTTGAGTCCTCTTGGAGAGGATCACTTAACACAGTCTCCAAAGCAAAGCTAGAACCAACCAGCTTTGAATTCAGACTTGATACAGAAATCATAGTGTAATAAAAGTAATAAAATCGGCTGATTAATAAGACTGCATTTACCAGTTCTTTGACAAGTAAATCATGTTTTCAAATGCCATTACATTTTATATGACCTTGGTTTTGGCAAAGAGCTGAAATAGAACTGGCATGTTCACACATAATGAGCATACCCAACTGATTCTGACACGGGTCTATTTCTGACATGGTTTTGATCCATGCTTCTATTTTGAAACCACTTCAGGGATTTTAGAGACAAGTCTTAACTGAGCACTACCTCTGTAAAGGATATTCAGTTTATCCTAAAGAATTTGAGGATGGTACTCAAAGCACCACATGATACTATTCTCATAGAAGAATTACTTCTCATTATTCTAGCTCTGAAATATTTTTTCATCATTGTAGGAATACTGGTAATTGAAGCAGGAGGTTAACCATTCAAATAGTTAATCTGTTTTATGTACTTCTGGTGATGCTATCACCATATTATTCTAGTAAGGACACTAGTCCCTACTTAATATTTATCCCCAGAACTGTAGGATAACCAATTTGTTTCAGGCAACGTGCTGCTGCTTCTTATTACCTACTTTTGAAACACTGAAGTTGTTCAATCTTCTCAACAACTACATACCTTAATGCTTTCTTACAAGTGTTTGATCTGGCCTAATTTTAGACCAGTGACAACACAAAAGGAAGGGACTGATGAAACCAGATTATCTAATTTTGACATGCAAAAAATAGAAGTTTAAGACTAAAGTTGGGTTATTGTATCCATTTTATGCTTTTATTCTAGTTCTCATTAAGCAGCAGCTGTTAAGCTTTAACCAATATTCTGTGGTTTAAAGGATGCAAAAATAAATTGCAAGTGGCATTGTATCAGTTCTGCTTCCTTTCTAGCGTACTAAGTCAGAAGAGCAACCACTCAAATGAAAGAAACTTTCCTTCCTTGGTGTCCTACAGTGTAGTCAGACTTCAGTAGGCAAGTTTTCAGAAGCAGTCAATCAGAATTGTGTTTATTCTTTTTACTGTGGGATAATATTCCATAATTACTTTGTGCTTAAATAAGCTTTCCAGTCCTGAAGGGAATACTTTTAAGATGACAATGGACACAAAGCATCCAAAAAAACCCCCAATAGTTCCATACAAGATACAAGAATATTTAAAATAGGTGCAAGTGTGCACGACTACTGAATCAGTCATTGTATATTGTGAATGCAGAAAATGTAAAGCTGCTAAATAGTATTAAAACAAGATGTACTGCAGCTGAGTTAACAAAACTTTAAAATAAGCAAAGTGCCTGAATGTATGTTTGTCTGTCTTTTCTACTCTTTCCATACCTTGCCAAAAGAGCCGTGCTACTTGAATAATATCAGTAAAATGGGTTGTTTTCAGGATAACAACCCCAAATGGCCAAATGCAGCCATTTATAACATACCAAGACTGAAATGATTTTTTCTTTTTTAGATCAAGCCTACACACTTACGAACTTATTTTCTCCTCTACTTCTCTGCCAAGATCAGAATTCAAATTCAGAATTTTCCTCAAATTTGGTATTGCTAGACACAAAGTAGTGTCATAGATTACTTGTCCTACTTTATTTCACCGAGTCAGCAGGATCAGCTATACCAACAGCCTCATGAACACTGGCCTTGGCACTTAACCAATTCCTCGAGTGAAAGTTTACAGGTCATTTAATACATGTAAACAAAGGTGTGTCATTTGTCATACCATGATCATTATGTCGAGCTAAATCCTTCCGATCAATATAGAGGTCATGGTCTGTATCCAGCTCCCAAAATTTGCAATAGATAACATAAAAATGTTCATATGAGAAGTACTCTGTCAGCTGGTTAATATCAGCTTCCTCTTCCAATAATGCCACATTCTATTATCAGAAGGATAAATAGAACACATTAAAGAATTTGTAAGACATTTCTTGAATGATCCGAGTTCTCATAACCAAGTTAATATCTAAGACTATTTCAGTGGAACAATTATAATCTTCAGAGGCAGTGCACACCATGCAGCATGACAGCAAAGACTGAACACACAAGGTAGAAAACTAATGTGTCCATAGAAGAATGAGGAGATCATCCAGACTGCTACAGCTCTAGTTAGAAGATGACGTTTAAACATTCTAGAGTATGAGAATTAATACAATTGAGTCTTCACTAGTTTTTGGAAAAGGGAAGAAACACTACTTATGTTACTCCCTTAAGCATTTAGTTAATGCAGTTTTTTAAACTTGTAGAAACATCTGTCTTGCAAAATTTTAGATATTATGTACCTGCAAAAAGTTGCTTTTCCTGAGCTCGTTACACGTTATTTTCCCAGACCAGGACCTATTTACTGTATAAAATATTCTCTGTATAACCTGCAAGAAACAGAAAATGGAAAGGTGATCTTAGGTATGCTAACTAAACACCCTCCCAAACATTACTCAAAAGATAAGTCTTAGCTCAGCTGCATTACAGAACTCCATCTTTCCCTTACTTCTATTCTTATTACTTAGCAGGTTGATGCTTCTCTTACATCATATTACCAAACCATTTCTAAATCTATATCTAAACTCATCTCGATAAGCCTTATTTCAATGCTGCTGCAGTACCCATATCTCACACAGTAAAGTTGCTGAATACTTGTATGCTATCCAAAATATGTCTATTGGCAATTTCACCACCTCCCAGTCTTCCAGAACTACAGGATATCATCTAATAAACCTATTAATATATCCTCCTTACTTCAGATTTAAAGACCTCTATTTACTATAAGAATATTTTGCTTCATGAATGAAGTTACAGAAATAGAATTGGGACTCTTTAAGGATCAGAGTACAGGGGGATGTTGCTACTTCTGAAGTCCGCAAATACAAAAAAAAAAATCAACATTTGACAGAAATACTTCCTGCAGGTGCAGAGAGAATACGTTTTTCACCATTTAATTTTATTCTATTTAAAGTCACTTGAAAAAAACTGTTAATAGTATTAAAAGTAGTACATAAATGTTTTCTAACTGAAGAACAAAAAAAAATCTATGCAAGAAAGATGACTAGTTCTTGTGCCATGACCGATACTGGAACCAGAAACAAATCCAGCTGAGTATCCAACACTTTTGTTTAAATCAGTTTTACATGTACATTGTTTTGATAAACTCATAAATTCAGCATAATTTGCTTAGTTTTAGTTTATAAACATAAGACTTTAAACTATGTTTTTTCTGTTTCTTAACTGAATTCAGTATTCACCTCAATTAGTTTGACTTAAATCAACCAGATACACATTTCAGGTCAGTCATTCACCACTAAAAGCAGACAAAAAAATCTAAACATATTATGAACTATAACTGCTTTATTGGAGATTGATTATACCTGCTAATTAGCAAGACCAAATATTGCATGTGTAGCATTTCATTTGCAACACAGTAGCTACTAGCTAAGAGAACCATCTCTTTAGGAATCCTTTTCCCCCAAATAGAACCTTTTCCAAACTAAAGGCTTAAATAATAAAGTTTTTAATCACTTCAGACCATAACTGCAGTAAATGGATAGTTTAAACAAACCAGTCATTTCTAAAGTAGAAATGGAAGAGTAATTTATTCATAAAGTTTTAAAATAAAGCTTAAACTGTAGCATGCAACGAGCTCTGCAGCTCTTACTTTGAACAAGAACAGCTGGTTCAATAAATCCAGGAAGGAGAATAGACTCGCCTACTTCTGAAACTTAATTAGCTCAATTCTAATTGTGAGTTTAGGGAAGGCCCATTTTTGGCTTATACTACAAAGCAATTTTTTCTAAAAAGGTTTTGCCTTAGCTTTGCAACTTAATCCATCTGCATGTCATTATCTCATCTGTTATACATTTAACTGGTCTAAAAATAAAAGCAAAATTGAATGTTTGCTAAAGACAACTGGGAACAGACTTAAAAAATGGTTTTCTAAAGTGAATCAAAGCAGAGTATAAGCAAATTGTCAGAGAATTGCCTTCTTTACTACGCTGCACAGTGGTTTGTCAGAAGGAAGAGGAAATGGTGCAATACAGAGATTACAATTTCAAGAATTCATAGTTCATATATATATATAACATACTTGCAGATTAAATGTAATATCTCATTTGTCAGGGGAAATGTTTTTTGTATATTTCAGCTCTATCTTGGACATATATGCCTAACCTTACCACTAGACTGACCAACCAACCTATACTATAGCCTAGCAGACAGAACTGATTGCTTCCATGGGTGAACAACGCTTACATCTCTTTAGTGAACTGTCTTGTATGTAGTGTATGTATGCATACATACATTATATATACACACACACACGCAGGTATGTATATACAAACACACACAGCAAAAGAACGGATCATTTAATTTGTAACTGGAAGTTTGCATGAACAGACGTTAAAACTTAACTGCAGTGCTTACACAATCCTTTAGACAGAGCTTCATGTAGCAAGATAAAACTAATTGAACACAGGTATGAAGTGCCTTATTTCATCTTAGAGAAAATCATCTATAATTATTACTAAAACTTGCAGGACAGAACTTTAGAAGACTGTATTGGGCAACAGCTACTCCATCCTAAAACATGACAAGAAAGGGCAGAGTCTCCTCCTGCCATTTCTTGATCTGCAGATTAGTATTCCAAATATTGTTGCTGTATTCATAGCGACACTAGTTTACTTTTGGGATTTTTGGTTAAACACTGATTTCTGTTGAAGATTACACTAAATTTGGTTAGTGAAGTATTGCCAGCACTAATTTATTCAATATTGCTAGACTCAGGTCTTGCTCAAGTAAGCTGTTCCTCCAAAGAAAAGTAACTGGAAATGGCAGGACCTTTTCCCTTCTACAGTCCTTCAGGACAGGCAGCAAGCTTTCACAATTTTAAGCAGAGCAGGCTTTGATACAACCCAGAATCCATTAAGAAAGAAAACTACTCACAGGCATAACATTTCCTTCAGTCGCATCTGACAAGAAAGTTCTGGGGGCTCACAGAATCATTATAACAAGAAGCAAAACCTAACGCAGCAGGACATATTTGATAAGCTGGTAGTCTCTAAGAAGGATATGAGGAACCAAAACCAAACGCTTTCGAAAAAGCTTCCAGTTTTGATCTGGGTCAAACTATAAGCTGGATAAAAGACAATCAACTCTGCACAGTTTTTGTTGGAGAATATTCATTAAGCTATTTTTCACATGCACAAAGGAAGTGAACCGAATGTCATTTTGAAGAATTTTAATCTTTTGAGACTTCAGTGGAATCAGCTGTCTAGTCTACAGTTGAGAAAATTTAATGTCACTGATTTTTCCCTTAGGTACAGAAAGAATACTTCAGTCCCATAACCCTAGGAAGAGAGAAATGGAACTTTTCATGTATAAAACCTGCTTAGAAAGAAAAATCCCCAGAGAGGACAGTGGCAAGCAGCTTCAATATTACCATTTTTTTACTTAATACTGAACATAATCACATTACTATACAGCTTTCATTCAAAATCCATTTAATTAAACCCAGAGTAAGGTCAAGATTGTAGTGAGCACAGTCTATAGCCACAACCAAGTGTTTAAGATTACAGTCTGCTCTTCGTTTGATGTTCATTAACTTATCCTACACTATTACTATTAAGTATTTCTTTTATTAGTATTAAGTTCAGCAATTTCCTATAAATGTTAAGAAAACCTATGATGCTTAAGAAATTGAGTCTTCACAAGATTTCTAGTTATGCAGAAATGAAGACTGACAGCATACTCAACTTTTCTCTAGGGACAAAGATGCTTATACATATTGACTTAATAATTTTGATTTTCCTACTTGGTTAACAAGAAATAGCTTTTCCAAATAAAAATCACTTACTGTGGTAATGTACCGAGAATGAAATTCAGATGCTTCCTTTAAAAACGATAGCCCAGGATGACTATTCACCACATCCTACAAAAAAAAAAAAAAAGAAATAGCAATATCCCAAATGGTATTCATTAGTGACTATATAAAACAATTAGCACAGAATAGCACATCTACTTCCTTAACCAAAACAGTTCAAATTAACTACTACAATCATTCACGATAACTTCATTTAGAACATATTTCATGTAAATAACACTGCTGACTTCTAAAAATAAAATGATCTTTTACAGAAGCCAGATAAACAGAAGCTTTCCTGTATTTTAGATGGGATGAAGACTTTGAACACTGCTGACCATTGTAGCTTGTAATTCTGTGGCTGACTATGATTCAATAAAAGCCAATTTAGGTTTTATTCATTCATTAGTAAAGGTGCTGCTTGCCGCTCTTCGTCAGAGACTGTATTAGGTCTTGAACTCACATGCCACTTCTCCTTTGCCTGCCAAAGGGCCTCCTTAACTTAAATAACTTCAATTGTATTTCTAAACCGTAAGGATTCTGATACATGTGCTACTCCTGCAAGAAATTTTAAGTCCATGCACCTTACCGTAGCTCTTAAAAAAGACCTCACCTTATATAAAATGACTAACTGTAAAGTAAGTTACTCACTAGCATCTCAGTGGAGAGTACAAAGTGAGTTACACTAAATATTATCAATTAACTTTAATGAAGACCATAAAAAAGCATGTTTAGATCAAAAAAAAAAAACAGGGCTTTGCCAGCTCATCATTTTGTTGTGTTTCCAGAACAAGTTTCAGTTGCAATTTACTTGTAAAAAAGGAATGAAGTCTTCTTGCACCAAGTAGTTGCATCCAGGGTTCATTAGAAGATGAACAAACTTTGCAGCATCATCATAGCAGGTCTGAAGTACTCTGAAATGTAAATATTTCCATTTAATACTCTGCACAGAAAATTGCTCATGCTACCTTGTATGGACATCCTAGAGCAAGGCCTACGAAACTGCAACAACGACATTTAATTCAAAAAGCAGATTACAAAAGTCAAAGTACACTCCAAGTGAACTTATCACAGCAGTACTGTCTGTACATTTACGCTAAAGGAAGTGGGTACACCATGTTATTGATTACATGAAAGGACATTTTTCAGTTAGAATTGGAAAGAGAACTAGAAAGAAAAAGGTTTTTGTCCAAAACTGGCATCTACAAGTTCGGGCCGTGGTTTCCACCTTTCCCATAAACAGCCAGTCATTTGCCAAACACTTTAAAAATCTATAAACACTGTAAATAAAGATCTGTTTGTTTGTTTATGTTAAAGTGATGATTTACTTACATTTTCCCAGGTACAAATTTGCTGTCAATGGTTGATTATGGGAAAGTGTCTTAATCCCGTTTACAGACTGGAAGTCACTCAGAGCTTAAAATATCACATTTCAATTAAAAAAATGCAATACTTCTAAAAAAGTAATCTACTTACTTCCGCCACATTGCAACAAATTTATGAACTGACACGTATCCTGTTCGTTCACCTCCAGCACAATAAAACAAAGGACCTTTCCAGTAGAGCGGGCATTCACAAGCCTAGAATTAAAGTATACATCAAGTCAGTTCATTGATTGCTTATCTGACAGTTACTCCCTCATTTATAAGTCTTTGAAAAATTGAATTTTACAAGTCTTAAGAAGAAAACCTTAAGACACAGATTTTTTAAACTGTTTCTGAAACCAACTCCACCTTCCAAAATAATTAATTTTAAGCAACTGCTTTAGGCTGAAATCCAAAAGTGGAAAGCAAAACATAGCGCAACTTGCAGTGTTCCTAATAAATGAACGTAGTCACATGCCTGCTCTGTCCATTCTCCAAGCAGCTGAATGGAGTCCATGCTAATAAGCTTTGCTAAAAGGCTGGATATCTTTAAGCTGAGCTCAAGACAGCAGTTATACAACTTCTGAACTGGAGCAAGTTTACATTTGTCTGGCTCAGAGGATGGCTCAACCATCTGCATCTTTGCATAATATGCATGCACATCTTCTATCCAATTTTAAGTAGTAGGCTAGCCTGCCCTGAGCAGCAGTGTCTTGCTTCAGAATACCCAACAGTTACACCTTCACAACTTCAATGCTCCCACATATACCTACAGTGCTGCTTCTGTGTCTGCTCCAAGCTGTCACAGTCATAACAGCTAAGTACCTCTTCTCTTGCCTAAAACTGACTACAACTTGGAGTAGTCAGACATGCCGGCACCTCTGAGAATCTCACGTGGATCTCAAATAAGATTGTGAATACTGCAAGATGTGCAAGGTCACTGCAGCAAAAGGACAGTTACTTCTCATGCAATAGTTTAACTAGTACTTTAAAAAAATAAGAAAAAGTGAGTTTGACGAATAGAGTCCTCAGACTGAGAGGCTTTTCCCTGTGCTTCAGGAGGGTGCCTTCCATCACTGAATTGTAGGTGACTGGACCCTTCCACCTTTCTTACTGAGAGGGAAGGGTCTCTTCCACCTCTCCCCATTTCTACGTGGAAAGGAGCTGTGGAAGGCAGGAATCCTGTCCTTCAGTGTAGCAGCTAAACACTTCTGGTGAGGCAAACAAGTAGTTTGAGGCCGCAGTCCTGCTCTTGTGAAAAGTCTTTGTTTCTATTTTCTAGACCCTGGACTTTAAATGCAAAGTGAAAGGAACAAGGATGAGAACCTGAGACTCATCACTGCAAGTCATGGTCTTGGTAATATTTCAAATGTTGATTCAATATAACAAAATGGAAGTTTAAGTTTAATTAAACTAGCTTATTGTCCATTACACAGAAGTTAAGATATTTGCTGCTTTCTAAGCTCAGTATTTTGTCACTCTACCGTATACTCTCAATTAGCTCTTCAATAATAACTGGAGGGCTATAATCTCAAGTTACCAAACCATTCTGTCTTTCTATGTCTTTACAATAGAGGTTGTTCATGACACTGCCAAATGACAAAAAACAGTGTAGATGCCTGAAAACAAAATGCATATTAACAGTGCTTTTGCCTTAAGTCTGTTGGTCAAATCAGAACCCAGAACAACATACAATGTGCCCTTCAGTATTTGGTTGTTTATGCAACTAAAAAAACCCAGCCATAGTTCCAGTTCTGTTTTAATGTTTGTTTCTTTTTGTAAGCAAAATGTAGGGCCATTTGAGACATAGTTAACACAAAGATTTCCACACATAACTGTGCTATCAGTGTTGAATATGGTATCCTACTGGTACTACCTTGTAGAAGATGAAAACACATAATGCAAGAAAACAAAGCACACAGAACTCATGTTTCCTTTCCATAGGTGTACAGTATAAAAGCAGAGAGCAGTAAGGTCTCACCTTTGCAACCTTCCCCATGTCTTCTAATGTTGCCCTCTCATTTGGAAACTCAGAGAAAGTTCTCTCAATTTTGGCAATCACAGCATCTATATTCACTTTTTCCTTAGGACATCCTCGAGGAAAATAGAAAGTTGGAATGTTTTGACTAAGTGATGGTGGCAAAGTTTCTTCCTTCTTTGTCTGAACCTAAATAGATAAATACACATTTGACAGTCAGGTACAATGAAATCACATATAAAAGTCATCCTCAGGTGACTTGAATCTCTTGGTATTACATGTTACAACACACCTTCAAAAAGGTTTCTGATGATAGGCTGAATAAGCTACTTAAGAATGAGAGCACATTGGAAAAATTAATGAGTATTTCCAAAAAACTGTCATTTGGAAAGATTTCTAGGATGTTAAATTTTTAATAAAAACAACTTCAGTCTTCAACACATCAAGTTTCAAGATTAATACACTAGACAGCTTCTTGGAGACATCTGAAACAACTCAGGTTGTATTATCAGTTTCAGAAGAAAAAATTCAACTTCTAGCTTAACAGATGGGTCATGAAAGAATTTGCTTTTGAAATATTTCTAGTTTTACCGCTTCAAAGCTTTTAAATAAGCATGACAACTTTGTTACAAACCACCAACCTGTTTAATTTAGTTACAGTGAAGATGGTTTGTGGGTTTTATGATCCTAAAAAATGCTTGATTTTATAAAGGTAGTAAATGATACCTGCAGAGGGACTGCTCTGGTGAACTATACACAATTATGGCATGAGAACTTAGAAATCTGTTTCTCAAGAATTTGTGGTATACCACACTACTAAAAATTATAGATGACCAGTAATTATTTTTTATTTAAAAGCATTTAGCTTCAGTAAAGAAGAATTTACCTTGTACTTAGTTTCAAGAAGAAAGTCTAGTAAGGCAGAGAAACAAAGATAACAAGCACAGTAACAACAGAGTTATGTGGCAACTCAAACTAGCAATTAAACATGAAGTCTTTCATCTCAAGTCCACTGTTCAAATGTGGAAACAATGGTTAATGCTATAAGGTGGCTCATCCTAGTGTTAAGTATGTTCAAGATGCTGAATTCCATCTCATTTCCAACCAAAACTGGGGGGGGTGTGTGGGAACAACACCACCCCAAAACACAGAAACCCCACCCAAAACGCCCAACGCTCATTTTTCTCCTTATCACCTCTGTCAAAGTGCCTGTAAAGATACCCAGCTTTCCTACCACAATCAAAATCCTTCCTTAAGCACCTAGTTTTTTCACTGACTTACGGACAGCAGATTTTAATTTGCAGGGTTCCAACCCAGGCGCCTTCACTGTAATGCTACACATGCTAAAAAAAAAAAAGCCTGAATTAACATCTCTTTCTCTTCCTCTGCATTTGAGCCAGCATTCCTGTTCACAGCTGCAGAATTACCTCAATGGAGCTACAAGTTTTATTTCAGAGAGAAAAAAATTACCTTGAAACTGTGACATTTAAAGTCAACATCTGTTATTTTCTCAGAATCCTGTAAATTACAACTTTTGACACCTTGTCATTAGTTTAGTGGTCCCACTAATACGGCACGAGCTTAGAACAAAAGTACCACCAGGCACCAAAAATCCTTTCCAAGGAGACTTCCAAACTTTTGGGAAGAATAAAGATAGAAACATTTTATTCTCTAAATAACACTACCACCAGCACTGCAAATAACGTATATGATTGGATTAACATCTTGTTTCATTTTAGAAACCCAGCATCAGCACGGGATTAGAGCCCTAGCAGTTACCCTATGCAAAACCAGACTAAAGACCTGTCTCTTGGATTCGTACCACACAGTCGGATAGCTAGCATGCTTTTGAGCACTGGCAATCAAGCCATCTTTTACTCAACAAAATCAAACTCTTACATTCGTTCCAAACAGTAAGGTTATTTTATTTTCTTTCCCCTTTTTCCTATTTACAAGATCTGCCTGGATAGCCACTCCCACATGAGCTGCTCAAATTGCCACCGAAGCAGCTGGAGTTCCAGTTCTCAGGGGTGCCTGAAGAGGCGTGCCTCATCTGAGAAAAGGATAAATGTCAATTATGGACTACTAACATCCCCTGAACATTTCAGGTAACATGAGGTAAATCAGTACTCAGGAAACCCTAGTACAGACTGACAAGCCATTTCTAAAATCCACAGCTAGGAAAATTTAGAGCCTCAGATTAAAAAAAAAAAAGGCTTTCTTTTAAAAGGAAAGGTAGGGGCAGAGGGAAGACTACATTGGAAGAAGTTCCAAGAGAAGAAGAGAGGCTATTACAGAACTATTTGTTCATCAGAAACTTTATATTTTCTCAGAATCTACTAATTTACTTCAGATACCCCAGAGCACCCAATAAATGATTTCCACTAGCCCAGGTTAAAAGCTGTTCTTAAATGTATGTGGAGATCTCAGTTCAGGATTTTTGTAGTAAGACCTATCCTAGTATCTGTAACTTCCTTGGATGGTATTTAAGAGAGTTATACAGTAAAGGGTATTTATTTGTTTACAACAGATAAAAAGATGAAAAATAAGTTCCAGACCATGACTATGAGGAAGAAGTTAAGCAACAGATTCAGAACTGAAGACAGATGTATAGGTAAAAAAAAATGGATTTTTTTCTAAGATAAAAATGCTATGTTCAAGCATGACTTTGAATTCGGCATATTTAGCGTAAAAGTATTTAATCTGCAAGACAGTATAGTCACTCAACTCTAAACCCAAGTATAGAATACAAACCTCTCACTGCAAGACAAAATAACTCTCCCTATATTGAAAGATGTTGCCTATTTCTACATGCTGGTTTCTCAAAGTCAGTGAAAGAAGACACTATAAAAATGCTTCATTTGCATTAGAAAGTGTATGATCACTTCACAATCATTTCTGATAGATTTATTTGGTGCCTACGTATAGGCATCTAGTGAGAATACTATCTAAGGCACAACCCAAAATGTCCTTGAATATTCTATGTGGTATCCAGCAGTCAGCTCAGAGCACAGCTCTCGCTCTGCATGTGCTGCGTGGATGTTCTGAGCACACTAATGCTTCTTAAATGCCACTAGCAACTTGCAATTGGACAACTGAATCGTACTGTTAATGTCAGTCAACAGAGGGATAAGAGCCTGTACCAAAGAAAGAAACAGGTCATCCAAAACTATCAGCTCCAATTAATGCACTATAAAGTTAGTGTTACATCTCCTCCCTCTCCTCACCTTCCGAAGAAGGGCCAGGGACTCTCCTCTCAGCCTGAATGCCATCTGACAACCAAAAGGCTCCTTGCACAACTGAGGCTGCTCTGGTGTATGTGCTCAAATGAAGGAATGTGTGATACTAAAAGGGCTCCGAAAGCTCCACTGCTTTTATAATTTCAGCTAGTTACTTCTGTAGATGCACACGCTATATAGCTGATGAAGAGTCAGTTCTGTTATTTCAGGGCTATTAAAATGCACTAATTGTGTGAGAATAAGCTGTTCTAAAATTAATTATTACTTAACCACAGAATTTCTTCATTAAGAAGAACTGCTAGAAGTCTGCTAACACCAAATCTTCGAACTGAAAATCTACAAGTCTGTTATTCTTTTTTACACAGCTATTCCATTTCAGTGGTCAATTTAACATTTAGAAAGTGATCTATATTTTACTATGGCTTTAAGTGAGAACCTTTAATACTGGTACCAGTAAGCTAAGCTGACAAGAGAGACTGGTTTGGTAAGTGAAGATTTTCACTGTAACTTTCCAAGAAATAGCACAAAAAATAACATGCTTGGAGGTAAGGATAACAGCTGTATAAGCTTGTAAATAACTCATACAAGCAGATGTGTGCTGCAGTGTCAGGACTGAATGGCATATTTACATATGCTTCTTGCAAAGGTTAAGTCCAGAATCTGTAACTGTATTGTAAAGTTGCCACTGCAGTTAAAGTGTTATGTAAAAGATGGGACATGAAGATTCCTTGAAAATTCCTTGTTCGTAATAATGTAATCAGACTTAAGTAAGATTTGTCTATAAGAGAATTCAAGAAAACCTTTAATACATAACCAGTTTTCATTCCTGACATATACAACCTGTCCTCAGTTATCCAATACTTATTTGCCTTGACTTTTACAAAGGAGGAAGTGGAAATTTATATCCCAATGGGATCACTGTTCAAAGGGAACATTTCCCATTTTATTTTGCAGCTCTCCAGACACTTTTCCAGCTGCTGCCAGTGAATGGAAAATAAAACCATTATTGTAACTACAATATAGTAATATGTTAGTAAACACCAGAGAACATAGATGCACCTCACTCCAAAGAGAGAAGTTTAGTTGTCTTGCTCGATAGTCATCTTACATCTACCAACAGATGAGTTGCACTTGGCACTGTAACTTGGTTCTAGGCAAAAAATGAAGACAGCAGGGATTTTCAAATGAGGTGCCCTTTTCCCTCTCAACTGAAAAATATAGCTGACACTATGATGGAGTCGTTCAATTACAAGAGGTACTTCTGAAATAAAAAGTAAGGGGGTGGTTGTTCCCAGATACTTTAAGACTGTATACTCAGTCAAGTCTAGATCTACATCTCCACATAGAGACTACCATCCAGAAGTACTGAACCCCACAAAGGGGTTGAATATGTGGATTCAAATGCAAGGGAGTGAAACCTCACTTAAAAAGGACTTGCTGGAAAAGGAAACAAGGTAAATAGGTTTATGAATGTAATTTTTTAGACAGAGTGCTGATCAGGACAGAAGCTCCTTGAACTGATTTGATATTTGCATTGTTTTGACATGACTACAGAAAAAGATAACTTCATTCAGAAATGCTGATGCTTTCTAGTATCTGAAAACACCAACATTTTTTATACCTGTTTCTCTGAAAAACATTGAAAATATATTTACAGAGTTAGCGTTCAGCTCTTGCTGTTTTATATGACATCAATTTCCATAAGGATGTCCATATTAGAAAAAACTCAATGGAATACATACAACAGGGTCAAGACAATAGGACCCAAAAAATTATACCTCACATTTACAGCCAACTTCACAGTAAGTTTTACTAAAAAGTGGTACACCACAATTCCAAACACAAAACCGGCATTAAATACTGAAAATACTATAAAGAGATTTTTACCTATCAAATAGGTAAAAGTTTGGTTCAAATCCTTAGTTTTTTTTAATTATGAAAATAAAAAACAAAAAGGAATGTTACACTACTTTTCAAGTATGCAAAGCATAAGTTAACCTAGTTCTTCAATAGACTGGGTCTTCTATTCTTATATATCACACTTTATGCTAGTGTTACCTGGGTAAATCAAAGTGCATGATAAGCTAAGAGGGTTTTCTGCAGAGGTATGCTATTCAGCCTTTAAATTCTAATATCCCTGCAACCACCCACATACAATGCTTATAAACGACCCAACAACAAAAGCAGATAGTGCATGAAGTTCCCTGATACACAATAGAAAATGGAAGTCAACACAGAGACCCAAAGGGCAACAGGATGGTAGCAATGAGACCCAAGCATGTTTAGCACATGAACTTGAAAATTCAAAGCTTATGCTACACTTTTTTTAAAATGAAAAGTCTCTCCTTTATTAAACTCAGTAAGTTCTTACAGAATACAAGGTGTCCTACAGTCTGTCCATCAGAATTAAATAGTAATTGTGAATGTAAGAAAATGTTATCAGTAAGCAGGCTCAAAAGGAGCACCTGACCAGCCTTCCTGTCTCTCTGTTCTTTTCATAGCCATCAGTCCAAGTCTGACCAATAAAGTCTCAGGAATATTTCTGCTTTAACTTACTATCTAGTTGATTGCACTGTGAAACTCAACATTTCCCTCTAGATAAGCACGTGACATGATCAATAGGTTTATGGAATTTAAATCTTGAAAACACCAGGTAACATATTTATGCTACTATTGTCTAGAAGAAGGTTCAGTTTCATTGGGAAGGAAAAAGACATTAATTTAGAAAAATCTGTTCCAACACTTGAAATACTTTGGCAGGTTAAAGTGCCTCCAAAAATCTCCTTCAGGATAGGTAAAGCAAGCTTACTATCAGAACTTCCCTCAGGACAAGCCCAGAGAAACATCTCTTCTGTAACACCAGCTCTCTTGACCTTGTGGTAGATGTTCAGATTTCCAATTATTTAAGTTAAAGAAGTGATGTTTTCTCCTTGTTCTCCGTACGCTATTCATTAGCCTCTTTCTAGCCAAACTAAAAAGACTTGATTTATTACTGCAGGAGTTCACTGACTGTACCACTTACCAGTCAGCTTGATATGCTTAATGGTATTTTTTCTTCTGTGCAAGATGATCCTCTGACAACTTAAAGCTTTCAAAATTTGGTTTTTTTCCAAGCTAGATTTCTCTAAAATCTAGCTGTTGCCCTGAAAAATAGCTTGAAAACAGTAATTTAATCTCAAAGCTTAATAATGAAGTTTCACAGCACGGCATAAGGCAAGCTACACCACAGTACATCTGCATCTTCCCCCACTCCCGCATATAGAGTTTACTGACCCATCTGCCAGTACTAGCAATAGTGAAACAGTATGGTGAACTGCCTCGGGTCACCAAGACGCTAAAAAGCAAAGTTAAAAAAAAACGCTAGATGTCCTCATCCAATTCACACAGTTGATTCCATTTAGAAGCAACATAGTTCTGATGCCAACATCAGGAAGATTAGAGGAATACTGTGGCAGATTTGTTTGAAATAAGCTTACATTAGACTTAAAACCATGCTAAGAACATGATTAATCTTGCCTAACTTAGTCAGAAAGTTAAGACATATATGAATGATCAAGCTCAGAGACACACCTAGAGAGAATGAACCTATGCTAAAAATAGGTGTTGGGGAATATATGCATAAGTCTTTCCTCTGGCAGCAAACGTTTTAGTCCCAGTTGCTTCTCCCTATCCCAGACTTCAGTTTGCTATCCTTCAGTCACTGGCAGCTGGTTTTGGATGTGCTATAGAGACTAATTTTATCATACATGCTCCTCTTTCCTTTCCACAGTAAGAGATAAACATCTATTAATTTTAACACTGATGCAGTTTTAGACTAGGTTACTTTTGCTGTAAGCAAAAGTAAGTACTCAGATCACTTCTCTGATCCAGTTTGGTCTGTAATCACTTAAAATTTGTGCTATAATGAGGGGAAGGAAATAGAAAAATTAATACACTTTTCCATAAAGTTCCAGCCATATACCACTGGAAGAAATGAAGTACTTCAGACTACACTGTTTCTGATTTTATACATACTGGTCACCTGAATTAACACAAGAGAGCAGGGTTCAGCAACCCTTCTAATGCAGTCTATGTGTTCCAGTTGGCAATTCCGTTTTCACCCTCGAATTCCGACCAGCCAAACCAGAGTCTCCTGCCTGTGCGCTCGTCTCAGTTTTACACAGATGGACTGCAATCATTCTCATCCCACTTATGCATGCTCTTGGCAGTTTACTCTCAAGCCTATTTCTTTACAAAAGTCTATGGTCATTTGGTCTTGTGATTCAATGTAAATGATAATCCTCAATGCTAAACCAACTTTACTCTAGAGATGGAGCCATACACTGCTCTGTCCCATTTCAGCAGAATTAAAGTGCCCTGAGTTTCTGGGATTGACATGTTCCAGCAAGTAGCAATTCCATCAGCAAATCAAAAGAGATTCAGCGAAGTTCAGAGCAGTCAGGAGTCCAGGATCCTTCTTCAGGTTACAACAGTAACAATGAAGTCTAAGGAAGACCCTAGACTTGCACTACAACTTGTAGAAGTACTCAGAGGAATATGATGGAGTTAGAACTAGAGTTCCATGGCCTAAAAGTAATTCAATTTCTTATTTGCTATGAGCATATAAAAACAGCTCTAAGGATGGAAACCTCTTGTATATTTGGTTCAACTATACACCAAGCTCATTGTGTTCAGAAGTTCATAGTGCAGACAATGTTACTGTAAGTTGAGATAAAGCAAATGGCGAATCTAACTGATCCGTTCCCTCTTCTGTCCACCGGCAACTTAAGTCAGGCAAATGCCTTCCTAGTTTGGCAACTAGTAGCCAAAATAGAAATAGAAAGCTCAGAAGAGTTAGTTGATTTGCATGGTTTTTGGTTTTTTAATCATCCAGTATCAAATTCTACTGTACCTTTAGTGCAGTAACTCACTAGTAATGTGGTCCATGCTGAGAGCAAACATCAGCTTCAACAGTAAAAATATCAATCCTTCTAGAGCATCCCTGGCTACCAAGTGGCAGGGATAAGAATCCACCTTCATTTTAATGTTTGAAAATTCAGCTTAATAACAAACAAGAATTAAGGTCTAATTTTATCACTGAAATACTGTTTGTATGGTAACTGATTTTGAGGTTAAAAAAATATTGTTAGTTGTTTGCTACTTGAAGCTAATTTCTCCCCTTATTTTAAGTCTCAAGACAGCAGAGTAAGAAGTAGTTCAGCTAGCTACTCTTAATTGCATGACAGCTAGGGAAAGAACCATCCCACCCAGGTTAAGTGAAATTGCTGTGGTAAGGGCCATCACTGGATAGTGCTGAAAGTCTTACTAAAGCTTACAGAATTCTTTCAAATTTTTTTTTTTAGTGCCACAACTCTCAGTAACTCTTTTCCCCTTTAATTTAACCAAGCCATGTTTAAACAGCCAAAATAAGCCTCAAGAGAAAGCCACTGAAGCCTTGGTATTTCAGCAGAGCATGCAAACTTTGGATCATCTATACAAACCTATTTGGGATAGCGTGTTAATTCTCATGTAGGAGGAGATGGTAGGTAGTGGCATCCAGGAAAAGCTTCCACCCCAAATGATGAAATACATTTCATACACAACATCCTGTGTGTTCAAATTAAAAACACATTCAACTAAAAGCATGTGTAAACAGTCACCACAGACAAGTCATACTACATGCACACATACAAGAGTAGCATGCAATAAACAAGCAAACACTGGAAAACTTTCAAATGGCCAAAAACCTGGTTTTCACTAGTTC
This sequence comes from Morus bassanus, assembly GCA_031468815.1. Taxonomy (NCBI): domain Eukaryota; kingdom Metazoa; phylum Chordata; class Aves; order Suliformes; family Sulidae; genus Morus; species Morus bassanus. The sequence continues at coordinate 76,427,926 of CM062568.1, forward strand.
AGTGAAGACTGAACTCTCCATCCCAGATAAATTACCATCACCTTTCTGCATGATACCTAACCATTACAGCAAACATTTCCCAATCTCCTCACTTTTAGTAATATATATGCTGCACTAACACATCTCTTACCCAAGTTCTACAGCTATGACTTTGGGAACACCAGGATTCTCCTGATTTGCAGTTTGGTATAGCTGGCATAGACAAATCATTCTGGGAACTGGAGGATGCTATTGCAAATACATTATTGCTCTAGAAACACCTCCAAACACAACTGCATATGTTTGGGGTTTTGTACAGTCACACAGAGCTTCAGCATCAAAAAAGTTCCAGTTACACAGTTAGAAAGGGTTTAATGATTTATTCAGAAATGCCCTGGGGTGGGGATGGAATGGAAAAAGGAAGAAATAGTTACCTCCCCGCTAAAGCCATAAGCACAAGAGACCTTTGCATATTACATGCATGTCCATCAGTAACTTGCTTTATTTGCTGACAAAACTTTTACACCAAAGGCTTTAGAGGTAGGATCCTCTAACAGTTTGCTGTGGCTGACCAGTGAAAATACTTTGTCTCCTCCACATGCCCTGCTAATTTACAAAAGGAAAAGGGTACAAATTATAAAATGGAAAAAAAGCAAGATTCTTCAGAAAAATGTACCCTGTGAAAGGCAACTACTTCTACATTTTGTGGTAAGACAGAAGTGGTGCAAAAATATTAGTCACTGGCTGTGAGTTGTTGTCAAACAGCCACCATTTTATGAATTATATCAGATCAAGTATCCCAGTCACTAATATATCTAGTTTGTCACATAGTCGCAGCTTTCTCAGGAAATACTCTGATTGTAGGTTAAATCAGTACTCCTATTCTTTACCAATATATATTTTCTGTTACTCCAACTGTTTTCAGGGGACAAGCTGGTAAGTTCCTCCTAGTACATGATCATTTTAATTGTACACAGCCAACGGACCACACTGGGACTCACTACCTGCAAAGGAGTCACAACTGCCGAAACATCATTTTAATGGCGAAAAACTGAGTCAGTTACACCTGAGGCAATTATAACATTTTTCTACAGAAAACAGCCCTTGCCAGGGCAGGCCATCAGTTCAACATCAAAAGTAATAAAGAGGGCTAAGACAGACATCCACTTAATTCTTCAACTCTGCAATAGCTTCTCATCCTTCCACGTTTACAGCAAAACAAGCTTCAATCACTCAGGGCAGTTGAGCTTAGGAAAAATCCATTCAAACAAGAAAAATATCAACAATCTCAGCCTTGTTACTAAGCTGCAGAGTCAACAGTTGGAGCAAATATTCTGTCAATTTCTTGTCTGATAACAACAACAACACATTCTGATTTGGACAATTGCAAAAACAATCTCATATCCCTCCTACCTTGTAAAAGTTGAAGGATATTTTATATGAAGATGTGCCAAACTGTTTCAGGCTTTCCAGCATACAACGTAGTACTATCAGTCATAGAATATCTACTATTAGTAGTATTAGTGATTCCAAACGTATGGGAAGTATATTAAAAATAGAGAAAAGGCTAGCGAAACTTTTATTATTTTATTCCCTTTTATTCCAAGGGAAAAATAAATAAATCATAACTCTTCAATGTCTGAATTGTTGGGTCAAAAAACAGCTGCAGAGGGAACTGACATCTAGACTCTTAAATCATGCAAGCAAGTAAAGTAAGCTGTAACATAAACTTGCACCATATCGGCTATTCTACAGAAATAGTACACATTTGCATAAATTTATTACCAGCCACGAGCAGGTAAAGAAGCTGCTACCACACGGGAGCCAATACATTTCAAGCTCGCATCAGTAGTCTCCATTGCAGAAGTGGTAAAAACTACCAGTTTGCTTACAGCTTCCTTTAAGAGGCTAGAGCTTAAGACTTGGCAAACCATCTTAACTAGCCAGTCTCAGCAGGCAGCTTAGATATTTTCATTCTATCTTAAATGTTGGCACCTGTTCCAGAAAACTGGCATCAAGTGTAACTATTAGCTACAGTCAGAATGACATTTCTGTCCCCCTTTGTCCCACAAACGCTTGGGCTTTGTTCTTTAAAAAAAGTGTGTGCCTGATATTAAACTATTGTGTAAAAATGGATTTCAGGTCTTCCCTCTGTGGTGTTAAAAGGTCTCCTAATGATGTTAAATTAGAAAATTGATGCTAGTAGGAAAGCCAGCGTGCCAGAGACCTCTAATCATTACACAACCTACTTCTGTGACTATAGTTGTAAAACCAACTGCCTCACTCAAACTTTTTAAAATTCGTTTTACCTCAGAAATGGGAACGTTATCTTCATGACTGGAAGAATCAGTGCACTACAGCACAACGACACACCAGCCCAGCACATATTAGCACCTACAGGTTCCGAATTCATTGCTGCCTCGAACGTGCCACAAGTATGTATGAAGCATTTCAGTAATTTCAGAGGAGTGCAAAGGTGATCAAGAGGCTAAACTTACTTCACTCAGAAGGAAAGCCAGTCTTGTGAGGCACTGTAGGAGTTGAAGAAATAGTTCTCTTACAGCTGACATAAATAGCATGCGTAAGCAGCATTTAGCATCATTAACAGGTGGTCATGGAACTAGCAGTTCTCCATTTCCACACTGAGGTGAGACACATAAAACTACAGAAACTACCAAGTAAGTAAAGACAGATAAAGGCACATGCATTAAAAATACCAGAAAATATGCCAGCACTCAGTTCTGGCACTGACATTCAGAGGATTAATTCAAGATTTTTTTTTTCCTTTTTTAAATCATCACATTCAGCACAAATTTATTTGGCTTTAAAAAAAGTTGCATTTTCAAGTTAGAACTCAACTGTTCTACAAGGTGGTGTGGCCTCTAACTGGCAAAAAATACCTATTTCCCTAGTTTAACTAATACTGAGTTACATGGGTATAAGCATGTCACTGTACACAGATGTATTTTATTCTGTTATCATTGTGTTTCCAGCTTCAGACATATTTTCCTCACATAGCCTGGGTAATGATGCTGCTTATATTCCAGCTCTGACAGGTAAGGATGTCACCAGCTGTTGGCTAAAACACTCTGCTCAGCCATCAGCAGGTAATAAGCCTTTCAGTTCATATCTTTAACTTGCCACTACATTTGACATGGTGAGAGTTTCTCCTCCCTCCAAAGTTTCAGAGAAATTGATGAGCAAGATGGACACAGTGCCTCTTCAAGTGCTACATTTCCAGTTCACTATATTCCATAGGTGTTAAATTACCTAAGAATGGTCTTTCTTACAAGCAACATCAGGAGAAGATAGACTGAATTTCTACTGAGTTTTATGCAGTTATCTATGCAAAAATTCAATTCCCCAAAGTAATAGAGAACATTTCTACAGTTGTGTAATGTTCTACCTTCCTTTTGAGAAAGTGATCTTTCCAGAAAGCCCTATGTCGCTCAGTTTTAATCAATTTTCATTAATAAATACAACCACTGATAAACATACTGCTCCACCACTTTCCAGAGCCACCCACCTCACTAATAATGGCTGTCTATTTAAAGATTTTCATGAAACTTGATTTGCTACGCTCCAATGACCACGCCTTCCAAAACTCAAGGGATTACCCACAAAGATTACTTACATGGCTCTATGCAAAAAGCCACTGCCTTAGAATGCCTAGAACCTATGGAAGACCCAATCGCTCCAACCCACCTCAGAGCAGATGTTGAGCCACATGTTCTCTTATTCACGACCATTACTCATTTTTATTTTAAGAGGCTAGCTTTAATAGCACTAAACCTCTTGAGGAGAAACTGCCATTTGTTTAACAAGTTACAATTTTTCATATCCACACAGTTTCTGTAAGAGTGTAGTAAAAGTACTGAAAATCAGATTGGCTTCCATTTCTGCTTGATTTTGGCATTCTAATTTTACATTAATGAACTGTCTGAAAGCAAATATTGCAGTGGTATAGGAGGTCGTAAACTCCAATGGCAACGAAGCTTAGCAACTGAAATGAGAAAAATTTTTCAAGTTATTCTACAAAAGCTCTAAGCAGTCTTTAATTTCAACATGAAATTTCTTCAGTGATTAAGTAGATGATGAACAGCTATTCTTTGAAATGCACCTAACCCACAAGGACAACTTGAAATTAACATTAACGTGAAGCGTCAGGTAAAGAATGTCCATCATCTTCTATACCAACAGTTATCAGCACTCTTTTTTTTAAGGTACTTTCAAAAAGGTCTCCTTAAAATCATGAAGTGAAGTATCATTTTAAAAAGGAGCCTCAGATAAAATACTTCATATCAAGTTGAGCAAAGACAGACATCAGATTTTAGTTTTATACTCCTGTTAAGTCTGTTTTGCCCATAGAATTTTGTCTGTAATACAATTAAGTGGTTTAACATACATTATTTTACAATTGCCATTTAGCCAAGAAGTGCAAGTCTGGTTAAAAAATGAAAAATATTTGTTAATTGTCTGCGTTATAGGTTTATAGCCAGCAGCATGCCAAAACAGAAAAAACCCTACAGACTGGACAAGCTGTTTTCTAAAGTACTTAGTTTCTAGTAGATATGCATTACCATTACATTACATTACCATTAGCATTATATTGAGATGTTTTCTAGCTCAACATAAAAAAGCCCCGTAAAAGCACAAGCGATTCAACTATCATTCGAGGAAAGACAGATTAAGTTAAGGGGCACCACACAAGGTAATAGTGTGTTTGTTTACACCAGGATGCCATGACTAGACTAAACTTGCCTCATGCTCTGAGGTGCCTAAATATTTAACTGACAGTGCCACTTTTAGGTAATTAAGTTAGTATTTTATTTTCCTGCTGTCTGTAGTCAACAGTTTCCTTCTCTGTCTTCAGTTCAGCACAAAAAATTCAAGTCATAAAATACTTTCATTCACATGTTTATGCTAAATGACATAAACCAGCAGGGTCAGCACTTGCATTCTGCTTTGCACAAAGGAATCAACATTGCTTATATATAGCTCAGTCAAAATAACTTTGAAATAACAATGTAGAAGACAGAAGGCCAACACATTTTTAGGGTCATAGGGCTCTAAGGCCCTCTCTTGAAGGTCACCTGAAAGGGACACTAGTGCACTGAATTCAAAATTAAGTAGCAGGCTATATTTAGAATGTTTTTAAAAGCCAGCAATCCTAAGATAATGTAATTTTTATTCAACTGCTAAATTTTCCTTAATTAGAAAAGGGTAAAAAAAAGTCACACATACCATCACTCATATACCTTTAATACATGAATTTGAAGTGAGGGTGAGGTAAGGACAAAGTGAATGCTTTCACGTACCATCAAAAGCCTTAAAGTTAAGCATGTTTGAGGAAATACCAATTTTCAGTTTCTCCAATAAAACAGATATATGCTTCCCCCCCCCACAAAAGATAACCTCTTTGAACATTCACACTCTGTAAGAAGTTTTCCTTCTAATTATACATTTCAAATGCTTCTATTCTCAATTACGAGCTGACTTTAAAATGGTGGATTTAACTCACTGCTGCAAAACAGCAGAGGCACATGTGTGGACCATGTAGCACCAACTGATCTCATCCAAATACAAAGTCCAAAATAAATATCATCTAAAGGAATTCAGGATCATCATGTAAGTATGAAAGCACCTTTTAACATATCATGTTTGCATTAGTAAAGTTACAGCCTGTTTCAGTGTATTTTATATGCCCAGTTTCAGCAAAAAGTAAATTAAAACCTCTGGGGAAATGCATGCAAATTATGATTATGCAGATTGAGGAAAACGGTCTTTAAAAGTCTAACAGCATTAAGCGTGCCAACTTTCCGCGGCATATGCCGCTGTGCAAACATCGTACTTTATCTACACTACATACTTCAGTAAACTCTCATTTTTTGTTTGCAGAAGACTACCTGCAGTCTTCTAAAACACAGAAAAATCATCAGATATCGAACAGACTATCAAAATCCTGCTAGCTGAGGAAGAACTTGCATATATTTCCTGCAGTTTGCATGGTTGCGAAGGTACAGCTGACAATAATAATTTAATTGTATAAAAACTGAAAGACAAACCTGGACCTGCTGAAAAGCCTTCAGTCTCTTCTTGAATCTAGAAGGTAAAACAAAATCACATCCTCGAGCTAGCAATGCCAACTCCTTTCTTAGATCAGGATCTTGCCGCAAAGAAATCTCCTTTATCCTCATGCTTTCGGATTTCATATAATGTCTGTGTGCCAGTCCAGGCACTTGAGTCCCAGTAAATAGCAGAGCTGTTGTATTATCACACAGTGCCACTTAAAGCAGCAGCTGCGCCTGAGTTCTCTGATATTATAAGAGAGTCAGCTCAACTTTGCCTGCTCCATACATTAAAGGCAACTTGGCTGGAATTGCAAAAACAGATTGGAAAGTCACTTTGGGGGCCTGCCCTTTCGTACATGCATTCCAAAGTCTAAATGGGACAGTATGGAAAAAAACAAACTTGTTTGGAGGAGCATCTATAAAAGCAGCTTCCAATTTAAAAAAAGCAAGCCTTAGAGGAATGCAGAGAGGCCAGCCGTGGTCATTTTGTAGCTTCCTCCTCCTCCCCTCCCCCTCAGTTTTTCCTTCTGTCACAAAACACTCACTGTCTAGCTTCAATGAAGTACCTCACCGAAGGATAAGGCTTATTACACAGCAATTAAATTCCTTTTAACTCTTCAGTCCTTTAGCAGGAACCTATTACCCTGGGAAAATGAAGGCAATGGCAGGAAAACCTGCAGACAGACTTTTAGAGTGTCTCAGTTTCATTAAATAGATTTTTTTTTTTTAACACTCATCTAGATCCAAGTTACTGTATTACAAGAATCTAATCATTCAAACACTAAGGCAGAAAGCAGTAGCAGAAGAAATGAGGCAAATGTTACCACAATGAAATGCTGCTTTAAATCAGGGTTTACAGAAAAGCTACCTTAGAAATAACAATGATGTAACAAAATCTGAAAAAAGTTGACAGAATACTTTTTTTTTTTGCTTAAATAGGAGTTTTATAAACATTAACATCCACATACTAGACTGCATACCTGTCACATTTCAGTAGCACTAAAGTTATATTCAGCTAACACTCTATTTTCAGTTTATTGAATTTCAAATACATTTTATAGGAGGGGCGAGGCCATGTTTTAGTCCACAGCAATCTTCTTCCCAGAAACAGAAATCTGATGGGCTTTTGTGGAAATTAAAGTGACCTTCAGCCCTTCCTCCTTTATGGTTTTAGGTACATTAATTGACAACTGGTGAAGTTTTCACATTTTAAGTGGGAATACCTTTACATAGCAATCTTTAGGAAATGCTACTATTTTGATGAAGTTTTTTTTCAAATATCACCATTACAGCTATGGATATGGCAACTCTTGCTATTCTAGTTGAAGCTGTGAACACTCTTACCGACATTTTAGAGAATTTGGGGGTGCTATCTTGTCCATTTACTTTTCTGTACCTTGTCATGCACAAGTTTAGTTACTAACAGCATGAAAGGGAAGATCTGGCCAGTCTTACTGTCTTTTCATTCATCATGCTTTAAATAAGGCCACTTTCTTGATTACAAGATGTACACAGCCCAAGAAACACTAAAACAACTCTTTCACCACTAAGTCTGAGATTTCTCTTACTGGACTGCATCTTTTTATCCCCATGCTGTAGTATCTATATCTTTAGCCCTATTCATCCATTCATAGCCATGCTATCATGTAACAATATATTAAAACCCAACAGTAAATATCCCCATAAGATTAAAAAGAAAAGGAAACTATGAAAAGGTACTAGTGCAACATGATTTGTCTTAATTGGATCCTTTTTAGTTTAATCACACACTGTTTGAAAGTAAATGATGACAAAAAGCCTGTTTTCTTGTTTCTAATTTAATATCCAGTTTTCCCCACCTGCTTCTTCATTGCAACTTGTGAAGGTATTTCTTTCTTTCAGAAGTGGGAGAACAAGAAAGGAATTGACAAGCAAGAGTCAGACATTGTGGTTGGCATGATCGGACTACCAAACTGCATTGAGCAAAACTGGCTGTCACTAGCTGTCTTTTAGGAAGATCAAATCAACTAACCTGTGATAACACTTGGGCCACAGGGAAGCCTGTGGGGAGCTGGGCGTGCAGCATACAACAGCAGCATGCCTGGAACTTGAGATGAAGGACTGAGGTGTTAGAGTAGGAGAAGAATCCTACTCTGACAACAGATACCCGTTCCAGACCAAGATGTTTGGGGAAGGTCAGGAATATTGTATTGAAAGGCAGACTGCATTTCAGGTTAGGCAAAATAGGCCTTAAAGTAAGGAAAGGTACCTTCTCACCTAAATTGCATTCTATTTTCACCCCTTTTCACCAAGTGACACGCTCCCATTCACTACTACATTCACAGTCTTGTTTGAGGTGGCTGTAGTATGTCATTAAGATGACTGACTGCCACATGGAGAGCCAACCTAAAAGACTGGAGTTCCAGTTCACCTGAACCTGCAGAAGGAAAGAAAGAAATCAGTGTTCTGAACTCCATTTTGGAAATAGTTGCCAATTTCCCTCCTTTTTTCAAATGGAGCTTGGAGTCAGTCACCACTTAACCAGCATATTATGTTCAGTAGTTTGAATATTCTGTATTTCCTTGTCATAATACTTAGCTGCCTTAGGTAGATGTTAAGTCAATCCCATTATTATCGTACTGTTGTTTTAGCACTATTATCACTAGTCTAGTTTCAAACCTAGTGGTCATTTACATACCTGTGTGAAAAGTTCACAGGTTACAATATATCAAGAATCTAGATGCAGTTGAGCATTTAGTTGCAATATATTGTGAAAGGTAAGTACACTGGCAGCTATTAATCACCTCCTTTTCACCATCTGAACAGAAAAGCTGTTTGTATTGCCACATTTAAGGAGGTAGAAGGATTTGTAAAGCACTGTGGTCAAGAAACCCCTAAGATCTGTTTTAACCTTTTCAGTCACAAATTAGCCACAGGGGAACGGGAAAGTCAGCTTCCACCCAGACTGAACGAGGAGTGTTCAGGTATAGTGTTACATTTATTCTAAATCTGAATTCTGTCCAGTGAAAGCTACAGCAAAATCCTTTCCTGGGTGAAGGGCTGGATGCCAGCCACGAAGTTCTTCACGTATCCTGGCAGCTTATTATTAGCTAGATAAACAGAGGGGAAGATGCATGCTCAGAGCTTCCTTCCAAAGCTAAAGATACACACTATGAATGGATCTGACTCAAGGGACTGTGGCTAAAGAGTTTACCACTTCAGAGCTCTGAACATACACAACAGCAATGTAATATTTATGAGGCTTTAACACAAAAGTATTTAAGTGAGACAAAGATGAGGACCACTAATATTTTGGGTAACGCGGAGGAAATAGAAACCTGAAGAATACCTCAAAAAAACCTCAAGCATTTGCCTACAAAAATGCAATTTCTTGTCAGAAGCATACACTGACAGTATATTTGAAGTCTTAAGAGATTATGGGAAACTGACCAAGCCTTTGAAAAAAGCATCCAAGTTAAATATGTAATAAGATGTATTCAGCCACACAAAACCTTTAGTTGCCAGAGTCCAGTCTTCAACCCAGTAACACGTGAACCAAGATGACAGAAACCCTGTTTGGCCTTTGAAGACAGTTTAAATAAGGCTGAATGAGCAAGCCCAATGGCAACAGTGTGCAACCTAACAGAATTCCTCAGCCTGCAATGCTGGCAGAAATTAGAGTGGCTCCTGGGTTAACTGTAGAAAGAGAACTATCATATCTCCACAACAGCCAACAAAAGGGTTGTGCAACTAGAGTAACCCTTTCTAAAAGAAACTGATTAGCGAGGGGCAGAAAAGAACAGTTAAGAGAAGATAACTAAGGCAAGGTAGCATCTTTATCAATATAGAAAAAAGATGAAACAGCATGACTAACAGTACTAAAGATGTATTTCAGGTGTTTAAAGTGGAAACAAGGCACTATTAGTACAAGCAAATAGGTCAGGAAGATATATATATATATAAAGAGAAGTCAAGGAGCTAACAATGTTAAGTAAAACACAGCTACTATGAGGCAGGAAGGACAAAGAAGAAATTACATAAATATACAAGACGACAGACAAATGAAAGCAGCAATTCTTTGCTAGATTGGGAAAACAGGCAAACAATACAAAAAGCCCTGAAATGCTGGGTTAATTTTTCTCCTTAGCCTTCACACAGGATTGTGACTAGAGTATCACCATTATTTAATATTATCAAGAGTTATTTCTAGATCAGATAGTCCATATGTAGCTTTTGATCTACCAAAAGATGCTGGAACTAGATACACCCCATTTGCATAATAGTTAGACATTTGATAGATAATTATTTGGTTTCCAACTCAAACCAAAGCTCCACCGTCAGACTGAACTTTTAACAAATCTAACCCAATTTCTGCAAAACATATCACATAATAGTAGATGCAGACAACACGACATTTCAGTAAACAAAATGCTCCTTGAGTAGATGCATTATTTACACTAGCCTGCAGATCTTTAATCCTGCAGACCAGTGGCAGCCTGTGGATCATTGTTGTAACAGTAGTTCAAAATACTGAGTAAAAACTAAGGGGAAAGATCAGAAGGCAACGCCCATCTCAGCCAGATTTGATTTTATGACCTACAAAGTGAGAAAACACAACTTCGCCAGGCTTAAGTACTATCTGCAGTACCTTTCTGCTTAACACTATATATAGCAGCGTCCAGTGTTGTCATAGTCTAAATAAATGAATGAAGAATGATAGTGCTTCTCTTTGGAAGGAATTCTAAAACTTCCACTCAAGTCTTCAAAAAGGCGCTTGCAGGGGAAACCTCTTTATAGCAATGGACTAAGGCCTCAGTTGTCCAAGTGTGTTATTTTACATTATTATGAACAATAAACAAAACATTCCCTTCTCAGGAGACTACAGTACGTAGCAAGATTTACTGACCCTGAATTTTAGTAGAGCAGGTACTATAAAACATGAAATGTCTAGAGAATGGGAAAATACAAGAATAAGTACGAAGTGGCAAAGAACATTCTGCTTTTTATCCATATAACTGCCTAAGCAATTAAGAATATTAACATCCACTGACAAGATGACCCACTCGGGGGTGGGGGGGAACCCACTGATACCGATTTTTCAATATTGAATTCACAAATATCGATTTTTATTTTCATTTGCCAAACCCCCTGACTCTATCCTGAAATAAGGATGCACAAGGTTGAAACCTATCCATCCTCATACTGATGGATAAGGAAAAGGATTTAATGGGATCCCAAATTTTCCCAGTTCTTCAGACACTTATCTAACTTGCTTCTTGCTAGTAACTTCCCATTTCTTACTGCTCTGTATGGGCAGAGAGTAAGAGGACAGTGCACTTGTGAGCTGAACAGAATAACAAAGTATTATTACCCATCCCTAAGTCTCCTTTGGATGACAGTCACCCCTTTTCAGCAGTACACTGACAAAACCAAGGGGAGACAAAGCCTACAATGTCTAGATGACAGAAGGAATCAAGTTATTATGCTCATACCCAACTACCAGCTACCCAAACTGATTGCTTTAACATTATTGATAGTGTTTTGAGTATGGTGTGCTACACCAGTGAACTGCTAGATGTTGTCACCATGTAGTTAAGAAATCTACCTGCACAGGGAGAAACTGATCCTTTGGCCTTGGAAGGAAGTTCATGTGAATCTGGGTCTAGCTGCATATTTTTTCTTCTTGGAGGATGCAATGCCTCCCCCATAGAACATGCAGACAATTAGAAAACATGGAAGTCTTGCATGTGCGTGCCTTCTCCAATGATTATTTAGATTTTCCAGTATGCTTGGATTAGACAGAGCAATGCCTGGAGGTTCTTTCCACAGTTGCTGGGAGAATCCAGAATTTTTAGGAGGCAAGACAGTGAATAAAAAGACACCAGTTAGATGTGAGATATATGGTCATGTTGGTAGCCCAGGAAGGATGGCCTGATCAGATTCTCTGCGCATTACCAAAAGAATGGCATGTATGTACACCACGCCATGGGCTGTTATCAGATTATAAGCAAGATAAGATATATGTCACCTTGCTATGATTACACTGCCTGGACTCCAAAGACATAGCATGGGCCTTTTTAGATTGCTAACTGCATCTGGCAGACTAACTTCAGCAAGCGTCAACACTAGACACTATAAAACTGAAGCCTGACAGTTAATGGATAGTTTATATTCTTTTCAGAACAATTCTCATGTTCCCTGCCATTTTAGGAAAACATTATCAGTTTACATTTTATTTATCTGTGTATAGCATAAACAGAGTTTTAATGAAACAAGTTGTTGGAATGGTGCTCTACACATGGCACCTATTTACTCTTCAGGACCTTCAGATGACTCTATTCATCAGATCATGAAAATCAGGTACACCCGATAGCTGCTGAGGTGGCTATTAAACAGAGAAAGACATAAGCAAAATATCTAATATGGATTATACAAATTAAAGTCACAGTTGCTCTAATAGGATGCTGGGTTTTTACATTTTAGATGAACCATAATGCTACAGAGTATTCACAGAGGACAACATACACATTTGTAACTTTACCAAGGTAAGCCTCTGAAAAGCACAATAGGTTGAAATGAAGAATCAGTTCAGGCTAATTCGGAACGCCACTGCAATTTTCCTACAGGAGATGGCAGCTTTTATAAAGGAGTCTAATGTTATGCATTATGCAACTTTTCAAAGCCACACAGGCCAGTCTGGATATTTAGTCATTTCTAGATTGGTGGGTTTTAGCTTGTGTCACCTTAATTTAAAAGTTGACAGAGCAATCTGGTATAAAGAACACATACGACAATGTTTTATAACTGTCCAGCAACTTAAACATTGCACCAGCTGTTCAATACTTCATCATTTTGACATGAACTGAATTTTCAATTAATACTTTCAAAAACAAATTTATATCTTGGAATTTCTTAATTTCCAAAACTAGAATGATTGGTATATGAAAGTACGACCACTACTTCAATTCCAGCATCACAGGCTAACATGACATGTAATTTAGCCCCTGAAATCACAAGACAATAATTGAGTCAGTGACAGCTGCAGGACAGCTTCTCGCTTATGCTTTCACTTGAGACTTCCCTCCCCAAAGATCTTAAAGCAAAACCATCAAACTGGGAAGCTTAAGATACAGACCTTGTTCTACAAGTCAGTCAGTAAGATTGCAAATTGTAATTTACCAACCAACAATGGTATTTCTGGTAGAACTCCTACAGAGACTTACTCTTGAACTAACACTACTGTGGTGATGAAATCATTGCCGATATAGGAAATAGAAAGGCAACAGAAACTATACTGGTTTGTACAGAGCTGAATGAAAAGTCATGAACTTCCAAACTTGCAAGCAGGGTACAGTGGCAAAGGACAAAGCAAAGAAAAAAGGCAGAGGAAAGCAGCTGGTCACTGGTAACCAACTGAACTTTAGCTTCCAATATAACTAAAGGGGTAACCATTACACATCAAGAAATGAGACTTAAGTAATAAGACAGCTTACAGAGGTATAACACCACAAATACATTGCCAGAACAGCAACAGTACTCTTGACTAGCAATTTCCTCCATTCTCCATCACTGAAAGTCTTGATGTGAAGTCTAAATATTTTTCAAACATTCTAGAAGATCTTTCTAAAATACCAAGCTTAAACATGTGCCTTAATATATATTGATATGTTACTTAATATACATGATAAATAAGCAAGCAGTCAAAATTTTAGGAGGTATTCTTCAGTGTGTTAACAACAAGACAAACAAAAGATCCCCAATTTTGTTAAAATCTTAAGTTACAACAGAAGACTTAAAACATATTTGCTGTAAATTATGACTATTCATGAAGACTAGTAGTTGACAGAAGACAAATCAGGACCATTAAGGGCTTTCAACACTACTTAATTTCAAATAGTTTGCTTTATTTCTTAGTCAATAAAGCGTGCCACAAAGATGAAGATTATTTACGATATATCAGTGATGATCATATCTAGTACAAATGTTTACAAAATCTAGAATATTAACTTTACCAACACACATCTAGCTTCTAAAAGAATAAAACTGTTCAGAAACTGTTCTCCTTGTTCTGCTGAATTCTAAAAGCAGATCAAGTCAAGCCATTTCATAAGTTCTACAAGCCTTGTTTTGTCAAGAAGGTCCAATCAAATGTTGTTCATCGTGGGCACATTTTCAAGTCCATTTTATAGATATTTTCCAATGTTTCCCTTGTCATGCACTCATAAGGTCTTTCCCTGCATTCTCCTTGCATATAGAATTCTACAAATGTTTTGAAATTCTCCTTGTAGTCTTCCAACCCATCTCAGTTGTTGCCTGAATTTAGCCAAAATTTCTAGAAGATCTGCATTCAACAAATATGTGAAGCTAGTTCCATATGAAATGAAACCTTGTGCGTACTGCTTAGTTATTTAGGCACTTGTCCCAACAGCCCTAAGAGCCCATTATCCCTGCAAGTACATGCGGTCAAGAAATGGTACGTGGGTGGCTGAACAGTTTCTAGCTATTTTTTGTATAGAATAGTGATTGCTATGCAAAAGGGGCACATCTAACATGAAGTACCAGAGCATACTTTTTAAAACATCTCTTGATCACTCGTTAGCTTTCTATGGACCTGTTTTAAATTGTATCTGTTGTTCGCAGAATACAAACTAATCTTGCCTACCAAGACATTAGTACCATCTGGTTAACTTGAAGACAAGAACTCCACACTAATCCAACCCACCACAAAGGAGTTATTTACATATTATGCCACAATTAGAACATTAAATTTAGTAACCATTTGTTGTGGACTGCAGAAAACAAGAGTGCTTAACTGGTATCTTCTCGAATCAACGCAGCTACTTAAGTTGCCTAACTTTCATTGAATTTTAAGACAGTTGTGTGTGCAAAGCCTCTAAATTTGCAAGACTCATCTATATGATATTACCGTTGGTATTTTGTAGATTTTTCTCATAACATTGCATGCTGAAAAATTCTGTGCAGTCATTGACTAGGTCCAGCAGTGGACAAACTAGTTCACTGGATAAACTGCATTAATTGTTTTGTACTGAAGTACGTCCACACATACTTTTGGCCTCAAGCTTATTTCTTGCTGACAGAGTAAGTGTAGGGCATATGGAGAGGTTCTCAAAAATACGAGACAGGTTCTCAAACATCACTGAGGGAAAAAAAAGGAAGCTATCTCCTCTATATCAATATCTAATTTCCTCCCAGACTGACCACCTGTTAAAAGAATGAACTGTTTAAATGACTGGTGTAAAGCTATAATTAAGCTTTAAAAACATTTAAGACTGGGCAGAGAGAAGCAACTGGAAGTAATGATCTCATACAGCTATGAACTTTTTTTTTGTTTGCTTTTAAATGACTTTTACTCACATAGGAAAGAGTGCCAGTGATTAATAAATTTCATCCAAATATTTGATTTTATCCTGTGTCAGAATTCAGGTGGATTTTAAATTTGAAGAAAGCCACATATAATTCTGAATTTGATTTTTCAGCACTAGAAATGCCAAAACCTCTTAAGACTGGATGCAGCATATAAGAAATATTTATGAGTTTCCAGTAGGACAGAAATAACTTGTCTTTCAAGTGCAACTGCCACTCTGAAAGAGGACAAAAGATCACTATTTCTTCTAACAAAGCACAATGTGTAAACAGAATTAACACTACTGCTAAGAAAAGTGTAACATTTACATCCCAGGGTACAAGATGCAGTTAGAATAAAGAGCACTACCAAAAAGCTACAACTGTGAATAACTTTCAGTTTCTTATTTATACATAAAATGAATAGCTAGTTCTCTAATCAGGATAACGATTCTTCTATTCCAAGCTATTGAGTATAGCAAAGCCTAAGAAGAATTACACAACATACTACCAGTGCTGCTTCTGCTGACTATTATTATTTCACCACACTTGAAACTAATAATGATTTTCTAGGAACACCTATAGCTGCACTCTTTCCAGACCTTAGTATGAACCTCTGACTGTCCTTCCTTTGTTGGCAGCATAGAATGACCTTTATTGTGAACACATTAGTGCTGACTTCTGTCATAGTACCCTGTTATCATCATAGAAGTACATTGGTTTGATACCAGGTTATTTACAGTCTGCCTTTAAGTCACGGGCTTTAGTTGGAAGCCAAGTCCACCATCCTCCCCACTTAGTGATGGGACACGGCACTATGAACACTAGCTTTGCATAATACAGAGTTAGGGAGTGTATGTGTAGACCACACTCAGTCCTGCACAGCGTAACCTGGTGTGCAGTGCAATGCTGATACAGCTTACATAACCCAGACTTCGTAGTTAACATTGCTTCTAGAATTAAGGTATACCAGGTAGCAACTCAGATGCAGACAACATGTAAGACTAGGCACTTGAAAGGGTCAAGGCCAACATCAAAGCTTAATAACTACTTTTCACTTCAGAAAAGCTGGCAGGATTCAAACGCTGTCATTCCTCTTACTTCTCTGATGTTTTATGAACATAATTTCTCTCCTTGCTAGTAGAAGGTGGTGTTCCACCCCCCCACACACCGCCCAAAAAAACCCAACAAAACAGCTCACAGCACACCTTCAGAATATGGAGATAGTCCACCACTGGTCTAAAGGATGCAGGTTTAAGCCTAGCTACCCTTTAATTCAAGTCATCAGAAGAATTCATTTGTTCCAATAAGCAACTGTTAAGTGTTATTATGCTCAAACTTCTGTCAATGTTACAAGGTTTCATTCCAGTCACCCTTTAAACTAACATGGATTCTAGTATTACCACTCCATTTGAATCCACTAACTGGTAACAAAAATTTGGCAAGAACGGTAGTGATGAAAAAAGCTATGCAGCAATACAGCAAAGTACTAAAAATTACAAATTACAGAAATACAGGACAATGAGCTTTAGTAATTTTCATGGGATAACAAGCAGGAACAGTATGCTTATCAAGTAAAAGATATACAGAGACTAATCCAAGAAGTACCTTTATATCAAAGGTTGACCCTGCAGAGAAACGGAAAATAACCTTGAAGTACTTCAGATCATATCACATTCTCTCTGTGCCACCACCCCCCAAGATGCCCATAGGGAATTCTGTGAATTGTTTCCCCAGATGCCTTGCACACCAGCTGGGTAGGATTAAACATCTTGCCTGCGGCATCTTTTAGGCCTTGAGGCCTGGCATTTTTGACAGTGTGATGAACAGTGTACAATTGTGTATGCCCCACATGTTTAAGATAATCTACAGTGCCAGAAACACTGTTAAATCCATGGACAGTAGTGATAAGGGTTAGAAGAAGGCTGTGACAGCTATTCCTCAAGTTTGAAAGTTACAGCTCTAGAATTTCCTTTCTTTACAAGAATATACTCAGAAAATATTCAAGACCTAAATGCCGAGATTTTTCTATGCCTCTGATTTTCTGTTATTTTAATACATTTATTATAGATACAAATCACAAGCCTACTTGCAGAATACTGAGCACTAGCAAGAACTTCGCACCATGTAATGAAGACCAGAACTTTGCAATTACAGTGTTCGTACGATGGAGGCACTGACCGCACTCTGAATGACACCATGCAAGTGATGGGGAAGTACCTGCCTTAAAAGAAAAAAAAAACCCCAACTCCTAAACAAACACTTTTGTTTTCACTTGCACTAAAACACACCATAAGAGGAATTTTCATGCTAGAGTTCTGCCTAGATTTCAAAACGTGCATGTGGATTAAGCCAGCAGCTTGTTCTGAATTAGTGTTTTTCCAGAACCTGGCTTTAAGTGCCCTGTCCAGATGAGCAAATTCCTGTGTGAAGTGCTTCACTTTTTTGTTCATCTTTAACCTAAAGACCATGTAGGCGCTTTCATTATCTGAGAAAGTACTCTGGACTCGCTGATCAGTGGAGGGCTTCAACTATCTTGAAAGACAGCAAATTCTCCTCTGACAAGACATTAGTGTTTCAGCAAAAGCACGTGGTGCAACTTCTGGATTTTGGATAAAAATATAACCCTCAAACTTCACTTACAAGCTAATGTCTGAAAAAGAGAAAAGATCACCTCGAATACAAGAGCTGTCAGCTACAGCACTTTTAATGCCATTTAACAGTTGCCATCAGAACATCAACTTGTTTTGCTCATATGCTACTGTTTGTGGTGTTAAAGATTAAATATCCAAGTAGTTTCAAGACTGGTCTTCCAAGAATGCTTCCCATTCTGCAAAATATGTTTTTCTAACAAGTACAGAAACCTGTAACATGAAAACATGGTTTCCTACACATTCATACTACCTAGTAATAACCTGAGGATGAGAGTTTTCTGTTACCAGCTTTATTGTCTGGTGTCCTTCAAAAGAGTTGCAGGAACATTTTAAGAAACAGGAAAAGGTGTACAGCAACCTTACCCATAACCAAATGTAGCGATTCAGCTCCGTGATACTGAAAATATGTCCTGCCAGAATGAGTTTATTGCTTGTACGCTGCATTATGAGAATTCCTGCACACAGTGAGAAAAAGTTTAATAAGAAGATGCCTAAGTTGACTTACATAGTTGTAAAAGAAATAATTCTCCAGCTCTTTATGGCTGGATGTAAAAGCCCTTTCCTAGTATCACCCTGAGGCACACAGTTAAGCACATTAACTTTTACCATTTTCTAGGTTTGCTATTTAGAATTTAAATCTGTATTACAGTGCAAGCTTTCTTTTTTAATAAGCTATCTGAAACATTTTCTTCCACTTACAGAAACGAGTCAAGGGCCTCAAACTTACTTAAACTGAAATGAGGTAGGTAAATCTGTTGTGGCTCAATTTGTGAGCCATGGTTAAGTGCACAAAACCAGATGCATTACTTTTGACACTGCAGCGGGTAGTTTATGGATGTACGAGAAGGAAAAGGGTTATATTTTGCTTTCTGTGAGAAAATACATTGTCATGGCAGAACATGCAATTATGCAACTCTTGGTGGTATTTTAAGAGCTAATGTCTGCTCTAAATGTAATTTACACTTCTTAAGATTAGGAAACTTTTGGATGAAGCTTCAGGTCAGCTGAATAATAAAGCCATAGATATATTTATTACTGCTTGGGAACTTCCCCCTGAAAGTCTCTTGAAACAAACAAACAAAACCCACCCAAACAAAAAACCCCACCACAAACCAAAAAACCCCAACAACCTAAGCCTCTAGGTTCTCTCTCAGCACTATACAAACAATTCCAATTAAGTAAAGAATGTTACTCTTCATTAATCTCTTCTAGTTCTTCTTTAAGGGATCTACTTAAAGCGATCAACCAAGACACACAAAGAGAAATTACAGTACTCAAGTCGGCGATCAAGTACATCAAGTAACAGTGGCTTCTAATGGAAACTCTCCCTTTGCTTGCTTTTATCCAATACAAGAATAAACTGAGCATCTGCTAACTTTCTCCATTTCACTAGAACAGGAAATATAATGGTGTGAACATAAAGAAAAAAGTAAATCAATATATCCGTGTCATGCCCTGCTCTCTAGCTAGTGATTACATGTAAAATTCTAGTCCCTATTATTTTAAAATCAATCTAGACAAACTTCAGACTGGAAATCTGATGTCTTGAAACTAAGAAGTGAGGACTCCAAGTTGTCAAGCTAGATTTGGAAACTAATATTTATGAAGTTAAGGCAACACTTCAGATTAAATGTTTTAGTGCAAAACAGTAGTCACATCATTACCCCTGTGGGTTGAAAGGTACATATATACATTCAATAGACACCAATAACAGACAAGAAGTAACCAATTCTCTTAAACATCCTCAGCTCTAACCTCTCTACCCTTACCAACCTGAGAAGGCTTCCCTGGGACACCAGGAGGTTTGGCCAGCATATTGAGTTAGACACCGAAGTATGTAGAGTGATTGGGAGCAATAACTGCTTACAAACTTACCAGTGTTATTAAACAATATGATTTTACAGTCCTGTAGCAGAAACAGCACATCTCTTAACAACTCCTTTGATATAAGGCAGATCATATATGCAATGCTTAGTTTTGTCGGACACCACATCATTTTCTATGCAGTTTTGGTTTTACCAATTATGAAAAGTGCTAGAAATTAGATTGAACTGAACAGCAAGTTTAAAAAAAAACTCAGGTTGGGGGCAGGGGTGTCATTCTTGCATAGAGGGCATTGTCTATTATAAATCAAGACCTTCTTAGAAAGGAAGCATTGAGTGTACCATGCAGTACCAAAACAATTACTTTGTTAACATGCAGATTCAGTGGAGCCAAAATTGAGTCTTGTACTAACAATAGTGCCTGGTATCATTAGACAAGGGAATATTTTCAGTCAGGGCAGTATGTTACAAAAATAACACTGCAAACAAACACAGGGACTTAGGTTTATCCACAATTAGATTGCATTTAACAGTAGAAGGGCCTGTTACTGAAAGGGTGGCATCTGAAGCATCTACACCTGGTTTGTGTTACCCCTGGGTAAAAGTAAGTTAAACAAGAGGTATCTAGCAACTGCGTTCTATTTAGTAAACTAAATAGCCTTTGTGAACTACCACATCTGACAGAATGCTAGATTTTTTTTCTTTTGATATGAAGCGTGAGATGTATTTCACAAATGACACCTGGTTAGTCATGGCTATCTGACCTATCCAAGTTTTGGCTTTTACAATTATTTCTCATTCATTCTTTGACTCTAAATATGGGTCCTCCCCCACCCTGGACGCTGCTCAGTGGACACAAGGACATTACTGAAAGCAACTTTTTTATTATAAGGCTACTTCTAGCTTTTCCACCACTTCTAGTTTGTTCATGCCTGTTAAGAAATGCAAGAATACAGATACCAGCCCTAACCTCCTTACGCAGGAGAGGCAATACCTCAGAAAGCAAGAATCACGTTTTGACTTTTCCTGATCTATGTCGCACCCACTGAAGCAAAAATTCATTGCAACACAGATCAGTATTGCACGATGTTTGAAATTATAGCTCAAAACCAGGGTAGATACACCAAAATTATCAGCTGTACTGGATATGGAATTTTTCAGATGCCTTCCCCTCTGCAGTTTTAAAGAACAAGGGCAATATTGCTCTTGATAGAAAAATTATTGGAAACAGAAGAATATTCATTTTTCATTTTGCATCATGCATGTATGGCTTATAAAATGACACAGAGCTGCGAGGAAGTTTTGGAAGTTTAGGTCACCTAGCCATTAGCACTAATGACACACAAACATTGACATTTTATGTTCAGTGCTGCTGCTTCACTCCACTCCTGACACCTCTTGTGGGGAAAGTAATTACCTGCATGATTTGCCAATACCACAAACACAAAACTCACTTCCATTTAAACAAATAGGTCTAATAAGTAAGAAACAAACTTACTACTCTGGTTCCTGAGGATCGACGTGTTGCTCTAACATTAGAAGTGTTCCTTGAGCTGGCTGGAGTTGCCAATGGAAGAGTAGTAGAAAGTTGAGGCGGATTGAAAGAC
Source organism: Morus bassanus (assembly GCA_031468815.1). NCBI lineage: Eukaryota > Metazoa > Chordata > Aves > Suliformes > Sulidae > Morus > Morus bassanus. The sequence continues at coordinate 76,449,402 of CM062568.1, forward strand.
ATCAAAGGCACTCTGGTATCTCCTAATATGCATTGCTTGGAACTGGAATTTTTATTAGCGAACCTCTCATTTTTACTGTTTCCTGAATCTCCACTACCAATCTCCGTCTTCTCCTCGTTCTTGATTCTTCTCAAGCAGTCCTTTAGTGTCAGCTGAGTTGCAGGCTGACTCAGCCAGCACAGAAAGAGTTCATCCACCTTCATTTTCAGTACAGGCTGCAGAACTTTCCCAGGTGACATTTTCTACCAGTTTCCCTTTTTTGTTGGATCAAATTCAAAATAAAGGTTTGACAATCATCTGCTTATTGCACTTGACTTTCAGTGTTTCACAGGCTCCAGGGTTTCCTGTTAAGAAATATACTATTATTTAATCTTACAGTTTTAACAAAGTGTTGATATTTATTCCCTTAAGATACCAACAGGTGTTCTGAGATACAAAATGTTGTCATAGTCACATGTTAGCATGTAAGTGTAAGCCATTAATCAGCCAGAGTCAAACCCAGAGGATAATTACTTTTAAAATCATCCTGCGTAAGTGATGGAGACTGGAGAGAAAGAAACTGCACTCAGACCTTTGCAAAAGAGCTATCTAACAAATGTTCTCCAAGAACATGGATTAAAATACACATTTATTATGACAAATAGCCTTGAAAAGACTTCTAATTGAACCTGCTAAGAACTGAACGTCTAAGCAGTTTATGCAAAGCCTTAGTGGTAGTACACTTAAGATTTAAGAAGCAAGCCTTTCAGTCAAGACATTTAGAGCTAAGACCAAAGGCTCGACTTTCATTCTGAAGTCTGTGCTTCCGATTTAAAATCTTGCATTGCTTATTGCAGCGCAGGATGCATTCCTGTATGAGCGATGCCCAGCTGAATTCCCAAAGATCCTTCCTCGGGATTTGATTTGACTGCCCACTAGGTACCACACAATCATTTGGTGTTTTAAGAACTGATCTATTTGATGTTCACTTTTACAGTTTTTTTAAAGCCAGTGTGAAACACAACGTGATTCAAGAACTGGGATAGTATGATTTGAGTTTCAGTTGCTCACCTAAAACAAAGAAAATATATATTTTTGTTTTTAAGAGAGCCGGAGGACTGGAGCTAAATACTGAGAACGGAACCCAAGTTACCATCATCATCTCCGCAGTCAAATTACTCAGTGATCTGGTACAGTTTAACTAAACCCTGTGCTTCTTCCCCCCATTTGTTTTTTAAAGCTTTTAGCAATATTTCTCCATATGTAGAAGATACACAAATACTTTGCCAAAGAGCACTTGAATTTGGAAACGCACAACACCTAGCAAACGAACGTACTATTACAAACCAAAGCTCAGTCTTCATCCCATGGCAGAACCACAAACCTTATCGTACCGCACTAGTTAAGTTTTTTTAAACCTTTATGCTTAATAACTTAACAGCCAAGCGATGCCATCGCTGGAACTGAAGGTGACGTTGCTCCGCTGGTTTTGCGGCTCGAGGCTCTCGCAGCCCCCACCGCTGCGCCAGCGAGCCCCGGCGGCACCTGCCACGGCGGGACGCCCCGCCCCGCCGGGAAGGGCGGCGGGCCACACGGCCGGGCCTTGCGGCGGCAGACCGGGGCGGAAAGGCCTCCCGACGGCCGTTTAAAAACGGCGGCCGCAGGGTGACAGCGACCGCCCCCGCGCCGGGCACCGCGGCCGCCCCCGCCGAGCGGGCGGCTCTGGGGAAAGGCCGGCCCTAGAGCAGCCGGGGCGGGAGCGGGGAGGGGACGGGGAACCGCCGCCACCACACGCCTGCTGGCACCTGCCCCCCCGGAGAGGGCCGCCCCCCGGCAGCTCAGAGGCCAGGGGGCTCCGCGCCGCGCCAGCGACCCCGGGGGGGGGGAGGGTATGGGGGGGTGAGATGCGGGCAGGGCGCGCGACACAGCGCGCCGCGAGGACAACGGCCACAACCACTCACCCGCACTACACCACGCTGCGCCACGCCGCCCCTCCCGCCGCTGCCTTCAAATCCGCGCCTCCTTCCGGCCCGCCCCGCCCGCCGACGTCTCGCGAGAGCGCCTCCCTCCCGCCCCGCCGGAGACGCGGCGGACGGTCACTATGGTAACGGGGAGGGGGCGGGGCGCGGGAGGGGCACGCGGCGTTCCCGGCGTGCGTGGTGACGCCACAGCGGAGGGTGGTGATGGTGTTCCTCCCCGGCCCGGTCCCCTGCCCTCCCAGCAGCCCGCGCTCCCCCAGGGCGCCGCGGCGGACGGTGCGCCCGCCGGCCCCGCCCCCGCCCCCGCCCCCGCGCGGGGCCCCCCCGCAGCGGCCCCGGGGGAGGAACGTGCGGGGTGGCCGTGACAAGGCCTCGGTGCCTGACGTGCGGCTCACGTGGCGTCCGAGGAGCTGGCACGGTGCGCGAGCTTACCGTTGCTTGCTCCTGCTGCCGAACCGCGGTGAGGGAGAACACGCAACGCCCTTCCTGCCCCACCGCTGGCCGTAGGTGCCATTACTGCCACAGGAGTAGGATGAGAGGCTGAAAGGGGCAGCGGAGGCACTAGCAAATGCTGCTTCCACTACTCTTATTTTCCTTACGTGGCTACACTTCGCTTTGGTTTATTCCTTTTACGTTCTTCCTTCAACAGATGCTCCAAAGGTTTATGACGGGTTATCACAAATCCTTGAAATGTTACTACTGCGGAACTGAGGCTGCACTAGGGGTGATACCATTTACATCTTTCAGTAGTCTGAAGAGAAGGCCTAAAAATGCAGGCAAGATTAAAATAGGGTAAGTGAAGGAGTGGACTTCCTTTCTTATTTCTGGGGGCATGGAGAGAGGACTCAGAGATAAGAAAGGCTAGATGCCATGAGAGAGATCTAGTACAGGTCAATACAGTTACACTTTTGTAATATTCAGAATATTATCATCTTCCGGCAAAAACAGTGGTACTGTTGTGTCAGAGCGCTTTGACTTACTCCTGCAGACACTGAAATATATATTCACAAGTCTTAAAATGAGATTCTACATTCAAGGAAACCTGTAGAGTGTTGAAAGGTTTTCAGGATGTCTCCACTTTTCGAAGCAGAGTACTACTCTCTTTGCTGCTCATTGGTTGGTGAAGTTCAGAAAGTGTGTTTTTAGAAAATCAAAGTGGACAAAATAGCATTATTTTAAACTGGAGTAAAGCGTTCAGCGTAACACAGAGGAAGCAGATGCCAAAGTATGGCTAAATCTGTAAATACTATGGAAGTAGCTTTAAAGCAGGGGTAAAGAAAACGAAAACCCTGTGTTATGGATAGCAGCAAGATTTTTGGCCGAGAACTGAAGGGCTGAATTAAGAAGACTGATAGCAGAGCCACAGACATGGAACAAAGAGGACTTTTAAAACATTTTGAATGCCTTTGAAGCATTCCTTAGTGATGGTGTAGCCATCTGTTGATTGACATGTTGAAGACAGGTGGCAAGAAGGGGATCAGAGAGTGAGCTGACAGACTTGTAGAGTTGGATATCATCTGCATAGAGATGATGCCCTTTGTTGAAACTGGCAACGAGATTTCCCAGAGGAACGGGAGAAATAAGAAAAAAGAACTGAAAAAAACCACCTCTGAGAAATATACACAGTCGCAGTATTCTCTCATGCATGCTAGTGTATATTCAAAGCAATTCTAATTCTGACTTTATTAGAGTTTGTCATGATTAACATTGGTGTGAGAGAGGAATCAATTCCACATGTCTTCTGTTAAACAGAAAGTGCTTTGGGCATCATCACCAGGTTGTACTGATACTTGCAATTGACAGGGATTCTCTGAACATGCCTCTGGATGGATCAGGTCTCCTGAGCAGACTGTCTACTGAGGGTTGTGTGTTTGTAGAGAAATATGAGCCCAAACTTGGCCAAAAGTGGAAAAATGCCTGAATTGAACCTCTTTGTTCAGATCTTCCACCAAGAACTGAAACTTGACATTCCTTTTTGACCGCTGTTTCCATGGTCTTGCTGGCATGGCACGCACAGAAGCTGTACCTTTTCTTTGTTGCTTTCTGTGTATGGAAGACAGAAATCTGTTCTAGTGCGTTACAATTTATGTGAAATTTATCTATCTGGTTTAAGGATGGGCTGCTTCTTTAAAAGTCCATTGAATAGTTATTAAATATAAAAGTGCCAAGTGTGCAATATCCAACTGATATCTGCAAGTTAAAGCGATGGGATCACACTTGGCATTGTCATAAAAGGTGCAGACTACACTTCAGATAAGGCAGGGGTCTGTTTAACAAGTGCAAGAGAGTGGCCTATCGGTATAACTCATACCACTTAATAACAGGGGTGCTTGGGCCTAACTACACAGTCCAGTGGAGTTAGTACACCCCCGCTAGTATGTCTACGTAGCGCAGTACTGCCCTCCATGTAGCGCATGAAGGTGCTAGCCCCGGTGCAGAAACTGAAGAGCCACACTAGCTTCTGGTTCTTGTTGGCTCCATTGCGTACACCTTGTTTCTGACCTTGTTCTACCGGTCTTGACACACAAGGTGATAGTAGTAGTACTGCCAATATACACTAACGGCTAAATATCGAAGTCCTTCTTCACCTTTATTTGTTGCTGTTATGGTGACAGAGGGCAGCAGTGTTCGTTGGGAATATTCCCATTTACAATCAGCATTTCACAACAAGGGCTGAGCTTCTTCCCTGACAACCTTGGGTAGGTACAACTTAGGCATCTGGGTATGAAAGAGTTGTCTCTACTCCCTCTGTACTTGGCGGGTGTAAAGCAGCATTTCTGAGACCTAATTAATGTTATCCTGAGGTAGACATCTAACCTAGGTCAGATGTATTGTGACTTAAAAGGGCCTGTTCCACTCCACTAATTAATAAGAGTCTCAGTTAGCATCTGAGGTATACACAACCGCATTTTGGAAATCTAAAGTTAGGTAGGATAAATGTGTTTGCAGTGTTACATTTACCTGGTTGCACAGGGCTGTGTTAGCTGCAGTCTCATCCTGTCTCAAAAGTATAGTTGTCATCGTTCCACAGAGTGTGAGGTTGAGGTGGAGCACGTGCTCGAGATCAAAATGCAGCTCACTGCAAGACCTTTATGAGTCCATATTCTAGAGTTTTTTGTGTGCTTGTCTTATGGGGAAGAGAACTACAGTACCTCCTTAGGATGTTGCTTTAAGGAGAATATTGCGTTTTGATCAGGCTTCTTAGAATGCTTTTGCTGACACATTTCACAAATTTCACGTTCAGGCATCTGAAGTTCGGTTCTAATTTATTATATAAGCACTAAAATAACTGTGTCCTGATTTCCTAATGTGCTAACTTAGTTGGAAGCAAGTGTGCTGAGTATCTCTGACAAGCCGGTCACTTTTATTTAAGGCATCATAATGGAAAATTTTGGTCAGAAGGGCTCATTGAGGTTGCACTGCCAAGGTGATGTTCCTTGTAAACCTGCTTCAGGAGAGACTTCAGTAGAGTATAAATGTTGCTTTCCCCTTAGTGAAAGATAAAGTCTAGCATTCTGTCACTCAAACAAAAATTGCTAGTCCTGGTGCTATTTTGGGGAGGGGGGGAATGGAGAGGACTTTGGGTGCATTATGCAGCCTCACTTAAACTGAAGGTAAAGGCTGAGGCAATGGTAATAACTGGGAATCCCTTAAACTATGCACCCGTACCAGCTAACCATGCCTCTTCATCCTTTTTTGCAGCCACTTACCAAAAATAGAGCTAGGATGGTGAACTACAGATCAGATGGCCTCCAGAAGTAGCATCATATGCAGACAAAAAAATGTCAGCAATGCTGACTTGGTGCACATGTTCAGCAGCCAGTAGTGCTCTCAGAAGAGCCTGATATTGAGGCTTGAGGCTTGAATTTTCTCTGTCTTCTACCACTCTGAGGTGGAATACTGCAGTAATATAGGATCTGGTTAATAGCTTGCTGATGCACAACTCCTTAGGAGCAAGTCGAAGGTGTAATTACAAATTGGTTTGTAACTTGCCAGTTTGTGTCACGAGTACGGGCGTTTAAACGTTCTGTACTTGCAGACACATTTTATTGCCTCCTTATCACACCGTGTAGTTAGACTAAGGCCTTGTCGCTGGCTATCTCTTTACAGGAGCAGTTGGTTTAATGTGGGAATATTTACATTTCTGCAAGAAAAAAAGAGAGTGTAAAATGTAGATACTGTATGAGCAGGTGCACTACAAGCCGAAGAAGAAAATCGGTTCAGCAGTTGTTTGCCATCATGGTTTTAGATTAATTCCTACTGTGTATCACTGCAGGACTAGCAATGAACATTTCTTGTACATTTTACTGAATTACTATCAGTGTGATGTTTTTTTTTTCCACAGGGGCCTTGGATTGGGCAATGTTTATAGCAGTCCAGATGTGAAGGCTGGTTCCTCATTAAGTCACCCTGATCTTCTAATCCCAGGTTCACATACTTCTAGTGCTGTATTTTATCCAGTGGTTTTATCTAGCATTGTATCCAGGTCACATGGAGTTTATGGAAAACTGCTTGAAATGCAGTCTCTAGGGTGGTGTTTAACAAGGTGTGCATGAGGATGTTTATGGGGTGTGAGAATGGGAGTCTATTCATTCTCCACGTTGAGTGTTACCGAGCCTAGTTCTCTTCTAACCTTGTCCTGGTGCAACCATTAGAGGGGAGAGGAGACGCTGAGCTATTGTATTCAGCAGCCTGCAATGTCTGCCAGCTACTTGTCTGCTACCATACCATAAACCATGCCCGGGTACTTGGCTCTTGCATCTCCACCACCTGGCTAGGACCCAGTCTGAAGAACTGAAATCTAAGCTTGTTGTTTTGGGATAGAATACACGTTTCTCTGTGTTGCATCAGAGCAGTCTTCGTCAGATTATCAAGGGGGCAGTGTGAAACAGATAGTGCCTCTACGCATTTTCTACTTTGACGGTTCTAAGGCAATGTAAATCATGTGATGGGCAAGTATGTTGTTATCACTTGGCTCCCAGAACTGTTTCTGAAATAACATGTATATTTCTAGGGCATGGTCTTTGAATATCTATGTACATACATATATACATTACATGGAAACTGCAGTAAAATATAGGATTATGCTAGCTACCAGTGCCCTAATTAGCTCACTGCACTAAAAATAATTAACATAGTTAATCTTTGGGTTACAACACAATGAGAAGCACACACCTAATAAATCACGTTTTTTTATTATTATCTGTTAAGTGTCTGGCTGCTTGAGTAATATTTTACAACTGAAATTCACCTTGTGCTCTTCAAAGCCAGTAGCAAAATTTCCAGTTTTCATAATGCTATGGGATCAGACACCTATGCTCAGGGGGTTTTAATTCACCACTGCATTACTCCAGTTCCAAGATCTGATCTGTGATTTGACCACTGTTTTCATTCAGCAAAACTAAAAGATTAACTATTTCTAAATTTATGAGCTAATTAGTACACTAATACAAACCACATTTATCATTTCCCTGAGTTTGCTTAATCCTGCTTCATTACAAAAGTCAGTTCAGATGTCCATAAAAGCTTACAGAAAAAAAAAAAGAAAAGTATTTGTTTTCATTTTCATTAGGGAAAAGTGAAAATTCCAAAAGATTCTGGGCAGACAGAGCCACATTCTTTTGCTCTCATTAAAGTCCTTTTAGTTACAGTAGTTAGAGGAGGAAAACATTGTGCAGCTCTAGGCATATGTCTGCAAGGTTGCCAACACCAGTAATTTTATCACAAGTTTAATAAGATTTAGTGTTTTTCTTGTAAAGCTCCAGCTCCAGAGTCCCATGATTATGAAATAATATTATCTTCCATTAAATGTGTATGTTAAAAAGAGCCCTTGTGGTTGCAAAGTCTTGGAAATATAAAACTAATGGCTCAAAAATTCTAATTAACAAAAGTATAAGAGCCCCAGATTAGTTTCTTTAAAAATCAAGATTTTAGAAGCAATCTCAGATTTTGAGAAGTGTTTATTAATCTAAATACTGTGTCAGTAGCGGCACTAATTCCAGTAGTATTGCTCTTCAAGTATTTCTGTATAGGGTCTGGTGCTACATTCTTGATATTCTTTTCCTGCTCCAGAAACTTAGTTTAAGACACAAAAAACCTACATGTTTTTGTGATTTAAATGCATCAGAGCGCCGAGACTTAGGGTTAAGAGTTGGATACATATTTCAGATATTGGAGCCAGACAGCAATTTGGTCTAATAATGTGCATGTCTACTATTTCCTGAAAATTTGCTGGTACATGACCCTTTATATGCATATATGTGACCCTACAACAAACTCTCTTATGTGGTGCCAAAAAATGGCATTAGCTTCAGCTGCTTTATTAAATTGCTACCCAAGCTGGCTTACATTCACAGTGAACAAGACACAGCGTATCAGCAGCTAATGTGTGGTGTGCCAGCTAACATGGGAGCCTCTGCTCCCCTCCATGTTCGCTGGAGTTAGCGTACGGAGGAAGAACGAAAGCCCGTTGAATGCTGGGCCAGAGTATTTTGCACACTGTCACAACGTTGTTTGTCCTTCTCCCTGAAGAAGGCGCTTGAGGCGCACTATCTCCCTTGAGCCAAGCCGCTCCTCTTAAGAGCCCCCACCTCCCCCAGTAGTCAGCGGGACGGTGTACTCAGCAGATAAGTGCTTTTAAGAAGGACTTATCGAATAGACTGCAGCTGCGATGGACTATACTGTTCCCAACTACCTATTCTGTCCCAGAGAAAAGGTTAGAGAAATAGTCCCTGTAATTAATGTTTAGCTTTTAATATTATCAGCTGAAAAGAGTAGTGGATGTGACAGCAGTCAGCAACTGCCAAGATATAGATCCAATATTTGAACTCATAAAACATCTGGGTCATTAGAATAATACCGGACTACTATGGAAATGAGAAAAGTGCAAGCCGAAAGAAGACAAAGCTTGCATAATGTCACACATGGTCCCGGGGAAAATAATTGAGGCTAAAGAATATAATTTGAATGTATGGGGAGCGTTCGCAGGGGCTAAATTTCTCTGGGTGATGCAGACCTCTCTGGGCTTGAGTTGGGTTCCTGATCTGAACCGCCCTCTGGAAGAGCCTGTTGGTATCCATTGGTTGTGAAGGTTCACCGTGGGGCTTAGTGTCCACAGGCTAATATGGCCTGTGGGAATAGTCCCCATGGTAACATGAAACTAGATTGTATTAGTATTTTAATGCTGGCGTTTCCTGACTTTTAAGCACCTCCTCACGTAGCCTTGCTGCCCTGACTCCATACCTAGCCCTTCTGTAAGGAGGGCTACTACGAAGTCTTCTGGAAGGATCAAGACCTGAATGCAACTTCACAATAAAATTAAAACATTTTTCTAATTTCCTTTTGTGCTATGTTGTACAAATTTCTTTCACATGTGTGTCTTACAGTTTTTATGTTCTCAGAGGGGTGTTCACAAAAGAAGTTCCAAATAAATGTCAGCAGAAGTAAGTGCATGCAGCAAATGTCCTTAGTGTTCCGGACCTTGAAATGCAGCTAATAGATTAGGCAGAAGTATGCGCTTATTTCCCGTCCTATTCAGGACAGAGTGCAAACTTCTGCTTGAATTACTTCAAAATCACGTGCTTAAATCCTGTTCTATGACATGTTAAGTTCATTTTTGTGTTTCTGTTTATGTGAAACACCCCACACTTTATTCCTTTCTGTATCTATTTGGTATCTGTTCACTTTAACCTATAAAAGAATGAATTTTAATGACTTCTATTCCTGCTAGTCCTGAAGAGGTAAGGGATCTGGGAACAGTAATTGGGCTCTATTTTCTTATTCATCAGTGTACCTATTAGTGGCTTCCATTGCACAACTGCCCTTACACCAATACAGTGATGCCATGTAATGTTTGGTTCCTAAATTGCTCTTGCAGGGCTAGGTTGGAAAAATGCAATCTTTTTTTTTTTTTCATCTGAGGCTTGACTGAAATGAATGTATTTGTGTGTCTCTCTAGGTTCAGCTCTTCTCCCATGACTCTGCTGGCGGATCACAAGTTACTGCTCTTGCTAGTGTTCACCATTTCCTGCCAATGTTTCTTAATTGGAAGTTAGTTCAATATTAAGAGCTTCTGCTTGTAAGTGTTTCTAGACAATATCCCTGATAGTCTGAGCACTTAACCTGTTCCTGAGAGTGCTTCTGTACATCCTTTTTCCATGTGCCTCACACCCCATCTGTACCCTGTCGCTGTGAAACTGCACAAGCTGTTAAGGTAAACTCCAAGGACAGGTTACTTACAGAAAATAAATGCCCAGTGAGCATGCCCAGCATCATGCAGTGCTCTCCATGCAGCTCTTCCACGTAGGAAGCCCGAGTCTGAGCACTGTCCCTGTGAGCTGCTTGTGATGTGGAGGAAGGGAGAATGTTCTCCTGTGGTTGTGAAGGCCACCTCACATCTGCCACGTATGGGGAAGTTACTCTGACGGGGAGTTCCCCTCATCAGCCTGGCCTGGATAGCGGCTGTGCACCAGGTGTGTACGTGTAAGGTGAGAGCATAAATATGGAGGAGGCTTCCCCTTTTGCACAAGTTATAGTACAGTCAGTAAGGGCCGCCTAGGGCGACATTTTTAACACGGTGCCTTAACATTTAGGTTGCTGCACTGCAATTTTAATTAAACGCTAGTGATACCTTCAGTTAAGCATTCCTTATGGCTTAAATACTCCAAAGAAATAGAAAAGAAATAACTTTAATACAGTACTTAAAAACCAAACAGGGCAATTCCATGCATCTCTAGAAGTAAAGAAAGGAACTGTTGATGGAGGTTTTAAACGAAACCATATTTATGCAGCATCATTATCCTTGTGTTTTCCTGGAGACATCTTGTCCAAGTCCAAGTGTCCAAGCATGCTGCATCAGTAGGGTGGCACCAAGCTGAAGTTGTTCAAATAGATTGTTGTTTTGGGGTCAAACTTCAAAAGCAGCAAGACAGTTTTCCAAAATGAATCCGGTAGTCCTTTGGAAATAATGAGATGCCTGATAATGTTACGTGACAAAACTTTTGGGGATGGAAATGAAGCATTACAGTAGTTTAGTATATCAGATGACTTGAAATGATTAAAAGGGCTGTGTTTCTTTCTCTAAAAGCATTTAAAAATGTATTATAAGGCTTCAGTAACCAGCACTGGACATTGCAGGTACATACTGGGCACAGATCTGTTTTTCCCCCAGTTTTGTACTCGTTCATTTGAGCACTCTCAGGAAGATGCCCGCATTTTCCCACAACGGTGGCTGCTTTCCACATGATCTAACCTACATAAATTCTTAATGTTTTACTATACTTTTTGCAATGGAGATGTTATTGGTTAGGTAATAAGAAAAAGCCACGGTTCTACCATGTAATGTGTATTTTTTGCACCTTATGAGAATATTGAATAGACTTCATTATTTTTTTCAATACAAGTCTGAATTCTACCATTTGATTACCTGAACCAAAAGCATTTCAATTTGCCATCCATCACCCTGACCAGTGTAAAATGCTGAATATTCAGATTAAATTGGAACTTTTTTCCTATGAATAAGGAATTTGATTCAATTCTATAATATACAGTGTCTCTGGGGAGAGGCAATTGAGCTGAAGGTCGCTGAAGGCAAGTGAGAAAATTGTATTATCCAAATACAAAATTCTTTTTCTTATCATCAAAACCTGAAATACAGCCATGGGGAATAAGGGGGTCAAGAGAGAATTCAATTAGAGATGAAAATGGAAAAGGTGCATTTTTCAACTTACCTTTCATTTTTCCAAACAAGTGGCAGCAGTGAGCTGTATGAGGACAATGAAATATTTGTCAAGCAGTTTAAACTTTTTAAAAAAATATAAATCAGAAAACATTCTCAGTCACTTACAAAGAGATAGTAAAAGACCATATGGAGTGTCCAATTCTTCATAGCCTTAACCATTGCAGTTTTAGCTTGTTAATCAGTGGTGCAGGAGAGATAATGAAGGCCTAATTGCAGCAATTTATGTGGATAAAATTGTCTTGTTAAGAAAGAACAATTCTGAAATATTTATAATTTGTTTCCCCTCTGTGATAAGAATTTCTGCAGTTTTCCCTCCTTAATGCATAACGTTAAATGATAAATGTGTGCAGAATAATTGTAGAAGCATGGTATGCCATAAAAATGCTTGCTTTTCTCTTTATTTATTTTAGTGTTCCTCTTTTTTTTTTTTTTTAATGTAGATACCAAGAACTTATAAAATAAACCAGACCCTGTCCAATGTGGCCACCTCTGAAACATTAACAGTTACAGCTACAGGCGGTGATTTAGCCAAGAGCTGCGATGCTTGCTCAGTTCTCAGCTGCATGGCTGGTGTTTCTGCTGCCAGTACACCTGTGTCTGCTGGATAGGTTTCCTCTTGTTAAAGGCATTTTAGCTAACACTGAGGCTAATTTTAGAGGAAAGGACATTTCCAGTGAGATCCTAGAATGCTAATTTAGCAACTTCCTAAACTTGCTATATAAATTACCCAGTGATTTACAAAATTAGCCTGAGATAGCTCAGGGGTTCTTATTTTGTGTCTATACTTGTCAGTTTTGTTTGCAGTCATTTCCTAAACATTTGTTCTTTCCAGGATGAAATCACTGTACAGAAACCTTTCTATATTTGGTAAGTGATCATTTTTAATAGTTTATCATTACATAACCATTTATAGTCTGTCTCATTAGAATAGACGGTACCATATATAACCAAACTTTCAAATATATTTTAATTCTAAGGAGCACATAATTCGTACTGCAAATACTGGTTCTGAGTTTGGGTTGGATCCAATATCAGCTAGAACTTAGTCAAACTGCTCTCATATTCTATGAAAAGTAATTTGAAAATGTTGTAACTCTTGAAGCCAAATGCAGTCGTCTCTGTGATATAACCTGGAAAGCAAACCTTCAAACTTCAGGTGTAATAACCTGAATCTGAACTTTGCCTTTTTGGTGTATTTGTAATAGTGTATAATTATTAAAAGCATGTTATATTGACTATGAAGCTATTCTGCCTTTCAACAAAATAGTCTCTTTTTACAAAACTGAAATAAGCAAGCACAGCCTTCATTCTCTATTGGTGCATGTGCTGGCTGTGCAGATGTGAAATTAGGCCTTTTACCGCTTCGTGAGCACATGCATTCAGTATTGTTAGGAAGCAGAAACAATGATGTGGTACTCAGCACATCTCTGAACACATGGCAGAATTCACAGAGATTAATCGTTTTCCCACAAATTGAGCGGTCCTTTAGAATGCATGGCCCAAACCTTGCCCAAAGTGGCCTTTTCTTGTTCTATGGGACAGAAATCCCAATTCTTGCATTTTTTTGTATAACAAAATTGTGTTTCAGTTTTGTTGGCTTGTTTCATTTAAAGTATAATGGGTTGTGTTATAGAAACTGAAATGAGCTGGAATGAAATTATTTCAATGGGAATTCACTTTCTATAGATTTTTTTTAAGATCTTGCTATGCTCCTGTCTGTATTTTTAAGTGCCAGAACACCTCTGTAAGCCTAGTGCCTAATAGATTCACTGGCTTTCAGTGGAAGTGAAAGGGCTCTTCTGTTCAGATTGGATTGCAAGATTGGGGTCTTTGTAAAATAAAATTCCTACTAGATGGATCAGGAGTGTCTGCATGTTACTTATACAGAGATTTGAATAATTTTTATTTTTTTGAGAAGTGACAAGGAGTTTTATATTTCAGATCTAATGAAATAAGACTTACTTTAATTTTCTTTTCAACCTATCACAGGAACAAGAATTTCATCCACAGTTGCTGAATTTTTCAAAGTGAAGGAAAAAGGACGTTACATAGGTAAGATTATTCAGTCTGGTTCTATTTGAATCTACTGAACTTCCTTCTATTTGACAAAATGTAAAGTTAATGTTTTTGGAACCTGGGGACTTCAATGACCTAAGAAAATTAAAAAATAAAGGGAGTTTTACTGAATTGAAATGAAATAGGTTGTTAGAAGAAAATCAGCCTCTGGTGAAGGGAAGGGAAGAAAAATGATAAAGAGAAATCACATTGACAGAAACCTCAAACATTATGGAAACAAGTAGGTCAAAAGAGTTGTTCAAAACAATATACCTTTGGAGTATATATTATCAAAAGCACCATTAATTCTTTAGGCAGAAAGACACCTAAGATCAAACAGATGCAAATTTATAGCTAACCATTAAACAACTACTTGGGTGATGGGAACAAAAGAAAATATATACAGTGCAGAAAATTAAAGCAAGTGATTATTAGAATTGAGAGAAGTTACCCCAGAATAATATCGAAAATAAACGTGAAATAAAATAAATGCACTTGACGTTTCAAAGCAAACTTAAGCCTCAGTGTTTGGTAATAAAGCTCTATGGGGTAGAACTTCAGTGGAAATTTGATGATTAAATCCTAAGATCTGGGAAAGGGAATTAAAACCAATGTCAACCACCTGGAGTGTAGAGAGGAACTTCATTTTTTTAGCTAACCTTGATGGACTGTGGACTGCTGGAGAATGCAGCAATATAGAGGTTATGCAGTAAAGCAAGTCAGGCAGAGGCAAGTAGAACTACACATATGTTGTGAATGTGTCAAGATATAACAGAATACCTTCACTTCCCTTCAGAGGTATCACTTTAAGAACAGAGGGGGCCAGAAGATGTAGGCAACAAAAAATAAAAAGGGTTATACAGAAGGCCTAAGGATGATTTGCACTGTGCATCTTTTGTAAGGTGCTGGAGATCCTCGGCTCAGATGGACTCCATGGGAGTTGAGGCCAGGTACCACCTTGCCCTTGCAAGGTCAAACCAATGACGTAGAAGGCCAGAGACAAATAGTTAAAGGGCATGCATGTATTTGTTTGCTGAATGCAGGCAAATCACTTAAATGGTAAAACAGTGCTTGAAAATGCAGCCTAATGATTGCTGATAATGATAGTAAAGTGAAGGAAATACATCATCTAGCTAAGAGACTGACCTGCTTAATCAAATACTTTTGGGGAGACTTTTTAAATATCAAAACCCTTTTCCACACAGTGTTAGGATTATGAGATCAAGCATTCAATAGTCAGGAGTTCCCAATGGGTAAGGCAGTAAGGTCAGCTCTTTTGTATTTCTCTGTGGGGAAAATATTATACAGATGGAGCAGAAGAAAACGTCCCTTGCTAGAGCAACATGGCCATGTGGAATTGCATGTCCCTGAGGTCCTGGGCTGTCATCATTAGAGCCAAATTGCAGCAAGGCTTGTATGCTGGTGAATGGATGGTGCACTTTTTACCACTCTACATCATGGATGGCAGCCCAGGGGATGAGCCAGGCTCCTTGGAGCTATTTCAGCTCCCACCTTGTCCCTCTGTAGCTGTGCTGCCTCTGGAGAAGTGAGGGAATGGAGGGAAAAAAGTATCAAAAAAAGTCACTGTCCCTCATATGACCCCTGCTGGACTCATGAAAAATAAGCATCAAATGCTTAGCAGTATGGGACTGCCCTTTCTAATGCTGTTCTTAAATTTGGTGCCATTTTACAAAGATATTTAGAAAAGTCCACAAAGAGGAGAAGAGATATTTCTGGAGAGGAGTACCTGGAGGGAAATCACTTAAGTAGGTGAAAATTTTTTATGGCTGTGCCAGCACATGCCATACATACCTTTTTTTCTCTCTGAAGTTTTCAACTTCAGCAGCTTACAAATACTGGTGGTTTTGTGGGCCATGGTATGCTGACCGAAGGATCCATTCCAGCTCCCATCGATATTGCTGGAAGAGTCATCTCTGACTTTAAGGGAGCATGGCCTTAGCCAGCAGCATGCAGCTGTGTACGCCTCGGGTATAAGTTAATTTCCTACCCACATGTCAGCAACACAATTTCTGAACAGCCAAATGTGCAAATGGTGTAGAGCATAACAGACTACCTGGTGGAAAAAGGGCCTGCCCAGGGAACTGTGATGTGAAACGTACTCTGGTAAGAGGAACACATGAGTTATCTCAGTGTATTTTGGATCAGAATCTAAGTGAGATGTTGAACACCTCGAGCTTTCAATGACCTCAACGAAACTTAATGTGCAACTGGCAGGGTACTGCTTTGGTAGGACAAATAGAGGTGCAGGTGTAGTAGAGGACAGTTCCGTTCAGTAAAATGTAAGTGGAATAAAAGCAGGCAGAAACTCTCAGAACTGGGTAGCCATACTCTGTGGAATTGTTTCTTCCATTCAATACAAATTTGCAGAGTGGCAACCCCCTCCCCCCAGTAGTTTCCTTCTCCATTTTTATAACTTTACAGTATGAGGGAAGTATCCTAACACGAATAGGACTGTGTTCCTTTTATTTTTAAGAATAAACCCCTCTTCTTTCAGCTGCAGAGCCATTATTGCAAGAGTAAACAAGAGTGATCAGTTTTAAACTGATGAACAGTGAAGATTTTCAGTGGATAGAATAAGTTATGCTGAGGTTATTTGGTGAGAGCAGATTAGGAGAAAGCCAGCACTTCTGTTTATTGAGCTTTTCTAATGAAAAGTAAACTCACAAAGCCTTGTTGATTAGCTTTTTTATTAACAACAAATTGTGTTCTGTGGTATGCACATATGCATATTGACAGTTAAATCTGAACTTGTTCTCTCCCATGAATGAATATGTACATATGTACTAATCACTTCACATACAGAAACAGCTTAAAAACCCAGAGAGAGTCCGGCTCTAGCAGAGCTTTTCCTGTTTACTTTGTTGTCTGTTGGATCATAGGCTTATTAAAATACAGCTAACAGTAAACTGCTCAAGCAAGATTTGTCCAAGAGGTTGCTTTGCATAAGTACAGAGTGCAATGATTAGTTTGCAGTCAGGAAGAAATAAGTATATGTAAAAAGAGAAATCCAATCATATAATTGGGTTACATGGGTGTATTACAGAATAGTCTTTCTTGGAAAAGATATCAGATTGGTAGATATAGAATTTCCACACTTAATTATTTCTTTTGGTACCTGGGTCTTACGAAGAGAGAAGAAACATCCCTTTCCTTCTTTGCTTCACAAGCTAGAATGAACCAAAGCAGAACCTTCTCTAGGCCATACCTTTTATTTACCATAATCTGATTGCCAAAGACACAATTCAGCTGAGAATAATACATATACATGATGATGGACTTGCCAGCCTTACCTGATGGGAAAGGAGATTCTGGTTGGAGAAAGTGAAAGGAAAATATTAAGCACCATGTGAAAACTCTTGAGTTTTGAACTCCAGATGATGTTGTACAGGCTAGGACTTCTAAAGCATCCTCTCAGGACAGAAGTGCAGCCAGTGTGAGAAAAACCAGAAAGTCTAAACTAAGTAGACCAAACCGATACTGGTGGGTCCATAGTCAAGTACAAAGGCTTACTGTGGACAAGTTAGTGCTAGATGTAGAAAGGAGAAGCCTCTTGAGCTTTGGGAAGCTCTTTCCTTTATTCTCTAATGACCATGCTGCTGTCTGCTGAAGAAAGAACATGAAAATTATATTGCTAGAGATGTGTGCAGAGATTCCTCAGTGGTAACTCTGCACAGTTCATCAACTAAAGCCTTCCTTCCTTCCTACTGTCCCGAAAGGCTGAAACACAGTTAGTTGAATGGGCTTTTATGTGAACAGGGCATAAAACACCCATCAGCTGCCATGCTACTGATATAATTTTAAGTGTTTTGCTTAAAAATACATAACTGTGAATATTGAACTCCTTAGACAGCTCCTCTGAGGATGAATAAGGAAGCTTCAAATTCATTTGTTCTAAATAACTTAAGATGTAACAGCTCTGTGGATCTTACCAGGGTACCCATTCCTCTTCATGCCATAAAAGCAAGACGGGATACTTGTAGCCATGTTAAAGGAGTGAAACACAAGTCCTTGGCTAGAGTCTCCAAAGGTCTCCCAGGTGAATTTTATTTTGGAAAAGAATAAGAAAACTCTTTTCCATTTCCCATGAGTCTTCACTTCTTAACACAGGCAGAAACTTGTATTAACCTCACTTACAACCTTGACCTCAGTTGCAAGACAACTTTTCAAAATGTTTCTCTAAATATATAAATATTTATTCTATAAAATACAAAGAATCCGCCACAGCTAAAGGATCCATTTGTTTCCCTACATTGTAGGAGCTGGTGTAACTGGCACATGCCTAATCATGTCTTTTAGGAAATGGGAACAATGTGAACCTGCAGAAGGGAAAGGATTTTTGTGCAGTGACTCTAGGTCATATTTGTAGCAGTATGTTATGTCATCAACACTACAAAATTCCTAAACATTCACTTGCTGTTTCTGAAGTGAAGCTTATAAATTGCATTGTGAACTATCAGGAGAAGATATGCAAGTATATTTGTAACTGTAAATTAAGCAAAATGTGTTTATATTCATTTTTTCTATTCACTGAAGGGAGAATCACCTCGCTCCTTCTTATAAAAAACAATGCATCAGATGGTTATCTCTCTCTCTCAGATGATAACGACATGATATAAATACTCTCCTATCATATAAAAAGACATGTGCCTCTCTGCCTCCTCATCTCTGTCATCACCTTTTTAATTTACTTAAAATGTGTAGTAATATCCAAATCACAAGAGAATTTTTGTATTATTTGGGATGGGCTAGGCAGAGTTAAAATTAGCAATTCCAATCTATCGCTTTAATTATATTCTCTTCTAACAGAAACTTCATCCTTCCAGCTTCTTGTGAGGCAGTAACATGCATGTACTCTCGTGATTGACTGACCGTGCCTCTGGTTTTTGTTGTTGGTTTTGAGGTAGCTGAAGAAGCAATACATTACTGGCAAATCAGGTAAATGGTATGTCGGAGGAACATAAAGCTGTCTTACACAAGCATTCATAAAAGACTTTTCTCCCAGTAACAAATGGCATCTGTGTATCTTACAGCAGAATATTCCTTACTCTGAATATCTAAATCCATGATTATGCAGAGGAAAGATTTCTGAATGCTACAAACAGAGGTCTGGACTATTTTTTTCTCCTGAAGTGCAATGCTGTCTCAGTGGTCTACTGAGACAGTGTTTTCCTTTCATTTTGCACTATTTCATAATACAGCTATAAAAGGGAGTGTAACAATATTCTTGCATCATAACTGCTTCCCATAATGTAATGCATATGAAGTGTAGTCTATAAAAATACCATGAAACAAGTCTGGATTTCAACAAAAATAAAATCGGTATTTATGTGGAAGGATTGTTGTCATCCTGTGTCCTTTATTGTTGCTGGTGGCAGCTCAGAAGTTGACTATATTCACTCTCACTGGTGTGCAGTACTGACAAGCCTGCCTGATCCTTCACCCTTACAGTAGGCACAGATTTAGGCAGCTAGAGCTGAAAAAACAAACCAGTGTTTTGTTTAACATGTCTTTAAAATGGCGTTTCTGTTGTCTATGTGTTAGTGACTAAGAATAATTAGGTTCACATAAACATAATCTTGATAAACAGAAATAAATGCAGTTTATGGAATAGGTCAGTAAACAGCATATACAACAGGCAGTTGCTGTTAGGAGTAGCAGGTGTTCTTGGTCAGTGGTTCCTGGTATAAGCTGGTTTCTTTTACACAGACGTTTGTGGTAGGAATAGAAGTGTGTTCATACTTCTAAATGTCAAAAACCGTTGCTTGTGAAATATTATTATGTGAAAGTCAAGTAACATATCTGCTTTGATTTTTGCCTTCTCAGTCCATCTATTTTATCATGTAAGGAGGTAATAGAGTCGTATGTCCCCCCACTTCTAACTGCATTGTGCTGTAAGACAGAATAAAATACTGTAACTGCGACTGTAAATAGTTTCTCAGCATTTTTGTTGGCTTCTTCCAGGGCTAGGAAAAAGAACCGACACTTGCTGGGAAACTAGCAGTCCTCCATTTTCCGCATGGCAAAACTGTCACTGTCACAGTAGGTTTAGTTGTTGAATTTTTGAACAGGAATGTTATTACACATACATCCTCCCACAAACCAGGGAGCAAGTTTCGTCATTCCTAGACCTTGTACAAGTTAGTGTAATATTGATTTTATATTTGTAGGAACAGAAAACTTTTTCTCGACCGCTTGATCTAAGTAAAACAAAGACGTGCCTTATAGCCTCTCAGTGCTGTGCAGTCTTAGCATGAGGCCCTGGAAGGTAGTAAGAGGGCAAAGGGGACAAGAGCCCATCTAAGATATATGATAAATTAATAAACCACATGTCCCTGTCTCCAGAAGTTATTGCAAGGCTAACACCCCCACCCATGTAATGCTATTAGTATCTATTGATTCTTGTGACAGTCAGAATGACAGAGGAATAGTGCACTGGAAATAAAGCCAGCCAGAAAATAACATGTTTAAAATGGGCTGATAGAGGGAGGAGGAAAATTCAGATGCCAAGTCTATATTCTTAAATGCATCAGAAATTGACTCTCTTTTCCTCTCACACATACATTGTATATAGCAAATACTGTATCAAGCCTTCTTTTTCCCTCATTTGAACCCCAAATGAGGGTTCTTGCTGGTAGGCTGAATGATTTGCTGAAGGCAAGAGACAGAGAAGCTGTAACACTGGCCTGCTGTGATGCAAGAAAACAGCTCTGTCGATATCTTGGTTTCCTGTGGGCTGCGTTCACTGAAGAAGGGCATGGGATACACGTGATCGGTGTTTGAAATGCAAACATAGCACAAGAGTGCGTTGGATTCCTATGATGCTCACCTGGGACTGAAAGGTTTGGGAAGCTTGGCTGCCATGTCTGTCATGTTGTGTGCTCCTGAGAGCCTGGCTCAGGACTTCTCGCACACCAAAGTGGTCCATGAGGTGTCCTCTCCCTGGAATTGTTCTGATCAAAAGTCCAGTTTTGTGTGTCCAAAGGAGGGTGAGGAGTTTCTTGTTTAATTATTTTCATGTGATCCCCACATGGTCGTCTGATCTAAAGGAGCAGGTTTAAAACAGGGCTCAGACACTGGCCTAACTCTTAATGGCTGACAAGCTGGGAGATGCAGAGTGACGCTGGGCTTAGGGCAATCCACTGCAACATCATTGTAGGAAAGGGGACAGCATATTGGATAGATTAAAGTAACTTCGGTTAGGAACTTTAGCACTGTGCGCATGAAGGAGAAGCAAGTATTTTGGTATATATTGGCCCTCAGTGTTGGGGCCAGTCTTGTTTAATATCTTTATCAATGACCTGGATTGAGGGGATTGAGTGTGCCCTCCGTAAGTTTGCAGATGTCACCAAATTGGGTTGACGGTTGGACGTTATGATCTTAGAGGTCTTTTCCAACGTTAATGATTCTATGATTCTATGATTTGCCATGTGCCAAAGAACTGGAAAGGAATTTGTTGTAGAGAGCGCAGTTGCTACTGTACGCAGAGCTGGAGCTGTATGGGCTGGCAGGAGTTTGGCTGCAGGTAGCTGACGGCCAGGAAGGGACTGGCTACGTTACCCACGTGTCAGTTTTTCCATTGGTTTTTGCAAACCTGCCACTTTCAGCAATATTGCCAGCCTATGAAGAGAACACTGTTCCGGAGCTGGTAGGCAGTGGTTCAGCAAAAATAGTTCCCAGTTAGTCCCAAAATGCAGCATCCCAGAACTGGAACATACCTGTGCAGGAATTGCAGCTGATTTCTCTATC
The DNA here is from genome assembly GCA_031468815.1 of Morus bassanus. Classification (NCBI taxonomy): domain Eukaryota; kingdom Metazoa; phylum Chordata; class Aves; order Suliformes; family Sulidae; genus Morus; species Morus bassanus. The sequence continues at coordinate 76,470,921 of CM062568.1, forward strand.
CTTGACATCACTTCCTGTCCTTGTTTGCTTTTGCTTATTACCCCCCTGCAATGTCAGACCATAGCCCTGTTGTTCGTCAAGCTTCTACATTTTCTATCCTATTTACCCGTTTCTTCTCATATGAGCAGTGATCTGTTTGGTTTGGGTCTCCAAGGGCTGTGGCTAATGGTGCTTGTGCGTCATTCAGTCAGTCTTCCTCGTTTGCTTCAGCACTTCAACACACTTCTTGCACTTATATTTCTCCTCATAGAAATGTGCATGTGTTTCATAGATAGTTGAGTGAAGTTAACCCTGGGTCATATACGGGGCTTCATTTCTCTGGTTCCCTTTTTTCAGAAATATCTTCAGCAGGCGTTATCTGATACTTTTGTTTTTACGTATTTTTCCTCTCAATCTTATACCCCCCTGTTCCTCTTTCAAACACTCATTTAAACTTTAAAAAAAGTGGAATAACATGCAAGAGATGACCAGATAACCTACATTTCTATGGTGCAGCTGTGCATACCTGGTAGTCTTGATATTCAGTTCTGGTTAATAGATTTGCTGTTGGAAACTGCAGCCAGGGGATACTTCAGTGAAAGGAATTCTCTTGCAACAGCTGCAAACAAAAAAAAAAAAAAAAGTCCCAATAATAAATAATTGGGGTGACCTTGAGAAGTATTCTCACATGGTAGTTAAATGTTTATCTTTTTTCCCCCCACTTAGACTGTCATGAAGCAGAGGAATAAAAATTTAATAGATTATAAAACATCCCACAGAGGACAACATGTACAAGCAGTTTAGTTATGTTTTCCTACAGTCCTTCTTTCTGCTGCACTTCTGTGAGTGTAGTTTGGTCTCAAGCAGAGAAAAAGTTATTTCACCAGCTCCTGTGGGCCAAATTCCAGCCTCAGGCCAACTTGTGCATCTTCGCTGGAGCTCATGTGGTCTGAATCAGGGATGGCAGAAGAAGCAGCCTCCTCTTCCTGTTTCTGAGCAAAAGATGAATGAGTGTGGTACCAGATGAAAAGCAGCAGTGAGTCTAATGGAATTAGTTTATGGGGAAGCCTCCACCCAAATGAATTTTATTTGTCTCCCAACTACAAACAAAATTCATTTGTTTGGGACTTCCTGACAGTTTCAAATGTGTCAAAACATGAGGGTCACAAAGGTGGTCGCTTTGCATTGACAACTGTGGTTTTAGTGGCACACTGGTTTAAATCAGTGGATTTCAAACTGATTTTGTATTGAAGGTTGGGACAGAGTTGAACCCAATTTTCATGGAGAGAGTTGTGGTGTGTGAACAGATTTATATGGCTGGTCAGTAGCTGGAAGCAAAGCCATTAATGTTTGAACATCTCTGGATGTTATCTGGGAAACTGAAAAAGCAATTAAGTTTTTGGAGAGACATTTAAGGGAAGAAAAAATCAAATACAAAATAAAGGCTTCGGGAATTCAGTGAGATGAGGGAAGAAGACTGGAGAGGTATTTGAGGAGGAAGCTGCAGTAGAATGGGAAAATACTGATTAGGAGAATTAAACTGAATAAAGTTGAAATCAGTCACAGAACCTCAAACCCTTCATCTTTAAAGGAATTTCTTTACCTAGGTCAGAGCGTGCAAGTGCTGGGCCTTTTCCTGTGTTACCAAGAAATGGATTCATTTAAATTTGGCTGAGATAAAGATACGCTAATTAAATGAAAGCCTTGAGTCAACTGAATGGTGTGAGGCTTGGTCTTACAGCTCTTTGTCATTTTTCAGATGAGAATCTTACGTTCACTTGGGAAGGCCACCTGCCAGAATAATGGTGCTTCTTAGGGAAAACATTAGGACTTTTAAATAGGCTATCTATCGAAATGATAACATAATTTATGAGGACAAGAAGTAAAGCTGGATATATTATTCGTGTTTGCACATCAAATGCAAACTGGACATTGGTATCACATAAAGTTTCTAGCATATATTGATTAACTGCAAGATAAAAGAGAAACGCAAGACTGGCAGTTGAATTGGTTACACCTATTCATAAGTGGTGTTTGTATAATGGCTAGTGGCAAGAAATTAGTATGTCTTTATCTTGCTTATTTGTTGTTGAATATGTGTGTTGCTAGAGCTTGCTTCATAGATTAATAGTGTTACAAGCTCTGGTATTTTACGTGTGCACTTTAGGTTTCAATAGGTGCAAAAGCTAGAGCTCTAAAGGCAACTTAAAATGCATTTTTCTTTGGGGATACTAATTATCCAAATTTGAGATGTATCTCATTTATAAAAATACAAATGTTCTAAGTGCTTTAACTACACTGTTCATGGAAATTCGTATTTATAGCATAGAATTACCTGAAGTCTTGAATACCTTCCTCACATTTCTCAGTTTGAAAGCATTTCATTTAAGCAGAGCTTCTCCTAAAACATAATGCAACTGATGAACCCATTGTAGCAACTTTACTTAGTCTCCACAACGTCTATAAATGTTTTTACACTTAGGGCGTTTTTTTTTATATTGGGACGTTAAGGTACATTAGAGTCAGCTATCTAGGTCAAATCATATTAGGTATTTATATATCATCATATTAGGTATTTATATATCATAGGTTTAAAATGAGTTTGAGCATTTGGTGCATACATTTTTCCCCAGGTAACAAGGAGAATGGCTATGCAGATACCTGATGGGTCTGTTGGTTGTCATGGCACTCGGTGCAAAGGAACAGAGCTATCCCAGCCCCACGCTGGGGGAATTAAAAATGAAAATGAGAAAGATTAGGTAATGTAATGTTGATTTTTCTTATGACTTCTACTTCTTCTGAGAAAAACAAATGCAATATTTTTAATGAGAAAAAATATCTCTCCGATACTCTTGGTATTTAGAGATGTCAGCGTTTTGTGTGACAGCTTATTTCTAGCTTGACCATGTTTCTGTTTATAAACCATCATTAGAGGTTTATAATGGAAAGAGATGATGCTCCAGGTGATATGTGCGTATTGCCTATACTGATACTCCTTAGAAACTAGCTAAATTTATCTCGGAAATGTAAACAAGATTACTTGAATACCCTATTGTGTATTACTCTCTGTCTGCCTGACCCCCTTATGTGGCTTCCCTCACCCCAGCACGACCATCCAAAGCATCTCCAGGAGGTGCTCCTCCCCTGCAGCCAGTGCTGCATGGCACACGTGGTACGTTGGGGGCTCCAGCCCCCCGATCTGCCTGCTGCTTGGCCATGGGTGCAGCTCAAACCATGCACCGCAAGCTGCACGCTGTTATTTTCCCACCCCTTATTTTTAAAGTGCAGTTTAAGGAATCTCAGCTGATATTCACTAATTTTTAGTGATCTCTGAAGAGCTACTCACGGGGTATTGTTCAGGGAAGGATAGTGGTGGGCTTGTATCACCAGTGGTCTGGGGTGGGGGATTGTGGAGATCTGGCTATTTGCAGGTCACACACCCTCTAGAAGCTGTTCTCACCACGAAGCCTTTTTTTTTTTTTTTCCCGAACTTGTGACCAGTTGCCAAAGAATAAGTACAACCTAAGCATAGATGCCATGCTGGAAGCCTGCAGTCAGGTGCCAATCCAGAAGGGCCTCCATCTTCCCTAAGATATCTGTTGTGTCGTGCTGGCCCTGGACTCATTTTTTGGATACCTTCTGTCTAAAACAGCAGTACTCACATATGTGTAGGAACTGGATTGCTGTCTTGACGTCAGATCATAGAACAAATAGAGAAGAAATGTGCTAGTCCAGGAGTGATCTAACTTTTTGACATCTTCATAAGGCTGAGAGCCACCTGCACCTTTCTTGCTCTGTACCCGCCACCTCTTCCCCAGAAGGTACTCCTGCTGGTGCTTCTTGTCTCCTGGCATGCCTGACTGCTGCTCGTCTACACACCTACCTCTTAGGATGCCCCATACCATACCTTTTTCCATGCACTTCACTGCAGACACCTTGGGCCTCCTTCTCCATCCCAGCATCCCCAGGCATTGGGAATTTTCTGTTCCCTCTCCGTGATCTCCGTAGGTCCCTGTGCCACAGAATCTGCACACTACAAGATTGCCAGCACCATGGACGCTCCAAACCTGCTGATGCCACAGTTAAGGTCATCTTATAGATTTGCCTTGCCTTTCCTCCCTCCTCCTTTGGGAACTGCATGCAGAGGTTTGGGTCTTATCCAAATACACTGTGCTGGCACCAGGTGCTTGCAGTCCAGTCCTGGGAGAAAGCTGGCCTTGTTGAGCAGAAAATGTAAAGCTCCTGAGAGAAAGGTCCTGAGAGAAGATGAGTGCTCCACAGCTTTCCAGGGGTGACAGCTACTTTGAGTGATAATTCTGCTGTTCTACCCCACGGAGTAAGAAGGTTCAGAAGCATACTGTACCATGGATACTTGGGCAGAAGATGGTGGAGTAGGTGGGTTTAAGGCCTCATGCACTTATGGAAGTCTTACATTCTTACATCCTGGTCACTAGACTCTAGATATTCAATAGACTGTGGACAGTGAATTAGGGTCAAAGAATATGGAAACAGGAATATTGGTGGTTTGACTACAATACTCGTATAGCCTCAACATACTCTGCTGTACAAGAACATAAAAATGTTAAGTGATAACAAATGTTCCATGTTAATTTGACTCATCTCCAAATTACTGGCAGCATGATTCTAGAGGATTTCCTTTTCCCCGGGTGCATTTGCAAATGTGTATTTACATTTACTGGATAGAATTCAGCAACAAGAATGATCTGAAATGAAATTATGAAATGCATTGCTTGGAACAGTCAGCTGCAGAAGGGAAACAGATTAAGCAGAGAACAATCTATCCAGGATGCTGCCAGGCCGGGCTGCAGAAAAATTACAATCTATATTCATTAAAGATATTTAATAATTTTCTAAAAAAATAAATGTAAAAAATATCTCAAGTCAGGAAATATGAACTTTATTATTGATTAAGCATTTGAAAAGGGATTTTTCTCAATAAAGGAAACCATATTTTCTACTGACTCTTTTTCTCTTGTGTTTTCATTAAGCAATTTAATATGTCTGAATCTTACTTTATGTTGTATTTCCTCTTTATTACTTTATATTACATCTCTGTGTTCATAGATTGAATGATATAATGCCTAGCTAGGAAGAAAATATGCTTTCTGTTCAAACAGGTATAATAATTTCAGACCAGCTTTACTCTTCTTATTGGAGAAAAAGTTATTAAAAAGCCTGTAAGATGTGTTTGTTTTCTTTTTTGATCAAAGACTTTGGTACTCAGGTTTTCTTTTTCGTATTCAGTAGGAAATACAAAGGTGCCCTGTCTGTTTTGTAAAGGCCCTGGGTTGCACTGTTAAAGTCAATGGGACATTTGCCTCTAACTTTGATGGGAGTGCGACCAGATCCTGCGTTTATAGCAGAGGGCAGTATTCATCTTGGTGTAATGGAAAAGATGTGCAGGCATTTCGAATACCTGGCAGTCCTTCTTGCTTGGTTTTTTCTAACCAGCCAAAATGCATGTAGCAGTGCTTCCTCAAGGCCAATAAGAAGATGAACTTTAGTGCTGGAGAACACCAAATTTCTGAAGAAAACAAGTTTTCAGGTGTGTTTTTTCTTACCACATCTTTTTCTTGCAGAGGTACTGCTCTGATAATGACCATTTAAAAAAAAAAAAAAAGATCATGTGTTATGAGAAAATATTCTTTAAGCCAGCCTGAGGCAAATAAAACATCCAAAGAAAAATCCGTCTTGCTTAAGAATCTTCTCTGCTAGGTTATGTAGTGCACAGCAGTGGCAGCATGGGCATTAATCTGTCTTGCTTTTGCCATTCTGCAGCAGCAACTGTATGTATGTTTCCTTGGACGTCTCTGATAGTTTGATTATCCACATCGTCATGTCAGTGGAAGACAAACCTTAAAGTTGACGAAGATGAGCTTCCACTGATTTCTTTGGGATTTGGCCTGGCACAGACCACAAACAATGATGGAAGACTTGCTTCCGGGAGATGTTCCTTCATAGGAAATGGAGTCTCTGAAGATCAGGGCTACTTCATGCTTCAAATTAACAAGCTCTGTCTGTACCTACTTCTTTGAAAGTACAATACAAAAGTCAGTCTTTTGATCAAAATGGTTTCCTCTAATCTATTTAAAATCAAGGTCTTTTTATGTTAAAAAACCACTTAGATATCATAATAGCAGGCAGAACCCAGCAAGCGTATGTGCAGACCTGGTGGTACCTAGCAGTGACAAACAAGAACGCTGCAAATACCCAATGCAGAGCTACAGGTATCCAAAAAAAGCTGTAGCACATAAACAGTCTTCTGTGGTATCTTCAGAAAAAATACGGGAGGTTATAAACACAGTTTAAGTATTTGAATGAAAGGTTGTCTCTGCTGGCATGTGTTGAAAGGAGGCAGGTGCTGAACATTTAGCAGAGAATTCAACAGCAATTTTGCTGTAGATGTCAACAGGAACCAAATTTGCAGCTTTAAAACTAAGTTTATATGACTATTGCAGAGGGTATCACCTTAGAAAGCAAAAAGCCCTTATCAAAAAATAAAATGCCCTGTTAAAAATACACATTAGTAGTTTGGAAACCTGGGCATATTCCCTCTTCCAGAAACAGGTTCCTGCATTGAAAGAGATATTAACAAATGTTACAACAGCTAGTCAAATTTACGAGTTTTCATGCTAAACTCATCTTTTATGGAGTAAAGTATACTTTTTATTTCTGTAAGAGGATGAGATGACAGAAGACATTCTGTGAATGTCACAGCAAGGAACAGAAAAATCTGGAACTAGTCCTCATTGAAAAAAAAAATAAGTATGGATTAGGATTGAGAAGGAAGTTCATGATTTTTCTGACCTCTTTTCCAGGAACAATTCAAGGAACAAAACATTTACTTATCTTTGGATGGATGATGAAATCTACTTCTGTTCAGCAAAGCAGCTAAACCTATATTGGAGTCCTGTTAAAGTTAAGAATTTGTGAGGTGTCATTGCTGGATTTGAATAAAAACCATGAAGCAACATATAACATTACCCTCAGCCAAACTTATTATTTAATTGAAAGTATTTAACAAATAACATCCCAAAAAACATATATGTACTTCTGCTTGGAAGTTTTTTCCATTCCTTGCCTGCCATCACAAACTGGAAAACTGTGAAATAGATGGTCCTTGAGGTATGAAATCAGATATTAAAACCCAGTCTCTAGTAGCCACTCTGCTTTCCACAGGCAGAAGGTAGGTCCCACAGGTGACTTGAGTTTCCCCTTGTTTTCTCCTTTGAGTGTGTGTGCTTGTGTGTGTGGTCATACCCTCTCCTGATACCCATTGCTGTAGCTTAATTGAACTCACACCAGCTGAAGATTTACCCCTTCATGCTTTTGAAGCGTTGCCATGATCTTTTGTATTCTAGAGGGGCTGTAGGATGCATACTGAGGCTCTTCATTTTCAGAGGACAGTTTTGTGATAAAAGCGCTCAGGCAGCCAGGCAGCACCCTGGCCCTCTGCCTGGCTCTCCCACAGGCAACTGCTGCAACCTTGGGTGCGTAATTTAGCTCTGCTAGTGTCAGCATCTCACCCTTGAGATGGTAGCAGCATTATTCTTCCTTTCCTTTCCAGATAAATTCATTGGTGCCTCCAAGATGCTCTGGTTGTGGTATGGGGGCGGGAGGCTCAGCAAGGGGTTGAGCATGGATTTCGGTCGGGGCAGCCAGGAGCTCTGGTGGGCAGCCCATCACTTGCCTGGGACTGTTCCCAAAATGCGATTTGGGCTTTGCCACCCTGCTTGGGGAGAAAGAGAGTTTAACTATGGGGATGTGAGAGAGAATAGTCCCTGGGCTGTTTTACTTAGGAGTTGAGGCAGATCCCAGCAGGACTGAGTTGGAGGGTTTCTGTGGTCCTAGGAACAGTGCGAATGCAGCCAGAGGTGATTTGCATTGTGGAAAGTAATCCATGTGTAAGCTAGATAAACACCCTTGTTCAGGGTCTTATAGTTTAGGACCGAATTGCTTCCATTTCCTACAAAATGAAACTCATGGGTACCAGGAATTGTCCAATATCTTTGCTCCTTGCTTGTTGCTGTAAGACGGACAGTTTTGGTCAGCAAATACTTGAGCAACAGCAGTACTTGGGGCTGCCTCTCCGCCCTGCAGCAATACCACAGTCCCACGCAAGTCCCCTGTGAGCAGAGGCATCATGTGTCCCTGTCCAGGTGTCAGCCGGCAGCCCACAGGCTGCCAGTGGCCACTGAGTGGGATACAAAGAGAAGGGGAATTTGGAAACTTGCTGCATGCAAATACCTTCCCGACAGCTTAGTCCCAGTAATTGATACTGCAAAACTTCTGAGAGGTACCTGTTTCTGTGTGAGCTACTTCGCCTTGCTGGTAATGGCCTGTGCCAGCGGCTTGGTATTTTACTGGCGGTTAAAGCTTGGTTGTGGAAACTCATTTTATTTCCTTGTGAGGAAAGCAAAAAGCATGAGCATGCAGTAGGTCGTGTGAGAAACCTTCCCTCATCAGGGAAGGAATCGCCTGCTCCACTGTGCATACAACGACATTTCTTTTTATTATTTTCCACAGTTCAATGCAGTCCAAGGGGAAAATGGGAGCTGGAACAGTTTAGAAATGCATACAAACACACTAGAAAAATCACTTGATTATTTAGAGGAATGGAAATAACCACACCAACCAAACGCCTATAATCCACAGTGGGATAAGAATACACCTACAGCTCTACTTTCCCAGTTAATAAGATGACAATGACATTACAGGACAGCTTTGTCACAGATAAACTGATAAGTAAATGACAATCCATACTGGTAAACGAATATTCTTGGCACAAGATGATTTCAGTACAATCCTGGTAAAATCCAAGTAGATAGACGAGGAAGGTGAGGCACAGAACGTTGAGTGATGTACTCAAGGCCATGGAGGAAACATTGTCAAAACTGGCAGTCAAATTTAGGAAGACAAGTCCTTCCTAATAATTTCAAACTAGTAAGCCATCTCCTCATGGCTAAGAAGCTACGGGTTTTCCTCGCAAATAGTTACAATGCATTGAAGATTTTGGTTTTAAAAAACAATGCCAAGACCAGCTGGTCTGAGGCAATTCCTTGTGTTTAATTATCAGGCTAATTAACCCTTTATAATGCCTCCTTTCTGAAGCTCAGTTCAATTTGTAAGCAAAAAGTTCCTTTCCAAATAGAAAATTTCTGTGTCTTATTTGGAAAATGAGGATACAACGTGTCGATGTTTCTGAAATAGAACATTTCACTCAAAAGATGTTGAGAAGTGTTTTGACATTTTTGACACTTCCTCTTCTTTTTTTTTTTTGCTAAAACAGGCTGTAAGAGTTGATTTGACTTGGCAAATATTCTCACTCCTTAGAAAATCAGTTTTTGCCAAATTTACTGTTCAGTGATACTATTTCCTCCAGATCTATGGCTCAGCCTTATTTAGCATAGTTAACACAAGTTAACCACAAGTCAACAGAAGCTAACCCTTGTGCTTTCATTAAATATGTCTTTCTTAAAGCCTTAGATCCTTGGAGCAAGTGTCTGTGCAAGAGACCCTGTTTTCATTAACAAAAGCAAAATGAATTTCTAAGTCTTAGGGCTGTAGGAACAACTTAGAAATGGGATGTTAGTGCATTTGGATCTATAGGCTCTAAAAACCAGAAGGCAAACACCCCATGCCATGACTATCTGATGGTCTTACCATTTTTAGCTAGAAAATTAATTTCTGGAAGCCATGAATAAGTTTTGTGAAGCTGGGGTTTGCCATCATACAATTGGATGGCTGAGCTGGACTTCAACTAAGGCGTGAACTTAGCAAAAAAATGGGAGGCAATGCAACAGTCATCAAAGAAAATGGATATTTTCACAGTTTCAGTGGGCTCTGGATCAGGATCCTGGACGTGTTTATGTGTAAGTTTAAATTATGCGTAACAGGTGCTAATGTTACCCTGTAAGAGGCTTTTAACTAGCTCCACAGGAACGTGAAGGTCCCTTCGTGTGGTGCCTTTGTACCAGCAAGTATCTCCCAAAAATCCCATCGCACTGTACGTGTTCACTCCTGCAAGCAGTTGCCATTAGATGCACACAGTGTGAGAGTATACCTGTTGCATGAAATTATTACTGACAGCTATTAATATTAGTATGTTCTGTACCGTCTCTATTGTGTCTTCTAGAAGAAATAATTTTCATGGATGCTTTACTAACATATATTGTGTAATGCACCTTTCCAAGAGAGGCTGTAAATATAAACACAAACACACACACGTGCACCTCCCCTCCCCCCCTCCCTGTATTCTTATATACATATGTGAGCATTACTGTTGTTATTATTTTATGGTGGTTTCTTATATGATCCCCTAGGCACACGAGCTTATTAATTTGATTTCTGTAGTCCTAAGTTCTTAATTTTATGATCTTTGGCCCTTATTCAAAAAGGTACTTAAGGAAAATCTTAAGTAAATTTTCTGCAGAAATATACTGAATGAGTGTAATTTTTAGGTGGAATGAAGAGAGGTAGGAAAAAAGAGACTCTTACGATTTTGTGTCTCTGTGGCTTATAAAAAATCTCAATTGTGTATACAAATAACCATATTTTTTAGAGTCACCACGGCAGTATAGGCTAGAGCTGCCTGGATGCTGCAACGTAAGGACTTGGCAAAAATTTAGTTCTATTCAGCGTGCATTTGACAATGTCTGTGGGCCTCTTAAACTGTTTGTGGCCTATCAATGACATTGGATTTGTTATTGTCTGGGTTTGGGGGTAAGTAACACATGTAATGCAATATTAATGTAAACAGTTGTTATTCTTTATTATTTATTTGTACCTTTTTTCTCTCATTAAATTTTATCATCTAATCAAGGAGGAGAAATGTCCGAGTATTGATCTAAGGTAAGGATCACCCAGTGTAAATTACAAATGTCAAATATTCAAAGTAAATAATCCAGGCAAACCACCTCCTGTTTGTCCAAGCTATTTGCAGCAGCTTACAAAGAACAAAGACATCAGTAGGAATAAGAGTTGGTTCATAATCGAGGAAATCTGCTTAATGTATCAGATGCTTTATTTGTAATGAAAATCATAGAATCATATAATATCTCAAGTTGGAAGGGTACCATATGAATCATTGAGTCCAACTACCTGCTCCTCGCAGGACTGCCTAAAACTAGATCATATGATTTATTCTGCAGGAGATGTGGGTCTTGTGACTGTTAAAAGATACATAGCTGTGGAACATATTATTTGACTGGAAGGGCCTGGCTCGAATCTTCTCCATGCCTCAGAGAGACCAGATCAAGCTGTGAGCTCTGAAGTAAGAACAAATCCCTGCGAACATCCTGAACAGCAAATTCAGCCCCAGGAAAGCTCACGTCCTTCACAGGCAGGATCAATCTCCAGTTAGTAACAAACTGCTGAGATCCAGCCTTTATATAGATTTAGCTAAAGTCTGGAAATTTATTAGAAGGAAACTTCCATGAGGACATCACTTCATGTCTCTCTGGTGGATCTGTCCCCTAGAGAAAAATAGTGCTTTTCTGCTGAGCACTAACCATTAGGATGTGACCCTACTCCAAGCACTCACTTTAAAGATACATAGTTTGTTAATACAATAGGAAACTTCTTGCAATCAGAGTAGGGAAAAAATTGAAGCAGCGTCATGAGATTCATGGCCATACCAGTCTGTGACTCCTAAATGTAATATGTCACATCAGGTAGAAAGTGCTTTCCCTGTTTCTTTCGTTAGCAAAGTGACACCACATAGCAGAGGAAGGAAAAGTCCATCAACAATGCAGGACACCTACCCTATACCCTCAATGTGAGATGTGGCAGCCAACAGGTCTTGCTCCGTGGAAAAATATAGGTTCCTAAAGTGCATTTAAAGGAGAATTCATCTATTTAGGCAATGTGCAGACCTCAAATCCTATGCCTGATCTCATGGTGTCCAATATCAACTGTGAAGTTCCACTGACTCAGGGGAAGGCGTAAGAGGGCTCAGCTCAGCTGCCTACACAGGCATTGGATACCATTTGAAACATTTCAGTGGATAACAGAAATGTCTGCAGAAGCCTGGCAATCAGGTCCTATGGCAGACATGCAGTCTCTGGAGAGACAGCTGGAGGCTGGGCCGGACGCCCTGAGACATCTCAAGTAGCACTACATATTTACAGGTGGACTATGAACACCTGAACTTCTGCTCCTGTGAATGCCAAGGACTGAAAACACCCTGGCATATATCTGCATCTCTGTGTCTCTGTCATGACTAAGACTTTGGGAATGTTAGTGATGGGAGCACTCGCCCAGGGTGCTCAGCATGAAATACAGAAGCAGCATCTGGAAGGGGGTCTGGAATGCTGTCTCCCCATCCCTTGAGTGGGGAATGCCCAGAGCAGCCCCCTGCATTACCAGGTGTTATTTTTTTGGAGTTCCCTCTGCCACGGTGTCTGGGCAGCGACTGAATGCCTGGAGAGAGCTTCACCACCAAAATCACCTGCTGCTGGATAGCTGGAGCACTCTCCTGGGAGACAAGAAATGTGGAATGTTAAGGCAGAATTTGAGTGTTTCCTTCATCCTGGACTAGTATCCCAGCTCCAGCAATATTGCCAAATTGCTCCTCCTCTTGTACTGCAGCAGGCAAAACTGATGCCTATTGCAGCCTGGAAAGGAATGACGGAGGTGGTGAGAGAGCAGAAGCGTGAGGGCTATGAATCCTCATCCAACATAGACGTTTCCCTGGGGCCTTAGCGGCCTTAGCCTGAAAAGTCAGTGTTTTTATTAAACACCCTTCCTTCCAGCTTTTCCTATCAGTTAGTTTCGATAACACTGTGGGCCAGATGGCTGCTGAGAATCCCATTTGAAGCAGCCAGCTCTTTTCCATGCATTTCATGGTAAAATTAGGTATGAGCTGCATATTTTCTCTCACAAACCAAATGTCTGTGCAAAAATATAAAAGCAGCTGTACTTGGTCAGATTGCAGGTCCACGTAGCTCCATAGCCACGTTCAAAGCAAACAGAAAGAGGTTGTTCTTGCAATGGCTAGTAGACTTAGTGGGAACCAAAATTTTACATGAGTTTCAGGGGAGACTGAGTAAGAAGAGAAATCCATTGGGGTTACCAGGCTGACAAACCACATTGAGCTGAAGTTCCCTGAACTGAAAACATTTGGAGGTTGGAAAAGCTTGGGGGAGAGCATCACGTGTACTTGGCCCACTCTCACTCTCCTTTGAAGATCTGCTTATGGCCACTGCTGAAAAAAAGCTCAGATAAGCCCAGGGTTGATGGCAGGTCCTTGGCCAGAAGTGTGAGAGGAGCATCCACACTGGGGGTTTTCTCTCCCAGCCTCCAGCAATGTGCAGCTCAGATGATTTTTGACCTGGGATGGCTGTGTGACATGTTGTACTGGAGCGATGGCAGCTCTGTATGGACGTAACCTGATGATCTGTGTTGGGTTGACAGTTGGACTTGAAGATCTTAGAGGTCTTTTCCAACCTTAATGATTCTATCTACGTGCAATCAGTGCAAGTGCAGACTCAGGTTAAAAGGGCAGAAGGAGCCAGGCTACAAGGAACAATGTGATGTGTGTAATTCACAACGTGAACTGGTCTTTGTTTCTGCATTTCCTGAAAGTAATGGAACTTGAAAAGACTTGATCACACCTCATTTTAAGACTCCTAATATAAATGATGTCTTCACATAAACTAAGAAAGTGAATTTTAAATATATATGGCTTGTACTAATGCCACCTGTGGTTCTGCTTCACCTCTGCCGTTACTAATTTTCTCATAACTAAGATATTTCTGTTCAAGATAATTCATTCTTGTAAGAGAGGTTGTCTAAATAAGGACAAGTGTTGATATACCGGCACACAGTTGCGGTCACATTAGTTTTGTGCCAGCCTCAGCCAGCTGAGTGCTATTTAGTCTCCCTTGGCTTGCTGTAGGCCATTGCCGGTACCTAGTCAAGAGGAACTCCCGCACCGGTGAACTTCAGCAGAAGTTAGGCTGTAGGAATCTGTGCTGGACACAAGATTGCATTGCTTGTTCTCCTATTTCATGCTTTAAACCATGTCAGTTTTTACTTTTAGTTGTCAATTTTAATAACCTTTGTGAATGAGGCAAATTATAAAGTAAATTGGTGCAATTAAAAGACAAAGATATTTGTAGGTAAGGCATTAAATCAGGTTCAGGAATGTAAACTGAATGTCGAAGTCTATCATGGGCTTTCAGTGTAATTTGAGGCTTCGGTTTCATGTTTGTAAAACTGGAATGCATTTGTCCCATCCATTTTGGTTGTAAATTCTTTGAGATTTTATCCAGTACCAGGCGCATTTCCAGTTTTCCTCTAAAGCTCTTTGGAGTAGTGCAAATAAATAAATCTGATTCTTCAAGAACGCCCAAAACCTCTTGAAACAAACAAGTTTTTTTGTCAGAAACTAGAAGGAGCTCTTGAATTAAGTTTTTGTGTTGCAGCAGAAACCTCCAACTCTAAAATGTTCCAGATTCACTGGTCCCGTGGCACTTTTTCCCTGCCCTTCTCAGTCAGTATTGAAAACAGTCACTATGTTCTTAAGTCTTTTCTTCACTGGCCATGTTTTCTGGGGATTGCCTTGGGGACCAGGGTTTGGATGGGACATAATGTCTTTTTAGCATGGGAGATTTTCAGAGCAGCTTTCAAAATGTCATAAAATCTCCATGGCTTTTCTGATTTTCTTGCTTTTACTTCTTTATTAGAACAAAACTCAGAGCACAAAAACCTATCTGTGACTGCACTGGTAGGTCAGAGGAACTGATAGCTGTAGTGTGAAGAGGTGGGGCAAAGTTTCTTGTTTGCTGTGGCAAGAGAATTAAAGATATTTTATTTTTTCCTTAACAAGTTCTGAGAGATTAAAGCACATCTTGATTTTGTAGAAGTGCACCAAAAATGGCTGCTTAGCCAGGCTGGAATTTGTCTCAGACCAGCAATCGGTGAGGATGCTTTGAAGAAAGTACAGCATGCATGTGGAGCCAGGAGCTGCTTTCCATTAGTTTCCACCTTCAGAGGTCTGTGGTCTGCTAGAAATCTGTGGCCTGCAAAGCATTAGGTACCAGTCATGATTTCCACCTTCACTAATTACAATTTGAGAACCTCTATACCCATGAGAGATTAGATCTCCCTCACCAAGACAGATCAGATTTCAGTTTTTCCCCCCTAGTTGCTGCAGTCCCAGGTCTACACAAGCCAGGGGCTGGAATTTTTGGTCAGAAGAGCAGCAGCGGGGCTTACTGCAGGTGTAAATACGGACAATCAACTTTTGATTAGCTGTGTGAAGATTATTTGAGTTGTGGATTAACCACTTCCCCCTACCACCTCATTTTCATTATGTTTACTACCTCATTCTTCATATCAGCTTTGTTTTTCAAAGTTAAACATATCTACTCTGTTCTTACGACCTAATTTACATCTGTTTTGTATTAGCCATGTTCTTGCTTTATCTGGGTTATTCTGTCTCTAAGCCCCGCCATTGCCCTGGCTAAGTAAGAGTTCATTATATAAAAAATAATGAAAAAGTGCAATGTGTAATCAATATAAGACTATAAGAGCGTACAAAATGAACATTAGGACGGTCCATAGAAATATAGTGCTTGTACTGTTGCAGCAATTAAAATCGAAGTTATCTAGTAACGTGTCTTAAACTATAAGCCTACAGCACAGTGGTGTGTATTGCAGAGCTACCATCTTCACTAGTTAAAGCAAGGGGCTGAGAATGGGTGGGCTCGAGCCAGTCCTCTGCTCTGTCACGAGCCGAGCAGAGCGCAGTATGTGGAAGAGATGTATGTGTGCACAAGTGGCTGCTTATGCTGAAGGGCATTTGGTTTCTGAACATTATATCCAGACAGTGAGGCACCTTTGTGGCGCGCCACAGGCTTCCCTGACATGGGTCCCCTAAGCAGTACAGTAATCATCCTCTGCACTTATAAAATGTATGCTTATTCAGGGAGTATTTTTGCTGAGATTGCCCTACCATCTACAAAGTGGAGACAATCCATCCAGTTAGCCCATTGTGGAGGGTTTTAGGATCTGTGATTAAGTGCTGTTCTCAAAGCACAGAGAGGTGCTGGGCTGCCCATGCTCTGGGACTGCAGTCCCTCTTGCCTGCTTGGTATGTCCTTGCAATCAGTGGTCTGTCTCCGTCCAGCTGGTGTCTCCTGGACGGCATCTAAGGAAGGCCCGTCTCTTCCTGTGCAGTGCCTAGCACAGGATTTTCTTGTTCAAGACTGCTGCTCTCGTGGCAGTGAGTACTGGGAGCAGTAACCATATGATAATACAGGTTTAGAAACAACAGGATAAAAAAATTGCCTCTCCTTTTGCCCTCACTTTTCTCCTCTGTAAATCTGAGCTGCAGCCACAGTTAGATGAATGAATTTTCATCCCTTGGTGTTCGATTTTTTTGGTCATGCCTTTCTACATAAAAGATAAGAAATTTTTTGTTAAGTGGAAGTGCTGTAAAACTTCAGAATATGTGCTAATTCTGAATATTTTGGTCTTTTGTTTGTAATTCCCCGTGTTTCAGATCTCAATTAACTGTCTTTCAGAGCCAGCATTGTTAATTCACACCAAGATATTGCTTCTCTTATTTCTTCACTGATTAGCTAATGTAGCTTAATTTCAGTGAGGGGTATGCATATTAAATGGCCTGCTGCAATCAAAATGCTTTTTAGTTTTGAAGTTTCTTTAATGCTGTTATAAATGTGTTCTTTGTGATAACACGTATTTATACTACTGAGAATCCCTTCCTGTAGATCATTTCATTTGTGCAAATTACAAAAATATAAGTATAAATAAATTAAGGAACACTGTCTTTCCTCATGAGTTGTGAAAGCCAGAAAATTCACTTGTTACAGCCATAAAAAGATAATTCACTGGAGAACTGGATGTCTTGGGAGATGGGTAATAGAGTACACACGATTTCACAACCAGGACATCTGCACAACTCCAACCCAAAGGTCTAGTCCAGCAAATATTAGTATCTCTCCCACAGCAATCCACAAAAGCGAACAAAATATCAGGATGTGCAAGGAATGGAATATAAAACAGTTTGGAAAAACAGTGTAACCATCTGCCTCAGAAAAAAAACCCTCAAACCAGCAACAATGAACAGCAGCACTTCTGAAAGACTGCCTTCTTGGTGCAGGCTAGAAATAACTTTTTCATGTCTTCCTTCTCTTACACAGATGCTTTATATGTGAGCCATGGTTGCACTGGCACAGCACTGCAGGCAGAATGTGACTGTAAGAGTCACAACCCTTTTCTGGCCCAAAAGGGTTGGTTCAATCTGTGGTGTTGTAGTCACAGGAACAGCTGCTTCTTGGGTGCAAATCTGGATGACCAAGGCCTGTTTCCCTGGGCAGGTAGAGCTATATCCATGGGAGAAGGATGCAGGGGGTCTCTGTCACAGGCCAAGGTCACAGCCACAGGACTGTGCATCCTGACTTGCCCCAAGTCTTACCCATCCCTATCTCTGGACACCAGAATGAACTGAAGAGCAATACACAGTACCTATGTCCACACTCCTTGCTTTCTGTCAGCATCTCGCCCCAAAGGTCTTGTCTGTTTTTCCCTTGGGCCCATCCTTCAGTGTTTGCTCAAGCTAAGTCTGCTGTTTCTTTGCTGTTTTCCATCTCCTTCTCCTTGGACTCCTTTTCTGTCTCTCTTTCATATCTGTACCATCCTTCAGAAAAATAAGAGATAGCAGAATACTCCAGCCTGTATGCTTTGGTTGGTGACATAAGATAATTGAAAACTACTGTTTCTTCCACCTACTTTAAAGTATTTATTATTAGAAAAAATATATAAAATATTAGTATTTATGATAGTATTAGCATTAGTTTCTTACAATGATCTTCAATCCAATCCAGAATGGGTTTTTGTCGGGGGGTGAAGGGGGAGAATTTTGTGCTTTGATGTTTAAATTGGGTGTTTCTCTGAGCAGACTGATCAGTACTTTAGACTGATAAATGTTCAGTGCCATTGCACTCTTTCCCACTGGCTCTGTCAATAGCAGATTGACTCTAACAATCCTATAATCAAATATTTTATGGGCAGTTTTATGTTAGAATGGGGTGAACACTTAGAGTTGTGGCTCCTAAACAGGGCTGTGGGTTTTTAATCACGCTTAAACCACTTCTCATATCCATCTAGTGATGAATTTGTTCTTTTCCTTCCATTAACCTCTGTTCGCTGAACATCTGGAATTCCCTTTGACCTTATTGCTAAATCTATTTCCAAGTTAATATTTGGCTTTATGCATTCTTATGTCAGTGACATCCCAGTAAAAGGCATTCCTATAAAAAAGAGTAAAATATCACCAGCTAGTCCCTAATGTGATGTGTTAGGGACTTGCATGTTTTCCTTTGCATCATGATAGAGGGCTCTGGCTTTTCTCTGACTTTCAGCTTGTGGTTTTTACCTTCCACTGTTCAGGAAGTAGGATAAGTTTAGGTGGCTCATGCATCTTCTGAGACAGTTTATTAGGGGCCTTTTGTTTTCAAAGTATGCAGAAGGGTCAAGTCTGCAATGTGTGTCTGTGTCTTCCATTATTATGGTGATAGCCCTTGATCATTGATAGCCTTTGTCCGTGATCATTTGGCTGTTTTAGAAAGCTAGTCAAGAGCAAATTCCTTGGTAGGTATCTGCAGCCTGTAGACTGGTCTCCTGTATTTTGGGGTGCAAGTTAAGTAGTTGCCACTAGATGACAGTATAATCTACTGATACGGTACCTAAATCAGCATTTCAATACATTATAATATTGAACTTGTTCTTTACACTAGCAGTTTGCTGGATTTATTTTGCTGGATCCAGTCAGAGCCCACTGGACTTCAGGAAAAAGTAAAATGATCCGCTTTACTTTTTTCCACCCTAAATCCTATTACCTGGAATGGCAAAAATATTGTCCGCGAGTCCTGGGCAAGTGCTAGAGGAAAAAACTTGCAAGAAATAAAGATTCCTAATTGCTTAGATGTAACTCGTCTCTGAATCTCTCCCTGAGCTCCCGTTAATGCTGCCTGGCATCTCTAGTAGTTATTTGGACTGTATGTTGTCCTTCTGGCTTGGTGGGGCTTTCCTCAGATACCAGCGCCTGCAGGAGAGGAAGAAGTGGTGAATCAGGTCCCTTTTTACTAACTGCATTACACATAAGCATCACACCAAGGAAACACTGTCAAACTGGTGTAAAAAGAGACTGAAAGTATTCTCCTGTTTTTAACCTAACCTGAGTCATGAGTATGTTCTCTCTTGAGCTTATTTCATGACTTATTTCTCAAAGAGTTAAAGAAAAAGTGTTTAGTGTGAACTTTGGACTTCTTGGATAAACAGAAGCAATGATGTTCCTTATATTCACCTCGCTCCTTCCTCTGCCTTGTGCTCTGCAAAAATATTGAATAACTTTAATACAAAAAAGCAAGTAATTACAGAAGACTTTTTGCACCCTTTTAGTATTTATGTTTACCTTTCTCAGTTGCAGCTTTGAAGTTGCATTATTTTATCCAAAACGTACTGAGAAGGGACTTAATGCAATGAATAGAAGGGTGTTTTAACGGCAGAAGCAGCCTTGCTGTAACAGCTCTGGTTGGGACGGTCACCTGCAGGTTAGCTTACCTTCTGCTACACAGCTTTTGTAGAAAACAATACTTCAAAGGTCAACGGCTTTTAGGACTTACTTAATTACTGCACCTTTGTTTGTGGCTGACATTTATTTCTAGGCTGCTCAGCACTGTGAAAAAATGAAGCTCTCTGTTACAGGCGTCACCCATCACACAAATTTTCACTGTATCATAAAAAGTAACAAAGAATCTAAACCACAAAATACTACAAAATAGACCCAATATATTTTTTTTCACTTTATAATTTCAGATTTATATAGGAATTGTGGGATGAAGAGTGGTGAATAGCTGAGAAGTGTCAAATTAAAATCCTCTGAGCGGAATGAGTTAGCAGTACAATAAACCAGTCTAGGCAGCCTCCAGGAAGAGCTTCAATTTCCTAACATGGTCTTTTGGAAGTCTTCCTTTGCCTTCCAAAGGTCACATTTAAAATTTGCCAGATCATACGATATTGACAAATGCAGCCTCCTGTTAAGACAATTTTCTGTTCAAAGTCCTAGCATAGCAATGACACTGAACACTGACACCAATATCCACTGCTAAATAAGTTCTTGTGAGACTTAAATGTTTTTAGCCTGACAGTCACGTGAATTTTTTTCCCTTGTAGTATTGCCCTGGCAGAAATCGCATCTCTGAAAATGCTACATGCTACCCATGCTACAAATGTATGTAATTAGAACTATGGGAAATAATCAATATGTGGCCATAAAGCTGAATGGAAATGGAAAAATGAATGCATTGGGCAAGACTAATCTATGATAAGAGTGGACCCGCTAACTCTCTGTTATAGTTTGCTTTCTTCTGGGGACCTGTATTTGGCTGAACTGAGAGATCCTTCAAATAAAAGTGATCAGAACAGGCATGCAACGGCATTTCAGAGTCTGTGTCAGAGAAGATGCAATAGTGATTTTTTTTTTTTTTACTTCTTTTCAACGGGGAAATGCCTTCCTGCTAATTCTGTCTTCAACAAGAAGCTGTTAATGCAGACTGTGACCGTAGCCTGTGTTCTGCTGTTTGCGTGTTGATTTTAAACCAGGTTCAGCAGGAGGGATTTGGAAAATGTCTTGTGGCATGCCTGCATGTGCAGGTCAGGGGAAGGAAGCACTCAGCGCATTCTTATGCTTAAAATCAAGTTACTGTTACTGAAAGGACTTTGACCATGTACGAGACTGAGGGGAAGTGCAATGCAAGTGTTTGCATTTTAAAGTTTTCTTTCAGAATCGGAAAAAAAAGAAAGGTCCGTATTTCTTCCCTTTGGGTGATTCCTGGGCTTTCTTGCTGTCTGCTGCTGAGATGCCGCTAGCAGTTCTGTGTGCAGTGTCTGCAAGTGGCTGAAACAGGGCAGAGATAATTTCCGTAGCATCGTGTGCACTGAATCTGCCTCACCCTGGGTGCTTAAACAATACTTGGAAGAACATTTTTCTTTGCAAATGTCTAGTGTAAAATTCTGGCTTAAAACAAATAGTGACTACAGCAAAAGGAAAGCATTTTTAAGCCCGAAGGCCACACACAGCAGTGGTAGGAAGGGGTGGGCCTTGGTCTCTGAAGGTCTACTTGTCACAGTGCTGGGGGTGCTGGGCTTTTCTTCTGTGTGAGCTGCAGTAAAATACCGTCGCTCAGGCAGAAGAAGGATGTTGACTGCGCTAGAAGAGGGGTCTGAGCATGGCTTGTGCTTTCTGGAATGCCAAAGTACCAAGGATTTTTTTAACTATTAAAAAGGACTAGTATTCAGTAAGAAGCAGCAGGGACTTAAGGCAAGAACCGGGACAAGAACTAGTAAATGGTTTGACATGTTTCACAATGTGTCCCCTTATGCATTCATGGGGAGAGCGGAAGTGCTACTATTATTTATTTTCATGAACAGTGATTTTCTTGATAGCACTCCTGTAGGTATTTCACATACCTGTCCACACAACTCACCCGCTATTCCCGCAGGAAAATGCAACAAGCATAGCGACATTACAAGAAAGATGGGCGAGAGCAGGATGGGAATTAGGCCAGCTGAATGTTTTCCTGTGTGCGTTCAAGTATGTTTGTTTGCGTGTGTGCATGCCACCCAGCCTATTGAAGCTATCTGCCTAGCTCTAGTGCATGTGCCTATCGAACATTTTCTTCAGCTTCATCTTAAACCCACACACTAGAGTCTAAGAGGAAAAAAGCAAGCTCTTGCTCCAAGTGCTGTTTGCAGGGCTGTTAGAAGCTGGTGAAGAACACAATCACATGGCCTTGACAAGCCAAGTGTGCGGGTGGGTCAGAAATGATTGAATAACCCATAGTGCTGGGCATCAGGTCCCATTTTCTTGGTGAATTCAGAATCAGGTTTATGGATCTTAGAGGTGCACATATGCACCACTCTGGCTCATGTTGACAGGTACATAAACCCCATTTGAAGAAAGCACTTGAAGAAAAGGTTTGTTTTAATGATAAACTGTACTGTATGTTGGTGCCTGTAATGACACTGTAGGTCAGAATTAGAAGTCCAACAGATGAAGAAGCGTCTTCCACAATCTTCACTCCCTCTGGATTGAACTGACAACGCAGAAGTAATTCTTCTTGAAACAAAAAAGCAAAAGTCAGGCAAAGGAAGTAGTCACCCTAAATTAAAAGAAAAATCAGAAACAGGAAAAAATAGATGAGCAGTTTCCTCAAGTCATCAAACTCTCCTGTTGATAGGGGTTCCCTTGAAATCCTGCCTTTGTGGATAGCATATATTGCCTGAAAAGCTTGGCTTTTCTGTGCTTTGTACATGGTGCATGTCTTTACATTCAGGTAGTGGGGACATACCACAGATTTTTCTGATCCAGAAACATTTTCTACCTCTGCTTTGCCTTCACTTGCATACATGTAAATCCTTACAATGACAGGGAGCTGAGGAGACACCCCACTATTTCCAGGTGTCCATCTTGTTAACCTTGAACTTACTCTCCCAGCTAGTTGAATCATAATATATGTTGCCACAGAAGAAAACATGACGCCTTCCAAGGACTATTAAAACATGGACTGAAATGCTGCCTACTTTTAAATGGATGGGTAACACACCTTTACCTGGTCCTCATTCCAGGGACTGGAGGGTCTCTTATGCATTCCTCATTCTGGAGGCACAGCATAGAAGTGCCAAATTGCGCTTATTTTTACCATATTGCTCTAAGACTTCTGCTGTTAGGGTCCAAGCCCTACTGGATCAACCAAATGCATGTGGGCTGTAAACCCTGGAATCAAAAGCCACACACAAACTCACAGGAAAGGCACAAGATCTCCCTGTTTCTGACATCTGATGAGAAGAAAAGTAGAAGTTACAGCATTGCAGACTGAATGAAAAGCCACAAGGTGTTATTACTGGTCAATGTAATAGGAGTAATTGGGGATGGCGGAGACTGCTGTGGGAAGTGAGAATTTCCCTAGTTTCAGATTATAAAAAACCCATAAAACAGCATTGCTGTTTCAGTAACGCTGCACTGCATTAATGTCTTCCTATTTATAGCCTCAGTTTAATCTTAACAAAGTCCCCACTTTCTCCCCCAAAAATATTCCCTGGAGAATTGTCCAATCTAGCTTTAAATAACTCAAGTAACAGTGCTTCCATCATTTACCTTTGGAGACGATTACTTGGCCTAATAGTAATAATTGTGAGAATTCTGTAGGGTTTGGTTCATGATGATGTTTGCAGACTGAATTCTGCAATTCTGTTTATAAGGGGTTGGCCATAAATTAAAGTATTCAGTGTTTTCCTGAGGTTTGAATGCACCAATTCAGATGACTCACAGCTTATTTCTAATGGGAGGTTAGGTGCTTAAATAGCTTTAATAACCTGTCCCTAAATGAATATTCACAGCTAGCTAGCCCTTCGTCTACTACCCTGCCCTGGTACAATACTGTGTGGGATTGCCCTACTTGCCCAATGGCCTTCTCTCAGTCTTTTTTGCAGATGACCGACAGTAGCATAGACTATACTTACTATTTATGTCCTGGTAGGGCAAAAGTGCATAAGAAGGATAGAGTCTTCTTCCTTTTTTTTAGCTCTGTTGCTTTCTTTGATGTTGAATGAGCAGGAGTTAGACTCGTACTCAGTAGTATGGTGGTAAAACATGAATGGCTGGGCCTCCTGGTCAGATGTTGTGTTCTTCAGAAGAGGTGCTAAATGGACACCCCCTTCTCTTTGTAGTAATGGAGGTTGTTTTAACCAGTGATTCCAAGCCTTTTGGACAATGATCCACTGTCAGTCCTAAAATAGCACACAGACCACCTGCATTCCTCGCAGCTAAATGTCTGTACACAGGCTTTTCACTGAAAACACCAACTTGCTGATACAATCCCATCAGCTGGCTAACCGTCACCTACCACAGTCTGTCTGCAGCTGAGGAACAAAATGTCCATATAATGGGCAGATTTTTTCTGGTTTAAAACCAAGAGATTAGGATGTCTCCTTTACTAAGGCCAAAATTCACTCTTAATCAAATAGGGCTTTCTTTCATCCCACTGAGTGAGATTTGGGATGCTCAGGAGGATGAGTCTCTGTGACTGATTTTAGGAAAGGGCTTACTGAGGTAGCAAGGGTAGCACAATTTGCCTGTCTCCCCGACAGGGTGGTTCGCTCCCATTGAAGCATGCAGTTCTTTAGGAGTTTCATGGCAGAGTTCATGAAAAAGTAGAGACTTTTGAATTGAGCCCAAACTAAGAAACAGATGAGTTCTGGCCAAGGGCCAGTATTTTCAGAATTGTTGATCAAAGATAAGTTTTATCACAGTTGGTCTTTAAAAAATACTGACATCTCAGAGAAAAAATGAGCTAAAACAGATGGAATTTGAGTCCTTACAGTTTGAGCTGAGCTGGCTTTTTCTTTCTTCTTCCTTTTTTTTTTTTCTTTTTGCCCTGTGATCAGAAACATAAAAAGATGGAGGTAATACAGGTGTAAAATTTATTATAACTTCCAAACTCTTGAGGGTCTTTAGAGAGCAAAACGCCTACAAAACCTGCATTTGACCTTAACCATTACTTGTTCCTGTGGTGGTTGGGAATGATTAAGCCATTTTTAATGTAGTGGAAGCTGGGGTCATGCTCCACTTCTCCTAAAGCTCTTTAAAGGACAAGCTGCTATAATTACTATAATAAATGTAATAAACTATAGAAAAGTGCAACCCACAGTAGACTTGCTACTCACAAAAACACCCAAGTTCTGCTCTGGGCATGCGTTCTGGGTTGTCACTGGCTTAAAGGTCGTAGTGAGTGTGGCAGCTACTAGGAGAGCAGAGAGTATATGTGGGAAAATGTAGACACTGCTGTTAACTACATCAGGCTTTTGGCCCAGTCAAGTTTTGGCAATTCTTTTTCCATTAATATTGAGGCCATAGAGTCACAGATTAGAGTCATGGACAGATGTAGGTCAGAAGGGACCTCTGGAGGATGTTTGGTCCAACCCCTGGCTCCAAGCAGGCCTAACTTCCCAAGTGAGATCAGGCTGCTCAGGGCCTTTCCAGTCACATTTTGAATGTCTCCAAGGACAGACAGATTGCACAGCCTTTCTCTGCAGCCTGTTCCCATTCATAACCACTCTCACTGTGGAATATTTCCCCCTTATGTGCAATCAGAATTTTTGCAATCCTACTTATCATTTTCTCCTTAAAGCCCCTTTTCATTTTTTGAAAAATGTAGTCAACTTCAGACTTCTCAAGCTACCATTCTTTTTATAAAAGGGATGTCATCCGACGAGGAGAGAAGCAGCATGCCAAGTGACATATATAACCACTCACACAATCTGGGGTTTGAATTCTAAATGGCAAAAGCCCTGTGGAACACTCATTATGAATATTGGTGGAAAATCTGTAAACCCAAATATATTCATAAAAGCAATCAGTCAAACAATTACAAAGAGCATACAAGCTCAGAAAAAAAAAAATCTCGCTCCATGTGTAGAGAATTTGTGAAGGAGAAAAGAAAAGGCCCCAGCAGAGGAGTCCATTGTTTTCAGCCTGTTCTGATTAGGAGCGAGCACACTGGAGTCAGTGGGAGCCACATACAGGTTCTAGAAGGGATAGATTTGACTCTGAAAAGCAAGACTTTACACTGAAAACCTTTGGATTTCTGCTTTTTATTTGGTGATTTATTTGTGATTAAAATTTAACTCTTTGAAGAATCAACTCTTTCTTAGCCAGCTATTTCTGCAGTAGTCATGCTAGTCTACATTCCTTTTTGCTGTGACACTTTCAGAAATACGTTGCTTGCACCGGCACAAGGAAAAGAATGAGGTTCTGGCAAATCAGTGGCAAATGAAGAAATGGCATCTTGCAAGAGGAATTGTTCAAGGACAAACTGATCTTATAGATGGATGACTGCAGAATAAAAGCTACATAGATGACATACTGTATGTTACACTGAAAAAAAAAGTCAATGGATTTACTGTCAAAACCAAGAGAGACAAGAGTGTGAAATTTTATCCATTTCTGTTTCATCTGATAGAAAAAAAGAATATCCTTTTCCAGTGCAGGAATTGTGACTCATGGTAAGTAAAATGAATTCGAGAAGTATTTTAAAATACACAGGCCTGGCTAGCATAGTAGTTTAAATCACCTCTTTTTTTCCACTGTAACTTAACTCAAATTCTGATGTGCTTTTTTTTGAAATTCATTATGTCAACATAAGTAGGTGCAGCTTATCATCACTTGGACGGTTGTTATTTTTCAGCTGTTTAATTCATTGACTCACATCCGGCAATAATTCATGCAAAATGGGCTCTGAACTCCTTTGCAATATGCAGATTTGTGTGCAAATGAGCATTACCTATGGTGTTCACACTGAAGCGTTTTTCTTTGATGTACATTTCTGACATTCTGAGATTGTAAAGAAGAAAATAACTTTAAAAATTTTAAGAAATCTTAATTGAAGTTAACATAAAAGAAGATACATGGTGTTAATTGGTCTGTTTCAGGCATAATTTGGGCCTTTGAGACCATGTCCCTTACCCCCCACCAAAGTGTCAAGACTCACATCTTTAATTCAACAATCTTTGTATTAATTACCTCTGGATAAGGTAAGCTTTGATTGGGAGTCCTTTATTGTAAAATTACAGTACATTGCCTGCTTTAAGATAAATAAATCAGGGGTGAACTTGAAAAAAAATCTCCATCCAACTGTGAATGGGAAAGTGCATTTGAGTATCAAATGCTAGATGAAAGAACAGTTTTTATCAGACTTCCTTAATAGAGGAAAAGTGTTTTCTTTTGGTTCCTCCTTTTTCATTGTTTTTGCACATTGAAAATAATATCTTTGTCAAGAGATGGAAACACTCAGGTTCTAGGGCTGCCAACATTTCCCTCCCAAAAGGCCATTATCTGCCTCATGGTAATTCAGCATTCTCCTCTGAGAGTAATTCCTCAGTATCTGGTCCATTTGTCAGTGACATCTCCATGTCACCTGGATGCATGTGGGGATAAGTGTTTGTTACAAGTTCTGGGAGGTACAAAACCAGCCACATGGCCAAGAAAGCTGCAGGCAATGCGGGCAGAATAAAGACAGCTTGTATCCCCCGTTCATCCCAGAGGAAGACTGACCATTCCTGGCCTTGCTGTAATGGAGCTGCAGAGCTGTATTTGGAGGTTGGGACTTGGGTGCTCTGGAGATGGTATGCTTTTTGTATGGATTACGCTGACCACAGTATGCTGCCTACACATATGCTTCCAATGTAACTAAATGGTTTGAACAGCATATCAGCAAATGTTGACAGAGCTTTACAGCCTGTAGGCTCAATTCTGACCTCAGAGATGCCAGTGTGACTCCTCCGAATCAGTAAGACGTGCCATATACCTTGTGTACCTTTCAGGACTAACACACATTGTTCCACAAATGCTCATCTGAGGCAAGCAAAGAATGCTAGATAAAAAAGTAGGTATACCTAGTTGAAGTTTGACCCATGAAGCTGGTAATGTTAATAGAGCTGGTGTTAAGGATGCTTATACTAAAGTTTCAGAGCTGACACCTGAGTGATTTCAGCTCTACTGTCTCTCAGCAGAGAGACCTGACTGCTTTTCAAAAGATTTTCAGCGTGTACAAAAGACCTGAAGATATAGGTCCAGTTTTTTATTCTTGACATAGTTCTGAGCATAGTCTTTCACCTCCTCTTCCCTGCCTGGACGCCTTGCTCAGCGCAGAGCTGCCACATTTGCCCAGTTAGCACAGAAGGTGTGCCAGTGATACAGGGATGCTGGGGGCTTTAGTTTTGCCATCTGAGCTATCAACTGCCTCAGTAAGCCAGGTTTCACCCTATGTTTTTGGAACAGGAGACATGTATAGTCACTACTGCTTCAGCCCTTTATTTGTATTGAAATCAGCCAAAATGAAAGATGACCACCAGAAAAAAAGGCCAGAAGTCCTTTTGTTTTATTAGAAACCCTAGAAATGCTGACACAGCAAGAACACAGAGCACCTATTTAACCCTCTCCTGCTCTGGATGGGGAATGGTACCAACGATATCGTGAAACCGCTGTGGGAGCTTGACCCAAGAACTGGTTGTATACTACTCTTTCTCATTGTACTAGGCTACTGTGATTTTCATCCTGCTACATTTTCCCATCCCCTAGAGGCAGACTTGTCAAGAAGCCTTTTGTCTGGCACAGTGTTTTCAAATCCAAACTCTGATAATTATCTGTGGTTCTGCTGCCGACTTGAAAGGCAATTGCTAGGCATTGAATCCACATTCCCTTCAGTACAAAAATTAAGAGTAAGAAGAAGAGGCATTTCTGTGCCTGCTTCTCACTCCAACACTTGACACCAAATGCACATGTGAGGCTGACCGTCAAAGATAAATGAGTTCAATAGAAAAGAGCAGGCACATACTTGGATCTTGGTGTAATACAGTACAAATCAGTAGAAAGTGCAACACAAAGGCTTTGCATGGCAGACTCTGCTAATCAGAAGAGGTGAGTGTTTTAGCATATTTAAACGAGGACAGGGCATCCACTAATCAAACAACAGAATCCAGAGGTACTGAAAGAGCAAGGGACAGACTGTTGCTTAAAACTTTTCAACACGGATGGAGGATTTTTGAAATATCATTAAATGTGATGATCTAGGTTTATAGGAAGATAATGAGGTAAGTAACAAATATGTCAAAACTAAACTATTAAACATTGTAATTATGCTGAATACAGATTAGTTGCTGAAAAAGTTTCCCATTACTGCACTGTAGCTGTCAGAAAAGTGTAGTAAAAAAATGGGTTTTCTTTTAATTTGATTTATTTAGCAAAATGTACTATGTGGTAACTTTCTAACAGCTTTCATGGGATGAATAAAAATTGCATCATGAGCCTGCTAGGATTCTTCAATATAAATTGCTGCAAAGTACACATAAGTGATAAAACCTCATTTTTCACATGCAATATTTTAAAAGCTTTCATGCTATCTGAGTAGATTGTTTTAAAAGTACTACCTTTATATGTTTCTCTTACAGTCTTCCACCTTTCTTCCACTGTTTTTCAAATCAAGCCCAGGTTGCTGTCACATTCATTGACATTTCTCCACCACAGTAGGAATATTTTTTGTTGGTCAGTCAGGAAAGAGAATTAGTTTTACATCAACATTTTAAAGGGATATTTTCATAAAACCTCCCAGGGAAAAAATTACCTTTTGCTGAGAATTATACAAAATATACATGATTCCTAGGCCAATAGATCATTGCCATATGAGTATAACAAAGGTTACTTAGCAGTCATGGGTTTTCTTTGGAAATATTGCCTTCACAGAAGCAGATCTCTGAGGAGATGAGCTTATTTTAAGCTGATATTCATTAGAAAGCTGCTAAGCTGCTAGAGACATTGTGGATACTAAATAGGATATCTGGCTTATATTTTCCTTTGCAGGTGATAAGAGATAATATCTGTAATAACGGACAGAATCTTTGTTTTATTGCTGTGATAGGTTATATTGTGTCACATGATATTCTGAGCTTTTTATCTCTATTTCTTTAAAGGAGTAGTTTTAATGGATTTTAAGTACATGAGAGCATCAGACTGATAGCTTCAAGACCAGCGTCTTCCTCCGTTTATGAAAATGATGCCTCCTTCTGGATATGCCCTGAATTTGCTGTGGTAGCTTGTCAAGGGCTTGAATTATCTGCTTTACAGACAGAATTTATATTTTCATTGTCTTCAGTAGAAGCTGGATGAAGGCTGCATACCTCACCAAATTAAGAGGGGGTTAAGTATGTTCTTTTGAAGGTAGGAGGGGGTATGTGTTTAATGTGTTACTGGATCTTTTGATGAAATATGTATCTTCCTCAAGGTACAAACAGTTGAAGAAAAAACTAAGTATTGGACAGAAGAAAGGGATGACTGCATGTATTAAACAGTAAGACTCTTCCTGCTAAATACTGGATAAAGATGATAATTTAATTGGATTGAATACTTGAATTCAGAAAAGAAACAGAGAAAGAAACAGGAAGATCTTTGTTCAGAGTAAAAAGAAGATATCGAAAAAATGGGAAATGGTTGTTTTAATAAAAAATAAAGAATCTAGAATGAAGAGTGTTTGCATATACACATTAATCTCATCTGTGATAAAAATGGTATAATCAAATCTGAAAGGAGACTTGGGAAATATATCTTTTCAGCTGTATAAAAGAAAGCTTTTGGCTTATCACTTTTGACAGTATGGATACAGTGGGAAAAGAGCAGAATGGTATCTGCAGGGACAACGCAGTACAGTCAGGGATTGACTAAAGGGTAAATTCTGCTCTTTCTCCATTGTGTTTTGGGTGGCAGGATTTCACTGTCTGTACCCTGAATCCACAGTACTCTCAGGCATGCAGAAAGGCTAGTGGTGAAACAAAGGGAGGCGTTACATGGAAGTTCGGTGCCAAAGCTCTGGAGATTTCTGTTGTATGCACAGACTGACAACACTTCTAGATCAGGGCAGGAGCATTATGAAGAAGAAAAACAGAAGAGAGCACAAACTGAACAGCTGCATGACCAAAGAGGGGATGTGTTAATCCTCAGTGGCTTTGGGTTACTGGCAACCACAGATTTCTGCCAAGGTTTTCCCCTTTTCTTTAATTTTCTTTTGTAGGCAGGGAGGTGCCGTTGATCAGGTACTCTCTGTGACTTGAGCACTGTTATCAAGAGACAAAACACAGGTCTGATAGCTCAGATCTCCAGCTCAATTCTCATCCTGGTCTTGCTACAAGCTCTCTCTGAAGGTCTCTCAAGCCATTTTCCCTCTCGTTTCCTTGGTTTGTCTTTTGTCACTCTTAGAAGACAGTTGTCTGTTCATACAGCTCTCAGTAAGACTGGCATCTTGGTGAGGAATGCCAGAAAAAGCAGGAGGCAATGACTTTCCAGGAGCTGTGTAAGGGTGGGGGGGTGGGGAAGGGAGGGGGCGGGGGAAGCACTGTGAAGTTATCTACTTTTATATTTGAAATAGGGTACTAAACAGGTTTGGGGTTTTTTTTACGTTCACATCAGCAGTCACTTCCTGTAATATAATCATTCACCTCACCAATCCTCCAACAGAGATGGGAGAGGTGAAAGCAAAAATCTTTGGTATTTTTGAACATTTTGTTTTGCTAGGTGATACAGCTTGTCCAGAATAGCGGAGTACAACTGGTGGAGCTGACTATAAAGGTGGAGAGAGTGAAGAACCTCAAGTAGGTTCTGTTGTGGTATGTAACAACCAAAAGTTGCTACATTTGCAATATAATCATTCACATATACATACCCACTCATGATTTTTCTTTGTCTCTGTTTGCCTCAACAGGTTTGTCTTAAGCCTGGACCTCCATAAATATTAGGGCATATGGGTATATGAGTGAAATATAATTCCTCTGCTAATGTTAACAGGTGCCCATGCTCATTAGGGTGAAGATGAATGGGTAATGAGTAACAGCCTTCAAAAATGAACATACATGCCTTCAATGTGGAAACATGGATATACTTTGAGGCTGTCCCTGTGTTGCCTGCTGTGAAATGTTCTGTCTGTCAAAGGAAGGAGGCCTAAAGGTGTAAGAAAGATTCTGGGCAGGGGCGTA
Organism: Morus bassanus; assembly: GCA_031468815.1. Lineage (NCBI taxonomy): Eukaryota > Metazoa > Chordata > Aves > Suliformes > Sulidae > Morus > Morus bassanus. The sequence goes on from CM062568.1 coordinate 76,502,526, forward strand.
GTGAGACCCAGCAGTTTCCTGGTCCGACGGTAACACTCCAATTAGCTTTTCCCTGCACAAAACTGGAAATTTGGGGGTTCCTTACAGAACTTCCTCCCACGTTAATGACAGATATCTATTTGCACAGTTACTCTCCTGTGACTTAACTACTGACAAACTTCTCCAACACTGCAGGATAACAGCTTTAATAAAATTACGACTAGTATAAAGAATTCTACCTGGCAATTTACTACATATATAAAATATATATAAATTGAAGGATAAAAGAAGATGTTTAAATTAATGGGGAAAGAGATTATTTTTCTATAAGTTGGTCGTTGAAGCATTGCATGAATTTGGAGACAATGTCCGAAGGCCACCCTTTGAAAATAGTTTTTAAAATGCTGTTATAACATTTCCTGTCACAGCAGTAAAACGCAATGGTATCAAGCTATGATTGAATAAGGAAGCAGAGGAACACTGAGTCTGAGTGAGCATATCTTTAAAGATTCACTTAAAAACTCACTGATCTGTCTGTAACTAAATTAGACTGGTCTATGGCGCAGTGAAGTCAGTAGAGAAGCTCACTTAGGCAACCATCTGCATGTAACAATGCTCTTCAAGCAGTTTCCAAGATAAGCAGCCATTCCTACCATTCACTAAATCTGCAGAATTCCTAGAATATTTTCAGCATTGATTATCAAGTCCAGATATTTCTCATTGCTACCTACAACACAGCGTAAAAGATGAGTGATTCATCTTCATGACACACTTCTTTTGGTCCACCTCCAGCCCAGAAACTTCAGTGATTTCAATATGTTATTTAAGCACCTGCTTACAGAGCCCTGAATGATGCAATACAAGGATACCATCACGATGTATCTTAAAACACCATTTGCTCCCACCTCAAAGTGGTGTTCTTATTTCTTTATGGAATATTTAAGGGGTGCATGTTGTTCTGACAGCATATTAAGGCAATGTCTTCTTTGATGATGTAATAACTGTTAACAGCTTAACACTCCCATAACCAGGTAGTAATGGGAAGGGTATGTTGGATTCTACTAGTTTTGAAGTTATGTCAGCCGAAGATTTGTAGGATCATAGTTTTCCTTAGCTTTTTAAAATAGCTACATCTGGCATACTTTATATTTTATTCTGCTCTGCTTTGGATTGTAATTCTGCAGTGCTTTGTGACTTGCCTTGCAAGATCTATGCTTTTTCACCTTGACTTGACCTTTGTCCTGATAACCTTGGACTGGTCTGCAAGGATTCGAGTTTCAAGCACAAGACCTGTTGTCATTCTTCATTAAAATATGAATCACTTAAGTGCTTCATGACTAAAACTGTGTAACATCCTGCTTGCTGAGCATCTGATTTGTTTCCATTGCTGGGACATGGAAAATTTTTATGCTTACCATGTATTTTAAAGGTTGTCAGTGATGTGCTGAGCTAACTTGCAACCTGGTTCTCTATAAGTTTTAATGCTCAAGTCCCAGGCTGGAATGGATGTATTGTATGGTTAAAATTGCTTAACTCTTTCATCCCTCATGAATTCCACCATATTTTAAAAGTCTGTAATAATATCTGGTCTTACAGAGAAGTGTGGAGCTTTGTTAATATTCGTGCAGCTCTTTGAAGAACATGACATGGAAAGCAGGCTCAGGAGGGAGTAACACTACATATTGCCAGTGGTGTTGGTTTTGTTTTGACTTTGAAGGCTGAAGCTAAGTTCCACTTAGGCTTAAAAGATGCTGTATTTTGAAACATTCAAGCATTTCAGGTACTTACCAGACTGCTCACATGCTGATGAACAAGGTAGGTAGAAAGCAATTGATTATTAATCATTCAGAGAAGCTTTTTGTTAGGAATGAAGCAGCAGGCTATTCTAAGCTTCCTTGAAACCTGGAATCCTTCACAAATACATGTAAAATTTTACCACATGTAAAAAGGACGACCTCAGAAATAGCAGATGAGCTTTTGAAAGAGGCCAGCTTTCAAGAGTGTCTCAAATTTAGCATGTTCTCCACAGCACAAGTTAGAAAAGTGGGGTTTTTTGTCTGCTGGTATAATAAAGATCTACCAGGTGGGATGGGAGTCTTTCTGGCAAAGCTTATCGCTGATGCGCAAACAAATTTGTTTATGCTCATATGTTGCTCTTGCACTGTTGATATCAAAGTATTCAAGGGATTGAACCCACATTTTTCCATCTCCAGTCTTGTGCAGTATATTTTTAAAGGAACTTAAGGGTGTAGGTAGTACCAAAGTTGCCATAACACCCTGTTCTTTCATGAATTAATGAACTCTAAGGCACTATATACAATTCCAAAACACCTCTTGAAAAAAAACCCTGAAGTACAGTGGATACACTGTTCAGGAATATTGCTAATGTTAAAGCAGTTATGATAAGAAATAGTTGATGGTACCTGTGTGGATGTAAGGTTACCAGTCAGTTAAAGTTTGTAAGGGGGACTAGTATCTTTGACTGGACAAGCTGATATAATATGGCAATTTCTCAGAGCCATTTACAGCTGCAGAATGAGTGGGAAAGCTATGTAGTTGTTGTAGCATCATATGACTAGGAGTATGTCTATGGTGCAGTGACCTTGACTGTTTGAGAGCTACTGTCCTTGTCTGTCCTCCAGTGAATCTGCACCTGTGTCTGGTGACTAGTAAGTTGAATTAAATTGTCCTCAAAGTTGACTTTTGCTGCTACAGACTTTGCAAATGCATCCCCCCTCTGCTAGAAGAAATGGACAGCTGACAAGATTTAGGGCCAATGTTGTCTAGGATTTCATATATCAAAAGATTCAACCCCACCTCCTTAAAGTCTACGTGGGCACCAAACAGCTCTAAGGATAAATTATCAAGCTGTGGGACTATAAGCCTGACAAGTGCATGACCTTGGTGGCAGGAACACTTTGCATCAGATGTACTTGCTGGTTCCACTGAAATAAGCAGGTGTTTAAATGTTGACTTTAATAGGTGCTGTACCTCACTGATTGCTCTTGAATAGTTTGAAAAATGGTAATGAATGCTTCAATGTTTTATAGTTGAATTGAGAGACTTCATAGAGTATATACCTCCTTTGTATTACTGAAGTTTGGCCTATTAGCACTGAGAATTGCATTGGATGTATCAGCTACAGGAAAATTGTATGAGAAAAACCTGGGAGAAAGGCATGTGTTCATGAAGATGACCAACGATGTTAATATATTAAATTCTGTAAAACATGCTTGATCAAGAAAATCTAATTCTAGCTTAACAGCTTGATTGCTGACTGATAGAAAAGCTTTTGTTCTGGTGAACAGATGAGGAGGAGCAGCTCTACAGCCAAAGCAAACAGACACTGCATTTGTTTCCTTCAGCTTGTAGTAGCTAATTAAAGATACCGTGGACGTTTCCAGAAATAATCCAGTCAGATCCAGGCACCTGTAGTTAAACTGATTTCTTACTTTTGGACAATAGACAATGAGGAAAAAAACCCAATTACATTTCTGCTTACGGAAAAAAATAAAAGAACATCCCCTTCTGTCTGTAAACTCTGCAACCCAGGGAATATCAGGAGGTACTTAAATGAGCAAGAGCTGTTCCAGAATGCTAGGCAGAAAAGTGCTGGTCAAGAGACAAGGCAAGTATAGGACCCCTTAACTTCTAGAAATGGGATAACTCCACTAACATCATAGAGGACAAGGAATATAGATTTTCATGTATTGCCTGGGTGGTAACAAAACAACTCTGTTGCTTGCTGTTTCAGACTGAAGGTCAAATGTATTGAGATCTTTCAGCTGGCAGATGCATGTTTTTCCTAAATAGTTACAGTCGACAAATACACCTCTTCTTCTGCTGACTGTTATGGGTACATCGTGATGTCCTGTTCAGTTCAGTTTCAGTTAGCAAGATGTGAACACAGCAGGGATCAGAGAAGGGAGGAGGTTGGAGAGGAGATGGAAAAGTACAGAAGTAAGAACCAGATGTCAAACAGCTCGCCCATGGGATGGCTCTCTATTGTTTGATTCATTTCTATGGATGATGTGGTAGGTTCAGATTCTGTAGAGTTTAGGCTTTTATTTAAAGGGGGGAAACCTTAAATATTTCTGTCCTAGCCAGAAGGCTAGAAACTTTTAAATGTAAGCAGATGTAGCCAGCACTCTTCCTGAGTGAACACAGCAGCTAAAACAACCTCCCAAAACACAAAAATATCTCCATTCCCAGCTCACCAAACAGTGAACTCTAAAGCCAGAGGAACCATGAGTCACTACGACACCTCTGCATACAGCAGGGGCAAATGGAGGGGTAACGAGGTGGGGAGTGAGGATTAGAGACAGAAAATACCCTTGGAGAAGAACTGAACATCAAAAAGTCACAAAGAACAACAAATCTGAATGGACAGAGTGCTAAATGACAGCTAAGACAGTGGCTGGGTACATGACGACTGGCAGTGCTAACCACAGCTCCCTGCGTTCCTTAGTGTTCATGACCCTACAGGGCCCAGCATGTGGCTGCTTGTCATGTCACTCATTTCTCTTCCTTATGTCAGGTAATCACGTGCTATGCTATCACCTCTTGCTAGGTAAAAGTTGAACCCTCCCAAATCTTCAAAGTATGAGTAGGAGCAGTCAAGTGAAGAGGTTAACCTGCTGTGTGCCCTTGTGCTTTCTCTTTTCTTTCTGTCCCCATGGAAGTTGGCAGGGATAGTTAATTTTTCCCCCCAGAAAGTCCTTCCTATGTTTATGGACACGAGGACCAGCACAGAAGCTACCACTAACACATGGCAAATTCAGAGCATGTTAAATGGCCTGAGTAAGGTATGACCAGCAACAATGTGGTAACTGAGGGGTTTTGGGGGGAGACAGCAGGGCCAGTCACTGTGTACTGTGCTCGAAGATGAGTGCAAATCATTTGACAGGCAGCACTCTCAGCATAATCTCTATGCAGCCTGCACACAGTCCTGAGCTTTAAGTGTTGCAATTCAACATCTACTCCAAAAAGGAGGTTGTTTTAAATCACGTAGTTAAAACAAGTCAATGAACAATAAACTTTTTTATTAGCACTCTGTTTTGGAGCCATTAGTGTTCACGTGGGTCATATTTACAAGCTTTTGCCCGCACTCACCAGGGTTAGAAAATTGCTTACTAAGTAAAATGAAAGCTGAGGTCCTAATTATATGATTCGAGGAGCTGAGGCTTCAATAAAAGCACAGATACTATGGAGCTTGTGTGAGTCAAGTATCTGTGAGTCCAGAGAGGAATAGATAATCCCTCTTCAGTCTCCAGTTTGGGGTATTCTCGCTCCGTGCTGCCCCACACTCACAGCTTTAGATGTTTGATCCAGCCCTAAGCCTGATTGCTTTTCTCCTGTTGACCTCTTGCACTAGCCCAGAATAGTAAGTTTATTGCATAAACAGCTCACTCGTGGGCTTAATTATGTTACATTTACCCTTTTAACTATTCCTTTATTGCCAGGAGTAGGCCTCAGAAATTAGGAGAAAGTCAAGGTCATCTCAGGAGTAATTTTCACTGAGGTCAGATTACCCTCTCAGTGGGTCAGGACCAGCATTAGACATTACAGAAGGGAGCAGACTTGTCAAACTGACCACCACCATGTTTAAAAATATCTTGTGTGTTCCTTCTGGAAGGTAATTTTTCCATTAAATATATCAGGGAATGTCCAGGTGTCATACTCTATCTGTCTTCCCATTAGGTCTTCCCACTGGCAAGTAATATCATCTGCACAGTTCTTACAGACCAAGACCTGTCCTACTAAAATCCCTTTCCCCTCCATGGGTAATGTTTTGCCCATGTTGAGGGAGAAACAAGAGCAAGAACAAACAAACCCAGCCACCAAGTTGATGCAAATGACCCCCTGTGCCTGCCAAGGAAACCAGAACTGAGCTGGCCCTGAGCTGGCCTGTATGGGGGACAGAAGCTGGATGTCAGGCACAAGGGGCGAGGGAGGAAATGGGTGCAAACAGGGTTGCATGCGGCATATGGTTCCTTTTGCTCTTAGTCTAGCAGAAGTTTCTTAGTGGATATGAAGTCCTGTGCCTGGTTGCGTAAAGCCCATTAGCATATATCTCTGCAGTGGGTTTCTGTGGCAGAGTTCCAGTAATTACTGTTCATTAGTATTCATTAGTACCAGGTCTTGCCTGATCTTGAGTTCATGTTGAATCAGCTCTGCTGTAACATTTTTGATATGGGCTGGATGTAGAGGTCAGCATGGAGGCATTAATTAGGCCTGGTAGTCAGAAGTTATTTTCATGGCTCCTCAGATAGGGTTTGCTTCAGATGCACCGTGGCTTTTCCTTCTGAAGTGGAAAGCATATATGTAAAGTGAAGCAGTGGTAAGCCTGACACTCAACGGCTTGAGAGTATAAAACCATGAATTTAAAGAAAGCCCTAAACTTGCTCTTTGGAGTGACCTGTTAAAAAATCTGTGGGGCTTTCAGGGACTTTTCTTTACTGTTGCTGCCTCTTAGGAATGTTGACATTGAAAAGAATTTGAAGATGCAAAATATGGATGATGGATGATAATGCGATTTGTATTTCTGACTGTTCATTCCTCTCTTGATCAGCTGCTGATGATAATAATGTAACCATGAGCTTTTAGGGTATACTCTCTGACCTCTACAAAAAGAAGAACACTGAACAACAAACCCACTTGTCTCTTATTAAAAAAAAAAGGGGGGGAAAAAAGTTATGTTAGACTAGTTACTACATTAAGCAGACAAGTTCAAGGTACTCTTGGAACCCACAGATACTTTTGAGAGGCTATAAGAACTTTTCTGTAGGAAGGGCTGAGTAAAATCTGAACATGGGTTGGTATTTTTTTCTTGGACATTTAAAGAAAGTGAAATTTCAGTTCAAATGGCTAGCTTTAGAGAAGTGTATTTTCTGTGGAAATCTTAAACTATACCTTAATCTAAAAGCACAGCTCTCTTTACTTTTTCTGTACTTCAACAGTCTGGAAAATCATGATTGTCAGCATGCAAATCTTTAATTCTAGTAATAACCAGCCTCAGTAGAGTGTTACTCACCTGAGAAAGAGAAGGTGTACAAAGATTCATACACTGAAACATCCAGCCAAGATATTTTCTTTCTCATAGCCAATACCTCCTTTAGTAGAATTTAAACCTGCAACGTAGCATACAATTGGTGAGAACAGTCGTTTAGTTTTCAGTAGCACAGAGCATTGCCATTACTTGGGGATCACCCTAAAGAAATCTGGCTGAAGGATGATGGGGAAAAAAGCTTTTTTCAGACTTTCTTATCTTCAGTAATGAATAAAATATTTGAGAGGGAACAGGAAAAATTCTGGTAAAGGAGGTGCACGGATCGGGACAGCTCTCCTCATAAAACCTTGTCTTTCTACACAACACCACTAACAAGAGTTGTATATCTAGGTGTACTTCAAAGTACAAAGCACAAAGTCCTCTCCTGCTTGGAATAATCAAAAGATTCTGGATTATGACAACAAGACAAGACAGCCTCTAATGCTTCCAGGCTCCCTTTAAGGCAGGTGTTTTTCAGTGTTCCTCTGCAGTTTTTCTGTTTTACGGATCTTGGGTAAACTGTTCAAAAGTGTGAAGTGAGGCTTTTCTTGACGCAGTGTATAGTTAGGCTGTGGAACTTCTGCTGTGGATGCTTATATTTAAACAGTGACACAGTGAGTGGACATATTCATGGTAGAAATGTCCATTGATGTCTATTAAATATACAGACATGATCTTTGGCTCAGGAGGTTGTTAAATGACAAATTGTTGGGGGCTGTGAGCAGTTTGGTGGAAGTATTGCTACTTAACTTGTTTCTGTGCCTTTTGGCTGGCCAAAGATGGAGACAGGATACTGGGCAAATGGGCCTCTGATCTGACCCAGCATGGTCACTCTTATGTTCTCATATTATGGATCCTGAGAGATCATGTTCAGAATTTGATGGCAAAGCATTTCTTCATCATTTTCAGATTCAAAGAGGATGAAACAGATGCTATCACGCAGAAAGGCCTTCTTTTTAAATGAAAACAAGACAAAAGATATAGCTTAGGGAAGTGCAAAAGTAACACCTCATGTAGCAAAGATGTCTCTGTTAGTAGTATGGACTACAGAGAAAGTCACTGCCTGTACCTGAAGCCTTTTGAAATATTGCATGAGGTACACAGAAGTAAAGATGAATGATTTTATAGCTTCGAGAGATCCCAGTACCTCCATGAACCTAGGCAGACCATAGGTGTGTTTGGTGAAGGAGCTGCAGAGATTTGCAGCCAGCACTAGGAGAGGGAATGAAAAAACTGATATCACATCCTGTTTGGGCTGGTTCCCCAGCCTAAAAAATCTGGCACCCTCTGGGGTGACCTTTGGCACCAGCTGGTTTATAGCTCAGACTCACACATCTGTCTCCAGAGCCGAACACCTCTTGGGCCTCCCCTCGCCCTCCACCAGAAAGTGCACACACTCTGGATCCCAGCTGAACTGGATACTCTTTGCTTCAAAATGATTTAAAAGGAGAGACAATCCTCTTTTAGGGCTTCTATGGGTGAGATACTTTCAAAGCTATGCTAGTGCTCTGTGCAGATTAATGATGCAAACTTGTCAAACTTGTTTGGGATGCAGTACGGAATCCATTGATTAATGACTTCCCAATACTCTATGATTCACAGGTACCCCTAATTAAGCATCATATGCAAACTGGCCTCAAAATAGATGTGCTTTGAACCAGAGCATTTAAAGTTAAGAAAGTCTGAATTGCAGGACGAATTTTGTAGGATGTTTTGCTAGGAGTTACGTGATTATGAGGCAACCTGGATGTTGCAAATGCAACCCCTTCATCCCACAAGACAAATAAAATGCAGACTCCACTAAATTAGAAATAGCAAGCCTTTTCTGCCAACAAAAAATTAAAATTCTCTTCATCTGAGAATAAGAAAAAAAATAAGTTCAGTGGTGGTACATTCCACATAGAGGGCTCCTTTTCTTTCTTGTCATGCTTGGCATCTTGTTTTAGAATCCCTCTTTGATGCTGTACTCCTGCTGCAAGAGAATTGTTTCTAGTTCAGGGAAAGAATGATGCGTCTTTAATAAACAAACCTGGGAACTAATACAAATCCGTGTTGACAAATGCTTGTCAAGAAGAAAACCAAAGAAACAAAATCAATACATGGTCTTGCATTAAATCACATTGTTTACAGATGGATATCTTGTAACTTCTTTTTTTTTTGTTTACTAAATATTTGTCCCTGATTAATTGAGGATAAACCAGAATTTGGCTTTATAACAACAAAAGTTTTTAAAAAAAGTTTACAGCCAACCTTTTCAAATATTCTGTCGTTTTTAAGGAAAAAAACATTCCTCCCAGCCTTCCTTATTCTGACACCATTTTACTTTAGAAGATCTCAAAGTACAAGTGAATACATGACACTCGCAGTGTCTCCAGTGTACACATTTTACGTTTGATTTATGACATTACTATATAGGTGCACTTGACAGCTTTCAGATTGAAGCAGAGACAAGAGAGCTTTAAAGTGAGATGGGTTATCTGGGTAAATCTATCAAGGGTTCGTCCTGGGAGAACAAGGAGAGAGGCTTTGTAGAGCCCTGCTGTGTAGCAAGCCTCCATGCTGAGCACATCCCAAGCTCCCTGACAGTTGCGCTCAGCCTTCACTGTAATAACGAATAAAAGGGAGCTCCCTGTAGATTACAGATCTTCCGTGTTTTGACATTGACCTTAATACATAATTTAACCACAAAGCCTGAGAAGTGTGGAACAAGATAAGAAAAGACCACAGAACTGGCAAATAAAGTGATGTTCAATCAGAAATCATATTTGTTCCTGATAGTGGAGATGTGGGCATTAAAAAGGGAGACACAGAGAGATTGAGGGAGAGAGAGAGGGGGGAAGAGAGAGGGAAGAACAGTCTGGGTTATTTGAAGACTTATGGATCACTTTTAAAGGACATATGGCTGTCAAATAAAAGTTTGTCCTGGATTCACAGTAAGAAATAAAAAAAAGGTCAATGGTTATTAAATTTTCATAGACACAGTTGCTGCTTTTCTCAAAATACTGTAATGGTACTTTCCATGTTTGCCTCATGTTTGGGCTTTTGCTTTTAACTCAATGGACTGCAGAGGGGGCGGTATATAGAATTACCATAAAGCTGTCCTTAGGCATATATTTAGACTAATCGTGTTTAATATCTGCCTATTCTAGACCTTAGCTTGGGTTTCTATGTTAAAAGAATCAATTGTTTGGATGCTAAGGGTTGTAGGTTTTTCTTTTTATTTACAGAGAACACTCAATGCACAAGTGAAAGGCACAGTGGGATGGGCTGGTTGCAAGGAAATGGCATATTTTAACACAAGAGAGGCTCATGCAAAGGAACAGGATTTTTAGCATAAAGGGTGTGACTGTGGAAACTGTTAAAATTAAGCACAATTCTTCTGAGAATAGTATCAGGGATAAAATGCTATACAAAATAAAAAAAAATACTTTACAAATATCATGAAGGAGGTAAAGAGTTGGGGAAAAATGACTTTTAATTATTTGTTTTAGTTTTATTTTTTCATCCCTATTGGATAGCATGTATGACCAGTTAGTCTTACATTTTTGCTTCTAAGCCTTTTTTATATGGCTCATGACTGACTTGCTGTTGTTACACTACAATATCTGGATAGTAATGGCTTCAGAAAAATTACCCCTTATCATTGACAAGTTAAATGCAAAATCTTTGAAAATACTTACATTGAAGGAAATTTAAATTTAAATTAGAATTTGACTCTGGTTACAAAATTAAAAATTGATGCCTCCTTTTCGATGGGGCTTTCAGCCCCCTCCCTCACTCCCAAATCCTTCAATTCCATCTTGGAAACTCATGCAGGCACCTAAGTCACTTGGGTGGTTTTGAATGATGCACCCAGAGATTCTTTAGTCTTAGAGCATAAGTATATAACTGGGCTGGTTTCAGATGAATACTTTGCCTTGGGTGCCAATATTTTGACTCTTATAATAAGGTCAAACCCTGAGAATAAAGGATTAAACATGAAAGACAATATACTGTCTGATGTACAAAGCTGGAATTTCGTTTCTTTCATTTCGAAAAGCAAACAAGTGAGCAAACCACTCTAAGGGAATTAAAGTACATCAGTATCATCATTTGGGATCATTGTTGCATGCTTACAACATGCAACATTGCTTTGGAACAGTATGGTTTTTTAAAAATACATGTAAATATATTTAAAATAAGGTATCAGAAGTATGTTTCCTCAGAGCATTCTGCACACCAGAAAAACCTCAAGTCTGAAATAAGGTTTTAACTGAACACAATACAATGGTCCTAACATTATCTCCCTATCACCACAGCACTCCACCCACCCTGTAACCCCTCTGACACACTCACTTTCATTTCAGCAATACAACCTACCCCGCTGCATACTTCAAAGGGCTGAATATAATACTTCAGCCCTCAACTGCCTGCTACATTATTGAAGAACATTATGACAGTTAAAATCCCAAAGCTACATGGCAAGTCCTTCTCCATGATAAACCGGCCTAATTTAGTACTGAGGATTAAGCTCTAAGTGAACTTCAGAGTGCTTACACCAGGCTTGTTAAGAATACAGTTTACTGCTTTCACAACAATTTTTCCATCTGAAAAAAAGGAAGCAAAAAATGGAGAAAAAAGCCCAACTCCAACTCAAACATCTCAGCTATTTCTGGTCCATGTACGCAACTTTCCATCAGGGTGCTAATAACAAATATGAAGCAAAACTCAGTAACAATACGGAGAGAAGTGAGTGAAACAGAAAGAACTCCAAGAAGAGAAGCAAAAATAACTCATGGAGATGACAGTCAGTGAGGTTTTTTCTTACACAGGAGAGGAGACAAAACAATTTTGTTCTGGTTAAAAATGCTCCTTCATAAAGCCTGGCAGGAAGGTTGGCAAGGCAGTTTCAGAGAAAGGGGGAGACAAACTGTATTAGGCTGGCTCAGGTTAGCTGCAGTATATTAAGTACTTGCCCATCCCTTTGGGTACAAACGTGCTAGCTTGTCTTTCGAATCTTCTGTTACACAGCTTCATCATTTTTCATGGTCATTTTCATTTGATTTATAAAATAATGCCACAGGTTTCCCTGAAAATACATTACTAAAAGTACGAAGTTACAGGTCATGCCTGTTGTATAACATTGCCATATCAGCTGCAGCTCCAAATTTAGTAGTCTGCCTTACCAACGCACCAATCTGAAGGCCTGCCTGTGCAATGCATTGCAAACCAGGGTGTTCAGGGTCCAAGAAAGGGGACAAATGGTAAGAGGAAGAGGGAAGTGAAACAGAGTGTTTTGGATTTGGCAAAAAGTCCAGGGAAGTGTAATCTGATGTGACATTTCCCTGTCCTCATTAGGACTAAGTTTCACAAACTGATGGAGAGCTGGCAGGCATGCAAATCTTCTGTGATTGCCTGTAGAGTCATAAGGGCTGGAAATGCAGTGATCGCTTACAGGATGGCTTGTGGGGCTGTTTCTCATTTATGGATGGGAGATGCTACTTTCATCACACAGAGGCACAATTAGAGTAGCTCCCCAATTTCATCAACAGGCCACCAAGAGGATCTATTTCAGGATCTAGGAGAACAAAAACAAAAGCAGAGCCAACTGGGGCTGTTCCTTGAGCAGAAAAATAGAAGTTTATTTTTCTTCCTGCTAAAGAACCAGTGCCTGGAGTAGATAAAAGTCCCCAATGTTGTAAAATTATGCTGAAAAGGCAAATAAAACAGAAGAGGGACAAAAGCTTTGGCTGAGTTTGGTGCATAGAAGTACCATATTTTTCATGAGAGCCAAGTGGAAGAAATGGACATTTGATCATCAAAGTTCCCCAGGGGAAAAAAAAGCCTCTAGAAGAGGTATTATCGATAATATAGATGGAATGATAGAGTAATTTATCACAGAGTCAAAACTAGCAGGCCAGTCCTTGTGAATTTTGGGCATTGAAAAGTGCTCTTTTTCAAAACCACACACTTTGTGGTGGCTCAGCTGGAAGTTCTCTGAACACTCAGGCTAAATGTTTGAGCCCATGACTGTGAATAGCAGTCAAATTGGTCTGTAGGAGAAATGCAGGTACTTTTTTTTAAAAAAGGCCAAAAATAGCTTTGGCAGCTGATGCGAACGAATATAAAGAAGTCCAGTATATGTGCCAGTATCAAGAAAGGAAAGAAGCCGTGCATTTGCAAAAACACTCAGACTAGAGCAGGTAATGAAATGAATAAATAGTGTGCAGAGGAGAGCTGTGCATTTGCTCAACAAAGAAAGATGCTGCAAAGTCAAAAGTATGGCTAATAAAACAAAGCACAAATGGCCTCCATGTGATGCACAAATTAGGCCCAGGAGTGCAAATGAAAGAAGTGAGAGAAACTGAAACACACTTGTTCAAAAGAAAGTATAAAGTTGGAGAAGTCAAAGGTGAGACTGAAATCTGAAAGCAAGGGACAAATTCCAGGCCTGGCCAAGTGTGAAGTGTCACTGATGTTCAAAGGCACCAAGAGTAAAACAAGACGTTGTGGTAATGCACTAAGGAGAGCAAGTAGTCCATGGGCATAAGCTTGGTCTCGTCACTGGAACGTGTGCCAAAGCCGAGTAGATTCATAGCCCTGGGAAGAAACCTGAACCAGACGTGAATGTGCCAATGCGTGAAGTGAAGTGTGCTTGCAGAAAAAAGGGGTCACCTGGTGACATTCAAGGTACAGTTAATGGGAGATGCAGAATCTCTTACATGTGGCACTAATAAAAGTGCAGCAAAACATGACAACAGATGGCTTCATTCACAGGATCAGCCAGGGCAATAAAACAGGCTTGTTCTTTGTAGCTGCAGAGAAAAATAGCAAAAAGTATTGGTCTTAGATTTTGCAGTGACCACAAGATGCTGAACAAGATCGTTTAAAAAGGGAAACATTTCCATTTGCTCTCAAGGAGTGAAATGTTTGCTGAGATGGCAGAAGCAAAGTTCTTCAGAAGATTAGATACAGAGGGAGGGTTTTGGCAGATTCCCCTGGACACTGAATGCCTCAAAATTTGCTTTCAAATCACCATTTTGCAGATGCTGCTTCCTGAGATTGCCTTTTGGAATCCATTTAGCACCAGAAGCATATTGCAGCACAACGACCCAAACACTAGGAGGTCTCCCAGGAATGAAAATACAAGTGAATGACATAATAGAAAGGGGCAGCACCACTATTGAACATCAGGAATGATTGTGGAGAATACTGGAAATTGCAAGAAGAAACAACCTTAAATTTAACAACACCAAATTGTCAATCTCAAGCCAATGAGAGAAATAGACCACAAAATGAATGATGTCTAACTCCTCTACAGCGGAGGCCTCAAGGGCTACGACAGTGACACAGGACAGGTGTATGAATCCATATTCTAGGTAGAACGTGCAACAGCCACAGAAAGTTTTGTGATTTTTTCTAGAATCCAAAGACAAGACACTAAGCATAGATCACTTTTTATGAAGCACAAGAAATGACCTGGTAAAACACTGCCAAGCTTACTGCAATTTTTTTTTTTTTTTTTGAAAGGTTAACAGGAAACTGTGAATGTGGAGGTCCAGCTAAGACATTAACTAGTAATTGTAAACATGCTGTCAAGCCGATATGCTTTGCTTGATGACATGCAACCAGGTGACCTGGCATGAACTGTAACGGACTGGATGACCTCTACAAATGTATGAAGCTCTGTATTTACCCTGGATGTGGGATGAGTTATGCAAGCAGTCATATAAAGTATAAGCAGAGAATGATAAAAACCAACACTTCTCATGCTCACATTGGATCATCTGGAGATCAGTCACAAAAAGTACAAGAATGGCAGTTATCACAGTAAGGCAAAAGAAAATGTAGGGAAGAAGCTCATCAACAAGGACACCTTGGAATGACTAGCCAAAAAACATACTAGTGAAGCTGTACTTTAGTCACAGCTGAAGAGAGATATCGTAAATGGTGACTGGTTTAAATAAATAAAGACTGGCTTAACTGCATCAAGTAGATCTCTGTAAGTTTGACTGTAATGTCTATATTATTCATATGTTCCAGGTTCCAAAATCAGAAGTGAAACATGATTTATGTGGATAAGCATAGCATCTCTCAAGGCATATAGCTAATTGAAAAGACCACAGGTTTAGCTGTGATCAAGTGTGTTACAACTGATGCATAACTGTTAAGAAAGGGAATAGATATTATTGCACTCCAGTTCACTAATTCTGAACTCCCAAATGTATACAAATACAGTGTATGCATTTTAACATAAGACATCAAAGGCCTGATTCACTTGCCCACATATAGGCTTCTTGTTCCATTTAAGATGCACAGACATACCTGAAACATCCACAAGGAATGATGTGGGACTTAAAGGAGACCTATGTATTACTAGAGTAGCAGCTGGAGGCCACGGTGGACACCCTAGAGCATCTCAAATCCCGTAGATACCCATACGTGAGCAACTCAAATGAGTCTTTAACCATGGATACCCAGAGGCAAGCCAGAGCACGCTCTCTGCATAAGGACGAATTTGTTCAGAAAACACTTGGAACAAGAGAACACTGGAAAAAAAAAAAAGGGAAAACCAGCCATAGAAGTCCGCACAGATATCTGAGACATAGACACAAGCCTTAATCAAAGAACGACATATAACTGTGATTTTTGGCAAACAGCCTAGAGAAGCCAAAATGGACACAGAACTATAACAGTCACCAGGTGTTTGCCACAGCCCAGAAATACAGACTTCAGCAAGATTACTGCTGTCAGAAAAGAGGAGTGAAGATACATCACCTGGTTTACATTCTGGGATTGGAGCCAATGAATGGACTTCACAGACAAACTTATCATCTTGATATTGTGCTTATAGGAAAACTTATTTAGACTTTGGTATTTGGCTGATATCCCTGTTCTTTTTTAAATTAGAGCTACAAGGTCACCTTATGAAAGAGCTGGAGAATTCCCCTGATTAGCTAGCCCAGCACAAGCGTGGTGCAGCACATGCAGTGTGTAGAGGCCTGGTGTTTAGCATGGATTCGGCTATTGCCAGAGTGAAGGTGAGCATGACCTTGATCTTCTCGTTTTCAGGACATGAAGAACAGACACTGAGGAGCTTCAAGAACAACGCAGCTCTTTGATCACCAGAACTTAGCTGTCAAGGCTAAGCCCAAAGTCACCTTTGTACTTCCATCAGCCCTTGCATTGAAGTTAACTTGGGGAATAGTTGAATTAATCTGAAGGCCTGTATCTTACAGTCATTTCTTTGAGTTCTCCTTTCACTTATGCTTTGGCCAGTTTACAGGTGAAACCACCTCCTGCTGCCGCTGATAGGATCCCTCTGCGCTCTTCCTTCCACAGACTTCCTCTTCACGTTCTGTATCCAGGTTAGTCTCTGGTCATCCAAAGCAGGTTTTGTTAGATCTGAAAGGCTGCAACTGAGCGGTGCTGTGCACCGTAACTCCTGCTGAAATGGAAGCTAGAGAGGTGCAGTTGCAGGGAATGAGACCCTTCTCGTTTGGGAGGGCAGCCATCATTGTGACACAGGGATTTTTCTTTCGGGGCAAGGCACTAAATATGCCCATGGCACTTTGCAGATGAGAATGAATCTCTGTCCTAACATAGAATTGTCATTTCAAAGCTGTTTTAGAACTACAGATATAAAGAAAAAGCAACCAATCCCACAAAATTGCTATATTTGCATTTTTTCTCTTTCAACTTGCATGCAGCTGAACCAAATTATTTTACGTCCAGTAAAAGCCCTCTCCCAAAAATGTGCTGGCTGTTTCCTTTCATATCAATTTTTTCCGTATGCTTTATGAACTTTTGAAAATGCAGGGTAAATAATTGCATTATTGATAAAAATATAACATAAGTAGTGGAGACTGCTGCACTAATGAAGAAACAAAGAAACATTTTTTTTTGAGTCAAAAAGCCTGGGGCACATCAAAAATCCTCTTGGAAGCTTCGGTGGTAGTTTTGCTTGAGTGCAGATTATGGACTCATGAGCTCTGTGAGTGGACAGGCATGCCCATATAATCTTTATGACATGTGCATGTTATTTAATAGGATGGTTGCAAACAAAATTCCCAGGCTGGAAAATCATCATCTCAGATGGATCTGAGGTCCCAGCTTAGATCAAAATCCATCCTTTGCTGCTTTGGGAAATGTTCAAAAGCTTTGGAGGAAGTTTCCCAGTTTCTGTTGTGTACATGTACCAGGAGAAAAGGATATTAACAGGGACCTAAGCATCTCAACTACTGTCTGGGGTTTGGGGTCCAGGACAAATGATGTGGTGCCTCAAGTCTACAGTCTCTTCAGGTGAAGCTTAGGTAGGATGGGTGACTTTGTGCGGAAGAGGAACGCATGGATTCAGAAAACTGATAAGAGGGATGGCAGTCTTCCTAATGTCCCTCAATGTATTTTTTGTAAGTAACAGATTTCCTTCTACTAAAAAAAAAATAGTTGAACCAATTTAATAACATGTTCAATTGAAAAAAAAAAATTGTTAAGAGGAGGAAACCTTTTGGGTCCCAATTACTGTTAATTTGTAATCCGATGAGGTCAAGTACCTGATTAAATATTTATATAGGAGAAAGGTCATAGTCTTTTGTGATCTTCTTTGCCCTGTGTTAATTTTCCGTCAGATGCAATGAGTTCCTTTTGGAGAACGCTTTATCAGAGAAAGCAAGCCTTGCTCTTGGCCTCAGAAAAGGCAACTGTTGGTTTTGATGTCACGCAGCTGAAAGCAATCTCTTGCAGTTAGGAGCATTTTTAGCTCAAGTTTCTCCAAAGCAATTTAGTGATTTTAGGTTTCTCAGCATCTGAATGCTGAGACCTTTGAAAGGCACTAGACCTTAAGGAAACGAAGAGTACCTGATCTCTGTTCAGTTAAGTAAAGCTGGATTACTTTGAAGAAGTCTCTGCTGGACGCGCCTATGTCATATGGAAGCCTTCCAAAATCACTAGTCATTTTTGAAAATCTTGCATTCAAAGGACACAAAACCATGTTTGTTTCATATCTATTCTGATTTGTTTTGTGGTTTAAAACCCTGAAAAGAGGCATGCCATATCAGGCTCAAGAGTGTCTGATGAGGAAATTAAGTATCTAGGTGGAACTCAGGCAAAACCAAACGGGACCAGAAGAGATTTGCCAGAGGCAGTTTTCCCCCTATATGTATGGAGGGGCACACCACCCTGTCTGCTCCTCCATCTGGAGTGATGGGGCAGATGCAGCTCAGCCACAGCCTCTCTCTGAAACACTTCCCTCGCTATGGCACTGCATGGGGCAGTGCACTCACTGCAGTCAGAATGTGGGGTCTTGGACATCCCCTCCGGGTGAACCCAGCATCTTCTAGGGAGTGGTCAGGTGCTCCAGGTGCTCTCTGGGGTTGTCTCTCTGCAAGTGTCAGCCTTTGGCACCCTTAGGTGGAATATAGCTTATGTGGAAAACCTATTTTGTCATTCTCATATTAAAATGAATATCTCTTTCTGCACACTTTTTTTTTTGCTTTTTGTGTGTGTGTGTTTGTTCATTTTTAGCTTAATATATTCTAATTCTTCTCTTTTACTGCATTTTAGTTTTCTGTGTATCTCTCTGATAATCCTACACACACACACACACATACACATATTAGAAAAGTACATTCAGTCAAAAGGTTCTACAGCAGGCAAATGTATTAGCTAACTTGGAAGCCACAGGACGCATTTAGGGCAAATATGGTGTAGAAGGATGGCAACAACTATAGCTTCTAGGGGTGGTTCATTTGCCATAACCAGTTGCATCATGTATCATCCAAAGAAAACCTGGGAGTATGAGACAATTATGGGGCCTTGCACTTATGATGCAGCTTTTTAGCTGGGAAAAACCTGTATGTAGTAATTTGTATGAGTGTCACTGGAGCTGTAGCACTCCTGTAATGACATGCAGCCAAGGGCATCACTCCTGTGCCTGCCCTGTGCTCAATGAGAGGGGAGCAGGACCCTGCGTGCAAGACACGTGCCTCCAGAAGTCTGCTGCCTTCTACCATCCTGGTCCTCTGAACTTTCAGAACAACTGAAAGGTTGTTTTCATTGCATTGGATAGCATTTACTTTTCTTTTAATTGTGCTCTAAATAATATTTTAGAACTGTATTTGGAGACATTTCCCTATTGCGTGCATTTTCCTCACTGCCAGCCATTGATTTAGCTCATTTGGACAAAAAGTTTTCTTTCAGCCAGTAAATGTCATACAGCAGTACAAGGAAGTAAAAGAAAAATTATATTTTCTACTTAATTTTGTAATCTTCACCCTCAAATCTTTGGGGATACCCCATATTTTTAAAAGTGTCAGTTTGTTCATAAATCTGTATTCTTTTTAAATGAAAAAAATGAAAGCATTTCTTACGTTAAACAAATGATTGCACAGAATACCCTAGGTTCTGCTCCCAGTTACAGAAGTGCAAAACCAATGAAACCAGTGAAACCAATCCAGGGAATTCAGTGATGCTTTTCTGGATTAATACTATTGGAACGCCCCATTTGGGTAGAACTTGCACTGGTAACTATGCTTCATTGTACTGTTATTTTTTCCTTTGTAACCCATAATTACTTATTGGCTGAATTAAATGTCTTTGGCCAGTGGACACTGAGTAGTACTGGGAGAAAGCTATGACGTCCACCTATTTGCAGTAACTCTTTTCCCCCTTGTTGATGTGTAGTGCCACTACTAACACCCTGGAGATTTAAGGTGATGCAGACAAAGCAGGTAGCTGTATCCTTAGGAGGACAGTGTCCCTACTACACTGCCCTTTCATGAAGCGTAATTGTAGAATTAACAGAATATTTGCTGTCATAATGCTACACTTTTCCCTTGTTTGTCAGGTTTGGAATGTGGGCTCTTGGGATTACTGGCTATCTGTTATTCCCTGTTTATATAATATTGAGTAGAGTGGGATGGTGATCTTGTTTGGTTACTAGTAGGCAGAATTTTCTAATCTGATATTACAGAGTCAAACATGCATTGGCCAACCTAGGCTGCCATTTTACTCAGTGAGCAGAATTAGGCACTTAAGAATGAGTTTATTTTAAATTTGAATGTAAGAAATTGTATCTGTTCTTTTCCCAAAACATGTAGAGTTGAAGGCCAGGAAGTGATCATCTCGTCTAGCCTTCTGTATTATCACAGACCATTACATATCCCAAATTACATATATAGAACCCAAATAACTTGTACTTCAGTGAAATAATATCTTCAGAAAGGCGACCAGTCTTACATGGAAAAAGCCAAGAAATGTAAAAAACCTACCATTTCTAGTGGTACAGGGTTCCCAAGCTTAATCGCTGTCCTGCAGCATTAAAACCATACATTTATTTTGACCTGAATTGTCTGGCTTCAGCTTGTCAGCCTTTGGGTTCTTGCTATACTTCTATCTTCTAGAATTTTGCACAGTATTTTCTACCTGAGAAGGTGTTTATATACCGAAATCACGTAACCTCTCAGTCTTGCTTCAATAAATTAAATATACTGAGCTCCTAGAGTGTCTCATTGTAAAGCATTTTCTCTAGCTCTTGGGATGCTTTCTTCATATTTTCAATTTTTCCCATTTCCTTCTTAGAGTATGGACATGACATCTGCTCACCAATGCCAAAAACCACCTCCCTTTCTTTTTCCTGTCCCCCCTGTTTAAGCACACAAGTGCTGTGCTTTTTTGCTACTGTAAGACACTTTGAGTTCCTGTTGAGCTGGCGTCACACTGGAGTTTGTTTACTTTAATTTATCCACAGACATTTCTGTATAATATTCCATAATTACATGGTAAATTATGACCATAAAACTACAGAGTAATTGCCTGCTAGAGTATTCTACGTAACGTAAGAGGTCCAATAGTTTTCACTACACTCCCAGCAGAAAGAGCTTGAACACTGGATATACAATGACGTTTTTTGAAAATCTATCAAATCTGGGTATTAACACAGTGACAGACTTCTGCAGAGTGACACTAGCCAAATAATTTGACTCACCATGTTGCATTAGATTTTTGTGCATGTCAACAGTCTGTGTTGTGATGAGCCAAAACACCAAGGGAAACAGCGCTCTTCCAAAAATGACAATTTAAGCCCATTTTAATTTTGTTACTTCACTAAGCTTAAGGGTTGGCAGCTGAGAATACAGCTCACCCCCTCAATAAGAATGTTACTTTCAGCCAAGGAATTTGCAGTATGTTTTAATGGAGTAAATTAATTACACAGTAAAGAACTTGGTGGCTTTGGAAGCCAAAGTGCAGAGTCCTTAGAAGAGAGCACACTTTCTAAAATAGAATATTACAGAGCACAGTCTTATTCTTAAGTGCAGAAAATACCAGCTTGGATTCAGCATTATGGGCTGGTAAACTGCATTTTCCTACTAATATTCTAGCCCAAGTAAGGATTCTCTACTGTCATTTTCAAATTTCTCCCAGGTAATTTTTTTTTTCAACTGGTGCAGTTCGGAAGAGAGAAATACCGTGCATGCCCACTGTCTCATAGCATCTGCATTACTGGAAATGGATTAGGAGATACAGGAAGTCCTTGATCCAACAGAACCCTAAACCTGAAGAATGCTTAGACTGTAAGCTGCTAGGGACAGGGCTGTTTTGCTGGTGTTCATACAGTGCCTTTCACAGTGGCATTCTTGCCCATGACAAAAAGCTCCCAGATGCTCAAGTAATAAAACTGAAAAACATGCAAACAGTCTCCTTGAAGATCCAGTGCTTTGACGGATCAGGGCCACGACTCAGCAGATGAATGATGTTGGCTCACAGCAGCTGAACAAGCCCTATTGTTTTAGGAAGCTGTCATCTTGTGCTCCAAATTCTAATCCTTCATTAAAAATAGCCTCTAGCATATAATTGCAAAAATAGCCTTCCCCACTTGGACTGACAGCAAATTGATGCCGTTTTGCCTCTAGCTTCTGTAATAACTGGAGACAGCAGCTCAGAATGGCCTATATTCAGTCCTTTCACTTCAATATCTTGTTGACTCTGAAGCCTAATGGTGACTCTCTCAGAGTTCATGCTATTATTTAACTTACGATCAAATATGCAAGAAACAAGAAAAATGATCAACAGGCGTTAGTGTTTTTAGAGCGTTCAAAACCTAGACTATGAAATTGTTGTTTTCCATATGATCCTTGTCCTCAGATGTGATCCTCTGTTTCTTGCCAGGCAAAAGGCAGTGTCTTCCACTCCATGATGAATTCTGTATTTCATAAAAACCATATTTGTTACTGTGGAGGGCATTGGAACTTGTTCTTAAGCAGTCACATTTTTTGATTCCTCTGGGTTTGTTTTTTTTTTATACTCATAAGTATGTAACTTTGGGTAATTTCTAGTTTATTATGTTTACAATAAGAAGGGATGCATGTTTGTTCAGAGTGGCTTGAGTTTAAGTTCTCTAGCTCATCTTCTAACTGGAAACGTGCATAGCATGCCCATGTGAACTACTCATTTTTTCCCCCATTCAGTTTGTAGATGAAAGACTCATGGAATGAACTGAATAAAATAAATAAATAAATAAAGACAAAATATCCGAGACAAGACCAACTGTACTGCAGCCAATTGAGAACATTTTTTTTCAACATCTGGTAAAAAACATATGTGGCATTGGACTAAGAGCAGGTGCAGCATTCAGGAATAAGGATATTTGAGATGCAGATGGACAATGTGTGTAAAGGGTTCGGGGAAAACTTTTGAGAATCTGGCAGTTAAAATAACATATTCCAAGGTAGCCCAGGGAATTAAAGGATGATCTTTTCCTGAGGCTCAGTCTTCAGTTTTTGGTGTTGAGTATGTGTGAATGAAGGGGAGGTTTTGAAATCTGGATAAGACCTAACATGGTCTAAAGAAAATATTTTGATCTGGAACACTGCAACTGAAGTCACTTACTGTTCCTATACAAACCTTTTATTTATCCAAAATCTTTTAGACAATGCACCAGTCCATGTGAAAATGTGATTTTATAAACAAAGAATATATGTGAGACTGTGAAAAATTGTCATACAGTATGACAACTATTTGTTCTTCCTCTGTCATAGTTTGAAGATGAAGTATGCTAACAAGAAAATTGAATTAATGTTAGACTTCTGTGAGAATATCTTTATGAACCACCTTGAGGAATACAGAAGAGAAACCATCTGAGTATGAAACTCTTAGTTTTTCTCTCTCCTGTGAAATCCTCTTGGTGATTGTTAATTTGCTAAAGACATTCCAGAATGCAGTCTTCTGTGACACAGCCAATATCAGGGGTAGCATAAATCCTCCAATGTCACAGAATGACACATTCTATGATATCTTCTGTAAAGCAGAAAATGCCAGTTAATTTCAAAGGTAAGATGGGGAAGAAAGATTTTTTCTTTGGAAGTTAAATGCTTTTTGCTGACTATTTCTTGCCCCTCTAAAAGCCTGGTTACTTGAGGCAAACAAAACATAATCTGAGGATTAAGTCAGTTTTTCTATCACATCTGCAGGGCTCTGTAATAACAGAATTTTTCCTTGATGCGATGAAGACTATTAAATTGAAATAGTTCAGAATATTCAAAATGTTTCCTATTTGCTGTAGTGGAAGTACAAGGAAAAATACCTAAGGATGCAAAGGAGATTAAAATACCTATTACCAAAGAATTTGTTTCATGTGGTTTATAGTATATTTTGCCAAAGCACTTTTGTATTATATTGATATTCTTCTTTGCAGGTGGATTTTGAGTTGCCCTATTTATAACAATGTATGATTATTTTACTTGTGAATTTCTGTTCACCAGGGTGATAATAAACATACATTCTGCTTTCCTGCCTCTACAGAGCTGGAGGCGGGTTTTCACCTTGTCCTAGTTAGACCAGTCATTGATACAATGTAGAGGCAATCATTAAATACAGCTGTATAGTTTGCCTTACTCTCTCCTTCAAAATGCATGAGAGATCCTATAGTTTTAACTGCATCAGGCTTTCCTTTAGCAAGTAAAGAAATACCAGTGGAGATTGTCTATACATATAATGATGCTTTCAAGAATCAAGTTGCTCCTCTAAACATGTCTGACAAACTAAGTAAGTGTTAATTACATAATTTAATGTAGCTTGGTTGATCTGTTTATCAGACAGAAATTTTGTATGTCATGTGTGTCTTTTATTACTGTTGCATTACCTCAAACTGAGGTGGGATTTGCCTCAATTTTTGAAGACTTGTTTCAAAAGAACATACCTAAAGTTTGCAAGAGAATTATTTTTGTAATATTTCCCCCCAAGGCTGGCTTGTCAGCCTTATGAAGGTGCTTTATGATCTCTCTTAAAATGTAATATTTAATACCTTTGTTTTTTGCATTTGGTTTCCTTGGTACCATTAGGGTAGGACAGGAAAAAAAAGGCAGATACAAAAGTATAAGTGTTGCTTTGGCAATTATCTGCCAAACGATACACAGCCAGCTGGATGACTAAAGAGTAGGGCCCCAATTCTGCAGGTACCCACCAGACCACTTCTTGTCCTTCATGTGGGTAATTCCACCCATGTGTTCTCACTGAGCAAGAAAACATTTTCCGCTTCATTGTGTGGGGAAGCACAACATAGAGCAAGTGAGGTTTGCTGTAGCAATTTCTCCCCGTGTTTTAACATTCTAAGGCATTTGAAGGGCTAGGCCTCAAACATGAGGTGTGTATGCCTAAGGGAGTCAGCCAAACAATTCCAAATGCAGGGGGTCCGTGGTTTGAGCTTATTGTAGCATTTAGCAGCCTGCTCAAGTAACTTAAAAAATAACATTTCATTTTTGTGGCTCCTTGGAGATGTTGAATTCTGCCCTTATCCTGAGTTTTCAGATTGCTAGATGTAGTGCAGACTGCAGGGGGGTTTATCAGAACCAGTGTTACCAGAAGCTAGGAGAACAAAATTCACATTCCCAAAATACAAGGAATTAAAATAGAATGTTGTTGTGTGTGGAGGCTAATGTCCTGGTTACTTTCGACTTTACTGAGAGGTTCTGGTCCTGAATTTATAGATGGTGAATTCAGATTTCCACCTCCAGTAACACTAAAATGCAGATCTTCCCTCTCCATGAGCATTCCCATTGGCAGTCTACTGGAGCTTCGCTGAGTCTCAGCTGCATCCTCCATAAACTGGGGAATGTGCTTCACTCAGTCCTTTGCCAACTCCTTCATTTTTCCTTCTTCTGAAACTTCTGAATCTAGCCCAGTAATGCTGCTCTGAAAGGCATTTCAGTCTTATTTCTACTTTATTTATTTTCTCCTAACCTTCCTTGCCCTCTATTTCTTCAGTTTGTTCCCCATAGGGAAGCATAAGGCCTCTTTCCTTTTTTTAACCCCATTTTTATTCTTTGGTCACTTCCCACCACAATGGTCATCTCTACTAGAAGCAACATCTCTTGAGCAGAAATAAAGAGACAGGCCTTTTAAATAAGTCAGTCCTTGTTAAGAAGAAGTGGGAGATGACAGCCATTTTCAGGCACAATCCTTGAAGGAAAGCCAGGCATTCCATGTTGATTTCAAAGCCCTTTGTTACCAGGGAACATTTTTTTACATTCCCAAATGCCAGTCCTCCTAGTGGCATTCTGAGTCAAATCCAAACAGTATTTTGAAATGCCCTTCATTTTTGATAAATTAGCATAGATATGTTAATATGACTGTGAATCTTTGTATAGTGCACAAGCCTTTTCATTAGTTTAACTGCTGCCATCTTTTCTGAGTCCAGTTGAACCTTGTCATGGGCCCTACAGAACTAATTTCATCCAGCCAAACCTGGCACAAGCTGCAGCTGGGTTTAGGTTTACTTGCTTTGGCTTTCTGTCATGAGTGAGTGGATCATTTTCAACCTGAAGTACCTAAGAACTGCTTGTGTTTTTCTTCTCTTACAGAAATATTCCTAGATTTTATTTTTGTTGTTTGAAACAGCTAGTGAGGCCATGCATACTGTGAGATTTCTTCACCCAGTAAGCTTTGGTATTTAAGTCTCATAAATTAGGTGTGCTCATTAGCCACATTCTCAGAGGTGCTAAGCACCAGAAAACTGCAGTGTTCAGGGTGCAAGTTACTAACCAGCCCTGAAAACTGAGTTGCAAGAGGTAGACAATTTTCTTTCTTACCAGCATTTGTTTCACTAAGTAGTGTTTCTGGCCATATATGCTTGCATAGGGAAACTTGTGTAGTGTTTGCAATATTGTTTCAGAAATGGTTTTATGATTTGTGGCTTCCAGAAAAACATATTCCGATAAAACAGCTTTGACACTTGCTTCACCTGGTTACTCAAAATATTAACATCTCTGTTGAGTGAAGGTATGGCAAGCGTGTCGAGGACATAGTAATCTTGGGCACTTCCTCTTTCATCACAGACAACTGACACAGAAATTGTTCCAGCTAATTTCTTTTTTCCCCCGGCAACATGGTAATCAAAGACTTTAGGGAGATACTCAGTACGCAACCATTGAGATGTTGGCATGACCCCAGGAGATTTTAGGTTTGCTTCAAGGTAGTAATACAGACTTGGGTTATCCAGATCACTGAGTGCCACATTAACACACGTAAATGCTCCCACCATAAAAAAAAAAAAAAAAGAAAGAATCACTGAATTGTTTTGGTCCTAAACAGTTACTTGTTTTCCTGTGAGGCACAGGGGAACAAAATCAGGCTCTCCCCTTGCGATGCGCCCTGTCGCTGCGGGATGGCCGATGGCGGACAGCCTTTCCTCCGGCATCAAGGCGCTGGCACACCCCGTGCACAAAACACCACCACCAGAAAGGCTAAATGGCATTTCATAAGGAAAAGACTGAAACAGGTTGGAAACGTTTCTTAATTTTGTGCCTGTTTTTGTCTGCCTCAGCCCGGCGTGTACAGGGGCTCTGGTTTTAGGGCCTGTCCTTTTCTCAGGCACCCGCCCTCCCTGAGGGCAACCGGCTCTTTTGGAAATGGGGAAACAAGAAAAAAACCAAGAGCTTCTCCTGTTTGCCCTCCTCTTCCCGCCTGACAAAAGAGTATTTCAGGGGTCTGTAGGGGTGGTGGTGTTGCGTACTGAACTTTTTACAAAGTTGGGGGTGTCTGTCCTCCCTAAAGTCTGCGGCTGTTTCTTGTACCCCTCACACCCGCCCTGGGTGAGGGTGCTCCCTCAGTGGCAACATGGAGGGCCCTTTGCCCAGTGGAGGAAAGAGCTCTGGGGAAGGACTGGAGTAGTTTCTCTTTCAGAGTTTCAGGCCTCCTCCCTCGTGTGCTCACTGGGGATTTTCCCCTCTGCTCCTCAGGGCTGGGAAGGGGGGAGAGAGCCCAAGGGTAGGGCTGGGTCCCATCTGTCTGGAGCCGCCCAGGTGTAGCGGGAGGTGTGGGGAGAGCTGGGCCCATGAGGCAGCGTGTCAGCGGCTTCTGGTACCTTCCTGACAGCATCACCCTTCTGGGTCAGTACAAATACACAAAAAAGGGGCTTATAAGGGAGAAAACACTGGGCGCAGTGTCACTGCGGGGCAGCGCTGGGAAGCGCACAAGGGCCCTGCCTGTTTTTGGAAGGCGTCAGCTCCTGGAGCAAGCGGCTGTCCCCGTCATGGGGCCTGGCAGTGCTCCTGGTGGGACCTCGGTGGCACCGGGGCGGGTGGTGACCGGTGACTGAATGGGGAACGGCAGGGAAGGCGGAGGGACGGGACGTGAGGTGGGGCAGGACACGGGAGCCCTCCCGTGCTCCTTGGCCAGCCGGTTACCTCTGTGTCTGGTTAGGACCGTCCAGATAACACAAGTGCCAGATGAGCGAACACTTATAGATTTCCTTAGGATTTAAGGGTTAGTTAAATATGCCCCTCTAAAAAAAAAAAAAAGTTTTCTCACTTTCTTGATGCAGTACTTCTGTTATCATGATATTAATAATTTCGAGGACACTGTGGAAGACTGTACTAAGCTGTTGCCGTGTCAATTACACAGAGCTATATTTTTGTGCTCATTATTATTCTTGGATGTCTCTAATTTACATCTAAATGTACTGACTAATTTTGATTCAATCATGTCAAAAATGATAGGTCATGCGTGGGAGGAGATGACAGTCCTACCATCAGGAATTGCCTGAATGTGAATTCCTCGGGGCAATGATTTAATGCCCAAGTCAAGCAGTGCTGTCAGAATTGGAGGCCAAATTATGACACATTATGCTGTACTATGGACTTGCACATACAATACATATGAAAAAAGTGACTGAGATTGGAGTTATTAAACTATGCTTTAACCGCTGCTACATTTTCCTTCTCGCTCTCACTCTCTCTCTCCCCGCCGTCTTTTTTTTTCCCTCCGCTCACCGCATTTGTTCAGAGGTACTAATAACAGCACAGAAATCTCTTCTGTAACAACCAACATCCCAAGCCATTCTGAACAGCAGCCTGTGATTAAAGTGGATGATAAAATAATGGCACTTGATGTACATTTCTGCTTAGCCTTTCTTTAAATCATTTACATTTTTTTAGTAAGCTACATGTCAGCTAGATGTTCTGTGAAAGGGCAGGGCCTATTCATTCCATTGTGCTTTTTTCCCAGGATTTTTTTTTTTTTTTTAAAGGAATCCACTCTCTATGGATAAACCTGCTGAATAACCTTCAGCAGCTCCCAACCAATCCACAGGAACTGATTTGCATATTGGATAACTCATCCTAATTATCGCATCCTGTTTTTAGCTTAAGGGGACTTATCTGTCAGAAGTGAGATTTTTTTTTTTTAAAGAAATGTTTGGTTTTCTACCTGGCCTTTTAATACTGGGGGAGAAGGGCTGTATGAGCAGTTCATTGCATTTTCTTGTTCAATCAGTGCTGCAATTAATGTCTTAAAATTCTTGGTTAGAGTCATTGTGAAGCTGTTTAATTTTTATGATCTTGTATTTTCATACCACTGTCACATGTTCATCTACTCCTAGTCCTAAAATAATGCAATAAGATACTTACTATGATATAATTGATAGCTGAGTCAAAATAATTGTGTTTTTTCAACTATACAGCGTGGCTTTAAAAAAACCCCTTGAAATTTCAAATCATTTGTGTGAGAAGTTGTGCTAATTGATTTTATTGGCACAGGAGTGAACAATTTTTGTGGTGCACATCTCAGTTTTGGAATGTTTAAATTAAATCCTTAGTCTTTTTGCGGTATTGGAGATGAGTGAAAGGGAAATTTTTGTGTACTGTAACAAATATAACATTTTAAGCATTGCTTGAGAACCAGGCTTTAAGAAAACCAGCTGACATTTAAGCCTATAAGTTGACAATGGGCACTGGGAGGAAGGGCCATTTCTGAATTTGGAAAAGATTGGTTTGACTGTCACCAGATTTGGATTGTTTGGATGAAGTGTAGTGACATTTCAGAGAAGGTTTGGAATCCTGTTTATAAACCTTGAGGCTTAATGTTCACAGAGCCCCAAATCCTGAGAAGTAAGTATCTTTCCAAGCAGATCTGCCTTGCTCCAGACATGTGGCTTGTGTCATTCTTTCCTTACCTCCCTGGGGTCATTAAAATTCATGGGGTCTCAACTTTCTCAGTCAGGCTGAGGCTTAATGCCAGCCTGGGGACTGTCTCCATGTCCGAGGTGGCCACTCAGGTCCAAATACCCAACCACGTGCTGGAAGTGTAAGAGGTTTCCAAATGGCTTTTGTGCTCTGTGTCCTAACAACTGTTCCTGATCTCTTTTGAGGCCACGGGAAAAAAGGCAGCTGGATGGATGGACTGCATGGGCCAGATCTGCCAGTTGGACTGATCAACCCAATTTACATCATTGCAATGCAAGTGACAATTGTTGTTGCACTAGGAGCAGAGTGTGTTACACCTACTCTCATGGAGGTGAGATAAGTGCCCAATGTGCTAAACAGCAGAGAAAGGTCCCTCTGTCATCTGGGAGAGTTCTCAGGCAGTTGGGATGGTTCCCAAAGTCTCAGGATTTTTGATGTGGTTGTTGATGTCTGTGCCGAAGTTGCAATGCTGGATGCTCCAAAGGGTAGTACAGACAGCAGCAGAAATGAAAAATACAACCCAATCAAGTTCATCTTTCCCAGGGGCCACTTTGGGGAAAGAGGAGTAGAATTTGTCAGGACTTGGAAGGAAATGAGCGAGAGATTGTACGGATTGGATCGGATATTGGGATTGTAAGAGGCAACAAGGAGAGTCTACAGATCTAATTTCACTTCTGCAGGCACGCAATCGAAATTCCTCCTTGCACTGACATGGAGTAGAAATGATCTGCAGCCAACTGGATTTCATACTTCAGTCTGCATTTCCCTGAATGTGGAGAGTTCCTATCCCTGATAATTAAACTTCAAAGCTAACACCCTATTAAATGAATAAAGCTATTATTTCAGTCTGTTTGGCTACAGAGTCAGTTGGTTGACATAGTGAAGGCATTAAAGAGGGCTATAAACTTCACTGTTTTTCAAACAAAAGCAACGTTTTAGAAAATGCAGCAAAATCATCAGGAATAGCTTAATCTCATGATGTCTGCAGAGTTTTCTGTGTGTCTCTTTTCAGTGTTTAGGAAAAACATGAGCTAAGCCAGTTTTCGTGACTTCTGCTGGTCATGGGCTTGCTGAAAAGCCAGGACTAGCAGGCTCATTTCAGTTGGCAGAAGGAAAGCGAACAGCTGACAGGGACCATACCTGGAAAGGCATTTTTTCCTTGGTAGTTCAGTCACAGATTCCCAAAGATGTAAAGAATGGAAGCTCGTTGGTAAAACAGAAAGCCATAGCTCAGTAAGATATCTTGCCATTTTGCTGGTACCTGAAAGAAATGTATTTTTATATCAGACCCATGTAAGCTTGCACAGTTTTGTACAAAATTATTCTTGGACTTCTATTTGTGGTCCTACATAAAAAAGCCAATTCCTTCTTTTGGATTTCTGAGCTCTGGAAACCAGTGATATTTTGCATATGGAACTGTGTCAAGTGCCTGTCATTCCATTTTTGCTTACTCCCATTAGTTCCTGATTTTCCTGGAAATCTTGTTTTTTCCAAACAGAATTTGCTCTATTTCACAGGACAAAGTGAGACTTCTTAAGTAAGCCAGTCACTGGCTTACCTAACAGTCTTGATTTTCCAAGATTAGGGTAGAGGTAGAGGAGGAGCCAGGATAGACCCAGAGATGCTGTTTGGATAGCCTGCAGCTTTATTAACACATCTGGGAACTATCCAGCAATAACTTGTACAAAACAGATCATTCTTCGTTCTGTAATCCACTCCACCTGTTGGAGGGCTGCCATCAGGATGACTGGCCAGCATGCCCATTCTGGCTTGTTTTCTGGCCTTACTTTCCCTGTGGTCAATAGAGCTGTGAAGAAATGATCAGACACCAACCTCATTCAGCAGCTTCTCTGGACCCCCGACCCCTCTACCCCTTTGCAGGTTTCTGTTTGCCAGCCTGCTAGATCTGTGATCTTCCTGCTCCACACTGGACTCTTTGCAAGTTCTAAAATATTGAACATCATTTTCCAAGCTCCCTTCTGCATTCCTGAACTGCTGAAGTGACTTTCCTCAACCTGTCGCATCTGTGATCCCAGCCCAGTGACTCCCTGCCCAAATGGAAAGGAGGGGAAGACATTTTCCCTGGCCTGGAAGAATGCGACTTTTATGGAACATGCCTTCCCTAAGCTTTTCAAATGCACTGTAAGCTAGTACCCACACATACCTGTTTCCTTTCCCCATCTACACATCTGTGAATTTGTTTTGTGCAAGACCAGAAGATGGCTGGATTATCTGTGCCAAGTACAACTAGTAGCGTCTCATTGTCTTCTCCCTTCTTTTCTGTCTTGCTGGGTTGAACTGGCTGGGCTGGCATGAAACTATATTTCTGTTGTGTGTGAATATAAAAAGGTATTTGATTTACTTATGGCCTCTGAAATGGACATAGTTGATTTCTTCCACTTTAGGCATTTCAAAGTCCAGGTGGACTACACCAGTCATTGAGCACCTCTTCTTAATCAGCTGAGAGAGAGAAGCAGGTTCAGAGGGCAAATCCCACAATCTTGGTGACATAGTTGCCTGGCATGCATTGCATTTTGTCCCTGATGTACAGTGGGCCAAACTGGCAAGATAAAGGTCAAGTAACACTGATACACTCTGAATAGTACTTGTGACAGAATAATAAAAACTGTTACCTTACTGATTTTTTCCTTAGGGAATTTTCCCATCCTGCCAGCTGGACCAGCCCAGCACTTCTTACCTAAAGATCTCTACAAGACTACATATATTAAAAGTAGCTGTGAAAAACAGACATTGAGAGGTGCTTAGAAAGCCATCCCATGCTGAATAAGAAGAGAAGGACATTTCAGACATACTTGGCCCTTTCCTTTCCTGGAGTTCCTGTGGAGTACAATAGCAATAATTCTTAGCGGTGGAATAGTTTTTTGGCTATGGAGATATAAAACTTACAGGATACAAATTTTTGTGAACCTGGCAAGCTATTTTTAGAAACCTCAGGATTAGCCAAACATAGCCTGAACTTGCAGAGGTTCTGTTACCTGACCCATAGGTATATTTTTCAGTCACAGTATCCATGGGACAGATCCTAACTGGCCAAGAAAGACTTTCTGTTAGCATCCCCAGTCATGTTTCCTCTCTTCTCCCAGTACAGCTACCAGCCACTGATATCAACTGTTTTTTTCCATGCTGGCAACTGACCCAGAATGCCCTTTGCTGAAATATAGAGGAAGAGTGAGAAGGAGAGTTTGGCAGAGAGAGGTCAGAGCTGCATTTGTATTCTTTTGACAGCGTGGGAAGTCTCTAAGAAGGGAGGTGAATCTCATGAAAAGGAAGTCTAACCCTCAAAAAATGAGAAGAAATATGAAGAAGGAAGAATACCAGCCAACAGAAAAGCTATGCTTGGATGTGTGAGCAGGAGGATGGTGGAGAAGCCAGCCACTGCTGGAAAAGGAAGTTTGTGAAATGGCTTGCAGAGAAAGAGTGGCTCTTAGGAAAAGACTTGGAGGATGTGGGTTGCTTGCTGGTGGGAAAAGGGAGTGGAAGGGTGGCACGTCTAAGTCCTTGGCAGAGGACAGATTCAATATGCATTTGGTACTTTTCTTCTTACTCCTTTCCCTACCCACGTTGTGTGGAAAAATCTATTTTCACTGGTGTATAAAAGCATTCCAAATTAAAGCTCATTATGAGCAAAGGGGGAAAAAACCAGACGTGAATACATGCGCTAATTAAATTGGATGGTCCAGCCATATCCTGGCACTGGTGCTTCTGAAGATTGGAATACAAGAAATATTTCTTCAAAGTTATGTATTTCTATACAGAAATCTTTCCTGTTTGGCATTATGGTAAGATGAGTTTATTATTCAAATTCCAACAAATGCTGTTTTCCAGATGTGACTTCACTAGTTACTCCAAGCTATTAAACTCTCAGTGCCCTCAGACTTGACACATATTTGACATATAAACACCATTACGCAAATAAAATAGAAATTCCTCAGAAAACTGATCTAATAACATTACAGTGATAAACCTTTAATGTTAGTTGAGGATAATATGAATTACCGACAGCAAATAACAGACTTGGAAACTGTGTTAGCAGGACAATGCCTGTGGTGTAAAGAAACACAAACAAGCAGAAACGCAAACAAAATATTGTGGCTGGAATTTGATTTGGAGAACTGTTCTGGTGGGTAACTGTATATAAAGCTTTGCACATGCATGTGTTTTTACATGGGCGATGGTCACATCATCTTGTTTTGAATAATCAGCAATTAAAGAAAGGCCTTCAAAATAGCTGATACGATTTAGTGACTTAGGGTGGACTCCATTGGTTTCAGTCATAAACATGAGTTGAGATTTGTGAGGGCTTCCTTCGTATGGCTCATGCAGGGAGAATGGGGAACTGATTTAGCACTTTCTGCTTTCTTTCTTCCTTCCTGTTCTGCTTACACCTTTGTATGAAATGAGTAATGCTTTTGTTTCTACTGCCTGACTTTGCTGAATGATTTACATTCAAGAAAAATGGTTCCCCGTGGAAATAACAGTTATTAATTTCCAGTACCAAGGCTAAAATAGCCTTGATACCACCATGATAAAGAATAGTGTGGTTAGAATCACTGTGGTATAGCATTCACTATGACTTTTTTAAATGTTAATTTGGTCTCTTAATTTGACCTCCTGTTAGGCACTTTATGAAATGAAGATAAAAATGGAAAGGGTAATACATTAATGCTTAATCCACTTAATGAAATAGGATTTCCTTTGTGATTCCATATAAATTAGTGTATAACTGTGACTATTTCACCTGACATAATAAAAGAGATGAAATTAATTCTCAGCTGTAAATCCTTGTGGTTAATTTTGAAATGGTCACTTTACCCCTGTGGATTACTGCATTTTACTATCGTCTGGGAGACTCAGATTGTATTTTTACTTTGTGCTGTTTTCTACTTACTGCAGTTGTTTCCCTCCTGTGTCTGATACCCTACAGATGTGAAGAATGCTGTAGATTAATACATGCCAAGGGGAAGGTTTACAATGGTACATTCCTCACACAGGACTGTTTTGAGGTGAGCTGCACAGGTCATTGTGTTATTTCACTTTTTTTCTTTTCCTAAGCCATGGCAAGTGATTAAAAGATGGAGGGAGAGGAAGGGCGTTGGATTCTGCAGTTTTTTTCCTTCCAGACCCACAGGGAATAAAAAATTTGCACCTGAACATCTTTTAGTCTTCACAGCTTACTGTAAGACATCCAGGTTTGAAGGCTATGCCCTGTGGGTATTAGCCGTTGCCCCCTGAAGTGAGTCTTTCCACAGTGCATGTATGATTACTGGCATTGCTGCTGACACATTGTGGTTTGAACCAATGATGTAAAAAGCTTGAATGGCTACGGTTTGAGCTCAGCCTCTCTCACCCTGGGTGGTCATTGATTCTGTGGAGTCTGCACAGGGGAAAGACCAGTAGCACACATGCTACAGGGCCTTCATGTTCAAGGACCTGTAGAGCATTAACCAGTGTTAATCTTCCCTCATCAAATCTGTGCATTGCAGAGCAAAACAAGCAGACAGCAAATTGATATTGGGGTGCTCAGACTGTTTATGGGACAACGATGCCATTTAAAAGGAATGAAAGGTACTTGACCATACCTATTTGACTGCAGTATTACATGTGTTCTGCTCACGAGTTCCTAAGGACTCGGTGGAGTCAGCTACACCATGGGCTGATTAAGATTTCTCCACAACTGTTTTGCACTCCTGCAGCCCCTGTGGAAACACTGGAATTACTCCTCATTTGTAGGTGTATGAGATCAGAATCAGCTCACTCCACCACCACTGGCTACAGGCAGCTGCTTTTAACATGAACATGCTTTCCCCTTCTGCCAGTGGATTTGACTTGTACCAACTCCGTACATGGCTTTGGTTGAGTAATAAATTCCCAGTTATTTAGTACAGTGTTCTGCCTCTTTGTTTACATCAGCAGGACTTTTCCATTAATGTACAACCTTGTATTCAGTTGGGACCAAGTAATATTCCATATGTACTGATTTTAGTCCATTAAAATATTACACATTTTATATTTTAAAAGGAACCACAGGAAATTCAATTCTTTCTTTCTTTGAGTTTCATTATTCCAGTATCAGAAACCATATGTGGGTTTCTACTCTGTTGTTTGTTGTAACATGTGGCTGAAAAATAATATAAAATTGGGGCTTAATTGGACTAAATGCTTGGCAGACAAGCTGCATCTGGTTTAAAGAAAACCCAAACATCTTCCTTTCAGAAGACTGTGAGGCCTTGAGAGTTGTAAATTCAGAAGGATTTAAAAAAATTGTTAGGCTGGTTAGGTAGGAGAGCCTACAACCATGAGGTTTGGGGCCTGATTCTGATGTTACTTGCCTTGGTAAAAAAACATCAGTAGCTCCACTAGAGTCAGTGGCATTAATGCAGTCTAAAACCCATTAATGTGAGATCAAGCTCTGGTCAGTTATTTGGAAATGAAAGGACTGTAGTCCAAGATCTGCAGTCCCTGCCTTTTGAAGTGTAATAGCTCAGTGCACCAGGCCCCAACAGCCTTATATGCTTTGCTGGGAAAAATCTGCTTCTGGCCTTTTATGATTAGAAGAAGAAATTGGAAAGGAGTTCGTTTCACCATATAGGCTGTCTGAAAGATAGGAGAGCTCAGAGCAAGCAGGCAAATCTTGCTGGTTGTGGCCTAGTCATTGACACCTGTGTGAGGCAAGGCTTGCAACATCTGAAGTGGGACATTGTCCCCTCTTCATGTCATCCCTTGAGGTGTCCTGGGCTCACAGAGGATCTGCTTTTGCTTTGGTAAATGTTGGGCCAAATCCCCACAAGTGGCAGGTGTCACCATCTGAGTGCGGAGGATAGGTTGGGAGCAGGGAAAAGACGCAGTCAAGGTGGGTGCAGGGCCCTGATGTATTAAGGTATTAAAGTAATGTAAAAGGAGAAAAAGAAGGAAATAAGTACTTTTTAAAGTGTAACTTTCTATTGTTTGAAGTGTTGTGTAAATTAAATGTGTACTTCCATTGCCTGGAATCTCAGCTGGCTTCATCAAATATCAAACCAACAGGAATCAATAGGGAGAATGGCAAATTTAAGTGGTCTCCCTTCTCTGTGTATCCTGAACTTTCTTTTAACACTATGTATGTAATTTCAGTTGTGTGTGTAGCAAGTGTTGAAACAGAGGTGTGGCTGGGGCGAGAGCTAGACAGGCTGTTTCACTTCAGGTACATTTACTCCTTGCTTTCCATGACGGCAGAGCATTCCCAGGCCTGCCTCAATGTTTCTCTGTGCTTCTGGCATTCAGGGTATATATCCTGAAGCTGCTTAAAATTAAACAAGTGAAAGTAGTTAGTGCTTGTATATGGTAAATCCCATCTGTGGAATGCAGTCACGCTTTTGTGAAGGAGAAGATGAGGCATGGAAAAATGAAGTGTTCTGTGTACGGTGAAATAGTAAGTTGGTAGCAGAGCCTGGAAAAAGGAAATTGGATCTTCAGATTGCCAGCCCATTTCCTCCACAGCATGGGCTTTTGGTATGGGCATTAATACCAACATTTATATTTCCATGTCAGTTTTTTTTCCCAATGAATATTTATCTACATATGGTTGGGGGAGGAGAATAAGTGTAACCCTCATCTTCCCCAGGGTACTGTCTTTAACCATTCACGGATACATTACAGAGGAAGACAGAAGATTTGTGTGTCAGTAAGTTAATGGATTTCTTTATCACCCACTTGGGTTTCAACCTATCCCACTCAAAACTGATCATTTACAACAAACATGCCAGCTCTGAAGGCTGTAAATTCTGCATGTTAATTCAGTGAGTGGTGATCCAGAAGGAAAACAAGGAATTAAAGTGTAAATGACCAAGCAGGAGAGAGAACAAAAAACCTGACTGTAGCTGGGTTCAAGTCTAAATGAAAGATAGGTTGTTGCCTGTTCTGTGACACCAAGGATAGAGAGTGTTTCTAAATCTATGTCTCTTGATTGCCATAAGGTATTTCGATTGTGTCCATTGTATTTTTGGAAGCGAAACAAACAAATAATCCTTTCTTTCAGTGGAGAAGAGGAACAAAGAGAATCTTATCATATATAGAAAGAAAAACTTTTTTTGGGATTAAGATCCAGTAAACCTAATTTTCTTTCCACTGAATATAAAGGAGTGCCATGAATTTCAGTGGATTCAGGAAATGGAAGATTTTTTTGTTCTTTTTGCTTTGTTTGGAACTCACAACAGCTAACCAAGTTTTGTTTATGCTCACAGTACTGCACGTCAGGGCTACACTCAAGTGGAGCAAATGCCAAAAGCTGCAGAAAGTCTGGGTCACTGTGTATGTTTTGAAAAGTAGCTTGCAGTATCAAACAATAAAATGCCATAAAATAAGACACAGACTCCATCTCTAAAGCACCTTGTGAGAATGGCAAAACAAAGAAATTCCCACGCTAGCAAGTTTTTTTTCTTGTCTTCTGCAAAGCTGAACCCTCAGAAAAGGAATATGCTGAAAGACTGTACACCATCTACTGAAGTTGCTGCTTGGGAAACTGCAGTTTACTTTATTGATTTTTTGGCTAGAAAATTGTTACCTTCTCACACTACCTGGTGGAAATAAAGTTTATGTTGCTGAAATCAGGCAGCTGAGATCAATAATGATACGGTGAATGTAAGCTATTTTTGTGTAAGTTGGCCTTTATAGACAGATGAGGCATGTAATGAAAACAAAAGGCAGGGAATTTTCTTGAAGTACAGGTGTTTAAAGGGTTTCTAGACCTCAACCTGGATTTCTAGGAAGCTTTTAGGAAGGCCAGATTCTTACAAAGGCAAGTGATTTTTGTTGAGCATACAAAGGGTGGCCAAGTCCTGAAATAGTGTCCTTGCTCGGGAATGGTGCATTAAAATGATCCTTCCTGTTTTTGAAGCTAAAAGTTGTAATGAACATTAATTGCAAGCACTCTTGCATGCTTTGGCTCCAATTTAGTCTCCATCTAAATTAGCTAGAAATCTATGGGCTTGATTTATTGCATTTGCAACAGTCGCACTAAAGGAAGGTAATTCCTTCTGAAAATGCCACATGCAGGCAGGAACAGGAAACCAATTAGGAATCAGTGGATGATAAATGGGCATTTTTACCAGCAGTTTACTTAATATCCCCATTAAATAAGCCTCTTTGCATTTATCATTTCATTCTCCCTCAGTCTATAAGGTCCTTTAATTGCTGCCTAAATGAGCCCTGTGTTTCAGTCCAAATTTAATCTTGGATCGGGAGAGAGATATCCTTTCCAATGCTTGCCTGCCCAGCTGCCAAGAACTGTCAGAAATGATCACATAACTTTGCACATTTCTCACAGTCTCATTGGAGAAATGTAAGATTGACAGAAAAAAAAAACCACAGGCCATATTTTTGCTTTAAATTGTAAACTATAGTGCGAGCAGCCCTTTTCCTCAATTGCATTTCCTGTATTTTTTTAAAGTTGCACTAAAAATAGATGGAAGTTGTAATGTTGCCCTGTGCTTTTTCGTTTTGGAAGGTTACCTTCAGTGGAAGTAGATGTGTGGCAGAACTAATGAAGTGTTACAGAGTTTGTGCAGCAAACAATTACTGGCTGGCTGTGGCTGGGTGGATTGGTTACTGAACATGTGATTTGTGGGTGGAACATGGCATCTCCAGGCTAAATGGCAGTTGAAAATGATAAAGAATCCCAGAGCAGTTGCCTTAACCTGCCTTTTCATTTTTTTTCCCCCTGTAACACTCAGATTTGGGGGTCTCAGGTTTGGGCTCTTGAAAACAACAAATTAGTTGCTGTGGTTTTTTCAATTGTTATTTCAGAAGTCTTCTTCTGAGCTCGGAGCATAAGCAGATGTTTGCAGCATATGTAGAAATTAGGGATCAGCCCCTAAACATCATTTTGGAAGGGGACATTCCCAGGCATTTAGAGTCAACTGATTTCTGAACTGCAGTGGACTTTCACCTGGGTGGTCCAGATGTCAGACCTCATGCCAAAAGTACAAAGCCTAATCACCAGTGCTCTAAACCTCACATATTTCTGAAAAATTGGCAGCAAGTAACAGGCCCAGAGGAGGAATATTACCCAAATATCCACTGCTGATTAATCTTCCTACTGTCAAAAGCATACACATCTGCCTTGGTACAAAGAGCAACTCAATGTAAATGCTGTTAACTTACCCTTCATCCAGACCCTTCAGCTTCTAATTTAAAATATCATTCAAGGTAGACCGCCGTGTTAATTCTAGAATACTTTTAGCTGATGTCAGTGGGAGAGTCTAGGACTGAGCCACTCAAATGTAGTGTTAAATAATGGCAAGTGTTATAATAATCTCCTAAAATAGAAGGACAACTGAATTTCTTGTCTAACTTGTCTTTCTAACACCGTAAAACAACAAATATGACAAGAAAAGAAAGAAATACAGCTTCTGTGGAGCTCTGACCATAGGCATGGGATTATAAACTATTTGTTTTATGTATGTGCTTGCCTGTTATTTTTCTTCCTTAAAAAGGAAAATAAAAAATTTAGAGTGTATAGATAATAACAGCATGGGAAACATTACATGCATCTCAAGAATATTTTTCTCTTAATTCATTGAAAGGTAGTTGAGTATGGACACTGTCATGTGGATTCAAAACTGTAGGAAATATCACAAAGGTAATCGTATTCTGTTGAGGAAGGGAAATGATTGATGGGCTCCAGGGTGTACTAATACAAGATTTGTCTTATTTTACTGTCTCCATTAAAGATTCGAAGGTGAGACTAAGCAGGAAGTTATTTACATTCAGACATGATAAAAAGCTGTCATCCTATGCCATCCAAAATCAGCCACTTTTGAGCAGTTTTGTCTTAATGTTTTCTTTAAATCATTCATCATCACAGGGAGTCTGGGGAAAACCCAACCTGAAACCTAATATTTCAGATAATGAAGATGAGATTACTGCATAAGAATGGCTGTACCAAGCTAGACCAAAGGCCCATTTATCCCAACTTCTGTCTCAGAAGTGGCCAGTAGCAGATGCCTAGGGAAGAGTATAAAACAGGGCAAGCATTCAGGGATACTCTTCCTGACTAAGGAAGCAGAGGTGTCAAAAGATGAGGTATCTGTCCAAATTAATACATTCAGCACCTGAGAGGCTGGTCAGGACTACATGTTAGTTGTCTTCAGCTTCTGAGAACTACAGGTACAGTTTTCATTTTTCAAAAAGCCACTAAGAGAATCAAGTCAACAAAATCCAGTCATTCTACACGAGAGGAGAGGTGTGAAATTCTGTCACCAATCATGGCTGGCTGTGAGGCCAACAAAGAGTTGGAATAAGTGGTCCATTTTCAGCATGATATGATGGTGTTGCTGTGTGTGATCCCAAGTGTTTAACAGATCCATTTATAATCTGTAAGAAGTGGGGGAGGAAAATGTCGAGGTCACAAAATCTGCAAAATTATTTAGCTTAGTCCAGAAGAAATAAGACTGTGAGGAACTCTGGTGGGACTTAACAAAGCTAGGTGGCTGGGGAACATGATGTCAGATGAAATTCAGTGCTGACAAATACATGGTAATACATATTGGAAGGAATAATTTGATCTACTTTGTTCACATCACTGTGTTCTAAATGAACCGTAGCTGCTGCAGAAGAAGGCTTGGCTGTCGGTGGACAAATCAGTAAGCAAGAAAAATGTTAAAATTGGGGACTAGAGAACACTGAAAATACTGGTTTGTCATCATATAATTATAACTGAAAACATAGAGCATAAATAGGAGGGGCAATGGATAGAAGTAATAAAAGTTATTAAAGGCATTGCATGAACTCTGTATCTGGGGAGAATTAAAAGATTACAGTGTGAAGGACAGTTAGGAGGGAGCATGATGAAAGTATATAAAATGATGAAGGACATAAAATAGGTATATCAGGGGTTCTTATTTATTCTTCTTCCTAACATGAAAAAATAGGGCTACCAAGTGAAAGCCCAGAATAGGGCTATAAGAGTTCAAATATCTGTCAGTCCCTCTTTAAACTAACAAAGAACTCACACCAAAATTGGTATGCCAACAAGGTACAATCTCTGACTGCCTTCACTGAGTAATTTCTTTGCTCCTCTCCTCCCCTTTCGCATCAAGAAAAGCTAAAAAAAAAAAAGACAGCTAGCCTTAGCTTGGTCAATATAATCTCTTTATGAATAATAATTAAATATTACTCCCCAAGCAGGCTTTGGTGGAAATGCATTAACCAGGCTTCCTACTGGCCAGTTTTAACATCTGGTGGGCAAATATCTCTTTGCCATGCTATTTCCTCTTTCACATCTGTTGAATCTACTTAAAGCTTGTGGTCAGGTGATGGCGTAGTGCCAGAGCTGAGGTGTGTTTGGGCAAGCATGGCCAGCCAACCCTCAGGAGGGATTATCTCAGCCTGGGCTGAGGCTCCATCACCCACAGCTCTCTAGTGATTTCAGCTCTTCGAAGGGGTGATCCATGTGAATCTAAAACACAATCTGCAGATACTGCATGACTTACCCATGCAACTCCTTGACACTTGATGTTATTGAGGCAATAACATTACAACTAAAAAATACAGACATGTATGGACAGAAAGATCTATTTTCGGGTAGAAAGGTCTGTTATTATACGACACAGGAAAGAATCTTGTTTTCTTGACCATATTATTTAACAATCATCCATGAAAACTTTTCATTAGCAATCTGATACTATCAACTCCAGAATGCTGGAACTGACCTTGGCCCCTAAGTCCTAGACAAGCCACATGCAAGGGATATAGCTACTGGTTAGTGGCATAAAACTTCTTGTCACGGCTTTACACTGTCCAAGCATTCCTTTAAGCTGGCGGCTTTTGGGACCTCCCTTCAGACTGGTCTACAGCTAGTGCAATGTCATAAAATCAGGGGCTAAGAATTGCACCTGATGATCTTACGCAGTAAGAGCATAGAAACAGATTTTTAAAAAACACCTTGGTTTACTTATGTGCTATAGTAATACAGGTAAGGACCTGACCGTTACTGAGTGTGGCTATGTGGTGTGCGTGTGTGCACACATGTGTGTGCTTTGAGGCATGGTTGAGTCTGCTGTAGTTCATTCTTCATGCCTGATCTTGACCCTTTCCCTGTCTTATGACAGCCGGTCTGTAACGAAGGTGGCTGGCTATACATGCAGCCTGTGGCTGGCTGTACATATAGCTTTGTGGAGGGGCATTCTGCAAAGCCAGATGCTATGCAGGAGCACTTTGAAGTGAGGGGGAAGGCCAGGTCCCAAAACCAGAAAGCCTGGAAGACTCTTTCCTTCACACAGGAAGGATGAGAGGGGGGCACGTAGCCACAGACCCCTAGGCTAGAGGTGCACAACAGCTCGATGGCTTTGCAGGAGAAATCCTCCTCAGTTTGGTCTGTGGTGTTCTCACTTGCTCCCCAATTTATTCAAGCTCTGAGAAGGAATAGCACTTATTCCCTCAGAAAAGTAGCCATTATACTGCACTACTGTTGTCAGCCATAGATCTAAGTGTACTTTGTACCCTTATCCCTGTTTTACAGATGAGATAACTGAGGTGCAGAGAGCCAAGGTGAGTGCCCAGCATTGCTAGCAGGCTACTGGCAGAGCCAAGAATAAAAGCCTGGTTTATGGCATGGCATCTCACCTTTGCAGCTTTGCAAAAGCTGGATTGCAAGGTCACTTGGATAATGCTTGTGTCTTCATATTTGTCCTGTAAAACACATGTCTCTCCTGATAAAAAAATAATAAGGAAATGGCCTGTCAGAATAGGGTG
Source organism: Morus bassanus (assembly GCA_031468815.1). Lineage (NCBI taxonomy): Eukaryota > Metazoa > Chordata > Aves > Suliformes > Sulidae > Morus > Morus bassanus. Next base: position 76,545,735 of record CM062568.1, read on the forward strand.
AATTTCTGTACAGAGACTGCCTATTATTGCTTGGAATATTTTTTTTTGACAGCATAGCTGTTATGCTGATGTTGGCCAGCAAACTATGAAAATATAGAAAGGAGGAGGGAAAAAAAAAAAGAAAAAATGAGTGCACAACTATTTTGTGAATATCCTAAATATCTCTGTAATTTAACAGTCTGTATGTGCCCTCATGAAAATCTGCACACTGCATAAAACAAAGTGCTGAACATCTTTGAAAATACAGGCTGTACCAGCAGAAACATAATTAAGAGAAAAATGCTAATAGCCTTTAGGTCCAGGGTGACATTAGGGGTTAAGAGTGCATATGCGTTTGTGTCTGGATTTCAGTCCTAAACTTAGGGCTGAATCCAAACAATGTAACTTCATAAAAGTGGTGAATAATATAAGAAATCCCTTTCCAGTAAAATATTTTTGCCTTTGAGAAAGTAACTGTCATTAATTTGCAACAGCACATACTGGCACTCTTAAATTAATATTTTCCAGGATAATAATCTGGCTACAGACATATAATGAGAAAACTATTTCTTGCACACATTTCTTGAAACCAGTGCCTGCAACCTGATCAAACCATTCAGCAGTGAATGTCTTCACTGTGTTCATGTTGCACAGACTTCCAGTTTTGGAAGGGTTGGGTATATTTTCGTAACTTAGCCACCTTTTCATTGAACACCTGTTGTGTTTAAAATTACCAACTGATTTTCAGTTGCTCATACAACTGTGGTCTCATGCAGTCAATCAGAACATACAGCCACTACCTTTCTCCCTTGTTCGAATAAAGCTTGCTCAGTCTTGCTGCAAGGATTTCTGGTGTTGGGAAAAGGGATGAGCTGAGCAGCCACAGGGTTGTGTCATGACATTGTGCTTTGGAGAAGCACTGGGATAGAAGCAGAAGGCTTTGGGATCAAGGACAATTAATCAGATCTGTTGGCCCAAAGACATAGTTGCTATTCTTGGCCATGACATAGAATAGTGGCTGTAGAGCAATTCAGTGGAGCTCTGAGGTTTAGCATGACAGGGTCCATCCACGGAGAGTTCACAGAGCATGATTGCCTAGATTATGGTATGCTGTGGAGTACTGTGCAGAAAATACTTGGTGTAAAATCATCCTTTTTTATTACCTTCCTTGTGGATTATGTGAAAATATAGAATGCTGACATTTCCCAATTCATCTGATTCAGTAAAAAATAAGGAGGTTAATAAAAAATCCTAACTCATACAACATATGCCTAAACTGGGCTTTTGTCTCTGTTATGTCTTGCAAGTGTTTCAAATTATATAGTCCCTTACCTCCATTCCTCTGTGTTTGATGCAAATTGAGATGATATGGCAGTTTTGGGTAGTGGCTCAAGGTTGAGCTCTAATTTTGTGCAGTCAGAAAGACTTTCATGCCAGATACTGTGTCTCATCATGTTCTTTTTCACTCCTATGCCTGAAAAATCTTACCACACATGTAATCCCTTAATTATAGATCAAGCTGCAACAATTAATCTGTAATGTTAATCACTGTACTTTCATTCATTGACATAGAATGATTGATAGTAAAGGACAGGAGAGTAAACTGAGATTGTCCATAAACCATTATTCTTCCCTAGCTTGGCAGGGATGGTAAGCAGGAAGTGTGGAGGGCTCTGTATCACCAGTCCTCATGATGATCTTTTGTATTTTGCCTATTAAACTTCTGCAGCAAATCCATGGTGACTCAGGAATGTCATGGTTGTCACTATGCTGTGCACTGTGGCCACTCAGATCTGGGTGGCAGTAGCAGAAATGGGATTCAGTCCTTCTATTCTTACACTCCAGGTTTCTCCCACTTGGGAAACTAGTAATCATGTGGGGCTTACAGAACAGATAGAGGTGTCAAGTCTGTCTGGTGGAGGCTGATAAGTACTGGAAGAATGAAAATAGTGTCAGTGTACCACAGCATCACTGAATAGTGGTAATATGGTAGTGAGTCCCCCAAACTGGTTGACCAGTTGGGAAATCTGATTGATAGCTGAGGTTTTGGAATACATTTCTATCTTTTTCACTAGTTTGAATAAAGAAGTGATTTTTCCCACTCCCTTCCTGGACTGGGATCAGTGCAGTTTATGACTATCTACTATAATATTATTATTATTATAATTAATTAATAAAACTGGTCACTTGGTCAATGGAGCTGAGACCTCTGTCATATCCAGCTTCAATAACTCATGACTTTTGTCATGCTGCTGCTTCTCAGAAGTAGGGGCTTTTGAGAAAGGCAGTACTCTTTCCCATGTTGATGGATAGAGGGCCTGGAATGAGGCTAAGAAGGGAGATAGTCAGCAGGCTTGCAGACACCTTACATCAAAATGGATCTAGAAAATTACTGCTGGTCAATCCCTCAAGCAGGGCTGAGATCAAAAAGATATACTGGAAAAGAAAGTGAGACCGCACCTTCAGGTTGTGTAAGTAGACCTGGCATTATGAATATAGCTCATTAAGTTGTCGCTCAATCATGTTTAGAGGAAAGCTCTAGAAAAACTGTTAGATGTGCTTCCCATAAACTCTGAGCTGGACTATGTTGCGTTAGCTCCTTTTATTGATTTGTTTGAAAATATGCAAAACTGCACTTTTTTGTCTGATTCTTGTGCTTTCCTAGTTGAGTTTGAAATAATAGCAGCCAGCTGGAAGCTGGCTTGCCAGAGGGACTATTTTGAACTAGTGAACTACATAGCCTTGCATCTCTCAGCTGCTGATTTATAACCACCCTTGGACATAAGTAAGCAAAAGTATCAACCACCACTAGTGTTATACCATAGCTGTTCTGGGGGGATTGTGGGGTGTGACATAGTGTTCATCTAGTTTTCTCTAGATTTGTCTAGGACCTGGTAGTTAGCATGTTCACTGGCAGTCTTAACAGAGGCCTGAGATTTCAAATCTTAGTGGAAGGTATCCATTTGGGGTTACTGACAAGGCCAGCATGAAGAAATAGGCATTGCCCGTTATACAGAGAGCACTGACTACAGAGATATCAAATAAATAAACTGGTACCTTTAAAACGTACTGGGGCTATTAAAAAGACAGGCTCTTAGATTACCACTAAATGCTGTGCTTCTCTCCCTCTGATGTCTGCTGCTATTTCATTTTTATTGTCTTTATGGTAAAAATTCAAAAGGTTAGAGGACAGAGGAAACATTCTTGTAAAGTTGCTTTGTGATGCGTAAAGCTACCCCACAGAGGTAGAGAGAAGATAAGAATTCTTCAGATGCTTTAAAAGGTTGCAAATTCACCACCTTAAAGGTGCTCTTTAGGCCCTGTATTTACTGACATGTGCGTACATACATACATGCATGCACAATGAATGTGTGCTCACCCACTAAATTTCTCCTGAAGTATTTTAGGAAGATGTTCTTATAATGCAATCCTTTTTTAAACCCAGTGCTGAGAAATAATGGTATTTGACTCCTATTTAAAGTTTTTTGTACCTGGATTCCCTGCTCTCTCTCTCTCTCTCTCTCTCTCTCTCTCTCTCTCTCTCTCTCTCTCTCTCTCTCTCTGAGAATCAGATCCTCAGCAGTGAGGGATTAAAGTCTTATGCTGTAACATTCATCCTTCTTGCTGAATGAATAACATGATTAAGGTATATGGGGAAGTGGAGTGACAGTAGCAAGTTCCATAGGTACAAACCCCCTCAGGGGTTGTGCTGCAATATACAATGATTTATTTGGCAGCTATTTGCATGCAACAAATGCCTGTGAACATTTCTGTGGAACTCTGGACAATTTCCATGATGGAGGAAGCAGAAGAAGGCTCATGTGGGAGAGCAGCAGCGCTTCTTCCTGCCACTACACAGACAGCTCAAAGCCGGAGCAGCGTGGAGTGAGGGACTAGCACGTTCTGCATGTATTTTGTGTCCCATATGAAAAAAATCATATCGAGTCCTGTACACCATGGTGTGATAACAACAGTCAGCAACACACAAGGTATTATAGATGAGACACTGGTGATCAGGTAGCACAGTCCTGGGCGAGGTAGAAGCCCTCATTTCTCCAGAGTGAAAATGTTTTTTCTGGGAGCTTGCTGTTGGCTGAAGACCTACTTTGCAAAATCCAGTTATGAATTGTAATTTCTCTTTCAAAGGCTTGCACTTTTCTTGTAGGGCTCATCACCTCACAGATTTTGCTGTGTGCATTTTTTCAGTATTCCTGTTAGAGAAGGGAGTGCTCCAATCCTCGTTTTGCAGAAGGGGAATGAAGGCACTGAAAAAATGAGAGCCACATCCATGAAGGGACCAAAGTTTCCAGGTGGGGCTTTGGTATCTCAATCCAAAACCCAGATTCTCTAAAATTTCACTCAGCTAATGCTTTAAGTCTGCAGCTGCCTAAGTTTTTGACATTTGGGTTTTTCAGGAACCTAAATTCTGCTTCCGGGCATTCTCAGAGGCACCTCAGCCTTGACAGTCTGAGCAGCTCAGAGCCTGTTTCATGCTTCAGCTTTGTTTGGATCCATAAATGAGGTGTTCCTTCTGTTTTCTTGCCTGAGGGGCTCAATCCAATAGATGTTCTCCAAACATACCAGCTCAGCTGGGTTCTGCACAAAATATAGTTGCCATATACCTCCCCATCTCCTCATCCCCCTCCCCTCAACGAGGTAGCTTTGTTTGAGACTCTGTGGCCCTGTGTGAGAAACCTAACATCAGATCCGCTGGATACCTAAAGCCATTCAGAGACACATCTTTGATGCAGAATGGAACAGCTTCCAAGATGGGCTTAAACTGTGTTATTCTCTCAGCAGAATAGCCTAGAGGGAGAAGGTGAAAACCACCTGTGAAATACGGCACATGAATCCCATCAGGTAGAAGGTAATGAGCCCAGTCCTCCCAGCTGTTGGTGGCTCATGTTGTCAAAACTCTAATGGAGTTATGAAAGAAAGCAGCGACCTCCTCTCAGACTTTGAATCAAAAGGTTTAGACAGCTACCCTGGGGAAAGCATTTAGGGCTCTGAGTGTTCTGGTACTACTACTAAGTGAGGAGCCTGAGGCACAGAGAGGAGAAGCATCTCCATTTGGAGATACCAGCATAGGTCCTAAAACCTGCAGAGCTGCATTAGCATGGTAATGTGCTGGAGTTGTTCTGGTCCTCTTCCTATGAGCAATATCATATTGGAAGAGCTAAAGTGGCAGCACTGTGAAAATGGATGGTAGCTTGAGAAAAGATTCAATGCTATGCTGAGAACGTCTGGCTAGGGGGCAGCAACAATGAAAGTCTGGTCTAAGAGCTTTTTAACACCAAGCAAGACTGGCAAAGCTATCTTCTGCTTCTGGAGATGTGGGGTCAGATCTGTGCTTTGATTAAAATCAGTGTATCGATTAGATTTCAAAATGAGATAAAGCTAAACTGTTGTGGATAAATTGCCACAGATAACTTCAAGATACAGACTGTGGGCCAAACTCTATTCTCTGATGGACTTTCTGGCTCTATCTGCTTTGACCAGTTCTCTATCTGTGTGGCTTCAGTTGCCTTTTGTATAACTTGTACTTTTCCCCACTGTTGCATGCAAGAGGCCAGGTAGCTACCAATATATGTGTTCTGATTTAAAAACTGAAAAGATAATCCGCAGCTAAAATAATGTGTGTTTAATCAACTGTCCATTGGGGTATGGAAGAAAAACTTTTTCTTTTCTTTCTTTTTTTTTTTTTTAACACCTAGATATGTAATTGCCTGGGAGGCCAAAAAGATGAATTTTGGTCTCTTGTGCAATTTTTTTAAAAAAAAATCTGTCTAAATGTTTTGGAGGCGGAAACTTGGTCTGATCTCTTGGGTAAATACAATGCATTTTAGAACTAAACATAAAAGATATACTAAAAAATATTTTAAAAGAGAAGCCTGAATGTACTAACAAGAGTTGGCAAGAATCAGGAAGGCCTGTGTGGCACTATCTTCTGTAGTGATAAAAATACTCTAACTATGGTTGAACTTCCTTTGCTCAGTGCCATCATTTCACTTGCCTTGAAAGAAGAATTGCAAGTTCTTGAATAAGTGATCAGAACATTTGTTTTAACAGAGTGTCAAAGTGCCTCGCTACGTTATAGTGGAAACTTGCTTGCAACTTCTTTGGCTGACTCTTCTCTGATGAACCACAATGCTCTCCTTTGACAATCCAGAGTCACAGCGCAATAGGACAGTGGGCTGAGAGAAGCTGTGCTGGGGTTATGGGAGAAGCAATGGGTAAGCACAGTCATACTGCTGCTTGACTACAGAGTTTCACCTGCTTGTGATTTGTATTTACACACATTAGTGTCAGAAAAATTTTTTTGAAACCTGTCTGGAATGATGAATTGATTTTATTTCTTCTTCATTTTTTTTTCTTTCCATGTCCTCCAAAATAACTACCTGATGCACTGGCTAGGAAAACTGTTCTTTAAACACATTTGCTTTTTCTGTATATCTGTATTTTTTCCCTATTACAGAGTGAATGGAAAAAGTCAAACACACTCAACTTCCCTTTTCCTGTAAAACAACTGTCTGTGCTCTCTTATGAAATTCAGTGGACCTTCATTATGAACTGGTTCAACTTGTAATGCTTTGGCTTAAAAATTTTTTGTTATTCAACAATATTTTGCTATTTTTTGCTATCTTTTTAGAAAACAGATATGAGGATTTTTATTGATGTGACAATTTGAGGAAGACTGTACAATTTAAGAATTCTTTTTGACATTGGGACTTCCTATCTCTAAGTACATTAAGCTGTATACTCTATTTTGAATACGGGGCTTGTCTGCATTTTCTGCAGTATTTTGCTTCCAGGGAAAGAGAAGAGCTACAGAACAATGTTAAGACCAGAATAAGTAAGCAAAAATTGGTCATGAATGCTTTGTGGCTGGAAATTAGAATAGAGTTTCTATCTATTACAGCAGTGAGGTTATGGAACAATCTTCCCATAGCAGTGGTAAGCCAAAAATATGCATACACATACACATATGTATGTATACCTGCATCTTTTTTTTTTTTTTCAAGTTAGAACCTGATAAGTTTCTGAAGGAGGTTCATGAAAGGATTTGTATGAATAGTCTTTGTAAGAGCAAGGGACAGCACTCTCAACGTAGAAGTCCTTCCCAGTCTTACATTCTTAAAACCTGATTGCCTTTGGAACCCTACAGCAGCTTTGTGTTTGTTGGGTTCAGTTAACGTGTGCCCCTGAGCAGGGAATGGGTTTGGAAATAGGAGAAAGGTTGTATTTCAGATTCTGAAATGCCTCTGGGGCTGGCATTGGTTTGGACCTAAAGCATCTGGACTCTTGTGACAGGTATTAATAGAGGGGTCATAGGTAGGAACCAGTGTTCAAAAAATGTACTCAAAAGATGTTGAGGTACGAGCAAACATTGGAGGCATGCAGACCCCTGGGAACTTATTAGTACACAGAGCCCAATACGGGGGCTTAAACCACAGCTGGGTGGCTGCCCAACCAAGAAGTCCAGCCAGCTTGACAACATTTAAAAATATGGTTATGAAATGAGAGAAACTTTCACTTATTCAGTTTGTTTAGAACATCCTGTTTTAAAATCAAGACTTTGTTAATGAGTCTGCTAAGGCAAAGGGGGTGAATGGTTCTGTGGGGACTCACTGCCACGTGCCCCCACCATGCCCCTGTGGCTCTCCACCTGTAGACCACAGAAGATCACAAGCTGTGCTGTATCATTTCTCCGCAAGCCTAAGCCTGGCATTGCCAAATCCTTCTGCCATTTAAGTGGGTAGATACTGAAACTAATATGCTGTTTCCTAGCAGGAAGATAAACTACAAGCTCTGTAAGTTTGTCTGAGTGAAATCCTTAGGTTTATCTCACTGGGCAGATACTGTGGATGGGGCTGCTGCTTCATCAGAGTCAGGGCTTACTGGAACTGTTTGCAAGAGCCTGCTATGACTGTCGCTGTCCTTCTTGCATCTAACCTTGAAAGCCATGTTTCTTGATAGAGAATATCTATTTCTTGCAAGTGATAAAATGTTTTTGATATTAGCCACAAAATTAAGATGATTATTGCCTTTCTGCAGGTGGACTGGCATGGTGTCAGTAATGTTAGTGGTGATGGTCACCATTTCATTCTGGTAGGCTTGTTATTGCAGGTTGTCACAACCTGCCACTCAGGGAGTACGTGTAGACCTTTGTAAATCTTAGACAAAGTGAAATAGGACAAGCTCCAGGAAGGCAGCTCTGTATTTACAGGCAAAGTCAAATGCTCCTGTCTTTACTTTTCCTCCTCACTCTGGTGTGGTGGAGCTTTTGTGAAAAATCTCACACTTTTCTGTTTGGGGTAGGAGGGTCACCAATACATTTTGATGTTTCCTTTGGAAGAAAATCAGATCCTATGAATAAAAGGTATACTTTGAAAATCTGATGCTAAAATGCAGAAGGAAAGCACGTGGAAAAAGGGATTCCTCACTAAAATTAAAAGAAAGGTGGCTATGTGACCATCATTTCACTGACAGTCTGAACAGCATTATGTCAAAAATTGTAAAGGGCCTTATTAACTGTGGATGAGGCACTGTGATGAAAAGAGGAGATAACCAGCAAGAAAATGGATGGAGTGGAAGTCATGTAGGATCGTATTATATGGAAAATGTAGAAGTCCATGCATAGACTACTGCCTAAGTAGACGCTGATAATGCCAGCATTAATTACCAGAGATTTTTATGTTTAAGATGCTCTGGGCTGTTTGAAGCAGGCTGAATTATTTGGGAAATCACTGAGGTCAAATCTAGCAGAGAATATGTGTCAACAAGTGCCTACAGAGAGGTATCTGCTCAGGTGAGTCCCATCAAGTCCCCTCTCTGCCATGCAACAACACATCAGCCAGGTGGGTCATTAAGTTTGCACCTTCTGATGTTGCCCGCTATGCCTCTCCGTTTCTGCATTACAAACATTTTTCTCCACAATTTCTGACACTTTAGAAGTATGGCAGACACTGCAAGGGTCTTTCTCTCTATGGCTGCTTTGGCTCCTTAAGTCATTTTGGCTTTAGATTGTTTAAGGAGGGAATGTGTCCCCTCCTATGCAGAATTGTTACTCTGTGTGTGTGTGTGTGTGTGTGTGTGATGTGTAGGGGATCTGTATGGTTCTTGGGTTGTTGCAGACCATATGTCATACTGTCATAATTGATTTAACCTCACTAAGCATAACTGAGAACACCTGTTTTCTGAGTGATATTTTTTCCTCACATATGTCACAGCTATTCTCATTATTTACAGTGTGTTTTCAGACCTCACATTTAATCATGGCATAAAAGTGCAAAAGTCTCTTCCACAAGAAAAAAATTTAAAAATATTTTTCATTATCTTGTTTTTTTAAATAATTGTATCATGTTTTTGACAGCTAAATAAATGGATTTTATTAAACAGGTTTATGGGCTGAGATTATTTAGTATTCCTTTTTTATTATCTGGTGTAGCCTCTGCTGGGAGCTGTGAGTTTCTTTTCTTCATTTCCATCATTGATTCTTGCATTAGACGGTTACATTGAATAATTAATATACTTCCCGTGATTGATGATTTGCATGGCCTGAATATTAGGTTATCAATCATGACCCACTTGTTCTAATGTAATCATATTGAAAACGTGTCAAAAGCTGTTTACCCAACAATGACAACAGGAGCTGTGATATTGAAGGTGCCTGATGCACTACAGCAGGAAATATCCTGGTTGAACATTCATAATGCAGAGAATATGAGTTCCTCAAATTGATGTAACAAAAGCCTGGAGCCCTTGGTGAGAGTTATCAACTCCAATAAGAAAAGCCCCTTTTTCAGCTAGAAAATCGTACTGATTTCTTTGCCTTTTACCAGCTGCTTAGTGACTTTTTGAGCCTACAGTGTAAAGTAATTATGTTCTGTGCTGCACGGCATAAAGAAACTGAAAAAAAAAATGGAAAATGTTCTTCTGAAAAAAGGAACGGTACTGCTTGTATCTGTTGTTACTGGAAGGCGAGAGCATGGCTAAGGTCTTGCCGTAGTTCACTTTCACTGGATTACCACAAACATTGAAAAAGGGGGTTTTGCTTCTGTGGGAATCATTAAAGCAGAGCACCACGTTTTAACACTCAGAGTATAATGCACATTTCACTTGCAGTGTATTTCTTAGCTCATAGGTGTTTCTGCAGACCATAGTGGTTCCATTTCGATACCCTGTTACTCTTTACCTCAGCCAACTACAATGACTCTCAGGTTTAGTTGTGCATATTCATTTCACTCTTTCTTTCCTTTTTCCTGTGACAACTCAGATTAACATGGGCATTATATTGAGGTTCAGCTCCACAGACTCATACTGACGGAAATACTCCCCGTGACCACAGCAGAATCACTCACCTAAGCCAAAGCTGCTTGAGGTGGAAAAGTCTAAAGCACTGGGCTTTATAACTCCAAGCAGCAAAGCAAAGCCGCTTCCTTCAACCTTTGCCCGGCTTCCACTCTGAACTGTAGACTCCATGGGTTTTCCAGACTCCTTTGTTCACAAAAGGTCATGGCAGCAATGCTTTTTCTGGCATTTGACAGTGCTTTACTCTCATATCACCTTTTGGCTTTGATGGAGTCCTCAAAAACATAGCTCCTTCCAGCTCCCTGTTGCTCTTGATGTTAGGCAACTTAACTTAATTGGTGGATGTAGACCAAAATCAGATTATTCATCAAGATTAAGAGTACCACAGTTTTGTCCAAATGTGAGGACCCTATTAGTCCTGGCTAGCCTTCAAGGCATACATTCATGGAGTTCATACTGGTGTGGTCTCTGAATAGCTGGAATGGTTGACAGTCATAAGAAGAAAGACAAGTGAAGAATTTAAAAGCTCAGGAAAAAAAGGCCCTACCGTTTGACTCCCCTTTTTCTTCCTTTAGCCAGTATTTTACTCCATCCCTCCAAAAGAGGAAAAGTGTATAGGAGCTATGTAGTCTAAGTGATACAACCCAGCAGGAGGGGTAGTCTCCTGGGATATCACCACAGTTGAAGGCCAAGTGTTTCAATTACTTAATATATGACAATATTAGCCTTGTTGTGTCTCACAGTGATTAAAAGAGAGAACAAGCATATTCATTGTTATAGGGAAAAGGAGTCCTAAAATAATTTGTAATAATAAAACCACAGAAATCTGGAACCAGAGCAAGTGTAGATGGAAAAGACCTAGTCATCTAATTTCTCTGCCAGTGCAGGATTTCAGTGTGCATTTTTAGTATATTCTTAGTGTAATAGGGTTACTTAGAAAACTATGCCCCAACCTGTTGGATTTGAACATAACCACAGTGATTCATGGTTTTTATGATTTCTTGGCTTGAATCTCTGTACTTAATTCAAAGTGCCTCAAACACTAGTGTTTCTACAACCATGGGAAATTAAGAAAATGAATTCAATTGTAAGAAAAGCTAAGACATTTCTTAGCTTCAGGAAGCTACATCTTCTTCTACTATTTTTTGTCACACTAAATAGTTCCAGAATTTCCAGCTCAAGTCAGTGAGAAAAATTGTGTTAGATTTCTCCTAATTTCTTGTTAGAAATTGTCTTCAAAATGAGGGAATACATTAAAAGAGTATGTTCTGAATTTTCTTTATTTGCCCGAAGCTTTTTAAAATCTTTAGTGCCCATTAGTAATCTTTCCTCCACAGCTAAGAGAGTTTGCAACCTTTTATTATTTTTAAAGTAGAAGCAGGGACTGTCCATTTATTGAAATGACTCCAGGAAAGGCACCTCCAGAAAGACTCTCCATATCTGAGACTGACAACAAAAGAGTTAGTAAAGGTAACACCATAATTTCTTTCCCTCACTGGTGACTGACTGATCTTTCAAATATTGGTGTATTTGTTGTGCCATGACATCTTCTCTTGATTGTATCATGGCAGGTTTTTGCCTGCCACACTTTATGTGTGAAGTAGGTCAGATGAAAAGCCCTGTACATAAAAGAGGAGCATAAAAACTACCCATCTTGTAAAGCACTGACTGCTTTATAAAGCTTTCCTGCAAGAAAAGCTGTTCTGCTTTCTGAATTGCCTTTTTTACATTTTTTTAATTAACATTTTTTTGGTTATTGCCCCAAGACTAAAAGCCCACTAGTTTTCAGTTGTTTAGTTTCTCAGCCAGTAGTAGAATTTTCCTTGGAAAGAAGCAGCATTTTATGGAAACCGTCAGTAAACTGTTTTTCTACGGAAAATATTTGAGTAGCCCTCCTCTGTGTACATAGCTATAAAAATATTAGGGCAATATGTGCTAAGTGGGCGGCACAATTGTTTCAGCACACAGCACCCATCTCTGCAAGTTGCTGCCAAAAGCAAATTACTCTAGCGAACTATTTAACATAATAGGACATAGCAGGTGTTGGGCTACATCTTCAAACAAACAAAAACCAGGCAATGACTAATATACTGGAAGGAGCAGTATAACCAAAATGTTCTTCTTCCGACCCACAACACTCGAATTCCACAGGAAAACAAATCTGCCATCCTCCAATACAGAGCTCATGTGTGCGGGATACAAATCTTTCTAAGCAACCAGAGACATATCTGATACTGCGCTTGGAAAAGCTCAAAATAGGCATGGGCTTCTGAGGCAAGATGTGAAACACATCTTTCTGACTGAACATTCCTCAATATACCGCAATTATAAATAAGTACAAACAAAGTCCATTCCCTGCTGACTCTGAATGGAAAAGAGCTGGAGAGAAGAAGAAAAAAATGTCTGTATATGTTTTCTTTATAATTTTGGAATGCATTCAGGCTTCACACCAGGCAGCAGAGAGAGAGAAGCAGAGGACACCGTTCTCATACACTTCTCACGCTTGGAAAAAGTGTTAATTTTCTCATCAGCATTGTCCACAATGGTCTCTTGACCGTGACAGCAGGATATTTTTAGGTCTATGTTTATGAACAGAGAAGGATTATTATGCAGATGGAGAGGTGAGGTGTAGTTTAGTAGTGCAAGAGGCAATTTGATGCATCGTATATTGCGAAGGTGGCACCACAGGTCTTGGCCAGGGGGAAGGTGGCCTTTCCTGATGCCTCTTCACCTGCCACTGCATTTCCTTGAATGGCTGCGGCACCTGCAGCACCACCCTCCCTGCGCCCGCCAGAAAACTGATCACACATGAGGTTCCTGAAGCACGTGACACCCACTTCACATTTGATGTCACTGACACCAGCCTAAGGTGACAGAGTTGTCTTATTCTTGGCACCCTCTCAAATCCTGTTGCTGTGCGTGGATATTTCTCATAGCTACTGTAAATGCTGTAATCACTGCAGAGAGAGTGACAGGATTTTTCTGTGTTGTTTTGTTAACTTCTCCTATGAACATCAGGAAATAAAGCTGGGTGTTGTGCGGCACTTGGTAATTTCTTTGCCAGAGATTTATTATTTTTTTTAATATTCTCTTTCCCACTTCCCTCTCCCTTCCCCTGCCAGGTGCTCAGTGGCAATATTAGGACGAATGTATCTGTCAGCTTCAAACTGTGACTTTTTTTTTCTCTTTTTGTAGAGCTGTCCCAAAGCGTACCTGGGAGCTGGGAATGTTAAAAAAAAAAAAGAAAGCAGAGTCCTCTGTAGCGTAAGATTGCTGACCTTGCCTGTAACGTGAACACTCGTCAAAGCAAGGGAAGAGGAGGCTCATTAGGTGCCTCTGAATCCCACTGCCTTCGCTATTTTTGGGCCAGCTGTCATGTGCACAGGGTGATCTGCCCAGCCTTGACGGTCAGTGTAACGTCTCAATGCCAACGCATTGTACCTTTCCCTCTCTTGCACCCTGCGATGGGAAAGAGAAGGAGCCACCGCCGCCATTACGCTACGGGGTCAAATGGCCATTTAAGCAAGCATGGGCTGGATGTGCCCAGGCAAGGGCTCGGGTGGGCAGAAGGGAGCAGGGTGTGCAGAGCTATCGCCTCGGAGCGCCCTGCAAACCCTCCTCTCCACCTCTGCCGCATCCCTGGGAACTGCCAGGAAGAGCATCTGAGCTGCCTGTAGCTTTAACAGTACAGCACAGGGGAGCAGAGGTCTCTCAGGATTAATTAATGGGCATCCTGAGAACACATTCTCATTATAGCTATAGCGCTAGGGTTTTTCCTCATTTTGCAGAACATCAAACGTATTAGATAGCGTGCGGGGTGGAGGGGGGAGGAGCGGGGAAGGCAGAGGCTGCGGTCAGAGGGAAGCAATATGGACCGGGAGATTGAATCTGACCCTGTCAGAGGCTGTCACAGGACTTAATATTGCATTTATTTAAACTGGATTTTCTCTGGTATAACGCAGCTGACTTTGGGGGAATGAGCCTTGCTTTCAAGGGGTGTGCAGGTCCCTCAGGGAATGAAATGCCACTGATAATAAAGAGCTCGTGCTGACATCCTCCACCACGATTTTTATTTGTTTATAGCTGCTCATTCTTTGTTAGAGCACAGAACTGGAGAGGCACGTGTGTTTTGTTTCTCTCATGTGATTTTCCCCGCCAGTCAGCATGGCTTATGCTCAATTAATTCCATCAATATACGGTCCCCCCCAGCCTCATCTGCACTTGTGTGGAGTGACAGGCAGTTGTGAATATACCACTAACTGTGTCCAGACAAAGGCGTGAGGAGGCTCCACGAGGGGTCTATTAACTCCACAGACAGACTGCGGCTTCGGCTGAGGCACGGCCCCTTTGCAGGAGGGTTTTCTTATTTGGTGAAACACTTAGTAAAAAGTGTTTCCTCCCTCCTGGTGAATTAACCGCCACTCGGATGCTGGCGAGCCGTGGCACTGCCGTCTGAACCGCGTCCTACAAAACACTGAGGTAGGTGGACGCGGTTCTTCAGTGCTCACAAAAGACAGCTCCCTGCTCCAAAGAGCTCGGGGTTTCACCCCGTGCGATTGAGCGGTGCAGGTGATCAACTCCAGCTGAGTGTTTTGATAAAGAAGATGCTCTGACCATGTTATGTCCCATCGATACGATTAAGCAGCGTTGACTTTCTCTGAAAGAGCACTGAAGTTCACAGCCATCATTTCATCTTTTTCTTCATAAACTGGCAACAAATCCACTCATGTCTTGGGGCCATGTGATCGCCTCAGCAGCAAGGCAAGGTGCTCGCAGGTGAACTTCAATGCTCTGAAGAAGGGCGAGCAAAACAAAAATGGCAGTATTCATCAGGAAAAAATTATCTTTCTGCGCATTGGGTATTTCAGAGGCACGAGGCTGTACTAATTGGGGTGCAGTCTAATGACTAATCCCATTAGAGGTGCTGTTTACAGATTACCCACTTGTTTGACGGACTAGAAAGCAGTGTCGGAATAAAATTAAAAAAAAAACAAAAACAAAAAGGAGAGAGAATATTTTTTTTAGAACCACTGTGACACGAGAATGTGAGAGATGTTAGTTATATTGAAACACTCTTTCAGCCGACAAGGTCACTTGTGGCAATAATCCGCTCATTAGAGGTGTAATCCATCACTCAAGTAATATCAATTTAGTGCCAGGGTTTTAATGCAGGTTGTACTAATCATTAGCGGCAGTTTGTCAACTGCATAATTCACAAGGGATTGTGGGTATGCATGATTTAGCAGGTGACCCTTGACCTCTGCTGAGTAAGAAGCTTGCCTTAGAGGCAAAATCAAGAGGGACAAAAAGCAGTGCTCACTCATGAACAATTATTATGCTTAACAGCATGACTGTCATTTTAGAGGGAAAGGGAAAAAACAGTATGTCCTGAATAATGAAGGATTAAAATTCACC
Source organism: Morus bassanus (assembly GCA_031468815.1). Taxonomy (NCBI): domain Eukaryota; kingdom Metazoa; phylum Chordata; class Aves; order Suliformes; family Sulidae; genus Morus; species Morus bassanus. Next base: position 76,561,440 of record CM062568.1, read on the forward strand.
TGAGACTTGGCTCCAGCTACAACGCTGGAGTCACCACCCTCACTTAGCAGGGCAGGAAGAAGACACCACTTTTTTTTTATTGTTTACTTAATGGCCCCTTAGCTAATATCTAAGAGCAAAAAGCCCTTCTGCCATGCAAAACACAAGGGGTGAGTGATCACAGCACCAGACTTAGTTATTCTCCCATGGTGAAAATGTTGGTTTACTCCTGTCTCTGTCCCAGGTGCCAAGCGCTGGGATTGACCTGTGACTGTCATAGGTGAAAAGTATTAGCTAGGAAAGTCTGCATTAGTGTCAGCCAGGTAGAGGATTTCCCCTCAGGCTGTTAATTCATTTGGAAGGAAGAGGAGAATAACCCGAAGTGAATTTCTGTGCCCACCTGAAATCTACTCAGAGTTAAATGCAGAGTTTGATTTACCAATCATTATAAATGTAGTATAGCATCATATTCTCTATTTCAACTGTTGGAAAAATCCATTTCTTTTCACATCCCACTCGGGAAGTTACCGGTGTCTTGCTTTGCCGTATTGCTGCTCTGTTTTATAATAGCAATAATCCTCCTGAAATCTGGCAGCTAGGACCAGTTAAGTGCCTTGAGCTTTACTGCAATTAAGGTACTTTTTTGCTTGCAATAATTCAGAATTGGCTTTGACTTAAAAACTGAAATTTAACAAGTGATTTAGCCTGTAATGTGCTCTAATTGCTTACGGTATTTTGAAAGTGGCGGTTGGGGGGGAGAGAGAAGAAAGAGGTCAAACAACTCGGTAATTTAACAGAAAAAGTGGCAAGCGCACTTGCACGTTAGCCACTTTCCGACAAGAGTTTTATTATGCACGCCACCTTCAAAAGCTGCTGTTAGTGGGAAACTGGGGGGGAAACAAGGCTGTAAGGTTTTTGGTGACGTATCTGCGCGCTACCTCTTCGCTCGTGTTTACGAATGATGCTCGGAAGGAAAAGAGGGGCTGAGCGAACTCGTTTGCTCGCTAAACGTTTCGAAATGCCCCTGGCGCTGCCAACAACACATTTGCATGGCAGCCCCGGCCAGCTCCCAGAGAAGAGGGCGAGGGGCGGGGGGGAGGCGAGCGCCGTCACCTGGCAACAGGAGCGGACGGACGGACGAGCGGACGGACGGACAAGCCTTCCGCCCGCCGAGTTTTCTCCGCCGGTGCCGGGAGGCTCGGCTTTAATTGCGCCCACTGGGTATTGCCCTGGCTTGGCGGCGAGGAGGGGTGAGCTGCTGGGCTACCCGGAGGAGAGGATTTGCGGGATGGGATGAGCCGAGCCGAGCCTAGCTAGGCCGTGCCGGGCTGGGCCGGCGGTGGGAGCCCGCAGAGGCGGGGCAGGCGGGGGCGGCTGGAGCCGCCTCTTGGCTGCTCCCCGGAGCCTCGCAAGTGGCCGGGGATGAGGAGGGGTCCCGGAGGGCCCGTGCGGGGGAGAAACTGGTGTCAGGCTTGGAAGCAGCTTGCTTCCTCTTCTCGTCCTAACAGCCAGGACTGAAGTGGAGCTGCGAGCCGGGGATGTGGGCTGGGGCCCGCGTTTTATCCCGGTTTATCCAACGACCTTCCAGTTCTTCGTGCGCTTGTGTCCAGTGCGCAGAAGAAAAGTTTCTTTGCGGTGCTGGTTTTGATGCTGTTTCAAGCAGGGCTATGTGCTCCTTCATGAAGTTAAAAAAAAAAAAAAATCGGTGAACAGTAATACCCAGGGATTAAATTTGTGGCTGCTTTATCTTTCAGAGGGAGCTAAATCGCCACCAGTTCATTCCCATTTGTGGTGCAACATGGGTAAAGACAAGGAAGACAGGAACTTTCTTGCAGTTCCCATGGGTCAGTGACAGTGCTGGCAGTGCTTACAAGAAAAAAAAAAATAGAAGACTGTCCATCAGGAGGTATTGATACCACCTAATTTGAGGGATCTGCCTCTCTGCAAATGCAGGATAGAGAGCTAGGGTCCTCCGGCAGGTGATTCAGCCCACTTAGACCACGTTCCTGCTCTGAATTATCTTCTTGTATAGCTCCGCAGCTTTGGTAGGTGCACCAGAGAGTGGCTGTAGCTCCCACGCCCGGGGCAGACTGGGTTCCCCTGGTGCCTTCTGCAGAGGTGTGCCACTTTTAGGCAGTGCGTGTATTTCTCTGGCTGGGAAACTATCTAACGGAGCTCCGTCAGTGCCGTCAGCAGAGCCTTTCGTGCTGTTCAACTGCTCTAAGACGGATGTCTACTTTAATATGAGCTGAATTGCTAAATTTAGGTATTTGAGCTGAATCACATCCAAAGTGACTTGTTCAAACAAGGGGAGAAGCAGGAAATGGAACTTCAACACTGGATCAAGCCCTGATTGCAGTTCAGCCATCATTTAGTGATTCTTCTTGTCTCACATGTTTGGATTGTATGGGTTTTGAGGCAGGAACTGTCTCCTACCGCAAAGGAGACTGCACTTCCCTAATAAAAAATAATTAAAATTCTTTAAGGATATCACATACTCAGCAGTTCACATGTCAATAAAAAACAGCTTTTAGGAAAAGAGCAGTTTTCATCCAGTTAGGTGTAAGATGCCAAACTCCTTCCTCAGGTACGTGCATACAAAGGCAGTGATGAATCCAGCCAATGTTGCCTAATGAGTTAGCATTCTCCTCTGTTGGAAGTCAAAAACCTCCACAGCTTCAGGCAATGTTCTTGCCCATGGAGCTGGGAACAGTAAAGCTCATGTCTCCTGTGGACTGGCCAGAAAAGGAGGCAGATATAAGCTGAGCTTTTATTTACTTAACTGTATTTTGATCACATCCTTCATATAACTGTAACTTCTGTAAGAAATATTTTTTTTCCTCTTTTAGTCTTTTTAACTTCAAAAGCTGCTGTTAGTGGGAAATTGGGGGGAAAACCAAACCAAATGAAAAGTTATACTATCATTAACATTTTGATATTTGGGTATATCAGAGGATAACATAGTGCCCATCTGGACTGCCTTAACAACACACTTAATTGCATTATATATGGAGAAGGGATTCAAAAGAACAAAGAATTCAAGCTATTCTATTTAAGTAGCCCATTGCTGTGGTATCTAAGCACACGAGTAGATCAGAGCATAAAAAAGCAGATTGCTAAAAGCTATACATCCCGAATCTTACGCACAGTTCTGCATTGAGATTAATGAAACAAGCAGAGTGGCAAGCTGGAATATTAGTGGCAACAGATTTACTCCCTCCGAGTGTTCCTAAGTACACCAATTTCAACGGTTTCCAAAGTGAGCTCTACCCACCATGGATGGGACCCATGACATTTGTGGATGTTTCATACACAGCTGCTAGTCACATGGGACAGTGTTTTAAAGGTATCTCCTAGCCTAAGGAGGCTGATCTAGTGGGGCTTTCAAAAATATCTAGCCACTTAACTCACACAGAAATCTCATGCCAGCAATCCCACAAGCTGTCTACCTTTATGGTTAGGTATCTGAATACTCTGCAAAAATCTGGGGCATCCTGGCGGTCTGTGGGTCAAACCTAGCTTATGGGGGATTTCTCTGCAGAGGAGATGGAGGGTGCGTGGGCGGGATGCTCTGCAGTGCCTGCTGGCAGCCCAGGCTGGAGATGTAGGTGCTGGCTGCTGCTGCTGCCTCTAAAGTGCTGGTAGAGGCGGAGGGGCCGTAGGTGCTGGGGAGGGCATGTCCCCGCATGGCAACAGTTTCTGCTCCTCTAAAGCAGTGACTGGGGCAATGAGGGAAGGCGGCCTGAGCCTCCTTGCTGGGCTGAGCAGGTTGAAGGATGGTGCTTCTAGTTGCTGGAACAGTGCCTGGGGAAATTGTGGAGTCCCCAAATCTGTATCTAAAGGAACCTGATGACTGTGGGTCTGCTTTCCCTCTATATGTCAGGTGCATTGTAGCACTGAGGATCATTAGCCTCCTCTCAAAATATGATCCTAACATTGCTGGTAAGCAACTGCTGTCTTTGGCAGAGGGACGCCAATTAGCGATGATCTGCATTACTGAAAATTGAAGAGAAGTGGGTTCACAAGACATTGGAGCTATTGTTTCCTAGTGTTTGCATATGGAGTTGTGTGAATTTGCTGGATGGCTAAGAACACAGCAGGTAGCCCAGATGCTGATTCAAACCCCATGGTCTCTCTTCGAGATAATGTCTCCCTGGGAGAGCTTGAACCATGTGGAAAGCATGCGTGCAAACAACTGCAGCCAGTGAAATAATGTGTCAAAGACTGGGACAGACCTGTGCCCATGTGGGGTCTTGCTTAAACGGGCCTGACCTTGTGTCACGGTGGGACCAGCAGTGTCTCAACTTCTCAAGCATGGCCCAGCACCACATCGATCTCCTAGAGTGGCACGTCCCTCAGGGAAGTGCCAGATGATCTCCCTGAGGGGTTTCAGCTGCCCATGTGTAGCACCTGGGGACATCTGATCTACATGGGGGTAGCTGAGACATCCGCATGGGCAGGCCAGTGTGGGACAGCATGTGTAGGGCAGAGTCCCTACCTGCCGGCAGCTGCATCTCACCCGGCAGCTCCACCAGCGCTTGAGTCGGGAAATTGCAATGAACGGCTTCATGTCCATTCTACCAGGTCTACAAGCCCAAGATCCTGTCCAGTGTCAATAACATCCCTCTGCGCACCAGTGTCAATTTTACACTTCTTGATTTGATTGAAATCTTCATTGTTTTGACTTCTCTGGTTTTATCTTCCTGGTTTTACTTTTGTTTCTGCTGGGTTTGTTTTTTTTTTTTTTGGCTACTGATTTATTTTGAGTTGTCTCATTTCTAACCACATTTCCTTTATTTGTCTTTTTTTTTTTTTTTTAATGGTGGCGTTTTCCCAGGAGCTAGCTTTCAAAGAACTGTTGTTGTGCCTCCACAGATTCTCCAGTAATAACAGGTGCAAAAGATTCTGGGTGTCTTACAGTGTACCATTTTCTAGCAAAATATGTCTGTACACTGAACTGGAACATTGTAAATGCCTCTGTACATTTGAAACCAAGTTGTTGGACTCATTACAACTGACATATGCAAACATTTCAACTACAAAATTTCCGTAATTGATCTCTGTTAAACTCCAGGCAGCAGATGACACTTAGAGTCTGCTAAGGAAAAAAATGCTAGTCTTTTTTTTCCCCCACTGCTTTTAGTATTTGCTCAGTATCATTAATATAAATATGCAATCATCGAAATCAACACAACTGAAGTTAACAGAGCAACTCCAGATTTACATCAGTGTAAATGAGAGCAAAACTTGATCCCTCGCCTGTAATTTATCTTCAATTCTGGTTTAAGTCTTTCTCATCTTGCTGAATAAAAACTGATGTTCTTTTCACACACAATCTGTGTACCGTTCATTAGTGTCTTTTCTGTTTGGAAGAAAGATTGGAGCTTGTGGTAATGAAAGCTCAAATCCTGGGGAGCAGTACACATGGTATTTTATTTTAACTAAATGCTGTATTGGTATTCTCATGAGTGGCTTTGCATTACTTGAATGTTTATGAGTAGCTTGAACTAATAAATCTCTAATTAGCACTAATTACTAATTAGGTTATTGATTCCTCTGACTGTGGACTCCTCACTGGTTTTATTCATAAGCAGAATGTTATTCTAAAAATTCTTGTAGCCATATCCCCAAATGGAGCTCACTCCTGCCATGGAAAGGAGCAGAGCAGTAGGCTCTGGGCAGCCTGTTTGTCAGAACAGCACCCAGGCTTATTCACACTGGGTGGGTACACTGAGGGGCAGAGGTAATTATTTTTACTGAGCTTTTAAAGTAACTGAGCTGTCAGGGCACTGCCTACTTGCCCAGATGCACTGGAGAACCCCAGCACTTTCCTGCTTTCCCAAGGGATGCCTCCTGTTCACACCCCGGCTGTGCACTGAGGGCCTGGCTCCAAAGGGCGGCTGATGCTCTTCTGAAGGTGTTTTGCAGGGAGTCTTGCTCTCTTTAGTCTCATGGCAAGACCTAAAGCCGATCTACTGGAGCAAGTTGGTGTACCTTGCTTTGCTTCACACAGTCTGCCTTTGTTTCTGTTCATGGTGTCACTGGAAAGAGAAGCCCCTCTGGCTCCTTGTACCCCCAGAAGAGTTTCCTCTCCCATTCTTCCATCACTCTCCAACAACTGTCCTGCTCGGTACCTACCTGACAAGACAAAATGGGTTTTTTATTACAGTCGCTGTGAAAAGTGCTCTGGAGTCTGCATTTACACAGCATTCCCAATAGCTCTTTGCAGAAACAGCCCCACAGGGGTCAGGAGCTCCATAATTCCTTTTTTTTTCTCAAGAGCTCAAACTGCAGGCCCCCAGAGCAGGATCCCTGAGGTCTGGGACTCCTAAACCAAGTGCTCATCCAACTGCTATCACCACTGCCACACCACCTCACCAGGCTTCTCCCAGTCTCCCACCCCTACAAACTCATCCACAGAGGAGTTTTGTTCTTGTACAGTTGATTGAGAATAGCAGTTAGCACACTGTCTGCTGACTTCCTTCACTTGAAGGCAGAGCACACACAAGTGATTGAAGAGATTTTGGCTTAACTTCACTGACAGGAGTGATTTTATCTGGCAGCGGCTGATTGCCTCTGCGGTAGGACTGGCAGGAGAGGTCAAGTGCAACGTTGCTTTATTGAAGCATCAGGCAGTTTCACTTGCAGAGGTTTTGCATGTGGTACATCTTCAATTTGTGATCCCAGACAAGTGCAAAATGTGGCTTACTTCTTGTTGGCATTAACTGTAGGGAACATGTAAAATCTCTCTTCTCGTGGCTGCCCTCTTTCCATTTATTTCTACATGCGACTCAATATGTTTGTTTTGATCCTTACAGCCCTGTGTGGGCTATGTGATGAACCACTGTGGCACCGAAGATCGATGGTGCTACATTCATGCTGATGTTTCCACTAGTAGACTCCAGGCCCCGCCGAACTTTGCTGTTGAATGCACATAACTCCCTAGGACAACTGTGGGAGATGTCTGCGTGTGGCAGCGAGGAGACAGGGATCCCTGGATAGCAACATCTGGGGACCAGAAATCCAGTATTCTTGGCTACGGGCCCTTGACTCTGTAATTTGATCTTCCCACCCTTCTGGTCCATCTCTTCACAGAGCAAATGAATAAAGAAGGGAGCTAAGTATCTCTGGATAGGAGTCCAGTCAGCTAATTAATATCAATGAGGTGCGTGTTATTTTTAGTTATTGCAGATGTGCTCATACCTTATTATCTTAAACAGTGAAGAGCAAATAAATAGCAGCTTCTGTCACACTTAAAGGAAACATTTTATAAATAGGTTATTGGTTTGGACTTCAGAGGGACCCAGTGGGAAAACTGTAAGGCTTCTTCCAGAGGTGGGGGAAGGAGGGGAAGACTTTACAGAAGTTAACTTAACGTGTCCTGTTTTGTAACACGTGTTAAGAAGAAGCCAAAAGGCTTTGCTGTTTCCAGGTGGACCCAGTGGGTTTGAATTTACAATGGGCTGGCTCCTGCAGACACCTGTAGGTGCTTTGGAGGAGGCTGCTTGAAAATCTTTGTGCGACGGTTGATTTAGAGAGACCATTGGTCCAGAAAGAAGGGTTTGCTCTGAGCCGGCAGGAAGAATATTTGTTTGGCCCAGCTTACCTGATATTTTAATTTCCGTATTTAGCAAGTACCCCAGATGTGTGTTGCAGGAAATAAGTAACTTGTCAGTGGTTTTGAGGTTTCTCAACAAAAAGAAGATTATGTCGGTTTTGTGCTGAAGTATTGAAGAGAGTGTTTTATATTTTGAATGCTAATGAGCACAGTTTTTTTCAGACGGGAGCCATAAAACTGTCATTATGTCAGTGGTATGTCTTTGTTCTTAGCTTTGCTCGTGCTAATCAAAGACAACAGTGGTATATTTTGAGTTAATACTGTAACAAGAGGAATGGCATTAGTGGTCATCATCATGAGTGACTCCTGGACATGTGGTAATAATTTCTTAAGTGTTTCTGAATAGTGAATGAGTGAGAGAGAGGGATTTCAGCTCCAGCGCTGTGCAAAATGGAATGTACCGTTCAGCCGAAATGATAAATCCACGGCTCGCACTCAAGGGGCTGTAAAAGCAAAATCTGCTTTTTAATTAACGTGTCTTCTTCCACAGTACCTCTTTCTCCCCAGCATCTGACTCCACCTTTCTGTTCAGGCTAAAACAGTGACTTTTAGTGTAAGCAACTGAATGAGTGCAATTGTCTTTATGTTCTTAAGGAAATCAATCCACTTTGGAAACCAAGCTCTCATCCTTTGAGTATTTTACTTTTGCGTAGCTGGACATAAGTTTGAGAGCCTTCAGCCGAAACAGCATTTTCCTTCTTGTTAATAGATGCCCTCGGATTTGGTAAATACCTGGAAATAGAATTGGTAACATTATATATTTAAGCACCAGTTTTCTCAGGGAAAAAAAAATACCACCCAAAACTTTTTATTATCAGTCAGGCAGTTTTCATTTATTTGGTGAGGCAGTCTGTTTGCATTGGCTGGCGGGTTCGTGAATGGCTCCTGCATAACGAATCATACATTTTAAAAATTCTTTCCAAAGCTTTTATAAAAATACAAAAAGTTAAATAACTTTAACACAGTTATGTGATCAGTCTGATTAAGTTAAGGCATTTAGTCTAAGTAAACCCAGTGGGGTTTCAGCAGTACTGTACGTTCCAGCGAAGGGAACAATTGGTGTATTTTCACTGTCTGACTGTGTTTCTCAGAGAATGCTGAACAATATTAAACATTCAGAGGCTGCGTTTTCCCTTTGTTTTGACAAATGCTAATAAGTAGCTAACTGCAAGAGAGGGGGAAAAAAAATCCTAATTCAAACCAGTTGTGTGATGGTAGAGCTCAGCAAATTCCCTGACCAGCAAGATGTAATCTGGAAAGAAAAGAGCAGAGTGGTAGCCTTTGGTAGCCTTTGAAATCACTAATAAAGTCATTAGACAATGTTTAGTTGAAGAGGAATGACTAAAGCTAGGGAAAGACTACTCTGAGGAGCTCTCAGAAGGAATATTAGCAGGCTTTGGTTTCTAATTAAGTTATTAGAAGCTTTGATAAAAGCCTTCGCGTGCGTGACATCTTGTATTTCTCTGTGCATCAAGAGTTGAAGAGAAACTAAAAAAAGAGAGACTTTTTAATGATAATACCTGAAAAGTGTTTTTCAGTAGACCCATACATCATTGTCAAGTGAAAAGATTAAACTTTATTGTTTCTTTTTGAACCAAGAACTCAAGGTGAGTGGAAATGTCTTGAAATGCAAAGTAGTTTGGCAGATAAAGTAAAATGGAGATGAAAACAGACAATAAAAAGACATTGGCTGTAATAGAGGAAATAGCAGGGAAGTTCACTCTTTAATGTTGCTGGGGGAACTTTCTTTTTGCTATTAATGATAGCATTTAAGTGTTACAATTACAAGCTTTTATTGAAATGAAACATTTCATTTCAAGAATGGCACCAAAATAATTTTTGTGTGTAATATGAAACATTAGTTATGTGATGCTGCTGCCAAAGTAAACCCCACCATTCATTTAAAATATCAGGAAACTCCATTTGAGAGGGTAGTTATACATCCATTGAGGATACTCTGTATATTATTTTTCCTTGGTATTAATAAAGTCTATTAACAACATAACTGCAATTGATTCATAATGTCACATTTGTTTGCAAGTAATGGATGTAAGGTTAAAATGGCTTAACTATTACAATGTTTGAAAATGATTTCTGTTCCCTAAAGCCTCCTTTATTTTTATTACAGTTTTTTTCCCTTCAGCAACCAGTTGTTTTGCAGTTGTTAAACTGCTTTCAGCTGTAGATACTCTGCATTATCAAGATAGATGGGGCTTGGTGTGGGATTTCCACGAAGGTTGGTTGCTGAAAAAGTAACTTCAACAGTGTGCCTTTGAAAGATTTATTTAACTTCTCCCTTAATAGACCAGGCTGCACTGATTTCCACAGAAAGAATTCATTTTTATGTCAAACTCTGGGCTGCTTTGCCAGGACCCTCATCTACCCGTCAGTCGGCACATGAAATGCATGCCACTGACCCTAAAGCATTGCTCGTCTCTGTGCCGGTGGCTGGCGAGGGTTTGTGACTCCGGCTGCCTTTTGTAGCCAGGAGACGGAGGGTTTTGTTCTTGTTTTTGTGCTGCACTTACAAAGACTGTGCGGACAACACCACTTCTAGAGTGCCAGAGCGCTCCCCGTTTGCTTTGGCCGTATGTTGTTCACTTATTCGCATCCACTAGAGATAGAAGCAATCCTTGAACAACTCTGCTGGGGGACAGGCAGACGTGAAGAGACAGTGTCGGGCATCCAGGCTAGGGTTTTGCGTTGCTAGCTTTTGAGTTCCTGGGAAGGATGTTGCCCAAATTATGTACTCCATCGGAGCCTTTCTTGTCATCGTAATTCACAATTCACTCTGCGCGGAGACTTTTTGTCTCTAAGGTTGGGAGAAAAATGCAGATAAAAGCAGATTGCTTGGCACGTTATTCCAGTTTTGTAATGGGTTAGGCAAATGCTCCATGCAGGTACCTACACGTAATTTGTTAAAATGACTTGTTTTGCCCATTATCTTCCTTTACAGTCACATTCAGTGATAATTATTCCATTTAAGAGAGACCCCTGGCTCATATGCTGATTTGTACTCTATTCATACATGTAGGAAGGGTTGGATATAGTTTTATTAAAAGGAGAAAATAGAAAATAAATCATTTTATTAAAGAGAACATATATGCTTGAAAGAAATAAAACCCCTCAAGTTCCTTCACCTAAACCACGTCAATATCTTAGAGCAACAGAAGTGAAATAATTTTTTTAAAAATCAGATTTAGTTCTTTCTCACCATGTGCTGTACATTTGCAGTTTCAGTTCTTTCTAATTGGACAAGGAAAATATCACAGGTTGGTGAACTTCATTTTGTTTCTGGTCACCACCAGTTAATTTCACTCTTTGGTTCCCATGCACTGACAGAGGGTTGCAATTACTATAGATTTTGTGTGGATGGTACTCAGCAAGCCTTGTGATGGCTGGCAGTTTAAAACCCTTGGACAGATGGATTTTTGGACTGAAAATACAGCAGGGGGATATTTAGTTGGTTTTAACAAAACTATTTTAATAGGTATTTTCAAGAAATCGTGGACTCTCAGATTTGCAAACCATATGTATTTATAGCCCCTAAAAGGCTCAAATTCTAATTGTTCTGCTCCTTTGAAGAGTGTTCTGAATTTTCACATATTGTTATTACAGGACTTTCTACCAGCATAACCACATGACAGGGTTACTTCTGGCAAAACTGCACCCGCAGTAGAGGAATTGCACTCGTTAACTGTATCAGTTTCCAAATGGCACATAATCTGTATACAGACTTAAGCCCTGGTCCTGCAAGCAGATCCAGCGTATCAGTGGATCCAGAAGATCAGCCTGTTTGCAAAAGATCTCATGTACTTGTACAGGGTTTCAAAAAGGAGGCATGTTTGGGATTTTTTGGTGGTTGTTTTCCCCATTGAGGCTTGCAGGATAAATCCCAGGTAGACTTATATGCTGAGTCAGGTCTAGTGAGTATTTTAGATTATAGTTTTAATGTTTTCTAAAAGGAAGGCAAAAAAAACCCCAGTTTACCCAGAATATTTACAAGAGCAGTGACTCTACAGGCATGTAGCATCCTCGTTGCACGGGCAGAGGACGGCACACCAGGAAAGTGCGGCCGTGGTGGAGAGCAGTTAATCTATGCCACCGCTTTCTGTGTCGTGACAATGCTAGATAGCAGCGGAAAGCAACTGTTCTCAGATTTGTTAGCTTAAGAGGGCTTTGCCTCCTCAATGACATGACTGTGTTAAAGCCAGTGCTCCCGTCTGGAAAGAGCAGAAAGCAGGAGCTGAAAACTGTGATAGTGTCATTGTTCCCAGAGGTACAGTAATAGGCTTCACTTTCCAGTGCCATATCGCACTTGGAAAGCGCTGTCTCTGGGAGTGATATAAACTCTTTGTTAATATGGATAATAGACTTCGGGACCACTTAAACCTCTTAAGACAATAAGGCTTGGGCAGCTGAGAGTATTAACTACATCATTTCAAACACATTCGTAAAAGATTTTTCTTTCACTTTTTGGATGGCTTGCCAATATTTACATTAAGCTTTGGACTGTTTAAGCCACTTCTCTGATCAATTATTTTTCTGAGCAGAATGAGTCCTTAGAAAGCTACAACCCAAACTGCTAGACTACAACCACCTCCTCAGATCAGTGGCTCAGGCAATTTGTTAACATCAGATATAATGTGTTACATTAATAACTGTTTGTAATTTGAAAAAAAATGGGATTGCCAGTCCAGTTTTTTTAATGACTTTATGGACTGTTTTGCATAAAATAAAGGAGGACAGCTAGTTTGTTTTGGTTTATTTCTGCAATGCCTTAGGTAGTGCAATGTCCATCCTGGGCTCATTTCTTTAGAGCTCAGTGTGGGATTATCCAGAGCAACTGTTTCTGCAGATACCAATGAGTGATGCTGATGGTGGGAGAGGGTGAGGGTTTGCTTTGAGGCACAGACTGACTCCCAGCCTGGCATGGGTCTTTCTCAGCTCCTCTCAAGCCCGACAGGTCCCAGCTGGGTAAGGCAGGTCCCTGCTCTGTGCTGCATGGCCCAGGGATGCCCCTGTGCTGACCTGCCCACCAGCCATGCACACTGGGCTGTTGCTGAACTCCCCCTCCAGCGTTGCTCTCCAGGGGGATGCTGATTTAATTCTCTGTCCTCTGCCTGGCCACCAACTTCTGTGGCACTGACAGCAACACAGTATCTTCGAGGCTGCTATTTCCTGCTCTGTCAAATAGGCTTTCAATTAGTGCAGACACTCCAAAATTATTAGGAGGTGGTAGACAAGCAACACTGAGTCCCTCAGAAGTCCTGCTAAAATCTCTGCTCTTTCAGTAAAGCATTTTAACAGTGCTTGGTGTTTTCTCCTAACTCCCATTTCTGCCTTCCCCTTAATTAAAACAGAGATGCTGAATGGCAGATGTTCAGATAGCACAAGTAGTATGCCTATAATTTTACAGAAAATGAGGGATAATTACCCTTTTTACTGATCACTGACTTTCAGCTGAGAGATGGATATGTGTTTCTTCATAAACTGATTGTAGTTTTGTCATAGAAGGAGTACAAAACTCCAACCCCTGTGGAGATCTAAAATAACACACCTGGTATGATGTATATCTGACTTTCCTGCCTGTTTTGGCTACTTAAGGCATAGGAAACTAGTCTGAGGCAATCATCTAGACAGCCTCTAAACTCAGCATCTACCCCAGGATGATTCATCATATCCTAAAGTCTACCATCTAGACTTGAGGTACAAATTCCTCTGTTTACTCTAGCAGGTGTCCACACAGCTGGTTTAGCCTAGTGTTTAAACAGATAAAATTAAGTGGGGTGAATGCCACCCAACTAACTATAGAATGTCATGATTAAGATACAAACTTCATTTGTGCAAATGTATCAGCACTGTCATACCTTCTCAGTGAAAGAACTTAATGTCTCAGACTGACAGCTCAGTAGTGCTGTCATACCTGGCTCTACACACCATGTATCACAAATTCAGTGACAGTCAATGGCAGTCATTCTGTCAGATGGCCTGATTCTGTTTGACATGTAATGCCCTTTACCCCACTTTGACAGTGGCAAGAAGCCACACAGAAGATGTAAATAATATTTAAACAGACCTTAGGGCATCTAAGCATTGCCTGAATGGCATAACACTGGTCTTGTATAAGAGAGAATCAAGCCTGGCAAATTTTGTCCTTGAATTCACAGGATGAAGGATGGATCACAGATAATCTTACAGAGGGGTTAGACCAGGTGAATAATAGCAGCATTTATTATTCATCACATGGTGTTTGGTTAGGACTGAAAAATATAGCATGATTCCATAAATTCACATTTCAGGTTGCATTTTGTCTTTTCAATGTGCATGGCTTTTGAAGAAATCCATATGCATTTGAGTAGGAATACGTTCTGTCATCCCAGTGGTCTCAATAATGATTTAATTGTTCTTCACTTGATGTGGCAACATTAGCGCATTTCTGCATATGTTTAAAGCACACAGGTTTCGAGGTTGCCATTACTCATGCACAGGAGAGGCACGACTCATCTGAGCTGTCCTTTTTGGCTTTTTTGTGACTACATACATAACAAGAGCTATGTTATAAGGATAAATGACTGTGGGATTATACCCCCAGTAGGAAGAACAGGAATGATATTCGTAAGTGTGTGGAAGGAATGCAGCCAAGGCCCAAATGAAAGCATCTTTTATTTTTCAACTTCATCGATCAAAAGCTTCTGTGTGTAACATGCTAAATGACATCTGACATATCTGAAATGCTGGGATAAAACACCAATAGCAAAAAAGCCTAACCAATAACAGCCAAGTTTTTACTGCTAGTAAAGCAGGTCCTCTGCGGTGAAGAAACGTTAAAACTGCGTGAATTACACCCAAGCAACTGACAACTTTACTTAGCTATTCCATACATTAGAGGATAAATCTCCATTCTAGGAAGTTTCAATGCCATTTTAGTTATCCATTTAATCCACCTATTCATTTAGCAGGAATGGTAATTACGGGAAAATTGCTGCCAAACTATGATGTGCAATTAAAATTCAGGCTATTTTGTGTGATGCAAAATCTCCCTTTTTTACTATCATCTTACAAATCCTCTGATAGAAAGTTTGTGTCTTTTTGAAACAGAGCTTGTAATAATAAGCCATCTGGCTTACTTAAACATGAAAGATTAAAATGATATACAGTATGAAGGCTTCCTATTCAATTGCTAATGTCCAAGAACTCAACTCCAGTGGTGAAAGCTGTCATTTGGGGGGGAAGAGGTAATTAAAAGATTTCCTTGTAGAGATGGGTCCTAGAGCAGGGGACTGGCACATCCAACAAGCAAAACTAATTTTCCAAAAGAAAGCAATGCTGGCCAAATGTCTTGCAAGACAATCTTCTGTATCCTTTAGTTCACTCACAACTGCTTGAGTGGGACTGAAAGGTGGGTTGATGACTGGTGGGACAAAAGCTACCAAACCTTGCTTTATTTACCGAACTAAGCCAGCAGTGCTTCGTAACACAGGCTTGTCTGAGGTGGACAACAATGAGAGAAAATGCATTGTGACTAAATAGTGACCCACTCTTTTTAAAGAGATGTGGAAAAAGGTTGCAGATGTTTTAGGGAAACTGCAATGCAGAAATGGAAAATCTCGATTCCAAGAAGTAACATACGGAAAGGCACTCTTCTGAGATGGGCTTCTGAAACAAATGCATTTAGTAGCCCTTACTCCTTTATAATTGGCAAGAGGCTAATTGGGGGCACAGTACTTGGGCTTGTGCAGCATACAGACCATCCGAATCAACAGGGTTATTGTCAACTGGCTGCAGAGGGAAAACAAGGGACGCCTCATCTGGGACAGTGGCATGTCCTGCTGATTTCAGCCTCCCTCTGCTTTCCACCTCTGACTGATGAATTTCCAAACTGGAAGCAACTGAAAATCATCTTGATCAGATGAAGCTCCCACCCTAGGGTCTGAACCCTAAGTGGAAGCAGAGCTGGGTATGAATCGTTACCAGACAGTGCTCCATATGGTCTGGAGTACTTGTAGGGAGTGCCGTATCTTTGACTTACAAAGCAAAGCCTAAATG
This sequence comes from Morus bassanus, assembly GCA_031468815.1. NCBI lineage: Eukaryota > Metazoa > Chordata > Aves > Suliformes > Sulidae > Morus > Morus bassanus. The sequence goes on from CM062568.1 coordinate 76,577,086, forward strand.
TTATTACATGTAGACTGTAACCCTCCCGGATGAAGAGATCATGTCTCATTCCCTATGGAAAGAAGAATTTAATACAGAATGTAAAACTCTCTAAATAATTTTGAGCTCCATGTATCGTTTATAGCAGGGATCTACTTCTCAGTTGAGTTCTACAGAATTGCTTTACAAGTCTGGGGAAACATAAACTTCCTGTATTTTATTCTATTGCCACTGTTGTTCCTACAGAAGCCTACTTAATTACAACTGAACTATATTATCTCTGTCTTTATAAGACTTTTTCAAAAGGGAGATGTTTTAAAGTGGCATATGCAGGTACAGTACTCCATAAATAAAGAAAGAGTGCTAAAATGAGAACCCTCACATTAAAGACACTATATTCATCTGCTCCTTTTCAGAAGAGCCATTTTAATGAAGATCCTATTGCTATTAATTCTACTTTCAGGCTCCATTTAGGCTGAGAGGAGGAAATAATGAATCATGACGTAATGGATGTCCCTGTAAAGCACTCAACTTACCACACAGGAAACCAGACTTGCATGTGCTTTTGTTTTTGTTTTTAAGACTAGTTCTAACAATAGCAGCCAATGGGAGCCTATTAACTTCATTGTGTCTTAACTTTCTCTTTGGTCCTTGGCTATATTCCAGCTTAATTCCTCTGAGTCAGCAACACATTCAAACCAGGTTAAATGAACTCTTGGATAAGAACCTCGACTAAAGGAATAATTGATCTTTCCACCCCAGCTCATCACCCCTTCAAAAAAACACAAACAGAAAAAAAAGCACTGCAAAGGCAACAGTTTAATATGCAGCCCAGTTCAGAGGTGGCAGGATGGGCGAGAGTGGGGTGTGGGTATGGGTGATTTGGGGAAGCAACTGTGTTAGTGTTGTTAAGCAGCAGATGTGAAAAGTAATGCATACTTTGTTTGGCAAAACTGAGAAGAAAGGGCCATAGGACTGTGGGAAGTGAATGGACTATATTTGCTTCACTTAAGGAGCTCCTGTTTGCCTTCAGCAGTTTCTCATCATCTGATTTTCTGACACCCTTGCCTTTTTACTCTCTGTAATTCTGTCTTGTAAAGTGATGGAGATTGACATGCCCCTTTCATGTCAGAGGAGAGAGGATCTCCCTCTGCTTAAGAGCACAAACAGCTCTAGGAACAGAGGGTGAATCCACTCCTTTCTTGGCCTAGATCTTCACCCAGGAGGATGGGGTGAGGAGGAGAGCAGCTCGCTGGCTGGGTACCTGCTGATCTCTCAGTAAGGGAAGAGGGGGGAGTGCCCAGGCAAACAGATCATTAGAGATAGAGCACTGAATACACGCAAAAATAAAATATGAGGATTTGCTTTGGCTTTAACCAAACATCATGTCTTCTGCAGGCCCCATTGTTTTTGTATTTTCATGGAGATGGATGCATGGATAGATGGATGGATGAGCCAGACAGAATAGGCTCTGTATTAAAGAAAGTAGACCTTGAAAAAAGTGGCTTAGTAGCGGTTATGCTGTGATCCTGGTTCATTAAACTTAGGTAGTCACCTTCTAGGACAGCACATTTATTGTCCTCTGGCCTCCCCAGTGCTTTATCCTCATGTCCATAGTGCATTAAGTCTTGGGTTCACTGTACTTGAAAGTCTGCGCTTATACGCCAGGGTGGTAGTTTTGTTGTTTAAGTAAAAATGGAGCTGTTCACTGTAAGGCTGAAGTGTGTCAATGAACTAAAACCAGCTTTTTTGAGGACTTTTCTGCATTCTCCATGAGGAACTTAGAGCTATCATAAACTTAATGTTCCTCTCAAAACTCAGGCACAGCTGAGAGAAAGAATAAGCCATGTGCAATGTAGATGTGTCCATCAGCAGCGGATGACAGTCCTGCTGCTGAGGTCTCTGCTGAAAAGTCCGTAGGATACATGGTGAAAAGGACATTGAAAGAATCTGGAAAAGATACAACAGAGTTATACAACACTTCCTTGTGGTCTCCACCTTGATTTATTGCATGATATCAGAGGATCTTTGGGGAAGGAACCAGTGCTTCCTTCTGCATTTGCCTAGAGTTGACACAATAGCGTTGTGTTGTTGGCTGGGATTTCAAGGTAGTACCAGAATAAGAATATGGAGTGATGTATTCCAAGGATGTAATCCTCACTCTAGAAAATTCCTGCTCTTTGCAGAGAACTTTCAGACACAGAATAATAATTTTTCCTGAAAGCTTTATTTGTAAGAGATTATTCGCCTGTTGAAAGGCTGGCTGTGGGCAGGGGGGCACTCTGTGTGTCTGACATTCCTAGCCTTTTCTGTACTAGCTGTATGTATGGCTGTGTAGACCAAGTGACTGACCAGACCTTAGTCCCTTCACTGCTTGATATGTCTGTTCATCTCTTCAGTCATTAGAAGAATCCACAATTTGAGAACCTCTTAAGATAAAACACATAGAATATACAGAATAAGATTTTCTAAGGGGTGATTGCTCCCACTGTAAAGTATGTGCTAAACCCCAAAAGAATTACTGTCTGAAGGGTGTCTGTCTCCCATAGCTCTCATTTGTGGAGGACCTGAGAGGAGTCATTTCTCCTGTGACACTCTCGGTCCCCCCTACCTTGTGACTAATAACTGATTGGGAAGGAGATGATAAATTCTACTGAATTAAGTTCTGATGTCATTACAGAGCCTTGCATTTCATTTGAGAGAACTCCAGATTTCTCCAATACAGGTGAGAAGAGTGTGAAGATTTTGTTTTTTACTTTTTTTGGTACCAAAACATATGTCTGGCCCAGCATGGCTAGAGGCTCAGGAAAGGAGTTATTGGTGGAAGTGGCACAGCTCAGCATCCTGAACGTGAACGAGTGCAGAAGCATTGTAGGTCTTTCAGCAATGGCACTTGCAATTGTGGTTCACTCAGAAAGATCTGACACTACAGAGATGTTCCCATGGCAGCTGATTTGACTGATCACTGACACATGCCATAATGTATCTGGTGGGTTGGGTGAGGGACACAGAATGATCAAGACAGCCAGGAGAGGATGGAAGGAAGCCTTTCTGAGGTGAAAAGTGGTGGAGCTGAGAACCTGTTCTACTTTTAGAGAGATCTGAGAAGAAAAAGGCACATGAAGTAGAGTAGTAGAGCTGCTGCTGTTTAATCTGCGGGTAAGGGAAAGCAATGGGGAATAGCTCTTAATTTCAGAGTGGCTCAACAAGTAGGCAGGATACTTTGAATGAAAGGTTTCCTTAAGATGAATAAAATTCAATATGTGGCACAAATGAAGGGGAATTTGTCTTGATTTGATGATAGAGCTTGAAAATCAGAGGAAAAGCAACACCTGAAAGCTACTCATTGACTAATTTGCTGTCCAAAGCAAACCAAATATACTGCTATGCTGCCCACCCTTCCCTTTCCTCTTTCAGCAGTGTCCATTTTAATCATTTATTGGGTTTATCTTTCTATTTTATCATGTTCTGGATTGCTTGCATGCTGCCATAATATGTTTGTGCCCACAATAAAAACACCTAACAAACTACTCTTCTTCTTCAAACCCCTCCTTAAGCTTCCCTTCTGCCGCAGTCCTTCAAAGCATTGGGCAGTAATCAGGCTGTGGGTCCAAACTGTGCTGCCAGTTGCAACTGAGCAACCCCAACAAAGTCAACATCTGCTCCGTATCAACATTAAACCTCTAGAAGACTTTATGAAATGCTGCAGGCACAAATAAGGACAGTATGCTGATGATGCAAGTTGCTCTCATTTGAAGCAGACACCGACTCCAGTTATCATGGAAACAGAAAGATGTGGTTGAAGAGAAGATGGTTCAAATGCAGCTTAGAGAAAACGGTTATGACCTCCAGCACCAACGAGCATTTCAAAGGCAGTTCCTGGGAAAGCCCTGCAGTCAGTAGGATCCTCCTAGCAGGTATGATGGAGTGCAAAGCCATGCAGTTGCTTGACTTTGTTTGGTAGCATCACATTAATGAAAGAAATATATTCATCTGTCACCTTGAGCAAAATACATAAACTCCTGTCCTTGAAGAAAAAGACCTGAGTGCAACCATGCTCATCTTCTGAGACTAGATTACAGCAGATCTTCATATTGTAGTCTGGCAGTTGAAGATAAGAAGTTGTAGCTGACTTAAATCACAGCAGCCCACTACATTGCATTTGTAGATTACTTCAATTTCAAAGTATGCAGAGGACTAGACCTTCACTACAACAAGAGCTTTTTCTGTCCTCCTTTGGGGTTTACAAACCACTGATCTAAGTAGAGGCCACTGCTTCAGTAGTAGGTCATGCAACAGGACGAGGGCTTGTGCTGGTAGGACTCCCATTTTCCTCTCCCCCATAATAGAATCTCTAGAAAATTTTATAATGTCCCCAGGAAAAAAGCCCAGTGGGACTGGGAGAGGGAGTCCATCCACTGCTCTGCCACGTTGCCACTGCTCTGAGGATCTAAAAGGAAATATGCATTTTCCCACCTCTTAGGTTTAGAGCTGAGCTTTAGCCAGTGCTGCTGGCTCTATCAAGGCTCAAGGCGTCAGGCTTTTCCCAGTTTAAAAAAAGTCACTGCAATGAGTGGCAACACTAAAAGTGTCAAAATAGCAGATCTTCATATTAAATGTCTCTTGGATAAGGTGCTTCTCCTGCAGCCATCCTATTGACATGGAGGCTTTTAGGTACATCATTCTTTCTTCCTAACTTGTCTTAGCACCTGAGAAGCATTTGTTTTCCAAGAAAGGGCTATGCTGAGCCCAGAGGATCCCCTTAGAATGTGGCCATTTTAGTGGTGCGAAAAGTTCAAACCCAGAGGTACTTTTTGCCCTATTGTAAGTATGCTGCCTGCATGACACAATGCCACTTCATGCAGAAAAGTGTAACCCCCTGTCCTTGTGTTTTATGGCATCACTTGCTTCTGCTTTGTATTTATTTTGTTATTAATGCTGGCTGCTTTCCAATAGCTTCTGGCCACAATGGCTGCTGCAATCTTTTGTCAGCTAAATCAGACACAATCTGCAGACAGAAACATATTATTGTGTACATCATTTTCAAATAAAGCAATGCGCATACAACACTGTTGTTTTCTATGGAGGTGTACTGAATTAAATCGAGAACACTGTTGAGCCCATCTAAAAGAATAGCTGTAAAATGTTACAATAAGATGATATATCATCTGAGTTTCAAATGGAATAAATATAGAAAAATAAGGCTTTAAAGTTATAATCTCTAAAAGAAGTCAGGTAATTAAATATGATTCTCCATTCCTCCCCCCAAAGAAGAATTTAGGGGAAGTGTGAGGTTAGTAGGTTAAAATAAAAGACAAGTCCCTATCTTTTTTGATACTAAAAAGTAGACTATGTAAAACAACAGAAGTCTTATACCCTGTGAGAAGGCTTTAGTGATTTGGGGGTTGATGCTATTTTTATTAAAGTCGATGAGTGTTTTTCCTTTGATTTTCATGGGAATAATGTTGTGTCTCCATTGCTTCAACAACCTTTTCTCTGGCATTGATGAATGCAATCTCCCTGCCTTTATATCCATTCAGAAAACTGCTGCAGAGATGATCATTTTCCTAGTCCATGGCTTTGACTTCCTTCCCCCTCTAGATTCTCTCTACAGTTTTGCCTTGAACTTAAGCTACTTGTCCTCACTTTCTACACCCTCCACAGCCTGTCTCTGCCCATCCTATCATCACAGCTTTGACTTCTGCCAAACAGAAGGCAGCTTGGGGTAAATAGCAAAGATATTTCATCCAAAACCTAAACCTCAAAGCAACCTTCAACTGTCTGTTTCTAGGGAAGTTTTCTGAAGGTCAATGGATAGCATCTATGAGTTTTGAAGAGCACTGGGGAAGTCCATTCAATCTTTTGAAATTCTTGTCCTTTCTGACAGCAGGCAGCTCTGAGAAGTATTTATTGTAGGACTTTTCCAGGCAGAGTATGGTATTGGTTCACAGGCTGTGACGGTGCAATGGCTCATGAACATTTTGCTAACACCCACAGCAGCCAGCCCAGCCCCGGCACACGCCTGCCTGGCAGCCTGACCCTCCTGCACCCTTGTGCCCTCCCAGGCTGTTGAGGAGGAGTCCTGGCTTTGTGCATGGGGGACACTATTGTCACTTCTCTTAGGAGCACAGCACAGAGCAGCAACTGGCACTCATACTGAGCTCAGAGAGAGGGACAAACGAAGAAGCCTGGGTGAGCAAAAAAATCAGCATATGTCTGTGATAGCATTGACATGTACTAAACTAACCTGTGCTGACAGATGAAAGTGAAGCAAAGCCAGAATCAATATTCTTGGAGCAAGGAGAGGCAGTGAGGGAGATGGGATGCCCAGGTGTCCCTAGCAGGGCCCCAGACTCACCAACACTCTGCACTCCAGTAGCTTCAGCATATTTGCTACATGCTTTCAGTATTTTTTGTCTAAAATGTGCAGTCATTGTTCCCATTCTTTAAGACTGTATCAGAAGGAGGATTCAGTCCCATAAAAGACAACATCTGTGAGCAAAGCCTTGCGGGCTCTGTTTGGGTACAGCGGCTCGAGGAAGGTGACAGTTTACACATCCTCACTGAGGGCTGCTGGCCCCCACCCTGTCTTTTCTGATCTGAAGTATCCCAGACTTTTAGGGAAGCTCCAGAACTTGTGCGCCTTTGATGGTACGAAGGGTGAGGGAAGGCGGGGGTGAGACTCCGGGCATTACTGGATTTTGTCTGGATTTTCAAGGCATATGTGTTGACTGGTGGTGGGATGGCAGGTCAGCATGGTGGGTTCTGTTAAACTAAAAGTCCTGGTTTAACAGAATATCTGCATTTGTAGGCAATCTGTTACCCGTCCCTTTTCTCTGGCCAGCTTCTAGGTGGAAGAGGAATAGCAAAGCAACGTCATTACTCTTCTATCCCTTTTAACTGCTGCACAAGGGCCCTCCCTCTCCCAGCACACCTCCATGTAGGAAACAAAGTTATGGTCCTGACGTGAAGCTTTTGCCTTCATATAAAATTGTGCCTCCAGTTGACTGGTTGCATTCTTTAGCTTTGCAAAAAAAACCCCAATTCTACTGCAAAAGGAGCAGAAATGAAACCCAATGGGGGCTTGTGGTTTGCATCATTAACTAAAACTCTTGCTCAGCACAGCATTACAACCTCCTGCTAAAATGTGTCACCAGAAATTTGCCTGTTACCTGCCACCACCAACCTATGCAAAAGGGGCTGGAAAGAGAGAAAAAAGGCAGAGAAATAGGAAAAAATTGGCCTTAGTAAACAAGGGGATGGGTGTTCATGTCACAAATCTACCGGGACTCAGTGGGAGCGTCTCTAGTCAGGCAGGACCTGGCGAGGAGCCTCGTGAAGTTGCTTTAAGGTCTGCCATAGGTTTTAGCAGGGGATGGATCAGACTGTTATTGAATTCCCAACCTGTTTGCAGGCCTGGAGCTGAAGCACATTGATACTGTGAGCAGAGGGAGTCTTTGCTACCATTGCCCAGGCTGTCCCAGTCCCATGGATGAAGGCAGACCTTGGCAGTGCAGGATTTGTCTCAGGCACTGAATCTGTTTTAAACTTCCCCAACAAAATCCCATTCCTTTCTAGACAAACCTCCTTTGTCTCAGTTGGTGCCTCTAGCAGGTTATCATAGTTCTTGGCTATTATTTTTAAGACTATTCACTTCAGCTCTTCTACTTTCTGTCCAGAATTCACAAGATATCCTTTAATTTATTCTGCCTAAATTGAGATAAACCACAAGTGACCAGTCTCCTGGGGCTGTGCCGTTCTGTAGTGAGCCTTATGTAAAAAATACAGGGCACATTTTCAGCACCATGCGTTGTTATTAATGAAGGCTGTGTGCGCAACTCTTTGTCCATCACAGTGAAAATTTACCCTCATGTATCTCGTAAATCTCAGATGTAGATTCCACTCACAGCATTTTCGGATATTCTTTGATTATTTTTTCATATTAGGGGACCATAACGATAAGTCCCCGCTCAAGTGAATATACAACTAGACCTCATCTGACACTAAAATTTGCTAGTTTTTCTTTTTGGGCTTAAAAAATTTGTCTTTCAGAGCTATTCAATAAGATAAATGTTAATGAGAAAAATTTTAACAAGGCAAGCCCTGGCGGTGACCCCCTTGGATCTAAGCAGCGCTACAAACTCAGGGCAAGCCTGATGCATGAGGAACATCTTGCAGAATATCGCTGGCCTTCTGTTCTATCAGCACTATAGCTCTAGAAACAAGACTCTTAATGAGGAAAGATCAATCCCAACAGGAAATCCTGTGATATCTGACATCAGTAGACAAGCATCCATGCTGTACAAACCAACCCCCCCCCCCCCCGCCAGCCCCTGCTTACAAAAAATAAAATAAAATAAAGTAAAATTGTGTCATTTTCTTTCAAAGTTTAAAGACTCGGTATCACTTCATGTAGCATTTAACTATCATTTCAGTCAGGCTTTTGAAGCTGTTTAAGTTCTTTTGTACCCGAGTTGTTTAATGGTACTCAGACAAGGTAAATCAAAGTCTAATAGAGTGGAAAAACAGTAAAGGCAGAAAATAGGTAAAAGATAAATCACACAGGAAGTTTTGCTCTTTTTTTTGTTATTATATTCATTGAGATCAAAGTCCTTGTTTCAGCTCTAATTAACAAAAGCTAATGCAGATTGGAGACCTTCTGGCACTGAGCAGAGCCTTGGAGGATACAGTTGAAATCTTCTGAAGATTTAAATAATTAATATGACACCTTGAGCTTCGGATGGAAAAATAAAAAATAAAAAAAAAAGAAGAGTGGGAAAAAAAGAGCCCCATGTTCAAGTTTAAGAACAATGCCATTGCCAAGTTTGATACCATTTGTTCTGATGAAAATGAGCTGAGTAGACTGCACTGACTTCATTGTCTGGTACATTGGCAGTTCAGTGGATTGTTTCACCTTTTGTCATGCTAAGGGAGTCTTTTGTGCAGTACTTTGTTACCCCCAAGTCTGCCCCAGTTGAAGGAGGATAGAAAAAGGCAAATCTGCTTTAGGGACTTGGAGGATGGTCATTTAATGGTTTTTAATCCTCTTAATCCACGTAAGAATGGAGATCTCTGAGTGAAAATCCTATCCCAGAAGTCCTTATGATTCAAATGCCTGGCTCAGGAGACTGTCTTTTGAAAAAAAAATGCAGCAAAATATTCTCCAGTACTGTGGCATTGTGGTTTATTTCTCTCTGGTTTTCCGAAGCTGTCTGATGCAATATGAGCAAAATGAAATGGAAACCTACTTTAAACCCTGTGAAGTATGAGAACAGAAAGTGCCCGGTGCCAGCCTGTGTATTTGGGGTACTCTAGTGATTCGGTTTGATTTCATAAAAGTGATAAGGACCCTCTTTTCTAATTGTCTCAACTGTATGCAAATCCACCCTAGATTTGGGTGTGCACTAATGCCCTCACCAAGCTGTTTTCCACTTGGATATTTTCTAGGTAAACGAAATCCGCCATTGAGTTTGGATATAGATTACTTCTATACTGTTGACATAATCATAGCTAAGCCTTTCTGCTGAGCTCATTATTACTTCATAAGAGCACAATTTCTCTTCCCTGCCACCAAAAAATATAAATAAAATCAATATATCTAATTAGATAAACCACTAAAGAACTGCTAAGATGCAGTTTTCATAAGTAAAATTAAAGAGGATCGAAAGATGGAATGGGCTTTTCTTGCTGTCAATATATAGACTTGCCATTTGCCACAAGCTGACTTGAAAATAATTTTTCAGTTATATGCACAATGTGGCTTTTCATTTGTTTATGTAGTTCATCACTTTACTTTTTAGAACTGGATTAAAAAAGGGAAAATAGAGCTTCCGACTTGTAATGGGCTATGTAAGAGATATAGAAAAGAGCATGTTAAAAATGGTAAGATTTCTTTAAAAAAGATGAATGAAAAAAATAAAGTTCCCACTGCAATAATTTTCATCTAGGTAGATAGCAAGTGATTTTAGCAAAATAACATGACAAAGCAATTTGAGACATGTCTTAAAAAATTACAGCTCATTAATGCGATGTTTTCTGTTCCAGTCAGTTCGCTGACAGCCGTTTCTCAGAATCTATTCCTACAGCCTCCCCCTGCCTCTGAAACAACAGATACAAATACAACAACTGGTTCCTAGGATTTTAATACAGTTTTTCTGACAATTCATGTCCTGGTCTTGGATGGGATAGAGTTAATTTTCTTTCTAGTAGCTGGTATAATACTGTATTTTGGATTTAGTATGAGAATAATGTTGATAACACACTGAGGTTTTAGTTGTTAACCTGCATAAAACAATGAGCTCTCTGAAGTAATTTCAGCTAGATGTTAATATTGACATACTCTAAGACTGCTGTAAGAAAATCTGAACATTATTTTGCTTTCTTCCCCAAAGTTAACAGAAAAAGGTAGGCTAATGATGCCGTCTGTTGCATCCCATAAAGACTTTGGCTGTTCCTTTGACGAGACTTCTGTTTTTCCGTCTGGATCATGTTAACATCTCATTTGAGGTCAGAGGGAAAGTATCTGTTATGAGGGAGTCATCGGTGCTGTGTGCTTCCCGGTTTCTCTACTTTCTATGTGTACAGCGTCCATTTAAACCTCACCTTTACTGAGCTGAGCCCCAAATGGGATGTGTTCTCTTTTTTGGATCTCTCCAATGGTGGTGCCCGGGGACAAGGGTGGCACAAAACAGCAGCCTGGAGTACATCTCCTGACTCACTGCATCACTATGACCATTCCTTGGTGAATGCCTTGCCTTTTCATTTTTTCCTCTTCATGGCAATTGACAGTGTTACAGGGGCTGTTGGCAAGCATCTGTGGCTGAAGCTGGCCTGCATCCCGTGCTGAGTGTGGCCTTAATATGGTATTTCGCTCCTCCACCAGAAATGTTGGCAAGGTTTTTTACTGTGCTGATTCTTTTTTTTTTTTTAACCTTACCTTCCTTGGCCTTACCTTTACCTGCAGCAAAACCCCCTAAAGCTACTGTCATGCCTGCAAATGGCAAATGTTGGATGAAGATGTATACATGAGAGTCCATTTGGAGAAAGGTGAGAGTTTGTGTTCAGTGATGGAGGGTTAGCTACAGGCAACCTGTGATTCCCTGGAAGTAGTGTAGTATAAGACATACCAGACCAACAGCAACAAAATTACGGTGTGAGCACAGGTAAGAAGATGGCTTTGTCCTTTTTGGAAAATAGGATATGCAGAAGTTAATTGAGAAAGGTTTTCATCATTATGGAAAGGAGTAATGGGTTGGTAGAGAAATATTTCTAATGGGAAACTGAGGGCATAATGCAGACACAGGGGAACTCCAGCACTACTATTACATGCAGGGAGTAATAAACACATGGAATAAATTACTGGGGAAGGCTAATGAGGAAAAGAGTACAAATGACATTCAGAGTCACCGAGCTTTTCTAGAGGGAAAGGGAGTTGTGGAGTAAGAAGAAAATACCTAGGGAGGAGAGAGATTAACTTCCAGGAGCCAGGTGCACTGTGCAAGGGTAGACCTTCCTTGGTTATAAAACCATTTTGTGTTTGCAAGAATTGACGGGCAGTGCCAGCAGTGCCAGCCTGCATGCCCTGAGGCACCTTTTGTGCTGACTCCACCTTGGAGCCAGTATTTCCAGGACAAGAGCTGCTCTGGCCACAAGCTTCTGGCCAAACGTTATGGCAGAAAATGGCTATGGAAAGTGGTTCCTTACAGATTTGCCATGCTCCCCATGAGCCTGATTACATAGCCCTTACTTAGATCAGGCAGCTCTGCCCCAGGAGACTTGCTTTTGTCTCTCTGGCCTCTGCAGCTCTGTCAGTGGGACAGGTTGGAGAATGCCCCCAGGAGGAACCAAATGAGAAGTCAAGAGCTAAAAAGAACACAAGTTTCCCACAAAAAAACCCTACACTTCAGACAAAAAATGGGCTAATTCTCTGCCTGTGTCCCCTCCTCTCCTCCCACTGGTGGTGGTGGTGGGGCGGCAGGTGTTGGGGGGGTGGAGGTTCAGCATAATCCCCCATGACCCACGGCTCTTGAATATGCCACGTTTGTTCCTGAAGTAAATCATTTTCTTTTCCTTTGGAGTCTGCAGTATAGAGGCCATCCTGCAGCATGGGCTGGTACCAATTTTTTTATGGGGTCTAATCTCCCCACAATGCATAGTTACTGCAGTGCTAGGAAAGCACAATACAACAATGATTGGACAACTGTCTGACTGAAAGGTACCTGCTTTAAAAAAAGGTTTCAAAACTATCCTGGAATATCCTGGAGTGTCCTTTGAATAACAGCCCTTTTGGAAAGGAATGATTTTTGCTCTCTGTTTCCTCTATGGGAGCCTTCATCTTGCTAAGGTGGTGTAAATTAATAACAACCCCTCTTGCCCCCCAGGATGAGAACATACTTTTTGCAGACTACTCCTATTCTGACTAGAAGCTGTCATTTTTAATATGACTTTCCAAAGTTTTCTCAGCAATTCCCATTCCCTACAGACTATGCACTTCATAGGAAGGCACATACTGTTCTTTAGACTATGTTATACATATTCAGTCATGTGAATCATAAATTACTTAGTTATCATGAAGATTACATGTTTGTGATTATTTCTTGTTGTATTTTTCACATCCTTACCTGACAAGGTTCTTTAAAAATGTACAAAATACAGTATCAGCAGAAACATCTTGACAGAGGCGTATGTGGGAGGAGACAGAGACAATAAACAGACATCACGCACACCACATTATCATTCAACAAATTAGGGTCTGACTCAAATCACTTTAAAGGACGGACAGTAGCCCCTTATTACCAAACTACAAAGGTGGTAATAACTCCTTTCCCAGAGGTACCTCTGCGATCAAGGAAAAGACCCCTAGTAGTATTTTTATAGCCTTTGCTTGAAATGTTTTTGAAGGAAAACTCTGACTTCTAAAGAGTTCTGAAACTGTGTGGTGTCTCAAGATAGATCTTAATGAAATTTGCCGCTATCAAAACTAGACTGCCTAGAATATGGCAGAGCCTATTAGGACGGCAATAACAACATTGATTTTAGGGATTTTCCCCTCCCTCCAAATACACTGCACACTTTTTTGATGTGTGAAGAGACTGAAGCTTCTTAAAAGACATTTTCAATGGGATAGTTCTGAAGACTTCAGATAAAATATTTCAACACAGTACCTGCAGGGACAGGAGAAATTGCTTCAGTTCATTTTGCCTTAGTTAGAGTCGTGTTAAATCAACTGCTCCTGGCGTTTGCAGGACTTTGTAGACATTCTTTCAAAAGTGTTTGAAAAGCTTCAAATAGATGAAGGTCTTCAAAAGGCAACTAGCACATGGGACTGACATCAGTAATGCTCCAAAGACTGTCCAAAAGGGCCAATACATGATATAAATGGAGCTTTATTACCTTTTTTTCATCTCAGATACTAGGCATGTTCTGTCTTTGTTACATGATCCATTTGCTGCCAAGAGGATACCTGATACATAGCCTGATTAAGTAGGAGACACGAGGGCCTGATTCTTCACAGCCTTGAAGTGGATTTAGCTATTTGCATGTGACTGTAATACACCACCAGTTTAACTGGTAATTTGCGAAGTTTCTCTATCAGGAATGGTGAGAACACAAAGTGCAATGTAAATCAGATGTGGTGACATCTGCTCCCTCTGCTGCCTTTCCTTTTGGCGGTGTGTAACATTGCACAGCCTAATGTAAATTGAAAAGACCAGTGCTTCAGTTTGAGCAACTGCAATGTAAGCTGCACTTCTCGAGATGCATAGAGGCAGGGATCTTGCCAGTCCCATTCACAGAGGCAGCTCCCATTATGTTTTAGCAGATCTAATCATATAAATAAGGATTTAATTACTAACTTGCAAACAGCAACTGACTTAAATGACTTTCTGCTGGAAACACCTGTAATAGTATAAATTCCTAGAATATAAACAAGAGGATCTATTTCCTCATCCATACTCATGCATGTGTAGTTAAACCACACTTACTGTAACAGAGAGGGGAGGGCATCCAGCTGTATTATTGTGTCTCCAAAGTGGGAAACTGTATGATGCTTTCCTTCCCACTTGAGATCATTGATGTTCCAGTACAGGTCCTTGTAAAACATCGTCCGCCTGAATGCAGGATGAAAATCTTTTTTCCCCATGGAAAGTGCCTCTGTGTTTGCATAGGGAAGGTGGTGACTAGATTTGTATCCTGGTGTATTAAGAGCTCCTTTAGACACCCTGTTGCCTGGTCCTGAAATTCACCCCTAGAGCCTGACCTAGCCACTTCTGTTAAAAGCAGGTTTAAAAAGCAAGGAGGAACAATATGATCACAGAAGTACATCTAACAGAGATGTTGCACCACAGTGCTGTGGATTTTCCTGATGGCTCAGTGTGCCAAGCCCAGGTTTATCACATCATTTTAGTCTTGTTACGATGTGGGAGAAATGTGTATAACTGAAATAGGCTGGTGTGTACCCGCTTGTAATAAAGTTGCAGAGTAGTCTGGAAAGTCTGTTGCTTGTGATAAATAATTCTCAAAGTGGCATATTCTCATAAATATGCAGCTCTTGCTGTGCAACTTTAAAGAAAATCTTTTTGTCTCTTTGGTCATAGACTTAGAGACATACTTATTCTTGCTAGTGTGAGTCAGTAGATTTATACCAGGAATGAGTGTGAATCATAGAGTTTTCCAACAGGGCAATAAAGAGCTTATATATAATAATACCAGGAATGGCCTTTAAAATGAGTTATAAGAGTAAGTTAAGATAAAAGATTCACTCAAGATTATATGCTTTCTTGTTAATGCTAATCGTATTTACAGATTGTTGCTATAGAGACCAGAGAAGCCAGGTATTTTCTTTCTCTGGGAAAGCAATGACATCTTCACATTTTCCTGTCAAATCTCTCTTTTTTGCATATTGGGGCTTTGAAGCAGCTTTGATGAAGGTGTTTTCAAAGTGAATAAAAGCAGAAGGTATTTTCCTCATGGTGAAGGTACCTATTTGTAACCTCTAACCTAGGCATCTGGGAAAGTTTAAACTGAAGGGGAAGAGGCAGGAGGTGTTGCTTATTTCTGTTCACTTATTGCTCCTTAGTATATTCAGTTCAATTTGATATTTGCATATATAGTCCTAGAATGAGAGGCTAGTTCTTTTTTTGCACTCAGGAGCTTTTTGCTTTAATATAACCTTTACTAAAACATTTTCTTTTTGCTCAAGGTGAAACTTTGGGATGATTCACCAATCCTTTAACTTTCAAAGAATCACTGAATAATTCAGGTTGGACCTTGGAGGTCTCCACTCCAAACCTCTGCCCAAAGCAGGGCCAGGTCTGGGGCCAGACCAGGCTGCTCAGGGCTGTGTCTGCTTGGGTCTTGAAAATCTCCAGCAATGGGGACAGCACAGCCTTTTGGGGCAACTTGCTCTGCTGCTTGGCTGTACTCATGGGGAAAAAACTTCTCCTTATACCCTGGCTAAATCTCTCTTGTTGCAATTTTGCCCATTGTCTCTTGTCCTCTCCCCATGCATCACTATGAAGAGCTCAGCTCCATCTTCCTGGTGTCCCCTTGTAGATACTGGTAGGCAGTGGTAGTATTAGATGCCCCCAAAGCCACCCTTTCTCCAGCCTGACCCAGCCGAGCACCTAACAGGACAAGTGCTCCAGCCCCCAGCACACCCTCCTCTGAGGCCCCTCCATTTTGTCCATGACTGTACTGTACTGGGGGCCCCAAAACTGGACACAGTATGTAGATGTGATCTAATGAGTGCTCTGTAGAGGCGAATAATCACTTCCCTTGTTCTGTGGAACATGCCCCTGTTCATACAGCCCAAAGTACTGTCAGCCTGCAGGTCTGCTAAGGTGCACAGCAGACACTGGCTGAGTTTGTTGTCCACCAGGGTCCTCCAGTTTTTTCCAGCAGAGCTGCTCCTCAGCAGCCATTCCTGACCTGATGCATGAAGAGTCCTGTGGTGCCACATTTTTCATTCCCAGCTTACACTGAACTCTCCTTTTTCATCACATCTTGCAGGTAAATAGCCTTTTTCAAACCCCAAGCCAATTGCCCACATTAATCATCGTTTCTTTTTTCTCTTGAAGGTGAGCTGTGTATTTTTGTGCTGCTGTAGGCCACAATGATTCAAAACACAAGCCGTCTTCTGAAGCTTTGGTGTCTCTGCCACAGTTTCTTCCTTACCTGCCTATCTGAAATACTTTACGGCAAGCCTTTTACTCATTTGAGGGTTAAGCTTGATATAGTCATCGTCCCCATCTGACCTATCCACTGAATTTACTTCCAACAGCACAGGTTTGGTTTTTTTTTAAAGTGCTGCATTTATAAATCTGACTTGAGTTATTCATCCGCCATATGCATGTCACTGACAAAATGTCACTGTGATCTCGTCACTGACTGACTGGCCATATAGAGTTATGCTCCCTTGAAAAAGGAGAGAGACTGCGAGCTCCCCAGCATGGCAAAGTTTGTGGGAGAGACAAAGTAATCCATTAGACTCAGTAGTTCTGTCTTCCCCTTTCTTCACTGCTTGAAGCACAGCATCAAAGATAGGAAGAAAAAAGGTTTCTGTTCCTACTCACCTCCCTTCCCAGGCTTGCACTCCTATTGTGAGATTCGCCTGGAAATGCAAGGCAGGTGAAACATGCTGCCTTTCCTCTCTATCACAGGAGCTACTGGCATCCACAACCTCCTGTACAAACCTGAGAGAAGACAGTGGTACTGATGCTTTGTGCTGCTTTTTGGTGGGGACTATGTGTCACCCAAAAGACTGCCAGACAAGCGCTTGTCATCGTTAGTGTGTCTGGCATAAGAGGTAATTGCATTTGGCATTTCTGAATGGAGGACTGATCTGGAGAAAAAGCTGCTGGACTTCTCATGCTGTGAGTCCAGTGGGCAGCTGTGAAGCCAGTTTCATTTTTTTTTATTAATAGTTAAATGTTAGAGGAAAAATTTTTTACCAGCAAATATTAACATGTTCCTCAGTCACTTGGAAACTTAAAATATGGTTTCTTTTTACTGAAGATCATCTTTACCACTCTCATGCCAAGTCTATTTGTTCAGAAGTTTTCAAACTGATGAGTTCACATTCCTAGCAGCCAGAAGCCCTCTCTTCA
Source organism: Morus bassanus (assembly GCA_031468815.1). Classification (NCBI taxonomy): domain Eukaryota; kingdom Metazoa; phylum Chordata; class Aves; order Suliformes; family Sulidae; genus Morus; species Morus bassanus. Next base: position 76,594,170 of record CM062568.1, read on the forward strand.
TTTGTTAAAGGGCTTCTCCCTGGGAAGTGGCTACTTCTCAAGTAGATGAACTTAGGAAAGAGGGTGCAATTCTGCTGTCACTCTACGTCTTGGATAAAAGCTCATTCTCTTTGCTCTTCATAGACTCCCAGAATCAAGAGTTTCTTTGGCTTGCAAAAGGTCATTAGGATTATCAACACAAAATGACTTCCAGCTCATCCATGTATCAGACTCTTTGTGGCTTCTAACAATCAGGCCACTCCTGAAAAATGGCTGGGATAAGAAGAGCCGAGAGGAAAACATAGCTGGCTTGGTGGTTCAGTCTTCAACAAAAATGCTGAAAGGTGAAAAAATAATCAAGTCTCTGCAATGTTTTACAAGGGAACAAGTCTCTCTCTTGTATTGATGAATGTCAGTTGAAATGACCTTTTAAAAATTGGCAATATGTCATGGTTCAGGGAAAACCAGGAAAATATATATTTTCGGATTGAGAATGTCATCAAAATGTTAGTCAGAATCTTTGGATTTGAAAAAATTTGTTATCTTTGCTACTTCAAATGATGAAGATGGGAAAATACTGCATTGTATAAGGCTTTGTGATTTGAAACAGAAGAAAACAGAGTTCAGGAGTTTGCAGTGGGTTGTGGTTTGATTGATCACTTTTTCTCTGTAGCACATATTAATGACTGTACTATTCCCATAAATTCTTCCTTTGACCTTTCTGTCAAAGTACATATGACAAGATGACAATTGCATTTCTCACAGCTTTTGGACCAAGAACAGATTGTGTATTACCCCTTGAGAACCTGGGCTAGCATTGCTCCAAATGTTTTTCTTTTATGTGGTAGCCTAAATCCTTCATTCTCCAGCCCTTCAGGATCCATGTTTAATATTGGTCCAATGGGTGTTTTCTGAGAAATATTTATATTGCATGTAAATGTTCAGGTATTTCCTTTTTTGTTTACATTGTCTCATGAGTTCATGACTCTTTCTAAGTTAGTTCTAAGCTTTGTGAAGAAACCCCCTTGGTAGATGGAGAAAAAGTCCATCTTAGATTCTGTGTGCAAAATAAATTTATCTGAAACTACCGTAATAGTTGTTCTTATGTTTTATGCTAAAAGGTGACTTAAAATCAGTTTTAGTCATTTTCTTCCAAAGAAAAGATGCTTGCAAGCTCACAGCTTCCACAAATCGTGGTATGCCTGGTGGAAATGAAGGCATGCTAAGAAATGATGGTGCTGTTGCAGTTGTAAACTGTTGTTGCCAACACGAATGGAACAATTGACTGAACTGTTTCTCATACTTGCTGGATGAGATTTTAGAGGAATCTATGGTATGAATGCTGCAGGCTTGTGACTAGGTGGCCATAGCCATGTCTGTGTGCTCACATTAGCATGCTGCCCAATGCACCCTAATTCACACAGCAAACGCTTTGGGGCAGGGAGACTTGGAACTTGGAGAGCAGTGACTCAGCAGACCAGGGCAGAAGGTGGGTCAGTGCTTACCAGCCCAGGTGGGAGCTGGCCACCCAACCCAGCAGGTCTGCTTGCTGGATGCCTTGCTGTGTTTGTGGCTGTAGCACACTGACCTCCAGATCATTTTCTTCTGCTAGGAAAAAATGAACAACAAAGGCTGGAAAGTTTACTGTGAGTCTTTGATTTACTGATAATTAAAAAGCAGCTAATTTAGATTGTTCAGATATGAAGATACATTGACCACATTAAAAGTTTACAGATGGTGACTCATCACATGTGGTAACAGGATGACTTTTGGTCTTGCTTTGGTATCTTTCTTTGGTGCTATAAACAGTACTGTATAAAGTAATGTAGGTAATGATATACAGAGCAGATTTCTTATGATGAACTTCAAATGAAAGAGGGACAGATCTTCAGATGGATCTGTAGTCAGATCTGGCAATAGTGCTGTTAGTTTACATGAGCTGAGAGCTTCACTCTGATTTTTGTTAAGGAAAAAATATCAGTGCCAAGAGCATTAAATATTAACCTCAGAAAATGCTTCAGAAAAGTGATGTGTTGCCAGCTGATGCCTTTAGTAGATCTGTCAAGGGAGCACTGGACCAAAAGTGGTAACTGATCTTTTTAGGGTCTTAGTAACAATACTATTGCTTTGATGTTGGTCCCTTAACTGGAAAAGCAGTGGTGAAAATGGTATTTTCAAGGGTAAACTTGAACAATTCAGTAATAAAGACAAAGTAAAGTACACAAAGGCTGGAGATTTCCTGTTGGAATAAAAATGAAATTGCAGAACTTTCAGCTGGAAATTAAACATACAGTGGTAGAGGTTTCTAATGTCACAACATTAGTTTTGGTTTGGCTGATACCTAATTTCAAGAAACTGAAAAGAGACAAGAACTATAGGTAGGAAGTCACAAGGATTTTTCTTATCTAGTGAACTCAGCTCTGTCCAGAATGTGCCCCATATGACAAAAAGTGGCAGAAAACCATCTGTTGTTATCTAAAATAGTGCTGACAAGTTTTAAAACCTCTAAGCAGCCTGAGAGCTGTTTTGGAGTTACGTTTTACTTTCAGATATGCGTGGTAAGTTGTGCACAAGAGAGAGGATAGAAGTTGTATACAAATTCAAATTATGCAGTGTAGTTTTAAGGAGTGTGAATTCAAATTTTACTGCTGGTGTAGATGTCTGAATGCATTGGCATTCAAGACACATCCATATTTGCAGCGCTGGGCAGCAAAAAGTGCATAATGCAGAAGGACAATATTTGAAAAGAGCAGTTTGTTTCACTAAATGATAAACTGACACCTGGAAGCTAAGTATGTCTCTGGTTTGACTTCTGATTTCTGCTAAAGACCTGGTGCCTGTTCAGTACTACCATTGGGTGAACAATAACCAGGAAATAAACAATTATTGCACATAATAAGCAGGGAGTAACTATTTTTTTCCTAAAAGAAAAGCTTGCAACTCACAGATATCTCAGGCATTTCCAAGATGGACAAAGGCCGTAAATGATGCCAAAGATATTTTGCTGCTGCAGCATGTATAATGGGAATGAATTGGGACAATGAAGAAACACTTAAGGAAGGAGAAAACTGAATCCTTGAAGTCTTACAAGTCAATGTACTGGGACATTTCTGCTGTCTGTTGAACTTTCATGCTCAAATACAAGACATTGCTGCATAGATAATTCAAAGAAGATGAACAGAAGAATCAGTTGGTATTAGGGACAGGGAATATTTAAAAAAAGAGAGAAGCTTCAGTTTGCATTGCTGACTCCAGCAATAATAAAAGCAAAACTGTTGTGGAAAAAAATGTGGTGGGTTTAACTTCTGGTTTTGGTTACTAAACACTGTAGGGCATTGATAAAAATTTTACAAATGCAAAAACAGGTGAGTGCATTATTCATAGCAACCCCTTTAACAGCAGACATAAAGTATCCTGGAGATGGTGACTGGCAGCTTCCAGCACAAATGTCCTTCCAGATGTCACCTGACAAGACCCCTAAAATCAAGAGACTGACTTAAACATAATATGATTTTTAAAAGTAATAATTTATGGACATTTTTATTTGCCTTATGATGTCTAAGCCTTTTTTTTGTTTTGATTTCAAGATTTTCCATACAATCCTGAGGGATAGAAGCTTCCTTTCTTTAAATTAAAGTTGAAATTTCTGTGTAAGTAATTGATTACTGGAACTGAAGCTTTAAGAAATGTGCTAACTACCAGAAGGCTTGGAATACTCTCACAAGAGCTGATAACACTGAGATTTATATGAGCAAGTGCCATTCATTTCTCAGGGATTCACTTAGTGATGGAATTTTAGGAGCATGGAAAGATGCTCCTTAGAAGTCAAATTCATTCAAGAAGAGTTCAGGTGGGAGAGAGTAATAACATAAATGATTACATAATCAGTTGTGACATCAGGGTGATGACATAAATATAAAGTCAAAGAGAACTGCCAGTGATGCTGAGGATAATTAATGCACAGTGTGAATTAATTTGCTGTTTTGACTGTGTTGATAATTACTTGCAACAACCTCTGAACTATATTTTCTTGACTGAGATCTTCATAATTTGGTCTCCTAGCACAGTAGCTCCACTACAGAAGTGAGTCTTGCAAGTTTTGAAAGGATTTAATGGTGAGGTGCCAGAAAAAGGTATTTTCTATGATTGCTGTTGTTTTTAAATGCTCTTCTGAACATGTAATTTTTTATGGACATTTCTGTTAAAAAAAAATTCAGGTTTTCCTTGAAACAAATGCCTGAAAATTCTTCAGTTCTTACTGGTAGGAAAGCATTCAGCATCTTCAGTAAATGGGTTTTAAGTTTTTCTTCAGCTAAAATATAAAATAATCAGCAAAAATAATTTTTCCATAAACTTGTGAAATATAAAACCACAGGCTCTCCTTTAGGACAAACTCAGACTTAAAAATCTTTCTCTGTCTCCTCAGATATGGTATATCAAAACCTAGTCCAACTCATGTTTCCAACATCAGGTTCTGGCCTCACTTCAAATACCATAAAGCTCCAGGCTACATTGTTATTCTGGTTATGTGTGGACTCTAGGGGAGTTTCTCCACTTGTGGTATCCGATCAAAATTGCACTGTACATCACACCATAGTTTGTTCCCTTTGGTGCTGTCTCCAGTGAGAGTCCTGGAGACCTCTGAGCTTCAGAGACTGTGCAGGTACCCTATGTGCAGCCCGACTGCGGGCAAGGGCAGCTGATCCCGGCCATGGTCACCGTGCAGAGGACACCCATGTGCACGAGCCAGGAGAGAGCGAGGTGTCCCAGCCTGGACCATCAAGCGACCATGAGTGGATTCTGAGGTCTGCCTGTAACTCTGGAGGTGTAAGCCAAAAGCTCCCTGACCAGAAATGAAAGCATTAAGTGGGATGTGCTTGACAGAGAAACTGTGGTAAGGAGAACTCTTACCCCTGACATATGCCTCCACACAGCAAAGGTGATGGCAGTGCCAAGGGAGAGGATGAAAACATTGCCCAGGGATCAGTGTGATTCCAGCCAGGCTGTGGTGGTCAAGGTGACTGGCTGTCATATCGTGTTATGGCCAATGAAACATTTCACAGTTAGGAGGAAAAAAGTTAACTTAGCCAGCAAGTCTTGAGTTTCAAACTTTTGAACTGATCCTTTATGGCTATCCCTAGACTTTAAGATTTTAGAAACAGCAGTTCATACTCCTCTACATATTATTTGTATCTTCAACTGGAAAAGGAAAACAAGGTTTCCTAGGTTTTGGCTCACCATCATTTCTCAAGTTTGCATGAGCCAGTTATTTGGAATTGACATTGAAGTAAGCCGAAATGAAGAAACTCTCCTCTTGGCACCTGCAGAAAAGACTAGCCCTGCCAAGAGCTGCTTTACTGCTTCAACAACAGCTGGGTTTTGGTGCTCAGACAGTGACTTTAATTTCATCCATTTGACTTTAAAACATCAGCAAGTGTGTACTTGTTCAAGGATTGTTTTAATTAAATTTGATTTTTTGTATATATTATATTTAGGGCTAAATATAGCTTGTGATAATGTCAAATTTAATTGTAAACAGGTTGATCGAGAAGATGACGTTGAGTCTTTTAAATGAAATTAAAACAAAAGTGGTTTTTTTCCTACATGTTTTTAAATCAATCTTGCTACCAGACAGGAGATAAGTAGTGCATACAAGACATATTTTTGCAGTGGACTGGGCAGTAAAAGGTGCCCCCAAACACCTGACCTTAAGAGCTAGACTGATTTCTTCCCCTCTTGAAGATGGCAGCAACTTCAAGTAAGCAAGGTCTGTGTTTGTGGGTCAGGGAGTAAATATCTGGTCAACAGTGTACCTGGAGTGGTGCTAGGCTCTCTGGGATGCTTCTTTGGCTCTGAGAAAAGATAAAACCTGTTCTTCTCCCTTTTTCCGTCTCTTAAGGGTGAAAACATGATGGGAGATGATTAGCTTTTGGAAGGTGAACAGTCTGGGTGACCCTGAGGTTGGCCCAGCACAGCGCGCTTTGACAGGGCAAAACACTTGCCCGGTACATAGAGGATTTGCTGTAGACCAGCACGGGAAAGACAAACAGGGGTGGAGGCAGATGAGAAAACAATAGGCTGAACCAGCAGCTTTCTTCGGCAGCAAGAAGAAGCCCTGAGGAGCAGCCCTGGCAGCAGCTGCTGGTTAAAAGCCCAAGGAGAGGACCAAAAGCAGCAGTCCCACCTTCTGTGGGATGTGGGTGACATCAGGTGACAGCAGGACAGCTGTGGAAGTAAAACCAAACACAACTGAAGGGTGGTGAAAAGCAGGCAGTGCCCTGGAAAAGTCAGGGTGCTGGCATGGTGCAGGTGGTGTAAACTTGTGCCCAGGGCCAGCACTACAGGCAGGAGCAACACCAAGTCCCAGGGCAATCTCCCCAACCTCCAAGGAAGAATTTGGCAAAAGGACGGAAACAAATTCCCTGCTGTCAGCTCAAGCTCAGAAGAGCTGGAAAAAAGGGCTAAAGGAACAGTGTATTCAAAGTGCTGTGCCCTCATCTGTTATTGCATCTGGGGATGCTTTGATTTCCAGGGAAAGAAAGGAGATCTGTGGCAGCTTCATGGGACATGCCAAGCCTCATGGGTCTGCCAAGGCCACTACACCAGGCATTATGGACACACCTGGGATTAAGCTACTAACCAGCTCCGGCTGTGGTAAGTCAGTAGGTGGTGGCACACAAAACAAGCCAATGAAAGTTGTTAGAAGAAAATATTCAGCAATTTGCATCCAGCTGGGGGAGGTCTGCAGGGAGGAAGTGTTTGGAGGAGGTGCGGTACAATCCGTCTGTAGGAACCTGGGTATGGTGCTAGCTGCAGTTGAAGTGCTATATTTGTTTTCTTACTAGGAAACCAGCTCAGTTTTACAAGCTCAAAGCCTTTTCTGTTATTTCCCCAGTGTGCAGTACAGGACATAGCAATCACCTCAGTCCCTTCCTCATGCAAGTTGATGCAAATGTCCCATTACATTTCTCCTGTACTTTTCAAGGTAGTGCCAGTAATTTCTTCAGTCAGAACAGGCCTCCCCTCTATTACAGTGAGATGAAGAGATTTCCTTTATGCATGTTTTTGCTAGTCCAGTTTTGGGGAGCACCCAGGCTTGAAATGAGGTAAAAGCTTTAACGAGTGCTAGAGCCGTCTGGCTGATTTTAAGAGGTTTGCAAAGCTTTAATCCTTCAGCTAGAGACTTAAGGCATACTTCTGTCATACTCTATAAGCTGTGAACTGAGGGAGCTTTGCTGGGTGGGGAAGGAGCAAAGACAACTGAAGCTCCCATCACTCTGATCTGGCTTCACAAAACCAAGCAAACCAGGACTGATATGGCTGTGTGCCTGCTGATTAACGTCTTACCCTTTCTATGTGCTGGGGACTCGAGGAATATGAAGCCTATTGCAGCCCCTTTACTTACCTCAGTGTCTCCACTGAAGTTCCCTGCATGCATAATGCTGCTAGTGCTGACAGTTATTGTAGTATTTATTAAAAGAAATGTGCCAGCTAGATTGGGGTGAATATTGAATGAACCAGTTTTCTAAGTCAAGCACCTTTTTCTTCCAAATTTCCTTATTTGCAGAAAAACAGAACTTCTGTTTTTCCAGAAACCTTGACCATACTGGTGCAGATCTCCTTTTCCCATGTGTTTCTTTACACATACTCCATGCTGCCCATGGCCTGTTTTCTTTCTGTTTTAGCTCTACTACTGCTGTTTCATTTAAAACTCCTTTTGCTGAACCTGGGGAAGGGAAGCCTGCTGCCAATAGTGCCATAAAGCTGAGACAAACAATTATTAAACACACAGAGTAAGCAAGCTGGGAAAACGGGAAAAAAATATGTTTTCTTTTGATCTTTCACTGCAATCTTTCAGGACAGTCATATTACTAATAAGCCCCACATATGAAGTTGATGGTTCTTTTAATTACACAGGATGTACTTGCCTCTGTGCAATATTAAAGCGAATCTCCAAGGCCTTACAAATTTTCATGGTCCAGCCACCAAAAGGCCGCAAGGATCAATAGCAAAAGGCAGCTCAGGAAGCTGCATGGGAGAGCCAACTTAGAAGGGTGTGAAGACGAAGACAACAGATATGGAAGGAACAAGTAACTTAGTTATTCAAGAATGGAAAAGACTTGAGCCCCCGAAGTCTTGATTAGTTCACTTATGAACATTGGGAAGAAGCGGAGGAGGAAGGTACAGTAATTTATCAAAGTGAGGGAGCCTATTTCACATATAAGGGATTGCACTGAAAAAGCTTTGGGGAGGGAATGAAAGAATAAAGCAAACAAGGAATGAAGTTAACATCACTGACAGAGGAGGGAAGGTAAGGCAGTTCATTAAGTGGTGTAAACGAGCCCACGTAAGTTCTGGTCTGATGCAGTTAAAATGCTTTTGGTGAGATCTCTCTTTTGTTGAGCTTTCTCTACAGAACAGTGCCTGGCTCCTCCTCTGAGGAACGGGGATGAAGCCTGGATTGGCATTTCACAGGGCTTTTGAGTGAAGGACAAGCAGTTTAAACTTGGTGACTGTGAAGAAAGTTGCAGAATCAGGCCTGAAAAAAGGGCAGAAATTATAATGGTGAAAATGAGGTTTTAAGATTGTCTTTTTTAATGAAACGAGGTGGTTGTTGTTTCCTTCAGCTGTTCAATACTTACTCACCCCTTTTAACTCGTTTCCTCTATTATTCTAGTTTAAACAGAGTGGAGGGGAAAAAAAAGAGAAAGAGGAAAAAGGGGAGAGAGGAGGAATAAAATTACAAATTACCTGTCCAACCTTAATATTGAGTACTGGCCAAATTGTAAAAATATGAGTAATATGTTTCCCCAAAAAATATTTTTCAAAATATTTTTCATAGTTTTCCAGTTTTGTGCATGGAAAAATTGTTAGCTTTCATACAATATCAATTACCTTTCTGAGGAAGTGCATTTTCTTCTTCCCTCATTGCCTTTGCAAAAATAGTACAAACAATTAAATAACGTGTGGAATGCTGTCTGAATATTTCGGCTTTCTGAGTCACTGCTGTTGCTACCTAATAACATCTCTGCAATCGAGAATGCAATCTGCCTTGCCCTCAGTTCCTGCAGTGAACTGTGGCTTGTCCAATCTGCTTTCTGGAAGTTAAAAATAAATAATTAGCTTTTCAGAGAAAAAACCTAAAACAACAAACCAAAAAACAACCAACCAACCACAAAAAGATCCCAAGGCTATTTTTGTCCAGTGGATCTTCTGCTTGGTATTCGTGAAGACTGTATCTATACCACTGGGAAAAAGTGGGCTCAGAAGTGACTGTGAACGTGGGCTCTGGCTCCCACTTGCCATGCTTCCCACCCAAGTAATGGCCTTACAGCTGTAGAGGTATGATTGTAGATGATCTGAGGCCTGAGTAGCATGAAGCTATATTGCTAGACATGCATCTGCAGAACCCTCTGTGCTCCAAAAGCACACTCCAGACATGCCTGAGCTTTTGTATCTGAACTGACTGGCTGTACACCCTTCACAGTGGGATTTAGGGGCAGCCTCTGGGCTGACTGCATAGACAAACCCAGACTGGGATGGACAGATGGACATCTCAGATGGCAAAGCCTGTGTGTTAATCCATGCTCTTCAACACATGGCAGTGCCTGGTTGAGGACCTGCAAAAGGAAGTGTTGCTCTGTGAAACAGAGGCAGTGCATGGACTGCAGAGTCAATAAAATCTGAAGTGTAGTCTTTTCCTCTTGTTTCCTGAGAATGAAGTGTAGATGTGACAGAGTGACTTATCTGTCCCAAGATCTATTGCCTTGTACTTTTTCATCTTCAGCCCTTGGTGTCACTGTTTTTGCTGTATTAGCCTACTGCTGTATTAGCACTGTAAATGTTCTTTCCTGTTTCTCTATATCACACCCTCCTTCAGTGAAACCATTTCTTAATGTAAAGGTTTGGTAACTGACAAGCCATCTTTTTTTTTTTTTTTGTCTTTTTTTTCCCTGGGGTTGCTTCCTAAGTCCTAAGACTTTTTATTTCAAGTATCTTTGGAGGATCACACCTGATATTATCTCCTGACCATCAGGATTTAATTGTAGAATCATAGACATCTGGGATTGGATGTGACCTCACCTCCTGCATGAGTCCCTTAGGTCCCAGTGATAGTATTAATTAAGAGTTACGCACCTGTGGTGTCCATCTTGATGTCTGCTTGCAGTACCAATAGTTTAAAGAAGGATCAAATTGTATTTTTTCTTCCAAGAAAGGAGCATATAGATTTCCTAGGTATATTTTTGGAAAGATTGAAAATATATTAAACATGCAGCACATATTTTTATATTTTTTCATCCATCAATTTTATTCTCATCCAGTGTGAAAACTGTCAGGCTGATACTTAGATTAATCTTCCAGGCTGCACACATCAGCTGTAAATCACTCTGCTTCAATAGGGAAACCATTGGCTTGTGGAGCACTGGTGAGTATTTTTTATGGGCCGCCTTTTCCCTAGATGCAATAATCTGCCTGTCTCATCAGAGGCACACTGGCATAACTGACATAGACTGAAGTGGCTGATCGAGAAAGACCTGCTGTGAGGCAGGGTGAAGACAGGAGTACGCACCCTCTCTGTCAGCTGACACAAGATGAAGAGGTCTCACTTCCTGTTGCAATGTCTATTTACATATAAAAGATCAAGCAAAGAGAAATGATAATTCACAAACCACATGAAATGGGATAGAGCCACAAGCTGGTGACAAGCGTGGCAATATTTGCAACTCTTTATTTTCAAAGCACATTACAGAATGAGTTAATTTGTCTTCATGTTTTGCAAAGATACCGTGCAACCCATACAAATTTGACCCCCAAAGCTTGAGTGCTGTGTACAGGAAAAAGATCAACCTATTTCATTCATCCTCCACAAAAGAGGAGTTGTTCCCATGACTTTTCTTCATATGTTTGTCGTTTTTTAATTCCTTTGAAAACCTATTCCATAGTCTCAGTTGTTTCAACTGATGCTTGCTTTAAGCGTCTGTTTCTATCTTAGTAGAAAACACACCTCACTCAAGTAGCCTGTATATAATTTCATTCTTGGTATTTACAGTCTGCAGAGGTTTGTACACCCTTTATATTCATGCTCCTGTAACCACTTTCCAGTAAAAATCTCCAATTTCCGTATCTAGCGCTGTCAATCTTCTCTAAAACCATTTATTTCCATGAGGTTTGAGCTATTCCTTTTGCAGGGGAAAATGCTTCCTGTGGTCGTCTCATGCATTTGCTGTAGGACGTATTTGAGTCTCAGATTTCATATTTATTAAAGATCATCACTAATATGGAACAACTGATATTTAGGTCCTTGTATTTAATGGTGGAGGTCTGTGGAGGGACTGTCGCCAAAAGCCAGCTAGGCCAATTTCTGACCTAACTATTCAAGTCCTATGGCAAAGTCAGGACCCCAGTACATTGCTGGAAGTGGGGTCCATCTTCACACGTGGGCATATCCTAGAGTGAGTAGTTCAGAGATATATTTGACTCAGCTGGTTTTGTTCTACTGATTTTGGATCAAGGGTTTGTGCAGAATTAGTGAAAACCCTTAAAATTTTAGATTCATATATTAATAACATTCGGGTTACCAAAAGTAACTAGCCAAAATAACAAATAGCAAAGATTGTGAGGAAAGAGATGTTGAATGAGCATGAGAACAAGTGTAGGTATTTAATTCTATGTGGGGACTTAGATCTCGTGAAGAAACCCTTGACAGGATGTCACCAGAGGCCAACTGGCCCTCCGCTGCTCAGCCAGATGATACTTGTCCAGGTGGAGCACTGTGCTAAGAGACCACCTTCATTTTGCTGGTTTCTGGGCTCCATTAGATGCTGCAAGCCCCCAGGCGGTCTCCCCACACGTGGTGTGAATACCCAGTAATGGCAAAAGCATTCTCCAACCACACACTTCTCTTTCTTTGGAAGGTTTTGGTTTTTTGCTTACTCAGAAAGATAAGAAAAACCTTTCTGCTAATATTCTTTCTTAGGTAATTACCTCAGTTCACATATTATTAAAAACAGTTAAATAACCACAGTCCTGTCTCCTGCCTGTGATGTGAAGACAAAGAATTCTCAAGGTTAAAAGCAGTGAAAAGGTCAGAGCAGAAACTAAGTCAAATACTGTTAGGGGTTTTTTTCTGGTTAGACTGAGCCTACATCAAAGAGGCCCTTAAATTAAGAGTTCATTTGCCTATCTCTCTGACAGGGGAATGAACGGGCACGAGGCAAAAGGAGGAGAGGGAGAAGGACTTCAGTGACAGGAAGGGGACAGAAAACAGAGGATGAGTATGAATTCTGAGATGGGAAAGGGAAAAGGGAGCAGAAAGGGAAAAGGAAAACAGAGTGTTTCTGCCATTGTACACCCGTCCTTGTTAAATAGGCGAGAGGATTTTGCAGGGAAGAGTCACCTCCATGGACTGATGTGAGATTTTACAACAAAGAGGTAGGCAGATGCTGGTGTCTGTGAATGGACAATGGTCCCTGACCAAGGGGAAAACATGTTTTTCCACAGGTCTATGTGCAGGCTGGGAAATCTCTGTGTAGCAAATATCCACATAATGCAGGATTATCAGGGAGACTCTGGAGTCTAAAGAAGCATGTGGTTGGCATGAGGGTGGATGGGATTTTCATGAAGTTGTATAAACACCTTCAGGGCTGGAGTGAAGGAAATGCATAACAGAAGCAAGAAATGATCCTCTGGACTTCATGTCATTTGAAAAGGGAAGCAAGATTTTTCATGAAACACTTATTCAGCATAGGAAGAATGGGTTTTGATTACTCCTGCTCTTAGCAAGAAGGATTTTTCACTCAATGAGATTGTTTTAGATAGTCATGATGAGCTAGAGTTCTCACAACTGAGTTTATTGCCAAGCTCTAGGACAGTAGGTAATGAGATAGGGCTGGGAGGGGTAAGTCAGGTCTGGTCTGCAAGGGCTAGGCTCATACATCTGTACATGCACACACATGCACACACAAACACAACTGCAAAAAGCAGTGAGACTCAGCTGAGGGCAATGCAAGAACATGCAGAGGCTCCTGGGCGGGTCGGGGGTGAAGTTCAGCTGAGCTGGGTTTGCTGGGGTAGGTTATGTGCTTAGAGCATACATGCTGCCATCATGAATATTTATTGAATCAACCCCCTCATACCTAGGCATTCTGGCAATCATCCTCTCTAGATCCACAATTTATGCCCTCCTGCCACTAACTGCACATGAGCTGAGACCCCATTTGGCAAATTTCTTCTGAAATTTTGATTTATATGCTCCTAAAAATCTTTATTACACTTCTCCCTTCCAGACAATTTACTTCGTTCAATATGTTTGGTTGTTGGTTGGGATTTTTTTAAGTTTAATTCCTACTTTCCATTTTTCAGTATTTATTATGCCACATTCCCATGGGGCTCTGACTGCCAGGTGGGTCACAATATACATAACTGATAGGCCCATCTGTCTTCCTTTCACTGCATGCTCCCCACTTCTTTCCCTTTCTTTCTTTCTTTCTCTCTCTCTCTTTCTTTGCATGTGTCATAAACTGTCAAGTACAGGCACAGTCCTGCATGAGGACTAACAGACAGGTAGCAGCAGCCTGAGAGAAGGCTATCAGTACATAAAAGGGATTTAGTCACTTCACGGTAAGTTATGAAAGCAAATGGTTTCATAATGGCTTACATGATTTCTCCTCAATATTTACAATTTTTACCTTCCATAACACATGGAATCAAATAGAAACAGAACAGTGCTTTTGAGAAAAATCCGAGAAACATCTTCATTTTCTGTTAATTTTTCATTCTTTATCTTGGCTCCTTATCTTCCAGCATAAGAGCTCCCTCTTTTCTTAGGCTCCCCAATACCCAAGGATTCCAGCGCTAGGTAAAAAAAATAGATACTAGCACACTCTGAAAAAGCAATCAGCCTCTGAAAAACAGTCTGCCTGGCTTCTGTTCTCTGTAATGCTTCCCACCTGAGATTTTGGGAGCTCTCAGCTTGGTTATATGCCTGGTTTTTAATTTTAGTGAAGGAAAAGTGAAAGTTCAAAGTGCTGCAGCAGCTGTTCGCAGTGGAATGCAAGCAAGGGCTCATGGTAACCAGGGGCCAGCAGGGTACCAAGGGGCCTGATCCTGCAGCCTGCGTGCACTGGCTGACACCATGGCCGAGCAGTGTGGCAGAACGTCAAGCTCCCAGTAAGGAAAACGCAGCAAACTGCCCCCGTCCTGCCAGGCCAGACGCTCGCGGGGTGTGCGATGGCAAGGTGACGTGGAAATCTGTGGCTCCCAGCATCAGCATGAGAAACCAAGGGATGGTAGGTGGCATGGTTGGGTGGGAATCTGGCCTCTGAGGCTCTGTGCCTCCATCCAGCACTCCTTGAAGGCGCTGGCTCAATGGGATGAGGCTTCAAGCCCTGCAAGTGACATCAGGGCTGGGGGCAACACTTAACAACATCAGCTGAACGGCAGTTGGCCGTTTCTCATACTTTCCTTTTCTCTATATTATGTTTTGTGGTATGTTCTGCCTTTTGTTTTTTACCTTGCTTTTGGTTTTAATTTGCATCATTTATTACCATTTTACTCAGCAATCCCCAAAACCTGAAAATTGAAAGAGTCATCCCACACTTTTTCAGCTCATACTTAAAAAAAAAAAAGACAACGAAAAAATCCAGCGGCCTGTCTTTAACCTTTGGTAACCCTGACATTCTTTGCACTAAAGTGTCTGATATTAAAGCAGATTGCTTTCATGCCTACATAAGTAATATCATATGCTTCACATCAGCCTATGCTCAGGCTAGCTGAATTCCCACTGTATTATTGCCTGTGAACGTACACTCCGTGCATACTAATAATGGCCTATGTGAACCAGCTTGCCTTTCAACTTTTTGAGAAGGAGTTTTATTGGTTTGTTGGATGGCTATGGCATAGGAATATAGTTTAATGAATGATGGCAAGGCTTGTGTCTATTAGTGCTTGGCAAGTCGTGCCAAGGAGGTAGAGCTGAGAAAAGAAGCAGCCTTAAAAGCTTGCTAGAATTACTGAAGAAACAGTGTCCTCCCTCCCCCCACAGCTGCTAACCAAGATCATGTCCAATCCTGGTGTAGTTAAAGAGGCACTTAGGAGGACTTCTAAATTTTGTTTGATAAGCAATGTGTTTGGACCTTTTTCTTTTTTTTTCTTTCTTTCTTTTTTTCTCTTTAGGCAGTAGGTGTTAAAGGGAAATCCATCAGAAAGGAGAACTTTAATACTGATGTGATTATTGGGATTGTCAGGTGGGCCATATTTGTGCCAGAGAATTCTTTTCAGTCCTGCCAGTATTGCCTCTCAGCTCTTCATCCTGCCCCAAACACTTCTCTGAGATCTTTCTTTGCCTCTGTCTTGCTCTGTTACACCTGTTCCAGTGTCACAGTCTGCTCTGTTTCACAGGGGACATGGCCCAGATTTCTGCACTGGAGAGCAATACTTCTTGTACATAAATACAGAATCTGGCCCTATGCTGTTACTATTGGGATTCTCTGTTTTTTTCTTCTACCTTCTAAAAGCCTGTGCATGATGATTATAATCTTACAACCCACCTTTTGGGGAGCTTCAAGATGGTTTTGTTGTTGTTCCAGTATCCAAACTCAAGTGTTTTTCTCACATTAGAGGTGCACTGCCAAGTAAAATGAGGCCCTCTCTCCCACCCAGCACATCAGGAATTCACCCGTGCATAAGATGATGTGTGATGATGCCTCCTCACCTTTTACCTTTTTTCCATATACAGAGCTTGCATTAACTTCCATAGCTCATTACTAATTTAGCAGGCTTCATCTAGATTATATACGTACATATATATGTGTGCATGATATACATAAGATACATATATACCCCGGAAAAAATCTTCCCTGATGGAGATACAAGTTCCCTTGTTTAGAACTAGGGAGGCATAAAGAGTTGGACCAAAGGTCCACCTAGGTCTTCACTTAGGCAGTAGCCAGTAAGAGGTTTTGGGGAAAAGATGGGGAATTAGGACAATCACAGAACAATCTTTTTCCTGACATTATTCCCAGTTTCCAGCAATCTGTTATCTGAAGATTTCCTGGGCTTCCCAGACAAGAATCACCTTGTTCTATAGCTACCAATGGAGCTATCCTCCATAAATTGTCAAATTCCCTTTTTAACTCATTCAGTTGGGGCTAGCGTTAGGCCAACTTTGTTATTGCAATTGCTAAACAGGAGGAAAAACAGCCATTGAAGAATTAAACATGATCATAGTATCCTATAGTACAGCCTCTGGTCACTCTCAGCATATGGGTGTACTGACCAAAAAGGAATGTGCCTGGTCTTAATCCTGAGTGTAAACCACAGGTAAAATGCCTGTGTTATCAGCTCAAGTAAGAATCTTGATGTATTTTCTTGTCTTCTTTTCACTAAAATGCCAAAGATGCAGCATTAGAGGTAGAATATTAGCTTTGTTTGATAAATTTCAGGTCCAATATTGTTAGTTGCAGTGGCCTTTTAAGAATTGATAGATTTTGGCAAGGGAGGGGAAAGAGATGGTAGATGAATGGGCCATCTTTCATGCCTTTCTGATGCTGAAAAAGGAGTGAGTATAATTTTTTTTTTGTTTCCTCTACATAAGCCAAATGCTCACTGCTCTTCATTCTGTGCTGAAGTTTCTATTGTGTAAGTAATCATATGGGCATATTTAAGTACTGGGCTTTTTTGAGTTAAACCCCATTCAGACTGTTATGACTGTGTTTAATCTTTGAAAGACGGGTGGGGAGGAGGGGGAAATCTGTTCTTCAGAAAAGAATAATTTTTATATAGAAAACTATAGGGTTCTTATCTTTGATCTAAGTAAACACAACTGTACCATGTCAGCAGCATATTAGTGCCAATGCATGTGTGTTGTACTTTTTAAATGCTGTTTCAACATGTGTCATTGGATCTGTGTTCCTACAGGCTCACAACAACCTGCACCCTGGTAACTACATGTTGATTGAAGCACCCTTATGAAAAAAAGATATAAATGTTTGTGGTTAAGGTGATAACCCTTTTGTTTTCTCTGTAATCCATCACAGGGCTTGTCAGCCCTGACAGCTTGAGTGGATTTTTTTGAACACCTCTTTATCTGACAGCTTCATGCATCATAAAGCAGCAAATAGAATTAGATCAAAGTCTAAGAGTCACTGTAGGCTTGGTAAGGTATGCAATCCTGTTTGTATCTTTATCCAGGCTCTGACAGTTCATTTTAACTGGCAACAGGGGGAAGGAGGGAGAAGGAGGAAAGTTTCTTTTTCTTTTAAGAAGATACAGTAGTGCTGCATTTTTAAACGTACACTGCTTTCACATATCATTTCCCCTTGACATCTGTGATTCCCTGTGTACTGTAGCACACTATGTATATTTTCAGAATGCTCAACAACAGCAGCCCCATTCTCAAAGCAAAGGCTTAACCAGTGTATGAGGCCATGTACCCATATGCTTTAATAATCCTGACTTTTGTTTAATATCAATGGCAAAGATTGACAGAGCTCACTTTAAACAATGGAATATTGTCCATCTGGTACATGCCAGATTCTATGAATTACTGTGATGGATAACAGGTTTACCAACAGTCCACCCTAAACTCAGGATATAGCCAGCATTTACTTATTAAGAAACAGCATAAGGGGAGGGGAAGGGAAGAGAAGAGAAGAGAAGAGAAGAGAAGAGAAGAGAAGAGAAGAGAAGAGAAGAGAAGAGAAGAGAAGAGAAGAGAAGAGAAGAGAAGAGAAGAGAAGAGAAGAGAAGAGAAGATAAAAAGGGAGACGAGAGAAAGGAAAAAGAAAAAAGAGAAAGGAAAAGAGAAAAATTAAAAGCTTAGTTTAGTAAAAATCTCAAGGAACAAACTGAAGCCATGATTTGAAAAACTGGGTATATAAAGTTATCTTCTTTGGCCTGTGTTGGTGTATCTTGTTTTCCAAAACTGTTGAATAAATGGTGATTTTTGAATAATATAGGCAAATTCAAGGATTTATGCCAAAGCTTTCAGAGGTGCCATATTCCTTGGGAGTCTGTGGTGGAAAAGAGTGGGGGAGCTTTCAGGTATTTTTACTCTCAAGCATATGGTGCATAAATATGAAATTAGGTAGCCTCCTTTGCTTCCATCTGAGACCTGCACCTGAATGCTGTTTTTTTCTTTCATCATACCATTTGCTGAAATGCCACAATAACATGGAAATGATAAGCTGTATTTGTTTGATCAGACATGGAAACCATCTCCAAACACAATGGTCCCATGAAAGGGAGAAGAAGGACCAGGCAGATGCTGCCTTTGGCACAGTAGAAGAAGATGTGCCAGCTCTGTAATATGGGCTCCTATGCAGAAGCTGCCCTGAGGGTGCTTGTTAGGGAGGAAAGGGTCAGAGGGGGAAAGGCTGCTTCTCCTGGCTCTTTCCCCTTTGAAGGCAATGGCTTTCAGAGAGGTTGTTCATGCTGCCACAGAAGGCGGCCATCGTCCTGCCTTTGCTCCTCCAGGCTGGCTGTGTGCCGGCGTGTTACAGAGGTGCAGGGAATGCTTGTGAGAGCTCCTTCCTACTGACTTCTGCAAGAGCCATGTAGCCAGACCAGAGCAGGGTTGGGGAAGCAGTGTGGGGCAGTGAGGAGAGCAACTACAGCAGTAGGGAGCCATGCTTCCTCTTCTCCCATAGTGCAGCAGCATAGCTGGAGCTGGATACAAGGGGAGGCCAGCCATCTGCTAGCACCTCCCTCCTCCCAGCAAACTGTATCATCTCAGCACATCCCAGCAAGCTCTATCAGACTTCTCAGTGCTGTGTCCCTTGTGCATGCAAGCCCTTCCTTCTGGCAAAGAGCTGAAAGAAAACTTGGGGTCACCACCTGGCCTTATGGAGCCAAATGTTGTCATATGGCTGCCCCAAGGAGGAGTGAACTTCTGTCAGTTTTGCCATGAGCTGCTCTTTCCTAAAACTGTTTTAACAAACCTTTTAGAAGTCTAAACTCCAGAAAAGTGAGGAAGCCTCCTCCAAGGAGATGCAGGAGGTTTCTGACTAAAAAGAGTCTGTGCAAGGAGAAAAATGTTCTCTGGACTCCTACACTTACACACATTGGTCCAATGTTGGAGCAGTGGTTTCTGTCAGTGGTTAGAGACCAGCAATGCTTCATTCATGACCAGTCCCAGATTGGTGTCAACACAAAAGCTTTTCTTGTGAGAACCCATAACTATTTCTACCATATTGTGGGATACCATGGGCATCTATTCTGTAATGTCCCAGAAGCTCTGTGCACCAAGGGCACTTCCTAGCTTTTCTGTGTAAAATGCTTAAGCCGCTGCATCAGGTGGGAGAGACCATTCATTTCAGTAACCCTCAAGAAGGTGCCTGAGTCCCTCAGGTGTTGCATTGTGGCACAAAGAAAGCAGTGCAGGGCAGAAATGGGCATGACATCTATAACTCCTGAGGTGATCCCTGACCAGCATGGACCCTGACCAGACCTATCTACAATACCTAACTGAAGAGCCAGGAGCTCAAAACATTGGCCAAACTTCCTCCTGTTGGTCCAGCAGAGCTACATATATCTAGTCTGGCAAGAGTTCTGACTGCATTTTAAATTGCTTTCCATGAATTTGAAGTCTACCCCAAACAGTTGAGAACCACATACATTACAGCTACTCTATAGCTCCTTAGCAGAAGGCCACAAACATCAACACCTGCTAGGATTTTTCACTGCTAGGATTTTTCACTGCAGACAGTACTGGGGTGCAGCCATTTGAGGTGACTTCACCAAGACGATGTGGCCAGCAGGAATGGGTGGCCATGCAGACCCACTGAGCCTGGTGTCAGTCCACGATGTCTCTCCTGCTTCAACATCTATGAGAAAGTTGTCTGAAAACTCTTCTCACTGGTGTGTTGTGCCCTCCCTGCCTCAACACGACTGAGCCAGCTGAGCTAGACCCACAGATCGAGAGGCAAGGTGACCAATGGATTTGCCTTTGGTGTCACTATGACCATAGTTAACAGTCATGGTTGAATGGCCTCTGGCTTTAATGGCAGCAATCATAAACAACAGTCACGAATGAACTTTATTAGTGCCGTCTGATTTTTCCAAGTGTGCATAATTCCCCGAGTTTACACTGAAAAATTTTAAGTATACATATAAGCTGGGAGACTTGCAACTCTTCACATCTTACTTCATAAGGCCCTCAGGAACATGAGAGATGCTAAGGGGGGATTTCTTAACTGTTTCTGCCTTTTTTTAGTAATATTAACTCAAATTAATTAATTAACAGGTTTGCCTTTGCCTTGGAAAAATGAGTTTTGACTCATAGGGTAGGCACTGTGGAAATGGGAAGGATGCCCTCAGTGTTAAAGAGACATGACCAATAGCACCTCCAGTCTGTGCATATGAAAGTCCTTCAAAAATCATTACTTCCAGTCCTATGGAATACTTAGACTTTCATCTTAGTAAGTAGGTCCCAGTGGAAATATTTGGGAATAGTGGGAAAAAAATGAAAATAAATTCTCTTTCTATAGAGTTTTAAACATTAGTTTTCTTCCACTCGGGGTGTGTTAAAATATGAGCCTTGTACCTCCTGCAAAATCTCTTTTAACTTTTATTTGTTATTTAAAAAGCCACAGGGTATATTCTCTTCTTAATACATAGGGATTTACGTGTGAAACTCCCTGTGCATCGAGGTGATAATATACCCCTTAATTGGAAGCTGTTTAATGCTCTCGATTTAGCATTTTAATAGAAAAGTTACAAGCAGTCTGGCTGTGAGTGCAGCACTATTAAAATTCCCAGCCAGGACAGTAGTGTTTTTTTCTTTAAGTGGCTTTTTATTTGCTAAAATTCGTTGCAGCTTTCATTACAAGTTGGGGCTACTTTTAAGTTTCACGCTACATTATGAAAAAGAAAATGGAGAACTTTAAAGCAATCCTAAGTCTCAAATAAAAGGAGAACTTAAAAGTATCTTTGCCATGTGTGTCCCTCTATAGGTCGAGCTTGCTCAGGTCATTCAGCACTGAGGAAACTTTATTGAGTGTCTTATTGTGCAGACACAGTAGGAGGAACGTTACCCTCTAAGCTCTCCAGGACCACTTACGTAGCTGGAGTTTATTTACTTGCATGTTTTCAAACCTATATAATCATATGACAACAGAGACAATGTGAGGCCTTTATGGCTTATATCTTACATCCACTAGCCCGCACAAAGCAAGCTATGCAAAATGGGGTCCAAATCTTGACCCTGTGACTAGCGTGTGCTTCACAGTCTTCCAGGTTTTTGTTTTTAAAACACCTCTGAGGGGCAGGGAAGTGCCTTCACTGCCGTGTCAAGGGCACAGAAAGATATAGGGCCATATTCATAAAAGGATTAAAAGCTTCAGGTATGACTTGTAGCACCTGAATTCTGCCCCAAAACCATGGAACATAATCCTGAACTCTCCTCCAAGCTCTAGAAGTTATCCACCTCAGGTATCGAAGTTTTTGCAGGAAACTTCTTGAGGTGCTAAAGCTTTCTTCTGCCAATACCCTTAGTCCTCTGTAGGGTGAGTAGCTCTGCACAAGGCTCCCATCTAAGTCCAATTTGCTTTGTTACAAGGATGTGTCTGTAGCTGTGAATCTTATGATGTGTTCCATGGAAACCCTACGGGTATTCTGGCATCAAAACATTAGTCTACCCAAGCAGGTTAGTGATACAGACAAGCAGGAGTAAATTCTCAGTGGCTAAATAAAGGCTGAGTACACTCCCTATGGGTAAATGATGTCTGAGTTTGTTGCTTTATCTGTTTTAATTTGATGTATGTGAAAGTTTCAACAAACAAGTCTGTGTGTATGCATGAAAACATAGTTTGTATTTCTGAACCAGACTTCTGCTCCATGCCTTTTCCCTTCTCACTCTTTTTACACTACAGAGAGATGTGCGGGTAAAACAGAGTTTACTCAGCTGAACATGTAGTCCTTTAAGAAAAAATCCTGCCTATTTCTCTGTCAGCACATAAAGCTTTAGCTGTGGGATGGAAGCATGCGCTGCTGTTGGGGAGGAGGGTTTCTGTACAGGCGTAGGGTACCTTTAGTGCAGGAGAGTAGATGTGGGGTAGGGTAGGAGGAACGACTGGCCTGGGTCATGTACCTCCCCTGGGCACAACTCTTTTCTTCCTGGGGCCAACACTGGTTTCTGCAGAGCTGTTCTCAGTCTGTTGGTGCACTGCTGCACCCACCTTGCCAGGATGTGGCCCTGCCTACATCTATATCTGGTATCTGCGTGGGTAGACTGGACCACATGCCTGCTATGAGTCTAGCTATTCATTGCCTTATGGGGTTGGGGACGAGCTTAGAGCCTGGCTTTCTAAAGCTGTATATTAATGGATTTACACTTTTTAACCCATCAGAGAGGATGTGCGAGAGGGAGCGACTACTTATATCAATATATTCATCCAATTTAACCTACCAACACATCATACCAGACTGTGATAGAGTCTGGGCAGATTTCAGCTTGGTGCATGAACCTCCAGGAGTGTTGATAACCTGCCTGAAAGGATGACTGGTCCCCATGGCCATTCACTCCTTGTCTTCTGGCTGAGATACCAACAAGGAAGAAGCTGAAGACAGACTTACTTGTTAGTGTGCTTTTTTGATGTGGCCACTGGGAACGGTACTTAGGCGGCTACTCGCTCTACAAAGGCTTTAATAGCCTTTAGATGGTATCAACTTTTAGTTGTTCCTCATCTGGACTGGAACTGAACCAGCATCCTGTTGGCTGAAAGGCTTCATATCCCCATTAAAAATATTTTACTGGCCTTCTCTACTTAAAATACATCAAACGGTTTCCGCTTCTGCTTGTTTTTCTCCTGAAATATGGAAGCTAAAAGTGGTCCTGGTAGAGCATAGCTTAAACTGGAAAATACCAAGGGATAAAGCCATGGGTTGTTGAAGGCCTTTCAGAGGCGGGATGGAGAAAGTGAGGCACAGCAAGAGCTCAAAGCTTGAAAAACAGAAACACCTAGAGAGGCTTAAGTTCTTCCACTCTACAGTGTAATAGAAAAGTCTCATTAATGTTTGTGGAGAAAGAAAAACTTTCTCTTTTCTTCCCTCCCTTCACTCTACACTTATAGCAAAATGCACAGAGCTATTATCTAAATGAGGGGATCAGAGAAATGTATGTGTTTTTGGTGAGAATTTAACTCTGAGTACGGCATTCCTGAAAAGGTCACTGGAGGCCATTTAGTTAGGAGATCTGAACAATTAAAAGCTATGTAAAAAATAGGGTTTCATATAAATTAACTCCATGTTATTTCTCCTGATTTTTTTTTTAGAAAAAGCTATGGTCTTAGAGCAAATAGATTTTTCTCCAACATACAGTATATATTGTCTTTCAGTACAGCTTCCAACTAAAATTTATCTCTTGCTAAATGCAGACTAAATGAATAGCGTAGAACTAATACATTTTGTGCCAAGAAAATAAATGGGCACAGTGCTAGATGCTTAAGACTGTCACTAATTATTCACGTGATTTGTGGCATCCCTTCTCAGCAAAGGTATGGAGGCTGGGAAACTCTTTCACATTTCTCTCTTGGAAAACATATAGTGAGGAAATCAGCAGGCTCACAAACATGCCCAACCCTCTTAATTTCAGTATACCCAGAATGCTACTCCAGCTCTCAGAGATACTGTAGTACATCTAGTGTTTGCACACCGAGGACAAACTGGAAAGATTGGGCGTTCCCGTATGGGAACCAAGGATTTTTTCTTTTTTTTCTTTTTGTTTTTTTTTTCGGTGTATTTTGCAAGCTAGCATCATGGAAGGCCAGTCCCACTTTTAGCTTCCATACCTTGAATGCAAGGGCGTACCCGGAAGAGTTTTTTTAGCAGGCAGCAAATAGTTTCCAACCACACAACTCTCAATCCGGCACAGGTCTGCAGCTTCCGAGCAGCACAGATGTACGGGGGCTTCCACGGTTTTGCAAAGAAATGAGACCTTTTTCTTGCTTTTTCCCCACCTTTGTCTTTCTTTTTGGCTATTGTTGGTCAGCAATTTAAATGAGCAAAGGAGAAGGAAGAAACAAGAGGAGGTAGAGACGTCGAGGAAAAGCGTCATGTTGGCGAGAGGTATTTTTTTAACCTTCAGACGTTGTTGACGAGCACAAGATTACTGCGTGAGGTACATTGAGATAAAAGTGGAAAACGTTCTGCCTACGTGAATTCTTTTAAAGGAGAAGCAGATTGTCATATACACAGAGAAAAACATGGGCACACTAGAGGACAGAGTCACCAGTGATGAATGCAGAAACAAAAATCAATGTGAAGCATTGCAAATAAAAAGTCACCTTGTTTAGCCCTTAGGTGGCACTTTCATTTTCTAGGCAAGTTACAATTTTAATTTGGTTTTGTGACAGTCCTTGATGAACATATCAAGTTTTGTCATTGTTAGTATCTCCATTTTTTTGAAAAGGAAAGTATCATCCAGGACAGCCTATATTTTAGAATTGGTTTTTTCTTGAGGTAGTTGTTTTATTTTTGTGATAGTTTGTAGATTTCTTCCACATACTGTTACCAGCATGGTCTCCAAGATTGAAGTCCAGGTGGCCAAAACTGGCTGAGTTTTGCTAAACTGATAGCAGTTTAGGATATTTTTGCCCTTTCTCATAAGTGTGTCTGGGCAGTGTAAATTCATATTTTTAAGGGGGGGTCAGAGTTCTTTTCTTTTTCTGTATTCCTGCTGTAAGGACGGGAAGTCAGCAGCTACTGGCAAAAGAATCCAGAATTAGTAGGAATATGGTTATTATGCTTTTGTCTTTTATTAGACAAAAAATATGTTTGGCACCAACATAATCAGATGGATAGTGTTCATGTCTGTAAAGCATTTAAAATGTATTACCAGAAAAATAACTGATGTGCATGGAAATACAACACATATTTAGATATTTCAGTGAAAACATGCTAAAAGACAGAGATGAAACTCCACCTTTAGGAGCCAGCCTGCCCAGCAAAGCCCTTAAGAAGGTCTGCACTGGAGCCAGAGGGAAGCAGCTCAGGCAGTGAGGGGGTCAGAATTGGGCTCCAAAGGGGTGTGAGCACAGAAGGAATAAGCAGACTGAATACTGTACACTGAAAAGTCCCGGAAATTATTCACATTTTGCAAGCTGTTGTTGGGGAAAAGTCCAAGTTAGATTGAGAATGCTTAAATGAGCAGTGTTAAGATTAATTTGGACTCAGAGTCACCAATTAGAAAACCTCTCTCTTGTAAACATCAACCTCTTAATTAGACAATCTTGCCTTTTTGTTTTCTAACATCAACAAAATGGATACATTAGTGCCATATGAAGCTGCCTTAGGAGGATTAGCTAAAGGAAACTGCATATTGAACTTCACCTTTTAATTAACTTTTAATGAATTGCTCTCACAGCAGAAAGCAGTCACAGAGGGACTCCAAGATTCAGGAGTTACCTAAGGTCTGTAATGGTTTTTGGGGGAGGGGGGGGAAAGACCAATTTCTTTGCTGCACATCTATTCCAGCTTCACTCATAGCCTGGGCTGTGGAGTAGTTGTGGGATATTTGAAAGGAAGAAAAGCTGAAAAAAGTTAGATGTGTAACTAATTATATAAACATGACATCTTTGTTTTTGTCAGTCTTGGTTACTGGGAAGCATATTTTCCTTATTTAGTGCTGCCTTTGTGCAGTTATATTAAGAAAAAAAAAAAAAGGAAGGAGAAGCAGCAAGGGAGGGAGGGAGCAAGGAGAGCGCGGGTGCTGGCGGGATCTTCAACCCGGCTTGGCCATCCCGGCGGTGATGGCATTCCCTGAGCACAGCCATCGGATGGAGGTGAGGATCTCTAGCTGGGCGAGTAATTGCACTTGGCATTTGCTGTCAGGAAGACAACTTTGGTACTGGGTCTAGAGATCATTAGGAATGAAACATCAAATGCCAGAAAACAAATGGAGGCTTAATCTTCAATGAAAGAGAACATCAGCAAAACGCGGCTTGCACGGTTTTGGGTACCTGACATGCTGGGAACTGGCAGATTTCACCCGTGCTCCATTCCCCATCCCTCAGACCCGTGGCACTCTGGAGCTGCTGTAAAAGGCAGCAAATCTCTCCTGCTGTGGAAGGAGCAAGCAGGCAGCAGGGCCAAATTTGGCACAAATCCATGTGCATCCAGCTTGGCTTGAAATCAGAGGCAGCATTTGGCCCACTGCTTTTAATTTAAAGGGCTTTGGCAGTAGGACACAGGATGGGAATGTATCCCCTCCATCCCATAGACTGCACATCCGACACCACCCCCCCAGGGCTCCCTGGGGCTGGGGCCACCCTTTTGCCACCTGCGTCCTACATCTCTGTAGAGCAGCAGCTGAGCGGCTGGGTGTTGTGGAGCCACACCACCACTACAAGAACTGGTTCAGTGCAGTAAAATCAGAAGTAAGCAAACTCACAGGAAATGGTGGTGTTCCTGAAAACCCTCCTGCTTCCAGGGGACCCTTCCCTTTTGCTGTTTTCCTGCTTTCCTCTAGTTGCTTTGTGTAAACATTTGCTCACACACATTTTTGTCAGCACAATAGCCTTTCTTACTGCAAACTTCGGCGTTAGCAGCCAAGACAAAGGCATCTGCAAGCAAACTGAAATATTCATTGTTGTCTTTTGCTTGGCTGAGTGTTTGCCTTCCAACATTTGTCTTTGTGACACTCTGGGACTCCCCAGAGCTGTGGGATGTCCTTCTGCAGCCTACCCCAGGCTGGGCAATGCCCACCAGAGGGACCTCCTTCCCAGCCACTCGACAGCAGACCCCCAAGCTGCCCTGTTTTGGGGTCCCCTGGCAAGCCCACATGCATGGCTTTAGGCTGGCTGCTGCGGTTGGCAGCTGCATCCTGACTCCCTTCACCCACCACAGCTAGACCACCTGAGAGAAGAAAGACCCCAGGAAAGGGTGGCCCGCCAGCTTGCATGGGATGCCCGGGGATCGGATGCATGCTGGACCCTAGCAGAGGGGTTCCCTGAGCCCCTCCAGTGCCAGCGGGTGTTACATTCTGGCAGGGACAGCTGGGGATGGAGGCATGCTGGGTCCCCACAAGCCTCACAGCTCTCTGAGATCTGGACCCTCACATCCTCCTCCTCCCCATCCTCATATCCTTTTTCATGGCGTTAGGCCTTTGGTTAAGGGGGTCACCTTATCTGGAGCCTCAGGTATTTACGGGATCTGGCTTAATAGCCAGCAAGTTTGTGACATGTCTAAACACCCGTGTCAACTCTACGAGGGACTCAGCACCCAGAATGCTGCCAGGCTCTTTTCCTTTTGCTCTGAATCCACTTGCTGCGAAGGGCCCCTGTCCCATCTTAATTGTTCATTTCATTCCTCTCATCCCCAGGTGGGGCTCCTCATTCACTCACTGAAGATTTTATAAGCTATTAATTATACATTGATTCCGTTAAGCTCATGATCCCTGTCGCATTATCAGCTTTCTAGGGAGACTGTACATGACACACTGTGAACACAGACGACAGGCTGGGTGAGAAGCAATGGAGGTATAGCTCTGAGAGAGGTGCCTCCGTGCCTTTGCAATGCCTGCCCCCCCCCCCCCCCCCCCCCCCCCAAATCCTTGGAACCTTCTTCAAGCCACTCAGCCTGAACCAGGCCCACATGACTGACATGATCACACCTCACAAATAAACACCCATAATCAAATTGGGAGCAGTCTAAGCAAGCAGTTCGCATACCTTGGCTGAATATGCTTCATTATTCAAAAGAACGTGCAAGAAGGAATATATTGAGAGAAGACAAGATTGCTCATAAACAAGTCACAAGCAGAGAAAAAGCCTGTATTCGTCAGATAATTTATCCTCAATCAATAATTCAACCAAGTCTAATAATAATTATTTATTATTTATAATATACACACTGACATAGGTGTACACGGTGCTTCAATAAAAGTAATTAAAATAATTTTGCATGAACTTACAGGCTTAATGGGATAAGCACAAAATGTACTTTTTCTGCTCAGTGTGTTACAGAAATGATCTTTGCAATGCATAAAGGGCTAAGAAATGTTTATCCAAAATTTTAGACGGGTTCTCTACGGCTCTCAGTGGTGTAATATTGTTTTAAATAATTTAAAAAAATGCATCCCTTGACACATCTTAGATATCAATTCTGATATTTGTCTCCTTTAAGTGAGTTCAGACAGAATCATTCAAATTGATAATCTATCTTTCCATAGGTTACATATTTTAATCATGATGATATGGCAGCTAATGATAAAGACACATATTAGACCTGATTTTACAAATTCTTTGCACAGGATTCAGTATTCATTCTGCTTAAAACAGAGAACAAATAGTATGGTTTCCAAGTGGAGGCTTAATAGGAGCTAAAATACGAAGATTCTGATTTAGAAAATCAAATCTAGAAAAGAAACTTGGAACTTCCAGTGCGCAGTTGTTTAAAAATGATGCAAAGAGTGGCTAGAACAAGGCTTACTCCAATCTTTAATCAAGTGATTTGTACCCCTTTATGAAAAAACACTTGGATTTTTTTTCTCCCTGAAACAGTCTGAATATTATGCAGGATTTTGCAGAGAAGCAAAATGAGACATGAACTGAAAAGGTCCTTGGAATTTGTTTCCATGGCATAGCCCAAGCCATGCTCTGAGAGATGCTCTGGATATTTCAGAGAAAGCACGCCTATTATCTGTTTTCAGGGCTCAGTGCATTTCACCTAAAAATGTGCTGGCAATATGCTGTCAAGCAGAGTAGTTGCATATTGTTTCTCCTGCTTCACCAAGCATTTGTACGGTCCCAGAATTTCAAAATTAGGAGTAGTTCTCGTAAAAAGCACAGTTTATTCGTAAGTATGGTACTCCGTGGAATGACCTCTGCAAAATGTACAATCCCTAGCAATAAGCCTAGCAGGAGGAGTCCTAACTTAGACTCACTCTGCAGAGCTCCGAAGCTTGTGCTCGCTTTCAGAATGAAAACAGGCACATTGAAGTCGGTGAGATAACTCATGTGCTTAACATTTAATGCATGCTTACATACTGTAGCAAATCAGCCTTGGCAATAAAATATGCCCACAGCAACTGTTAAGGAATTCCTTAACCAAACTTCTAAAAAAAATTTTTTTTTGATTCCATGATTGCATAGCATTGGGGTTTTTTTAACTCCGTTAGTAAGAAATATTTACTTTTTATTTGGAAATCCTCATATTTTTTCGACTTGGCTTCAGTACTTTAAAAAGTGACAACAAACCCACAAATGTTTAGCTCTTATTAATTATGGGGAGGGAAAATTTAATTTCCTGACTGTGTTTCCCGTGTACACACAAGCCCCAGGAGTTTGTGGCAGTCTCCGTAGCTGCTCGGGGGAAGCTGTTAGCTAAGCACACAGCACCAGTGCAAATCTGCCGGCCCAGGGAGCTGAAAGAAGAATATTAGAGGCTGGCTGAGGCAGAGTACCATAAGGCAGCTTTTATAGCTAAAAATCTTACAGGCACAAAGTGTAGGGATTTATTTAATTGGTTCTCGAGAAATTAGGATGGGATAAATTTCCAGGAATCAAGGAGACACCAGGCTGTGAAACTTGCAGTCACTGTGGGGAAGGGGTGCCCTCCTGTCAGTGAAGGCATCAGCAGTGTCTCAAGGGCCCCAGGTCAGCTCTGCTGAGCTTCTCAAGACTTGTGAGAGACACAGTGGCTGGCGTCTTCTGGGAAGGGTGGGAGGTGACAACAGGTTCAGCATGAATTTTCTTCCTTCTTTTGTTCTGGAGGTAGTTTCACTACTTTTCAAAGAGTGGACTTTAATAGTAAAATATATATATATACACACATATATATAAATAGATGGTTACATGTATTCCTGTTTTATCTCTCTTTTCCTAGTGTTGCGTAGCGTACAGTGTGAAGGCTGTGTCTGAACTTAATGATTAACCTGCATTTAACTTGCTCATGTTCACATTGCTTTTTGACAAACACACCCATCTACATTAGAAAAGCTACAGTGCTGTTAACTAAAAAGATTTTAAATCCAGCTGGTGGTACTCATGCAAATCCCTCAGGTAGGCATATGTAAACTGGTTTAAACCTAGCTTAAATGAGTTTACCTTGATTTGGTAATTTACCAGTTTCAGATAAATCTATATAGATTCCACTCTGAGGTCTTAAACCCTTGGGCAGCTCTTCACCCACAGTGACTGGGACTTCCAGTCATACTTTGTAAACTCCACAGATTCCCCAGCTGAAATTTCTCCCCTTTATATTTCCCCTTTTTGTTACTCACACCATCTGTGGTACTTGGCTTCCCGAACAGGGAGGGTTTAAAACTATTCCTTGTCCCTTCAATACTGACCCTCAATGAGAATTTTTAAATACTACATTAAAAAAGTATGTCTAGATCTAAAAGCTCATGAAGGTTTGCAAATTCTTATGTTTGGTGTAAGAAAAAATTCAAGAAGATTGGGTGTATGACTTCAATCTGGCAAAGCCCTGATGCTGGAAAGAAGGAGGGAAGAAGGGAAAGGGGAAGAGAGGGAGGGAGGGAGAGAAGAAGGTCCAGCTGCCTCTTACTGAAATACCAGTGAATTAAAGAACCTACCCAAGAGAATATCTGCAAAACTTATTGTTATTTTATTGTTTGTTGGAAATGCCACTCAGAATGATGGTTACTTTTCTATTGGGAGGTCTTCTAAATTTGATCTATTTCTTGCGTCATTGTATCTAACCTTTTTCACAGATTTTGAAGTGCTTATTTCAGTTTGAAAAACATCATCTATCATGCTTCTTCACTTAAAAAGCTCTTCATGTTGAGGAAATGAAAATTATCTCCATATTTTTACTGGAAATAGGCATGTCACTGTCGTGGGAATGCTATTCACACAAGTTGTGTATTGTCAGATACAACTGCAGCACGAGGGAAATTAATTGGCTCATTTAAAAGGAAAAAATCTCCTCATTCACTGCAGAGTCCCCACCATCCTAAGATCGGGGGGGGGGGGTTGGGGGGGTATCTTTTAAAAATTATTCCAAGAAGTGGGAATACATAAAGTTAAGAACATGCGTCTCTTATCCTGAAGAAAAATAAACTAGTCTACATAAATGAAGAAATGGCTTGCTTCTGTTACAATCTGAGCCTTCCATTGCTGCTAAAGTTAATGTAATCTGGAATGATCCCATGAATAAATGTTAGCTTTTTTCTTTTTAATTTTTGGATGCATGATATTCTCAGGTCAAAATGCAGATCCCCTTAGATCTCAGGCTGGTTTATAGTCTATACAGGCTATGGAGATCCCTCAGAAATAACTTCCATGGTCCCCCAGCAGCAGCTAGGTCAAGCTGGGCATTTATTATGCTACCAATCCCACCATCTCATTCTTGCAATTTCCTGGCAAAATTGTCCCTCATCTGTAACTTGCACCACACCACACCTGCCAGTGGGGATTTTTATAGAGGACCTTTCATGCAAGTGGGTGAGGAAGAAAGTAGGGGCAAGATTGCAGGTTCTGTGTTCACCTTTTCTGAGCTGCTGCATCTGATTGTCCTCCAACTGCAGGCTTAGGAGGGGCCACAGCTTGGCTGCTGATGGACACCCTGAGATCATTAGGACACTGAAAACGTACTTTCTGCTCTCAGCAGCATTTGGTTTGGGCTCTGCTGGCACCCAAGAGCCCTCCAAGCCCATGGGGACCATGCACATGTGCTTCTAAACCTCTCGTCTGCTCATCTTGCACCAGGTATCACCCTCCTCCAGAAAGGGTGGACCTTCTGCTCGACATGTCCCATGTGGGCAGGAGGTGCCCTAATGGCAGATGGAGGAGTCTGGGATCCCTGGCACAACGCAGGAATATGCTTGCAAGAAATCAAAGGGCAAAAAAATCCCTGCATTTAAATTGATGCCAACCTATCCTGGAACAATTTGCTGTTTTCAGCCTCTGCATGGATAGAAGCACTAGGGATGGTCTGGATGAACGTGTATTTTCATACCCACCAGCTGAATGTGGTTCCAGCACCAAATCTGGTTGTGGGGGGCAGGGAACCCCACATGTACTGTGGGAGGGGGACACTAAGAATGACACCCCCATCTCCCTGCTAGCTCCTTGGGCATAGAGAGGCCCTTGGAGACACTCCATATTGGCTCCAGGGTTTTGACAATGTGGATGACAGGGACCAGGGCAGAGTGAGGCTGGGCTTGCTCAGGGCATGGAGGGACAGGAACACCCAGAAAAATCCCAGAGGTAGTGGTGGGGGGTTGTCGGTGTTGCTGTTGGGTCAGCAGCAGCTGCCCATGATGGAGAACCCCTGCATTGTAGCCACCCCATGCCTTGGCTGAGCGCCCCGCTGCAGCCACCTCGGGGACAGGTGGACATGCAAGGGGAAGGGACCCAAAAAACTACCAGCGGTGTAAAGGTCTGACCTTTGCACGCCCACGTAGCATGTCCTTCAGTGGGACTGCCGCCGTCGGCAAGGATTTGCACCAGCCAGTCTCAGGTTTGGCTTTTTTTCCCATGGAGTTGCTGAAGTCCCTTTGGAATATTAAAAGCCACATCATGGTGCTATACATATTAATGTGCAAGGATTTTTTTTCTATTGTCTGTACCTTTCAGTCTAAGTCTGACTGACAGCCTTATCTATGATATCCAAGCCTTAGGATGGTCTGATTCTTGGATAGGCCACACTTCTTCCTCTTCAGCATCATTCTTTTTTGGGTTTTGTTTTGGTTTGGTTTTTTTTTTTTTTCATTACTGAATTTCCAGTTTGAGTGACTTTTGTGTTATAAAATGTAGAGCTGAAAAATTGTACCTGTTGTCCTGGCTGTTTAATGTTTTTATTTCCTAGATGCAAAAGCCAGAATACATTCGATTGATGCAAAAGCCAGAAATGTTGATATTTCAGATAGATTGATTTGTCACAATGGAAAAGACATATGGCTTTTAATTTGAGTATTTAATATCTCTGTCATGTTAAGCTAAGGTCAACACATCAGTTAACATTTTTTTAGTAAAATATTATGCCACTGAAATGTACAAAAATGTGATTTTTTTTGTGTTTTCTTTTTGTTTTTTATACTACCACACTGTGCAAATCTTTTTCATTCGCCTACAGAGGGGCTATTGTTGGAGTAGTTTTCTTATTTGACAGTCAAATCAAATAAATAAGACCAAAACCGTAGGTAAGAGAAAAAAAAATCCTTACATTTTTTTCTCTTCCCTAGTAGCCACATTTGTAGCCATATTTATTTTAAGTAGCCTTGGGCAAAAAGTTATGTGCCTCATTAATCTAAATCAACCTTGCAGGATTTTATGGCAACTGTTGTTGCTGTTGCCACATTATGTATGCTTTTTCCTTTTGTTCTTCAATATAGTGCTTATGAAGCTAAGGAACAATTGTCACTTCCTATTATGTGAACTAAATGTATAAGAATTGATGGGGCTTTCTACCTAATATTGTTAGCCTGAACCTGGTTTGTTTATTTAATGAACAAAATGTCACAGTGTATCTGCATCCTCCTGACATCTGAAACAGTGGCAGCTGCTGGTGGCAGATTTCCTGAAACTGGGGTGCAGAATTAACCAATTCAATTTGCATGTTATCCAAAAAAGGAGGGGGGGGGGGGGGGGAAGAGAGAGGGAGACAAGACTCCCTTTTGAAAACATTCTTTTAAAAAGCACGTATTTTGTGCACAGATGTCCTGAGGACTATTGTATTGTGGGGGGCAGGGAGGAGCCAGTCTAATCCTGACACATAACCTACTTCAGTGCGAGTAGATTTAGAGAAGTTCATTGAGATTCAGGGTTTAAATATGATGCCATTACCAGATTGATGCTGGGTTGGTAAATAAAAACTCTTATCTACAGGAGTGTTTTAAAAACTGGGATTCAGTGTTGCCTCCATCCTCTTACAATGGGCTCTGTTAAAGAGGACCTGCTGATTTTGCAGCCGTGCCACCTAAGATACATTTTATGCCTTCTCTAAGTTGGAATTTGTAGACACAAATAAATGGTGATAATGAACTCTTTTAGAAAGTGACAAAATCTGCGGGAATTGCTGAAGACATTCACACTTCCCAATTGCTGATGCTAATAATAATTGTTAAATCACAGTGTTTTGGCATAAGCGCCCAGAAGCTACAGCCACCTTTTTAGCTTTGAATGGTTGGTGATACATAATGTTTACTGGGCACAGGAAGTTTCCAAATAACGGTAAAACCTCCTTGAGCTTTGCCTAGTTTTAACTGCTCAGTGGGAAAGCAATGCTGAGTCTTCACAGACTCCAATCAAAGGAAGAGCAAAGGCAACTGCTCAGGTTCCTTGTTTAGGGTGTTACGTGTGTCCCTCGTCGCAGCCAACACTACTGCCACACTTCATATGCAAAAAAAAAAAAAAAGAAAACACAGTCTTTGGGTATATTACATGACAGTGCAGGGATCTGAACTACTTGGTAAAAGGCCCAGTTATGAGTATGTCTGGCAATTAAAAATAATTGGGAAGCAGGTTTGCCACTAACTCTTCCAAGAATGCCAGTTATGATATAATGATGTTTCATTAGACATGCTGAAAGCTGTGAGCTCCGTATGGCAATGGCAATTAGGAAGGATCATAAAGAAGAAAAAAAAAGAAGAAGAAGAAGAAACATTAAAAATATCCCAGCTAAGATTAGCATAGCATTTAATGGCCACTTCATTAGCTAATTGATTTCTTATTAGTTACAGGGAAAAGCCCAGTTAGGGGCTCTGCACAGCTAATTAACAGCATTTACACAATTAGTCAGTTGCTCATTTTGTAACCAAACATTCTTGGAATCAACTGTGGCTGTGATGCTCTGGGCCATTTGATTAATTTTATTTTATTTTTTGCTAATATTGGCTTAACCTTCAAATAAAAAATTCACTCCCTAGGGCCCCACCATATTTAATCACAACATTATACAAACAGAAAAAAGCTACGTCACACGGTCTTAGGACATGAATCAGTTCCTCTTTCTTTTATTTGCAAGTTGTTTTATTGGCCCCATGAAGTCAATAGCATTCAATAAGCAGAATCGTCTCTCTTCTCTCCTGACAGCTGAGTTTTTGCCCATCAAACATTATTATTATTTTGCAATTGGCAAATGGAACAATGTAGGTTTGACCACAACATATTTTTTTGCTTATGTATTGGGAGAAGTATGCAGGAGGTCTGGCCGAGATATTTCTTTCTAATGCAGTTGCTTTCTACTGCAAAAGACATGTATTTGGTAGAAAACTTGCCGTTTAACAAAACTCATGTTTTCACATTAGCTTATACCCCGAATTAAGGGTCAATGGGGAAAATATCATGATGTTATAAGGGTCGGAAAGGGACAGGCTGGATTTATGTGGCACTTTGTTAGCAACTTGGAGAAAATTGACAACCGAAAACATAATAAATAACAATAATAGTATTTAATAAGACAAACAAAAAGAAACTTGTCTGTTCATTTTCAGTTTATGGCAGCACTCCATAATCTCATAGCACCCAATTATTATTCTGGCGAAAACCAATGTCCCTTTCACTCCCCAGACTCCTACACACCAAGAAGAGCCAAACTCTGATCTCGCTGTAGGCAATAATGATATGCCTCCGATACAGAGGCTCTCCTGTGAGATGGCAGCCTTTTAACATTGATGCATATAGGCTGTTAGCACTGTAAGAAAATGTTGCATATGTGAGCAGAAGGTCAATGTTTTTACTTGCCAGTTTTCATCGGCACACTGGGATTCTGTATGAAATTAGCATACACTAATTAAATAAAACCAAAACCTCATGATGATCGATCAGGTCAGAGATGATACCGAATCATCAATATATTAATTATTATGCTTTGCTTTTCTTTCATTTCACATCTCTCTTTTTTTTTCCTCTCTCTAATGTTTCCTCACAATAAGTGCAAAATGGGAAATTATTTTCATTTACCATTACTGTATTAATTGCAGCTAATGGAAAAACGCTCTCTCAGACACATAATGGCAATTATTCCGCTTCTCCCTCCTTTTCTTTTTCTTTTAATGAGAATTTATTCCATAAGTGTATTTGCAAACAGTGAACTCTAATGGATTGTCATTTCAGTGTTGTATTCTTTTTTTTTATTGTATACATAGATAATATGTTTTCTTTCCTCCCACATTGTTTCTTGTTTTGTTGATAATGCACAGCTTGCTTAGTTGCTTCAAAGGATTGTGAGAATCAAGAAAACCTCCAAATTACTTCATTTTAAAGTGGCATATTGGCCATTTGC
The DNA here is from genome assembly GCA_031468815.1 of Morus bassanus. Classification (NCBI taxonomy): domain Eukaryota; kingdom Metazoa; phylum Chordata; class Aves; order Suliformes; family Sulidae; genus Morus; species Morus bassanus. The sequence continues at coordinate 76,630,335 of CM062568.1, forward strand.
GACTATGGTTTTCTTCTGCTGAGGAAATCTACCATATCTGGAAGCTCTTTCTAAATTCTGAGCAACATCTACAACACTCATGCTGAGCTTCTTTAAATACAGCAGAAAAAAACCCATGGATCTGTGAGGCTTTACCGGATTCCAGATTACTGAATCAGTGGAAGTGAGCACTTAGATGTCTGTGGGATTCTGGCATTAACCTCTACAGGGTCAGACAGTGCATCAAAAGGAGAGGAGGGACTAGGGACTGGTAGCCTTGGCTCCAACTCTTATTCTCCAGCTTCTGCTGGAGATGGGTTTCTCCCGTGTTCATTCAGTTCCTGCACAGTTTCCTTCTCTGGGTTACCTGGATATCCCTATGTGTAGCAGCTACTCATGTGTTTCAAAGGATGACAAAAGGTAGTCTGCACTTTCAGCAGCTGACATCTGTTTTTCTCTTGCTTTTGCTTTGCAGGCATAAATGCTACCCACTTTGCTCCTCCTTTCCACTTCAGCATATGAGCATTTCAAGGTATTTTCTCAAGGTCTACCAGTTAGAAAGCAAGACAAAACAAAATCCATTTCTGAAATTCTTCTCTGCCACCAGGATATCTATCCTGCAAGTAGCTTCCCCCACACATGCTTGCACAGGATTCAGCCAAGAGAAGCTGCATAGACACCTGACTGATGCAACTGTTTTGTCTGAAATGCAAAGGAAAATCATTGCTCCTCTTCTTCTAGCCCTTTCCTGAAAGGGACAAATATATTTTCTCTGCCTATGATGACTTACAAACCAGTCTCCTACATGATGTCTGTTAAGGTTTGTTCCCCCAGTCAACAGCTCTCCACTAGGGCACTGTAAATACAGTAGAAGCAACTTGTCTGAATTTCAGTCTCATATGGTAATTTTGTGAGCTGCATCACCCAACAGTTTCTTGTTTTGTTGGTTTTGCTGGGTTTGAAACACTCAGCCCCTTGGGAATAAATATATAATTTTTCGGTCAATTAAAAAAAAAGTCAAAAAAATCCTTGTAAGTATCTGGTCAACCTAAGTTCCCCTCACCATTTGTTTTCTTAATGCCTGCCTTGTTTTCCAGGGACTGGAGTGTGTTTCTGTTACCTGGGCTGGGTTTGGTGCCCATGTCAAAGGGTCATGACTATTGGCAAATGCAGAAACAGACTTTTAACAGGGGTGTCTGGGCTGCTGCTGTTAAGATAACCTGTGCAGCTCTATCCCATTGCCCAAGTGCAGAACTGACAGCGTGTTTTGGTATGTGAATAGTACAAATACTAAGGAGTACAATTTCACCATCTTATAGGGAACTTGGGAAATTAAAATTATATTTTTGGTTCTGTTGTATGAAGTGTAGAAAATCCCACAGCTTCCTCTTGCCTCAGTTTCTCCCTCTGTAAAATGATTATGTTAAAACCTTGAATAGGCCACCTTGAAAAAGACAGGTGAAAGTGTACATAAGACACAGGTCTTACAGCGTTGCTGTTAATCTCTGTGTGAGGGGGTGTAAGCCCTGCTGGCCATGGGCTGGTGCACACCAGCTTTAAAGTATGTGGTGCCGGCAGCTTGGAGGGTCGGCTCTGTCTGCTGGCGCTGAGTAAGGGTCACACAGAGAATGTTCGCTGTTGCTAGCAGTGGTCAACAAGTCGTGTTAACAGGATACACCATGATTCTTTTTTCCCAGTAAGAGCTATAAATACTTTTCAAAGAGTTGGAGGAGGAAAAGGTCTTTTTTTCTCCCAATATCTTTTTGCTAAGGATTTAACTTTATTTGGGGAAGAACCACTTTAATGGTTTCACTTCCTGAAGCCTCCTCCTGTCCCAGTCCTTATTCCCTATCTAAAAAGAGACAAAGCAGCAGTTTTTAATGGCTAAAGGGATCTGTCCCTGTGTGTGACAAGTAGGGTTTGTCAGTCTTTAGGCTGCAAAATCACCCCTTCTCTGCTGTGGAGCTGGCTATGCTGTGCAGTTTCTGAAAAGAAATTACTAAACACAAATGGAAAGGTGAAACAACATTTTTATGATCATCTCATCAAATACTATAGAAAGAGTCCTGTTGGGAGAAAGAATTAGCCACTCCACAGACCCCCTGCAATTGTCAGACCTGGGAAACTAGTATCCATCCCAAGAATCAAAGAAAGGAGTCTAAACTCAATAAAGAACATGAAACACTAACATCCCAATTGCAGGATAAAACAGAATATGGACAAGATATGCAGGAACTATTTCTGGACCACATAAAATATACAGATTCAACAAATGATGCATTAAAACTGACAGCACAAATATATGCTCACTCCCTTTGCAATGCCTCTCTTACCACGCTGTCTCTCCCTGTAATATTTTCCTTCACTCTACTGATATAATCAATGTATGAAAAAAAAAAACCCAAAACAAAACAAAACCCCCAACAAAATAGAGAGGGCAAAAAGAATCTGGGATTCAACTCTGCTTGACAGGAAAGTCAGTGATAACCAGCAAAGCCCAGCAATTCTCAGAGTGGCACATAGAAGGTGGTATCGGATGATGCTAAATGGATAAATAGCAGAATGGAGACAAATACAAGTGGAATAATGATCTTAGGGTACAGGCTGACTGACTGTTGTGTAGGTGAACAGGCAGGGAAGAATACTTCCTGCATGTTAAGGAAGGTCTCACTTGTACCTGCTGTGCTCCATACACAGCTACCAAGGAATGGCCATTGCTCCAGTGTGATCTGTCAGGCTGCAAAAGCAGCAGGATTTCAACCTTTCATCCTACACACGCTGGGCCATAAAGTTTCCTGGACACAAACGAACCTTTCTGTCTTTCTACTGAATTGATCTCTTCTACAACCCTGTGAGCAAAGTGAGGGAATTGAGCCTATTTTCTAGTTATGTTTGTTTGAACTTGCATCATGCATTTCAGGGAGGACTTGGGCTGCCTAAATCCTAGATGGCAACGCAGCATCCCTGCATGTGTTGTTCCCAGAGACCCCCACTGAGGAGCCAGGGATCCCACTGGTGAGCAACCAGATAGGGAGTATGCCTGGGAAGGAATGAGCTTGTGGTCCCTTACCTGCTCTCTGAGGGCTCTGAGAAACCCAGTGCCTAGCTGTATCACTTGAGCCCTGGACGCCCCCAACATCCTTATCTCCCTGGTCCAGCACAATAGGTGATGTAGGTATCCTGAAAAGACAGTAGTTCTTGCTGGCCAGGGCATTAAGTCTTACCCTTATACTTTTATGAAATCAGAGGGTTCAAAGCCCCACTTCCTTTTAAAAAGAGCCAGATAAGAGCGGGGCTGGATGGTTTGGATGTCAGTGGAGAAGAATGTGCAGCCAGGGAAGGGTCTCACCCCCTCAGCCCTGCTGCCTGTGCCATGCCTAGCACTTGTAACTCAGGACTACGTGGTGTCCCACCAGTTGGTAGCAGCTCCAGAGACCATGGACAAAATTAATCAAGGCCCCAGATGCCTGAAGAAAAGTTTCTAATTGCCTTCAAGGATTGCAAGGAGCCCAGTAATAAGCAAAAGGAAAGACTTGCTCACTGATTAGTGGACACACACTCCACTTGGTATTATAAGTCACCAGAAGGAAAACTGGCATGACGGGAATGTTAAAATCAGTGGTATGAAACTTTTTTTCAAGGACTGATTGAATTAGCATAAAAGGACAGAGAACGGCAGTCTACACTGAAAATGGCATCAGCTGTCTCTGAATCACTGCCAAGTGTTCTTAAATGCTTATGGGCTGCTGTTCCAAAGCATAAAGCAGAAGATGGGGGGCTGCTGGTGCCTATTGCTGCCTGCCAAATCACACTGGAGAGCAGGATGACTGGCTGCTTAAACACCCATGTATCAGGTGTAGAAAAAGAAAAGCTGTGCTATCATGGAGGATTTCAGTCCGAATGACATCTGTTGGAAGTTTCATGCTGCCAACTATTAGAAAACCCTTGGAATTTAGCAAAATTGTAGATGACAATTTTCTAGCACAGAAAGGGTGGCAACCAACACAGGACAATTCTGGAGTGGACCTCGTCTTGATAGATGGATAGAAGCTGAGCTGAGAACTAGAAGTCAGTGGTTGTTTAGGCTCAGATTGACTATGTCTGTTTATGCAAACCACATAGAGTTCACATCAGTAATATATTTACTTAGAGTTTCTAAGAGTCCAGTTTTACAAAACTGGAATAATTAAGACATGAGTCATCTTGGAAGAACTGAAATGGTAAAATATGAAAGATTGAACTCTTTTATAATGTTTTATAAATTATCCAAGAGCTGAAAACCTAAAGTCAAGAAAGAAGGCTTCAAAACAGCCAGGTGCATATGGGAAAAGAAAACATGTATAGCAATTAAAAACCAGTATATGGGAAAAAGAAAAGTGGACAGCAGTAAGGATAAATTATGAAATTAAGAAAATTGATGAGGGAAGAAAAAGGATACAAAGGGAAAGCTATAGCCAGCAGAATGTAAGGCAGTGGAAGGAGTTTTTGAGTATCTAAAGAGCAAAAGGAATCTCAGTAAAGGTGTTGTTTCACTAACTAGTTAGACATGGCAGAACTGTTGATAAGAGGCTGAAATATTCAATAAACCTTTCTGTACCCCAGCTGGAGGAAGAGAGAAGGAGAAAATGGGTAGTGTATTTATGTCATGCAATAATGATAAAATATTTCCCCCTTCCACAGTGACTAAAGATGGTTAAATTACAGATACTAAAATAGAAACTTTTCAAATCATCATGTCCGAGAGGTTCAGGCTGTGAGTGGTGGATCACTAATGCTGAGTTTCAGTAAATTCTGGGAACAGGAAGACTTCAGGAAAAAAGCAGATGCACCCATATTTAGGAAAAGCAGAAGAGATACCTCAAGTAACCAAAATCAACTGAGAGCATTCCCTGACAAAGTTATGAAATAGCAGATATGGGACCAGACTAATAATTATTTAAAGGAAGGAAATATCATTAATAATTATTTATAGAGGAATCTTGTCAGACTAGCTCAGTATAAATTTTAATGTGATTACAACTTTGGTTGATAAAAGTAATAGTACTTGCAATGTAATAAAATTCTGACATTATTGCATATGGGACCTCACATCTTGAATAACAAAGTGGAATGTTATAAAATCAATGTCACACATTAAATAAACTGAAACTGAGTTCAGTGGTGTGTTCCTTAGTTTTTTTGTTTTCTTGCTGTTTCTCATTTTTAGCAATAACTTAAGGGTCAAATATGGAGCTCCTCACAGCTGAGACAACAATCTGGGGATAGTCAGTGATACAGAGAGAAAATGCTGGACCTGGTAAAATGAGAAGTGTTTTGGGGTGGCTGAATGTGAAATGGCCAGTCTGGGAACAACACATGCAGGTTGTATTTCCGGGGGAGCTCTGCTTGGGGAGGTAGAACATTTTGGTATTGGTATTTGTGGTCAGGATGAAAATCACCTGAGCATGAGCTCCCAGCACGGCACTATGGCCAGAAGGGCTAAATCAGTTCCTGTTGGTATAAAAAAAAGGAATAGGCAGTGGGACTGTTTCCACTGTTCTTGGTACTGGTGCTGTGCTTGCTGGGGTCCTATGTCCAGATCCAGTGCCCAAAATTCAAGATGGATGTAAAAAAATCGGTGTGAGTTCAGAGAGGAGCTCTGAGAATAGTTAAAGGATAACTAATAGGAAAAGATTTAAGTAACTTCCAAGAGAGAAGCTTAACAGTGACTTGATCATAGCCTGTAAGTGCCTCCACAAGGAAAAGATTTAGGTAATACACGGCTTTTCAGCCTGGCAGACAAAGGTACAGTGACTAATAAGATCAATGGCTGGAAACTGAAGCAAGGCAAATTCAGACCAAAAAAAGAAGGTGCATATTCTTAACAGCAAGGGTAATTAATTATTTGGAATGATTTATGCAGGATTGTGCTGGATTCTCCATTAATGGAGATTTTTAAATCAAAATGAAGCACTTTTTTAAAAGAGCCACACTGCTGCAAGCACAGCTTTTAATCTTGAAGCACAAATCAGTATAGGGAAGTTCTAGGGGCTCAACTGTATGGGAAGTAGTGAGACAATCACAACAATCCCTCTTAGTTCTAAAACTGGTCAGTTTAGGAACCTACATCAATCACGGGTTTATATGTTTCTTTGTATAACACTTGGAGGATTTCATTTTGGTTTTGTGATGAAATTTGGTTTCCTACATATGCACAGGATTCCAGGTGTCAGGGCTTTAAAAACCACAATGCAACAAAGGCAAACATAAGTATTTTCAAAAGCAGAAAAAGTCAAGATTAGTCACAGGACGAGATTCAGTTTTAAAAATATAGCTATCAAGAGATGAAGCACTGGTTACAGCTTTTCATTTTACAATTTTATTAGTTCAAGCCCCCTAGGAATGAATATTCCTCATTGGCCTGATAAAAATTCATAGCAACAAAGTTAATAAAATGTCTCATCACCTGACAAATCTGGTAGGAAGTATTTTAAAAAAATCTGTTTTACAAAGTAATCCCCCAAGCCCTTGTGGCATAGTCAGAGTTACCTTTAAATAGTCAGAGGTAGTGAACTGTCATCCTCTGTGCCAAAAGATGACCCGATAGCCTTCAGAAGAAAGTCAGGAAAAAGCTGGGAAAATGGTTGTTGAGAAATGAAATTACAAGAGAAACTCTGTGCCTCCAATTCTCTGAATCTATGAATTATTATTTCCTAGAAATCTCTTGGCTTTCACCAGTGCTTATTAGACGAAGTATCTCCTAATTTTAATGCTATTGCCAAAGGCCAGATGCTACTGTCAAATCCATGTTTTCTGTCTCCAGAATTTGCCTTAAATTAAGTCTGTCCTCTCTTTCGGTGTTTGCATCCAAGCACCTTTACCATCAATGGCAGGTAACATCACGTTTCAGGGTGGGAATTGTTTCCTCTCTGTTCTGACAGTTATTTAGTGACCAGTGTGGTTGAGATCTTTGTGGAAGAGGCTCTGTCATGTGCTACAGTCAAAAAAATCTGTGTACAGCGTAGCCCAAACCAGGATGGCTGATTGCCTTTCAACAGACATGGTGTTTTCTTTAAAGTAAATAAGTTGGTGTCTGATCTCTTTGGTCTCTGCCCACAGGTATACTCTTTCCAGTGAGGAAGTGGACCAGAATATTTTTGGATGTTTTCGGAAGAGTTGGCTAAGGAGCTCGATTCATGTTTTGAAGCCAGCTCTAAGTAATGAATAACATTTTCTAAAAGGGAAGGTAAGTCTACACTTTCCAAACATTACTGTGAACCTGCACACCCATGTTTACGTGTGCAAATCCTGCAGATTTGCATTCATGCTGAGTCACTCAATATATCACCAGCACCAGGCTGATGGCACAGCTATGCGCTGCAGAGATGTGTTACATGAATGCCAGTGGTACTTAAGTGTATGTGTTTCCCAAAGCAAGTGGGCCTTAAAGAACATGGCTCCTTACATCTTGCCTTGCATGTGGGACAACAAAGCACAATGAACAGAGGGTTTATGACATACTGGTCTGCAAAAGACGTTCCTCTAGATGTGTTTGTATTTATACCACCCTTCATTGGCAAGCATTACTTTCCAGCTGGGGTTGTGCTGCTCTTGCATCTTGTGCACAGAGGAGGCTCCCAGCAATTTTCAGCCTGAGCTGAAAATGTCTCCCTTGCAAAAAGCAGCATCTGGCTGAAGAATACTGAAGAATTTCAGCTCTGGTACTGTGTATAAATTGCCTTTTTCTAAAGACTTTTTTCCTTCATTCTGTGCTGCACTGTAGTGACTCATGTGTATCCAGTATTCTTTATTCATTTTTTTGTAATACACAAGTGATTGTGTAATTAACTTCACAACATCTGGGAGTAAAAAAAAAAATTATACCAAGAAAAAAGTTGCAAACGGGAAATAACCATGAGCATGAGATCATCTCTATATCACTGCAGACTTTTATTAATGTTTGACTCAAAGGGATCATTTTCTCTAGATTCCTTGGAATCCACTTCTTCATTTTCATTGACATTCTGGCAATATATTAAACATTTTCATGCATTTAATTCTAAAGTTTGCTGTTTTCTTTTTCCCCTTGATTTGTGATTCTTACTTAAAGTAAAAGAGTAGATTCTTTTTCCTTTCACCTCTGTACAGAACGTCTCGGATGTGACCCCTGGGTGCGTTAACTGGGGCTTGGCATAATTCTCAGCTGGGGCAGAGCGGTGCTGCTGGCTCCCTCCCACATCTGCTCCTCCTTGGGTGGAAAGAAGGAGAATAGGAAAAAGCATTTTGGGACAGGGTGGAGAACACCTGTGCTTGGCTAGCCCTCAGCTGGCACGGGGTTTCTTATAGTCTGAAGCCATCTGGTATAAATTACAGCTGTCCCTCCTCGGGTGCATGAGGGGATCTGTGTCAAGAGGTCTAGATTTTGTGTTAAATTATATGATCTGATGGTTGATGGAGATCATCACAAGAAGAAGGGGGAGGCAGAACATGTCCTAGAGTAGCATAAAGTTTTGATTTGTGTCAGTTTGGGATGGCCACTTCACTCTCAAGTGGTGAAATCATGGTAAAGCTATGAAGCTCATTTCACCAAGTGTTTATACCATATGAGGATATGTTTTGTCCATGCCACAATCTCAGAGAAGACATTAATTTATTTTTCTAATGAGGTGTTGAAATTTCTTCTTGTATATTCTGTATCTCTGCAGATAGAGCCCTGCTCTCCTGATTAACAAGGCTTTGTCAACATATGAAAATCTGCTTTGCCACATAATCAAACACATTTGTTAGCCATTTGAAAGGATGAGGAGTTCAGAGCTTTTAGAAAGGCATACTGCGTGCTTTGGAGCGTGGAGGAGACAGTGGTTTGATAGCAGGGCCTGTGCTTCTCTGTGAGGTCTCTACTGACTCAAGCAGCCTGCTCAGCTTTAATTATTCAGCCCCAGAACCTCATCGAGCAGCGAACAGCCTCTCTGGCTGCCTCTGGAGATTCCTGGACCTCTCTGGCTATACACACCCTGCTGCCATCCTTATCCCCCTTGATAGGAGCAAGACCATGAGTGAGCCATGGGGTAGCTGCAAGGAGAATGGCTACATCTTGTCACAGCCATGGGAAGACTCCAGCAGAGTCCCTCTGTCCCTGGAACTAACCCTGCTGCTGCCTTTGCTCAGTGGTGTCTGTGCTTTCTGCAAGGCAGAAGGCAGCTGTTTGCAACAAAAGTGGTGGCTGGTGTTGAGTCCTCCTGTTGTACCCAAAGGATGCAGGTTTTTCTGCTTCCTGAGACCCTTCCTGCAGGGGCAGACCTAAAAATGAACAGACTTCAAGATGCTGTAACAAGACTGAAAACTAGAAGTTTTTTTCTACTTAGCTACAATGTCGTCAGAACAACTGAGAAGTAGTGGGCCAGTTCACACACCTAGGGTGGCTGCAATGGACAGGTACCGGGTCTCCAGGAGAGACCAGCAGGGAAGATGAGGGAGCAAGGGGCTTGCTGTCTCTGTGAAGGAGCAGCCTGGGTATAAGGAGCTCTTCAGTATGGGCGGGTGGAGAGCCTGGGGGTCAGGGGAGAGGCCTGTGAAGGGGATGTCATGACGGGAGGGTATTACAGACATCCCATCAGGGTGAGCAAGTGGATGAAGCCTTCTTGAAGCACTGGAGGAAGCCTCTGAAGCAAAGACCCTGGTTCTCATGGGGGAGATTAAACTCCCTGACATCTAATGGAAGGGCAGCATGGCAGGACATCAGCAGTCCAGGAGGTTTTTGGGGGCATCAGGGATAACTTCCTGAAACAGATACTGGGTGGGCCAACTAGGAGTGACCCATAGCTGCATCTGCTGTTCACTGTCAAGGAAGAACAGGTTAGCAATGTGGGAATTGGCAACAACCTTGGCTGTAGCCACCATGAAATGGTGGGATGTGAGATCCTGGGAGGAGAAAGGAAGGAGAGTATTAGAAGGAAGACCCTGGACTTTAGGAGAGCAGATTTCAGCACATTTAGGAACCTGGTAGGTGGAATCCTGGGAGAGGCAGCTCTGAAGGGTAAAGGAGCTCGGGTAAGCTGACAGGCCTTCAAGTACAGCATGCTCCAAGCACAAGAACAGTCCAGCACTCATGAAGACAAGCAGACATATCAGGAGGCTGCTTTGGGTAAACAGAGAGCTCATAATGGAGCTCCAATGCAAAAAGGCATCATACAGGAGGTGGAAGCAGGGATGTGCTACAAAAGAGGAATTTAGAAATATTGCCCAGGCATGCAAGGATGGTGTCTTCCTAGACAAAATACTTCCAAGTGACATCAGGGGTAATAGGAAGGGTTTCTATGGCTACATTGGTAGTAAAAGGTTGAACAAGGAAAATGTGGGCCCATTGCTAAATGGAAGGGGTGGCTCAGTGACAGTGGACACAGACAAGGCTGAAGTAGGTGCCTTCTTTGCCTCTTTGCTGAATCTAACCCTTGTGCTACTCTCTGTATGCTAATCAAATAGGTTGCTGTGAAGTAATCTGTCGCATTCATGAATTGTTTTATTGTAAAATTGTTTATGGTTACCATTTTTAAGAAGTCTTATGTAGTCATGACTGCAACATCTGGAAGCATGAGGATAGGAAGAGGAAAAAAAATAAAGATTTATTAGTTTTATTTTTACTACAGTTCTCATTCCCTAAAAGTAGTTAATAATAGGAGTGGACTTAAGTTCAAGTTGCATTTCTATACCAGTAGAAAAAAAAAGTGCAAGCACACAGGGGCTTCCCAGTGATCACTGTGAACCTCTCCTGCTTGTGGAGATCTATTTTCCACTAAAACGTTTAATCAGGGGCAGAACTCTTTTACACGACAGCACTTCATTGTTTCTCTGCCGAGAACCAATCCTCCAACCATAGGCAACCAAAATCCCACTGAATTCCTTCCACAGAGTTCAGTGGGCTCCAGAGCAGGACCTGGAGCCCTCAGGAATTGAAGTTGGCTTTCCTGAAAAGTTGGATACTGCTCTTCCCCTCTCTGAGCCTCTGATTTCTCCTACGCAAGCACTGGAGGATCCCAGTTCAAGTACTGTGGGCCAGTCCTGAAAAAAAGAGACGCATGCTCCAGGATAATGCAAGACGCTCCTGTCCTGACTGCAGGGAGTCATCTGCTAGGTCACCGTGCATCTGTGCACATCTCCTGGGCTTTGCAGGGCAACTGCAGAGCACACGCGCCGTCCGTCTGGCTTTCTCCCCTGAGTGAGGGAGCTTCTCTGTGAGAGAATGGGGCCCCAGGTCCAAGAAGTTAGAAGGAAGTAAGTTAGTGAGTTAAGGAGGAATTTGAAATAGAGAAGGGGAAAAATCTGGCAGATAGGAAGAAGCCAGAATGTTCCAGGTGTAAGGGACAGTATGCGAGGCAATGCAGAAATGAGCGGGAGTGGAAGAAGTCTGAGAGGCAGGGAGCCTTGTAAGCGGCTCACTCTGAATTCCCATGGATGTGCCTTGCTTTTAAATCTCTCACTGCCTTTTTGAGGAGTGAGGTCACTTTCTTAGAAAATTTCCTAGAACTATGGCCCAACACATGAAAATCCTGTTAAAATATACAGGCTTGCTGCAGTAAGCCTGTAATTTTAACAGGTCGGTTGTTTTAACAAGACCTATTTCAGAGTGCAGACCTATTTTCTGAAATATGTTTTGGATTAGTGCGATGGAAATGCGTTGGTTTTATAGGTCAATTCTCTACTGTAAATTGCTTCTCACTTGTAATGGATTTTTATCCCCTAGCAGATTTAGTCTTTTAACAGGAATTCATTGGACGGACGCACAAGTAGTTCAGTCTCAAAGTAAAAGTTGCTTCATGATGCTAACAATAACAGCAGACCTCACTGTAGCGGCTGGATCCTCAGCATCAGTGGGGTGGTTATTCATGCTCCGTTGTCACCCCACCACCAGTCCCGAGCCAAGCCAGCAGCTGGTAAAACCTTATGGCTGTTCTAAATTACCATTATCTGGAGAGGCCCTCAGAGGAGGTGCTCTGCACTGGGAGATAGCAGGAATACCATTGTCCATGCCTCTTTCTTCACAATATAGCCGTTATCAGACCTCATACATCCCTGGGAGCCTTCTCTGTGCTGAGGGGCTCCCCACCTCGCTGCTCACAGCAGCTCTGGGCTGCAGAAACTAGGTAAAACAAGCTTGAGGGAGCTTCATCCTAAATATTTAGCTCTGTGCTAACATGGCCATTGCTAAAGTTTCCCAGGATGCAAGTGGATGATATTCACCTCACCCAGCTCAAATCACCTGTATATGAGGTGTCTGGTCTGGGGACATTGCCTGGGCTCCCGCTGCACTGGGGGCAGCATCAGGGACCCCGGCAGGTGAGTCACCGTCCCCACCCACCTCCAAATCCTGCCCTGTGGTGTGGGGTGGAGCTCTATCTTTCTCCCTTGCTACAAAAGGGTAGCTTGATCTGGACACCCAACTTTAAGAAACCTAATATTAGGAGATGAACCTTGTCCTCTGCTAATGGCCTCTTGCTCCCATTTTTTGCCAGGAACAGAGACATCTGCCATACAGGGGGTGGATTTTTGTGGCCGTGGCAGAAATGCACCTGGGAATCAGCTGAGGGACAATACTGTATGGACACATGGTTCACAGACTCGTCCTTTATCTCTCAGAAACTCTTGCAACATGTATGTTTTAATATGGGTATATTTTACGCAGTCACCTTTTAGTTGTGTCTTTAGCCCTTTACATTCTGCTTACTACATCTCACTAATATTCTCATGCAAATATGGGTACTAAGTGCAAGTGTAATGTTTTCATGGACTAGTGAAATTGTTTCCTAGGTCCAGAGGCGGGAGATTGAAACTATTTTCTAAATTAAGACAAAGCAAACCACCACCCCACCCCACAAAGATAAAGTGCTAGTTTCTATTGCTTTGGAAGCAAAACATTTCAGCTTCTCACTGGGAAATGACTCTTTGAATGTTGGCTAATATTTTTTAAGAATGAAAGAAAAAAAACTTAAGAACCAGGAAAAAGAGTTTTAATTACAGGTTAAATGAAGCATTCTGCATTGATACAAAATAAGCTTTCTGTTCTGGTTAGAAGATTTTTTCCTCTCTCTTTTCTTTTTTTTTGGTTTGGCCACCAAACGAAAAAAAAATTCAGCTTTGCCCTGAGCTCAAGTTTATATGTTTTGAATGCTAATGGCCACAGGAAGAATAGCTCAATGTAAATAAGTTACATTTTCAAAATTAATGAAGTCTGTTAATTGAGTTTATCCAGGTAATAAAATCCATCTAATAAAATGTATCCATCAAATATAATTCTTCCAGTTCTATAAAAAATATATGTTTCTTTGCCTGTATATCATCTGTGTGGAGATAATGAATACCTTGTGACACTGGGGTCGTAGGTCAAATCCCAGACCTTATTACAAATCTAGGGAAAATTACTTTTTCACTGACCTATAGTACGACCTAATAGTCTAGGAGGAGTTAAAGGCCAATTGTTCATTCAGCATCACCAAATATTATATATATAAGTGTATATATATATTTAATAACACTGATGCAATGAAAACTTACTGCTGTAGATATGGATTTACAGCATGTCCACAGGGATTTCTCATGCAGATCTCAAGATGTCAAAAAACAACATAACAGCAACACACTGAAGTGCATGTTTGAAATGAATGATGACAGACCTTGGTGTGTGGGGTAGGGTTTTATTGTTCCTCCAGTGATTTGCTATAGCCCCAGATAGTGCATCTTTAACAACTCTAGATGACAAGCCTTTCTCACACTTTTAAGGATGTGGGTTAATTGCAGCTACTTTTGCTGGCTGCAAGGAGACAAGGTGTTTGAGGGTGTCACTCCATGCGGCAGTGCCGCTGGTCCAAAGCCTTTCCGGGAGATGCCAACCCTCCCTTGCTGCGGTTTCAGCTGGTGCCGCGGTATGTGGGGATGGGCTGCGAAACTGAGCCAGGGAAATGATCCAGATCCTTAGAAAACCCCTTGGAAAGGGGCACCTGGGGTTGTGGGGAGTTTTTCTTGCTCAGCTCTACAGCACAACCCCTCACACGACTGCACCAGGAGGGAAGGATGGGTGACTCGTGGTGTGCAGGACCAGGACCAGAGAGTAGGGCTGGGGGAGCGGCATGGCCACTGAGGACCTTGTAACATCTCAAAATTACAGCCTAAAAGGTTCCACCAGCCTAAGGTCCTGGCACTCCTCTTAGAGCTGTTTTGATTTGAGGAGGAGACGGCTGCCTTTTCTGTGGCTGAAGATATTGTCCAGCACCAGTTATTATCAAGCCTTTCGTAAGAGACTCCTGTGGTCAGAATGGGGGAGCCTTAAATAATCACACATGTTTTCCACATTCATTTGCTCCCTTCTTTCAAGGTTCAGCCACATTCTCAGCATGCAGGTCATTCACATGTGTCTTTCTCGGCAAACTTTTCTCCCAACTCCCTTCCATCCTGCTGCACAATAACATCTCCCATGTTTCCTTCAATGGCCACGTTGAACAGGATCCTGTGCATTTGAGCCTGCCTTGATTTGCAGGTCTGCTGCCCTATAATGACTGACAAACAGGCCACAGATTACTTCCATTTTATGACTTGAGTTTAGGGAAATTGAGCATCCTAATTAAGCACAGATGTAGGTTAAAGTGTAGAACAATCTGAACTGGTTTTCATTTAAGTCCCTTTCTGATTCATTTGGTTCCATAAGAGAGTCACAATTAGAAAAAAATATTTTGTCAATGTTGAAAGACATGTGATGTAGAACTGATTGGATTAAATCTGAGTTCATGTGAATTTTGGCAAATTCAATTAGGAGAGGCCCTTGCAAGTACTTTGTGGAAAACCTCCAATGCCTTTGCAAACTGTATTTGGATTTTCTAGTCCATAACACTGCATGTGTTGACAGCACGCCATCCCTGCGTAATGTGCGAGCATTACAAACAAGTTTCTTCGCTTTGCGGGAACCGTAAGGTCAGACGTGGAGCAAAACTGCAAACCCGGGCTTATTTGAAGATTCCCAGACTGTGCAAAAGACCAGGTGAGCATGGGTTAAGGGGCAACATGAAGAAAGACCTCAGTGAATGACTTCGAACTGCTTGTGGTGGTACAGAAGTCATAGGCTAGGTGGGAGAGCTTTCTGAAACAGGGGTGGCCTTTTGTTCAATTATTTGTGTCATGGCTGGGAAAAAAGGACCCTAATTTCTGGCTGTGATGTCTATGTGTCACCACCATGAAAAAGTTTTAATACCTGATATTAAAATATCTTATGAAATGCATTTCTGCATCTGAAGATCGTAGGTCCAATTCTGCTACTTTTTGACAGTCATCTGGTTGCTCCCGGCTTTGATTCATAACCTTTTTGTGGGGAAAATATTTGCAGAAGTACCTATGTCAAGCTGGATGAATTTCAGGATGGGGGGAGATTGGCTGGGTTTTGTCCAAACCAAACCTTGCTCCCCCCAACCTCTCCTCCCCAAGCAGAGAGAAAGAAATACCTCCCTGTTGGAGGTAACAAGACTAAAACGGTTTGCTTTTATTTTCTGACTTTGTTAAAGATAAAATCCAACTCCTGGCTTCCCCTATGCTACACAGGAATGTGCATCAATTTTAATACTGGTAACATATGTCGTCGGTTTATATTATTTTTAATAATCCTTTGTTCTGTCTGTGCTGGCAAAACATGATCACCAGGAGTCCTTTGGCTTGATAACCGTTCCGTATGAACCAACAGACAAACAAGCACAACCTTGTTTTTAAAAAGCAGTTGTTTTCCTTTCCTTAAAAATGTGATGTTTTGTTATTGATGCAAAATGGATTCGCCTTTCTCGAGTCTGTCTCTCTTCTCCAGTCGGGCACTGGATAACACTGCAAATAAAAAACAAAACAAGACAATAAAACCAGCACGTTAAAATGGACCCCTGCAATACAGTCAAAATAGAAAGCGAGGAGAAGGCTTGGTGAAAGAACCACGAAATTCGTTGGCCGTTTCCCATCTCTCCCCGTGGTGGGGGACTGTCACATGTGCCTGATGGGGGTAAAGTCCCCTTTTGCTGTGGCTTTCTAAGAAGCCTCTAGCTGTGTTAGCTTTGTCTAAGTGCTTGAACTGATTTCAGAAGCTTTAGAAATACTTGTTACTTTTTGATTCAAGTTACAGAGCTCCTTCTTTTTTTCTTTTTCTTTTGTAAAATGGGGGTGTGGGGGGGAAGCCACTTCATGCTTTTCCTGCAAACAAAGAAGGCAAACACACACACACACCAACCCCCCCGAAAACCCTGTGATATGAGCAGCCAAAGATATCTCTGTTGTGACGGAGCAGCTATTTGGGCTGGATCTGGGGCTGTGGATCTGGCTCCTCTGCATTGAACACAAGTTTCAGCCATCAATGGCTGAGGCTTTCGAGCAGGCTGGGTCCCTTCACAATGTTTCCTCGCAGCTCCTTCAGTCCTGTCAGCTTACAGTGAGGACAAGATTATGCCTTGCCTGCACCCAGAGTCCCCCAAATCAAAGCTGTTTCTGTTTTCACCTTTCATCAAAATTTTGTATTTAGTGATTCTGCCGGCAGCAGGAGTTGTTTACATTGACCTTTTCCACTGCAGCTTCCCTTCTTCTGTGCATCTACCAGTATTGGCTTGTGGCACTCAAGTTTGTACTAAAACGTGGCAATTCGGCTTGCTGATGTATCTCAGACTCCTGCTTTTTATTGACAGTTCTCCCTCACAGCACAATTTTCCCTCCTGGAGTAAACTCTGGACTTCACTGAGTCAGTGGGAATTTTGCCTTTTCCTTTCATCAGGCCAAGATTTCCTCTGTCATCTTCAGATACCGTTGTGAATTTTCTCCCCCTTTTATCATTGCTGCCTGCTCTGAAACTTGCTTCCTATGCTCCTTAAGTACTCCGTTTCTGTTTCTTCCAATACCCTTCCCCTTAAACGCTGTACTGCGGTCAAAAGTCCTTGTAGGGAAGCCCGGGGAAATTTTCTCTGGAGAATCTTAAAATAATACATGCAATCTTCTGCAATCTGGTATACCACAAGGCAGAAGAGGAAATTACACTCAGATCTTTTGTACCATTAGAATTGACATAGAGATTAATCGTTCAGATTTAGGTGGAATCTGAGCTGGCTCTTCCACCTCTCTAAGTTTTGAACATGTAATTATGTCTCTGTGGGGAGAACATGGATAGATTTTGTATGACACAATTATTCTTCCCCTTGTCTGGCCATCACGAACAATGAAGCCAACTTTCTTGATACTTCTTTGGAAGGGTGCATGCAAATCCCATTAACAAATTAAATGCTATGAGGAAAATCTTCTTGAAGCCTTGCTGTAGCTATTGGGAAGCCAAGATGGGTCATATTGCAAACTTGAAAAGAAAATGAGTAAGCTAGTGATCTGTGTTTTGGAAAGAAACTTTTCCTTGGAGGTGTTTTGGAGGCATGTGGGAGTATTTATTTGTCTGGTATATGTGAATTATTTGGTTACGTCTTACAGAACTGTGGATTATTAAGTTCTTTTTTATTGAAGTACTTTTTCAAATCCTCTGTAGCCAAACCAATTCATACTCATATGGTCTTAGTGTGTTATTGTTAAAATAGTGCACAAAACATTACCCATTTTTTTTTTCTTTTTCTACAGTACTATTGTGGGATTTTGTAGAATTAGCAAATGTGAAGCCACTGCTTGTCTCTTACAATTCAAGGAGGTAGATTTTTGAAGTTACTTGCCTAAAATTGCAGCAATGCTACAGGTTCTGCCAAAATCAGTTTCTGCATCAGTTGCCTGGGGTTTATGAACCTAGTTTTTATTGAGTTGATGGACATCACTTCTGAAGGAGGGTTGAGTCATTCAGGGGTACTGACAACATCTACTTTCCGTCACCAACTTAAGCACATAGTTTTAAGACTTAACATCATATGGGGACCACTGGCAGATGGAAGGAGCCCCTGAAGCACAGCTCTGTTAAGCAGTATGTGGGATCATACCTAAGCTAAGAATCTTTCCTCCCTCCCTGTAAGCTATTATATGCTACCATCTAAATATCTTTTATCTGGCCCTGTCTTCCTTCACTGTACAGAATGTGGTTTCTGGAAAATGTGCGCCTCAGAGACACTGAGGCAGATATCCATCCAACTTGCATTGGTTTTGCATGGGTATGAAGTCCACAAGCAAAATTTGTCCAGGAGGATGTGATTTCAGTCCTGTTTGGAAATGACAGAGGAAACAAAATAACCGCTCTTATTATCATAAACACACAAAACCTGTGCATAGCTGACATGGCAACAGATTTCAACACATTCAGTGTTGAATCCTTGTTTACTGGGCTTGTTCATTTACTCATGCATAAAATCCAGCTCCTAGTCACGCATTTCCCAGCCCATAGTGTGACTTGGTGCAATTCAGCTATACTAATTTCAAACTCATTAGGAAAAAATCCAAGTGTCATATTACTCTGTGCATTGCATATGTACATGGAAGCAGCTAATAAAGTCCATGTTTGTGCCAGGCAGGAAGGGCAAATTTGCAGCCTTGTTAACACTTTCGAAATGAGAGGGAGAAAAATCTCAACTGGCTGTGCGGATCTCTCTTCTTACCACCACAAGATGGATTCTGCCTTGTGCCTTCACAGCCACGCAAAGAAGCAGGACTGAAAGCTCTCCTAAAAATGGCTTGGGTTAACTAGTTTGGAGATGCACCAACCTTGTCATTTCCAGGGAACTGGTTAGAAAATTTCCACCTAAATCAGAAATATCCTGAATGGAAAGAAGATGTTGCCAAACTATTAGCAAATTATTCATGCCCACCCTCTGTTTTCCTCTAGCTGCCTTTTGGCCTGACTCATCTCCTCCTGGAATCACTGGATATCCCTCCACTGGATTTGTTGGAAGCTTATCTGGTCCTTTGCTTTTTATCTAGAATTTCTGAGAAATTTATGTACAATTTTGTAAGTTAATGTAAAAGTAAACATTTATTGCTCAGAGAATAAATACTGAAAAACAATGCTGTTTTATGCAAAAATCATTCTGCTGTGGACACTGTGCACATGATCTAATAAAAGTCTTAGGAACACATAAGAGAAAGGTTGGGTACTTCACTTTGTGGTGAATTTCACATGTAAGACCTTAGCTACACTGAGATCACAATATGAAACAACCTATTATATACATCTTGCATTGAAAACAAAAGGTAGAACTTCATTGAAATAATCATAAAACTATTTTTCCTATACTAACTACAGCTGTGGGGCATGTTTCTATGGAAACAGTTTTCCTTATGTGCTTCTCTATAGCTAAAGGTCTCAAATGGACCTTCTGTCTACTCATTGCCTGTATAAACTGCAGATTCTGTACAATAATCTCTAACACAGATCAGCTGAATCCCCCGATATGTGTCAGAAAACATTATCAGGAGACAAACACCAGTTATTGCAGGTTCCCATAAATTTATAGATAATCAGGTCCTTAGTGGCAAGTTGGCATCTTAAGTGTAAGGATTGTATTGAGGAGTTTTGATTAGAGGTCATTGTCCTATCCAAATCTGTAACACACAGCGATGAATTCTGCGGCTTCACCTTTGCTGTACAAAGATTTATGTTGCTTTGATTTGAATAATTTATGCTGCCTACTGCATGCTAGATACCAGATGCTAAAACCAATTTGTTCTTTGTTGACATAAGTAAAACACTTGCAAAATTGCTGATTAAATGAACGATGTACCTTTAATGTTTTCCTTATTGTAAACCATCACTGTAGAAAAAGAAAGCATAAGTAAAGCTGATATTTGATCGGTGATACCTGCCGGTACAAGCTAGTTGGTAGGTAAAGCCATGTAGACAGTGAAACAGCTGTTATCTGAAAACACAAGACAAATTACCTACCTTTTTAGATATCCTCAACTTAGAAGCTACTAGCCCATACTGTGCAAGCTGTCTTTATATTATTCACATCCAGAGACACTTAAATGTAAAGGTATACAAATGCAATCATTTTTTTATATGCTTATGTACACATAGTAATCTGTGTATGAATAATGCAGAAGCAGTTAGAGACTGATATGTACATGAGTGGGTTTTGGTTCAGTGGAAGGCAGTAGGTACATTTACCTTTATTACAACAACTGAAAGGATTTGTTTTCAAACTGTGGGATGTTATCATCTGTAGAACATGGGCCACAGTCATGCACATGGCTACCAGAATAAAACTGTGTTATAGCAACTTCTAATAAATTATGAAGATGGCAGGCAATAACTTTTGAGTTCCTGGTATTGCAGAGGAGGGTAAGACTCATCGTATCATGCTTTAGAGCTAAGCAAGACTCTGAGAGAGCTGATTGGGATTCTTCTGGAGTTGGTGAAGAAGGACCCTCAGAAAGTGAAAGTGAGCTATCCCTCTGGGGCATACAGCACGGGCTGAGATGGGTGAGATAAATGAAACAGGACAAATTCCCCCATAGGGGTGATAGCCTCGTTATGCAGTATAGGAGAGGAAGCCCACACCACCAGCTTTAACTGGACACCTAACTTTTAGATAAATAAATTTAAGTAACGTGAATGCAATTCTGCTTTTTGTTACCCAATACCTTCAATGTTACATTTTTAAATGTGATTCATTTATGCATTTAATTTAAAATCAACTTCACTTTTCATCAGCTACATTCTCAGTTTACTATTTATACTTCACTTAGTTCAGGCAGAATAAACAGACAAGTCTGATATTTTATGTAATAATTTCATCTTTCTGGTTCCATTCAGTGGCACAGTGTTCCTTGGACTTTTTTTAATGGGAGACTTTTACAGTTTATATTTTAGGTATTGTACATAGCTGATAAGTGTACATCCTATGTGAGCAAGCGCGCTTGGATTAACCTGCCCGGGTGGGCACACTGAATTCAGGTAACAGATGGCAGGCAGCAGTGAGCAAGGAGAAGTCCACTGCATGCTGAAAAGCAGCTCTGCCGTGTTCGGGGAACATCTGGGGATTCAGGACAACGTCCTGCTTTAATATTGCGGGGAAGCTGTGTGTGCAGTTCACACACCCAGTCCCTGCTGCTCCCACTGGGCATTATCAGTCAACCATGTGTTGGGAGGAAAAGTCCACACTATAAAAATGGCTACAGGTTTCCTGAACTCACCATTATAGTGACTGTTTATACAAGGGTGGCATGTGCCCAGAATAACCGGGGGTTACTCTAACCATTTTGGGATCAGGTTGTGACCTCCTAAAGTATGTGGAATAACTCCACTTATTCCTGTGGAATTTCATTGCATCTTTCCCTGGGTACTCAAAACAGGATTTTTGCTTGTTTATTTGTCACACCTCTCTTACATAAACTTAACTCCATGTCTTTTGCTATTGTTTGAATAGCTAGGGCTTTTATTTCCCCCAGATGAGCAGTTGGAAATGCATGGAACCCGGAAAGCTTTGTAAAAATACATTGAGCATGGGGAAATTCTAGAGATTGAATAAGGGGCAGTGGGTGACATTGGACCAAATAAGAGGAAACTTGTGGAAAAAGGGGACCCTGCCAAAAATTAGTTTTGTCAGAAGGATGGAAGAGACTTAAATGAACAAACAAACAAAAAAAATCCTTCTTGCCTTTTTTATGCTTTTGAATCACTACCAGGCATTTTTCAACTGATTTCTTTATATCAGCCATCTGAGAATACCTCAGACCAATGAAACATCTCAGAACAATGTTATAGACAAGCTTTATTGAAAATTTAAATACTTTTATTAAAATAAGAATTGCTTTCTGATGAGATACACGTGCAGAAGGATTACAGACAGTATTAGAAGTATACATATTCCATTGTTGGGTGTCACTTGTTCCACTGTCAGGCTCAGTAGTCCAATACTTTTATCTGCAGACTGCTTCCAGTAACTTGTGCAAAAGGTAATTATTAAGGACACATGGCCTAACCCTAAAAAATTTGCTATTGTGCATTTTTTTTCAATTTCTTTCTTTTTTCCTTTTTGTTAACATATCCATATATAACCAAGCGTATTGAAGCCGTAGTTAAGCCCCATGCACCTGCCTGAGCTTACTTCCCTTCTCCCTATAGTCAAAACAAATCTCTGTTAAGGTTAAACGGGAAGAAAATGAATAAGCAAGGAAACCTGCATTAAAAAGAAGGCTCTCTGGAGCTGAGCGGAGCAGTGGGAGCCAGAAACACCTCCGGTCCATAGCCTTTTTTGTCCCTGACAGAGGCCAATTTTGCAGGAAAGACTTCCAAATCTGAACGCCGACATCTGCGGGTCCCTGAGAACTGAGGGCTCGTTCCTGGCCCTGGGGACTTTGGTTGCCTGAACTCGTGCCGATGGTCTGAGGCCTCCTCAGCTTTTGAGCTAAGTCTCTCTGTTTCCCGTTGCCTTTAATACCAGTGTTTCACTAGCTAGTTATGGTTCTTCATTTTCCACTGCGGTGAAGAGCCGCTCTGTTGAAATGGTCTGTTTTCATCATTTATAAATGCTCCTTTCCACTATTGCTTTAGCACGCTTCATGTCAGTGTGCGTTTAAGCTATCAACACCTGTGTCTCAACATACCCTTTGAATTATGTAAGGGTTGTAAGGGCTGCCTATCGTAATGTCATCTTCATTAATCAGCCTTTTAATTTTGCAGTATATTGCTGCTAGGAGTGAAGAAATGCCTGATTTGGTTTTGGCTTTCACTGTAGCTGTTTGCTGCCATACTTTAGTCAGTACTTTCTGTGGGATGCAGGAACCTGAATAAACTTCCCTTTAAAACCTCTATGCCAAATGTTGGTCTATTTGTTCCCTTCTGCTGTAATTAAGGTAGTATACTGTTGCAGCTTTGCAGCAACTGTAGCAGAGCTCAAGCCCAGACCTTATAGGAAAGGAAGGCGATTTCATTTTACAGCAGAACTGGTCTGGCCGGCTCATGCTCTCACACCCACAAGCTCCCAAGCCCCAAGACTTGCATCCACAGAGCCCAGCTGGCATTCCTGGATTCCCGTTTCCCTGACAGGTAGAAGAAGAGGCACTGCCTGGCAAGTCCTCTTTACATCTCTTTGGGTTTTAGACTGGTGGTCATCTTCTGGTTTTGGTCATGTTCTCCCTTTTAGGAGTTGTCAAGGATTACTCTTTCCTCTCTTTTTCCTTCCTGTCCCTCCTCTAGCATCACTGGGATTTGTTCTCTCTCCTTTGCCTCTTTTTCTGGATGTTTTGAGGCTTCAGTGCCATTCTGCTCCCCCCTGGTTTTGGCTTTCCTTTGTTTTCCAGAACTGAGAAGCTGCACATAGATCCGGCATGACTTCAATGACCTGCTAGTCTAGGTGCCAAAATCACATATCCCTTCTACCTTTTCTTTCATCTGGTGCTCCCACACTCAACCATTTCCATTCATTCTCCATCCAGGCTGTTTTTAATGTTTCTATTACAGATTTCTACACATTTATGATGGTAGTTAACTGTAGGAGACCTTGGTGGTCCCAATGAGGGATTTCTGCAGTTCTCTGGAGATCTATTCCTTCTTTGGTCCTTTTACTTGAGCTCTGAGCTTTGCATCACTCTCACAGAAATCTCTGCTCAGTTGTGATGGGAGCAGTTATCTGACACTTGGTGAACCTACTTCAGTCCACCTGCTTGTTCCTTTGCACCCGCTCCAACTGCTGAAGGCTTTTGTATGTGGGTTTGCAGCTCTGTCGATAATAGCTGGCAAATCTACTGGCTTATTTTTGCTTGTTTCCACTCAGGCTGCATGTCCTTGATGGTCTCTTCTTCTCTCTGCACAAAAGGAGACCTCAATATAACAAGTATTTGGCATCAGTGGAAGAGCTGCATGTTTGGCCTAGAAGGTCTGTTTACAATATCTTTTTTTTGCTCCACAGTCCCACCACCTCGATCCTGTCAAAGAAATAGCAATTATTAGTGCAACTGCCACTTTAGTGTGTATGTTACATTGGCGGCTAGGTATAATTATTTTATTGTTATTAAAATGCTCATCAGTCAGCTGTTCCCATGTCTAGCAACTCTCCACAGGCTTCAGTTGCTCACTCTTAAGGAGCTCAAAGTTACACTGCACCTTGCTTTGGTGTAAGGAAACTTTTCTCCTGACCAGCATCATCTGTGTACTTTATACAGTGGAGAATTAGTTTTTACACAATGTACTGTTGCTGGATATCTTCAGTTGCCTTTAGCATGAGGCATCATTGCTCATTGGATTCACCGAAAGGCATGGCAAGTACAGTTGTAGAGACCACAATGTCTGAATGAACAAAGATATTCCTACAGTTTTCTGAGGGGTAACTATTCAGTACTTCATGTAGAGACTCTGGGAGCCATCACATCTCTATCTGCTGCCAGGGACAAAACAGAGGTAGCTGCACTAGCACAACAGGAGAGTATATCCTGGGTGTGCCTACATTAGCAAGTATCCCATCCCGGCAGGAGCTGATCTCTAGGGCAAAGTGGTGCTGGGGACCCAACACCCATGCTGTCTGCATTTTGGGGGGTTTACTTTGATCTATATCTAGTCAGGACCTGGGGACTGAACTCCCACTACTGATTGGTGTGCACCAAGTCAGCTCCTGGTGCACAGTTTCCAGTGGTGCCCAATGGTCATCAGATTCACGTGACAAGCACACTCTTGGTCTGAGCTGAAAGGCTGGTGTGGACACACAATTGTGCCCAGTATGGACTGGCTGCAGCATCTTTTTCTTTGGGAACAGAGAGAAGAAGAGGAGAGGGATTATGACTGGAGCAGGGAGAGAGGAGCTGTTTATATGAGCTATAGTAAAAACCTAATTTAAGTACTGACGTTAGGAGGCTGATGGCTATAGGCTTTCTGCATGAATTTATTCTCTGTTAGGAAGAGATTGAGAAAAAGACCCTAAATTACATGCTTTGAATAGACCCCTTGAGGGACTTGCCCCTATGCCTGGGTGAGAAAGGAGGCAGTGAGACTAGCTTCACGAATGAAAAATGTAAGCGTGGTGGTACACTTAGCAGCACGGATGTCCGTCCACTCTCTGAGCTTGGTCTCCTGAACGTAAATGGGGAGACTGGTATGTGAATCCATCTGAAAATTAATTCCCAAGGCAAGGTCTTTGAAAACATCTGGTGAAGCAGGCAGGCAATTATGAAGTATTTCAAGTGTGGTGATGCACCTAAATTCATTTCCTACTGGCAAGTGTCAGGCAGTTTCACCACGAGCATCTCACTCAGGGATGGAGTGTACTCTGCTCCTCTGGTTTGGGGGCGGTGATGATACTGGAGGCTTTCAAATTTTACATCAGGGATTTATGGCCTGCATGTGCATCAGAAGCATGGCTAACTGTGAGCTGTGATTTTTAAGATCATAGGGTAATTCAGGTAGAAAAGCACCTCAGTAGGTCACCTAGTCCAGCTCTAAATGGGGTCAGCTCTGTAACTGACCCATATGGATTTACAACCGTATATGTCATGTAAGACTTTCTTTTTGTTTCTTTTGAAGAATGTGATTATGGAGACTATATATGTATTTTCCTAG
This sequence comes from Morus bassanus, assembly GCA_031468815.1. Lineage (NCBI taxonomy): Eukaryota > Metazoa > Chordata > Aves > Suliformes > Sulidae > Morus > Morus bassanus. Next base: position 76,655,764 of record CM062568.1, read on the forward strand.
TCAATGTTGATTTTTTCCTCTGTACAATACACTTTGTTTAATACTAAGGGTAGGTGTAGGTTAAAGAGTCCATATTACTTACTATTTGTAAAAGTTTAATTTTAACAAACTGAGAAAGCATTGCTAATATTCTATAAATAGTTTTGCCTGACAAACAAATTTCAGAATTTTTGATCATCATTTTGGAAAGTCATTACTTTGTCATTCTTTACACTGAAAATGCCTTCCAGTAGCAGACCTAACTCTAACATCTTCTGTTCAACCTGGCAAGCAGGAGAACCACATGAAGTCACCTGGTTTGCATCACACATCTAACTCAGAGACACAAAAAACTGGTTACTGTTGAGCCTTGTTACTGATCGATTGTCTAATAAAAAAAACAAAAAACAAAGCAATGTTAAGAAATGTCTGTTCAACCACCCCTGCCAAAAATCTTTCTTAAACTACAATTTAGGATTACCAAATACATTCATACAATTTTTCTCCCAATGAGCCTGTTTTATTTTAAAATCACTTTAGAAGTAATAGAAATTTGAAGCATGCACAATTTATGTTTGATGTTCCATCCAATCTATCTGTTATATAAGGATGATGTATCTGACTATGAAGGATCTTAAGGCATAGGAAGGTTGCCTGGTAATGCACAAAATAGCCCACAAAGGGAGTTTTCTTTTCTCTCATTCACATTATGATTCTCTGAAGGACAGTATCATTTTTGTATCTCCTCCCTCAAGCAGCACGATGTCTGTGTCCACAGAGCCTGAATATTTGCCATGGGAAAACAAAACAACAAAGACAAAAGAACTAGTCTGAAAAATCTTAGAAAGTAAGGGACAAAAGCACAACCATGTTTAGCGGTTGTTACTAGTAAGTTATTTTTAAAATTAATCGCATCTGTGTGCTTCTGGAAAAACAATCACATGAGCTAGTACATCAAAATTTATATAAGGAAAATTATTTAGAACACTCCAATGCATTTTACTCTCTTATTCATAAAAAGTAGGAATTAGTCAGTCCCAAACATTTATGTATGCATTTGACTGTCCAAACTATGAATACAGTAGTCCTCGATACCTACTCCCTGCATGACATGCTACATAGGCACACAAAGTGAAAGTAAACCTGAGCTACGGTGCTGGCTCATGCCTTTCAGTGGCTGAGGTCTACACTCACTCTGCTCCATCTGCGGGTGGGAGAAGGAGGTAACCACTGGCAGAGGAACAGCAATAAACAGCTGGTGATGGTAACTTCTTAAACTGTTCCAGCTAGGTCTGCCAGATTTAATCTGATCATACCCCTCTTTTGCTCTAATGGAAACAAAAATTGTGATTACTTAAACCTACCCTCTCGAATACACTCTCTAATTTGAGGTGCCTCACCTTTTGGTGATTTAGGACATATGAGGGACATGACTTTTTGAAGAGCACGGTACTTAACAGCTTATAAGATTTGAAGACAACAGGAACTGACAACACATGCCAGGGTTTTAAATCTGGACATGTTGTCTCAAATTACGGAGGCAATGGAGACATGTAAATGACTGGCCACTTTTAAAGCCTGGGCTCTGCTCTTCCCAGCCACCCCGTTAAAGGATTTGGGCATATTCATCGTGCAACCGTGAGGTCTACCTCCTGTGCAGGTCCTCTCTTTCTGTGAATCAACCCTTTAAAAATCGCAGGAACCACTTTGCTGTTTAGTGTTTCTGTCTTAATAAGAGCAGTTATTTTTGGGTCACTGGTGGTTCGGACCAATCTGCCAAACAGAACAGATGAGATGGGTCAGTCTGGCAGACAGCAGTGATTATTAACTATTATTTCCTTGCAATCTGGTAAGACCTTGATCAGTGAGGGGCAGAGACTCCACAGAGATGCTGTGAAGGTTCTTTCCTGCATTTGGCTCATGAGAACAAGATGTGATGAGCTCCATGGCCAAAGGCAGGAAGAAAAAGGAGAACCTGTTAAACTTCTTATCTGTGTTATGGAAAATGCCTAAGGGTCCCAAGGAATATGAAACTGCCAAGCAGTAGACACAACAAAAATAGAAGCAATGCCCTAAACTCTATAGACTGCATAGATAAGGTGGGCAAGTGAAGAGAAGACAAAATGTTCTGTTTAATTCACATCTTGCAAGTGGGAAACTGAGGCAGAGAAAGATTAAAAAGTTACTTACTCAACAGCACACAGGAAATCCCTGGCAAAGCCGTAGGTCGCAAACCACAGATATTCCAGGCCTTTAGCAGCATCATCACCAAAACCTCTTTTGTATTCAAACTCTTCTCCTTCCGCCTTTCACTGGTGCTTTTTATCTGCACCAAGACTTTCATGTTACAGCAGAGCTGGCCTCCTGATTTCTTTTTTTCTGTACAAAAGCTTATATATATATATGACTATATATTGCGCTTGATGCCACACCTTAGATCAAAGCATGCCTCCTTTCAAAGGCAAGCAGTTAAACTTCAGGTGGGTTGAGCTGACCCTTCTCCTTCCCTGGCGCGACCCTCCTAAACACTTGATGGAGTCATGGGAAGGACAATGATGGCTTGGAGAAAAGCCGCAATGACCTCTGCTAATACTAACAAGTTTCACTCCCTGTGAACTCAGCAAGGATTCATTAGCGCAGGGAGGATCCAAAAATATATAGGATGAAGAAAATTAGGCAAATTAAAGATGCACTCAATTTTGCCTCCTCTAAAACGGATTCCCAGAGGAGCGCAGTCAGTTTAACTAGTTTTAAAAGCTGCGGTGTCTAGAGGCGATGTACTTGACTTCCTCCTTGCACTTTTAGCACCCAGCTCCTTGTCTTTTTCTAGTTGCCAGAAGGATTTACGCAGGGTTTTTTTTCCCCCCCTTACAGCCCAACACAGGCTCTTTGCACATTTTCCTGAGACCTTTGGCCTCTGTCCCTGGGCTTGCCTCCACAAGCGGCCAGCCAGCCCTCACCAACCCGTGGCGGCACAGCTGCAGCAAGCTGCTTTCTGGGTTACCCGAGCCTGGAAAGGCACTCAGGGTCTCCAAAGCCTTTCATATCCCTCCAGTTGCTCCTTAATGCGGAAAGCAGGAATGTCCCACCATAGTAATCAATTGACGCTCTCCTTAAGCATGGTTCGTATGAGGGTTTCCTTGGAACCTCCCTGCAGCAGGCAGGCGAACCACCTAGAGCTGATAATCTTCTAATTAATAACACGGAGTTAGTGAATAACTCATGCTTTACAAATAAGTCAGCACATGGAGGTCTCAAGACCCCGGTGTATCCAAAGGAAGCCCGAGAGAAACTAATTGACATCTGTGGGGGCTACAAGGTCTGTTGGCTAGCCTTGCAGCTCTCCACAGCTGCTCACGCGTACCCAGAGGAACTAAGGGGAGGATGCAGGCGGCCAATTTTTAAACAAAACCAGAAACCTCCACAGCCTCATCAATAGGTGGATATTTGCGCACATGGACATGCAGCGAGGGGTGTAAATGGGAGTGCATGGTGTGTTTTGGGTGTGCAGCAGCCTAAATCCTATTTATTTAGCAACATCGAGGACAGAATTCCCCTCTTTAAGGAAAAAGAAATGAATAAACACTCTTCTCTCCGACAGTGACTCCCGCCCCCTGCCCCAAAAGGAGCAGCATTGCTATGCCACTAAACCCTTTCCTTCCCACAGTTTTTCCTCACTCAGCATTAAATGAGGACACAATGCAGCAGAGGGACCTGCAGATGTCAGCCCTGGGCCTCCATTTCCTTGGGGCTGGTATCAGGAGACCCAACTATTTCTGAAGGCCACATCTTTACTGCCGAGCAGCTAAGCCTGTGTGAGCAAACCCTGAGCAAACCACTGGTGGGGCACGGCTTGCCGCAGAGGTGACGGGCAAGTGCAACTGAGAAAAAAAAGAGTATCAGCTGGGAAAATAAGCCCTAAAGCCCCTCCAGTTTGGGGAAAGGAGGGAAAATATTTCACTTTGCTGCTTCTGGTGCCAGCAGCCCCACCAGCATCACTCTTCCAACTGATGCAGCAGCCCCACTTGTACTGGGGGGTGGCCCTACGACTTTGCAGGTGTGCCAGGGCCATTGCCTCTGGGGGGTCCTTGGAGGCCAGCACCATCCCAGGGCCCTCTGCATTGCACAGGCTCAGGGGGTAATGGCCCCCCTAGGCCAGGCAAAGTCTGTGTGTAATCTGCAGCCCCCAGCCCCTGCCTGCGCTGTTGCTCTCCTTGCTGCACAAGCAGCAGCAGGGTGGCTTAAATTGGTCATTTCAAAAGTTGGAGATTTCACATGGCAAGCGCGGGGAACCTTTGAAACAGCAGTAAAACACATGGCAGAGTTTCAGTTTTCCCTGTGTTTCTAAGTCTAGTCAAGTCTAGTCTTCAAGCATTTCTAAATCCAATTCATCTACATAAAGCCTGCACGCTTGCGGGTAATTAGCTTGGAAGATCTCTTTGTTGCCTCAGCCTGGCTCTGTATAATACGCTCTGGTGAGTCGGAGAATTTAGTTCACTTAGAATGGGGTCATGTTAAGAAATAAGCTCGCAATCCTCAAAATGCCTCTGTCATTGGAAAAAATAAACCTCGCTCTTTCAAATCCTATTTGCAGAGGCACAACGCAAACCCCCGTCAGCGTGAGTGTCGTGACCTGCCGTGCGTGGTAGGTGCTCCCAAGGGCTGTGTCCTGTCCCGTCCACAGGCAGTTCCCGGCATTAAGTGAAGCCAAGTGCAGGCACAATGTAAGGGAAAACCACAAGGACGGGATGTTTCAGGAGTAATGAAACACTAGGGAAATAAGGAGCGGGATGCATGTATCTAAGAGACGTTTGGATGCGCAATTCAAGGGCTGAACATATTAAAAGAAGTTTGTCGTATCGCTTAGCCCACTGGTTTTCCTCTGCCAGAGCATGACTTTCTGACTATTTCCACTCTTCTTCTTTTGTGCTAGACACGGGGCTGTGTTGCGGTGAAGGGCAGCCCGGCTCAGGCAAAGCTTAGGGTGTCTCATCTGGGCAAACATCCCTCTGGCTGGCAGGTTTGCTGATGCCATTTTGCTCCGTAGAAAGCTGAGGATGTTTGAGGGGGGAAGGCAGCCTTGCTGTGGGGCTGGTACCCCAGGGAACACTGCTGGCTGCACACACACACACCTCACCCCAGCCCGGCCCACCCCCCCCCCCCCCCCCCCCGGGGCTGCCTCCCAGGGGGTTACCCCACCCAGGGGTTACACAAGAGTACAGTAGGGAATTAGGAGTCTTTTCATGCTGATGCTCACAAGGTAGAAAGCCCGTAACCCCTTCTTCCCCAAAGAGGGAAAGGAAAAGAGGGCAGGGGAAGAAGGAGGGGGCAAGCTGCTTTTTGTACTACCTTGCAGACCCCCCCACCCCCCAGCTCTGTGTTATTCTCGCCACCGACCTCTTAGAGCCTATTTGGCAAGGAGCTTAAAAGCACATCGGGCTGCTGTCGTATAACTTCGTTGCACCACTCACCCGCCTGTACCTAGAGCTACTGTTCCTGGGCTTCCCACCTCTCTGAGTCTTACCTACAATAATCCCTATCATAAGCACCTCTGCATAACCCCCCTCTGTACAACAGGGGGGGAAGCTCTGCCTGCCACCGGCGGTAGAATGTCTCCATTGTGGACCCATGCAGGCGCTGTATATAATCTTTCTCTGCCAATATATGTCTTCGTGAGCTGCCCCCCCTCCCCCTCCCGAAAATAAAACGACTATTCTTTTCTGTTTTAAGTAGATTTCGTGCAATAAAAAACATTTTATTGCTTCCAGTAATTGGTATTTAATTTGCAGGCCTTTACAACTTGCAAAGAACAGACTGCTTTAGCCGGAGAGCTGGTATGTGTGTGCACTTTGTGGATTTTATTCCACTGGCACTTGCTTAGTTGACTGGTGTAAAACGATACAATTATGGTTTTGCAATCAGAAAGGCTGCAGATAAAGACCTGGAGAGACATTATAAAGTCCTGCGTCCAATTTGAAGCAGCAGGCAAGACAATATAATTTTAGGGGGCGCTGCCAGCCTCAGACATCAAAACTTGACTCCTGTTAAGTGTTTTCCATTTTACTGTCAAAATATCAAAGGCTGTTATTTAAACCCGGAGTCTCTTAAAGTTGATTTTCTTTCTCTCTCCTTCTCCCCCACCTATCTTTTTCTCTTTAACTACCCTGATAAACGCAAGGCGAGGTAACCCGTGAGATGTTAGCCCCCTCGCTCCCCACCTCGCCGTGCAGGGCCATTGAAGCCCGCCGCAGCCCTTAGTCCCTTTTTGGGGTGAAATCTCGCTCCGGCCGGCCCCATCCCTTGCAAGGCGGCCGGGGGGGGGGGGGGGGGGGGGAGGGCTCTGTCCGTCCAGGGTGGCGGCTGCGGAGGGCGGCAGCTGGGGCCGGCTCGGCGTGGACCGGGGCGGGGGGGACACGGTCCGACCCTTCCTCGGGAGAGACGCCGCCGCGACACCCACCTCCCGGCCCTGCGGGTGGGGGAACTCCGGTTCCCCCTCCTCGGGGGTGGGGGCAGAGCTCAGCAGCAGGGACCGGCCGGCATACCTCGCCCACCCGCAACCTACACGAGTGGGGACCGGGGACGAGGCGGGGGGCGTCCGCCCCGCGCCTCTCCGGGGCAAAGCCGCAAATCTGCCACTAGCCCGCTGCCCCCCGCCCCGCTCCCACGGCGGGCCGGGCCGGGGGGCTACGTGGGGAGCGGGGGCGGGGGGGGGGGGGGCGATGCTCACACCGCCGCTGCCGCTGAGCCCCGCCAGACCGCGGAGTGGGGGGGTCGCAGGGCTTGTGTCCCTGCCCGTGTCTGTGCACGCGTGCCTGTGTGCACGGATCCCTCCGTGTTTGTGTGCGTGCGTGTGTGCGCGCCCACGCGTGTGCGTACTCCCCAGATCTGCGGGGACTTAGGGACCTACCGCCGGGCCAGGCGAACACCACCCTCGGGAAGACCTTGTAAAAACACGCGTGTCGTTTCTAACTTGCTTTCACCGTGCGGTGACGGCGGAGCGCGGGTCGGGCTGGGGCTCCCGCAGGCTCCCCACGGCACACCGCCGCGACCCTGCGGGGGCTCCGGCACCCACCGGGAGCCACCGCGCCTCCCCCTCTGCCCACGGCCGTGGGCAACGAAATAGGCAAGCTGTGCCTTATTCTTATGCAAAAATATAGGTAAATCCACGGGCTTCTGCTTGTAATAAACTCGCAAATGAATTATTCCTTCCCTCGAGCATTAAACCATTATCTGATTTAAGTTTACTCTAAGGTTTCAACAATTTCATTCTGGTAAGGGAAAAGGGGAAGGGGGGGAGGGAGAGATAGTTGTGCCCTTGACGGAATTAATAAATAAATAAATAAATAACCCCCTAAATAGTCTTCTGTAGGAAAGAAGTTAATATACTCAATTATTTTCTGAAAAAGATCATAACATCTGGAAATTGATATCAAATGGTGTACAATCCCTGAGAGACGATAAACTTCCACTGTATAATATTTCCACTAGAAATCTTAATAATCCCATAAATCTTCCCTGTGAATTGGGAAAATGTAACAGTTCATTGAAATACTCATTGGGAAATAATTGAAAAAATGTAATAGTTCACTGAAATATTCGTGGGGTTTTTTTCTTTCTTTGGTGCTGTTGCTAACTCTGTGCATGTGTGTAAATATTCCTACTTCGTTTTAAAGACATACACGGAATATTCCCTTGAGCGCTGCATACCATAAAAGAAAAATATGCCCTTTTGACTTATTAATCATTATTACAGAGTTCAAAATTGCAGCGTCCCTCGCACATTACTGAAGGAAGCAAACAATTCTCTCTGTGTGTATTTCGTGTTGCTACAATCAGTACAAACTTTACAGCTCGGAACTTTTTTTTTTCCCCTCTTTCTCTGCGGAGTTTCTGATAGACTCTTCCAGTTCTGCTCCAGTGATCCAGGGCGACTGAAATCAAGGGGGCTACTCGCCCATTATGCTCGCCCACTAAATTGTAATTAATTACACACGAAAGCAGTTGCTTTTTCTAATTCACCACGTGGATGTTTAATTTTGCAGAAGTAAAAGTAGAGAAGGATTTGAACGCGTCTAGGCTCCCCGTAATGAATTTAAGAGTAATTAATGTTGCTGGCAAGATGCAGCTTTAAAAAAAAAAATAATAATCGCGATAGAGAAGAGACGTTGCGCGTGTGCTTGCATGTGCCTCCGTGTAGAGGAGAGGAGAGCATTTGTGTGTTTTTGCATTGAATTAATGTATCCCTTCGGTTACGTTGCTAGAAGTCGGAATAAAGACAATTAAGCCCTTAGCATTTCTGTCACACTCCATTAATTACTGTAGCCGCTCCTGTCCCGACCGCTTCGTAATATATTCATCAGGTACGATACCCGTCCAGCAGCCTCAGCCGGGGACGTAGGCTATTGTTAGTTTAAACCGTAGCCTTTCAAACGTTCTTTATTTTACTTTTCATTCAAGATTGTTTTTCTCTCCTTTAAAAATGTTTTCCTAAAAATAAAACTCAACATAAATGTTTTAAGATTAGATTTGCGGGGAAACAGTTTAATTTTCACCATATGTTGCCCCAGCGGCTTGTAGATTTAAAAAAAAAAAAAAAAAAAATCTTTCTACTGAAGCTACCAAAAAAAAAAAATCTAATATAAAAATGTATTCTTCCCGATGCGTTTCCCTCCTGTGGGCCATTTTACGGCCCCCAAATAAATCTTTAAGGTTGCAAGGAGGGAAAAAAGAAAAAGTGCCCTGATGACGGAAAAGCAAGTCCTGCCATGATAATGTCCTTTATTAATATTACAGATGTGTAGTGTGCTGCATGGATCAATCATATCCATTCACAATCAGTATTAAGAGAGCCTATTTTAATGAAAATCTATTAGTCTCTCATTTGAGACACGGATGTTGCTTAAATCAATAAACAGCATAAAAGAGAATACGACGCGGGTTTCTAAATTAAAAAAAATCCCATCTATGAAATGTGTTAAGACGTCTGTAAAATCCTGAAACCCTCGATCGATACTTATAAATATTTAATGTTTTTTTTTTAAACACAAATTGAAAACCATTAACACTGCATCCATTCTTATTATTAAAACAAATTGTCCTTGGAATTATGTGCTGTGGAAATGGAGCCAGATTGAAAGGGCATCCTCTGAAATATGTTTACTCGCTTTCATGTAAACCAATAAAAATCTGCAGGAGTCTGTAGCGTGAGCAGAAAGGTTTGATGTACAATGTCCATGATTACAGTCTCTGAATTAATCACGAGAGAGAGAGAGGGAGGGAGGGAGGGAGGGAGATGGAGAGAGAGGACTCCGTTATCTACTCAACAAAATCTTGCTCTTCGGGTCAGCGCTTATTAAAGCGTGGATTAAACCGATGATTTTTCTGTTTGCTTATTTGCCCCATTTCGACCAAAATACGCGGGGGGGGGGGGGGGGGGGGGAATCGGTTTCGCCCTACGTCATACCATGAGTCAATGTACAAATGTAAATTCCTCTTATAAATATGAAATCCAATACTTTGCCTTGGAAACGCTTAGAGCTAATGCAACGCTCGAGCTCATTCATAATTATTCCTCTCGTTTAACTCGGAGAAAAACCCCAATGGTCAAGAGGTCCCTTTGGAAGCGGAATAAAAACCAGCACACGGATTGATACCGAGGCTACATAAACGCTCTTCTGCGCTACCTGCTCCGGGGCTCTTCCCTGGCAGGGCGACGTTCCCTGCTCCCAGACGTCCCCTCGCACTCCTGTCCCGCTCGCTCCCGGCCGGATTTGGGCACCCGGGGCCGGACACCGAGGCCGGGCTGCAGCCGGGGTGCGCGGCGATTCCCGCCCCCCCCCGCCCGCCGCCGGCAGCCCCCTGCGCGCCCCGCCAGGGTCCGGGGGGCTGCGGGCGGCGGCCGCCGGGGCCGTGGAGGAGGCGGCGGGCTGGGGTGTGCGGCGGGGGACCGGCTAGGGCCAGCGGTGGGGCAAGTGAGGAGAGGGGGAAAGAAGTGGGGGTGTGTGGAATGAGCGGACACCCCCCCCTCTTTTGCCCAGTTAGGACGCCCAGCGGGGCGGAGGGCTCCTCTCCGGTGCCCCGGAGCGGTGGGGAGGGAGGAGGAGGAGGAGGGTTTGGGGGCTCGGTGCCCCGCAGGTGACCCGGGAGGCCGTGCTGCCGGGGCAGCCCTCCGCACGCCGCTGGTGCCCGGTCCTGCAAGGGACTGGGGGGGGTCGGGGGGGGGGTCAGGGAGAGCGGGGCGACTTGTGCCGCCGCAAAGGGGTACCCGGCGTGCCGAGCCGAGCCGGGGGCAGGGGGCAGCGAGGAGGGGCGCTGGTGATTTCTTGGTTTTGCGACAGGGTCCCGGGAGCTCCGCGCCTCCAAGGGAATGGGGTTTGGACGGCAGCTCCCTCCCTCCCTCCCTCTCTCTCCCCCTCCCTCCTTCCCTCCCTCCCTCCCTCCATCCCTCCCTCCTCCCCAGCCCGTTGTCAGGAGCAGCGATAAGCGTAATTCCCCCTCTGAACCCGCTGCCAAAGTTTGCAGCGGGGTCAAAAGTGCCCCCCGCATCTGCCCACACCCGCACCGCCTCGCCCTGGGTGCCCTCGCACGGCGGCGGGCTGCGGGGGCGGGGGGGGGGGGGACACGACACACGACACACGACACGGGGGACGCTCCCCTCCCCGCCTCCCCCCCGCTCCCCGCCGTCCCGTTGCGACGGGACGGGACGACGAGCCCGCCGCCCCTCGCAAAGCTCCGCGCTGCGCGGAGAGGCCCTGCGCGCCCGTGGGGGCTGCCCGCGCCCCCGCGCCCTCCACCGCCCTGCCCCCGCGGGGGTCCGCGGCGTGGGGCGGCGGCCGGATCCCCCGGGGAGAGGGTTGCGACTTGCACCGCTCCGCTTTTTCTTTTATTTTTTTCTTTTTTCTTTTTTTTTTTAATTTTTTTTTTTTTTTTTTTTTTTTTTTTTTTTTTGTTATTTCCCCCCTTTTTTTCCCTTTCCGGTGCTTTGTTTCGCTTTTTCGCTTTCGGAGCGAGTCTGAGGCAAGTTCCCCCCCCGGCTGCGGGGCTCCCCCCCGGGCGGCCTCCACGCTGCCCTCGGGGGTGGCGAGTGGCGGTGAGGCCGCGGGTTTGCCGCGCCGTTTGCTCGCCCGGTGGCTGCCCCGGCCCGAGCTGCGCCCCCCGGGCTGCGGGAGCCGGGGGGGGGGGACACCGGCATTCCCACCGGGCGCCGCCGGGAAGCGGGGAGGGAGGGCGGGATGGGGCGGTGGAGAGGCAGCAGGGGCTTCCCCCCCCACCGTCTGTTTTCGGGGGCTTGGATTTGCCCCTGTCCCCGGCGGCAGGAGCCCCGACGGCGGCAGGAGGGGCCCGGCGATGGGGGTGGGGGAGATGGGGGTGGGGGGGGTGGGGGGTCTCCGGGGGGAAGCGCAGCCCCCGCGCCCGCGTGGGCTGCAAGCGTGGGGCTGGGCGCGGGGGGGGAGCCGCGGCGTGGGGGTGGGGGGGGGTGGAGAGCGGGACGGGGAAGAAAAGGGGGGGACCCGGAGGAGGGGGCGCCGACTCCGGCAGCTCGGGGAAGCCGGGGCGCAGCCAGCCACACCGGGGCCGGGGGAAGCCGAGTTAGCCAGTATTTATCCTTTTTTGCCGTTCGCTGCGAGGGAGGCGGAGGGAGGCCCGGCACCGGCGGGGTCGGTGCCGGGCGAGCCCGGGCAAAGTTCCCCCGGCGGCGGCTCAGCCCCGCGGGAGCCGGGTGCCCGTGTCCCCGCGTGTCCGTGACACCCTGACCTCACGCACCGCGCCGCCAGCCCGTGCGACAACCCGCCACGAGCCCGTACACGCGCAGACTACGTGAGAGAGGCACAAGCAGCGTGTCGCGCCGGGATCTTTCCTTAGCCCATACGTTACACTTCCACGTCTATCCTTTGCCTTTATTATTTATGTGGTGCCGTGTGATATACATTAGAGCCTCGGAGTTGATTGGCGTTTGCGATGACAAGACCTGTTTGTTAAGTTGTAAGGCTTCCTCGGCTCCCTCGCTTGTTAAATGAACTCTGGAGGAAGGATGCCACCGAGACACAACAATATAATAAATGTCAGGGATATCCCGCAGTGCCGAGATCAAATGATCAAATCCTTGTCCCCTAGATAATCATTTTAAATTCGCACAGGGGGAGATTGATTTTTTTTTTTTTAAAGCCCTTTATTAATTGCTTCCTCGATTATTATTTTTTCCCCTCCTCCTGTGGAGGTGTTAACTCTGGTGCTGGGGGGCACCTTTGGATTAATTAAACGTATTTTGAGTGTTTTAAACGTCCTGCTAATTTTCAGAGCAGTCCCACGCTCCCCCGGAAAAGAAACAATGGCCCCTTGCTCCAGCAAGGAGCCTCCTTTGGTTGCGATTCAGAGCAGAGGGTGGCGTGATGATGGGCTCTGATTATCTCAAACTCGAGGCGAGGGAACGAGGAGGACGTAAAAAGCCAAACGACCAGAAGACCAAATTCCTCCAAATACCAAATAACGCTTCGCGTTAAAGCCCGAGGAGAGGAGATAGAAACAAATAGCTGGGAAGTCGGCTCCGCTTGCGGATCAAATGGTGCGGAGAGGGGCTAGAAATGCCGGCGCTGTTATCTGGAGATGAATTTCAGGCAGCTATTCAAGCGCACAGAATAATCATTATTCCGGAGTACGACAAAAATAACAGCAGCCTACCAAGAACAAGGTGGGGAAATCATTGCCAGTCCCTATCTTAAATCCGGCAGGATATGTTTCGTTAAAAAAAAAAAAAAAAAAAAAAAAAAAAAAAAAGACGATTTAACGCTCTATTTGTCGTGTGCAAACTCTCGTGTTAACAAATTACCCCTCTGCTGCACGCAGCAGGGTAGCTCTACATCCAAAGAAACATTTTAGATTTTAATTTTCCCCGACAGTATCTTCAGACGACATAATACCGCTAAACAAGAAAACAGATCCTGCGACGTTTACGCGCATCTGGAGAGCCCCCCTACCTACGGATAAACACCCCCCCCCCAGCCAAGCACCCCCCTCCAAATCCTCCGAACACACCGACACGTATCTCCGAGACACCTCGCAACTTGTTTAACTGCAACACACGTCCCCCTCCGCGCACCCACCCACCCGCCCGCCCGAACAGGCAACACTTTCAAAACAGCATTTTTGGTTCGCTGATTATTTTGACCATTTAATTAAGCGAAATTAGCTAAATAGCAAATCAGGTAGAATTTCCAATGATTACAACAAATGCACATCTCCGGCTTTTTATTCATTACCTTTTTTATTGAACACTCATTTTCTTTTCCTCTTGACAGCGATACATTTAATTGCAGGAGCACAGTTATTTGATTAGCTGTGGGTCCGTTTTTACTCACAGTGTTGCCACGCACAGGATGTCCTTACAATCAATTAAGCCTTCCTCGACTTTCAGTTCTGCAACCCGTTTACAGATTGCAGATACCTATTTTCATGTTTTCCTCTCCCCCCCCCTTTTATTCCTCTCTCTCCCTTCTCTCTCCCCCTCTTTTTCGCTTTTGCCTCTTTGCCTCCCTAAATCAAGGTGCAAAGATGCCAAAGAGTGATGAAATGAAAAGAAAGCCAATTGCTGGACTGAGGTGGGGGAGATAGCTGCTAGGAGTCCGCCTGCGACTATGGAGCAGTCAGTAATTGCTGGAGACAGGGAGAGCTGGGGGTTGGGCTGAGGTAGCCATGTATAAATAGTGTGATCTCAAATTGAAAGGCATAAATAACAGCAGGAGTGATCTAACCCTATACAGCCCATCTTCTACGTGCAAAAACAGCGTGCGGAGGACGGCCACATCTCCGACTGAAAACAAGTGGATCTCTGTGGATAAGATCACCGGGCAGCCATGGAAGAACTTACGGCTTTTGTATCCAAATCTTTTGACCAGAAAAGCAAAGAGAGCAGCAGCGGCAGTGGCAGCAGCAACAAGAAGGAGACGATCACGTACAGGGAAGTTTTGGAGAGTGGGTTGGCTCGCTCTAGGGAGCTTGGAAACTCTGACTCTAACCTGCAGGACATGACCGAGAGCAGCAACCATTGCCCGGTGCATCTTTTCAAAGACCACGTAGAGAGCGACAAGGACAAACTGAAGGAGTTCAACACGGGCAGGACGGCGGAAGGTAAGAGCGGGGCTGGCCGCCCTCCGCCCCGCGCCCCTCGCCGGCACCCCCGGCCCCCTCCCCGGCCCCCGGCGCTCCGCAGCGGGGGCGAACCGGCCCTCCCGGCCCCGGGGCCCCGGCCCCGGCCCCGGCGGGGCGAGCGGGCTCGCCTCCCGCATCCTGCCTCCCGCATCCTGCCTCCCTCCTCCGCCCGCCTCCCTCCCGCAGCGGCGGGAACATACGCTTAGAAACACGTACGCCCGCATGCAGAACGTGAACATAGCCCTGAAAAATAAGTCGCAACTTCGGTCCTCCCCCCCCCCCCCCGCCCCTCCACCACCCCCCGCGCCGCCGCCAGCCCCCGCTTCACATCCGAAATCGATCCGGTGCGTTAGGCGTTCGCTCGCCCGGGGGAAGGGGGCAGCGCAGGACGTCAGACATTTTTGTCTATCTGTGTGTTTTTGTACGAGGAAGCCTCGTCCGGGGAGTTTTAATGCCTCAGAAGACCTGTTCTTCCTGCTTCCGGGCCGTCAGGATGCTGCTGCTTCTTCTGGGAGAAAGCTGGATGTGGAGAGAGCTCTCCCTGGACATTTTGTCTTGTGTCGGTCAGCCTGCCCTAGCCAGCGGCTGCGGCCGGCGGGGAGGAGGAGGAGGAGGAGGAGGAGGAGGAGGAGGAGGAGGAGGAAGAGGAGGAGAGGAGCCTGGCTGTGGGGGAGCTGCCCGGGCCCGGGTGAGACGGAGCATCCCTGCGGAGAGCGGGAGCGGCCGGCCCTGCCGCCTCTGCCTCGGTCCCCTGCCTGCCCCTCTCACCTGGGCCCGGGCAGCGCCGCAGCCCCCCGGGGCGCGGGGACCGCCGGCCCAGGGGCGAAACGCCATTCCTCCTCTTAGCGGGAAGAAATTCACGTTTAACATAATTCTCAAACGGAGCCAGCTAAAAATCACGCACGGGCTCGCAGGGGAAGGACAGAATGAAAAGGGCGGGGGGATTAGAAAGTTGAGAAAGTGTCTCCAGGCAAGTTAGACAGGTGGACCTGCCTGGGGAGCTACTGGCTAGCTTGGGGTAATAAAAAACGGTTAATAGGTTGGGGAACAACAACCAGTCTTTCAGCTGTTTCCTACTGTTTGATCTTGTTTAATATAACATTGGGCGAAAGGCAATTTAATTTACAGCCCAAACGCTTATTTAATATCCTCCTCTCTTCCACCCCCTCCCCGAACAGAAGGACCGGGTATAGTCACATATTCGGGTACCCGTATTTCTGCACAAGCCAGTCCCACTCAGCGCTGCTGCTTCTCCTTCTCTGCTCGAGAGATCGCAAAACGAGAGGGTTCAGTTTAGAGGAATCAATCGCGCAGGAGACGGTTTTTAAAAATGAAAGCAGGGCATGCTCCAGGAAGAAAAAAATCTAAAAGAAAAAAAAAAAAAATTACAATGCGAACGAACGAAAAAAAAAACTATCTCTACTACTCCCCCTTTTCCCTGTGTATCGAAATTCTGGCTTGTATGTTTAGCTAATCTAATCTATGGAGAGGGGCTGGGGGTGGGGATGGAAGGGAGGAGTTGGAAAGAGCTGAGATGCTTGTGACAGTTTAAATTCATGCCAGGTTTCAGTCTAATTTCAACTGATTCCGGCGTGTGATTTCAGTCCCACCGATACACTAGTTAATATTTTATACCTCTCACGGACATGCTGTAGCCTCGCATCTCCGAAAGGAGACAGAGCTTTTGAACGCGCCTAATTTTCCTTAGGCGTTTGCTGGGTTAGCACCCTCGACTTTTCATAGGGGTTCCCTTTAGAGGAGAAATGCGAACAAAATGCCATTAAAAGCCAGCAGCGAACAGCCCCCGTCCTTCGGAGGCCAGACCCTTCCCAAAGTTTCGTGCAGCCGATATCCAGCCCAAAGCCGTAGACGGGGAGCCCGGAGGAGCGATTACGGCTGGGGACAGTTTTCATTTCGGAAGTGAAAAGGAGCACTTCGGCTTGGGTCCCCGCCTTGCTTAAGCCCACATGCAGTTCAGGACGGTTTATTCCGTTCAATTAACTTACGATTTACAGTTAGTCATTTGCATTTTGGGATGCCCCTAAGTATATAGGATAATATATATGTGCATGTATACATATATATATAAAAAATACGTGTGTATTTGACGAGGGAAAGCAGGTTTGATTCGGGACCATCCGCAGATGTGGCTCCCCCCCAGCCCCACACCGCCCAGAAGGTGAAGCGGGACAAAGGCGGCAGCCGGGGCAGGCTCGTCCCGGGACTGCGCCGGTGCCCGCGCTGGATGCGCACCCCGCGGGGCGCCCCGGGCAGGCAGGGGGGCCCGGGGAACCGGTTCAGCCCTCCGGAGGTGCCCCCTGCTTCAGCACCTCCGCTCGTTTCGTTAACCGGATTTAAAAGAGGGACAGTATTTTAGGCCGCCTGGCACGGCGTGGGGGGTGGGGGGAAGAAAGCTAAAAAGCCAAAACAAGAAAATCCCCCCCCGCCCAAGACAAAAAAGGGCAACTGTTTTCCCCCGCTGTCCCCCCAGCCCTCCTCTCCTCTGCCCGGGACAAGCCTGCCCAGCGGCTGCCTCCGGTCGCAAGCTCGCCCCGAGCCCTGTTGGGCTCCATCAGGGTTGGCGGGGGGAGAAGGTCTGCTGTTTTGGAGGGGCTGGGGGGCACCCAGGGACCCTGCGCCCGCTGCCCCGCTCCGGGCCGGGCAGGCCCGCCGCCCCGGTGGTTTCGACCCGCCGGCAGGTATTTTGGGGGAAGGAAGGGTGATAAGGGGGAGAGGGACGGACAGGCTCGGTCTCAGGCCCGTGGAAACTTTCTTTCACGAGGCAAATATTTTCACGGTGGCTTCACCACGGCAGCGGTGGGGAGCTTCTTGCATAACCCTCTTTACTTTGGGAGAAAACGGCGACGGAGAAACCCCATTCCCCCGCCTGGAGGTATCGGGGGTCCGGCGGTTTCCCTACCAGCCCCTTCCCCGAACTGCCCGTGCCAACCGGCGGCACGGCTTCCTCCTCATCCTGGAGAGAAAATAAAATTATTTTTATACCCGGGAGGGGGGTGCCCGGGCCGGCCCCCAGCCCCACTCTCCCCTCCGGCCTGCCGGGCCGGCCCGGGCACCCCCCGCCCGCCCGCCCGCCGGTTGCCCCCGCAGGTTGCGCTGAGTTTGGGGACGAAGAGAGGGGAGGGGAGCGGGGGTGACGCCCGTGTTCTGCGGAGAGAAACTTCGGCGAGGTGCGAGGGGAGGCTCAGTGTGGTTTTCCTCTTCCCCCTCCCGGCAGGGATCTACGAGTGCAAAGAGAAGAGGGAAGATGTGAAGTCAGAAGATGAAGATGGACAGACCAAGCTCAAACAAAGGAGAAGCAGAACCAATTTCACACTAGAGCAGCTGAATGAGCTGGAAAGACTTTTTGATGAGACTCACTATCCGGATGCCTTCATGAGGGAGGAACTAAGCCAGAGGCTGGGACTGTCTGAAGCTAGGGTTCAGGTAAGAGAAAGGCTCTGTTCCTGGAAACGTCCTCACCTCACTTCCTAACTGCCAGCGGATCCTAGCACAGTGCCCCGTTTCATCCAAAGCGGGGAGGTGAAGGCAGAGACGACACGTGTGATGGGGAAGCTGTTTGCAACTCCGCCGTACCTGTCCTGCCAAACAGTAATTCTGCTCTGGGAATACCTGCCCGTGCCTTGCATTTCCTAGGAAGGCGGTTTAATAATTCTTCTTTTTTTTTTGGGGGTGTGTGTGTGGGTGGGTGGTGATAGTGGTAACAAGACTCTAATAAGTGAGCAATTCGCTATTTTTTTAATTGTTGTATTTTTCCTTGCAAACGTGCCATTAACTCTCCCTTAATCCTTAATTTCTTCCCCTTTTCCTTCTTTTACGGGGCCGTTCTGGGGGGGGGAAAAAAAAAAAAGCTCGGAAAATAATCGCCGTGAATAAGGCTAGACGGTTTGGGTGCTGAGGGACGGGATTAGCCAGAGCCAGGGGAAAGGTGCCCTCTCTGATTCGCGCAGCAAGCGTATGAATGCATGGCACCCCATCTGGCCGAGCCTCCCCCCGTCCCTCCCACCCCGTTTCAGATACAGGCTTCGAAACCTTGAAAATACGTCCGGGTTGCTGCAGTTCTGGGGCCATCAGAGCCGTCTGTTTGGGTGGCTCCACATCCATTATTTTATAATTCGATTTTCGGTTTGGTGCAGGGGAAAAATACACCCCCACCTTAAGCCAAGTAGGGAATGCATCCCCCAAACAGATGTCGCATTAAAAAAAAACCCAAACCCTAGAAATAATTAATAAGGTCAACCTGTGGCTCCCTGAGCAGGCCTAGAGCAGGAGGAACGTGAAGGCAATCCCTTTTTGGGTTATAACTCTGTGCTTGGCCTAACAGACCCACACCAAAACAAAACCCGAGAAGAAAAAGTCACCAAGCCAACCCCCCACCCCGACCCAGCAAAACGCCTTCACACCCTGGAGATCGGAGATGCGCGTGCACATGTATATCCGTCTATACGCGTGGGTAGGCATAGGTGCGGCTGTGGCAGCGTGGGCATGGGTGGACGCCTTCGTCCCTACCCCCATCCCAGGGCACAGCGGGAAGACAAGGAGCACAGCCCCGAGCTGGAGCGGGCAGGGAGGGTCGCCTTGTCCCCCTCCTTAAGCGTGATCCACCGTGGGAAGCAGAGAGGCAGGGTCCCGCTCCCCCCGGCCCTGCGCAGCAAGCCTTTGCTTGAGCAAGCGACTCTCTCGCTTTAAACAAGTGCCTGCTGGAGGCATTTCCCGAAATAAATAGAGTAGCTAGGTTGTTTTCTTTCTTGTTTTGTTTTTTGTTTTTTTTTTTTTTTTTTTTTTTAAAGGCTCTTTTCTCCCCTCAGCTCCTGCCTCTCTCGCTATAAACCGAGCTGGGCGAGGGATGGTGCCGGGCACATGCCTTAGGAGGGGGGGCTTGCAGGGGATATTGCAGGGGTTCAGAGTGCTGCTGGCCTACTTTCTCCTGGAAGATTGATCTAACCACACCATATAAATTAATGAAAAGATTAAACTTTTGCTGAAGGGGACATCAACTCTTATGTCATCTTCCCAGATCTTCTTACTTGGGCTCTGTAATATCTTTCCAAGGCCTTGATGTACTGTTTCTATAAAAATAAATTACTTGTAATTGAATTCTGCACTCTTTCTTTCAAGTACTTTATTACTGAGCAGCACCTTAACAGGATGTTCATAGTTACAGGAAAATTGGTGCTTCAAGTGCTTACAGATCTTAAAACAGCACACCAAAAAAAAACCAACCCAAAAAACAAACAAAAAAAAGCCAAAACAAAACCAAACCCAAAAAACCACCACCAAAAAAAAAAAAAAAAAAAAAAAATACACTGATGCAGGCAGAGATTATGAGAGAGATTAAAAAAATTTAATAAATCTAATAACCTTACAAAAGAGGTTTGAATGAAATAAAGCTAGAAATAAAAGAAATATCGAGAGAGAAAAGAGGAGAAATGGGTAATTAATTAGGAAACAAGCAGAGTTCTTGATATCCATCAAGAAAGGGAAGTGGAAAAAAAGAAGGAGAAAGGGGGAAAAGGGAAAGGGGATTTTTTTAAAAATACTTTCGGAATTGTTCTCTAATTCCTATCTGAACTGCTTGTCCCTTGCTGTTAAAGGATATAGTTTCAATTTAGTGTGGAAATTTGCTGTAAATAAATTGAAGCTCCTATGGTAGCTAGTCCTTATTAACCTTTTATTTTTAGTGTTGTACTGGAAACTCATATCACCCAGCTGTCAGGGTTATAATTGAAAGTTATGAGACCATAGTGAGGAGCAGGCAGTAATTCAATTACAACAAATATCTTTGGGTTTATGGTGCAGGGCTAAATTAAATGTCATTATTCACTGTCTCTAATGGAAATCAAAAGGAAATCAGATTAGAGCATTTGTGAAAGAAATCACTGAGTGATCCTTAATGAAGAAATAACTGTCTAAAACAGTGTACTGTGCTTTACTTAGCATATTCATGACTAATTGGAATTGATCGTGAATCACACCAAGCCTGATTTATTATCGCTTAACGCAGTGGCTAATTCATCACTTTTATTCCTCATAACCTTATTTTTTCATAGCTAAAGGGAAAGGGCACTTCGTTTTCCAGATTTAAATATAATTTCTGTTTGAAAGATGTTCTGATTTGCAAGAGAAGTTGTTTAAACGCTGCTTAAATTCCTCCTGACAATTTATACTCCTTTGGGGGGGGGGGGGGGGTGACGTGGGGAAGACACACAAGGAGATTTCCTGCAAGGATTTACAACCGTAAAAAAAAAAAAAAAAAAAGCATTATTGTCGCTACAGCACGATGATATTTTGCATGCCCATATTTAAAAAAAAAAAAAAGAAATGTAAATCCCTAACGGCCCGGTTAACAGGAGAAGCGTTGCATGTTGTTAATATTTGCGTATGGCTCGTACGGAAAACCAGGCTTGTGCCGCGCTGCGCCTTTCGGGGCAGCGAGGCGGCAGCGGTGCCGGGCTAGCGCGGGGAGGGCTGCGCTAGCCACAAGCCGGCGGGGGCCGGGGAGCGGGAGCGAGCCCTCGGTCCGTCCGTCCGTCCGTCGGTCGGTCGCTCGGTCGGTCCGTCCCCGCAGCCGCCCGGCCGCCCGCTGCGCGCTCCCCCCCGGCCACCCTAGGCAGGAAAAATGGTGCTCCAAATGGGAGAAGGCCAATTCCTACTTAGGAAAATCACTGAGGTACCCGAGGTAATTAATGCCTTTGGAAGCCTTTCTTTGCACTAATTACTCCGTTGTAAATGACCATCATTAAGGCAATTGGAGAAAGCTTGAAGGGAAAATTTGATGTAGGAAGTGCAGTTAGTATTAATTAACCGTATGATCTCTTGGCAAGTGCAAGAACATCAAAGGCAGTAGGTGTTTACTTAGCTACAAGATTTTATCAGCGGTGAAAATCAATGTTTGTCCATATTCGGTAGGTTTCGGTGTAAGGACAAGGGTCCGCAAAACCTTTCGGTCCGTGCCCCTGAGGATCCTTTGGGGAGAGCTGCTAAACCAAGCGCCTCGGAAGGGGGACAGCAATGGAGGTCTGAAATGCCCCTGGAAACGAGGCAGGGGAGGCGCAGTGGCAAGTTCTGCGCTCATTTGAGTCGGAACGGCTGGAATTAGGGCAGGATTATTGGATTACAGGCGTTTCTCGGGCAGGGGGGGTAAGCGCTCCTTTACACCCCAGCCTGGAAAGACGTTGCTCTTGTCTGTCCAGAAGTCTACAGGAGCGGGTTTTCTTTCCTTTTAACGTTTGGGGAAGGGGGAATGATTCAGCCCCTTTTGTGCAAGTTCAGCATCTCGCACCTTCTCTGAGCTCCTCATTGGCATCTCCATCGTTCCCAAGCCCCGCCGGGGAGAGAGCAGGCGGTCCGGTCGCTTGGGGGCCGGGCCCCCGGAGCCTGACCTGGCCCCCCACGCTGGCTGTCCCCGGGTGGGACTGGACAGGGAACGAGGGTCCCACCCGGCCTGCCTGCGGGTTTATCTTAAGTCTTTGCAGGAGCGGCCCCTCGCTGCAGGCGGGTGGCACAGGGACGGCCACCGCCCGCCCGGGGGGGGCTCGGTGCGAGGCGGCCGGCTGCCCGTCTCCCCGGGCGCTTCTCAACTCCTAGGTTCTGCTCCCGTTGGGAAACCACACCAAAGAGCAGGACACCCCCCAGAGACACACACTCCCCCCCACCCCCAGCACACAGAGGGGCTCACTCCGCCCGGGGCCGAGCTGTCCCCCTCGGCTGCTCCCGAGGAAAGACCTCAGCAAAGTTGTGCGGGGTCCCTCGCCTCTCCCCTCCGCCCCTACCCCTGAGATAACCCTCTCTTAGCAGCTGCCTAGTCTACCTCCATTTTTGCTGTTGTTCTTTTTCTTTCTTTTTTTTTTTTTTTTTTTTTTTTTTTTGGTTTTGTTTGCGTTTTCTTTTCACAGGTCTGGTTCCAGAACAGGAGAGCAAAGTGCCGAAAGCAGGAAAACCAGATGCACAAAGGTGGGTGAGGGGTGCGGGCCGGGCGGGGGGCGGCGGCCGCGGAGCCCCGGGCCGCCTTCGCCGCTCACCCGGCCCCGTCTCTCCCCGCAGGTGTGATCCTGGGAACCGCCAGCCATTTAGACGCCTGCAGAGTGGCCCCCTATGTGAATATGGGAGCCCTGAGGATGCCTTTCCAACAGGTAGTTAGCTCCGGTTTTATTTTCCTTTCCCCCGGCAAGCTCCGACCCCCTTTCGTTTGCAGGGGAGGAAGGCGGACACGTTTACAAGTGCCATTTATATAGAAGTTGGCACGTATTAAAAAACAGGCTGTAAAACTTCGTGAAAGAGCCCCCGCCCGGCTGCCGGGAGCTCAGCGCCCCTCGGGCCCGGGGAGGGGGCCGAGCGGGGGGTCCCGCGGCCCCGGGAGGCGCCGCCGGTGCTAGGGCCCCCCCGCCCCGCCGCCGTGCGGTGGGCTGGCACACGGCCCCGGGGCCGCCCGCAGACGTGGCAAAGGCGGCCTGGCCTCCGGGGGTGCATCGCCTTCCCGGGCCGGGGAGGGCCGGGGAGGGGGGAGCCCACCCGCGCCCCGCGGGGACGGAGCGGCCCGGCCCGGCCCCGAGGGCTTCGGTCCCCGCCCGCCGCGGAGGGGTCTCCCACGCGGGGGGCGAAACGCTAATGGGGACCCTCGCCCTGTCGTTCTCCCCCTCCTCCCGGGACGTGGCCCCCCCCGGAGGAAGGAACCGGGACGAGGGGGTCGAAATTCCGTCCCGCATCCAGCCACCCCTTGTAGCTCCCCCCCGCTTTTCTTTTTTTTTTGGTCAATTAATCGGGGAATCGATTTTTTTCCCAGCCCGAAGGGACCCTCCACCACCTCCTCCGTCTCGGAGACACGTGGAGCTGACAGATTAATTGTATTGATTTTTAAAAAGACATATTTGGACCAAAATAATTAAATGCATAAATAAACTCTTCCCCCACCCCTCCCCGAACCCACCCGGCGCTGAAATCTCTCAGTCAACCCCAACGTGTTTGTGTAGGTCGAGAAAGCTCCAAAGCAAACACCAACCGGGTATAGAAGGGACCCGTGGCCAAAGAGTTTTTAGCGAGGTATAAATAAACATCCCTGGAAAAAAAAAAAAAAAATTATATAAAAAAAATTAGCTATTTAGCACTTGTTGGCGCCCGTGCGTTGGGCCGCATATATTTTTTTATTATTTTTTTTTTTAAACGCGAGGCGGGTTAGGCGCGCCTCTGTGCCCCCGGCGAAGCGCGGAGCGGAGATTCGCCGCGCTGCGCGCCTGCCCCGCCCCCGCGGGCGGGGGGTCGGCGAACAAGTCGCTCTTTCAGCCGCCGGGGTACCGGGAAGGGTCGGGGGGGGGGGGGGGGGGGGGGTCGGGAGGAGCACCGGGGGTGGGTACCGTGGGGGGCCGCCGCGCTGACGCCGTGTCTCTGCCGCCGCCGCCCAGGTCCAGGCGCAGCTGCAGCTGGAGGGCGTGGCCCACGCGCACCCGCACCTGCACCCGCACCTGGCGGCCCACGCGCCCTACCTGATGTTCCCGCCGCCGCCCTTCGGGCTGCCCATCGCCTCCCTGGCGGAGTCCGCCTCCGCCGCCGCCGTGGTGGCCGCCGCCGCCAAGAGCAACAGCAAGAACTCGAGCATCGCCGACCTGCGGCTGAAGGCCCGGAAGCACGCCGAGGCGCTGGGGCTCTGACACGCTTCGGCCGGGCACCCCCCACCCCGCCACCCCCCGCCCCGGGTGCCCGCGGCGGGAGTCTGTGTGACCCCCGCGGACCGCCGCTCTGCCCCCCCCCCCCCCCCCGCTCCTCCTCCTCTTCCTCCTCCTCCTCCTCCCCGGCCGCGGGGCGAGCAGCGGGCGCTCCCCGCCGCCTTCTCTCGTTTTTGCTATATATTTTTGTTTTGGGTTTTCTTTTTTTTTTTTTTTTTTTTGGTTCTTTTTTTTCATTCCTTTCCCCCTAAGGTCTGCGAGCGCTCGGCGGCAGCCTCGCCTCCTCCTCCCGCCGCTTCCCTCGCCCTCTCGCCCCCAGAGACTCGGGGGAGCCGGGCGAAGAGGGCGGCCGTTGGCGGCCGTTGGCGGCCGTTGGCGCTGCGTGGCACGGTGGGGACCCTCGGCCCGCGCGCGGGGCGAGGGCGGCCGCCTCCCGCACCGGGCACACGGGCACCCCGGGGGGGATGCGGCACACACGCACCCACGAGTCAGAGACTCCGCGGCGGATAAAGTAGATGGGAGGAGAGGAAAAAGGAGAGTTTTAAAACAAAACAAAAAAAAACCAAAAAAAAAAAAAAAAAAAAGCCCACAAAAAGAAAGAAAAAAAAAAAAAAAGAAAGGAAACGATCTCTAAATTATGTTAATCTGTGAACATTGGGGACACTTTGGATTTTTGACCCTGGCAAAAGTGATCGCTCCAGCATAAAGTCATCTGCTGCTGTCAGTTTTGCTACCTTGTGCATGTGTCTAACTAAACACGTTTTGAAGATCAGAAATATATTAGAACGAAACTAAACAAAACAAATAGTAATAATAATAAATAATAAATCCTTGGGGCTGGTCTCCATTAAAGATGACATTTCTTTGTTGCCAACAGTATTATTTCACTGCCATGAATCTCTTCCATCACTGAGGAGCTGCTGCTGCAGAACTGGTTTGAATTTAAATGTGGAATTTCAGATCTGAGGCAAGGCAGTTTTTTTTTTTTTCTTCCTTTTCTTTCCTAAAAAAGAAAAAAAAAGCAGCAATAACAAAAAATGTGCGTCTCAAATGGCTATGTCCTTTGAAAGGAGAAAAAGAGAGAGACTAGAATTTACTAAGCGCTAGTGATAACTTGAAAGATGGGAACAATAAGAAATGCACCTGTTTTGCCAGAATCACCTGAACTCAATGAGATGCAGTGTGCCATAGAAACAGGTCAATTTTTCTAATTTTTTTTTTTTTTTCCAAATGTCTGGATCTTTGACTCAAAATCTCGCTGTTTTACAGGATGTAGAAAGAATGACTTATACAACAAAGATGGACATATGGTTTTAAGGCATAATACTGATGCAGCATTAATTTTAGTGAAATGCAATTAAGTGCAGTAAAGTGCAATACTGTAAATATTATAGATTAAAAAAATAGCCGTACTTATTCTGTTTATAACCAATTCTGCAAGAACCATAACTTAAGTCCTTTATGCTCAGACTGGTGCATTGCAGCTTCTTGCCAAAATGACAGTCCGAGTCTTCTAGGAGTGGATCAAGTTACATGCATCACGTATGGGAAAAGGTAGATGCCATGATTTCTAGTCAAGTTAATGTGCCATATTTCTGGGAAGTAAGCTGAAAAGTCTGTATGACACTTTTGCAATCATTTTAAGTAAAGAAAAAAACAAAAAAACAACCCACAGGAGTGTTCTGTAGAGGTGGACAAGTTCAATATTTGGCCATTTTAATTTTTGCCTGTGACTTAGACACCAAGTCTTAAGCTAATGCTTAAGCAAAATAACTAGTATAAATCCAGAAAGGATGGGGAGTAAGGAAATCCTTTAAATTATATTACCAAAGTGTCTGGGGTTACTGACACTCCCCCCCCCCCCCTTTTTAGTTTTTATGTAATTAGTTTATTATATCTTTTTTTTTAATCATTTGGTGGGGAGGAGAGAGGAAGGTACAAATATTGGTCTTGTCTACATCTAACAAGATAGCTAATTTGTTGCCTTTGTTACCAAGGCCTGTGTTGATGGAAGGTTATCCTCTCAGTAGTACCATTATTAAGCCTGCTTTTTATGTCTCGTTTAGCAATCCATTACTAGTTTTGGCTTTTGCTGATATTTATCAAATCCAGATATTACTGTAGAACAAAAATTCGTGCTGTAGATAAATTTTAGACACTTGTCTTCTTTTTTGTTTCTCCTTCAACTTTTGATATTTTCTAGCAAGCAAAAGTTCTGGAATGTCAAAGTTGTGCCATTTCCCTTCTATTTATTACATAAGAAGTAGTTATATTTTGGATTTGCTAGAGCTGATAAATGTTACCTGCCTTTTCTACCTCTCTGCGAAAGCCCAGTACCTTTTTAAAGCAAGGCCAAAATGTAAAGGTAGTGTTACCTGTTGCTGAGAAATATGGACGAAAATCTCAGGCAATTAACAATTTCTTATTGAAACAAAACATTACCCAGAAAGTTAAACATTATTCATGATGATGTATGAATTTCTGGCTAAAATAAGAAATATTTGGAGTGGCTCCAGCACTTCTAACATGCAGATCTGAAAAACAATAAACGTTACTACAGAGATGCTTTAGGCTATAACAAGTAACCTGTTGTACTGGATATCCACAGCCATCGAAGGAGAATTTGATACACGGTGTTGAAGACCAAAGGCGTAGAAGGATTGAGTGGGGACAGGTTGTTATGTGTACCTGTGATCTAATTATTACCCTTTCAAGCCCTCTTTTGAGAATTTAAGAGAGGCTTATGGGATTTTTTTCAGTCCTGTGCTGGACTTTCGGAGTGATTTTCACCCTCAAACAATTCCATAGAACTAGCTCAGCTGAAGCTGTAGGTTTGGGATCTGAATTTTCTCGGACAACTTCTAAGTGGGGCTGTGAAGTGCTACCAATCTTACAGTGTTATAGGATGCATGTACAGTATGTATCCACCTCATATTGGAAGGAATAACTTCTCCACCTTCGCTGTTTTACTAGGTACCAACACAGCAAAAATGCTTGTAGATATCTCTCAGAAATTTTGCTACACGCAGCTTCTTTCTTGTGTTAAAAAAATTGTGGTAACATGAATACAGTTCCCTGCTAACATGAAACAAGGCTGGTAGTGTAGCATACATCTTTCCAGAATGACAATTTCTTACAGTTTTTCTGATTGCTTTCAATGGATGTTTCAAGGACAGTCTTGCCCTCTACTGCAGGAGGGAAGAAGGTGGCAAGATTTATCAGCTTAGCCTGTTTTGAAGGAGGCACCATAGATCAGCCTGGGGAAAGGGGCAGGGTGTTGTCTGTGAATTTACCAAGGCGCTTCATGCTGCTCTTGCATTTCATTTAGCACGAAAGGAAATGAAAAGGTGCACTGCGCAAGGGCTGTAGCCGAAACCGGTTCTGCTTTGCTTATTTCTCAAATGGGCCAATTGCATCAGTAGTGGTATAAAAGCTTTGCCTTGTTTTGGATGATGCATGTAGGTGGCCTCCTCTTCCTGTCATCCTTACTTTGTTGGGAAGAAATGAGGAGTCCTACCTGGGCTACCATGTACTGGACTGTACTTTTCACTAAGTGTAAGTCACTGGCTCCATTCATTACGTGGAGCTCCAGTGATCGATATGAATTGAGAATCTGGACCAAAGCGTCTACTCCGTCTCTGTTAAGGTGTGGTCTTTTTTTTTTTTTTTTTTTTGCGTTTCTCTAATTAGTTTTCTTGAGGATGTTGGAGGTTGAAGATAAGGTAGTCAAGGTCCTGAGGTACTTATTAAAGTTTAAAAGTATTGTAATTGCTTTAGATTCTCAGGCATGCCAAGCCTCATTTATTGTCCACCATCACTCAGCTTGATCTTTGTGTAATCTTTCATTTGAGAAGTGTGAGATTTCCCAGATCATCAGAACAGCGGCCACTGGGCAGAATTCCCTTGGAGGAGGTCTTCATTTAGTGTATGTAGATTGCTAAAGAATCTTCCTCAAAAGTTTGGTCTGGTATTTGAAAAATAATCTGAATGAATGCCAAATGAATAATGCTGTTTGTAAACAAGTCTATAAAAAAAGGATTTATGCATTACATGGGCCCCTTTATAATGGAAAAAATAGTCTCTGATTTTTTTGGAACTGTCAAATAAGCTTGAGTACTTCATCCATTTGTATCAAAATAGCAAGCTGACTCCATGGTTCATTTTTATTGACTTGGAAATGTGTGAAAAAAATTATACTGGAACTTTTTTTGCTTAGTAGGGTCATATAGATGTAGTGACATTTTGGTTAATATCATAATACTTAGCACTTATATAATGTTTATTTGCAAAGCACTGTATAAATGTTTATTATTTAATCCTCACCCATTATGAAGTAGGTAAGAATTATTATCCCCATTTTTGTAGAAATTAAGGCATATAAATCCAGGGCCAGGTTCCATCACTCACTGTCAGCACTGAGTATTATTATGTTTGTTTTTGTAGTGTAGCAGCAACCCCCAGATCACAATCTGACACGAACTTTTTGGTGCTAGACATCTTTCAAAACTGTAAGTAGCAGAGGCCCTGCTCCAAGAAATTTAAACTCTGTACCTGACTTCAGCAAAAGTCTTAAAGGGAACATTGAACATGATTCAGAGTGGCAGAATGTGTCTGTGATTTATTTCTACAGGACACAAAGTTACTGCCCAACCCTCTGACCCTGTACGTCAGTGGGAATTCAGTTTATGACTCAGTGGGGCTGAGTTGTGGCAGTGCTAAGACTAGCACCAAAAGTCCGAGCTCCCAACAGCATGCACAAATTTCTAGAAAACCCCGATTTCCAAGTTCCCCTACTATAAATTTTTCACACGGACCAAGTGTGCTGATGTCAATTCTTTGCATGTTTTATCTGCTATATCTTTTAGTCCTATGTTTGCCTATAAAATAATAACAAGTCGTGATTTTGAGTTGACATAACAGTGACACATTGGGACTGTTGACTCAAATACAATAGATGTGTAGTCCTATGGATATCCAGATCCCCAAGGCAAACCCAGGTTGCCATTTTCTTTTTTTTTTTTGCGATGAAAAGTATGCATGTTTTCTGCCCTTTTAAATATGCTAGGCAAAATAAATTGTTTCTTTTTTTTAAACAGATAATTTTAGTTTTTGGAGACATTATTACTTTGGAGGTGGCAGGCTTTTTCCCCCTTCAGTTTGAGGAAAATTTTCAAAGTATAGGAAAAATAGATTACACATCTTTCTTAGAAATGTGTTTATTTTTATAATATCTAATATCTAATGATTCCGGTGGTGTCCTTGTAATTGCTAATTGTACTCAACTCTACAAAGTGCACACGACCAATATGGTTGGAAATTTGCTGTGTTCCTGGTTAAAAAGGATGGTCGAACTGCCCCTCTCCTCATCTGTAAGCAGCCTACTGACCCCATTATGTTGTTTTCTTTCCCTGATGTGACAGAATTCCCATGGCTAACATGTTTCTGAACAGCTGTGGCTAACATGGCACGAGCTTCTCATTCGGTCACTTGAAAATCTCTACTGGTTGCAGTAAGATGTGGTAGGGCCGGAGAAGGCCTGGTATTGCTTGGAAACAAAAAACAAATGCGCAGGTGTGTTTCTCCTCTCCTTGAGAGAAGAACAGAGCCTTCTGCTCTACGACTCATGCTTTTTGTACAATTGCATCTCTAAGTCACATCTTTAAAAGGTGCAACGTGGGTCCCATCAATATAACCCAGTGGCTAATATTATATTGGTTATGTTTGTTAGTTGGTCTTTCTAGCCAGGTCAGTGGAAGGCCATAGGCTTCGGTGTTTGCGGCATTCTTCAAAAGGGGTATGATACCAGATACCCCTCAAATTTTGTTTGTCTGTTAGACAGATTTGTTGCTAAAAGTTGGTGCCTAATTTTAGTAAATCAGCTTAGAAACTTGCTGATTTCCAATAAATAATTGAAACTTGATGCAGTTCATACACCTTATATTGAAAATTGATATTTAACTAAAATCAGTTGAAGAATGTAGAAAATATCAGATTTTGAAGCTGAAGATATTTATTAAAAGGCAATACTTTCATGAATCTAGGCTTATGGTATGTATTAATTACATCAAAGACAGGCAAATATCTCTGTTTCTTTGTATTAATGTATGTGGATGTTTTATTTATTTTTTTGTTTGAAAATTTCTAAATGTGTATTATTTTAATTATGTTGAGTGTAAATTTGACAATGCTTTGCATTTATTTTTATATTTTTTAAACCTGTTGCTTTTGCAAAACTATGAGCAGCCAGTATGATTTACAGTACCGTTGCATTGTTTTGGTTATGTACACATAGTGTGTCTGAGTTTACAGACATTTCAGGGATTGCTAAAATGAAAAAAAAGAATCTCCAAAACCATCTCGTCTTAAAAGTTTGTACCCGTTTGTTGTTGTGGAAGAGAAAAACAAACAAGC
This sequence comes from Morus bassanus, assembly GCA_031468815.1. NCBI lineage: Eukaryota > Metazoa > Chordata > Aves > Suliformes > Sulidae > Morus > Morus bassanus. The sequence goes on from CM062568.1 coordinate 76,685,976, forward strand.
AAACAATGTTTTTTTAGGTTTCAGTTATGCCAGCATGCTCCTACATGAATTCGCCAGACACGTTGAGTTCCAGTTTCAGAGTGTATTATGTTGAATCACATGATATGAATGTACATCTTGTAAAAGTGAGATATGAATAAACTTATAAATATTTGTAATCATGTGTTAACGGATACCCAGAATAACTACTACCAAAGGGACTATTAATAACAAGGCATTTCCTGCTGTTAAAACAGCCTTTTCTTCCTTATTTAATGCTTTTTCTTTTTTTAAACACCTTATCAATTTTCTCCTTGCAATGAATGAATGCAGCATATCTTACCCTGAGCCATTCCACTTAGAGATCTCTCACTGGCTTCTGTGTAAGTTTTACAAAGCAAGTTATAGCTTAGTGATGACTAATCAGAAGCTACTTTTGCATCTCATCTGAATTTTTTTTGTTTAGTATCCTATTTTTTTTAAAAGGTTTGGTAATTTTTCCTTAGCATAAGAAGAAATAAAGGAGTCTTCATAGTGGACCATTCTAGGAAATGTATTTGATAGGTCCGATCTGTTCTCTGTTCAAATCCATAGAAGAGGCATTATTAGATCAGGCCCTTATTTTTTCAGACAGTTAAGGAGTTTTTTCCAGGACCCTGCTTGTCAGTAAGTTAGATGTAATTTTCTCCTCCAGTTTCATTCTTTCTAGTTGTAATCTGGCATTCCAATATTGAAAAGGATATCCAAAGAATCCTGTTGTTCCGGTGCACTGCGTTGTTTCATCAACAGCGCCAAAGCAAACTGGGTTAGTGGAAATCTTTCTGTTAGGTTACAGTCTGTGGATCAGGTTCTAAACTTCTGAATTAGTCACAAGAGTTAGGCTGGACTTGTCTTGTTTGAAAGCCAGTTTGTCTGGCACATATGTTGCATTTAGACTTCATCAGCCTTGTAAGAGGGGTAGTTCCATATCCCAGCCCTTTCCCCAAATCCTCCTGACGTGTCTTTATTCTGTCTTGTCTGCAGCTGGCTGTATAAGCTGAAGTCAGGATCCATATGCAGCTTTTCTAACCTTGCATTTTCTGCTGGTATTTGCGTCTATTTGAGCTCTGACCTGGAACATAGCTGGAAAGCAGTTGGTACAATAGTCCCACATCATGATTACTGTTTCTCTCTAAGTCAACACCACAAACTGACATCCTGTTTTTCCTGTCATTAACTATGTAAGAGACAGGCTATTATAAGAAAATTAATCCTTCCTTTCTGTCTCTTAAAGATATGTGGGCAGTGAATGGTTGTCAGTAGCATGTACTGTAAGAGCAATCAGAAAAAATAAAAAGTGGTAACAGCGTGTGCTGAAAGATTAGCTTCATCAGAAGATGATCTAATAGCAATCTATAAATAAATATGTTTTAACACTTTTATTTTTCATCTATTCCTATTCAGTTCAGATGTTGGAAAGAGAGAAGTTCTTTTGGCAATTTGGCTGTTAAGAAGAGATTTTTTTCCCCCTCTTTATTTTTGTTAATAAGCGTGTTTTTCCAATGGCTACTTGTTCTATTGCTTTCTGAAATAATTGACAGTTCTGAGGGAGGTTTCCTCTCTCTTGTCTTTGGGTATATTTTTCTTCTTCTTTGCATGAAAATTTATTTTTAGTTCAAAAAAAATTATACTTTTACCCTGTTGCCATTAGCGGTTTTGGTTACTGTCTCTAGTTCTCTCTGCAGGATCTGAATTGAATTGGATAAGAATAAACACAGAAACAAAATAAATTCCTTATGAATTGTCAGTAAAATTTTCCTTTCTTTCTTGAGTAGCTTCTCTCTTAGACTATTATTTTTTGAGCTGCAAACATCTGAAAAGAAAATTATGAGGAGCTACACAGGAAACAGGACTGAGTATCTGCTGGCATGAATACCCGTGAACTGTGGAAATTTTACCAATATATGTGGTTCAGTCCTATATTGCTTGCATATCCAAAACTCCAGTTAAAGTTAGAGAGAGATCTGTATTCTCAAGTCTGCAGGAGCAACCACAGAAAGAGAGATCTACGTTCAAAGACCATATGTAAATGGCTAGAGATTGGACAACAGAACAAAAGGAAATGTATGTAATTTCATTTCCCCGAATCAAATACTCAGACTTCATTACCAATATGATTAAGGGTAATGATCCTACTCTTACATTTAAGTGCTGTTTTTTAATTGCTGGTTTATAATTGCTACCAAGAGGCTATAAAAATACAGGGTCAGAAAGCTGGATCCAAAAAAGGGTCTTAATGCCTCACTCTAACTTCAGACTTCAGAGGAATTTAAGCACTTAGTTCCAAAACCTTAACACAGGACTCTTGGCTGCTTCTCAAACTCTACTGAAGACTGAGGGCTGCAGGTCCTCTAGTTCCACACATTAAATTTCTGCATGAGCCTCATGTTCTACTTTGGTGGGTGCCTGGCACCTGACAGATCTCTGTGGCTGGGAGGCTTGCTCCCTTTTTAGCCTGACTGAGTTACAGAAGCTGGGCATCTGTTTTACCTTGCTTAACTTCAGATGTTTACAATTCAGGCATCTACATCAGAACGTGTCAGTGGAAGCAAGCAGACACTTTTAGCAAATAGACCTCCTGTGAGTATTAAAGTGTGCCTTAGAAGCAGTCTAGCTCAGATGTAGCCACCTTCTCTGTACACACCTCTCTTCAGACAGACATGTCCAATTCTATGGCAAGTATCTTCCACATGCTTCCTTAATGTGTCCTCCACTGCACAAAGGGCAGCGGTTCCACCACTTTGTTTTCTTCAGAGGAGGATATTTCCCTTTACACAATGACTCAGTGGCTAGTAGATTCACACAGGACTCTGCAGTCTGGGTTTTCCTTACTTCCTTTGTCTGAATAGATGGGGTAGCTGAAAAAGGTAGAGCTCTGGGTCCTGGAGAAATACTTTACAGGCCATGGTAGACACTGATCTCTTGGGAATTAGTTGACTGTAGCTGATGGCACTCAGATAGCGTAGCAGGCAAATGACCTTTCTGCTATGATTTCCATTCTAACTGGCTTCCCTGCCGTGTTTTTTGATAATATAGTCAACTAAAGTGCAAATTGTTTTTCTACAGATTCTTGGGAAAAAGAATAATCTTACCATTTTCCCTAGGTGGGGATCAATACAATAATATCTGAATATTTCCTAAAGATATCAGATTTGTACAGTGAAATTCCTAGATTTCATGATGTTTCCAATTTTCCACTCTTCCTGGTTGCAAAAAGACCTCTTGAGGGGAAGGATATAAATGTACATATACACATAACCGTTAATAAACAAATCCCTCAAAACTTGACAGAACTTAAATTGCCACATACCTAGCCTTAGGGTCTTTAATGAAGTAATCTCGTATGGTTCCATCTTATGTTATTATGTACATTCTTACCACAGGACCTCTGTCTCAGTTGCTGCATGAGGTAAACTGTGCTCAGGGAATGAATCGGGACTGTGAAGAGAATGAAGCTGCTTTCTAGGAGTGTTCCTTGCTTGCATGAGATACCGGTAGGTGTCTGCATGTAGGCAATGAGGGAGAACACTGCAAAAAGTGTAAGCTTGGCTTTGTCATTAGCACAGTTAATGATAATGCCGGAGAAGTAGATCTAGCCTGCTACAGACTTTCAAGCTGATACGTTGAAGATAGTAGCACATTTCCAGGATATCACTGAATGTGTGCTTTCTGTTTTCTGGGGGTTAAAGTCACAAGACTGGGAGTGTGATGTACAGAAATGCTCAATGTTGACTGTCACAACTTTAATTAACATGAGCTATGTAGGTTTGGGACTTTGAGGAAGCAGGCAGTGTTATGTAGCGGTGTAGATTCATGAAATATACCATCGACTTACTGTCCTACATTAGGCAGGTCACTGTGTCTTTCTGCTTCAGTCTATACAATGGGTTTAATGACACTCTCCTAATGTGTACATAGGAATGACACTCTTCTAGTGTGTACATAGGGGGACTATGACCATAGATTCATTAATCTTTATAGTACGCTCATATACTAGATTTGCGAGCATCAGCGCAAAACCCATGAGGCAACAAGTAACTCTGTATTCAATGCAATGTTCAGAGGATGTGCAGTAAATAAAGCATGAGGATAAAGAGAAATATTGAGCAGCTGCTGTATTCACTGAACACTGTGCACGGAATAAAGCTGGGGTCCTGTGGAATAAAAAAGACTTATCGTATAATTAAAGCATGTATCATAATGCGTATACACATGGGAGTAGAATTTGATTGCACAGTAAATGCCAGTAATGGCATTTCCTGACTTTTGGGTGTTTAATGAACTAATGAACGCTCATTTTTTTCAGCTTTAAGGATCTTTTCCTTCAACATTTACATATGCAATTGTCTATCATTATCCTTTTTCAAATTAAAAATAAAAAATTGCATACACTGTAGAACTGTTAGGACTGGGACACTGGATTCTCTGCTGAAGTGTAGAGATCACTTGATCCACAAAAGAGTCAATGCTAATAGGAAGATAATGATGTTATGGTATCTTAAGCTTACATAAGACTTGAGCAAATGAGCCATCTGAAGGGGTGTAGAACTTACTGACACAAAACATACAGGAGACTCCATTTTATGGGCTTTGGAGCCCTCTGATATGAGGGATAGTTGAGGGAAAAGGGTCTAGGGGCTCTTCTGATTAGAGATCAGTAAGAGGTAGGTTCTCAGCTCACATAAGCTTTCAGTGCAGTGGGAGTCTCTGCCTAATAGTAAAGGATATGAAAGGCTCACAGATATTAACTGTGGCCAACAGTCTGTGCATTCACCTTAGGCCAAATGATATTTTGACTTGGGAAAAACAGTCCCAGTCCCCTTTTGTTTTCATTCCATCCAGATGCGTCCCAGTGTGCCCCATACATTATGAATTGTGTTCCATCATCACTTGTGATCTGGTGCTAGTGCTGCTGGATGCATAATTGTTCAGAATGTAGAAAGCTCTAGGCTGCAAGCAGAAGCTAAGCTAGCTTGAAGCGAGGGGAACAGCTGGGAAATGCAGAAGCTGGCCAAATTTGAAGTGATTTCATTAGAAGGTGCACAAGCTCTAACCTGACATAAGGGGGCGAGATGAATGAATGTTTTATCACTGGTTGACAAATGAGGTCTTTCTTCAAGGGCTAATTTAATAAAGTTTATACCATTTGCCAAGGACTATGAACATGTATATGGATATCTGTGGATGAACCGACTTTTCTGTGTATCTGAGTCCTAGGACTATTGATCACGACAAAAAGTTTGCAGGAGGTGCCAGCCGTTATTAATATAGAGGGATTGCTACTGCTCCGCCTGTAGTTACTAACTTTGCTATAATGGGAAAGCTGTAGTGCTGATAAAATATTGAGCCACTTCTTAGTGTGGCAGAATTAGAATAGAGTGTGATTTTCTGGGAATGTTTATTTCTGGGCCTCATGTACTTTTTGTTGAGACTTGCACTGTTACGGGGAACATAGCTTTTGTCGGCCAGTGATAGGCAGGGATATGTTTGTTGGCATAACTAGATTCCTGTGGCTTTGGAAAATTCAGCTTGGGGTTGCTATGGCCTGGGAGCCAGGGCTCATAGGAACCCTTCTGCTTATCAGAAAGGCAGACAATTCACCTATCAGGGCCTTGGAATTGTTTGTCCCTTCATACTTGTTGTTAAAGAATTGGGTGGGGAGCATTTGGAAATGCTCCATTTGGAAACATAGCATGTCTATGTCTTGAATAGTGCCTAATACCTTTTCTTTGAGGAGGGTTTGGCATTTTATTCATGGAGAAGCAGAAGAAAGAGATTTTTCTTTACCATGAATACTCTTCTTGAATAAATGATACACTAGATACTGTGAGGTGTGGAGTCATTTTGATGATGAAGAATAGGGGAGAATAAGGGATAAGAAGGAGCTGGTGAGTTCAAATCAGTTATCTCCTTTAAATGTTCAAATTCTAGTTCTTTATCAAAACTACATGCATCTCAAGAAATGAGGAAATCAGGTTCTCAGACCCATTATTGTAATTATCTCTTCCTGTGCCTCATTCATTTTACCTTGGACCCTACAACTTTTGCTGTTGCAGAAAGGCATAGATTTTCTTGGCGAGTGATAGTCTCTCTCAGATTGTTTTAATTAAAGTTATCTGCTTTCTTAGTTAGTCAGTATTCCTTTATTCCTTTTTTCTGGACGCTTGCTCCATCCAGTCTTGTTTGGTAACTGTAATCTATAGTGGTATTTCTATAAATAGGCTAAAGTCAGATTGCAGAAGCTTTCACAGAGTTTTCTGAAAAATGATGATAGAGGTCCCTCATGGCTAGACTGATGCCGAATTTTGAAAGAGTAACAGCCATACTGTTATCATGCACTACAGCACAGCCAGGTCACAATCTAGTCTAGTCTCAGCCTTTCACTTTGGTTGTAATCTGTGAAGTTTATAGGGCCTAGCAAGTTATATCTTCTTGATCCAAGTGTCTTTTATAAGGGAAGAGAAATGCTAGCTAGGATCTGTAAACTACTGTATATTATAATATATTGCAAATAGATCTACATCTTATGCTGACACAGATGTTGGAATATCTTGCTGGTGGCCACCATTCTGTGCTAAACAATGACTGCGTGTTTGTTTTCTGGTGATATTGAATGGGTTTGTTTCAGTATTTAAAGCCTTCAGTGGCTCAGGATTTATCTACGTAAAAGACCATGTCTCTCTTGATGTTTCTGTTGGTCAGCAAAGTATGTTATTCTGAAGACCTTCCAGTGTACAAAGGAGGCTGCTGCCAAGGTATTCCTTCTGGGATGTACTTCCTGAAGTGGTCCAAAATAGTTCCAATCCTTTGTCCATTAAGGCATGCTGCAAGACACATCTGTCTTGGGGATTGATATGGCCCGCTTTTGCTCTGTGTTGATTATGCTTTGAGGCAGGGTTCTTAAAAAAAAGCAAACATTTAGAATATCCACAACATCTTTTGCAACACCATGAGGGCTGAGTACTGCTTGTATGCTTACTTCAGTGTGGTTCTGCTGAAGGTGCAGGAAAACTGCTGATTTATATTGTCTACCCTCCTGGACCCTGTTTCAGGTCTGAGTTACAAGCCTCTGCTGACATCTTTGTCCGCCTCCCTGGCCATAGCCCAAAGTGGACCTGGATGAAACTTGTATGATGCTTTGTCTGCTCATTTGTATGTGCATTTTTCGCTTCTTTTCTGGGGTGTCGTTTTATTTTGGCCTTTAGTCACCTGCTTTGCATGTGTGATTGACACAGACGCAACCTCTGGAAATTTAGTTTCCTCCCGACTTCCGGAAGTATGATAACTTTTTGTTGCAGCAGTGTGTTTCCTTCAGAACTGCTGCATGAGGCTACCTTAGCATGGACATGGCAAGACTGACCCCCAAGGACAGTCTCCCAAGTTCCTTGAACTGAGTGTTATTTTTGGAAATCATATGTGAGACGTTTGAAAATTACACAAACTCTCTGTGCTGCAGGAAGACAAGGTTAAAAAGGACTGCCCGATTCATCAAATAAAATTACCCCAAATTCTACCCAGCTGTAGAATAGAAGGTGCTTTTCCAAGCCTCCAGAGACCACAGGGCTAGAACCCAAAAGGTACAGAAAGTACGCTTTGGGGAACTTGCTTTTTATTTAAACCTTTCCCCATTTCTCACATCTTGTTAGTTAAACTCCTCCTCCTCATGTTTTATACATTGACAGGAGTCCCAGAAAGGTCACTTCTTCAAAGGCTGTATATGTACATGCCATGTTGTGTTTATAAACTTTGAGAATTACTATCTTTCATGTCACTTTAGTGTCTGCATTTTGAGGTAAGATAGCTTTTTATCTTTAATACGATTATTATTCCAATGGACTGTTGTACCTACAATACATGTGATTGGAGAAGATAACATAGTTATTTTTTTGTATGTGGACATAGGAATGAGAAAGAGGTAATGTTTATTTCAGAAACTAACTGTAGCTATGGCAACAGATACATGCTGTATTTCATCTGGGAAATATAAGCAGCCATGTTAGAAAAGAAGAGGTTATTTCAATAATGGCTTTTCAATAATTCATTGCACGAATTTTACAAGTCAAGTTCAGAAGTACTGCCATAGTCGAATTAATGAGTATTAAGTTAATTTTGATACCCAACAGTGATCATCTCTGCAATTAAATACCCTTCTCAGGTTATGGTTAAAAAAATGCCTGAGAAATATTTCTCAGAGAACCACTAAGAAAAACAAAGTTTGACATTTCTCAAGTGGAAATAGGTTGCAAACTTTTTGTAGATGTCCTTTTTACTGTTTTATATCCATAGTGTCTCTAGCAGGATAACAAAGATTTCTAACTATATGTTCACAGGCAGAATGGGTTATAGCTGAATATTTATTTAACTAGTACTTAAATGGTTACCTAATTTGTAAACATTTGTGTTAGGGGTATGTGGTTCTTACAGGCACATTAGTGGAGTTTCTAATTTAGATTGTTTCTTAATGATTCAAAACAGTGCCATCTTTCCAAAGCCTTAGGTGTTGTCCCTGGCTGCTGCTTTGCTTGTGTCATATCTATCTGAAGCTGTAGGTTTCTTTACCCTCTTGCAATATCAACTGCTTCAGAAACTGCACTAAGAAACATGAGAAAACACTTTATGTCTTTGTTTATAGTAGTTATAGAGAACCCAGGATGCGTGTTAATGATCTCAATAGTGACTAATGAGTACAGAAGTTTTCAAGCAAGAAGATGTTGAAAGAGACTAAATAGCAGAAGCAAGAGAGAAAGAAGGTCTTTGAACACTGAATCAGACTACCTGCATTAAAACCTGACAGTGGCACCCTGGAATTTTCAGGTGAAATTCACACCCTTCCAGATGATCAGCATAGGATATATGCATCAATTTACTATTTTAAACATTATTTTAATAGCTGCTAGTTTTCAAAGTAGCAATTAGGGAGAATTAGGAATTAAAAGGAGGTATAGGTTCTCTACCATTTCGCTGTGAAAGGGTTAATTTTATCATTAAAGAAGCATGCAAAGAAAAGCATGTGTAAAGCAAGCACAGATCTGGCTCAGATGCATACTTTTGTAGCAATTCCAAAGCTAAATCCTTGACTGGCTACTTTCTTCATACATGTTCATTTTATGATATTTAACCCAAAATTTACATACAAAATTGGCCTGTGCAGATCTAGGAAGGTTGCACTAGAGCAGTGACTACTCTAGATTAGTGATCTTTCCTCATTGTCATCCCCTCTGAAAAATGGAATTCCATTTTATATGCTGAACATGCTTCATGGTGAGTATGGTGGAATGAGGCTTTTCTTCTTTACATATTTGCCCAGACAGTCTGTAAAGGCCTGAAGGCAATAGGAATACAATTTCTCACCTTATGAAGGACTACACAAAACTGATTCTTCAAGCATCTTGTCCCCAGTAAGTCTGTTATAATAAAGAGTGTTTTCATTCTGAAGAGATTCACCATTGTAGAGGAAGAATTTAATATATCCAGTTTTTCTGAAGACATAATTTTACCTCCTCTTTAACTCCGAAACCCCTGAGCTAAATATTTGTTTATGTTTGTGAACGTCATAAGTTTTTCTGTGATGTTGGTAGGGCAGATTTAGATTTTTTTCGAATGTTTTTTTATGACAGAAAATTACGTTTGTATTTTAAATTTGCTATTTCAAAAATAAACACTACAGACAAAATTTTCCATCCTGACCTACACAGCAGCTCTCAACGCCAATAGTCTGTTCTTCCTGCATGAAGGGAACTCCTATTGATGTGTGGATCTGAGAGGAAAATTTTGCCCTAAGGGCTCAATTTTGCTCTGAGATTGACATATGCATATAATCAAAAATAGAATAATCTATGCATTTGAGGAGCTATCAGCAGCTCCCGTGCAATGCTGTTGCTCTTGGAGATTTCTGACATCCTACTAGGATGTGAGATAGACTGAGAGGTATTCCAGGTCTGATGTTTGTGTTAACAACCCCTCCCCCCAAATAGATGAGGTTGAAACAAAAGGGTCATCTCTTTTTGTTATTATAATTATTCATATTATGACATCTCAGGCAAATTTAACAAATACTTTTTTTCTTACATCACTTCCTTGAGTTGCTCTCATTCTAGGGTCTTCTCAGACATGTACTCAGTTAGGAGCTGTCTGGCTGCATGTGATTTTTCACATGCTTTGACGTTCTCTGAGAGCCATGTGCAAAATATGGCATTTGTGACTCTTAGAGGAAAGAGCGGGTTATGCTGGTCATAAGAATTATAGTTTCATTGGAGGTGGAATAGTACTTCAGTGTCTTCTTTCTCCTTGGTGTTCATAAATCTAGAAAAAGTTATCTGAGGAGCAAAAATCATCACCTCTTCTCCTTCTTGCAGAGCAAGCCTCTGTGGTCTTTCTTTCCACCCATTTTCCTCCATGTTTTCCTGCTGGCCTGAATAATATGACCACTTAGCTCCAGTGAGCACAAGTTTGGATAGAAATCCTCAGTAATTCCCTTTGATTTTCTCCACCAATTCTGATCCCACCCTTCCCTTTCCCATTTGTGCTGGTGGTGAAGTCCTGTTCATCTCAGCTACAATTTGTTTCAGGTAACGTTAGCCATCTAACAAGCAAACTCTTAGTCCAAAGTAAGGTCTCTTGAGGCAGTATAGTGGGAGATGGGTGCCATGATCCACCGCTGGATGGGACTGGACTAGGTGAATAGCTGGGGTTCAAGGGGCAGTTTTTCTGTGCTTGCTTTCCACCACTTTTTCCAGCTGTCCCTGTGCCAGTGACACAGTGCTAGCATGGCAACACCTCTTGAACCACTTGTTAGGTGCATGATGCTCAAAACTCTAAAGCTGACCACTCCTTACCTAAAACAGATCTTTATTACAAGAGACATTTTTAAAGACTGTCCAAAAAGGCACAAAATTAACTCTCTCTGCATTGTACTAACAAATATCTGTGTCAGCAGTTAGGAGACAGTATTATATCATGATAAGATTTTGTTCTGTTTTTTAGCTCCACCTATGTTATGATCTGCTCTCCTTTTGGAAGGTGCAGAGGAAAGAGGTTCCTTTTCTTGCTATACAGCAGGAAAAATGGTGGGAAGCCCTTTTTCCCTTTGCTGTGGTAGAGAAAGAACCCTTTCCCACTGAAATTGGCAGGAATAACAGAACTTCCTTTTCCTCTGGAGGAAAGCCATTTCTTCTAGAGGAAGACACCGGAGAGCAGTTCCCAGCATTGCCTACTGGGCCCCCTGCACTCTCCCTACCTCACACAGTTCCTCTAAGGATGTCAAAATGGTTCTTCAGGGCAACTGGTTAAAACATCTTTAAAGTAAATGGGATGGTTTGTAGCTCCCAGGAACTGTGCTAGTATGAATATTCCATTAGTTCTTTAACAAAGGTCAAATGACCACAATTTGGGAAAGCTGGTTTATGTAAACAATAATGTACTTCAGCCTCAGGGGTTGGTTACAGCTTGGAGTGGGATGTAGCTTGGCCTCCACGTAGGTGTCGACAATGTACGTTTCTATGTTAGCTCAGTGCCCAGAACTCCCATTAAAGGGGATGGAGGTCTAGTTACTTCAGTCAATGGACTCTAGAGCGGATACTTAGGGACTTACTCATTTACAAAGGGGAGATGTTCTAGGGTACCTGTGATGTCCAAGCGAGGCAGTCAGTTTTCAAGTAATACGTATGAGGGACCTTCTGGAGAGGCAACTGGCACTTCATGGGATACACTGGAGCATCTGAAATGGCAGCTGAGTGAGCCACGGATGTCCCCATTGAGTAGATTGACACCTCATTCTTTTGTAGCCGTCTACATTGTTAACACCTGTTTAGGTATCTGAATCTTGAACAAAATCCCCACTCCAGAGTCACTGTGCCATGACTAATTCCTGGAATTTGGTCATGTTGACTATGACATATGATATGGGATTAGCTGAACAAATTCAGTGGTATTCCTTCTGATTTTGTAATTGATGTTTATCAAAGGCATAGAGACTTTAATAAATGCTACAAAAAGATTATCTTGTGAATATGGATAACAATTTGTTCTTGTTTGGACGTTTATATTTGTGTTTTTGGAAAAATTCTCATTTTAAAAGTATGAATATTTGCATTCAATGCACTAAAGTGATTCCAAATGTCATGAAAATATATTTCCAGCTGTTATTTGAATCTATGTTCAGGGACCTGTTTTCTCACTATATCATCTGCTTCTCCTCACACCTGTTGCAGTGATTCTTAGTTGCTGCTTGGAGCTACAACATACCTTCTCCATACTCCCACTTCTGCTTACGGTAAACTTGAGCCAGAAATTACTACTCCAAACCTTTCAACTTCAAAATGCTTCACAAACATTTAAAACTAATCACAACAATATCCTTCAGTAGGAAATATAACACATTTTACAGGTGGGGAAACCGAGAGAGAAAGATAAAATAACATCCTGAGAGAGCACATGAAATCCTCTATCTGCTTCAGGCCACTACGAATGCTGCCAGGCAATATGAAAATGTATAAGAGCTATAAAACAATTTGTAGGGTTCTCAAAATCTGTGACTACCAGAGTTAAGTCTTACAGTATGCCCACTGTGGGTATGGTTGGTGATGCAGCTACAGAAACCTTCTGTGTTGTACAGGTGGACAGGTGTGGCACTGACAAAACACTGTCTGAGCATCACACTCTTCACATCAGCCTCCTACAATGAAAAGCATATGTCTGAAGGTCATACACAAAACACTGATTTTTGGAAATATTACCTGAAGATCAACAGATCAGCATATGTGTGGCTGAAATATGATTTGATTCCTGGAAATGGCATAAAAGCCAGAGTGCATTTGTTTCTGTAGCAGAGATGCCTTATATCTTTCACACTAGTAGATGTAACCCTCAAATGGTGGAAATCCCACCTCCTCAGGCTGATGAGGCTAGGCAATGAAGCATCTGTTGTGCTCCTGATAGACACAATGAAATATTGGTACTAGAAAGAAAAGTCCATTACAAAAATATTTTTTGCATTTATAGGATTTTACTTCATATAAGAAAAAAGACATTAAAACATAAATTAGAATCTCTGAAGCAGCAGAAACCTGCACTGAGAAAATCCAGCAGGCTGAGAAAAAACCCTAAAGCAAAATAAAGCATAAAAATCCAGTGTCTTTCCTTACAATTTATGCGATACAGCTGAACACATCTGTAGTGGGCACTCCAGAAATCACTTTTCATTAAATCATACTTTTCCTGCCTTTAGTTTTTTCCATATGTCGTAAAACAATATTGCTTTGCTGTCTTTGTCAGATGAGCCAAGTAGCTTCTACTAGTGGCAGATGAGACTGCAGGCTGCATCCTGTCTCCCATCATAATGGGATCCACTGTACAGGAGCACTGGAGCTGGCACCGCTAGGTAATATTTGCTTTACTACACAAGGGTAATAGGCTGATGCTTCCCAGAATTGTTGTGCTGGCTAAGGCTGTGCTAAAACCCCATATATGCTTTAGGGAAAAACTTCCATGCTTCAGAGGGGTCCAGGAAAGAAAGTGAGGGCAGACTACCATGATCAGAAAAATGCCTATTGCTTATAAGCATCTTGTTGCTTGAGGACCTTTCCCTGTTCACTTATAAAGGACTGGGAGCAAGCAAGGATGAATGAATTGTCTAGCAAGGCTATTGAGCTGGGTATCCCTTTCATAAACCTGGGGCTCAGCTGGATGTTTCTGAAGCACTTGTGGATTGGAGTAGAGTCTTAGACTGCCAGCCACTGAAGTCTCTTTTTCCAGGTCAGATTGCCAGCTGCAGGCTGTCAACACGTTTACTAAAAAAAACTTGTTACCTTGCATCCTGCTTTAGGACTGGATTTTGGCTCTCTACTGACTGGGGTACAAATGTGACCTGATTCAAGAAGAGACAATTTAGTCAATGGAAGCAAAAATCCACCTGTGGTCCTCAGGTCTGCCATATGCTTCTCTCTCATTCTGGCACACGGCATGGCCTATGGCCTCAGCCTCATTAGGACTAACTTTACTTCCCTTCCTGGAGCTAACACTTCTGATCATGACGTTCAGAAAAAATACCTTAAGGGCAGAACAGAAACCTAAGACTAATTTTTCAGGCATTGTTTCATTACTGGGAGGCTGATTATCTTTCCTTGTTATGTCATATACTTTGAATTTTACCATATACTGATCTGAAAGCAAGAGATACAGCTTTTCCCTCCTGATAGAGATTCTGCTTTCCAAACCTTAAAGGTAATAAAACTTGCAATGCTGATGACCATTTATCTTATTTGCCAACATTAGAAAGCGTAATTCTATTTCTTCTTTCAGATTTCTTTTCAATAAGCTTTTTTCCCACCATCCCTTCTCTTCCTCTGTCTCCTTTACCCTTTCTCTTGGGGCTCAACCTTGTCAGTGTTCTAGCTCATTCACATTTCGCATTGCTGGTCAAGGTAATGTCCTTAAGGTTATGAAGTGTTGATGGATGGCCAAATGAAGCTGTAATGCCATAGACCTCCTAATCTATTGTATTTAATTAGAAATTTCTTAGGAACCCTCAATCCTTTAAATCCTTTCTTGAGTGAAATCTATTGGGAGACACAGTATCCTGTTTTCTCTAAGAACACCAGCAAGGATAGGGAAAGCACTTGGTGTGGATCATAACAAGCCCCATGAATTCAGGCTCATCTGAGGCAGGGTTGTTAAATGAGCTAAGGTCTGTGCTGCACAGGCAGTTATCTCTGTATGCAAGTTTGATCACAGGACTTTTGGCTAGTCAGTGTTGTCTATGTATTACAATTACCAACTTGGACAGTCAAGAATAATTTGTAACTTTTAGGTATTTTTAGAAGAATGGACCCCAAAACTGTGTTGTTGAGGATATTGCACTATGGAAAGAGAAGAATCAGATAATACAGTATTGTTATTTTTAAAATTGCTAAACTGTCATTCTCCTTTAAAGCTAGTAATAAGAAACGTAATAGTATGATTGGTAGGACCCCTCCTCTTTTCCCCCACTGGAGCACATACGGCGCTTTCCATACCATGTAGCTCGATGTCTCCTCTTTTAAAAATTCTTTTAAAGACAAACTCTGAGAAATCTTTCAGAGTGAAAGCAATTGTCAAAACTCTAAACTTCCTTTTTGGTGTCTTTAGCCTTTAGCTCCAAACTTTTCAAGAGTTTTCCAGATGGAACACAAATTATCTTTGTGTTTGAACTGCTTATAGTAGGTTAGAAAACTCTCTGTAGTAATCCTGTTTTCACTCAGTCAGATTTTCTTTCAAATGCTCCTTTGGCAGTAAAAATGATCATGTGTCATCTCAGTTTAATGACAAATATGTTTTGAAAAGAAAACTCACATTTGGAAGATTTGTTCAGTCATTTTGCAATTGTGCATATGTGACAAGCCAGTAAACTTTTCAAGTTAAAAAAAAAAGTTGTGAGCAAGTTTTTATGACTTGAAATGGTGCTAAATATATGGCTATATCTTCAGGCAGTGTAACCACAATGTACCTTGAATGATGTCAGTAAAACCACTCTCTTTTGGTTTTGTTAAGGACACAATGACCTATGCAGGTCCAACTTGAAACAATCAGCTTTCTCACTGACTCAGGAGAATCTTGCCAAATTTAAAAGGGAAAAAACATTAATATTTTTAAGCTGTGAAGGTTTAAAGTGATGGATTTCCTTAGGGTTGGGAGGAAAAATTTAATCTGACTTCTTGTTTTGGATTGCAAAAAGTGCTTCAGATCCCTGTATCTGAGTGAAGGTTGGCCTTGCATTGGTCCATTATAGCAGCACTTCTCTTGGAATCTGTAGCTCTGCAGGGATTATGAGAACATGGAATTTGGAGAAGGAAAGTTTGGCTATGTCAGATAGTTTATTCCCCTGCAAGAGCTGAATATTCCATAAACAGATGATAGACCAGCCCTTATGTGTAAATCCTACCAAATTTACACAGTGGGGAGGCCAAAACTGTAGTAGCAGTTATTTAAAAAGCATATGAAATGTGAACACAGAAGATGAAAACTTTTCTATAAATTCTTGCACTGTCCTATAGCATGTGCTGCTGGATTGTAAGGATTTCAGTCAAAACCAGGTCTCGTGAGAACCTGGAAAAAATTATTATGAAGTTATTAATTCATTGGGTCTTTCCATAAAGGTGTTACTATCAGGGTCTAACTTCGGATTCAGCTTTGGCTTGTTAAGTGCCTTAACAAAATCTGAGAGTGCATCCTACCTCTTGGCAGGAGCTCATGGGCTGATGATGCATCTTTCTCAGTTATTATATAGAGATGGCTTTGTTTATGTGGTCAGGAAACAAGGAGACAACAATTTGCGACATTACTCACTGGGTCAGGTCTTGCAGCAGCCTTAGACTTTTTAGGAATTTGCAGATATGCCTATGTATGATATTCATATGGAAGACCTTTCGTTATCACCTGGCATATGGCTGAGGTGTACAATACATTCAAACTCTGCCTTTCAGCAAAAAAACCAAGAGGTAACTGAGTAAATTTCCTTTTTTTTCCCTTTCTTCTGGCTCTGCCTAAAGCTATGTTTTGTTAGGTTTTCTAGATGATGCCCTTCTGTCTTTTGGCAATTCTAACCACATGGACTTTGAAGACTGCCTTTATTTATAATGGATTTTCAGACGCTTGACAACCTGCTTGGGCCTAGAGTGAAGTTTAAACATTGCTCATCATGTTCAGAGATCTATCATAATGAGCATAGGTGAGATAGTGTGCTGGTTTGGCTGGGATAGGGTTAATTTTCTTGATAATACCTAGTATGGGGCTATGTTTTGGATTTGTGCTGGAAACAGTGTTGATAACACAGGGATGTTTTTATTATTGCTGAGCAGCGCTTACAAAGCGTCAAGACCTTTTCTGCTTCTACACCAACCTTCAGCGAGGAAGCTGGGGGTGCACAAGAAGCTGGGAGGGGACATGGCCAGGACAGCTGACCCCAACTGTCCAGAGGGATATCCCACACCATATAACATCATGCTCAGTGTACAGAGCTGGGAGAAGGAAGGGGGGGATGTTTGGAATGATGGCATTTGTGTTCCCAAGTAAATTTACATGTGATGGAGCCTGGCTTTCCTGGAGACGGCTGGACACCTGCCTGCTGATTGAGAAGCAGTGAATGAATTCCTTATTTTGCTTTGCTTGTGTGTGCAGCTTTTGCTTTACCTATTGAACTGTCTTTATCTCAACCCACAAGTTTTCTCACTTTTACCATCCCGATTCTCTCCCCCATCCCACTGGTGGGGAGTGAGCAAGTGTCTGGATGGTGCTTAGTTGCTGGCTGGGGTTAAACCACAGCAGATAGTCTTAGAAGCAGCAAGCCTGGGATTTCTGTGGAGCGTATGATAAAGATGTAGTCAAGGACAAGCAGGGGGAAAAGATATTTTCCCACTTCGATGTATCTGTTGTGGTATTTGCCTGCTTCTCTTTTATACCAAAGGTGTGAGTTTATTTGCCTTTTTTATTTATTACTGTACCACTGATCTTGGACCAGATGTGCTAAGTCCTGCGCATCTTGAGAACAGCAGACCATCTGCACCCTGCATGTGTAGCGGGTCTAGTCCTTCCAAGAACTGTTAGGTTTACTGAGCTTGTGCTACGTGGCTTGCACACCTAGGAAATGATGAGAGGAGTTGCCCTAGTCCTAGTTCTTCTGAGGAATTACAAAGAAGAAAAGTGTCTTCCACTGTAGGAAAATTGACCTTCGAGAAGAAGGAGTGCTTCCCCATTCAGGAAACTTACTCTGTGAGCTTTGGACAGAAGACAAATTCAGTGACTATGAGAAACCTTAGTATCTGAGAGAAAAATCTGTTCAACATTAATATGGCTTCAGGTTCTGTAATCCCCTGGGGCAGCAAAGCAACCTCTGTGTCTTAGAAACTCCTTCAAGGTGTCAGCCTTGTCAGTGTGGCACTTGTGAACCACTGTGTTGGCAAGCCACAGGATGTGGGATTGGATCTCCAGCCTGTAAAGCTGAGGGCCCCAGATGGTCAGTCTGCCTGAGGACCGTGGAGCTGGTGTAGCTATGCACAGCAATGAGTGATGGGCAGGATACCAAGCCAATGTCTTGTACACAAATTAAACACGAGGAGGTAACTGTTGGTGCTGGGAATAAGAAGGAAGGAGGAAAGTGCCCTGAGTGGAAGAATGAAGCAATGAAAAAATTCAATGCAGAGAAAACTCTGGATGTGTGGAAGATAACAGTAGAAGATGTGAATGACTCCATACTCTTTATCTGCTTACAAAAGGGAAGACAGTTAGAAGATAATAGCTCTGTCTGACAACAGGTGGTACTGAAGTCCTGACAGGTTTCTTTGGCTTCCGGTTACTTAGGCAGTCAGAATTAACTGTGAAAATGTTCAGAACTATTTTACTCTGAAATAATGAAATATAAGGACTTTTTTAAAAAGGAGAACTTACTAAAAAAGAAAGTGAAATCCGTAACAGTCAAAGTCGCTGTGGCTGAAGAGAAAATTTTGCAATTTAATGGAGCAAGACCCTGATTACAGAGGAGGTGGTGACTGGGATCTGGAAAAAATCATTGGAACATCAAGAGTTAACTCTTGACAAAGGAATTAGAGTTTGTCAGACTAACCAGTTCCCCAGTTCAGAATGAAGGGGAGGACATAATGGAGAATGCAAAATAGTGCAAAGAAAGATGCTTGAGGAAGTTATAACTGGAGTATTACAAGAGCAGCATTTGGGCCTGCAGATGGCGTGGAAAATAGCGCAAGACATAAACTGGAAAGAGGTATGCACTAGATTACATCACTGTGCAATAGTTTGTAAGAAGCAACATACAGGAGATCAATGACAGCACCATTTTCTTTGGGGGATTCTTCATAAGAGCAATTCATCAGAAGATGAATGGACTATCAGCGTGAAAGCAAGAAAGACATTTATTCATTTTAAATTGGATACTGGTGCACATGATGGTGTGTTGATTGAAATAATGTTATCCTCCTGACAAGAAGCAGATAATGGAGAGTCAGGGGAGGCTTACAGGGGTAAGCTAATAGCAACTAAAATTAACATGAGGGTAAATAAAGTGGACAGATACAGTCTGTATTAACTTTATGGAGAAGAGCATCCATTATGGAATAAATAATATGTCAAGCCTTTGTTCTTATCAGGACGATGTGCTCATGGGAGAGAACAAGAGGACAATGTACCTGAGGAAACATTAGAGGACACCAGCTAGGGAACAAGCTTTCTCTGAACAGAACACACATCAGAGGAGAGAGGCAGCCCCCCTCCAGTCCCTCTTCCTATTCAAATTCCATTCCTCTTAAGGAAGAAACTAAAAGAGGAACTGGGTTAGTTTATTACCCCAAGAATCACAAAATGCGTAGGAGAAAGAACTGTGGGTACATTCTTTGTTCATCTCTAGAGAAGAGGGAGAGAATGTTTTGTGTTTGGATAGACCAGAAGAATTGAATAAGTACAAAAAAAGAAAAAATTCACAGTAGTTGTTAGCGGATAATTTTCAGGGAAGTTGTCTAATACTAGATATTTTTAAGCACTGGATGTATGAGCAAAGTTTTGGGGAATGTCTTTGGAAAAACACAGCACGTTTTGTGCATTTTCCATGTCTTATTGAGAACACCCTGTTTCTTCAGACTTCCATTTAGGTTGTGCTCAACACTCCATTTGTATCATCAGGAAATACAAAAAAATTTTGATAGTACAGAAGGAATTGGGGCACCATAGATGATATTTTAATCTGGGAAAAATGGTAAAAGAAACTGAAATGTCAGAAGAGAATGACTGGAATCTCTGAGCATCCTGGAACACAACCAGAGCTGCTGGGTTAGTGTGACGCCAGCAAAATGTAAATTTTCTGTAACATAAATAACACACCTGAGAGAGAAGGTTATTCAGCAAGACATATAGGTAACAGTGAGACCACTGCAGTTGACAAAGAAATAGTAGGTTTCTTGGAATGATGGATTACATTAGGACAATTGTACCTTATACTGCTGCCTGAATAAATAAATAGAGAATGCTCCTATACAATGACATTGCCTGACCTTAATAAAAAGTCTAAGAAGTAGAAGGAATTAATCTGAGAGGATGGTATGCACAAAACTGTATTGTCCATGGGTGCCTCTAAGAAGGATTTTGGTGCAATCTTCTTGCAGGAGAGTGGTCACAGCTAGAGACCAGTGGTTTATGCATAGTAGATGCTAACAGGAAATGAGAGTTAATAAGCTCAGATAGAGAAGGAGGCTTTGGCATGGTTGTAAAAGACTTCATGTCTTAGTTGTGGGAGGCCTTAGCTATTACTATTTTATTAGCTGAAATCGACTGCAAACCACTTATTGCTGTTACTGAAAATGGCCTTGCAAACACTCCTGAGAATTCACAGCTTACTTTTTTTCAACTACAAATGGATGATTTGTAAATTGAATCTGAACCTGGAAGAGATTTGGAGATGCAGACACACTCTTTAAAGCTTTTGACAGAAACGGTGAAGTCCAACATTAGCATGTTATGCTAATAAAAATAAACTTTGTGTTCTGAGGTGAGCTAAGGACCGCAAGTTTCAGATTGACTACCTTGGATGAGACTCTACACAAAGTAATTAAGATTAAAATGATAGTGGCAAGAACAGCATATTCCTCATCACTGTTATCAATGTAAGGGGAACTACTACCACTGCATATAATCCTGTTTCAAGAATCATGAATTGTAAGTTGTTATTAAAAAGTATGTGAAAAGTAGACATGGAGGCTGATAGGCATTCTTTGAGGAAAAAAATTCTAAAAGAAAGAGGAGAGTTATTTTGACCTTAAACGAACAGTAGTATTGAAGAGGTTCTTAAGTTTTGCTGCATATGCCAGAAATAAAGATCAAGGTGTAGGAAAGTGTTTTATTGATAGTACAGAGGAAAAACTGGCTGGAGCGAAGTACACATAGATTATTTACATTGATTAGGGGGAAAAAAAGTCCAAAACAGAACTCTGTGAACTATGTACTTACTATTATTCTGAATCCTCTGAGATAATTTTGTTGGGAGATACAGGTAAAGAACTGATGATAGACATCAGAGATTTCTACTTGCCTAATATGCCTTACTTGACAGCAATAGGCCAGAATTAGGTGCACGTGAATGTAAGCAGTTTGCAGTGCAATATTGGCTTGATCAGCTACAAACTAGTCCTAATGAGCTTCTGTCCAGTAGATGGGTGAAAAACAGTGGGTGAGACAGGAACAAACCCAGCGTGTTTAGACAATAGGTCTCCAGGCTATGAACTAGTCGGGAGAAGCAGCTGCCCTGTCTTCTGATGGGAGCAGGTCTGATCTTCCAGAGGAGGCGACACATCACCTCGGACACTGTTGGACAGTTTATTTATTATTGTGACTTCATGTATTTGCATTAATGACGGTTTTAATTATAGCTGTCGTTACATTCTGCCTTGGAATGGAACGTGTGGTATTTGGGGCTGTGCCTTCAAAGACTGAGCAGCTTGGCAGGGCACTGTGAGGCTCTTGTTGCAGTGCACAGACAGCTGGATGCAGACAGAGGATTATTTCCAGCACCTCTGCTGCCGAGTAGCACTGAAGACCACAGAAGGAAGAGCTACTGAGGGCCAGAAGACAGCCTAGAGGCAACTTGCCCTCCACCTATGATTGATTGGCTAAGACCCTGTGGGAGATAGGCCATTTGCTCCCACTGGCAGAGGAGATGCCAACCCACCCAGAGAGAGGGATTCTGAGAAGTCTCTGAAAGGGGAACCTCAAGGAATGTCCCTCCTCCCACCGGCAGTCATTCCTGCGGGAAACACTGCCTGCCTCCTAAGGAGGTGGTGAGTCCCAGCGACTGTGATACAAGGCAGAAAAGCTCCTTCTGCCCATTTTCAGGGCTGTGAAAGGCCTTCAGGATTTGGTCTATGGACAGTAGAAATCATAAGGCTTACGTTAATATGAAATAGGCTGACAGGTACTGCAGGTGAGACATTTTTCTGGTATGTACAACTTAACTCTGGCAGGTTGAGATGGTGTTACTTGGTTCCAAGCCTAATAAACCAACAGAACTTGTGTTTCCTATGAATGGGCTCATTCATTTCAATGGCAATGTGTGTACACATGTGTTTGTGTGTGTGCGTGCGTGTGGAGAGAAGAGAATCACTCTTCTCCCTTCTCCTCATGGCCTGTATCATACAGCATGCCGACGTATCCAGTCTATCAACTCCTTCATAAGGAATCTGAAATAAAGAGTCCAAGGAAAGTTTAACAGCTTCATAGCTTGTAATTCTCTTTTGGCCACATTTTGTTTGTCAGGGAGAGCACAAGAATGAGGCCACACATAATTTAACACCTTTCCCTATTTAGAGTTTGTTAGTTTAACTTTTTCTGAGATTGTTTTTCTTAAAAATGTTTGTCTGAATTTAGTGGTTGTGAAGGAAAGTGGCGGCCCTAAAGACTGTCATTTTCCTTGCATAATGGGCACGGGACAAGCTCCAGCAGAGCGCGCTTCCCCATATTACCACCCTGATTTGACCTTGAATGACCTTTTGCAGGGCTCAGTAGAGTCGGTCTTCATATCTTACCAGTTCCTGGCCTTTTTGCTAAGACTGACAGCTGGGTTGTGCCAAATGTGGTGGTGCTTCTGGGAGGCTGATATATGTCCAAATCAGAGCCTGACTTCTTTCACATAGGCACAGTGTTGTAATAGCCTTTCCAATAATAAGGAGGCTGGCAAGCAGAGCTAATGAGACAGAGATCTCAGGGTGAGTATTTCAACACCTGCAGCCATGGAAGCGCCACCTTTCCCAAGGGCTCTATTATTACAGCTGTGCTTAGCCTCTATTACTTGCTGGGCCCTGCACAAACCCAGAGAAAGACAGAAAACAATGTGGGAGGAGAAATGCTTAAAACCACAACCCCTCCTACCAGATCTCTTCAATAAGGAAGCAGAGGCACAGGGAAGTAAAATAGCTTTCCCTACCACAGTTAAACGGACAAAAGGACTTGGCTATTCCAGTGTCCTGGCAATCACAGCACATTGATCCTGCCGTGTTTTGAAGGTGGATGATGAGAGTCCAAGCTTACCTCCAGCAAGTAGGTAATGGCTCAGTCAGCAAATTTTTACTTTGCTGCACCGCCAAATTTTGATATGTTTTGGGCGTTTTTGAAAACAAGGGCCCATTCCCAAATTTGCTTTAGTGAAAACTTACTAAAGCCTACCCTGTGACTTTTCTTAAAAAGGATTCTTCAGTTTAGGCACAATGTCTTCAAACCTCATGCTGGCATCACCGTAGGGGTGTTCTGGCCACTGTAAACAGCTTTGCACTCACTCCACCTGCGCCTCAAGGTGGTTGTGTTCTAATCCAGAAGCCAGGTGGTCTCGTAGTGCAGGTGGTCTCCTCCAGCTTATATATCAAGCCCTGCTAAATGTGTAGTGCCATTCCAAGAAAGCTGCCAGGACCCTGGCTGAAGCCAGCTCATGTTGGGTTGCCGTGCTGGTCAGCTTGTGTGGAACGGCACATGCTATTTCTTCCTGCGCAAGGAAGGAAGGGGCGAGCTGTAAGGGAAGATTAGACAGTTCACCGGATGGTCCACAGTAGGGCCTTCATCCTTGATGCATGGGGGTCAAAATCCTACAGGAAAGCATGGCCGTTATTTCTGCACAGCTCTGAATTATAAGTGTTGCCAGTGTTTAGAGGAACCCTTGGTTTAATACAACATTCAGTTTTTCCCAGTAAGATGTGACCAAAGTCTGAATCTGGATTTTGATTTCAGTGCCTAGGAGCATGACTCTGAGCATGTTTTCTGCCAGGGGTTTGTTTGGGGCTATGATAAAGACAGAGACATTTAGACTCCATTTATCAACTCCCTGCAAAATTCTGGCTGTTTAGATCCAGAAGGTTTGTTGGGACCATCTCTGTAGAAAACTGCTTTTTCGCATTTAATCTTTTTCACATGGTATCAAAGTTAGCAATGGCTAGTGAAGAAATTGCTATTATTATTCATTAACTCTGGTCTCTCAGAGGAACCATATGTGCAGAGCAGAGGGAAAAGAGTACTGTTGGTTTTTAATACTGAGTCACTGCTACTGATTAAGTGTTTCTTTATTTTTTTTTTTTTGTTAAGAAAAAGAAATGAAAAAAAAAAAGGTTTTTTCCTGAAGCCTAAATGTCAGGAGAGTTGATTTCCTCTAGGTGCCACAGTGTCTTCAGAAAGTTTTAGTCCAGCAGGCCACAGTGATATCAGCCAGCACTTGTTTTAAAGGATATCTGTAAAAAATTCATGGTCAGATTCCTGCATCTCAGGTCGCAGGAGAGTGTGACTATTAACAAGTTCCAGCTGCTTTATGGAGTTTCACCAGCCATTTGTGGATCTTTATTTTTTTTTAAGGAAATCTTTTAACTGCCTTTTTTTTTTTTCCTGGAGGTATATTAAACCTTTAAATCTTTTTATTTTTTTAAAGTTCACATTAAATACTCCCTTTGTGTCCATGCTGAGGAAGTCTTTAATTACATTAGTTAAAAAAAAGAAGAAAAAGAAGGAATAGTTCTGATTTTGCTCTCAGTTGCTCTATGACTGTGCCGTCTCCTCTAGTCATGTTTTTTGTATTTATTTTCTCAGCAAGGTGCCTGTTTTAATACTGCAGCTGATGATCTAAAAATGCACGAGATATGTTTTATTTTGCACAAACCACATAATATGGATGGCCGGCTCTCCTGGGCTGGCTGAGCTGTGCCATGCTTGGGGCTGAGGAGAGCAGCTCCAGTCAAACCTCTCGCTCTTCTGTCCCAGGTTCCCGCTGGAGTGTACACCAGCCTCAGTGACAGTGGCAAGGCAGCACCGTTCGGGCAGTACCCAAGTTCAAGGAGGTCCAGCTGTGGCTCCTTGCAGTCTCAGCCTGCTCCTCTTCCTGGATCCAGTCCCAGCGGCTTGATGCCACCTAAGAACTGCCTTACTCCCTCCTCCGAGCTGCTTTGCTCAGCGCCACGCAGCTGCCAGAGCTGGGGCTCAGCACTGGCTAGTCTGTTCTGCCTCCATTACTGTTATTTCAGAACAGGAAAATGCTGAATAAGAAAAACAAATACAACGATGCTGTTTTTCCCTCCAAATTTAGGGGTCTAATATTTTGGCATGAAAATCTTTGTTTGGAAATTTGGGCCCAGATCATGAAGAGAGCAAACACAGTGACTTACTGTAATATCTGTGTATGAATTTAAATGAGAGTAGGAAAAGGGATTTCTTCATTTAAAGTTGCAGTATTCAGAAAATGAGAGTCTGCTCAAAGATGCATACAGTGAAGAAGCTGCAAGAATGACCCTTTGCCAAGTGGTTATTAACAGAAACAAAAATATGCAAATTCTTTCTTGCAGATTTGGTGTTTGTCACACTTCTGTTTATTCTACATGCATGTATAGCCTTCTGAATGTATGCAGGTATATCTTATCACACACATGTTAATGTGTACTTACAGAATGGATATGTATCTATATACACATATATATATTCTGTAGATGGGGGTCATCATTCTAGGTAAGGAAGACAAACACAGAAGAAAATAACATTTCAGTCAGTATCTATTCAGGATTTTATAGGAAATCTGGGGCATTGCCATGACAATTCCAAAAATGGTTAGTTAATACATTTTGTATTCTTGTAAACACCTACTCATTTACTGCAGCAACACCGAAAAACTTATTAAGAGTGCTCACTTGGGCCAAATATACACAGAAAACTTAGAACTCCTTCTTCTGTATAATTATTGTTATTTTCTTGACATAAATGTAAATTGATATGGAAAAATAAGTTCTAATTACCATGAAACTCTGCATGTCTACGAAGTTTGGCATCAATTAGGAAATGCACCTGGAACTTTGTAGCTCTTATGTAAAATTAATAATAAAAGTTTTCTTGCCAACATCAATATGTTTATATTATGGTCATGGGACTCTCTCTGATGCCTAAATTATTTAACACATTAATTTTTTATCTCCACTCAAGTCTACTACATAAAGTTGCTGAGTTTGATATCAAAGGTGGTGGTTCAAATCAAATTGATATTGCATTTTAATTAAAATAGCGTTAGGACACATCTCACAGTCTTTACTCAGGCAAAATGTACTGGAGTAGTCAAAACTTGCTTTTCCTCTGCTTTCTGCTTTGCCAGGTGCTGGCAAGGCTGGAGTGCTTTGCCTCAATCCCTGCTCCGTGTTTTTATTTGCCACTTTTAGGTTTCACCACTTAAGGCTGTGCCACAGAAGAAAAGGTCAGGCCTGAGTCACCGGCCAGATCCTCAGCGCCACTCTCATCATATTGTGAAATACGCATGAATGCGACTGTGAAGATTCCCAGCCCAAGGACAGGTGTATCCTTCTGTCCCCTGAAGGATGCCCTTCTGCCACATGTGGTATGTGCTGTGCTTGGATAAATGCCTAGATGGTGAGATTTTGGGGTGGACCAAGGATACAAGGGAAGATCAGCCTGGATGTGCTTATAAAGTTCTCTTGCTCTTAACTGAAGCAAAGGTCTAAAGGATCTGCTTCAGGTTTTGATTTCCTAAGCTCCTCTTTGCCAGGGTCACCATCAGCCCCTGCCTTCTCCAGCTATGTGCTGCTCCTGGGTCCTCTCAGGTTGGGTGAATTTCATGTCTGGAAGAACCCAATAGGCAAACAGATGACTGTAAGTTACTGATGGGTCTTCTGCTTGTCCTTGCTCTAGCAAACAGGCAGACCTTCCCTCCCTTTTTGGGGGAGAGGATTTGCTCAAAAAGTGAAAACAGTGATTTGTCACTATAGGAAGAAAAGATTCAAAAGCCCAACCTTCCTCATGGAAAGACCAGCTGGCACCTGGCAAGTTCCTAATGAAACAGTAATTTTGGAAAATACTGAGGCCAAAACACTACCTTTTTCCCAGGATAGCCTCGGTCGTGAAAAGTGAGTGGCCTGGGAACTGTAAAAAAATGCTCTTATGATACTTTTGAGCCACATTGACTTAAGGCACTTACTTGGCATATCTGAATTTGGGTGGCGCTGGCTCTTACACACCACCACAGTTGTGCTTTTCTCACTCTACTGGTGATTGTGGTGCAGGGGGCGAGCTGAGTAGTTGCAGAAGGGTCAGTTTTCTTGGTCAGCACCTCTCCATCATGGCTCTGAGGAAAGAAGGGTCTTGGCCATGTGATTGCCTGAACTACCATTCTTTAAGAACCATGGTTAATCATCAGTAATTGACCACTGATAAATTAAAAGCTCAAGGGTCTCCAATATCATCCTGTATCCCTTCTGTTATCATCTCATGCCTGCATTCTTCGACACTGCATCATTATCCTAGGTTCATTAATATTGCATTCTACCAAGAACAACTACTTATTACTGTATCTGTGTAAAAAATATGGTTACCTCAAACAACTATGAAAATCTAAACAGAGGTTTAGCAAAAAGAAGAAGAAATTGGGCAATAGCCACCTGGTCATCAGATAATTGCTGATACAGCTAAGCAAGCTAAAACAAAGCTTCAGTCACATGAAGACAAGTCCAGATGAAGCCTGAAGAGTCTTGAGACCTTACAGAGTTGGTGTGAAGCCTGTGCCCTGTTACTAACAATTGATCGGGCTACCAGGCAACACACTGCCTGGTTTCAAAACTCAATCCACTTCCAGCTCTTCCCTGTAATCACTCTGTTGACAGCAGGCTCCTTCCTTGGGAGGCTGAAGTGGTGTGTAGACAGTGAGTTTCCTTGCCCTCTCTTATCAGAAGCAGCTCCTTCTCTGATGAACCTTTCTGTGTTCCCCTTGCTCCCAAGGAGGGGAGAGGGTCTTCCGTATGGAGCACCAGCTGCTCTCCCCTCTTCGGGGAGGTACACCATCCTGCCGTGGAGCACCCCTTTGTTTATGAGTTCCTGTACTAAGCAGGATGCTCCCAAATTAATTCACTTCTCAAACCTTGTGAACATCTTCTGGAGGGCACAACTGTGGTCTGAGCTTATGTTTGCCATGAAATAACTCTGCTCTTGATACATTTCTCTGTACTCTGTTCTTTCTGCCAGGTCAGTTCTCCTTGAGGCAAGAGGATTCACATACTGCCTTTTATGCAGCATAAGGTGAGATGGGCAGGTACTACTAAGGCCTCCCTCTGGATGCCATCAACATATTTCCCCTATTTTCTTTTTCCAAAATACTGAGGCCAGACCTTGTTACCCTGCTTTATATACCCTCTGCAACAGCCCTCTGGGAAGGTTTTGGGGCTCCAGGAAACTATGCTCTGTGTTGGGGAAGGACACAACTGTCATGACTGGTGACGGATCTAGAAAAAAAAGTGTGTCAGATGCATTACTCCCAGCTGACCTTTCAAAAATGACCTTCGTACATTCCTACCTATCACTAGAGTCTTTCTGGGTTTTTTCTGATTATTCCTTTTTGGTGTCAATAGTTTTTTTCCTTTTTCATCTCCACAGGAGATGGCCCCCAAATGACCTTTGTCGTTGCTCCTGTTGTATTATCCTGCTTGCTTTCTTCTCTGCTACCTTGTGCATTTGCCTGCAAGTTATCTTGCTAGGAGGTATGTGTCCCTGGTCCGACATTCTCTGTTTTCTTCAGTAGTCTGCTTTTCTGCACCTGTAAGATCTTTCTTTCAGGAACTCTCTTTTGTAGCCATGTTTCCAGACAGATGCAACTCCTTGCTGAAGATTCTCGGTTTAAATTGGGACTCTTCTTGGAAATTCTCTGGATTTAATACACATTAGGCTCTGCCTGTCACACACCTAATGGTGAGTAGCCAATGTGTTTGTCAGCATTTGATCGGATGAATGTTATTCTATGAAAAACAGAAGGAACTTCAGATATAGCCTAGGCTCTGCCTTCCTAAACCATTTCCCACAGATGTATGCCTAACTCATTTTACAGACCTCCACTTATGAAGTCTTCACAACATTTCAGCATCTTTGGCATTAGAACAGATTTTAATGTCTAGCTTAAACTTCTCTTGCTGTAATTAAAGCCTGCTGTGTTCAGCCTATTCGTGATGGATGTAGAGGACAGCATATCCCCTTCCTCCTTGCTGTATTCTTTTCCAAGTAAGACCGTTTCAGCATGGCTAACCTTATAGACAGAACATGCAGGAATTTAGGGACTGAACTGAAAACTCCTCTAACAACTGAGGTAGTTGCTACCCACAGGAACACCCTGCCCACCCCCTGTAGGTGAATGGTCTCTGTGATTCTGTAGAGCCAAGTGCAGGTCTTCACCCTGATGGTAAGAACCAAAGTGCACTGAAATCAGTAGCAGGCTTAAGCCTTTACTGACTTAAGGGGCCTAAAAAAAATAGAGGACCCGTATTAGTGTTGACCTCTAACAGATGGTAGCAAAATGACTGCTGCAGAAAACACCATGACATTAGAATCACATCCGGCTTGGCAGTGCTGGAAGGGACTATACAACATCCTATGTAAAACCCCAAATGTCTGTGAATGTTTATGTCTTAAAAGTTAGTGCGGGCTCTGAGACTGCTCACTGAAAGACAGCTGTCTGCCTACGAGGGAGGAAGAGTGGTTCTCTCCTCGTCTCATCCTCTTTCTGGTTACCAGCCCAGACACCTCCCTTCCTCAGATCTCTTAATCCTGATCTCTGCTGCTGTGTGAAAAGCATATAAGAAAAGGGCTTTCTTTAGTTACAGACAGGTCTTTTTCCCCTCTTCTATGGCTGAAGCAACATGCATCTTTTTTTACAGAATACCCAACCTATGATTTCTGACTTGTGTCAGATTCCTTCTCACATAAATAGCAAAGTATGAGTTTATTCTTCTTTTTCTTAAAATAGCATAGGTGCAAAATATTTTGTAATCCTTTGCAATTAGGGCATAGATCAGGGCTTCAGTTACTTCTCAGGAAATCATAATCACAAATATTTCTTGTATCACATTGTTCATTGTGAGGGCTCTTGCTAATTCCTTGTCTCTGTGGGATGGGCATGTGTTTTGGCTCTATAATCTAAAAGTTCAGGACTAGCATTTTTCTAATTCTTGTCATTCTGCATCTTGTAAAATGAGTATTTAAGTTTTAAGAGTAGCATCTTTATTTATATATGTTGCTGCTAATCCAAACTGTCTGCTAAACTAATCCCTTGTGAAAATGAAATCAAGTCAGCTATTTTAGATTACAAAGTTAAAACAATAGCTCAGTCAGACACTTCACACATCTGTTTTACTTTTCCTGAATAGGTATGCAGTTTTTCTTACATTTTTTCTCTGCAAAAATGCCACCAATTAGCTATACTTTCCTTTCCTTTCATTTTTCTCTTGTGACCTAAGCCTTTTGTTTTCTCGGTTCTATTCCTGATTACTTTTGAAATGGTGGCTTTTTTTAGTGTTTGTTTTTTTTTCTCAGTAATACATTTTAAAATGGATAAAAATTTCATGCTTATTACTTGTTAATATGTTATCATACTCTATTACCCAAATTTGGACCAGAGGTAATTCCAATGTGGGAAATGCCAAAATAATACATTCTTGGAGATGAGATCTTAGACAGATATGGAAACCCAAAGTAGGCTTTGATTTACTTACAGTCTACAGGAAATGAAGCATTACCGTCAATGTGGTACATAGAGATTTTAACTGAAGATAACTTTATTTCCAGCTTTACCTGCTGCTTTGATTTAAAGTGTTTTTCACATCATCTAATTTTTCATAAGCTTTCACATGTTTAAGGTTTGGCATTTTTTAAGGGATTGTATAAGTTTTCATTTTGTGCAGAAACCCACCTCTTATTTAGTGTGTTTGCAGAGCATTTTAAAATTGCATCAGGTGAGGGTTCCTCCAGCCTTCTGGAGCCAAAAATGTGGAACAATTCCCCTTGTTCCTGCATGTGGGGTTTACCTCACCACTTTTTAATAAACTGTTTTTTGGACTGTTATTCTGAGAAGATGGCCCTGTTTCAGCCAAGGTAACCTTCAGGCCCACTCTGATTTGATATTGTTTTCTTGATCCACTTGTTTTGTTGGCCCTCTTTGAAAGATGGAGAAGCAGCCTTCTGAGGCAGGTTGACCCCATCTCAGTCCTATATTTAACTTTACATCAACCACTTGAAGATTATCAGCTGAGGAACTTTCAGGACTCCACCTTCCTCAGAAGCATGAGTAACCATGCATCATGGATAGGTGGGAAGACCTATTACTTCCTTTCCACTAAAGAGAAACTAAGGCATAGAGAAATCATATAAAGTAAATTCAGATTGCTCCATAACATTGGAGGCCGTGACGTGGTCAGGAAATGAAGCTGGTCCAGCTTGCCTCCCTGAGCTTGTGGGAGCTACATCTATGTCCTGAGCACAACTGTCCTCTCAGCATCCCTCCTGAGGGTAATGCCTCCTGCCACTGAGCACCGTTGCCCTGTGGGTGCTCATGGGTACACATTCCATTGCCTTCCTAACAGGTCTTTTAGCCCCTGTGCAAAACCCCCATGCTGCCTTGAACGGTGGCATGTGGTCTTTCATGCTTCATAACATATGCATACAGGCTTTAAATTCTGCAGGGTTACGATACCAGTCTTAACAAGATAATATGGTTGCAGCCTTGGACCCAGAAATAGCTCGATAGTCTTCACACAGGCTCCTACAGAAGGAATGAAAACACAGCTTACCTTCCTAAATGTGGGCCAGAAAAGCAGGGCCAGCTCTCAGCTGGTGCCTGGGACTGCATGTCCTCCCTTGCCAAAGATCTCCATCTCCTGTGGTAGCGCTCAGCAGCTACGCTATAACTGCCTCGGATCCAAAGTCAGACTTGTTGGCTCTTATCTAGTCAATACGCTGGTGGTGGTATTAGACAGGAGATCGTATCAAGGTCATTATTCTTTACTTTGATGAAATCCAAATCCTACTGAAATCATTAGGGAGTGAACTTTTGGCTTCAGTGGGCTATATTTAAATCAGGATGTCAAGACTCCATATTTCCTACATAACTTTTGTCATCTGGTGGAAGGAAGAGTCTCTGAGTACAGTCAGTGAGAGGGACAAACACCTCCACAAGGAAGATCAGTTAGTCCCTAATGATGGGTTTGATGTCTCCATGCCTCATGTGCAAGAAGCCAGCAATACTTTTAGCATGGTGGCTGCTATCTCTTGGGGTCTGGCAGGAGTGATTGCCCTCCATGGCAGACAAAACTGCCACACAGTTAGTTTTTTCTGCCTCCTGGATTTCAGACATCCTGGCTGAAGGAGTGACTTCAGCAAGTCAGTGGTGACACAGTCAGCTCCAAATAATGCCCCTTCCCTCCAGACCTGCACACACCCCAGTGGTTGCAGTTCCTGCAGGCAGAAGGTCTAATAGGTGGTGTGCTGGGCTGCCACCAGGGTCACGAACTGAGACAGTGCCACCGTAGAGGCAGATGGGCTCAGACCACTTAGTACGTTAAAGCCAAGCTTGACACTGAGGACATATGTGGAAGTCAGCAGAAGTCTGCCTGTGTAATTTTTATAAATTTGCTAGTGCACATGGAGCCCCTACAGCCTGGATCAAACTCCGCTGTCACAGCTCCACCAACACTCCAGCCTCTTTCAGGCCACGTGTCTCCCAGCACCTTGTGCCCTTCCTGCATTGATCCTCAAAACCTTGCTTAGATCTGTTCCCCAGGGATGGGAACCACTGCCTCAGCCTTCTCTCCTGTGGACACCTACATCTGAGCTGGTTACTCAATGCTTTCTCTGTAGGTGATGGGAACAAATAAACACTTTTAGGATGTGATTCATATGGCTTCTGCTTTTGGAGGAAATGAGTTGGGTCTTATAAGTGCCCATTTTCTTTTCATCAGCTCTAAGAGGAATTCAGGGTAGCTAACTCTGACACAGTATCTTACTTCAGAAGACGATCAATGCTATTTCCACACCCTGAATGTGAAAAACACCACACAACTACTGCATAATGATGTTTTTTGTGAAGGACTGTAAAAGCATGTGGCAAGTTAAAGAACGTAGCGTTCTGTATACCTAACACACTTTCTGGATGGGCTCTTATCTACTTTTCTGTTATCCCTGTAGTGTATTGGCATGCCTAGTCCTTGATGAGAACTGTGCAACTGGATCATGGTATTAATAATTTGTCAAGCCTCTCAGAAGGAATAGAGGAATATGTCAGCAAGTCTGCCATGCCCTGTTCTATTGACCTTCTCTTGTCATCAGCAGAGACAACAAATAAATAGCAGGGGGTTATCTCTTCAGCTCATGCTCACTCTCTTGCTGGAGAGAAAGGTATTTACCTAGCTTAATAAACAAGTCCATAATGTTAGTGCTAGGAAGGAACTTGTTTTGGGAAAGACTATGACATTTGGAGGAAGTTACCCTCCATCTTCTGATCACATTAGTTTCTTCTGTGCTTATTACAGGTAGGAGTCCAGGTACTTCTGGGAACTGCAGCAAAGAGCTGCTGTCAGCAACCTGTGACCCACAGATACATTGTACTCATAGCATATTTCCTGCATGTGATTGTCACACATGGAGTAGCTGACTATGTGATGTCCCAGCCATGCGTTTGCTGTGACACTCAAGAAAAGTTACAAGTGACTCTGTCCCAGATAATATGCACAAGGAAGTACTGGCTTGTGTTAGAACAAGATTCTGGATTTCTAATGTCGATGAAAACAGGTCTTAGTATACCATTTTGGACCACTGTGGCAGAAAATTAACCCTGATTATTGTTATATGTTATATTTACAGCATTTTCTATTCCCTTCTTAGCTATTTCCATGCTTCTTGTAATATCATTTTCT
The DNA here is from genome assembly GCA_031468815.1 of Morus bassanus. NCBI lineage: Eukaryota > Metazoa > Chordata > Aves > Suliformes > Sulidae > Morus > Morus bassanus. The sequence goes on from CM062568.1 coordinate 76,719,710, forward strand.
ATTATTATAACCTTTGAGTTGAAGGATGGTGGACAAGAGAAATTCAGTGATTCCTGTATTCTATTTTTAAAATCCTCAATCTGTTTCACTTTCCATTGCATCTCTTTTTCAAGTCTCTTGATACTTCAATGATCCCTAGTACTGCAATATCTGTTTTTTTTCCCCATGTTTTCCCCCCAGGTACTGCTGTATGATAGGAAAGTGTGATTATGGCTTTCTAAGCTGCAGTGTTAAAAACAAAATCACAAAGATATTTTAGAGCCCAATTTCTATTAAACTGTTGAGAATCTGAGATAAAGTAACTTACCCAAGTGTCACAAAAAGGACTGTGACAAAGTAGGCAACTGAGTAGGTAAAGTCAGCAAACCTCCAAATCCTAAATTAGAGGCCTTCCTACTGACAATCTGTTTCTCCAGGAAACATTGAGGCTATAACTAAGAGAAAAGGAGAAGGGAGAACCAACATTACCCCAGACTTCTCACAGTTGTACAAAACAAATTGATCTTCGTGAGGGATGCCAGCAGAGAATGAGCTACAGTAAATAGCTGGGACCAAATCCATGACTGTAATCTGGCAATGATTTGCATCACCAGCATGCCGTTTAAGAGCTGGAGGAGATTCTGCCTGGTAATTTCTTCTTCGTGTTTTTAACCCGATGGAGTGCGAGTGGGTCTCTGAGGCACCTATGACATGCTCCAGTATCGTCACTGAGCCGAGAAGTACTGTGCACGCTGATGGTTCTCAGAGGCTGTATAGGAGGTGTATTGCAATGGAAATCTTGGTGGAAGGCAGCATCTTTTACCTTGTCCAAAACTGCAGAGTTGAATCCTCAGTTTATTCGTTCCTTATGTTTACTGATTTGTTTGTCTTTTTTACACCAGGGAATGTTTTTCCCAGAAGTTTTGCTGATTGAGAAGCTGAAATTAAGCTGGTGTTTTTGCTTGATCCCATCCTCTAAACAAATAAATAAGCAAAAGTCGCTCTTTGTGAGAAGAGGACATTGCGTGGGATGGGGGTAGGGGAAGAAGGAGGAAGAAGGAGGAGGAGGAGAGAGGGTTGTGCAGATTTCCTGCCCACACTTCAAAAGGGGCTCTCTGCTCCTGTATTATTTCCTTTCCCATTAGCTTCTTTTTGTTGGCTTATGGTTCCAAAATGCACCAGGAGTCAACTCCAGTGCAAACCTGATATTAAAAACTAACAGGCTAATGCCAGGGAAAACACACTCTCCTCCTGGTTTCAAAGACAGATTTTTTTTTCATAAGTGCAGCCATGCTTTTCTAATAAAAATTCATTAAACAATGGTTATGAAGGATGAAGGGTGGGGGAGGGGGAAGGGATACAATCAAATGAGTCCCTTTGAACTCACTTGAAAAAATACAAAAGCAAACAACCAAGCTGTTAGTGTCACACGTTTCCCTTATGAACAGAGAGGCCTATCCAGGTTTGCTCACAGTCGAGAGAGTAAAGATGAGTTAGGCACCTTCTCTAAACTTCTCCCTCCAAAAACTGTAGGATTTATATTCTGTAAACATGGATGAGGAGGCTCTTTTATGTTGCTTCAGTTTACATTACTGCGGGTCTAAACGAGTCTAGTAGAGACTGCTTAATTCATTTATGTAAAGTAAAAACAAATGTAGAAGCCCTCACTATTTTTTATTGTTAACATCCCATTGGGAGGCAGGAGAGTAAATATTTTAGAAGTTTAAAGCAATCTACTTAAGCTTAATAATAATGCTGGGTTTCAAGTAACAGAGAAGAGTACAAGTCACTGGAAGATCAAAGATTACACTGAGTTTTACAGCAAATCTGGGCAAAGATCTCCTGGGAGGGGTAAATCTTCAGAACTCTCCTTTCCCACTCTTTCATGGTGATCGTTTGACATCTATGGAACAAGAAAGTGAGGAAGCGAGAATTCAGGCAGTTCTCCTGTGCCCAGAGAAACAGGGGGCCAGAAAACTGAAGGAATGCTGATGTTTTGGCTAGCTTAAAGCTTAAAAATTATAAATTAAAAAAAAAAAAGAGGAAAAGAAAAAAAATGTGCGAGAGATATCCTTTCTTCTCCTGGATCAGTTTGTGATCTCGTGCTAATTGAATTTTGAGTGAGTCATCTCTAAATAAGATTGCTGACAGTTTCCCTGGGTTTATGTTAAGTGCTTGTGCTTGTCAGCAAATTTTCTGAATCATTTACCTGTTGAGAGACACTAGACACTCTTTACATTCTTCCCAGCAACATTGTCCCTTTCATCTGAAACAAGAAGAGGAGAGTGGGCCATGGGCATGATTGCATATTAAAAAAAAAAAAAAACAACAAAACAGGCAGGAAGAAAAGGAACATCAAGCAGAAGAGCTGATAATGAATGGTGCCACATAACAATACTGTAATATCAGGTATGTGTGTTTGTGTGGATGTGTTCAGAGGATTGGTATTTAGAGAGCATAATCAAGAATCTCTAACATAGGAACAGAAACTGGGCCACATTGTTTTCCCATGGCTGAGAAAGTTTCCACTGGCCCGGCTTCCAATTATAAAAACACTGGAGTCCTCAGCCATTACACCAAAGCTTGTAAATTTCCTAATGAATATTTAAAATAACCCTATGGAGTTTTTTAATGTTAATGTATTTCAGCCTTTGACTAACACGAATATCCTACAGGGCTACCATCGTGTTTAGCTACATGGTTAATTCCATTCTTTTCTTTTAATGCTAAAATATAATGCCAGAGGAAAAAAAAAATCTTTGCTTCAGCTACTTCTGGTGTGCATTTTATGTGTTTTTTGCCACATAGTTCCAGACACAGAGCAGACCCACACAGCCAGTTTCTTTCTAGGTTCTCTTATAACACAAAAGCGACATGTGAACTCCCCCCACCCCCAAAAAAAGCAATTATTGAAAATCAATACCATAATAATGGTGAGCAGAGCTGTGTTTTTTCCTTGATAGCCAATTATGAGCAATTTACTAAAGTTGTCAACTCATGGCAAAACAAATAGTGTTAATAGTGTAGATTTCATAAAGACCTATCTGTCTTGTTATTGCTGCAGTCTGAGCGGTGTTCCAAGTTCAGGCTGGTAATGGAGCAATAACTCACCCAGCGATGGAGAGTACCATCACCAGCACCGGTTGCCTTTGGAGCAGGGGAACTGAGCACTGCTGCCATGCAATATGTCCAAATGTGATTCCCTCCCCATAAATAACCACTGGGTTTTTACAGGAAAGGTGGGGAACCATAATGCCTAGCAATTTTCTTACTTGCTTTTGGGTGTTTTTGGACAGCACAATAACACACTGCAATATTTTGGTAAGAATTTTGAGACTGGGAAGTTAAGGCTGTATTTTTGATTGCTGACTTTAGGCCTGAAGTCAGGCAATGCAAGTTTACCATGTGTTTGCATAACATCTAGCACAACAGGAACTTCGCGGCTTCTCAGTGCTACTGGCGTGCCAAATTATAAGACGAAGGAGCATAAAAGTGTTGTTAATACAGTAGATGAAAAGTTTGGTATCAAATCAAACAGATTTCTTTGTGTTGATGACAGTGTTACTAGGCCAAGTTCTGCCAAATTGTTTTAACTGTGGGAAGCTGTGTCTCGTACATTGCAGCAAACATGACAGTCTCCGCCTTTGTGAGAGGAACACGATGCTGATCTTGGCATTGTGCACTTGCAAATGAGTTCTCATAAAGAAGGGCTATGCTTTCCTGTGACAGAAAATGACAATAGGAGAAGGTAAGTAAAAAGCTCCATGGATCTGAGGTGTTCCCACCAGGAGAGAGCTGCAGAGGGGCAGATTTCTTTCTCTGGTCCTTGGGAAATTCTCAGAAGTGAAGGATGCTCATGTGGGGTCAGATGTGCTGTGTATGTCTGTATGGTTGAGTTCAATCATGACTGGAGTTGTGCTTTAAACCTTTAAAAGTGTGCAAAAAGGTATTCTGGTGTCAGCCCAGGAAATGCTGAGAAGGAAACCCACCTCATGTTTGACCTGTCCAAGTATTCTATGTTCCTGCTGAAAGCCCTGGGATGGTAAGCAGGGATGCGCCCAGCATGCATCCACACAGGCTGAGCTCAGCTCTTTCCTCGAGTCCAGGCTTTGAGTATGAATCTGAACTATGGCCAGATGCCAGCCCAGACAATGGTTGAAAAAGCCCTTTGGGGCCTGGGACTTTAGCCTATGCTCATGTTTCTTTGTGTTCCCCAGCTCAGCTGTCCACCTCTCTGGGAAGCCACCGTTCCTAGTTTTAGCCTTTACCTCTGTGTGGGAGAAGCAAGGTGTGGAAACACAAACCAGAGTCAGCAAGTGTTCATCCCTGGATTTAGGAAGGACCATTGCTGTGCACAGAGAGTTTCCAAGCCATGTTCATCCTCTGGTTTTTAAGAAGCTTCTAAACCACAACAGCAAGGTATTACTCCAGGGAACAGAGGGAGAGGAGACACAAGGCTTCTTGTAAGCTCCTGCCTTTCCTGCCCTCTGAAAGATGTGTGCGTGTGTGTGTGTTTATTTGGCATTTAAATGGAGTTTCCTCCTTTTTTATCCTTTCCCAGCTAAGCACTGGAGGAGTGACAGTGGCCTTCTACTTGCAAGGAGCTGCCAACAGCTGTGTCTGGTGTGATGTCTGCCATGCACATGTGGCGCTCCCTAATGACAGTCTGGCAAGGGTCTGAAGACAGCAGCAGCACTTGCTGGCAATTTTGAGACACTGTTCTGCTTTCCTTTTGTGCATCCCAGGCTTTGGAGCAAGTGTGTGCTCCACTCTCCTTCCCTAGGCACAGCTGTCAATGGAGAAGGGGTGTCTACACTGGGAACTCACTCCAAATGCTCCCTTAAGCTGCCTTGTCTGTTTTAATCTGCAATCCCCTTTCCCACATACTGGAACAGCTGCCTTCATTGCAAAATCCAGCTGGTGCTCACAGGGTGCCTTAAATGCCTTAAAGAGTTTCTCTGCTGGAGACTGTGAACATCTCCTTTGCCATAATCCCAGCTGCATGTGGCAGGGGTGGGAGTTGGTGTCACACCTTTCCTGGACAGCTTTAGCAAAAAAATCTTTCTGGAAAATAAAGGGTTGATTTTTCTTCTTCATGCCTAATCTGTTTCTAGCTAAGCTGAGCCTGGAGAGCAAATTTTAGGTGCCTCTTTAAGCGTTTGCAGATCCTGCTAGCAAAGAAGAGGAAACTGGTCTGAGGAAAATAAAAAACAGTCTGCACATGAAGGAGAAATTGGAATCAATTTCCATGTCAGGTTTAAGGTCTGTTTTAAAGTTGAGGTTTCAAGCTGAGGTGCAGCATCAAATATGGTAACGCTGAAACAGGGCAATCTGTTCCATGAGATTTCTTTGCTAGCAGACATAAATTCAAGAAGCCAGCTAGTCTTAAGGGATTTCTACCATCTTGGGTTGTGTAGGAAAGAGAGTTGGAGTTCTTGGAACCTTGTTATGCTGGATTTGTCCTGACACTGAAACAGAAGGGAAAGTATCTCACCATTTAACAGTGAATGGGTGGATGTGGAGATTTATTTAGCAGTTCAGAGCAACCTCCAATGCCATTTTAAGACATGAAATGAGGAAGAATGACCCTTTTAAGCGATTCCACAGGGAGTGCTTAGTGAGACAATGTTCATGAAATTTGGCCAAGATGCTGTCACTAGTACAGCTCTTCTTGAGTGAAGAACCACGTGATCTTTCATTGACCATAAGTTGTCAAAGGCAAAAAATAGTTTTGCCAAGAACGTTAGGTGCATAAACTGAAGGAGTATCACCAGTGAACTCTGCATAATCACCAACACCATCTTCCCAGTCAGGACCAGAGCAGCAAAGCAAGTCTGAGTGATGAGGAACACAGCACAGCAGGTGAGTAGTTCACTAGGTCTTCCTTTCCACACATGTGGCATCACAGCAGGCCTGTGTTGGGAGTGTAGAGGAAGCCTCAGATGGAAAATGGAAGGCCAGAAGGTCTAGGAAGGAAATACTTTCATTTCAATCATACAAACATCCAGCAGTTTGGAGAACAGTGCTGTTGCTAGTCACAACATCTCTACCTATGAGTAGATGAAGGATTTTGCTGCTGTTTTTTTGTATCTCTGTGCCTCTGCTTCTTGGCTAAAGCTTGAAGGTAATTTTCCAGAATCACAGGTTCTGGAAAGTGGTCCTCCACAGAGAAGGGCTAAGAGGCTTTCTGTTGAGATTACTTGCCTGAAAGTCAGGTGGCATATTGCTGTTCCTTGCAGACTTGTTCTCTCTGCTCCCACATGTATATGGGAGTTATCCCTCTTGGTTGATATTCAGTGTTTGCTTCCTGGCGCTATAATGAATATTCACAACGTCTCATTTAAACCCCTAAGGTAAGTGTCTAAATTAGGAGCTTAGACTCATATTTCCCTCTGTAGCCTCCTCCAGATGGCAAAACAGACTATGATCCCAAACTAGATGTTATGCATGGTCCTCTGGAACAGCATTTCTCTCCCTCTCTGCTGTCTACAAAGAGGTTCTAGGAAAAGTCACACCCTAATTTAGGTGCTGAATTTTGGTGCCTCATGTTTAAGGCCAGTGTGAGTCAATGTCCTCTGTATGTTGTGTGCTTCTGAAAACATCACATCAGTGACCTGGTCTGTGGAAAAGGTGTTGCTGGTAAAACACCTTTTAGAGAAAAACTGGGCACTAGAACTCTTTGTCTTGAATAATTTATTTCATACACTGCCTCTCTTCTGGCATGTGAATTGTGTGTTAATAGCTTGCAGTTTTCTCACATTTGTTGGTTATTTTAAACTATTGTCTGAATAATTTCTACGAATAAGTCTTGATCTGTAGGTCTTTCACAGTCATTTCACTGGGATTATTTGAAAACTGAAATTCATCTTTCAAGCTAGGTTAGTTTTTGTTGGTGTCATAGATCATAAAATGCATTTCCTTTCATGGAATTGACTGTTGAAAAATAGCATGTTGTTGTCCTATGAAGAAATACATTTGGGTTCTTGATGAGCAAATCTCATCTGTAGGTTCTGTTGGCTTTGTTTGAACTATCATTCATAGAAACAACCATAGTATTAAGCTTGCTGGTTCACCTAGCCCAATCCCCTGCAATCTCAGGTAATTGTATAGTAACTCAAACATTTGAGTATTGATTCAAATACTTACAGATTTTTAGCCTATAAATTAGCTCAGGAGTAACTTTCCTTATGCTTTTGATCAAATTGCAAGTCCTGAAAACGTTAACCCCTTTCTTGTGGACATTTTATTTCTCCTACATCTGGTTAATGTTTCATGTAGAAAAGTCATAGAGAAAGAGAAACATGGAATATAAGAAAGGTAAGATGTAAGACTGGAAGGAATCTCAGGTCCCTGCCATCACCAAGGCTAGGCAATATTTTAAAGAGGAAAAGTTAAATATTTATAAGCCTTAGAGAACAGTTTATTTTGGATTAGTTTTGCATATGAAAGTTTGGGTTGATTTCTTTTTATCTCAGGAGGCTCTGTTATGCCTGTTAGTCACTTCTCTGCAGGAGTACCTCAAGGAACTTCCTATTGCATTTGTAAGTAAGCTGCAAACATTCATATCAGCTGGCTGCTTCTTGTCCAGAAGTAAGACCACGCGTGGAAGTCCATTTTAATATTTAAGTAATTTTTTTCCTAACAGCACTACCATGCTCTACGGCATATTCTCCTCATGCGTACTGGAGAACAGTTTTGCTCTTATGTACATCCCACAGTGTAAAAGCAGACAGAGAGAAACTAGGGCATTAGTTCTTGAGACACTCAGTTGTTAAATTATCTTCTAAATATCAGCCAAAAATAACTGTAGTAGTAACAGTGAGCGGAACAAATGGTAATGCTAGTGAATACAAGCATGATGGAAAGTCTTTTATTCCCAACCCCCCAAATGCTTACTTTCCAGTAACAAGCAATAAACAATTCAATATCATTTACACTTCAGTCAATTTAGACCCCATAAATGAATTTTTATTAATCACTAATTAATTAACCAATTCAGACTCTTCTTTCTGTATTAAAATTAGCCAGATCTTAAAGGTTCAGTGCCAGTCTTTTAAACCTTTTGGAACATCCACCACACTAATATGAATGCTTCCACTGTGTACCATAGATATAACACTTCTCTGCTCACTGTCCATCTTGACTGGGTCCTTTGAAGAATATTTTCCCTAAATGTAATATTGCAGTGCAACAGAGAGACTTTGGGATGTGAATTTTGGTTGCCTCTGCATTCACAGACCCCCAGCAGATGGCTGGCTGACAAGCAGGGTCAGTAACAGGAGGTTATGGCAACGCTGTTCCAGAAACGTATTTGGGCAGTAACACGGCATGTGTCAACCCACAGGTTTGCTGAATTAGGTGAGTAATACTGGGGGCATACATCACCTCCTGTGAGGTGCCAGCAGATCATCTCCTGGTCCAGCCTCCTACCCCGGGGAGGGTCCCTGGTATCTGTCTCATTCTGGTGCATGTTTTTCTAAACCTCAGTGATGGAAACACTGTGGCCTTGCCAGGCAGTCTGTGTTGGTGCTCCATGGTCCCTACTGTTAGAAAACTTCTCTCAGACCTAGCCATAATTATCTTGTCTAATATAATAACCCACAATTTCATGAGTTATCAAACACAGGCATGAGGAAGAGATTATTCTCTTTTTGCAGGCAACTTTTACATACTTGAAGACTATTACTGAGTTTCTTCTCAAATTTATTTCTGAAATACTTCCAGTTCCTTTAGTCTTTCCTTCATTTCAGATTGTGTCCTCTAGACCTTTACTCATCTTTGTTCACCTCTAAATGACACTTTCTTGCAGTGCCTGACCTCAGTACAGGACTCCTGTGGCAGCCTGCTTACTGATGTGAAGGAAACTGGAAAAATTCATACAACTTGCGAGCAGTGTTTTTTTTTTAAATATACAGCCCAGTACGTTGCTTGCTTCCTTCACAACAGTGTGATATTTTTCCACTGATCTTAATTCAAATTAAATACCTGGTAATACTACTAATACACTACTGAATTAAACTATCTGCCATTTTTTAGCTGAGTGTGCTTGTGTAGCTTAGCTGATCCATGGCCATTTCACTCTATCATGCTGTACTTGTCTTCTATAATATGTTGCCGAAACCTCTTCAGTTTCCTTAACTGTGCGTGAGCACAGCTAGGCAGAATCTCTGGTATAGTACTATTGCCATGAGCTCAACTTAAGCAAGGGCAACATATATTTATTACTTGAAAAGAACCTAAACCAAATAGCTTTCCTCTGTCCCAGAGTGAAGAAAAAGATGGTTTTCAAATCCTACATTGTCAATTTGCTTTCAGCGTTAACTTCTGGGAAGCTCTGTCCTGGTCATGGTTATACATGAGGAAATCCCACCTGTGCATAACTGTTACAGTATTTCAGGATAAGTGAGGTCAAGCTTATCCAAAGATTTTGGTATACAATGTGATAAGGCCTTTGACAATCTGCCCAGTTGCTACCTATCTGGGGCTGGAGCCATCCACGAAATAAGGCTGCGGCAGGAAATACTGAACTAATTTGGGCTCCCGACTCAGGCCTCCAGAAAATGAGGAGCTGCTGGGACAGTCTTTGGTACCAGAAAGTTTTCAGTCAGGTGGAATGTTAGACCCCTTTTCATACTTCAGCCTTAACCTGCTCTACATTCACTCTTTTAATTCCTCCCTCTCTTCTTCAAAACAGGATCACTATATAACCATGTATTTGGGGTATAATGGCAAGCATCCGCTACAGGGAAACGCCCATTTTTCTCATGAAATTTGAGAAAACTTGCACAACCCATATCTAGGGGTGAATGGTTAGCTGCATTAACTCATGTCTACTGTTTTAAACCATACACCAGCCATCTTCACTGTGGAGTGAGCAGTCAGATGCGATAAACCTACCATTCAGCTACTTCAACCAGTTGTTGTACCACCTGTGTGATAGATTAAGTAAAAGACAAGGGAGGAAAAAAAATACACAACTGACAGTTTGAATTAGAGAGGAATGTGTTTTGCTGCAGTTTTCTAACTTGCCAATTACTGACTAACAGGCATGTCATTGTTTCCAGTGATGTTTTTTGCTTCCTAATAAAGCAAATATGTGCTCATGACCTTAAGTGTGCATGCTGGCACCAAGGTTTTCATGTTTCACAAGGTAGATAACTACAAAAGTAGACTTATGCCTATAGCAAGCACCTGCATTTAACTGCAGGTGACTACAGAAACTAGATAGGTCAACACTTTTCATGCTCAGGTCCCTTCATTTCACAGGACCTCCCACCAGTGGATTTTCAAAGTTTGTTCTAGCTTGAGAAATGTGCAAAGGAATGATTGAGCCCTACCACTTCAAAGCCCACCTGAAGTTAAATACAGCTGTCTCCAATGAGGTGATCAGCACAAAGTACCTTTCAGGCAGGGGGAGACAGAGTAGTTACACATATGCAGCATTTGCAAGCAGAGTTTGTGGGCTGGAGGAATATAGAGTGTTGTTTTGCTGTTTGTGGCCACAGGTCCATCAGGGTTGGAGCCAGACAAGGTGGTAGAGCGGTCAGTTCAGCTCTCTCTATTACTGCAGGTGTTTGAACACCTGCAGAGAAATGAGAAAGGGAGTTTCCCCTTGTCAAAACTTTCTATTCACATCCCACTTGCAGCTTTTCTAGGCATTGTGCTAACCACAGACTAATAAAATACAAGCAGGATGAGAGGTTCAGGCAAGAGGAAGACTCAGTGTTGTGGATGAGCTTCAGGAGTGAGGACACTGAGTAGGTATCAGGAGTCCTTGGGCCTCTCCTTGGCTCTGCCACTGTCCAGTCTCCCAACCCAGTGTTTCTCTAACCATCTTGCATGTGAAGCGTAAGAGCTGGGACTTCCTCTTGCTCCATGTTTGAATAGTGCTTAATAACAGCCTGTACATACTACTGTGATACAAAGTACGCCAATAAACCTCCCCCAGACACCTACTGGAGGGCAGTGCAGAAAACAAATAGGAAACAAGATGATGTAAGGTGCAATATGCAATAGCCCCCAAATAATTATGCAGTGAAGATGTAGTGATGATGGACAGGAGACCAAATAATACTGTATATCAGCTGCAGAAGAAAATCATGGCAGTTTCAGAAACTGGAGAAAACTGTGATTAGGAAATCCTCTTGAAAGTAAACCAGTCTTTAACTACCTTCCCCTGAGCTTTCTGGAAGTGACTTGGCAAACAAGCAGGTACTTTTGATGTTGGGACTTTCAACAAGAATGGGATCCAGCTGCTCATGCCAGTGGTTGCTGCTGTGACTGCTTTTGCTCTATTAAGCGTCTTTTGGTTAATTCTGTGTAAATCTGGGCTCAGCTAGTTACCATAAACATGGAATCATTTTAATTTCTGTTTTCAGAAGGGGAGGTGCTTACCAGCTCCTTCCAGACACCAGATTTGGTTAATAACAGTATCCACCTGCTTTGCCACAGCACATGTGTTTCAGCTTTTGGTGTTTTCAATATGTCTGAAGTGTTTGATCATCTGTGCAGGTGTACAAACAACCACAGAAGAATGAAGAAATGGAAATTTCCTAAGGCAATGGCAAGAAAGATATTTTTGTCTTTTACTTGCTCTGAGACCCAAAGTGCAGTAGAGCTTAGGTGGTCAGTTGTGGGCACAGGAACGATATTTTTGAGGTTACAGGAAACTATATAAGATGACTGTTTACTTGAAACAAGATCAGATATGAAGCTCTGACTCAAGCCCAAGTTCTCTTGAGGTCTGAGGAGTGCAGGGCTTGGATCCCCTTTCAGTACCTCAAAAGTGTAAAGCCCCACCTCTGCCAGTACAGGTGCACTTCAGTCCAGAGAGCTGACTGCAGTTCCTACAGACAGATCCACATCAGCTTTTATTTACTCAGCTCATGCACCATTAACTGCAGAGTCAGAGCAACAGGTGACTCAGAGCTGGCTGTAACAACAATCTCAAGTAATGGGGTATATACTTCAGGAGCTAGCTGGCTGTGTTGTCATGGTTAGAGGGCTGTCTTGCTACCTCAGCTACCTGAATTAAAAAGATATGCCTACACTCTCTGTGAATAATGTGTGCACTGTCATCCATACGCAGGTGGAGGTGAGCCTGCTCCCAGCGGAGTTTGCGCTGTGTCGGGCAGAGAGGAGTGTAGTGAAACCCCTGACAAATTGCATTCCTCATGCCCTGCTGGGCTTCTGCTGGTGCTGCTCCGTGTAAGATGACTGTGGCTCAGGCTGCTGCTGAAACACAGAGGGAGGTTTTACCCCTTACTTCATGCTGCCGTGAGCAAGCGGCCTAATTATGGCTTTCAGTGATACTGGGGTTCTTGGTAGCTGAATAGGTGCATTGGACCTCCATCCCTTTCTCCATCCCTCTGCAGGGCAGACAGACCTGCAACACTTATTATTTCCTAGGTGGGAAGAAGGTGCTTAGTGAAGAGCATAAATCCTACAGAGCTAGGGGGAAAAAAGCCCCAGCTGATAAAATAGATGCTAGGGAAAAAGAATAAATACAAATCAGTAATTCTGCCACCAGGCACCTGCTGGCATTGTCAGCAAAATTTAGTAAAAGAGGTGTATTGACCCATAGGTTTTGCAAATGCTTTTTTTCCGAAGCCTGTTATAGGTCTCTCTGCATGTTTATTTATTACTGTCTTCACAGCACTTCATTCAGGCTTTTTAAATGATTCTGAAAGGCATGAGGTTTAACATCCACAGGTCTGATGTCATGCTTTAACCTTGAGAAAGGGACCAGCAAGGGCAGCAGCTGGGTGACATTTCCCACACTGTTTCAGCAGCGTATCCCTGACTCCTCCTGGAAAACTGTCTGCTTAGGGTGAGAGGAAGAGGTCATCTGCGCACTCACACCATCAGTCCTTGACCTTTCTGTTGACAATATCCACAAGGTGTCCTTTCTGACAGCTGCAGCGACAGACTTGTTTTGTGACAGGGACTCATGTCCAGGCTGAAATCATCAACTCATTTCATCTAAGCCGCTGAGCAGTTAGTGCCTTTTGGCTGCTTGAACAACTGCTCTGGTTTTGAACTAGTGGCCTTTTGGTGACAGGCTCTGATATCCTATTACCAATTCCCAAGCCATCCAGCTCCTCTGAACACATGCACGCTCAAAAAACAATTACATATAAATGTAAATAACTCTGAAGTGTCAAATGATAGAGACGTGACCTTCACCTGGGTCAGGTGGATTGTGCGAGACAGCATGAACTGGAGTTAAGCTGACACCTATAGTCTTGTTGTCTTGGTGTTTCAGAAACAGGCTCTAGCCCCAGACCCTTGCTGCCCTTTGCTTCCCTTCACCTGCACCCTCCTCACAGACAATAAAAATTAGATGTAATACATCACTTTTGTGATGGCTCTATCTTCAATGAAAATGGGAGATTAGGATCGTGCAACAACTTGTGAGATTTACATTCATCTGCTGTACAGGGTTGTTAGGAAGCTGTAGTTTGGGTCACTTCAAAGTACTTTTATTTTGAAAAATTGGCTAGAACTTCAGCTGGTGTACATCAACACAGCTCTGTTGCTTCAGTAGAGCTGATTTACTCCAGCTGAGGATATGGCCTCATATCATATGGCTGTTTTTTAACTTAAAAGTATATAATGCTGCCAAGTACAAGACAGGCAGACACAGGGTTCAGTACAAGAGTAAAGGAGAATTCTTTGTAGGAAGATCTTGTTCCTGTATAAAGGCATTTATAGCAAATGATTAGGAAATTATCTGTCCCTACATTATCTAAGCATGCCATGTTTGGATATAATTGTGTTAGTTTGAATATTATTACTTCCATTTACAAAGTGAAATTCCAGCCCTGTTCTTTGAAAATTTGTCCCTTCGTACTTAGTAAATCATAATTATACTGTCACAGCGGTTACCAGTGGGCCCTGAGGGTGAGTGGACTACTTCTAAGGGAATCACAAAAGGTAACTAAGAAAATCAAACCTATTGTTAATAATCTTGAATTCATTATGCAACGGTGTGCAGCACCACTGAAAAATGTTTTGGGGGTTGTAATTTGTAAAAGGCTGGAAAGCGCTTTCAATGAGGTTGCATATCTTTCTCATTGTTTTTCTTCATGTTCTGTTCCCATTTCATTTTCTGTCTCTTCCTGATGGTGTGTTTATGCTTTATTTTCCTTTCACAAGACAGGATCTTGAGTCTTTAAAATGTATCTATCTAACCTATACCGAGGCATTGGTGAATGTTAAGATGTTATCCCCATCATCAGAGCTTTAAAAGTGGCCATCAGTGGTGGTGTCTGAAGAAGGGTTTTAGGTCAGAGCCATCTGTCTAGATGTGATATTCCTATCCTGACAAATCAAGTGCTTTGTGAGTTAGCTGTGTGGTGCTTATGCTTCTTGGAGCTTTGACTTTCTTTGGTTCCTGCCATAGAAGATCATAGTTCTGAGCCTTTCAGCTGAATATCTGCCTTATATGAGAGTGGTGATCCCGGTGAAATCCCTGTCAGAAAACCACAGCAAAGCGCTGAACAGATATTTATAGTAAAAAGAGAATTTCCTCATCAAAGAACATACAGTCTGGACAAAGTGCCTTTAACAACTCCCTGACACACTGCTGACCTGTGTAAATGGAAACTCTCTGTCCCTGTGCCCTTTCTTTGTGCTGTGTCCAAATCCTACCATCAGCGAAGCATGCAGTTCTGAAGGAGCTTGCTCACTTGCTTTTTCGGCCTTTGCTTCTCCCTGGATGCTGATAGTTTAACTGGGACAGAGGGAATGCATTTCCTTCAAACACCTCATCAAACAAGGACTTCAAAAAAAGCTCACTTCTTGCTGGCTATTTTGAAATTGGAGTCTATTTAGAATTTCCAGGACAGATTCTCACATCGGTTGACATATACACTATTGGATCAAAAATCCATATAATGAACACCAGGATGGGTAGTAATGAGGATTAAATACAGATATCGTTAACAGAATTGTAGCTTATTCTTGCATTGATTGTAAGGGAGAAACTTGGAAATTTTTAGTCTGGAGCAAGAATTTGTGTGAGGATTAGGTAGAAGGCAAAGACAAGAAAATACACCTAAGCTTTCATCCACAGCTTCTCTAAGTCAAATGCATTTATTAGCAGGGTAGTGACCCTCTGAAGGGTGTGAAAGTATTCCACAATTGAGGTATTAGGAATAATTGATCAAATAGTGTGATTTTTTTAATTTCTTGTTTACTGAGACATAAGAATATCTAAAAAATTCCAATTTTTCAGCAGGAAAATGGAAATATATTCATTAGAAGTAATATCCCACACAACCTGTTTTCCCCCAAAAAGGAGGATACTTTGTCTTTTCCATTCTCTCTCCCCTGCTGACAAAACAGAAGAAAAGGACATAAAGGAGGAAGAGGAAGGGGAGAAACATGAAAAAAAATGTGGAAAGGCAGAAATAATAATATCCAAAACCAAATGTGCCTGTTTTCACTGCAAGACAAAAGAATTTTTCAAGGAAATGAAAATAATCTTAATTTTCTATCCAGAAATTTTTTTTAAAGAAATCTCTCTCCCTTACTAGAACCATTTGTGGTGTTTATCAACAAGGGGTTCAGCAACACCACATAATTATAAACGCTTTTGAAAAAGGTGGAGACTTACAACTTAGATGTGAAATAGCAATACGAAAAAACTCTCTGAACATATTTGACTATCCACCTAGAATCCTGTTTAAGGTTGCAAGAGAACAAGTTGTTATAATACCACATAAACCCATCCCCAGTTTCCTTCTCAATAATGTGTTCCTGTTTCCTCTGTTTGGGGCTGGCCAGAGCAGTAATGCAGTTACGTAGCAAGCTGGATTGAGGAATTCATCTGGCTGAAAATTAAACCAGGAAAATAAAAAGAAGTTTTCAGTTTTCTCACCAAACTATTTTGTGGCCATCGGTGTGTGTCCTGGCGCAAGAGAGCAACCAGATATTCTGCCTGGGAACATCGTGGCTTTGTATATTGGCCTTGTCCCACGTTTCAGTCAAGGTCTTTGGGATGCTGACTTGTCCTGGGGAAATTTCAGAAATGATGTTTTCTGTATTACACACAATGCAACCTGACGTGGGGCTGATACAGGATATTTTCATATGAAAAATGCAATACAGTTAAGCCAAATCTCTGCTTCTGTCTTGACCTTGAATGTGTTGACTTCACTGGAGCTACTTCTTACTCACATCACAGCAGGTGAGGAGGCACTTTGTGTTGAGCTTCATAACATTTTAACAAAGGGAAACTGGAAAAAATTGCACCAGTCTTCAATTTCTATAACTTTGGAATATTTACTTAAAGATATCAAAACGCATCACATGGCCTTCTAAAACAAAATTACAACACCTACCTTCTGGGTATATATTATCAGTTCGGTTTCCTCTGTACAGGCTGAGAAACTGAAGCACTGAAAAATTAAACACAAAACCACACAGCAAATTTGTGCCACAGTGTGGACTAGAACTTGGATCTCCTTCAGGGATATTTAACAAAATAAGCTATGCAAATATGTGTGTCTTTCTAAGTGGTGTAGCAGCGTCCATGTGAGGACTTGGTGGATATAAATGTTCAAGAGATATACCTTTTAAGCTGTCTAGGAAAGCAAGATAGGCATTGTGCAGTAAGTGCCCCTTGATCTGATTTTTAACCATCTCACACTGCTGCATGCTATTTGCCCAAGCTGGGGTGAGTGCTTGGCCTAAACGACTTGTCCCCGGTACATACAGAAGAGTTTTTTGTGTACTTGAATTTGCTTTCAGATAATTTTTCACCACGTCCGTCTGGACCTTTTTTTTTTAATGTATTCCTTCAGTACCATTAGTGAGGCAGTGCAATGCCATATTTCTAAGGTCCTGAATGTTTACTTCTCCAGGTAGGGTGATTATGGGCATGATGGAATGATGTCTTTAGTCAAGTGTAGATCTTATCTTCCCATGTAACAAGGTAGCCTAATGAAATGAGTTTTATTCAAAGACCTTGTCTCATAACGCTTCAGGAAAACATGATAAATTGAATGATTCTTTTAGCAAATGCATCACACAAAGCACTGGCATATTGCTTATGAAGTTTAATTTTGTAATAGTTCATGGGGTATAATATACCTGTAGCTATTTCAGTGGAATGAATCTTACAGGCTCATTACACAAGCAGAACTGTTGTCCCAAAATATTGCTTTTCTTGTTGAACTGTTGCTCGGATTCAGGGCAATTTGCATGTATAACCTCCAAGGAATCACTGCATCTCACTTTTTAATTTTTTTTTCTTTTATTGTGCTACTATTATGAACTATGGTGAAACTCTTTTATTTAAGTAGTGAGAGCCTAGCTGTTATTAGCAGTGGTTTTACTGACCAAATGTGGCAGACCAAATCTAAATCCAGAAATAAATTAGATATTTTTTTAAACTAAAAAAAGTTTGGTTGTTTACCATCTGAAAGAATGTAAAACTAGGCAAAAATAAAAATAATGTGATTTGGACGTATTTCATTCTCTTGGATCTCAGATGTGGAGGTTTTAACATTTCTTAAGACATATATTAACTTTAATGGGAAGGTGGCTGATCCAATTTACTTATGGAAAGGAGAAGTTACTCTCCTGATACAGCTACGTTTCCGATAGTAATTCTGCATTCCCATTACTGTAGAGTAGTGCAAAATGTAGTGACACTTTAGATGAACAGGTGAGTCTACGTTGCTTGTCCTTTATTGTCCATCTGGGCCTTCCTGGGCTTGTCTCTAGCTGTGGTGGGCCAGAAGGAGAGTGATTCTCACTCCACTGTGTGCAAGACTTTCAGTCCATCCAGGATTTCCAAGTGCATTCCCAGGAATGGTGGAGTGAGTGTAAGCATGAAGTGTCTCACCTCCTATTTGCATGAGAACCGCCTTTCTACTTCAGCAGAACTGCCAAGTTTGGGCTGTTTGGCTGCTGGGGAAAGTGTGTGGGGGGCGACCTAGAAATCTGCATAGGTATAACCTAGGTGGCTTACTCAAGTTTTTGGCAAAGCATGTACTCGGTGTCTCCTGGTTCCTGAAGACTGGTACCATTTCACCATCTATCCTTTCTTAAATAGAGTAGCATATTTTTAAGTACACTGAGTTGCCGTGCACACAATGGCATTTCCTGCAGACTGCTAAACTGACCCTCCAGTGTGTGCTGTGCTTATATCCAGGCTGTATGCTCACTACCTCTTCAACCAGAAACCAGTGTGAGAGCAGGAGCTGATACAGATCTAGGTCTTGCTCCTGTATTGAATTCAGATGCAAGAGACAGGTTCCTAGACCAGGGATTTCTAAAGCACTCCCACGTAGACCTCTTTGGACATAGACTATAAAACCTCTGGGACTGTCACAACAGGCTAGGCTCATTATTTTCCCCTAGTTTTTTCTCAGCTGCATTAATTTCTCCTTCCCTACAATATCCCTAAAATTAGAAAGACTGAAAAGTACCAAGGATGAGTTTGTGGAAGCAGGATCAAAGTACAGAGCTGAAGTCCATTGTAATCAATGTGAATTTTTCAAAAGGGTAGAATACCACAGGCTGTTTTCATGCTCTCACTCTGCATTGTTCGTGTCACAGTAATCTTTAGAGTAGCCTAATGAAACTGGAGCCTCATTCTGTTAGCCATTGCCTACACAGCACAGGCTAGATCTTCAACTTCACTGGATTCATTGGAGTCATGCCAAGGCTGAGCAGTGAGGCTCTGAACCCATCTATGCTGCAAACATCTTACTGGATAGGAAACACCTGGCCTCAGAAAGCTCAGATTTGGAGCCTTTACATTCTAGCACAGTAGAAATACTCGTTACTGCTAACATTAATGCTATGGCAGGGGAGTTGAGTGATTTGCCCTAAGTCATGCAGCAGGCTGTGGCAGGATTTGGTCTCCTGAGACCCAGACTCAGACTCTCAGTCCTTTTCTGTCTGTCTGAGGAAATGCTCTGTCTGAGCATTTTGCCACTCAGGGAACCAGTTCCAACAACAGTTTCCATGTTTTGAGGATGAGTGGAAGAAGTCCATGAGCACAATAAGTAGGAAGAGCGAGTGTGGTACTTTTGTTGGAGTCTGAATGCACTCTTGAAAAGTTCTGGCTTCTGAGGGTTAAAAGGTTGGAAAGCAGTGAGCTGTAATATTATCTCAGTTCATATTATTTGATCTCATTTTAATGAGATACACTTTTTTATTGATTACTACAAACCTCTGATTTTTGGCTCTTGAGTGAATGACATGAAACTTCAGTAACTTGACTTTGAACACTGAAAACTATCATATATATCTATATTTAAATTGATGCTTTTTAATAAATCTACAATTTATATTCAGTTTAAAAACTTGGACTCTCAAGATTGTTGAATCTCTTTATGCATTGTTTATCTCATTTCAAAGCACTGGATGATGCTTCAGGGGCTGCATCTTGTACAGTTTGGAGTGTACTTCTCCAGATCTTTCCAAAGATTATTGGTTAGGATGTCCATGCCTTTTAGCTTGCAACTCTTTGTTAATGAAACTTTTAGTAGCACTGAACATGGTAGAATTTATCATGGGATAAAGGAGTTAAAAATCTCTGTGGGATTGAGTTTGAAATCTATATAATGTGTGTACTGTATTGCACATGTATACCACAGTCAGTATCTTTAATCACATTTGGTGTTTCTGTCTGTCTGCATATACTTCACAATTTTTTCTTCTGTAGCTTCAATTAGTGCTTAATGAACTTAGTGAGAGTTAATTATTAAAAAGTGACTTCAGGGGTCAAGCCTGTTTTACTTAGATCCACAAAGACACAGCATGAATGTGGTTTTGCCACCATGAAAATTGTAATGAAAAGCTCATTATTATTTTTCTAATCAAGGAATAAAAAGCTGACCAGTCTCAGTATCCTTTCCACAACACATTCTCTGGCATTATTACTATACATATTTATAAAGCAGCAATCTGTACTGCATTCAGGTATACCACTCTTGAAAATCTAACAGCAAGCATCCATTTAAGTCTGACAACACCATTCAGTTCTTTTTATGTTCCTCCTCCTTGCTGATTTAAAAATGTTATGAAATTGAAGTAGACTGCAGTAAGTGCAGTGACAATATGTTATTTTCCCATTAAGTACTATGGGATGTGGTCTTATGTGCCTTGCTTCAACACTTGTGATAATTAAACATTAGGGAGGGGTGCTGAATGTAATTTTTTTTAATGACATCAGAGTCACAATGTTAATGCAGAGTCAACATGTCTACAACATTTTGGATTAAAATCCATAATTTTTTACAGCCAATGTTTGTGTTTTGATGAATGTCTTGCACTGTCCTTTTAGCATTTGAGCTGAAGATCTGGCTGGCGTGAGATATATCTGTATTGCTCCTCCATCAGACCTGGGTAATATTTGAGCTGTCAGGCCTTGCGTTGGCCTCTCCTGACCAAACAGGGAGCAGTAGGTTCTTTCTTATCTTGCCTGCAGTAATGACAGAGAGCCAGCAGATAGCTCCTGTACACCTCAGTCCCTCCCATGCCCTACAACTGCCTGTGCAGGAAGGGTTAAGGGCAGCCTTGTCAGGTTGACCTGTGCTGCAGTCACGCCTTTGTGTCACCCTCCCAATTGGCTGTTCCAGGGCACGGATAGATTCAGCTTATACATGGCTCTTCAGTGCAGTGGTATGCCTCAAGTCATACCCCAGCTTTCACCAACTAATATTGTTAGACTAATTAATGTTGCATGGCTGGTAATAACGCTGAAGATATTCAGATTTAACCTACGGATCACTAACACTCTGCTCTAAATAATAACAAAAGCATATTGTTGATTTATATTGACATGAGAGTCCTGCAACAATGAACAATTTGTGCCTGACATTCAGACAGGTCAAGCTCTCATTAATCTTCTGCTGTCTTCGAGGATCATTGTTGATCGCTGCTTGGAAGATTCAGAACCGTCACTGCAGTGGCTGATGAAGACCAAAGTCAACCTCCTGTGCACATAGGCATTTAGTGGTGTTCAGAACCAAGACTCAGGCATCTGACCTTTAGGTTTTCATTCTATCCTTATGTTACAGGGTGCATTTCACCTGAAGTCCCAAGGCAACTTAGACAAAAAATCATGTACTACATGTGGTGTTTGCTATCGTGTAGTTTGTCTGAGCCCACACAGCTGATCTGTGGAAGGATGGTGCATGTTTTGCAATGATGGAACCTTGGTACTTTGAGATGAATTATTAAAGTGCTGACAATAAGTGAGCATCAGTATGCAAACAAATAAGCAATGACAAGGAAAGGCAGGAGAGAGGGATAAGTAAAATGGCAAGGTTTCCTGAGGATCGGACAAAGATGTTTCTCTGGGATTATTTTGACTGGTGTCAACTCTTCCTTTTATTTAGGAGCAATTTCTTTCAAAGCAATAAATATTTGAAAACTTCATATTTATTAAGTGTTAATTTTACCCCTAGGCCTTTTGAGCTAAAAGTTCAAAACATAACACTGGAAATACACACAGACTCCATCTGTTCATCTCCTGCTGCATGCTTTGAAAAATGTCACCCAAAGCCTTCATTATTTTTAGTGGTGTTATTTTTTCAGTTTTTGGATCCTTGCTTGAACCTTCAGTATCTGTACCTAGCTCTCTGTCTGTAAGTGACCTCTTTAGTAGCCTGTACAACTATGCCCAGTCACTCACTGCAGCTCAGTGAAGTCAGGCCATCACCAGGAGAAGGCCAATTTCCATTTCTAATGATAGCCTGTGGGCAGGGATATATATTCAGGACTTTGGCCCACTTCAATCCACAGAGGATTTCCCACTGTTGTCATGGGAAAATTGCACACAAAGATGAAGGTTAGCAAACAGCTTTTTACAGGAACCAAATAAATAGACATGACTGTGATTTAGGCGCCCTGTGTTGGGATATAGCGTGTGCTCACAATTTAGATGTATGGACTACTATTTATTCTCTGTGTTTCTCTCCTGTCTCCATCCTCTTTCCTCTGTTTTGTTTCCTTCTGTGTGTTTTGGTCCACCTCCTAACACTTTTCCTCAATATTTCCCTTTCTCCAGCAGCCCCCCAAACCTTCCCTGTCTCGTAGACTGAGATGATCAGAATCTGAATAATCAGTGTTGACACTTTTGAGTGCCGTCATTAGGGGTTAGGCTTAATCCCTTGGGAGGAACAGAGCCCTGCGAGCTCACAGCTTGCAGAGCATTGTCTTTAGTTATCTGCATGTTCAGCACCATAGGACTTACAATTTGCTCAGTTTTTGAAGGTTTTTTTTTTTTGTAATTTTGCGGCTCATTTAAAGAGAATGACAGTTCAGGTTCTGCAGAACATCTATCACCAACACACTGAGCCAGTCAAATTCCATGAACAGGATACAAGAAGGATCTGCTTTGAAAGCCTTTTCGTTTTTCTTTTTTTCCCCTTGGGAATTAGGTTCCCAATTGTACTAAGTGGAAGCACTGTATGTCTGGTATTTCAATGCTTCTGTAAACTAGGCTATTTATTTATGTGAAGTCTAGATTTAGATGCAACACTTAAAGCTCCAAGTCTTACATATCTTTTTTGTTCTTGCTGGAAATAGGCAAGAATTCCTCCTCATATGAAACACTAAAATGTGCACATTCTTGTGTTTTGGGTGATTGCTCTTTCCCAATTATAAAGAAGGCATCACTGAGATTTAATTTCACTGCTCTACCTGAACTTCCTAAACATTATCAAAATGACTCAGGGAACCCTACTCCACTGAGAGGCCTGACCTGATGTGTATGACAAGAAATGCTTGTCTTAGAGGACAAAGACACATATCAGTACTCAGTGCAAAGCCAGGGTATGAATTAAACTAAGTGTAAAGGTAAAACTTCAGGGAGAATATCATCATCTTTCATAGGGTGATGTAAAAGGAAGCTGCTTTTGAGGAAAAGTTTGAACAGGCAAAGTGTCATCCTAGGAGAACTGTCATCCTAAGTGAAACTGGTCTCATTAGCTAGCAAATAAAAAAGTCTCTGTAAAGACTTTTCCTTTGGAAGAAAGCTGATGAATTCTCATTTTAGAGCCACGCTAAACAACATTGGTAAGTTTTGCTCAGGATATTGATTATCATGAACAGCTATCATTTGATAACATTGATCTTTGCCTGTAAAGATTTTATGAGCTCTGGTCCTAGGACTTTTGAGTATAAATTGCTGCAGTCAGACCACTGAGTTTTTTATTTTCCCACATGCAGATTTGTTCTTCTCTGCAGTCCCATGTCTGCTTGTGGGAGCTGCACTGATCCAGGCAGACCACCCTCTGTAGCACAGAGGTGTTCATCCTTTCTTAATGGGAGTGTGCTGGTTCAGGTAGGCTTCCCCTGGCTCAGGAGTGTCCTTGCCCTCCTTGTTCGGCCAGTGTTGGGTCAGGATATCTGTAGCCTGAAACTGGGGTACCCAGCTGCCTCCTGGGAAGCTTGGACCTTCCCTGCAGAATGGAGTGAAGCCAGAGATCCTTCCCTTGCAACATCTCTCATAGGATGACTGAAAGTTATAAAACACGGAGCAAGTGGGAGAAAGATGAGTCTTACCAAAGCCTCTGTCATAAGACTATAGAAATCATAGGGTCTCAAAGAGACTGGTTTGGGTTTTTTGCCCACGCAGTAGCCATTTCTGAGGACCACAGCATCTGTCCCAGCATCTGCCTTGTTTCTCTCCTAGGTGCTCATCTCCTCCAGGGCTACAAGAGCCTTAAAGGGTTACCTTTGTAACCCTTTAAGAGTGGGTTGCCTCTCATAGACACCTTTCTTCTCCCCTTAAAGGGAATAGGCATTTTATTATGGTTGTTACTGACCAGTTATAGTTAGTATACATATAGTTTTGTGCTCAGGAATCTAAGTTTCTTTAACAGCTTTTTTTAAATTCCAGACATAGGGGTTTGGGTGGAAAGGGTTGGGAAAAGAACAAGAAGTCTTTTAATTAAGTGTGTACATTTCCCTTTATACTCTGAGTTGGTCATAAACCTCAGAACAGGACCCAACTGTTCAGATTCTAACTCCAATTATTCAACTGTACAAAATGTTCTTTTTACCATTATAAATATTAATAACAGTAATTTATCATAATTTCACCTTCAAAGGGAACAGTGAGAAAAGACAGGTGAAAACAGGTTAATACAACGGAAAATGGCTGACTCCAGATTTGACTTAAAGGTTAGTAAAAGCAAACCAATTTTTCCTGCATAAGAAAATGTGTCATTTTAACAACACTGTTTTAGTGGCATATACTTTTTCTTTGTGTTAGCCTTTCCTTTTGTCTCATCTGCTGTTAAGATATGAAAAGCCTGTTCTCAGTACACAGCACCCAGTGTTAGGCATCTTATACTCAAGAACCTGTCTTGTTTCCCCACTTCCAATTTATACTACTGTGGGATGTGGTAACATATTGAGTTATCAGTCAAGCTATTAGGGTGGCTGTAACTATTTTTAATAAAATACCACAAAATGATAGAAAAAAATATTTGAAAGATGAGGATTTGACCACTTTACATGTGTTATAGATTCTGAACATGATGTGCAAATGGTAAATTCTGAAAAGTTATCTTCCATATAATGTCATTTCTGCAGAACTCTCTTGCCTCAGGGTTGTGAATTATTGTGCTGTGAACATTATAGGAGAGATTATTTACAATAAATCGTGTAAAACCCCAAATGTTTTGCAATCAGAATATGTCAAATGCTGAGGAATGAGGAACCCACTTTGGTTTATAACTTCCTTCAAGTATGAGCCAAAAACTGTACAGTACTGTATCTAATGGAAAAGCATCCAGACTAATCTCTATAAATACTTACCACAGTCCCATAAACTAACCTATTAGAAACACTTGACATTTTCATTTATACCTGTAAAACTGGTGAAAAAAGTTACATAGGCTGAGCTTTTTAATGCTTTCTCAACATTTCTCACGCACAAAATAACTTATAACATACTGTAAAGAATTGTTCATATAATCTTTTGGCTGACCGTCTGTTATCTAAAATATGGTTTATCTGAATAATATGAGGTATGCTTCCTCCAGTTCCCAATTTATGGTGTTAGGGGCATTCTTGTTTATTTCTCCAGTGCAGTTGGTATGCTGTAAAAAGCTACTGGAATATTCCCAGGTAATAATGTAATAGGAGCCTTCATGGTAGTTGTGAAATTAATATAGGATCTTACATTTTTAAAATGTTAAATTTTTTTTACCAGAAGGTCAGGAAATTAACTCTGCCACATTGCCCATCTGCAATATTTGATATGCATTTAAAATTGCTTTTTATGCTGTGTATCAACATATGAATTTAAAAAGAGAAACAGAAAACTCTCTGCTGGAAAGGATGTGGGCAAGTAGGTCAACCCACAGATTCCCTTGGACTGCCCTGATCTGAGTATTTTGGTTGCAGATACAGAAAACTTTAAGAAAACATTTGGGAGAGTTTTTGAAAGAGGCTCAGTATTCTCAGGACTGGTAACAACACTCCCAAGTCTACTGAAAACAGAAATGGCAAGTCAGAATATTAGCATTAACAGTAGGAAGTATATGCCAACATTTTTGAATGGTACAACTATGAACGGAAATAAAATATAAGACATAGGAGATGTGGAACAGATCACAGGGCAGATTACTTCACCCTTAAAACCATTTGAAGAAACATTGGATCTGAACCCTGTGAATAAGAAGTACAAATGACATACAGAACCTCACATTAAAACTACATGACAGAGTTTCATGCACTGCTGGTACCACATCCTTTGCTAGTGCAAACTTGTGTCTACCACATCCTTTGCTAGCGCAAACTTGTGTCTCTCCTACTTTACAAATAATTCACATATTGTTTCACTGAATGTGGGTGTGGAGACACTTAAAGCATAACCATAAGGGCAATGAGTGGGACAGTTTCTGCACCTGACTACCAAAGACCCGAAGGCTCAAAACAACTCTCTGCTCCTCACTTCAAAGCAGTCTTTTTGGAAGGAAAGAAAGAATGCGAGGTGCCCCGGGAAATTTATTTTTATCAATCACCTGTGTCTATCAGTCATGTAGAAGTAGCATTTCAGTGGAAAGAACAAAGTCTTGTAGACTCATATTGACTATAATGCCACATGGCTGTAGCATCCCTTAGTTTCCAGTCTACAGCCCGGTGATGGCAGGCTGGCTCTCTGCAGTTGCTTTCTGAAAAGGCCAGGAAGATGCATGCTTGACGAATGCTCTTGCCTTCTGCTCTTATTTCACACCAAAGGTGGTGATATACACAGAGTACGCTGCTGCATGTACTGTGCTGTGTGGGTGGCATTTCATTTTCAAAAAGAGCAGTGAATTTAAGGTCAGACTTCTAGGATTAAAAGCCATGCCTTTCTGTATAGTCTCTTTTTACAGCTTGGTCACAGGGTCAGTAAAAGCTAGAAACTCAAACTTTCAGCAAGTCTTCTTACGTAGTACCAAGCCAACTAAGTCATTGCCTTGGAAGCACACCATACATGATGTTATACTACAGTATACTGAAGAGGGTATATTTTTAGAGAAATTATATGGAAAAAAATTTTCAAATGATATGTCCTGGTTTCAGCTAGGATAGAGTTAATTCAGCTGGTCACTCAGGACAGGAGAGGTGGTGTGTTGCGTGGAGTTACTGGGCATCAAAACCAGCTCAGGTCGGGTCACTGCTGCACTTGCACTGCTTCTTCTAAGGCTTGTCCTCCATTGGTTCAGGTGGTTTCTGCTACAGTAATTCCTATAACATGCAACTCAAATCACAGGTTACAACAATTTAAAGGTAGAACCATTACAATCTCCACCCCTGGTCCCTTTGGATCAGACCATTGGGTTTAATATTGTAATGAACTCCTCCCCTTGCCCCTGCTCCAGCTTGGATTTATCCACAGACTGCAATCCTTTAGGGTTGTACCTGCTCCAAGTGGAGCCTTATCTATAAGCCACAGTCTCTCCAGGGCTACACCTGCTGTGGCATAGACTTATCCACAGCCACAGTCACTTCGAGGTGCACCTGTTAGAGCGTGGCCTTCTCCACGGGCCATAATTCCTCCAGCGTGGCCTTACCCATCCGTCAAGAGTAATCATGTTCCAACATGACCTTACCCATGGCTGCAATCCCTACAGGTGCATACCTGCTCTGTCGAGGGCTTATCCATGGCTACACACTTTGAGGTGTTCCCGCATGACCTCATGCACAGCCACTGATGCTTCAAGGTGTACCTGCTGCAGCATGGACTTGTCTACAGCCACAGATGCTTCGAGGTGTACCTTCTCCAACATGGACTTATCCTTGGGCCACAATTCCCTCAGAGGTATACCTGCTGTGGCACAGACATAACCAAGGCCACAGATGCTTTGAGATATACCTGCTCTGGCATGACCTTAGCCACGGCCACAGACGCTTCAGGGTGTCCTGCTCCCACATGGACTCATCCACACGTCACAGTCCCTTCGACTGGAGTTCACACTGGAGTTCCAGCCTGTCCAGTGCAGCAGCACAGAAACAGCAGCAATGCCCTGGTTGTCTGCCAGTCCAGGCACCTGGCCATTGCTGTAATCAAAATGTTCCCAAGCACAGCAGAGTACGATGATAAGCAGTACAGCAAGCAGCAAGCAGCAAAAGCAAAAAGCAGCCACTAATGAGCACTAGACTTGAAGGCATACAGTATATGTATATACAGTAAGGCAGGCAAGCCCCATGGCAAGCAGAGGAGCCTGCCGATTAATAACTAAACAGCAATAACAGCTATAAATTCAATCTAGCACATTCCAATCAAATCTGTCGTTATCTCAAACCTGCCGTGCCCCACGTTGGGTGCCAAAAAGGACTGTCGTGGTTTAGCCCCGGTCAGCAACCAAGCCCCATGCAACCGCTCGCTCACTCCCCCCTGGTGGGATGGGGGAGAGAATCAGAGGAGTAAAAGTAAGGAAACTCGTGAGTTGAGATAAAGACAGTTTAATAGGTAAAGCAAAAGCTGCGTGCGCAACCAAAGCAAAACAACGAATTCATTCACTGCTTCCCATGGGCAGGCAGGTGTTCAGCCATCCCCAGGAAAGCAGGGCTCCATCACATGTAACAGTTACTTGGGAAGACAAATGCCATCACTTCAAACGTCCCCCCCCTTCCTTCTTCTTCCCCCAGCTTTATATACTGAGCGTGATGTCATATGGTAGGGAATATCCCTTTGGTCAGTTTGGGTCAGCTGTCCCGGCTGTGTCCTCTCCCAGATTCTTGTGCACCTGGCAGAGCACAGGAAGCTGAAAAAGTCCTTGACTAGTGTAAGCACTACTTAGCAACAACTAAAACATCTCCACATTATCAACACTGTTTTCAGCATAAATCTAAAATGTAGCCCCATACTAGCCGCTATGAAAAAAATTAACTCTATCCCAGCTGAAACCAGGACAGTGTACTATAATTCCACATGCCCAATCTGACATTTAATGGTTAAATTATCAGGTAAAATACCAATATGTAGAAGTAAGGCTTGTGATATCCATGCAGGGAGACGAGTACTACAGTTTCATTTTTATTAGTTTTGCAGGAATTATGATGAAAAATGTAGCTTGTAAAATTTGCAGTAGTATTTCAATTTGATCTGCGTAGAACAAAAGTGCATTTCCAGTCAGCCCATGTAATATACTGATGTTAATAGTATTTTACTATCCAACTCATTTTGATGTTGTTTGGGAGCTCTTATGCCAATGTTTTTGACAAAGCTGTTGAAAAGCATTGGCCAGAGAGCAGATATTTTTTACCTTACACAAAATATGGTATTCAACAACAAGCAAATCAAACAGTTATGCACAATTCTCAATGGTATTTCAAACAGAAATTTGTCTAGAAAGAAAGTCTATGTTATCACACAGAAAAATAATCCTCAGTGCATAGGAAACCAGCACAAAGAATGGCAAGTTACAGGCTACCAGGAACATAGCAGTGCTCCTTAAAATGCATAGCAAAAATTACAGGTAAGATATATGAGCAGAAGACATATCCTCTTTTTTCTAGCTGTCCTCCAGACAAGATATTTCTCTCTTTCTGTTGATGATTGTCCTTTGAGTTGTCTGGAAAATGCTGATTTTGGGCTGCTGTGTGGCCTGCGGGAAGCAGCAACTAACTTTCCTTGTCAAGGACCTATAAAGACTGCAACATTTACACTGATATTTTTCCTAACTTGGAGGGAACAGTGTGACAGTGTCATTGCCGAAGTGCAGGGATGTGCAGATGCCATTCATCAGCACTTACATGAAACCAGCAGTGGTTTTCTGTGCTTTCTCAAGACCAGTTTGATGGTTTGGTTCTAGGTTTGGTATTCATCCCTACTTACAAGCTTCTTATCTCTGGTGACTGCTAGGAGTCTCCTCACCACAAACACTCTCTGTGATGAGTGGAAAGAGTTACAGGCCTTCAAAAAGACATATAGCCCATCTAAGAACTTGTCTCCTGGGGATGAGTGCTTTGTCAGAATGAGCCTGAGTAGAGGAGTTCATGCAAGAAGGTGCTTCAGTTAAATTCCTGAAGTTGTGTGGGTAAATCCAGGTTCTTTCCTGCTCCTAGGACTACTCTCTAAAATGTTTTCTGCCCTTAAATCTTTTTTGCACAGTTGAAAAAAGACAGAGCTGTGGTGTCAGAGTTGTGTGTCACCCTCCCCCCCCCCCCCCCCCCGCCCCCCATATTCTATGTTCTCTTATTAAAGGAAACAAAATGGTTTGGAAATTTATTCCAGACACAAGATTTTTTTCCTTAATGTATATTTCTGATGCAGCCACATGCTGGGTTCTTTACATTAAACACATTTGGTGATTCAAGTTTACTTTTAGAAACAGCCTGCTTTGTTTTCTGCTCTTAGTTGTTTTTCTTTTTTTTTTCTTTTTTAAAACCATGAGTTTACTTTTCGTACATCTTGTCCTTTTAAGGAATGCAGGCCTCTTCTTCCATCTCCTATTGTTTATTTAATGCTTCATGGAAACACACTGATCTTCATAGCCAGCAGCCTATTGTCAGCCTCTTTGGGTTGCCTCTGGCACTGAAACTTTTAAAATGATAATTGCTATCCATTAAGAGGTAACTTAATTTTGGTTTGGATTAATCTCATTCAGCTTTAACTGTCTAAAGTTAAAGTATCTATGCCAAGCTAGTTATATGGGCTCCTTCTGAACTTAATGGAGAAAAAGGGATCTCCAGAAGGTTGCTCACCTCACCACTGTTGCCCCGTGTTCCTCCATTGGCAGAGTGCCCGGATGATGAGCTTTGGCTCTGAATAAACCCTCCCTGCTGATGTATGTTTCATATTTCCAGGTTGACCTTCACAAGGAAAGGGTGAGAAACCTGTTTTGTCATAATGTCTCCAACATACATACTTCACTGTATGGATGGTGCTTTGGCCTAAGTTCTGTTTGTTTCAGTTTAGCTTATATCTCTTCCTAGCTGCCATTCACTAAACTTAGATTTTCAGTGGGTATAAAATAGTTCACATGTACCTTTGCACCTGGTTAATTAAATGAATGATAAAAAATGGATTGAGTTGAGCTGATGCAACTCCAAATACAAACAGCTCTAATCACTCCTCTGATTCTCCTTTATGCATCTAATTTTTCTGTAGAAGGCTGCTCAGGGCCATAGGTTTTGTATTGGCCAAAGGCTAAACACTTCTAATGCTGTTTTTTATTCTCAGGACCACAAGTACTGTATATTTCTTTTGCAGTTTCACTCTTCCAGATTCCCTTTGTATTATTATAGATTCCCTCTCGGGATCAGCAAAATAATATGTGAAGAATATTAGTGATATGGAAGCTTGCTTCAGGGTTATCTTTAGATATCTGAGTTGAACTCTACAAGTGAGGTACTAAATCTGCCTTGAGATTATCAATACAAGAACAAGTGAAAATGTAGGCTTTAAAAATAGCTTGTACTCCTTTTGTTCTAGGATAGGAGGAGAAACAACTGAGCTCTGCAGTCATTGCTGCAACACAGCTGGCTTCACTGAGCTTGCACTGATGTAACAGCCAGCAGAGTAAGGTTACATGTGTCTTATTTAAAACAGTAAAATATCACAAGGTGTGCAGATACTATAGCATGGGTAAGGCACAACAGGAGGTGCAAATGACTGCCCATTTTGCATATAACGATCCTGAGTGATGATGATAATAGTCATACTATTAGATTCTTTGACTGGGGTATATATAATAATGAATTTACAATAACTTAGAGAAATGACAATACAATAACATTGTATATGCAAGATATAAAAAATCAAGCCTCTGATATTTGTTATGTATTCTGTAATATCTTCTGCATGGTTGGCATTTCATCAATGGGCTAATAAAACTTCAGTTTTTTAACTACATCTCGCTACTGAGGTCCACAATGAGTCCAGTTATTTTCAAGGAGTAAAGCCAGGTTTCACTAATGCTTTTGCAAGGAGCCAGGTATTGCACCACTCTTAAGGCTGACTGAGTGAGTCTAAAAATTTTACAAGAGCTGGCTGAGATATATACCAATAAAAATCAGTTTTTTTCTCTTTTTTTAACAGTAAAAATCCATAAGTAAAACAAAGTTCAACCTTTAAAGGTGTAAAGCTTAGATTATTGGGCCATTTGTAATTTTTCTGGCAAAGTTGAAGTATTGTGTGTTTTTCCAGGAATCTTTATACTCTATTTCAGGAGGATTTGGATATATGGAAACCTCTACTAATTCTTTTTGCCTTGTAAGATCTTCTACCACAGAGGAGTTTTAAAAATTTCATTCTGTTTTCAAAATAAAAATGTAAATAAACCTTTGGTATAGTTTGCACATAAAGGACTATGCTGTTTTTTTCATATTTGTTCCTCTAATTAGCTAGTCTTGCCCAATAAATTTTGGTGTTTTGTTACTAATAACTAATGAAGAACAGGTAACAAAAGCCACAACAGCATCTTGTACTCATTAAGAATTGGATCAAGCTAGCTTGCACATCACATGAAGCACGCTGTCACATATAGAAAGCAAGAAGTGTCTGGGGCAGCATACATTATTAATTAGAGATGAAGCTGGACTTCTGTTGTGGCAATCATGACTTTCATGTTCTATTACTTTCATGTTCTAAAAATACTATGCCTGACTTGATGTTTTATGATTTCTGTATGTGAGCGGGTGGACATTAGACACATTTCATGAGGGGCTGCAAGCTTAAATTCTCCTTACTAAAGGAGAGGAGAAGTTCCACAAAGGCATGGTAGCAACATAAAGCCCTTCTACTTGAAAGTGAGTGTCCACAGAGGGCAGCAGTCAGTTCCTGAACTCAGTAGGATGAACCTGGAACATCTTTCATGTCCCAGAACATCCAAAAATCTCTGGATGTTTTGTATCATTGTCTCTTCCTTGTTTTGTATTTCTCAAGACTGCTGGTGCCTCTGGTATAGAAGGGGCAGCTTTCCATGCCCATCCTCATATCTACACTTTGGCTGGTATGGCAATCTACCCCTTTTAAGATTTCCTGCCAGCTCCTGTACTACAGAAGTACTTTTCAGCCATTTCATGCTTGCACAGTTTGAATAGCCTGGGTGCAGCAAAAAGATTGACCTGGTTTTGGGAACGAATTAACTCTGCCTTGCAGATGTAATGAATTTAAGTATCTTCAAGCAGATCATGTTCTTTTGGGGTAGTGATAGCCAGGTAGGTAATAAAGCTGTCAGTACAATGCTTTCCAATGATTAGATCCTCCTTTTTGAAAGTGATTAAGAAAAGGTAAATGTGAGACTTTGCTATTTCATACGTTAGCACAAATATGTGCATAAACTTGGCAATGCACAGTTGGAGGGAAGGGTTAGAAGGTGGTCTTCTGACAGGAACTCCATTAGACATCAATAGTTGAAAGGGATGCAATCAAATGTCTTCTCTGAGTCACACTTGAACAGCTAAGACACTTATGTGGGTCCTTCAGGCTGAATACTTGTATTTTGTGCTGAAGCAGAAGGGGAATGCAAGCATAGCTAAATACTACATTTTACATGAGGGCCAGTTACCAGCAGCTGAAGGACAGTAACTTCCAAAACTGATGGAGCATGAACCTCGTGATTTCGATTCTGTCTTGAGGTACCTTCAGGTAATGGTAATCACAAGCAAACTCACTGGGAATACTGCTTGCATTACTTTTGGTGTCACAGAATGGACACTAAAATTAATTTGTCATTTTGCATAACACCACACTACTGACCTAAGCAAGATGGAGATTTTTATTCTTGTAATTGAAACTATTATTTTATAGAATGGAGTGCTGTTCTTGATTGGATATTTCTCCATGTAGCTTATTCTCTTCTTAGGCAGGTGCGGGCTCTTCTGTCCCAATGCAGTGAGGTCATCTACAAGTGAATTGCTCTGCAAATCCATCAAGAGAGACATGGTTCAATGACATCATCCTCATGTCATTAGTGGGAGCAGAGGATGCTTAGTATCTCATGGAATAGTAATGCTAGTGTTAGGCTTGAAATTTTTTGTATTTGCAAAATCAAGCAATTGAAAGATCAGACCAATTAATTATACCTTCTAAGACCTTTTCTCTTCAAATTAAACTGTAGGTGTTGTGAATGGACTTCAGCCACCACAGGGCTTTAATGGAAATGCTTAGTATATATAAACATGAAAAAAGATATTAATAAGCTTATAATGCTTTGTGAGATCTATCTTTTGGCCAACCTGCAAAGTCTTTTTAAATAATTTTGTTTTCTTGGTTTCTTCAAGGGCTCTATTTTCATTCCTGAAAGATGTTTGTTCAGCCAGTTTCTGAAATTACCAACATTTTCCAGGGATATAATCTACTTTGACTAAAGAAGGTCTGAAGATGGCTGATGTTCCAGGGAACATGTGTTTTGAATTGAACAACAATGATACAGTTTTGTTTGCACTCATAAATAATGAATCTTTTTCTGACCACAAGTAAAGATTGTCTAAATTAGTCTCCTGATTCAGTAATTGATCTGAAGCGTATGCTGTGTCAGAGCTATCAATATACTGATGACTGCATGTGTCTAAGAGAGCTACAGTAGTGTTTATGAAGGACATTATAAAAAAATATAAAGGGGGTTAGAAATGAGCTTTGTGGATTATCTTCATTTAATGGCATGGCAAATGTCATTTTATGGACCTAATTTACTGAACATTAATAATAGTACAGTTGAGGTAAATCATTTTAATGGCAAGATTTATGTAGATAACACTAGCACTAATTTACCAATGGAATTTACAAAATCCATTTAGCTCTTCTAAAGAGGCGCTAAGTGGATGTTATGGCTTGGTTTTAGACTGACACTATCGTGGGAGCAGGGCAGCCCTGCTCTTTCTTTCTCCCTTGTGCTTGTGCATAGTGAAAGCCAGAAGATGAGTTCAGCGATAGCACTTTGGTGAGTCAGAGAATAGTGCTGAGTGATCAACTCACTTTGTTTCTGTGCCTTCAGCCAAGAGCAGCTGATTAAATTTATGCCAAAGCAATACTGGGAAGAGGTGCTTGGGGACTGCACCTCCTGCACAATGTCCTTCCAAAAAAATGCATTTACTTTTAGATAGCTAAGCTGATGTGAAGTCTTTGAATCCTTTAGGGGTGCAGAATGCTATTGGGAGAGCAAGATGCTGGGGGTGAAGAAACCTCAATGCCTGTGCTCATTTTGCTTATGAAATTATTATCTGCTCGTATTAAATATAGAGTAAGCTATAGTATCTATGGTGTGAAGATGTCCAGGATGACTGGAGGGCATTTCTTTTCCCAAGAGTTGACTGTGTCTCCTTAAGCAGGAACTGTCATGGCAGAAGAGGTCCATGGGGTCAGCAAGACTTTAGTTAGCAGGAGAAGCTCCCAGGCAGAGAGTGTCCTCAAGAGATGGAGCAGAAACACTGTGGAACCTTCTGTCCTCATCAAAAGGAGAGCAGTGGTTCCTGCCTTTTCAGGAACAAATACAGAAGTCAGTTTTTTTAGCCTTAGCTTTCAAATTCCACAGGCACTTACTGTAAAAAACCTGTTTATTCCCAAGGCAAAATGAGTATAATATAAATAATTGACCAATGTATAAATTAATCAAGCTGGGAAAAGAAAGAAAGAAAGAAAGAAAGAAGGAAAGAAAGAAAGAAAGAAGGAAAGAAAGAAAACAATGTTATTTCTGTTTTTAAACATATAGAAATTACTTAAACACTGTCATAATAGGGAATCACATAAGTTGAAAAGAGAGAGAGAGTGCATGGAAGAAAAATGAGTAAACGCTGTAGTGTTTGCTAATCAGGTGTCTAGTATGAACATACAAGCTGATCAAATAGTGCATAATTATCAGTTTAAAAATTATTGCATAGAGCGTTTGATTATTCATGGAAAGTTATGGGCTCAGCTGAGTGTGAGATTTTATGCATGTCTGTTGGAACTGGTTGTTTATGATGTGACATTCTTTAATGGTAAAATGAAAAACAGCACAGTTCTGTGCCAGGACACGAGAGGGTCATGGGGGAATGAATATTTATGAAGCAAAATAAATATGAAGATGGAACTTCCTTCTCCTTTTCACATTCCCCACTTCTGTTTTTTAACTATACAAAGTCCATGACATGTAATTTACACAGGTTTATATACACTGTGGGACAACTCATGTCTTTGCATTTAGTTCTGTTTAGGGTCTGGTGTACCCTCTTTGAGAAGTGGGTGCTGTTGGAGGCATAATTTGTCCTGTATTGCTTCATGTACTCCTGAAATGATGCAACAAGCCAGTTTTGTAGAGCTATAGTTCTATTTTATCCATCTATTTTAAGGAAATGTAGATACTTCTTCCCATTCAAACCTCTTGCCATTGGATTTCTCTGTATTCCATATTGTGATCTGTAATGTACTTTTAAAGAAGCCAGGCTTTACTTCTCATTTTACAAGTGAGGACCCAAGAAGGAGACAACTAAAAGTTTCAGAACCAGACTGTGGTGGGGTAAGAAATCCCCACATCCTTAGCCTGCATGTAATGTACCAAAGTGACTTTTGTCTTCTTATTGTTCTCTAATATCCACTCTTCGGTGCTCCTCATCCACTTGCCAGCATAGGCAGTACTTGGCATCTTCCCTCAGTTTGTCAGGCTGTCTTAGGATAGATTCTATGCCCCAGGTTCCTCATCTGTAACTTTAGGCACATAACTGAAGTGCTTAAGCTAGTTTAGTGCCCTGACATCCCCTTCATAGAAAACGGAGAGAAACACATACCTCTGGAAAATGATTCAGCTCTCCTAAGTTTTGATTTACCCATGAAGATGTCAGTCTCCCTTTCACTAGAGGGGGGTCTAGAGTAAGGAGGTCCCAGAGTAGGGGCTTCCATTAGATGACTGAGGTTGGATGGGGTGTGTGTAAGTTGAGTGTCTTGATAGTGAGACAAAGCCTTGAAGTCCTGCAGAGTCTGATGGGACTATGACGCATTCTAGCAGTAATTATCAAAGAGAATTGCTCTAAGGAGATGTAGGTGAATTGAATTCAGGGAGGCTGCTAGCACTTATCTTTACTCATTCATTGAGCAGTTATTGTGCAGTTTTGCCAGAAACACCTCTTTACCCCAAGAAGTCTGTTTTTTAGTTCTGGGCACAGACAGTTGCCAACTTATCAAATAATGAGGTGTTTTTTGTAGCGTGCACAAATGAAGATGAGAAAAGTGCATTCCTTGTAAATACATTCTCAGAGGAAAAAGGAAACCAGAGTTCTGGATGAGACATGACACATGAAAGCATTCAGTCTGACTCATATTACCACTAACTCATCATCACCTTTCCCAATAAAACCAAGCTGCTTAAAAATTGCATTGAATACCTTTTTTTCCCAGGAAGGAACAATATTTCAGGTGACAGAGAGAGAACACAGTAAACAGCAAAGAATTTGATATGGATAAAATACTATGTTTTTGCTCTAGTGTTTTTCTTCACTGCAATTTGGTTTCTTCTGAATTCTTTATGGGCTGTGTTCTAGAGAGGGAAAATGCCCAAAACAAAACAAGCCCTAAGAAGCAAAGTGAATTTCAAAGACAACCTGAAATGAA
Source organism: Morus bassanus (assembly GCA_031468815.1). Classification (NCBI taxonomy): domain Eukaryota; kingdom Metazoa; phylum Chordata; class Aves; order Suliformes; family Sulidae; genus Morus; species Morus bassanus. The sequence goes on from CM062568.1 coordinate 76,756,686, forward strand.
GAGTGAACATTCAAACAACTGAGAGGAAGCGTATCCCTCCTTTGAACTCAGGAGCTTAGTATGAACTGGCAATACTTTCTTTCAGACCGTTCCTCACAATTAAGTACAGCACTGATGAAAACTCAGAAAGGAGATCAATGATGTGTCCTGGAAAGAGCTTGAACCCATAATGGAGCAATCAAGAGCAAATGCTTTCTAAACATGGGGCTCTCACAGGGATCAAAAGAATTGCTTCAGCAGTCTGTTTATTTACTAGCAAAGGTACCTGTATTTATTATGCTACTGAGAACAAAGAACCAGTGCTGGCACCTGGTTGTTTTATTTCCACAACTCTGCTATCACCATCGGTAGCTGAGACAAGTCCCTCCACAGAAACAAAAAATGGGCTTGCCCACTTGCTCACAGCTAAGTGGGTTGAAGCAAGAGTATTGTGGTGTAATTTTTTTCTTCTTGTCTCCAGCTCTCTCCCATGGAAGAGAGGAGCCCACCTGCCCACCATGGTACTTGCCTGCGCTGCCCACTTACACACAGTGTCTCAGCTCCCAGCCAGGAGCCTCTGCTCTACCTTCCTCAGAAAGAGCACCAGAAATCCTGCTTTGAGATGTCCCAGGACTGGACCTCAGTTTGTGTGATCTCAGTGGGGAAAATTATAGCTGAGAGCTTTTAAAAGGCAAGGTAGTTTAGGTATGTCACACACGTGAGTTTTATTGTTGGAAGAGAGGATGCTAATGGAAAGTTTTATTTCCATTTCATATATTCTGCACTATCTTGCTTCTTGGAAATGAGAAAGGATAATACCTGTTTGGCTCTGTTTCCTTGTGCAATTCACAGAAAATTTATTGTCTCTGACCTAAAACTGAGAGGACACAACTGTCCATCTAATTCTGTGCTTGGATACTTGTGAGTAATGGGCTTGAGGTGCAGGGACACAGGGACTTGAATGTTTAATCCAAGAGACCACTTAAGGACATTTTTTTTAACATCAGAACAAATCCATTGGAATTAAGAACTTTGCTGGACTGGGGTCAGAGAGCTCATCACCTTGTTTTGAACCAACATAGGGAGACTTAGGGATGCATCCACTCACTACAGCAGCACCAGGCAGCCAGAGCCTCCTGGTGAATCTTGCTTTTTGTTTTACATGCTATTCATATATTTAAAAGTGTAACAAATAGAAAGATTGTTATACATCATAAAATCATGGTGAGTCTTCATAGAATTTAGGGAAAACAAAATAAACAGTCCCAGACCCTCAGTTAAAAGAGTGAAAAAAAGAAAGAAAATTCACAATTTCTCTCCAATGAGAGATGTAGTCTCATGAGGTACATTCTTAGTATAATTCATATCATGCAAAATGGATAAACACAAGGGAAAGCCACAATACGAACAAAAAAAGAGGAAGAGGAACAACTCATTTTTTGGCAAAGAACGATCTTAAGAAAAATTAGTGTCTGCAGGACCTGTCTGCAGAGCCTCTTCTGCTGCTTGGATGCAATAAACAAGGATCCTAGGTTTTAAAATAATTTTTTTTTTTTAAATGATGAAAAATATCCTCAGAGGCGACCCATGACTTATCAGGGCTTTATCTAGATAGCACAATTAATACTAGAGGTGTGTGTGAAGGCAAAAATTAGGTTTCCATTGTAGCTTACACTTATTCTACATACCTACTGTTTCCATCTTTCCCAGTTTAATGACCTACTCACCTACTCTGTGCAATTTACTCAGCTCTGTAAGTCCCCAGTATCTGGAATGAGCTTTAGGGCACCATCCAACATAGAAGCTAGTCTTACATAGCAGCTGAACAGCCACAAGGATGTCATGGTATGTGTGGGGTATTTTGTCATTTTTCTGCCTGTTCTAGAACATTCACACAGCAACTGAATACCTTTGTGTTAAATCAGCTAGAAGTAGCGAAGTTCTCATCCGTCATGGGTTCTTTGGCCATTCTTTGATTGGGGAGGGGGTTATATGTTTTATTTATTTATCCTTTGTTTCTTTGGGTTTCCTCTTCAAGCACCTCTTGTCTCAGAGGGTTCTCATGACTCTTGGAGATCTCCGTGGTGGTGAGTTGCTATCAGGGCAATTAGCTGTGTTTCAGATGCTTGACATGTTCCCTCTGATGTGGCTGAACCGCTATGTTAGCCAGTACCTGTTAGTAGTGGTTGCCTAGGTCTTGCCTTTCCTTTACCCTTTCTCACTGCACTTTTAACAGCATTTTTTTTTAGGACAAAATACTTGCAGACCCTGTGTCCCTGTTCTTGCTGTAAGGATAGGCATATGCTAGGGCATGGCCAGCTGAGAGAAGACCTCATGAACAGATTCTTGGGGGTCTTTCTGACACCTCCCCATGCCCAGGGAATGTGCTCCAGTACAGTTATTTGCTCTTTGACAAGGTACAGTGGGACCAAATCTCCAGATCTCTAGTGATATTGTTGTGAGCAATGATGGAAAAACCCTGCATAGCTTGGTGCTTACCACATAAGCAACCTTTAGCAAAGTAGTCAAGTAATAGTGGACACAAACTATAACATTTCTTCCCAGAATCAATAGGAACGACCTACTGAAGCAAAGAAATTGTATTGAGGTGAAGGTGATGGGTAATTTTGACCTCTAACAACAGTATTTTTCATATATTCAGCTACTGTGATCTTTTCTGTTATGCTCTCTGTAATGTTCAGGCATCTATGTGAGGAGAGGAATCACCTAAAAAAGGACATTCCAGAGAAAGTGGGAATCGACTCTTTCCTAAGTGCTTCAAATATCCAGGAACATCTCTAATATATAATATGGAAGTTATTATTTTGGATATTTGCAGAGAGAGAACATTTGTAATGTATCATACACACCTTTGGTCTCTGAGAAAACTAATAATGTGAAGGGTAAGAACACATGACATAATCACACAGTTCCAGCCCTGTTCTGTTTCCATATTTTTGTGTCTCCATGGGATATTTATGTTGCAGTCTTGAATGCATTAAGTGTTATGCATAAAGTCACATGACTTGAAGTCAAGGGCAGACACAGATTAATTGATTTCTAATGGAAAAACGCATGCCTGATGCTATTTTCATCGCAACACGTCCTTTCCAGTGTAGTGAGTAGTAATCTTTTATCTATCTGAAAGTTAAATCTAGAGCATTTTTTACCTTCATTGATACAAATTCTGCAAATACAATGCTTCCTTTTCACCTTAATCATAGGGTAATATTTCCAACCCTTTTGGTTTGGTTTGTGGTGGATCACTTCTGTGCACAACTTCTAATTTTGAAAATCAGTCTTGGGAAGAGCTGTCTCTGTTGCAGACATGATCCTGTGCTGCTGCTGCTGCATTTTCTGCGAGGGTACATACCAGAGGTGCATGCATCTAGCTAGTAAACAAAATAAATATCTTAGGTTTGTCAGGAAGAGACTGTTTAGAGTAGGCTGTATGTCTGTTTTGGGAGTTGGAAATGAGTGTGCCACATGGTCTAACATCAGCTTACCCCACTGAGGTTGTGCATCTCCTTCCTCTCTCACAAGGCCACTTAGAAGTGGGCTGAGTCCACCTCTGAGCTTTTGTCAAGCCTTTCCCAGTACATTTAAAATGTGTATGTCTGGTGTATTGCTATTCTTGCTCTTCAGTGTATGACTGGTCAGACTGAACTGAGCTGCAGTGGGATAATGTTTTGATCCATCCTGACAGCGTTTCATTGAAATACCTTCATCATGATGTGGATTTGACAGATAACTGTCCTGACTTTGTCCTGCTGGACCATTTCTCACAACTGTGACAAGTTGTATAATAAATAGCCATATCTTCACTTTGCTTTTCAGTTTCATTTTGGTCTTTTGCTGCATTTTGGTCTGTTTAGACAATTAACTCTTCAGGGCAGGAGCCTGCTGTTCTTACACATCGGTAGAGTACAGTTCCTGTCAGTGCTATATACATCAAAATAACAAATGAAAAGTGCCTCACTTCTGACTGTACTCAGAGAGCGTGCCTTACTCTAGGGATAGATATAGTGTGTCTAAGTCACTTGCACTGACATGCAGAATACTCCTTGAAGGTTAGGCCAAGTCCCTCTGATGTGCGCTTGGACAAAATTTGCTTCTTTGTCAGTGGCAGAAAGAATGGGTGGTTTTGGCCTCTCTACTGCTGTTGTCATGATGCAAATCTCCTGCCTGTTGGCAAATAACCATCTCCCCTCCATCTTTGGTCACAGAAACACTAATAGTCAGACTTCACTTTCCCAAGGATGCCTTGTGATTCTAGAGAAACAAAAACTGCACTTTATTTCCAAGAAAATTGTGACTCCATTTCTTGAAAAGATGTGGTCATGATATGTAGCTGTAGAAGGAAGGATTTACTTTGAGGAAGCAATCTGCTTTCAAAAAATGTCTGCCATGCAAGATGAAAAGAAAGTACGATGACTTTCAGTGCATTCCTTGCAACCTGGTTCAGTTTTTCCTGTACCTATATGTAAGGGTGCAAATCCTAAAACGGTATATGCTCCTTCTCTAGTTTTCCTTACACTGGGTACAATCCCAGTCCCAAAGCTCTCACTTTTCTTGTGAAAGATTATCCAACTTTTTAATAGCTAGAGTTTGAAAGATACCTCTGCCCCTCTGACTTATCAGTAATTGCTCTACCCCATTTACAGAGATGTCAAGCACATCCTGAGGTGGATTCTAAAGAAGTACTCTGCCATCATCATTCCTAGTAAATTCATAGATTTGATTTAAGCTATCTTTAGAACACACATTTTGTTTCCCAATAAAGTATTCTTTTTTGTGACCTCCTAATTAATAAGATTAAGGGAATTTAGCCTGGGAATCTGACAAAAGGCAGCATTCTAGGACCCTCACTGAATATTAATATCCATCTTGTAGCAAAAACAGAACACTTGTTTGTGTATAGTGGAGCCCCACTGGTTTAGGTCTTTACTAGGAAAACAACAAAGAAGAGAAAAAAAATAACAAATTACAGCTGAAACAAATCATCAGCATCGCTGTTTTCAAATTACTATATTTCTGGGGAATTTCAGTCGGTTACATGAAAAAGAAGACACCAGTTTCAATGGAGCTTTGATAGTCAGGTTATGTTAATAATGGGGACTCATGTAAAATGCATAAGGTATACCTTACAGATGAAGAAGATTGCTAATAATTATTCTGTATGCTAAGAGTGTAGCTCTTTCTGAACTGATACATAAAGACTCCTTTACATCCCAGTCTAATTACTTATAGACAGTTGAGCACAAAATTACTTTCATCTGTTTGAACATGTGGAAGGCAAGAGATTAGAGATGTACCTTTCAAAACAGCTGGTTGGCATGTCAAAGAAGAAAACCTACTGGTTCTTTGGTTCTGATTGAAAAGTGCATTTCTTTATAATTAGACCTATTAAAGTAAATGTCGTGCAGGGGGATTCTCAGAGGGGGTGACTGGGGTGCACAGCATGAAAGTCAGTTGCTCTCCTGTGGCTGCTCTAGAAACTGGAAGAGTTTTCAAAGCTAGGGAAAGATAGGACTAGGTGTTTTGACACCTTGTGTTTTTCCCTAGCCATTTTGGGATTTCTTTTGGTGCATTGGCTTCCATGGAATAGCAGTGGGAGTTCCTGGGGATTGAAAACGGCTGTGGGCAGCCACTACTCTGACCCTTCCTGATGTCTTTCTCTTACTGTCCTTCAGGAAGAATTCAATGTGGGTTGTGTGGAATGCAATGACTTACACAGGACAAAATACATGGAGTGTCACAAAGGGGCTGTAGGCAGATGAATGATCAATATCTTGAATTTCTGTTTGTTTGCTTTAGCTGATATCAGGACAAGTGCTGTAGAAAAGGAGCATTTATACAAGGGGCCAAATCCTGTACTGCCTTTATGGTATTGAAATGGAGTAATGTGCATTTGTAGCCATACCAAGCAAAATCTCTCTCTTCCTCCAGGTTTCTATTTATGTCTAAAGGCTTTTAGTGTGTCCTGAGAAAATAGCCACAGGAGTGTTCTTAGTCCTGTGTCCTAGTTCTTAGGAGTGCTCTCATCCAGACTTCTCTGAGCATTTCATGAAGCAGAGATATATTGCTGTCCTCCTTGTGCTGAGAGAGGAGTTAAGACTATACAAGGTGAAGGTGCTACCTCAGAAATATACACAAGAACTCCAGGCTGACTATGAATAGATTAGATGCCTCTCCTAATTTTTCAGGTATACAGCAAAATAAACAGCCTCTGAGGCTCCATGGGGAGGGAACTACACAGTGGTCTCCAGATCACCAGAAAGAGAACTGTGTACCTGATGTAACTTCTCCATGTCTGAACCATGGGATATCTTGCTGTCTCCTGTTTGGTCTCTGCTGTCTGTGAGATCATGTAGAGCAGCTGCTATTAGGTTAGGATGTATAGGCTGATGTGGAAGCCAAGAATCTCCACTTGAAAACACTGTGGAAATTGTTTCCTTTCACTCAGCACTCATTAGACCATATCTAGATATTGCGTCCAGTTTTGGTCCCCCAATACAGGAAAGCCAGGGACAAACTGGAGTGTTGGAGCCTTTGAGGACAGGCTGGAGAAGCTGGTCTGAGTCAGCCTGGAGGATGGATGGCCTCAGGGGCACCTAGCAGCTCCCTGCAGTGCCTATAAGGGGTCATAGAGGAGACGGGAGTGGGGGTCTTCAGAGCAGTGCATGGTGGGAGGACAAGAGACGATGGGCACAAGTTGAAACACGAGAAGTTCAGACTGGGTATAAGGAGAAACTTTTTCCCAACGAGGACAGCCAGGAAGTGGAGCAGGTTGTCCTGAGACGTTGTGCAGTCTTTTGTTCCTTGGAGGTTTTCAAGACCTGAGTAGACAAACCTGGGCAACCAGGTTTGACCTCAGATCTGTCCCTGCTAGGAGCAGGAGGTTGGACTAGAGATCTAGGATCACTACCAAGCTAAATTATCTTGTCATCCTATGTATGGGTGGTATAGGTCACTGAACTAACACCAGCTCCAGAATTCCCTGTTGAGTGCTCAATTCAGAGTGGCCTTATGCCTGGGTAGACAACGCAGATAAGAAGCAGCAGATAAGAGGATGGGACATAATATTATGTAGAACTGAATCTGATGATTCTGGGGTCATAGTACTACATTGTGTTGTGTAGGTGTCCCAGAAGGCTGAAATCTAGTTTGGGGATCCTAACCCAGTGTGCATCGGACACATGCTTAATGCATTCCCCCGCATATTCTCTGGGAGAAGTTAAATTTCTCACACTTGCCGCTGAACATGTCTGTTGGGCAAGCTGATGTGGCTTATGATGCAACCCCATTCTGTGTAGGCCCTGGGGCCTCTGAAGGTGTCCCCCTTTTCAACTCAATTCTTTCCCTCCCTGTGCTTCCCTTGTTACAGCCTCTCATCTGCACCAGGCATTGCTGGCACCACAGTCTGATAGCAAGTATTGTCTCTCTCTTTCTCCTCAATTTTCCCTAGCACCTCACTTAATGATTCTGTTGCTTTCTGTTATGTTTTCTGTGAGCTCAAGTACTGTCTGTAGAGCAGTTAATGAGTGGTCAGTGTGTAACTTTATTTGAACCTGATGGTGAAGTTTTGTCAGACATGACTACTCCAGGGCTCTGGGCTGAATGTGGATCTGCCTTTGGGAAAAGCTGAAAATCCATATTGAATGGTCTGCCCTAAGCACAGCACCTATCCTGATGATGCTTTGAAACTGCTCATTTTGGAAGTCCAAGTAATGGTTAACCAGACACAAGCTGCAGTGTATAAAACCCTCCTGTGTCCATGTAGGATGTGGGAAAAGTCTGCATTGAAGCCTGTTTTCCAGCCCTGAAATGGCATCCTGTCACATTTCATGACTGCAGTTCTTTTTGCAAAAATGCTCCAGACGTCAGAATCATAGCCTCTGGAGCCTCTCGAGTTCTTCTGGTCCAGACCTCCTGCCCCAAAAGGTTGTTCAGGGCCTTGTCCTCTCCGGTTTTGAACACTTCTGAGAAGATCTTAAGATCAAGTCTCAAGAACATGGGAACAGTTAAAATAACCACCAGTTTAACCTGGTGTCCTGTCTCTGACAGTTACAAGTGGATAGTGTTTAGGGGAATATTTGTGAGTAAGTCTACAGTAGTCCTTATTGCACACCTCAAATTGGTGAGTTTTGGGTTTACTTCATGCATATCTGGGATCTGTGGGATACATTTTTTTGGATCACAGGGATCAACTCTCAACTCTTTATGGTAGGCATGACAAAGAGGGTGCATAGGCAGATTCTGGATTCAGTCCAGGTTCTCTTATATTTCTTCCCTAGATGAATTTTCACATGCATAAAGACAGAAAATTATAGATAACACTTTACAAAAGATTACATCAAATAAACAAGAGGTCCATGGCCTTAATATGTACTATTGCCCTTTTTCATTAGACCAGCTCATGTTTAAGTCAAGAAAGAAGGCTGCCCTTTGTGTCCATCTGGGCATGCTGGTAATCGGATACTGCATGTCTGTGTGAGGCGAGGTCTCTCGGCGGGCAGCACTTGCAGCAGTCCTGATGAAGTTGCCCTGTGCAGTGGCTCAAAAATCCCAGCTCCTCCTGAATTCACCCTGCTCCCCACAAAGGCAATCGGTGAGCTATTTTGCTGCTGTGTGAGGAAGAGTCTCTTGGCTCCTCTTGAGTTCATATCAAGAGGCTTAACCTCTTTTTTGAGAAAGAAAAAGGTGGTGTGGCACATCACTCCAAAAGATGACTGACCCTTTCATTAGTGAAATTAGTGAAGAGGACACTGTGGTGCACTGAGCTTGCTGGATGCTTCCTGCTAAACCTCTAGGGGAGCACAGGGGAATGACTGCCCCACAGAGCCCTGAACCTACCCAGGCTCCTGCCCCACACCACAACTGCTAAGAGCTTTTCCAGCATGCATAGAAATAAACATAGCGGTAACAGCACCAACTCATGAATGAGTTGGCCTTTGTCTTTATTTCTAACTCAGTTTGGACTTGCACCAACTTTGAATTCTTTATGGATAGAAGATACTTCTGATTAAAAGATTCATCTTGATTTAAAGGACAGCTAGTGTGTTCTACACATAATACATGGCTACCAGGAGCGCTACTGATTGCTGATAATTTAATTCCTATAACAGACTAGAGAAAGCTTATTACCTGGCAGCCAGTATTCAATCACTATTTTCTGAAATAAATAGCCTATCAGACAGCTAACGATAAAAAAGCAAACGTGATGTCCTTAATTTTGTGTATTTTTAAACGTAATATACTGTGCTAACACAGGCATCCTAAAAGCTGTCTCCCTGTTAATCCTTCTCAATGGCTTTTTCCTGTATTTGTGGCATGGCTTATTTAAGTAAATGGTATTGTTACATTAATTTTAAAATCTGATGTATGAGCTAAATAAGATGGTATAATAGAACATGAAATGGACTAAAATACTGTCTTCTGTGTTATACTCATGAGGTTCATGGTTGGTTTTTAGTGTGCTGTAGAAAAAGAAGCATTTTTAAAAAAGTAAATACACCGAATTGTGTATTTACTTTCCTTATCATTGTTCTTGGAACTATAGAAACAACTAAAGGAGCAAAGACTATAGAAACACTCAGGCATCTGGGCCATGGACAACTAAATACTGTAAAATAAAATATTTGTCCCCACCTCCCCAACAACCCAAAACTTCATTTGCCTCCAGAGAAAATGTGGTGTTGTAGTATGACAAAATTAATAAATGGGTAAGCAGTGAGGTGGATAATGGAAGCAAGAGGGAAGAATCTCATTCATTTTAATTAATTAATAAATGGAATTATAGCAAATCTATGGAAAAGACATCAGTCCATTCAGTTATCTGTCTTTTACTGATGTAGTATGAAGTCTGATGTGACATCGGTTATAGATCAAATATAGAGCTGGCTGTGAATTTTCAATGTGATTTTTTGAACAAACATAATTTTTTTTAACAATCCAAACGTAATTTTCAAAAAAGTTCTGGAATTATTCAGTATGCTATAAGTAAAAGACTGTCCAAGTAAAGCCTACCTGGACTTTTAGTAAAGCCTTTCACACTGTCTCCCACAGCATTCTCCTAAAGAAGCTGGTGGCTCACGGCTTAGACAGGTGTACTCTTCACTGGGTAAAACACTGGCTGGATGGCTGAGCCCAGAGAGCTGTGGTGAATGGAGCTAAATCCATTTGGTGGCCAGCCACAAGCAGTGTTCCCCAGGGCTCAGTGTTGGGGCCAGCCGTGTTTAATATCTTTGTTAATGAATCTCGATGAGGGGATTGAGTGTGCCCTCAGTAAGTTTGCAGGCAACACCGAATTGGGTGGGAGTGTTGATCTGCTCAAGGGTAGGAAGGCTCTGCAGAGGGGTCTGGACAGGCTGGATCGATGGGCTGAAGTCAATTGTATCAGGTTTAACGAGGCTAAGTTCTGGGTCCTGCACTTCAGTCACAACAACATCATGCAACAGTACAGGCTTGGGGAAAAGTGCCTGGAAAGGTGCCGAGCAGAAAAGGACCTAGGGGTGTTGGTTGACAGCCAGCTGAACATGAGCCAGCAGTGTGCCCAGGTGGCCAAGAAGGCCAGCAGCATCCTGGCTTGTATCAGGAATAGTGTGGCCAGCAGGAGCAGGGCAGCGATCATGCCCCTGTACTTGGCACCGGTGAGGCCACACCTCGAATACTGTGTTCGGCTTTGGGCCCCTCACTACAAGAAGGACATTTTGGTGCTGGAGCATGTCCAGAGAAGGGCAATGAAGCTGGTGAAGGGTCTGGGGAGCAGGTCTTATGAGGAGAGGTTGAGGGAACTGGGGTTGTTTAGTCTGGAGGAGAGGAAGCTGAGGAGAGACGTTATCGCTCTCTACAACTACCTGAAAGGACGTTGTAGCGAGGTGGGTGTTGATCTCTTCTCCCAAGTTACTAGTGATAGGAGACGAGGAAATGGCTTAAAGCTGCACCAGGGGAGGTTTAGATTGAATATCAGGAAAAATTTCTTTACTGAAAGAGTGGTCAGGCACTGGAACAGGCTGCCCAGAGAGGTGGTGGAATCACCATCCCTGGAGGTATTAAAAAAATGCGTAGACGTGGCACTTCAGGACATAGTTTAGGAGGCATGGTGGTGTTGGCTTGATGGTTGGACTTGATGACCCTTAGAGGTCTTTTGCAACCTTAATGATTCCATGAATCAAAACATTTTATTTGCCCAAGACTTACAAGGTATTGTATTTCACATGAACCTGTGTCAGCCTTAGATATCCCATGGAACCAGAGGAGCTGCTTTTTGGTGTAGCTCACACTCCTATACTCTTCTAGTTGGGCTTTTTGGCTGGATGAGGCTTCCACAATATAGCAATGTTGTTTCTCTTTGAATAAGCAATATGTTCAGTTGAAACATGGGATAAGTTAGTCCATAGATCAGCCCAGGACTTCTTATTAAGGATTAGAGGAAGCAAACTTTCCAATGAAAACCAGAAAGAATTTCAGTTTTGAATATCCTAAATTCAATTCTAGATGTTCTGACTTTGATAATGTACAGGATAAATTTCTCCAACTGCAACATATGTACAATGAAAATAGGCAAATTTTTCTCTGTTATTCTTGAAATTACTGAAGTTGAAAACTAGAACTGAAATCAACTTCTAACACATTTATATCCTGTTTAATAGAGGCAATGAGAGAAAAGAGAGGAAACAATTAGTGAAAATTGTCTCAGAGATGGGAGTATAGTGTTGGACAAAACTCCTATGCAGAGATAATATGGACAAGACGGTGGGGTGTTTCCTTACGGATATACTGGGGTTGTGGAGATTAAGGAATCTGTCCCCTTTTACTTCCATTTTCCTTTGCAAAACCTGTTTTGGCTATATCCTAAATGTACTAATAAATGCTAAAGGCAATTGAGAATAAATCAGATCATAGTTCGTGCTTCCTTTTGAGTGTCCATCTGAAATGATTTATTGCAGAAAAGTATATACATAAATATATATATAACACTTTTGGAAGAAATGGCACAGCTGCTGCCAGCTATGCCCTCTGGCACTCTGAGAGGCAGAAGCTTCTCTTGGGTTTTGCAGTATGCTCTGAAGTGGAGTTGTGTTTTAATTGCTCCATCCATCCCTATTAAGGGACAGGCAGAAAAGGAAAAAAAAAAAGCTAATGAGAAAACAGATATTGTATATATGTTACACTAAATACCTGTGGTTAAAAGAATATTAGAGTTGCTAAATGAAGCACTGAAAAACCAGGAAATATTGTATTTATGGCTCCTGGTGTAACCTTAATTTAGCTTCTGCAGCCAACAGCATTATGCTACAGTTCCAGAGACTCCTGCTTCGTCTAATGAATGACTGACTGGTCCTTCATGACTGTTCTACTCTTCACAGGTGGTACGGAGTCCCAAGCCTTATTTATCATATAAAATACAAACCCTGTTCTAAGTACAGGGTTATTAATTTCCTCACAATTTTTCATTTAGCCCCCCTACTACATTCTGTTAATGGTACTCATGATACTCATCATTATAATATTCAATGTCTTCAAGAACATTCAATAATGCATTTCTGCAAAATCCTGGGATGTTGTGGGTGATGGCTATTATTTGTTATATATGTTCTTATGCTCACAATATTGTTTATGGGCAAAGAGGAAACACACTTTGTATATAAAGCCAAGAATTTATTATTGTCATAACTAAAATCTTTACAGTATGATCCAAGAATCATTTCTCCAAATTTAATTACTTCTTACTTCAGAAAAGAATATTTTCATACAGAAAATCTCATTAATAGTAATAATATAGTTAAAATTGTTATACACATGCTTAGTTTCTACCCCTTTTCCTGTTATCATACTCAACCTTTCCCTGCTCCTCTGGCTCCTAAGGTTGGTGGTTTCATTCTGCTGTTGAGGGTGTTGGGCATGCAATGCAGACTTGTCAGCATCTAGAGTCCTTCACTGGGAGAAGTATTATGTTCATCTTGATGGTTTCTTCTTCCTCACTGTCGAATCTACTTGAGGTAGGTTTTTTTTTATATGCTTGCTAACCTGTATTTACATATTTGCTCCTTCCTCATGGGTCTGCAGCTTTTAGTTACATACAAATTTACTAGATGCTGTGCCCTTCTGGTATGCTGGATACTATGTCTTTATTAACTATTACACCTAAACCCAGTTTTGTCCAGCCCCAAGTCTGCATTTCTTTAAGTGACTGTGGTGAGTTGCTTACAGTTGTGGATCTTGAGTGCCAAGCCTGTGCCTCATTTCTTATCATCCCATGCAAGTATTCCTCTACACAGCATCCTGTCTCTCCACTTCCCTGCTGTCATACCAGGCCTGTATTTCTCCACTACATCATCACGTGTTAGAGTTGTAAAACCATGGAGGTATCATGCAAAGATAAACAAAAGTAAAACAAATTAGCCAGAGATACCTGGTAAATCAGAAAAATTGGTGTTAAAGATAAACCAAGAAAAAAAGTTACCAGCAGGTCAAGAAAAGTTCAGACAGAACAAGTCTAGCAAGCTTCAACCCTGAGGCCTTACAAACTCAGTGCAGAGCTTATAGCCTGCTACTAGCAATGGCAATGCCATATTACAGGGCTCGCAATTACAGTGTGCATCATGGGAAATTTATTAATTAGAGACAAAATGCTACTTTTCTTTACAGAACACTTACCATAACTCATTCAAGGTTTTTTTTTTTAAACCTTAGGCTTCAAGGAGTGTTAATTGATTGAAAGTACTTTTAGTTCCTAATTAGATCATTACAATAGTGCTGTAAACAAAGGTGATGAACAGGCACACGCTGAGTTAGGATGTTACATCTAGTAGGAATGGACTCTTTCGACAATTTTGGAGTTAGGTTGCAGTTCAGCTCAAAGCCCAGAAATTCAGAGTTCCACTGGTATTGGCTGCTTTGAGCTGCTCTGGGGATGCAAAGCAGCCATAAACTTGTCTTAAATGGCCAGTAAAGTGGTTTTTACTGCTGCTTTGTGCACTGTATTGCTCCAAAGCAGCTGGAATATCCCATGAATCTGGCCCCAGATGTTTATGTGGAGCTTATTCAAACTATTGTAACTTCTTTGACTATGAAATCTGCTGGAAACCTCATGAGAATAAGCTCGCTCTCCTTCTTCTGCTCTCAACCAGAAACACCAAAAGAACAGTCAGCCTTTCAGTTTCATCACACTTTTGATCTGGTAAAGAGTGCAAATAGAAAATAAACCCACCAAAACTTACCTGAGTGTTTCAGAATTCCTCCTCACACATTATTTAATCTTAATTCTAAGAAGACCCAGGGTGTTTTGGTGGTGGTGACATCACCTTCTTTATACCTAAACTGATTACTCCTTTACTGTTGTTGAGATATACATGTAGCAGGGCTCATCTTTTAGCATGTGGTCTTATGCCTAATCATTCTGATTTTCAGCTGAGTTGCAAATAACTTCTGTGTTATAAATTCATTTATTTGTTCTGTTTTATTCCATTCTAGTTACTGTTATCTACTGCTGTATTCCAGCAGGTGGCCTTGTGTGGGATTGATTTCACAGGAGCTCAGGCATCTGCAGCTGAGTTAGTAACCTTTCATTCTATTTATATGTGATCACAGAATCATAGAATCAAGTTGAAAAAGACCTTTAAGATCATGGAGTCCAACTGTAAACCTAACACTGCCAAGTCCACCACTAAACCGTGTCTCTAAGCACCACATCAACACCTCTTTTAAATACCTCCAGGGATGGTAACTCAATCGTTTCTGGTTGAGGCTGGGCAGCCTGTTCCAGTGCTTGATAACCCTTTTGGTGAAGAAATTTTTCCTAATATCCAACTTCAGGCCATTTCCTCTCGTCCTATCGCTAGTAATTTGGGAGAAGAGACCAACACCCACCTCACTACAACCTCCTTTGAGGCAGTTGTGGAGAGCGATAACGTCTCTCCTCAGCTTCCTCTTCTCCAGGCGGAACAACCTCAGTTCCCTCAGCCGCTCCTCATAAGACCTGCTCTCCAGACCCTTCACCAGCTTCGTTGCCCTTCTCTGGACATGCTCCAGCACCTCAATGTCCTCCTTGTAGTGAGGGGCCCAAAACTGAACACAGTATTCGAGGTGTGGCCTCACCGGTGCCAAGTACAGGGGCACGATCACCACCCTACTCCTGCTGGCCACACTATTCCTGATACAAGCCAGGATGCTGCTGGCCTTCTTGGCCACCTGGGCACACTGCTGGCTCATGTTCAGCTGGCTGTCAACCAACACCCCTAGGTCCTTTTCTGCTCGGCACCTTTCCAGGCACTTTTCCCCAAGCCTGTACTGTTGCATGATGTTGTTGTGACTGAAGTGCAGGACCCAGAACTTAGCCTTGTTAAATCTTACATGGTGTAAAATATGCTACTACATCACCTCGCTCATCTGGACACCTAATCTATGAGTTCCAACCAATGTTAGAATTATTTTATAATGATTTTGAATGGGAATGTTATGTAAAAGTGCTTTCGATTTTGATGAAAGTTTACAGTACCTTCATTCATACTAAACACAGACTCATAATAAGTTGGCCCACTCAAGTCAAGGAACATGCCTGTGGAGTAAAGTACTTCTTGGCATTAGTAAGACTCTCAGTCTGTCCCATTCTGGTGCCAGCTCCAGTCTGGTCTGTACTGCTTTTATAATTAAATTCAAGTAGTAAGGAAGAGCTAGCTGATCTGTGTTCTGCATGAAGGCACAGATTTCTGTGATGATCAGGATAGTCTTCATCGTGATACCTATGTCATCTTTGGGACATTTCTCCCTACCAGAGGGAAGTCCAACTTTTCATAAAATATAAATAATGTAAAATAATATAAAAATATTTCTGGCTTGAGTCACTTGAAGCACAGCCAAGAAAAACACTGGGGACTGCACTGGAAGGAACGTCTTTTATTTTTGGCAGCACAGATGAGCTAGCTGACCTAATAGAAAATAACTATCTCTAATATCTTTGATTAAAATTCCTTAACTTCTGGCATATGTTTATAAAAATATTGAACTTTAAGTTTACACTTTACAATGTTCTTGAAGAAAAGTCCTGCAAACATGACTTTTCTTTAAATTAGAGATGCACTAATGGATAGAGAAAGGACTGCCTTTTTTGGCCAAGATGAAGGCTAAAGTAAATATTGATTAGAGAGAAGGTTTTATACACCAATACTCAAAAGCAGTAAAACAGGCATTTTCTTCAATGGGAATATTCAATCTAATCCTCTTTTTATTCTGTGATTAGTTGCTACATTTTATTTAATGTGTTTTACAATAATAAGGTTTTTGTGTAGGTTGCATAGCATACATGAAAAGCATGACCTTAAAAAGGAGGCAGGAGGGACAGAATAGTTGAATTGTTAACAGATGAATAATTGGTTTTGAGAAATGTCAACAGAGCCTGCTTGTCTATACTACAGCCGTTCCAGGAGAGGTAAACAGAGGTAGTCTTTTTTCTGCAATTACATGTGCAACATTCAGAGGGATTCTTCTAATGACTCACATGCCTGAGATTATTTGGTCTACAGTGGGTTGGGACTAAATCTAAATCCAGTAGCACACTGCATGGTGACCAGCTTGTTAGACAAGGAATAAGTTTCTTTAAAATAAAGGTAGCCCCAAATTAGGTGACAGTTATTTTCTCAGTCTGTATGTTGGACCAGTAGCTAAGGCCATCAAATACAGAGAAAAGCAGCAGCATGTTCACATACAGTTTTATGAATATTTAGCACCCAGCTGATAATAGAAAGTTTAAGGGCATTCATCATTTGAAGAACTGAATTTGGAGGACATCGTTATGTGGAGGTTGCACGAACTCAGCATCCCTGGACTAAAGACTTCAGTGTGGAAGTAGACAGAGTGGACAGAGGGTGGGAGAGGAAGTGGAACAGTCTGCACGTGTGCACACAGAAGAAGGAGTGTTAGGACCCATCATGTCCTTCATGCAGTGATTGTCTGATCCTGTAGTTCAGCCTGCTCTGTCTCTCAGATTGAATAACTCAGCTTTTCTGCTCCGCAAAGTCCTTCTACGTAATAAACTTTGTACATATCCCTAAAGCAATAACCCAGTGGGTCAGGCATCACTCTATTAGTGTTACATTGATTACTGTTTTATTGAGAAGTTGGCCATAACCGTTAGGACCTCTGGCCTACCTTATCACTTGAAGACTAACTTGTAACCTAAAATGAATCACTCAGTCATGCTGCAAACTGCATAGATCATCTTCTTTAGCTGAAGTAGGTGTCATATACTTTTTAGATGAGAGGTTTTGTTTTAAAACAGGCATCAGGAGAAATTATTTTACGTGTTGTTTAAAGGCTTCCAGAGCTCCCTGCTAATTTCCCCGAAGTGTCACTAATATCTGAGTTCAGAGAAAAGCATCTGGGGTTACAGACTCAGATGCTGCATTGTGTATTCGTCTACCAAATATCCTCACAGCCACTAGCCTGCTGTGCTCTGTGCTTATGTTTGCTCACTTTCCTGTTATCATCCAGTTCAACTGACCACCAGCAACCTCAGATTCCTACACGGCCCACTTATGTCTCTCCTACGTCTGCATTAGGCAAAGCAGAGATACTTTAAAAAAATCTCTTTTGACTATCAAATTAGGCATTGAATCTCATGAGAACTCCAATTCCAAGATTACATGTGTTCAATATAAGGTCCCACTTGTAGGATTAAACCTTATACAGAGCAGAGTCAAACAGCACTGTGTGAGAAACTTTCCTCACCCAGGACATGTAGGCCGTATGTCAGGACCACAACCCACATGTGTACTTTTATTTATATGCCTTCCTCCCATACAAGTGGGCAGATATGACTAGTCACAACCTTGCCTGTGTACAGCAACTACTGCCTGTATAGCAACAGGAATGTCCCATTATTTTTACCTTGTACTCAATATAGGATCTTTCCATCTCTTCTGTACCTCTGTACCTCTGTTTGGAATTACCACCTGGTATGTACAAGCAAGAAATTGACAGCTTTCTTTGACAGCTTTCATTGTGATCACTGAGATTTTACAAGCTGTGCAATAAATGCACAGATGTGCTGAAGTTCTTGGAAATTATTTGGCTACCCACAAAAGTGTAGACTTTATCCTATTTCCTTTTTGCTTTTCACCAAAATGTTTCTGCCTGAGGGCACTATAGGATGAGTATTTTAACTGATATGAAGTGTGAGCTTTGCTTTTTAATTTCTAGTTGATCACAGTCTTACTATGGTAGGTACTTTATATTGGGTTACATTAGCTGGTGCAGTACAAGAGTCCAGTTAGAGAAAACAGAGTTAGATAAAGAATCCTATCTGTCTAGTCCTAGAGATGTCACCTATTTTTGTCGAATCTGCACTTTTGGATCTGCTTGCCATTATCTTCAACTAATTCATTGATGCTTCTTTCTGATTCATGCCCCAAGGTCCTCTATTACTTTTGCGTAACTACACAGCGCCCATAAAGTTTTTCCTGATGAGTCGCCTTTTTCTTTTGAAAGACATCTCTTTGCTCAATGTTGGCAGTGTGAACTGTTTGATGGGGCAGCATTTATAAACATTATCCTTTAGAACTTCCACATCTAGCTGAAACCAATAGTTCACTCCTCAAGATCTTACAGAAGTGTTTCCAAGGCTAAAGCACTTTCATGGCATTTCCAGTTTTCTGTTTCCTGGAAAAAAATAACTGAAAATCCTGGATATTTGAAACAGCTCATATTCTACTTCTCCTCTTTCACCAGTATTTATTATTTATCATTGTCTTCACAAAATTAGGCCAACATGTTGTCATATTTGGACACAGCTTTAAAGTAGCACTGCATGTTAAAAAGACAGGCATTATAAAACAAACCACATCTGAAACTATGTCCTTATGGTTTCTGGACTTGAAAACATGAAAAGAAAAATAAAGGTGGTCTGAATAACTTTGGAAATAGATTGAAGATTCTGGATTATTAGGTACTCCTAGGTAAACCAGACATTTTTATATTCAGCTTATGCTTCTTCTCCAAACAATCAAGCCACATCTTGTGTTTAAATTGGCCATGATATGCATTTTTTAAAAGGAAACACATGCAATTGCATTTAAATGGAGAGACATATCCAGGAGACATATTCAGGTGTCTGCATAACTTTACTCATGTTGGTAAGTAGACTGATTGTGATGTAGGCAAAGTTACACAAGTGACTAGGGATATGTCTTACTGGATTAGGAGTCTCTCTGTGAGTCATCCTGACTCCACACAAATGTCAAACCCAGCACACCAGCTCTTCCCCACTCATCTCCATCAGCCCATTTTTGATGGAGAAAGAAGTGGGGTGTTCAGCCAAGAGAATTCCCACTGAAAAAAACAGAAACATAGATAATATTAGTGTTGTATAATGTCTGCATAACAAGACTGAGCACTTACTGGCACTTAATCATTTGATATTAGCCAGTTTATTCCCCACAGAGTGTCACAAGAGTGGTATCACAGAGTCAGTAGATCATAAATGTGTTTTAGCCCTGAGCTAAAGTCTTGAGCAACAAACAGAACTCAAGGGCTCTCAAGTCTTCCTTGGTTGTTATCACTGTTATTTGTTCAGAGGATTACGGAAATCTGAGCTGCGCTATCTTTCGCTATCCCCATACAGCACAGTTGTACTTTGTACAGTTGTTTAAAGGATTCTGTTTGAATTACAGTGAACCTCAAAAGTCGTCACAGATAATGGACTGATCATCCCCCAGGCACTCTGGAAATATCATTAGGGAACTGTCCAGCAAAAATTTCTCCCTTGAAGAGTGTTTCACTATTGTGAACACCCCTCTCAGGGGTGTTACCTGCTACAGACAGGAAAGGGCAGGCTGCAAACTGGCAATAGGTATGCTGAGGGGGAGAGTAACTGCCTGCTGTGGGCTATGTGTTCCCCTCTCTGCCTGATCCTGCTAGGAACATTTGTTCTTTAGGTCAAGCAATAGGGATATATTCAGTTCCTAAAGATGACTAAGATGGTAGTGGATATATGAGGAGAAACAAACCTCTCTCCCACTTAACTGACTAATGCAACCTACTGTCAGCCTACGAAGTGCAAAACCTGGATACTGATGCATGCTGAACTGGAAGTAGGAAAGGTGGACAGGCCATAAGCTTAGCACTGAGCTCAAATATTCAAATGCCCCCCATGATTTCTTCTGCTTTTCCTTGGTCAGAGATTTCTCTTTGCTTTCAAAATCCTTTCATAAGTTGCTAGTGAATGTTTTTTTGACAGGGGCCTACCTGTGTGTCTACCAAAACATGAGAAGTTTGAAGAGAGACTTCAATATTTTTCAATCTTATTTGCAGAGTTCTTTGCAAGCAGTTGGACATTTTGCTACAAAACATATTTTCTTCCTTTCTTAGAGAGGAGGGATATGTAGTGGAAATTCTCTTTTTATCTGAGTCTTCTTTTGATATCACTTTTACATTCTTTTGCCATTTTACTTTTGCCACTTTTTGACCCTGACTGGGCTCCCCTGCTTAATAATGTGCTAAATGTTTCTGCCTATCCCATCACCTACAATGAGTTTCCTCATTAACATCCTATTAGACACCTTGCATGGATATCTAGAGATGAGCAACAGAGGTAGCTGAAAGAGCACACAGGCTGTTCCAAGACAGAAATGATATATGACAAAGTGTCTCCACTCTGCTTACGTAATTGTCTGGGTCTTGATTTAAGATTCCCCTGCTGCCAGAAATGAATTATGCTACAGAATCTGTGTTCTTCCCGTTTGAACTCTGGAATGCCATTAGTGATGATTTGTGCCAGTTATCATTAAAATTATGCATGAAAAATATGAATGATCTGCAAAGCAATTACAAGCTTACAGTCCCAGACCATTTTTTGGTCACCCTAAGCTCTCTGTTTTGAACGAGAGTTCTACATACAGAAAAAAAGCTGCCTTGGGTCTTTGAAGCTGCTTTCAGGATTTTTTTTTTTCTTCAAAAATGGGCAAGTGATTTAGGAGCTCAGGTCTTATTAAAAGCCAAGTGAATTTGGTGCCCAAGCATGTTAGCAAATCTGGGCCTGAGAGCACCTGAAGTTGAGTGTACTTGAAATATATGACTCTTACTGGAAGTGGGAATAGCCAGTACTTCAGAGCACTGTGAACCTGAACTGCTTCTTGGTATGTTTTATTTCTGTGATATATTTAATTCAGTAGAAATGTAACGGTTAGCCCTGATTTGAACCAGGTACAATGTGGGCAGATATTATACAAATTTCCCTACACAAGATCTGCTAATGCATCTCAGTATGAATTTGTAGATCTGCCAAGTTTCACTCGTTTGGAGAGAGGCTTCCTCATTTGGGATTAATTTTAAGACTCTCTTAAAAAGTGTCTCCACTTGTGATGAAACATTTTGCTGTGTCTGAATGAGATGTACAAAATCTCATTCTAAAGGCCAAATCCATCTCTGGTGTAACTTCTGGGGAATTCCCATGATGCTTTGAAATCTTCCTCATTCAGATGAGCACAGCTCAAGAAGCCTGAACACTCCTTCAATTTGATCCCTGTGCATTTTGCATAGAGTGCAGTCATATATTGGTGTTCTGGTATGTTCGTATGGAGTGAGAAATGAGGCAGTCACAGATCATTTTCATTTTAGCCTAAGCCAGGATGAAAACTCTACTGATGAAATGAATGTGACATACAGCTTAACTTTTTGTACATAAAACTAATATACACTTTACAACATATATAAATACATCTATAATAGTAAAACTTCCTTTTTTTTCTTTCTTCCTTTCTCCAAAATAAACATATTAAGAAAGTAGCTAGTGAAAGAAGCTGCTGCTGTTGTAAAGCCATTATATATATTATAACTAAGACATCCATCTGCCTTTTTGAACACAATAAATGACCAGGAACAACACCAAATAGAAAACAAAAATCTAAAACCAAGCCCCAAACAGCTCATGTTAGCTGATATCATTCAGGACTAAAGATTCCTTTTGTCTTCCATGTGATACTGCAAAACTCTCAGAATGATAAAATCAGCAAGGACAGGGCAATTGTCATTGCTCATTTTATGACCTCGGGCATTGCTCCGGTGCCTCAGACTGCCTTGGCACCATTAGTCCCTAGACTGCTTCTGCTGATCTTAAAGAGGCTTTTGTTGGTAATCAGTACAGACTCTGGAATCCCAGGACGCCACTGCTAGTATGCTGAGCTAAAATCATAAGGAGTGCAAGCAATAACAAGCACCAAGGCCCATGCTGACCCTTAGCAGCTGTTTATATGCAATCATAACTGAGCAAATGACTTTCCAAATGAAAAGGCATGTTTTTGGAACTGATAATAAATCAATCTTTAAAGAACGAGAAATACTTATTAGTTTTATTCTCTGCTAGGTTGTAAAAAAACCAAATAAGAACCCCTGCCTTAGAGCCAGACGGCTTTCACATATATAGGGAGATTTAAAGGGGTTGCACATCAAAAGGGGGCATTTTTAATAGTGCTCACATGACAGAAGAACACTACTGCATTTCTGAAAGTGATACACTCCAGCTTAATGAAAACCAACTAAATTCCCACCAAATCTCTGGCAATTAGTAAAAATAAAATGTATAAATTCTTAACAGGGAAAAGGAATAATAAACAATGTAATTCCGATAGTGTGAATTTCAGTGTCATGGATAACGTGGTAAGGCTGTTCTTACTTCAAAAAGTTTTAAGGTAATTAATAACAGAAGAGATTTTTGCAGATGCAGGCGAGAGAAGGCAACGTCACCCTGCGTGAAGGGGGATAGGACGCACTGCTCCAGCACCACGAATCCCATGTGGTCCTGCTCCCTGCTCCTCTGGGGAGCCTTGGTGGGAAGTCAGTGCCTGTGCCGGGCCCTGGCAGCATGGCTGCTGGCGGGCTCCACCACCTCCTTCCCTAGCCAGTGCGCTAGGGGTGACCCTGGTGGGTGAGGAAGTGGGAATACTTGCCTGCACCTTCCTGATGATGGTCATTTATTCCTGCCGAGACCCTATATTTCATTGTACAAATGTGCAGAAGTAGCTACTCTCTCTCTCCCTCTGTACCAGCTTTGTAAATCAATGGAGTTTATGAGGAACGGATGGGAGACAGGACTCATCTGGCTGAATTAGGGGTTTACATCTGAGCTGGCCAGCTTTTCTGAGAATGATTTGTCTCATCCTGAAGAAGATGACCTGTAAAATAATTCAAATGAGGCACACCACACAAGTATAGTCCTTTTGCCGACCTTGAAGGGAGCTGATGATGACTGTTCCAGGTATAGAGGTCTGTATGGCAGACATCTTAAGCTTAGGTGAAACAAAACCCCTCCAAGAGCCATCCTCATGTTTTCCTTTTGTTGGTTATGAATCCTGGGTCAAGAAAAGGTTGGGAATATTAGACCAAGATGGGCAATATCATGTTTGTAGCTGTGGCGTTGTTTTGAACTTTTGCAGAGGACTACCACACCCCTCTGATGTTTTCTTCATAACATACCAACTGCTGTGAGATTGGCACAACAATGTAATATTAATAGAAAAAATCTGGTTTGAATTCCATTAAAGTCAACGTTCTTGTAAATCTAATAAGTACTTGGATATTGACGTGCTAGTCACCATCTGCAGAATTTAAAAATCTGAAATTCATTTAAGCCTTATAATTAATAAACAAAAGTCCTCAGACTTAAGATGTCAAAGACATCATTAGGTACATTATATTTTATGGTGCTATCCCTAAAAGGATATTAAAGTGCTTTGAAAGTGGCCTGATCCCTTACTATAATTCTGTAAGAAAAATGTTTTTTATTGCCATTCTACAGAGAAACCGAAGACATTACTGATATAGGCCAAACCTTGAAATTCTTGGCTGTTTGCTAAGGACAATTCCCATGCTGATTATAGGACATGAGAAGACAGTGTAGAAACAGTACCCTAGTTTGTGGGTCCTATGTCAGGGACAAGCATGCATGGCCCATGCTGCAGCTGAAGCCAGTCCGGGCATGCAAAAACGGCTTCAGGGATGGATTAGTAGGTGTTTTCTGAGGGTCATTTAGCAAAGCAGCCATGAAATGTATGCTTGCCTGAAGTGGGTGGTGAGAGGAAAGGGTAAGGTGGAGGCAGGGAGCACCTTTGGATGCTCCAGTGGAGTCAGCCAGGTGGTTGGACACATTTGCTTTCTTCCTGGCACAATTTGCTATGGGCACTGTCAGGTGCTCAGTAACAATTAGGATATGCTAATTGGCAAATGAAGTATGCTAATGATCAGATGAAGCAGATGCTAATAAGATTGGCAGGGGTACAGTTACCCTGACAGCCAAGTTGCAAAATAATATTTTGAGCAAAAAAACAATAGGAAGGTGAGCGTACAGGGAGGTGCCCAGTTGACCTCTCTGAAGGCCTTAGTTCCCAAAAGCAAGATTGTAATTTAGAGGTACGTGTGTGGGAGGTGTTGTGCTGCTCTCTGTGGTAAGCTGAATCCTTCTCATCTGGAGTCTGCCTGCAGAATAAACGTATTGTCTCTGACAGGGATGAGCTGCCCTCATCTGCCCGCTGTGACTGGCTAGGAAAAGTCAGACATGTGGTAGCCATAGGAATATTTTGTATTACAGTTAAGCTATTCAGGAAACACAAGGGGCCATGCGGCTTATTCCAACCATTGGTGCTATTATATATGTACAATGGAGAGACTGAGCTCTCCCAGCATAAAAAAATATTGATGGTCACAAGTGGATCTTGTCTGTGAACTTTCCAAGCATTTATGGATAGTTAGACTGGAGGCTCTTGCTGGTGGCCAAAGACAGATTTGAGAGATATAAATAGGTAAGGTCAATGGGAGGTACTGCGGTACTGCCATTTAACTTTGATGTTACCTGTTGATATTTTCTTCCTTAAAAAATCCCAACCAACCAAAAGAGTCTGTAAGCCCTGACAACTTACCTTTGAGTGTATTAAAAAAAACACTCAACTTTTTTTTTTTTTACTTTGGATATTTTTCTACATTTTGTAGAATTATCTGCAAAATTACAGGTTTACTGTAGGACGTGTGAAGTGACACTGTTTCTTAGGATCATTGAGGATTCAGGAGGCTGCTGTTGGGGTTCATGTTCTAAATCTCTCTTACCCTTTATGAAGTCATCTGCATATTACGCCCTACTGAATTTCTGTTCACGCCTTCTGATTTCGCTTCCAGAAATTTCTAAGGTCTTAGTAAAGAATGTAGCGCTTTCTTAGGTCATTCAGGCAGAGCAAAAGTATTTTTCAAAAGTGCATGCACACACTCCTGCCTAATCCCAGAACCAACCAGAACCTCTGCAAACTTCCCTGTTTGACTGGAGAGGTCCCCAGAGGCCAGAATTGTGCCTTTCTGTGTGTTCAGACCTGTTTTACTCGTCAGGCTTATCAGTTATTATCATGCTTCTGTTTCACCCCAATCAACTGACAGAAACTGGCATTTCCCCCGCCTCGGTTCCCTTGAGCACTTGAGCTATTTTTTAGCTACCTTACAGGTCTCTTGGACTGAACTTTTAACACAAGGCAGTGGGAACTACTGCTTTCTTTTCAAAACCAGCTGGAAGAGAAAATGGTAGGGATCTGAATTTGAAATAGTGTTTACCTGAGAACCAATAAAATTTGACCAACTTCTTCTTCTGCCTACAGGAGCATCTACCTCTCAGAAAAACACCCCAATCACCATATTATGCAGTTTCAGAAAGCAATCTCCATTCCACCTCTTGAACAAAATTTTCATTTTGAAAGTGAGAGGGAATATGTTTGCACTGAAGTATTAAAGAGCTTCTGTGCATTGAAAGACACTCCAGCATGTTTCAACACCCCTGTGTGGACTTTACAGCAGGCATCCTATAGGAACTGTATATACGCTCATGCATTCTACATCCCACCCCTTTAGTCAGGGACCAAAAAGTAAACACCGTGATACCAAAACAGGCCATTACTGATTTTGGCCTCAAATATTTTAACAGCGCAAGATCTGTTGCATGTGGATATGGCTTTGGCCCTGAAATTTCCTTAGCTGTTTTTAAGTCCCACCTTTTGGGATGGAGTAGCGTTTTTCTTTCTTGCATACTTCCTTCTGGGGTTTATGTCAGATTTTAAACTGTCCCTGGTGAGGACCATGAATTGAAAAATGTTTGTGAAATCCTTAGTGTGTTGAGTTTCTGCCAGAACTGCTGCTATCTAAATAAGATTATCCAAGGATGGGCACTATCAGATACTGAACCTTGAAGGAGGAGCTGATGACTTGCAACCTCCTTCCAGCTGAGGAGTTGGAGACTCTTGCAAGATATATAGGATTGCTGATGGTTCAGGGGACAGTGACAACTTCAGTGGGATAAGCAGGATTTAAATTGGTGGAGTAGCAGTGGGACTGTAGAATATGCATCTTCCTACTTACATTTTTCAAGGTGATTTTGGTTAAACTACTAATGTTTCTTCTTCTGTTTTCCCTCTATTTTACTTGTAGAAATTGATCAGCTGGGAAACTGCTCACTGGGTGCTTCCAGTGGATGACAAAAAGTGAGTCTCTAGGTGAAGTAAAACTAGAAATTCAGTGGTTTAGTGCTAATAAAAATATTAACAATTAAAATACTCATCCCTGTCACTCGGACCTTTCTCTTGAATAGTGTGTTTCTTGTTGGGGAGCTGTGTAACGGTGATCAGTTTAAGTGGTAACAGATGTTAACTATGAGTTGCAATAATGCATTTGGTTGGTACATGTTGGGTATGAGCTCACCATCCGTGTGTGACAGGGCTGACAGCATGGTGAGGTGGCTTCGGAGGGGAGGAGAAGGGGCTGAGCACTCCTTAATAATGCTCTCATCCTGGGACCAAGGCCAGGCTGCCCACCCAGGGATGATGCCACTGTCTTTTGTGACAAAACTGGCACCAGAAACAGTGCTGCAAGCTGCATCTTTCTTTCTTCAGACGTTGAGCCTCCTTGCTACCTTTGGCAGTATTGCTTACAAGCATGGACACGGAGGTGAACCAAAGGAACTTTCAGGGAGTCAATGGTAAAGTGAAAACGAACATAAACTATACAGGCTGCTTTACATTATATTGGGTCTCTTTATTCCCATTCCTGTTACAGCTAGGTATTGATTACTGTTCTCTACTGCATTCAGCTATGATCTTTTTCTTGCAAAGAAATGTACTGTGTGAATGAGCTTGAAGACAAATTTTAAAACATTAAAAGCTGTCCTTCTCAAATTGAACTATTATGTTAGTTGCTTACATACATAATTTAATAACTTGCATATATTTTTTATATATTATTCTGACAGCTGTAAATGAAACTGGATTCAGGAAAAATATTCTGGTACATGGAATCTCGAAATACACATTCGCATTAGTAAGGTACTAGTGTGTATTTTGGAGGGCTTATATTACTACTCATTGTGGTTAGTGGTTAGTATGACTATCATGTTTTTGCAGTATTATGTATCCGAGAAAATGTAATTTTTTCTATTCCTTTTAAAATCAAATTACAATGTGACATTCAATAAAATATCTTTTGTGCAGCTAATAAAAATGAGATCCCATCTCACCGCTTTGACAAATAAACCACACAAGTCAAAATACTGCCTCTGATACAGTTTATAGCTTAAGCTTTCATGTCAGCCTTTCCTATAAAAAAGCCCCATTATTTATTAATAGCCTTCTATGTCTTAAAAGTTTCTTTTTCTTGTGTGGAGAAAAAATCATTTGCCTTTTAATGGGGTGTCAGATTTGTTTTCCAAACCTTCTAAAAGGTTATCGTTGTTACATATGGACAAGTGCTTTTTTCAGAATCAATGTAAACTCTGTTACCAGGGTAATTTACTGCAGTCCCCTGGTAGCTGTACGGAAAACTTAATTTCACCATTTTGCAAAGTGGAGGGGTGGGACCCTTTCCTTGTGGTTAACTATTTTCACATGGAGTGAAAAGAAAATGCATGCTTCTAGCACACACTAAATAACTGATGGGCTCTTACCCTCTGTTTCAGTTCAGGGCATACTGGCAATCTGGTAGGGTTCATGGTATAGAAGGATGACTGAGCCAATTAGATATACCATAAAACCTTTTGGCAATTAACTCCCAACTAACCAAAAGAGTCAAGCTAATGCTAACAGTGGATAATAAAAGCTTGTTAAATTTCCGTCCATTACCCACACACATACACACACAAATATCTGAGCCACAATTTTGATGAGAGAAGTCTGTACAGAGGGAAGAATATTCTATGAAAGATCCAGAGGTGTCAGGTTTGAGTCTGTCTTGCAGTTTGAGTTAAGAAATGACATGAGACACCAACAAATACCAAATTCAGACTTGTGCATTTAATTAGAGTTTGGATTAACAGCTGCAGTTCTTTATTTCTAAAAGGGCAATAATAGCAGTGCTCTTTCTCTAACAACTGCTACTTAAAAAACCTCCAAAACCAGAAACCACCGGCAACTACTTATGACCTGAACAACATTTTTAGATTAAATTAATTACTTTTTACTAGTACTTTCTATTAACTTGTTTAATTACCTATTGTATTTGGGGGTGCTAGCTACATCTGCAGAGTGAAGAGCGGGTTTCCCCACAGGCATCAACACTTTAAATGCATCAGTCTGTGATCTTTCTGTCTACATTGGTGGCTGTTCACCAGACTGAAGACAGTTTGCCACATCCACGCTGCAATTAAAAGGAAGCATACTGGTGATCTCTGCTACCCAACTGGACTGAGGCACAGATGGCTCTAGACTTTCTGAATTTTGAAGCTTCCACTTGTTCTGCACCAGGGAGGGACATGCAGTGCAAGGCTTTTTCTGTATCTCAACAAGAAAGACCTGGCAACAATTTGGTGTAATAAAATAGCCAGTTTCATAAGGTAGAATAAAAAGGGGAATAGAGGTAACGAGCAAATCTTACGCCACTTCAGATGCTGGGAACCCTGTGTTTATGCAGCATCGATGGACCCTGGATGGATTTTCCCATGGCATGCTGTGCGGATCCCATCCATAGAAAGGTTCATCCTTCATCCCATACTGTGGTGTTTGTGCAACAAACAAAACCATATACATTCTCTGGAGAGGTAGGGATGTTATACCTGTCATAACCCCCACCAGTGTGCAACACAGGCTAGCACGGGGCACTGCAACAGACTCCCCTACCGTGGCTACTCATGCTAACATATGGGCTTCTAAACCCTTAAGTATGAGGCCCAATAATCCTGGCATGGTTTGCCCAAGACCCCATAGCTCCTTGAATACAATGTCTTCTGCAAGGCTCTGCATATAGTACCAAGTTACTTACTCTGTTCAGTGTCTCTGTCTCCAAAAGTCTCTGCAATGTAGCTGAATCAGCCTCTTAACATTAGCTTGGGAATGTATAAAACTCAAAGCCCTAAATTCACTGACTTAAGTGAAAAGATCAGTTGTCATTTAATAAACCAAAGTTTCTAGTCCACAAAGTGCAAAGTCAAATCTAAGAGACAAGAACCTCAATGATGTTATTTTGAAAGATCGGGATTTTTAAGCCAGTTGTGATTTTGAAAGCCCAGCTCATTATTTTTGAAAGCTTGGGGATAAAACTGTCCACTGAAAATTTTGGAATATCAAATTTTCAGTCTTATTCATGAAGGAAAAAGCAAACAGGACTCTGGAAAGCCAAGCCCCATTCTGATAAAAGATCCTCAGACCCTCCTACACAAAGATTTAATGGTCAGGTCAGCTCCCTTGAGATGAAGGAAACCCTGACATAATGTTTTGCCTTGTTTAGATCAAGAACTTGCCTCCCTCATCAAGATCACAGACCAAGAGTCTTTACCTCCCACATCTGAACTTACTCATCAGTAAACTATTTGCTAACCTAGCAGAAATTTGATGAGAATTTCCAACCTGGAATCTGTGAAGCTTTTCCTGATGAAAGTTTCATTGAAACTAGCATGATAATTCAAAGGATTCTATCTATTTGTTAAATTTTAGAACAGCCTTCTAATTGAATAAGTATGGAAAAAAATCCACCCTGTGATAACAAGGGACTGAATTCAGTGACCCACTGTGTCCAGTGGCATGTGTTATACGACGAGTTCTCCCATACGAATCTTTCAGCAAGGTGTCATTTTCATATTAAAGAAAGTTTTTGTCAGAGTGTCCTGGACCATTTCCAAATATGAGTTTATACTGAGAATGGGACCCAGCATCCTTCACATTTGTCTGGCTGTGCTCTCAGGAGAATTACCACCCACTTACATGCTGAGAGCTTCTGAAAAAACTGCTGATGTTCACTTCCCAGCAGGCTCAGTCTGCAACTCTTCTCCCTCAGAAAATCCTAAACATAAAGTGAATGTCCATGTTTAGTGACTTTAGAGCTTTGATTTCCAAGATTAAGAACACATTTTGGGGATGATTTTTCCCCCATCATCTGCACACCTATGCATTTGGGAGACACTGTTACAGATTATTTCTTAGCGCCATTGACGGGAGAAGGAAAGGATGTGCTGCATGTCATTCATCCAGCTCATCTCTGGTAGTTTGGATTTTGGGCACTGTTTCTTTCCTGATATATAAATCTACACAGCATACTGCAGAGCAGAGGTATTCAGTGGAGTTAACACTAATTTAGGTAGTCTATCTGAATCCGTGCAGATACAGTAGAGCAAAACTTGAGCTATGTGGATTCACAGATAAACTTCTACTTCATTTAACTCAAGAAGAGACCACTTGAATGTTTGTACCTTGCATTATATTGTGAGTGTGCTGTCAGACAAACCTGTGACTGCAGATAAAGCATTAGGCCTCAGAGGATGAAGCTATACTGCAGTCAAGAAACAGAATTTTGGCATATGGAGGCTGTCTGACTCTGCTTTGATCTGTATCATTGCAGTAGGAAGGTGATGATGCAGCAGCATGTCCTTCAGCCATTGGACAAAACACCCAGAATCAATACAGACCATGCATACCTTGGGTCTTCCTTGCAGTGGGTATCCAAGGTGTATGACACCTTGGTATAAAATTAAAATAGATCAAATATGTTTTCACATGCTATCATTGCACCATTCAGCTACAATATGGACATGTTCATAGTTTCATTCCTTGAATAACTTTATAAGCCATTTGTTGTTGGAGTCTGGACTTATCACTCTTCCTCAGTGTAATATGAACTAGTATTTGACTGTAGCAAGCCTAGAAAATGGAAAGCATTTGAACACTCACCAGTTTCCTCTTCTCCTCACAGCTCAGGTACTACTGAAAAACAAAAGGCCGTCATTGAATGGAAATACTGAAGAGTAAGTCTTTCTCTGGACAAGAGCTAGCACACAGGTGCTCCTGTCCTACACAGGAGCTGTGAGAGGATGAGATGCTTAGTCACCCCTATGGCCCCTGCATGTTGGCTCAGCCTGTTCAGACTAAAGAGACAGTAGGTCATTCTGTATGCTGATGGACGTTTTCGGATAACTTAGTCTCTAAACTGAAATGATTTTCCAGTGAACATCAGCTAACAGATTTTTTACAAAACTGAATAATTTGGCCAAAATAGTGCAGGTTTTCAGAGGGTGCGCAAAAGATAAGTTCCCAGCTGAGTTGACACTCTTTGGCAAATATTGTATTACTCTGTCAAAGCAGAGGGCTTAGCTGTAATATTGTTGTAAGAATTATTTTAACACAGTGAACCCCAGTCTTTTTCTTTAGAAACTCTCCATCTTTAGAAATTTAAAATATTATTACTACTTCTTTTGTCACACTGTGGCAGTCACACAACATGAAACATTTTTGCTCATACTAGCATTTGGCAAAGTTACAACCTCTGAAAATGAGGTCTTATAATGGGAAGTATTAAATAACTGTAACTCGCTAAGGAGCTCTATCTACCTAAGCTCAAAAATATGGCTGTAAAAGAAGGAAAGCTCTCCTCAAATACAGCACCAGGTTTCCGTGTGATTGTACTTTTTATCTGAGCTTACACTGGGGCAATGAAGTCATTAGAAGGTCAAGTGATCCACCCAAGGTCACTAACGGTCAGTCAGTGACCATGTCACTCTGACAGCCCATGGAAGTTCCTGGCTCCGAGCGAAGTACAAGGTAAGTGACACTAAGGTACATCTTCTCTCAGTTTCCATTATGTTTCTAATCTCTCTTC
The DNA here is from genome assembly GCA_031468815.1 of Morus bassanus. Taxonomy (NCBI): domain Eukaryota; kingdom Metazoa; phylum Chordata; class Aves; order Suliformes; family Sulidae; genus Morus; species Morus bassanus. Next base: position 76,788,759 of record CM062568.1, read on the forward strand.
ACTACAGTAATGAATGATAATGAGTTGCAATCTTTTCTCTGGGTTGTTCTTGCTGCTGCATCAGTGACACTTATTGTTACAATAATGATATAAGTGGAGAAAAAAATGGTGCTAAGTGATATTACAAATGAGTACACCTAAACAACTTACAAAAAGAACAGCGGTTGCAATAACTTCTTAGAAAGGATAGTCTTGCCTGATGTGTCCATATCAAGCAGGTCACCCTCTCCTGCATCCAGAACTGAAAATACTGATGAAAACATGGGCATGATTCATTAACCGCTACTTATGTGAGCAAGCCTTACTAATGCAAGGATGGGTAAGGGCAGGTACATAATTGACCTGATGATATTTACTATGCACAATCAGAAATTCAGTTATCCCAGCACTGAGGAGCAAGCTCCTGTTAGACACTTGCACTTAGGAGCTGGTGAATATTAATGATTTCAGACTCACAGGGAACGAATTTTCAAAAGTGCTCAGTGGTTGTAACTCAGGTCAGATTTTTCAAAATTGCTCAGCACTCAGGAAAACTTTTTCAAAAGGCAACAGATTTTCAACCCTGCTCTGCACTCAGAAGCTCCCACTGGGCAGACGGTGCTTTGTGGATGCTGTTGGGTACTCCATCCTTTACCAAAGTCTGAATCCTACTGCGTTCACATTGTCTGAAGAGGAAGGGAGAGAGGAGGAAGTAGGAAGAGCCTTCAGCTGCCCCTGTCTCTTTTTCTTCGCCTCCATCCTTCTCTTAGCCCCCTGTCTCTTCTTCCCCTGCTACAGCACTTGCACCTTCAGCACAGTTCCAACTAGAAAGAAATAGCAGCTTTGAGCTGGGGCTGGAAAATACCATGACTTAAGAGTATGGGTTAGGGATAGTTTTGGGGAGAGGTGGATAAAGGCTCTGCAGTCAGCACTGCTGATCTCCGTTGGTGCTAGTCTTGAAGCATGTTCCATCCGTGTGTGCTCGTAACAGTATTAGCAAAGTTGGCAGCTGGTGAAAATTCAATAGCAATGGAATCCTTTGTGTATTTTAGCATGAAGATATTCCATATGTTTGATGCTATCCCCTTAATCATCTTATGCAATGTTCAGGATTTTGCTTTTCCTTGGTCTGCTGAAATACTATGACTTGTTTTTTGTGGCTAGCTGTAAATGTGTGTGTGTGTAGTTCAATATAATTAGTTTATACTCTATTCAGTTAATTTTTTTTCCATCCCCAATTTGTGATTTCCATTGTCATCATTCCTCCAATATCTAATTTCAAAAACTTAACTACTGGCTTCCTTTCTATTTAATATTAGAATTTGATTCCTACAAGGACACAAATACAAATCCACTCATAAGCATAAGAAGTCCTGGAAGGAATGATGAGTCCAACTGGTTGCTTAGAAGTCCTGGGTGTAAAGGAAAGAGTAGCCAAAAATTCATATGCTATGGGAGCCTCCACTGCCTGTAAACCTTGGATCCTCCATCGCATGTGATGTGTGTCATGGGGTAAAGTGCAACTTGAGTTGCTTATGTTTATGCGACTCTTCCCATCTATGCTGTGGCTACATCAATCCTCTTCCTAAAAAAAACCCAGCTAACTTGCTTATTAACCTTTGCAGCTCTAGCAAACATTTTGCCATGACTTAGATTCAGCAGTTATGCTAGCTCCTTCTGCAAATAGCCATTTCTGCTGGAGAAGGGAGGGAGAAAAATTATACTAAAATAATATTTTTTATACTTAGCTACTTGTTTCCCAGGTCTAATTTGACAACATCAGCCAGAAAACCTATTATCTGTTTAAAAGAACCATTTATTACAGTCACTATTTTTCTCCTACACTTTGGTTTAATAAAAAGGTTTAAAACGGATGTGAGATTTTTAACCTTTATTTTGTTAAAGTTTGGGTTATGAAGGAGGATTTTTCAGAGGCCCACTGAGGCAATTAAAGTTAGCACTTCTAGTTTAAAGCATGCTAAAATCTTTGAAACACCCATCCTCTCTGTATCCATTCACATCTTATAAAGGTTTAGCTCTTATGAAATCCATTATAAAAGCTCTGTTGAGGGTTTTGGTAGTGCTGATCATATCAGGGAGAGCCCCACCAAAGTGGCTGGGCCGGAGAATCATGATCACTTGAAAGAGAGCCACAGTGAGAGTGAAATTGCAGCTCTCCACACTTGAAATACTTACTGTATCTGTACTGCTGTGTGATACCAAGTGTTTCAAACCTATGAGAAAGGGATCGTGAAGGTTCTTCTTTCATGAAGGACAGTTTCTGCTCTTACCACAGTAAGCAGCAAGTGGAACTGAGTAAATAATCCATTTGCTGAATTTTTATTGTTTTTGTGAATAATCTGTATAGCAGTTTTTGATTTTCTTGAAGATATTTGTTATTCTAAGTAGTTTAATGCTACCCAAAAATATTTCTGGTCCTACAGATTTGTTTTGAGTATTTGATGCATGTGACTGGACCTTTGCTGGTTAATTTATCAGCTACATCACACAATATTGTCTCTGTTTCTATCTTGAATGAGCATAATTCTTCAAATTGCGTATCTGCCGGGAATACAGTGTTTCTGAATTCACAATTTGTATTCTATGAGTATACTGTAGTATTCACTTAACATTCATTTTCCATGAATGTTTCATGTACCTTGTACTGGTTAATAACATAAAGAGATTTTATGTCTCCAAAACTCTTCTTGTGATGTACTGGGGGAACATATAAAGCTGGTTTGACTACAGACCACTAGTAGTTTGCAAACAGAATTTTTTTGTGTCTCTTCTAAACTCTTCTCTCTTGAAACCTCTTCTGTATCCTCCACAGGTCACCACAATGCTGCTTTCAAAATTCATATTTAAACTGAAATGTCTTCTGAAAGTTAATGCAAAAAGAACACAAAGAACCCCAGAGCAGTGTTTCATCTGAGCTCATATTCTCTTCTATTTTGGAAGGCATTGGCCCAGCTAGGGTCAGCAATTAGAAGATTACTTGCTTAATCTAGAGGAATTTTATGAGAAAAATAAACCATCAGTTTTTATGAGAAACCTCCTTCCAGGCCCTTCTCAGACAGCTGGAGGACTCCTACTGCTTTTCTTCCAGTGTATTGGGTACATTCATTTCACTTCTGCAGACAAATATGGGGAGCTATTAAACAAACAAATTCCTCTGTCTATCTATGTGTCTGCATTTAAGATTCATTCCCACATTTTTGTCTCCTTCCACCCTCCCCCTCAGAGGATCTCTCCCTTTCCTGTGGTCATACGGGTACATATGGCTCGAGGAGGGCTGTTTCCCTCCCTGATTAAATTTAAGCAGCAACAGCTGCTGGATGTTGGGCTGGCAATGCTGGAAGTGGCTGTCCATTGCCCTCCCTCCCCATCAGCTCTTGGTACCTGGCCAGTGCCCGGAGATTTTGCACACCTGTGGGGAAGGGGCAGATTGAATCACCACCTTATATGTAACCCTGGGACCCCCAACCAGGGTTTTCAACTATATTCTGGGGGATATGGGCTGTTCAGGACTATGGCTTTCCAGAAACATGGCTTTGATGGGGCTGTCATCAGCCATCTGAGACAGCCCTTCTGGGAATGTCATCAGAGCCTGGCAGTTTGGCAGATGTACAGAGTTGCTGAAGTACCTGTGGAAGCGCAGTACGGAGAGCTGGATAATCATAACGCTCACAGCACTTCCACATTTTAATCATGATAAAAATTGTAAAGAGAATTTCAATAGGGCTGCACATTATTAATTTTTAGGGAAGTCTGGCGGGTGCAGAAATCCTAAATCACAGCATTTGCTTCCTCCTTGATGCTAATTTGGGCCAGTTCCAGCCAACAGAGTTCCTTTTCCATTGTGTCATTTAATTACACATTTACCCACGCGTCTCAGCTAGTAAAAGCCTTAATATACGGCCTCTTAATCTAATACTGATCTATTAAAAACTACACTCAGTATTTTAAAGTGTTAGACAACAGATGGAATTGACAGTTTTAATAGGTAGCAACTAACATCATCTCCCAATCTACACCTCTGTATTGGATTTCAAGCAACTGATATCACTGTGGACATGTGCAGATATGGGGCTTGCATTTAAAGTCAGAAATTCAATCAATAGCCTGTCTCTCAACAGAGCTTACTAGATTATATCAGTTAGAAGTGACCATCTGGCCTAATCTTGGGAGTTCTGAGATATCATGTAGATCTTTTTCACTAATGTCATTTTTATTTGGTTAACATTAATAAACTGTAGCAAACATTGCAAATCTTGCACTCTGAAGCTGTAACTCAATTTTTGCCTTTTACGTGAGACAAGTCAAACATCTGCTTCTCTAGAGGGAACGTGTGCGAGAGCGAGCAAAAGAAAGACGCAATCACTCTGAAGATTTTACTGTATTTCTAGGTGTTGTGAAGTGATGGAAAGTGGCAGTCTTTTTTATTTACTAAAAGAAAAGTGTGTTACTAAATGGTATCCAATAACTAATGTGATTATTTCTGTGAATACAAAATATGGAGGGGAATAAGTAGATAGCATTCTGGGGGTTAAAGTTTCAGAGCATTCTATGACCGCAATAAAAGAAGAACGTACATTACATATTCATCTACCAGATTTATGCTACAAATAAAGTCTAACTTTTAATCTGGTACAGTCAATATATATCACAAATCTGTGATCAGCCATTTAACTCTGTCACAGCCAGAATGCATAAACTCTGAAAAGCCTTTTTCTATACCAGTGTCAAGAGCATTCTCTTTACTTGATCTTCTTCACTCCTTAAAATTGAATTTCAAATTCTCTTTTGTGTTTGGCTGAACACCAGCTCTATTCGAAGTTCCGAAATGCTCTGTTCACAAAAATTAAGGTCAGTGTCCCAAGTCTAATTATAACTTTGCACACATAAGTGGCACAACAGTGATTCAATTATGCAAATTATTGTCATTGGATTTTGATCTTGCAAAATAAAAATCAGGAGTAATTTAGAAATGTATCTGATGTAATCAGAACCCTTGAAATTCTGGAGATTATTCTTTTTGGCTTCGATCTATTTCTGATCAACTGAAATTTTGAAAATTTCAGACAGTGAAGGAAGCCCATAGGTAGGGAGGGTGAGAAGCAAGACAGGCGACATTGCTAAGAAGAAAATATGCGGGAAGAAACTGTAAAAAAGAAAGAATATTTGGGAACTTCATTAAAGTAAAACCTCTCATGGGGTCCTGTCGCAGGGTGCAGGGGACAGGGTCTAGATTAGAAATCAAAGAGGTATGTCTTTCACTTGACCTAGGTACTCAGAACTGTAAGAAGCTGGGCAAGACATTTCAGCTCCGTATGCCCTCATTTCTCCATACAAAAATGATGAGAATGATTGTTACCTGCCTTTATTCTAGGACACTAAGTTCTATCATTTAATGCATTCTAAAGAGCCAGACTGTGTTGCTATTACAAAGTGTTTCACTTACAAAACAGAGCTAGCTGACTTTGACATCAAAACCCCCACTCTGCCTCCCACAAAATAAAATCTGGAATACAGACAAGCCCCTTATATCCTCAAAACAGCAAGAAAGGACAGAATTTCAGTGGTGTTAGTGTAAGAAGAATATTTCAAAGCCGGAAGGAAAATAGAACCTGGAAAACCTGCAAAATCAGGGAATAGTATCCCTGACAAGTTAAGTACTTTTTTGGGAAGAACAAACTTTTGGTAAAGACTGCCCTTGAAATAATTTGGATATTATTTTTTTGCAAATAATATTTTTTTTTTAGTTTATTTTCCTGTTTTATGGTGAAAGCTGAAAAGCTGAAGTGGACTTCAGTTCCTGATTTTTTTTTTGGTCAGCTGTCCCCCTCAGAATTCTTATTCAAAGTATGTGAAAAATAGTTTCTTTCAAAATACATAACAAGATGATGTTACTATTTTTCAGCCAGATCTAGCAAGGGAATGGAATTTTGCATAGCAAAGAGAGTCTGAAGATGTCTTGTTTTTTTTTTGCTACCTGTGAATCCAGCAGAATCCTGAAATTGTCACTGGCCAGCTCTGCTCTTGAGCAAAGATGAAAATTTTGCAGTAATTGTTTACAAGAAAAAAAAAAAATGCTTTTGCAGGAAGAAAACGCTTACATTTATCCATTGCTGGTAGTTTATTGACTAGTAGCAGAACACAGCTAATGGCTTCTTCCATGCTAGCAGGCTATGCACATACAGTACATTTTTTAACTTTCTGTTTCTCACTGTAGTTAATAAATCAGGATGCAGATGAGAGATTCATAGTTAATTTTCAGTAGCTAGCACAGCATGTCTCAGCCTATAAAGTCCTGGAAGTCTTGGGCTGTGAATTCCTTGATACTGACAAGCCAAACAGCTTAGAAATTATAATTATAAGTTACAAGTGTCTTAAGGGTTGTTCTTCTGACATAAAACTAATTTCATGTTTTTATTCATAATGTGAAAGAGAAGAGAGGATAGGGCCTTATTTAGATTGAGCTCCAAGAGATATCACAGGCTCTGTATCCTGATTATAATGGGAAGAGATCACTTACTTTTGTTCCTTGTTGCTAGTTGATTCTTTCTGTGTGCCTTTTTTTGACAATCAGCCTAACAAAAAGTGGGATTTCTTCCACTTTTCATCCCAGCTTCATTCATAGGCAGATATCTACTGGTGGCTGTTTTTTATTCTTTAATGTTAGTCATATCAGAGTGCATCGGGCTCCCTCCTTGTGAACTGGTTCTAGCTTGACACCTCCTTTTGCATGAGTGATGGACACCAGTGAAACTCTCACCTGTACCATTTTCTTTGGCCAAGCAACTCCCTGAGTAAAGAAGTGAGAAGGTGAGAGCTGGGAAGGAGCCAAAGAGAAAGGAGCTTCAGAGGTTGAAGAGAGTCCCCATCAACCCTTCCCTGAAAGGAAACATGACATTCTGGAGATGATAACTCACTACCCAAAACTCCTCCAGGCCTTCAAAGCCTGGGGGTGTCCAAGGGGTGTCCTAGGTGTGTTCTGGCACCCTAAAACCCATGACATCTGTGTCACCAAGGCCAGTACTGGCCACATTCCAGCACACATGCTGGGATTAGCAGCTAGGAGGCCTAGGGTGAACCACAGAACAAACATGGGGCCAAAGCTGATTCCTTTCACAAACCTCTATGTACACGTGAACACGTCAAGGTAGATGGAGGAAGGCAGGCCAAGGGCTGTAAGACAGTAGTGAGAGAGCGAATGGATTTCCGTTTGCTGACTGAGGTCTGCCAAAACCTTCCCTCCCTGCTTCGGAAAATGGATTTGGTTCGTGTTTGCTGCTGGGGATTAGGAGGAACTTGGCTGTGGTAGTTGGGATGTGTTGGCCTCCAAATGCTTAAATCAAGTGCTGTAGTTTCATTGTCAATTTTGCACATGTAACTGAGGATTTGCATTACTTACAGCTCCAGTAATTCCCACATGGAAGCGCAATGACAGCATCGGCAAATTCAGATATTGAGCAGGTAATATAATTTTAGCTAGGAAACGTGAAGGTCCTTACATCCTGATCAGAAAATTCCATGTTTTTATATCTGCTAAACTCAGCCAGATCCTTCTTTAGAGGTGTTTGAAGTGGGAGCTCTCTCACCTAGTTTTAGCTATGTAAAATTGGGGTGGTGCTGAGTCTAGTCAGGTTGCAAGCTGGAATAATTTTGTTGCGACTTGGTCTTTCCATAGAAAAAGCATTAAATCTCATACTCTATGCTGAAAGGATGGTAAATTAAATGAAAGTCATGTGTTTTGACAAATTTTTAGGATTTCAGAAATGGTTTATTACAAAATGGCTCAAAGAAGAATCCTCTTTCTGGCTATAAGGAAGGAGACTAACATAATTGCCGAAGTCTTCTTTTATCAGCAAAGGGCTAAGAACTGAAGGATCATGGAAAAAATATTTTATTTTCCTCCATTCCTCCTCAAATGTGGTTTCACAAGGTCGGGTTTGCAACATATGAGCAGCAAAGAAGGGACTTAATGTACACATTGACTTTCTTTTACTCTGAGAGAGTAGTGGGAAATTTCAGTTTTCATAGTCAGTTGTCACATTTCTACAGCTATAATTTGCCTGAAAAATAGGAATCCTTTCCCTTTTTGTCTTTCAACATGGAATAAGGAGCTTAAAGAACCTCATGAGAGTTTCTGCATTCATCCAAGATTAATTTAGAGGACCTCTGGACATGTATTTTTCTGACATAAGGCCTGCACTATAGAGAAATAGAGAATTGTATGAAGTTATTGACAATATTTACTTACATATGGTACTGAACCAAGGCATGGACAAACTGGATGCTATTTTCTGTTTCTATCACTGTCCTCCTGTGCAGGCTCGGGCAATTTGATTCAGCTCTTTGGCTACACCTGTGGATCAGACCACAGGACTCCATCCCAAACTCACCTTGCACCTTGTGTGTGAATGCAGACCTGTGTAGAGGTCCATGCTAGATCTCAATCCAAATCCATTCTGTGGTTATAACAGAGGAGATGAAACTTAAGCTTGACTGTTTTGGAGGATGGATGGGACACTGACTGGCCTGAGCTTTGCTAGGCCACCTTCTGCAGGTGTCCTGCAGCTAGCAATGGACATGCACAGAGCTGGGCCAGGGTTTCAGCCTCTGCCGAGTCAGAGCAGTGCAAATGTGAAGTTTCACTTCCTGATAGCTTGTCTACATTCATCTATTTGGACAAGAAATCTTTGGGGAGCAGGTGTCCCCTCTTGCTATCCCTTTACACTGTGCCATATTTTTATTATCATTATATTATATAATAAAATATTATTATTATTAATAATAATTTTGCTTTGCCATACCATTCAGAGTTGTCCGTTATCATGGGTTGTCTTTTTCTGTGTTACCTTTCACTTTCTTTTTCATTTTGGCCAGTGGTCTATTGTACTTTTGAATCTTGCTTGGATTAGACTGTGATGCATGTCTTGCTGGGCTGAGGCAGATTGTGGATGATAAATATCAAAGAAAAACAACCTGCAGCTGCTGGAAAATGCACTACAATCTCTGTGCTTCCAAAGACAAAACCCTAGAAGGTCAACTGACAGAATGGTTTTCAAGATATTCAGGAGATAGCCTTGTGTAAGGGAAATGCAAATCAAGTGTAGAGTATGTTGGAAAGGTAGGATTTGGTTAGTTCATTACACAGAGAGACCAGCTGAAAGAGAGTTCTCCTCAGTTCAGATCAGTTTTTGCTCATGGAATCTTGCTTTCATATCCTGAACTGTTGGTCCTTGCTGGGCCTATTTTCATCAATACATTTGGAACTAGTTCTTAACAATAACAGGTGAAAAATCTCTGGGAATCTTATACTGATTCCCATCTCCTTGAAGAATATCTTTTCTAAATATGAAATAATCATTCTTATTATTTGCATTCCAAGAGAGAGAAATGTTAAATTTGTTCAAAAGAAAGTGTGCCAAGCTGATGGACAATATTAATTTCATTTAATTGTACTCATGGCTTACATGATTCTGTAGTAGCAACGCTTTGAAAGTAAAAGTGAAGAAGGAAAGGAAAGGAAAGGAAAGGAAAGGAAAGGAAAGGAAAGGAAAGGAAAGGAAAGGAAAGGAAAGGAAAGGAAAGGAAAGGAAAGGAAAGGAAAAAGTAAAGTCTAAGCCCTCCTTACAGGGAAAAGTCCTCAAAAGTGGAAGTCATGTAAGGATAGTTCCTGGGACTAGAGACTTCAGTCTGAAGTAGTGAGGCTGGAAAAAACTGGTTGAGAGCTGGAAACACATGTTACTGTGTTGGGTGGAGGGGGCAATTGGGAAGAAAAAGTGTTACAGAGAGGGAAATGGAAATAGAAAAACAAAGGAGAGGACAGGAAGGAGCTGCAGTATGAAGTTCAGGAAGAGAGGGAAACAAAGGACAAGAAGAGAAGTGCTTGATGAGAGACTATGTTTCTGAAAACCTTCTAATTACGAAACTTGCCGACAAGTTCAGACACCACATGAAAGGTCTATCTTCACCTTTGTGCAGATCACCTGCTCACGTCTCTAGGATGTCCCACAAAAGATCCAGAGGTGTGCTTAGTCCTTACGTTTTATCCAGCCCAATCTGATCATAACTAAAGTGGAATTTAACATTTCCCACAATAACGTGCCTGACAGCCCATCTTGGTATATATGAATTAAATGAGATCACTGTGTCCACTACTAATATTTAAAGTGTAGGATTTTTGGTGGAGGTCAAGTAGAAATATATACTATATAGCATTAATTGCATATCTCTCAAGCACAAAATGCTGATATATTATGACTTTTAAAAAATATATGACAATAATATATTGGATACATTGCAGAAGAAAATTACGTCTTTGCCTTGAAAATCTACTTTCTCTGACAAGCTGATATAATCATTTTAGTGAAGGAAAAGGGCTGCAGAGAGGAAACCTGCAAAGATTCGAAGGTTAGAAATGTTGAACAAAAGGCTGAGGGTTTACTTTGCATGCAAATAAGTAATTCATCACAAATCCATAAACTAATTAGTAATGAACTAATGATATTGCTTAACAACTGTATTTTTGATTAACATATAAATAATTTAGGTGAGTATTTCTTTAGTCATGCCAGTTTCTGCTATTATTTACTACCCTTGTCATGGCTGCTCTTAGATCACATGCCCCTTATAAAACATTTCCCAATCTATTGCAAGGACCAGTTTGTTTTAATGCGCTCAGTTAACACCACTAGAGCTATTAACAAGCTTATTAGCATAATCCATTGTGATATATCATTGTATAAAAGTTCAGCTCCACAACTGAATGGGACTGGGAAATGGCTTTGAAGATTTTATGATACAATAACTATCCATTTGATAAGCAATTAAAAAGATACTCTGAGACACTAAGAGTGAAGACAATGGCAATACGAGGAAAAGAGGAGGGGTTTGAGAGCAGAAGCTGCTGCTGCCTGGTGTGGGAACCATGTAAGTGAGTTGTGTTGCTCCTGCTCCTTAGTCACAAATTGCATACTGCTGTGAGGCTCTAAAGCTCCAGTAACAAGTTGGGTCTGACTTTGTCTTTTTAAGCAAGAAAAAAAAAGCAGTTTAAGGCTCAATATCTTCTGCTAGCTCACCCATGATCAATTTCTTGACCTCTCAAAAGAACATTTTAATACACAGCTGAACCTCTGATTTTATGCTGGCTTTTTGCTTCTCTTAAATTTCAAATTCCTTTTCTTAGCTGTATGCATTATCCTTAGTGAACTTCTGCAGAGAGAAACAGAATAAAGGTTACTGGACACATTACCACACATCATTGTTTGAAACTCACTCTGTATAATATGGCTGTATTGTGCTTTTAAAAATGAACATGCAATGAAAAGAGTAGCATCTTTATTGTGAAAAAAGTAGCTTTTCAAGAAAAAATGTTGCTTTCTCTGATATGCAATAGATATGCTAATACTTCTGTTCAGCTCAGTCCTGATTCTCCAGAGATTATTTGACCAAAACGTCCATTGTCCAAATAATAGGAAATATTCATGATATCGTGCACTCACACAGAATTTTTCTACCAGCTTACTTCAATATCTTACATACACCAATTAATTTTTCCTCCTGATGAGGAATGGAATGGAAAGCTGATTTCTGACGGCAGCATGATCTAGTGGTTTGCACAGGAAAAGGAGATTTGGTTTCCAATCTTACTGTCATTTCCAGACTGTGTAATCATATGTAAAACTCACCACTTTTCTAAGACTCAGTTTCCCTGTTTTAAAAACTGGTATCAAAATATCCAGCTTTTCAGAGTTCTTTGACATTTTTTGCATGAAAAAAATTTACATCTTAAATGAAAGGTGTTACATGGAATGTGCTATCTAAGGCAATAAGGTTTAAATATTTTATCTTAAGTCCCAAACCCAGTTGCATCAAGGGGGCATTATATTTTTAACTGTTTCAAATTTGATATCTTGTTGAACAGTCTTTAGAGTTGTATGGCAACTGAAAGTGTACCCAGACTGAACCATTTCCTGATATATAATTCCCCCTGTGAACAGATTTTTTTGGAGGTAGACACATGAGGAGTCTAGCATCTTTGGGAAAACAGGTCAGAGAGATGTTCCTGCCCACTGCAGAGACATGTGCATGTGTCACTCTCATGACCAATCACATTAACAAGCTACCTCAGAATAGGAAGGATTAGAATTTTTTTTTTTTTTTGCATTTTCTTTGAACTCATCTTACTGGGACACACTTCTAAAGCTACTTTTGTGGTTGAAAATCTAAATTTTTGGGAGTGAAAAACTAGACCAGAGATTAGCAGTTTTTCAGTGAAACGTGTAGCTATATTTCTGTTGTCTGAAGAATGAACACTGTAAGCAAGCATTCTTGCTGTCCAGCTGTGTTATCAGGCACATTTCCTCCTAAAGGCAAAACCAATCGTGGTGAATGGAATAGTGTTTGGCATTTGCTGAATACAGAGAAAATACAAGGAAAAGAGTCCAACAGGTAATGTAGCATAAGCTAAAGAATTAGTCCAGAAAATGTGCTGCTTTGGAGCATGATGCTACATATATTTAATATCAATGTAGAAACCATGCTGTACTAGCTAGAGGTGTGAGCTAGTGCATTTTAAGAAATTATTTATCTGAGCAGAAGTTGTAGACCAAGGTCAGCACAGCCACTCTGATCAGTGGATACATCCACCTGGGAGTTCTCCAGGCATCAGGAGAAATTTGGGATGGCTTTGACTGGGCAGGGTGGCTCCATGGTGCTTCCCCTCCTGATGAGGGTGATCAAAGCTGCTCAAGTAAAGGAGAATTAGCTGAATCTTCTCTGGGTTCTGGTTATAGGCAGCTCCTGGGAGACCTCCTTAAAGCTGCTTAGAGGTTGTTGAGGAAGAGCTGGCCTGAGACTGCCCTACTTGAGTTGTGTGTTGCACCACTTCTGCACCACCTGAGAATTAGGAAACCAGAACAGTGGAGTAAAGCCACCTTTGTCTCCCAGTGCAAAGTCCAGCATCCTCTGAGCCTCCCTGAAATCCAAGAACTCAGGCCTTATATATCTATTTGTTTGCCAAGAGATTGGGTGATATATAGGGTGTCATCATTTTAAAGCAGGTTCAAACTCAAAGCTGTGGGCTTCATTTGAGTACAGCATGAAGTATCATATACCTCCGGCCAAGGAATTGCAGCTCATTTAATAGATAAATTGAGATGACAAAAATGGCACAATTTAAATATCAGCGATCAACAGGAACAGGGGAGGAGGGGGGAGAGAGAGAGAGAGAAGGACCCAGCTTCTTTTATTGCAGCCATCTTAGTGCTTGAACAACAGGTAGCAGTATTACATATTCCCTTTCCACTTTAAAGCTCTTGTAATTTCCTTCCTCGTGTCCGGGCGATTTTATTCATTGTTTCCTTGCAGCAGTGATTGATGTTCTGAGCTGCTAATCTCTCTGAGTGATAACTATTTTCATGTAAGTCCATGAGTCTATGACACAGGCTGCTCGGCCAGGGCTACTGCTGACTACTTATTTTGTGCCTCATTTACATTTCAATCTTGGCCTCATGAATGTAAAACCTAGGCTGCAAATTAATAACAGGAAGAATATTAGACCGCTCCAGAGTAGGGGAACAATGCAAATTCACCAGAGCACAAGGCTTTACCATTGTGTTCCAGGAGGGACTCATTTATTGGCCGGCAGTGAATGACATTACAGAGAATGGCATATCCAGAGTGACACAAATTTATTTCTGTCCCCAGCGCTCCAGTATATTTTCATAGAATCAGGGGGCTATTTGTCTAGGGACAATTTAGTTTCCATGAAAAATTTAAATGGTTTCTGTGGAGATAGTGGAGTGAAATTTAATTTGTTTCTCATTTACTACAGCAGGTATGAAAAGGAGAAAAATTGGATGTCTGATGGGCTGAAATTGGTGCTGTCCCTCCCCACTATCCCCAAAAGGCCTGTGGGCCTATATCATAGAGATTGAGCAAGACTACCTCATCCCTCCCCTTAGAGAATGGTAACCTTAAACCAACTTACAGAAAACCTTTGGGGAGGCTGCCAATCACCCTGAAAACAACATTTCCATCGATCCCCTGTCTGTGTGATTTATGGCTTCATTTTACGGTAATTGAGAATTAGTGAGAAGATTAGCAAGGCTCAACACTTCACCTTGATATGCACACTAAGCACCGTAATTTGTCACTAAGGGATGTCGGACACTTTTTTAGTTACACGGGGTTCCCATCTAATTGAATTTGGGGATAACATGGAAATTAATTTGACACAGGAAAATTTTGAATACAGCCATTTCCTCTATTGTAATGCACAATACCAGGCTGCATTCAGGGGCAGCTATATTGATCCCGATCACTTTCAATTGTGGCCAGCTGAAGGATGGAATACACTAAATCTTATTTAAGCTCATATGAAAGCAGTTCATCTGCAGCAATCTGTGGCAGATAAAGAATATTACCTTTCATTTTGTCTGACTGCATCAAGATGAAGTTTTGAAAATTTACTTCTTGCAGCAAATATACCAAATGTCTAAAGTCAACAGTTACAATTCAATTACAGACCAGCTTTTGTGGGCTGTTTACAGGGTAATTTGCTACTTAGGCAGCAAATGAAAATACTAACTATACTCTCCATGCATAGAGAAGTTACAGCACATGGAGAAGCCCCAAGGAAAGACAAAGAAAAAAGATTCCAAACTTCTCAGCAATTTAAAGCACTGCCCATTGGATTAGTCTTGTTATCGGTTGAGTGGTTTCATACACAATCATTTTTTGTTTGTTACTGAGCCATCTTGTGGGAAGTTTATTTTATCTGGGTTGCTTAGCATCAGAGTCACAAAGATGGGACATGGTGCAGATCATTTCATATCTGAGAGGCAGTCTACCACAGGACTTACCTGCATTTACATTTCTATTTTATTCCATCTTTATTTCTTATAAACCCCCTTTATGCTGTACTTTACCCTTTAAATAAGGACTTTGGTTTCAGCAAACTGCTGAGAGAGATTATTTCCTGAGAAAGGTGCTCCCTGCTGTGAACAGGAGAAGCAGATCTTGGCACTGTATGCCAGAGGGTGTGTTGCTGGGATATTTATGGACATTCTTTACCAGACCATCTGGCTTGCTTTGTTCTTATCTGTTTTAGTGATAATTGGCCTGAGATGAGCTGTAATTAAGATATATTATTCATTACATATTATTATTACATGATGGATTTTAATCTGATCATCATTGTATCGCTGTTTGGAAAGACTTTTGAAAGGTTTAATGGTAATAGCTTAAAGTTGTTATTTATGCAGTCCTGTTCAGTAGGCATGGATACGTACCACCTCCTCTGGACAGTGAGGACATTCCCCATGCACAGGCATCAAGAGATGGTACTTAATGATCAGAGATACATAGATGTGGTCAATAGGTCTAACCTGGAGCTCTCAAGATGTGGTCATGCAAATTGGAAGGAATGCTATGCTGAAAGCTGTCCTCATTCAAATGCCAAATTCTCTTGGATTACTGATGGCAAATGACAGTTGTCAACACTTTTACATTCCAGAGTACTTCGGTCTCCTGTAGGCATATTATTCAGTCTCAAGAGTTTACCTGCAGGTAGACTTCTGCAGGAGATGATGAGTGGCAATACTGCAAGAGGTCAAACTGTTAAAAAAGACATTGTGATTTTTACTCATTTTACTGCTAGAAAAGTTGTTCCTCAAACTAGCAATTTGATGAATCTTATTAACAATGTGCATACTGTGTATATAATTCTCTTATCACATTTTCATGGGTTGTTTTCACTAGTGTAATATAAAAGGGTGCTAAAATGATGTAAATGTCACTAATATAATAAGCTTAAAGGAATTTGGATCATGTTAGCCAGGTTTTGCTTTCATATTTGGATGCCTTCTGGACCATATTAGAGAAATTGAGCTCTTTGATACAACAAGAAACATATTAACATAATAAAAAACTTACTAATACAATAAAATATCCATATTTGATTTATAGGCCAACTTATGGCATCTAGCAGAAAAAGTAGACTTTCTTTCTGAATGGCAAGCAGTAAGTCATGAAGTTTTAGTTTTCCATTCTTTTGTGTCTTTATAAAAAAATGATTGTTTTTACTCCAGAGTTTCTTTTCATTGCCTACAGGTGTACTCGCTTGAAGGTCTGCCCATTACAAGGCAAATTAGAGGTTTCGTATTATTAGGTCACAGTCCCACAGATATTTGCATCTTTCCTGTGCTGGGCTGAAAAGCTGTAGCCACTATCTTTTCTCCACCCCAAAAAAGAAAAGAAGAGAAGAGAATAAAAGAGAAAAGAAAAGAAAAGAAAAGAAAAGAAAAGAAAAGAAAAGAAAAGAAAAGAAAAGAAAAGAAAAGAAAAGAAAAGGGAGGGGAAAAGAGAAATAAATAAAGAGAAAAAGAACAAGAAAGAGCAAGAAAACATGAAAGATTAAGAGTGAGAGAGAGAAAGAAAATAATGAAAAAACAAAGAAAGAAAAAAAAGAAAGAAGATGCAAAACCATGAGGATTACTGTAATTTTGCCTGAAGTAAAAAATGTATTCATTGTCTGAAGTCACATCACCTTAGGCTTTGATCTTGTTAGTTTTCAGAAACTGAGGGTTATATAAAAAGGAATTCAAACCAACTGTAGGTATTGACTTTCAAAATCACTGTCCTCAACACCTTCACTCCGTTGTTGCCCTAGGACTGCAAGTGCTTCTATATCAGACACACTGTGGTCTTTGACCATGATTTCCATGGGTGTCGAAGGCTATACTTCTGTGTCTTGATCTCAACTCCAGCGAGCATTTTGGTCCTTAAGCCCCTCCAAAGCAGAGGAAAGAGCCATTCTCTCTCATTTAACTCCCTTGAGGGATTTGATACAAGATTCAGCTCTTAAAATGCAATGGTAGTTCACACTTTCTTTTGAAATACAGCTTTTTAAAGTGATTTCTTAGTGGCCAGAACCTTCCCAGGAAGTGGAATTTCTGGTTCAATTTCTGCCTTTGCCTGAACAAATTCAATCCCAAATCAGTCAGCTTATCACAAGAATACTGGCTGGTTTGTGCATGTGTCCCTGGACATATTGAATCCATTTTTCAGCCAAGAGAGAGCAAACCTGAGTGTTTCTACAAGCTGGACTGGAAATGGGTCCATGGGTAAGGAGAAAGCGGTTCACTTCCATATGAAGTATTTCCATTTTCTGTACTAGATCCATTAGATTGGTCTCCATTTTTCACAGCAATGAAATAATAGTTTGTGTGTATTTGTCCAGCTTTGATATAAAGATTTTATATTTGTAGTGTAACACTTATTACTGTGGCTTCCATCTATTTTATTCTGACATCTTCTTCCCTAAAGGAGAGCTGTCTTCATGAGGTTTATTCAAAGATTTCAAAATGTGTATGCACACAAGTGTCTTTGTTTAAGTTAGTAAAGATGATGCAGTAAAAACGTGCCTTGCCCTTGGAGTCGAAGGTGATGAGCTTTGCCACGGTGTTTAGTTCCCATAAGATATTATTCCTCAGAGCTGGGATGGCTGCTGAGAATGTGCTGACAAATGGTAGCAAGTGGTGCAGACAGCTCCCTTATCCTACAACTTAAAGCTATATTTTAATCTTCTTGGCCGGTACCACCTAGAGACTTACGGATAAAGACAAATTCTTTGAAGACTGTAATCTAATGAAACCCCTTGGAAGAAGTAAAACACAGGGACAAAATAGCCATAGTTACCAGTCTTGCTCATAAGATGTGATGTGGTGTTCACTGTCAGGCAGTGTTTCCTAACTCCTGTGTGCTGAGTTACAGCATTTTGCTGTAGTGTAGTTGAGGAGGGCCATGACTCTCATGTTGTCAGTTTTCAAGATGAGGTGGAGTTCAGATAAATACTCATGAGTGCTCTGATTTGAAAGCCTGTTGTTAAGATGGAGTCTCAAAGTGATCCTATGCTGGTGGGCTTATGCGAACAACTGTAGTTGTGTTATTTTCCACCCGAGGAGATTCAACTATGTCTGCAGACTTTTCAAAATTATTTTCTTGTACCTTTCCTATCTCTCATTTCTCAGCATCACTTGGTGGATCCTAGAGTATGAGATGAGATGAGCTCTCTTGTTCAGGCACTGACCATCCAGGTGACTGTTGTGTGATTATCTGTGATGAAGGAGAGGTAGATCTGGATACCACAATAATGATTTATAATGCTGTAAGATGTTTTAGGGCTCATCTCGAGCTTTAAGTATAGATTTTGTACTAGTTTGCGGCTCAATTCAATTCACATGTAGCTAGGCAAAATTCTTTTTACTTCTATCAACGTACTTGAATTGCTGAAGGCCCACTATTTTTTTAAGAGTTTTTCCTGACTGTCAGTGTTTTGTGGCTGCCATGAATGAGCATTCACAGGGGATTATAATTAACAAAGGAACCACAAACATGGCTGACTTAATTCCAGTTCTAGAATAAAGTGGCCTAGATTTCTTTGCTGCTTCTCCTTTCTTTAGAGTTTTGATTACTCACATTAAAATGGAAGAGGTCAAATATGTGTCATGATGAAAGATGCTGAAGATGGTGGTGGAACTGGAATTCTAATAGCCATATTGGTCTTCCAATGACAAGCTCAACTGAAAGCAATAAAACTGTTGTCTCCACTCCCCCTTTTCCCCATCTTCATGAGATGTGTGTTCTTGAAAAGATGTTCAGATTCCCGGACACTCTTTTGTATATTGACTATCCTGAGTCTCTCCAGTTAGGGTACTGCGCTTCCCCAGCCCTGAATCTCCCTGTTGGCTGGGTGGTATTTAGCACAGTCCAACAGAAAACAGGAGAGCAGAAGCACCTCGGCCATCCCTTGCCCATGTAAGCTGTTGAGAACACAGGGACTGCAACTGAGTTGTGCTCTCCCTTTGCTTGTGAAGAAACTAGCTGTTATTAAAAATAACTTTGCAACACTAGATCAAAGAGATGAAAATCTGTGGGTCAGAATGAAAGAACGAAAGATGCAGCAGCAGCAGGAAGTAATGATAATTAGAAGCAAGAACAAAACTAACTTAGGACGCTTCAGACCTACAATGGAGTTAATGCAAAAACCCCACCAAACAAATCAAATGCTTTAAACAGAAGAAATTTACATAAGATGCCCCTTAAATGTAATTATGGAATGGGATATAATTTATCATCATGACTAGGGGCTTCCTCTATCTGTGCTAAAATGTGTGGAAGGGCTGGACTTCTGTAATTACTAGTGCACCTGCCCAGGAAAAAGCACTGCTAGGAGGGACATTGGTTTGAAAGTAGAAATGATCTATGATACTTGAGAGGATTTGGTTTCTATCTGTTTTACTTCATTTCACTAGATTGGGCTTCCATGCCTCTCCCAAGGTCCAGCCTTGCAGCATCACAAAGATATGTCAGACCTATCTTCCCACACACACCTTGCTTCCCATGGGGCACAAAGGGGAGAGTCTCAGCTGCTGTGGGCAGCAGGCAAGCTGCAATTCTTTGAAAAACCTACTCTGAAGTGGGTGCTGCCCTTCCCTCCCATGGCTATAGTGCCACTTGCCAGGGAAGCTGGATATGGCTTTGCTCTGAAGGAGAGGGAGCAGTAGGAAGGGAATGTCCTGGGTAGTCTCCATCTGTGTTTTTCTGCTCTCCCAGTTTCTGCTGTGGAGAATCCTGGTCAGTTATCTCTCTGCTCTACTTGAGAGAAAAAGCTAAAAAGAGGCCTTGACCCCCATTCAAAGAGTTTCTCATATGAGTAAGATACTTCAAGCAAGAGCTCAAATAATCAGGCTTCTAATACTTTGGATGAAGACAGGAGTTAGCTTGAAAATCTACTATTAATGATTAGTTTTCTATCGGTGCCCAAACTATGTGAACTTGAACAAAGACTCAAGTCTATAAACCACCAAACCTTTACACCTCTTGAGATGACTTCCAGTGCTCCTCAGGTTCACAGTGGATGCTGCTGCTTTGTTTCCCTGTGCTTTACACCTTGAGTTTCTCGGGGACTATAAAGCCACCATGTGCTTGATGGGAGCAGGCAGAGGGGGATGGGGTCCAGAGCAGGAGAAAGCATAACTGAGAGACTGATAGAGACATCCTGACAGCTGCAATGGGTCATCAATAGATCCATCACGCCAGTAATTTGCAACAAATTTAACATACATCACTTTAGTCAGGCCACGCTGTATCTGTCT
Organism: Morus bassanus; assembly: GCA_031468815.1. Taxonomy (NCBI): domain Eukaryota; kingdom Metazoa; phylum Chordata; class Aves; order Suliformes; family Sulidae; genus Morus; species Morus bassanus. The sequence continues at coordinate 76,808,909 of CM062568.1, forward strand.
TGTCACAGCATCAGAGTGAATAACACTTAAATCGGGTGTCACTGCTGACCTTTCTGACCCTCAAATTGACACTGCTGTTTGAGCTTGGACTAGCTGGCAGCAGATGTAGGGAAGATTAGTACAAAAGGTGGGGGGTGTGTGTGCAAAAGGAGGACAGAGCATAACAATACAACTTAACCAGGCAAAGAAATGGGATCTCTGGATTTTCTCCCAGTCCTGCTTTACTTGATGAAGTGTTGGCATTTATTTAGACGTACTTCTAACATTCTTTTGACACAGTTTTAACTACATATATATTTTCCATTCTAATTGATTTAATATGTATGCATGTATGCATGCATATATGTATGAAATAAAATTTGTAGACTTCAAGGTGACCACCATGGAGGCTAAAGTCCTATGGAAGGTGTAGAACACAAACAATAGTAAAACTAAACTGCCCTTTTCTGTGTTCCAAACATGACACCCAGCCTGAGACATGAATGGCTGCTTTGGCTTTGTTGCCACTTTCAGCATGTCAGTGCAGACCTAGCCCTAAAGGAAAAGATGAAGCCTCACAAAAAATTGTGTCTTAGGAAAAGAGCAGGAGAGATCAAGAGTCACATCAAACCCTGAAATCCTGTGATGACTCGGAGCATGTTTAAACCCTCTTAGATGATCCCAGGAAGAATGAAGGGCCACCCAGCAAGCACAGCCAGTCTGGAGCTTGGGGAAATCTTCTCCTGACCTCAAATCTGAAGACTGATTTAACTTAGACCCTATGAGCAAGATTCACCAACTAGCTAGATGACATATTTTCATGCAGCCAAAAAAAGCATTTTTCCCCATTTCCAATCTTAATGAATACCTTCCACAGACTTCTACAGTTGTTTCTACAGACTAGTGTGGAAATGACTACAAACCTGTTAAGTCTGCGGCGCTAGAAACGAGACATCCTCCACAGCCAGGCAGAGCCAACTGAGTCTGCTCAGCATTTATTTTTTGAATCAGCACATGATAGAATTACACAATTTTTTTGCTCATCCGAAAGGTCCATTAGAGCCATTCATAATATGTGTGTGACTGTATGCTGGGTGGACTTTTCCCCTTCAGACATTCTTCCTTCTAAACAGATACGTGGCTATGGGCTGAATTTGGACTTTTTTCTTGAGTTATTGCTCTTAAATGTGTGATTTTCAATTAATGGATTTTGAATGGTAATAAAGGAAGAAGCTGTCTTTGAGCAGGTAATTGGAAGTTACAAAATTAATATGCATATTACTTGTATAATAACTTGTCTTTTTTTTCTGACAGTCTACTTGATGTTTGATATCTTGGTTAAACTGATTTATCATATCACTAAATACCCCTCAACTGGAAGAGTAAGAATCTATTTGGTTACTCTCTATGTTCTATAATGTTCATATTTAATGAGTATTTGAAGGTGGAAACATATCACAAGTGACAGAAATAATAGGGAAATTAGAAAAGGTTAGAAAAATTACTGCCTTATGCAAGGGAAGACTTTGTTTTTTGCCTTATTGCTGCTTTTTAGGAAAGGCAGGTAGGAAAGCAGAAGATATATTTTAGTTAGTCATCAAGGATGTTAATCAGATTCTACTTGTCTTTATTGTTTTCTGATTATGAAGCTGACACCCCAGACACCCATTGACACCATTGTGAGCATTTCCCCTGTCCTTCCCAGGAGCAGGACTGGGCTTCAAAGGATCTGAGTTAGGTGGTCTTATTCACACCAAGATATTCTGAGGGCAGTTTATAACATGTATAGTATGTTTAGAAGGAATCATGTGTGAAAGTTACTCATGTTGTAGTCTTTTTATAATTAACAACTGGATTGGTGTACACTGTGTATGAATTTCTGTGTTGCTCAGGCAAAGAGAGGCAAGAAATTGGAGGCAAATCAGCATCTGACAGACCATGTGTCAGTCAGGACTCCTAGGACTGGAGAGCTGAATGGAAGTGCAATTACACCAGGAAGGTGAAGACCTCTGCCCCATTGCCCAGCTGTCCCACAATGCGCTCTGGAGATGTGTTTCAGAGAAGCTGGGCATTATACAAAGTTGAGCATGGGGGACAAGTGAGTTCATCCACATACAGCTCATAACCATATGTGAATTGGGGTTAGCCCTTACAGGGAGTCCTAGTTCTTGGAATAAAGTAGCTCCTTCCATTTTGCATATGTATGTTCTCCCCTTCCTTCAACTTGTCCTTTAAAAAAAGTTTAGTTTATAGTGGTCTGTTTGCATTCTGCTTAAAAATGTTTCTTCCCTCATCAATTTTGGTGTGAAAGGGGAACTAAAGAGAATGTGTTTGACAAAGGACCTTTGATGTGTATCTGTGATGGTTTTGGGGTTTCCTGGTGGATCCAGCAAGGAGTCATGCTATGGGTCTGAATGCAAGTTTGAGACTTTCTTTGGACTCTTGCTGTAGGCTGCCCTTGGGAGTATGTGACAGCTGTTCAGTACAGGAAGTCAGAGATAGCCAGAGAGGGTGCTCACCGTATGGTCCCCTCGGGTGCTATTAGCTGCAGGAACTGTCCTAACTTAGCTGTGTGAGCCAAGCGACTCTTTGATAAACACTTTCTGACTGTGCCATTGCCATAGTTCTATTACTGAGAGATAAAGTATTCATTAAGTTAGCTGTGAATACTCCAGGTCTGGAATATATGAGCACCTGGATTTTTTTTTTCTCTCCAAGGAATACCAAACTTGGGTCTGCAAATTTAAAATTCCAGTATGGGAATACAGTCAGAGTGTCTTGTGAAAATCGTGATTTGTTTGCTTTATAGCCCCATTTTCCCTTTGATCCAGTCTCCCTCACTGGAGAGAATTTCCTGTAACAGACCATGAGTTCCCCTCAAAAATAAATCACTTCTCCATTGGGCTTTCTGGCTATTGTGCACAGGGGCATACAAATAGCCAGGGAGCCTCCCCGAGATGAAAATGATGGTACAAAACATTTACATTCTAACCCTTGTAATGCACTCATATGGCACTACCTCAAAGAAGTTATTCAGTTTTGGGGGTAAGGTGTCTATGACAATATTTTTGTTTTCCAGAAGTGTTATTAAATAGAAAGTTGTTAAATAAATCAGCTAGTTTTTGTGGTAGCTGTAATTTTCTGGTGCTAATGTAGGTAGAAGAGAGTGCTAAGGTATTGCCCATCAACTTGTTTGTTCTGCTAGGTGTTAATATCAACACCCTTTACTGTTTTCACAGGAAATGAAGGGCAGGGTCTAGAAGGGGCAAGGGAATCTTTGGCAGCAGGCTGGCCAGCTTGGTGAGGCAGGCTTTAAACTGAGGGACTCGGGGGGCGGGGCCCAAAGTGGTAACGCTAATGCCATCACATCCAACGGGGGGAGTACACCAGGCCAACCACAGCAGCGACAAAGGTGCCTTAACTGCCTCATGAGATGACAAGCAGAAGACCAACCACTGCAAGGGTGTGTATGGCTATAGTGGATCCTTGTACACACCTCCAGGGAAACCTGTGTGCTCAGTTACCTCTCTGAAATGCCTGTACACCAACGCATGCAGCATGGGGAATAAACAAGAGGAACTAGAGATCTGTGTGTGGTCACAGGGCCAGGATCTCATTACAATTACAGAGATGTGGTGGGATAGCTCGCATGACTGGAATGCTGTCATGGATGGCTATAGGCTTTTTAGGAAAGACAGGCCAGCAAAGCGAGGTGGGGGAGTTGCTCTTTAGGTGAGGGAGCAACTGGGATGTATTGAGCTCTACACAGGTGTGGAGGAAGAATGAGTTGAGAGCTTATGTGTAAAAATTAAGGGGCAGGCAAATATGGGTGACACCGTTGTGGGCATTTGCTACAGGCCACCTGATCAGGAAGAGGAAGTTGATGAGGCCTTCTACAGATAGCTGGAAGTAGCCTCATAATTGCAGGCCCTGGTTCTAATGGGGGCCTCAAAACCCCTGATATTTGCTGGAAAAGCAACACGGCAAGGCGCACACAATCCAGAAGGTTCCTGCAGAGCGTCGAGGATAACTTTTTGACACAGGTGGTGGAGGAGCCAATGAGGTAAGATGTGCTGCTGGACCTTATACTAACAAACAAAGAAGGTCTGGTTGAGGATGTGAGGGTTGGTAGTAGCCTTGGCTGCAGTGACCATGAGATGGTGGAATTCAGGATCCTGCATGGGCAACAACTAGGATTGCAATCCTGGACTTCAGGAGAGCTAACTTTGGCTTCTTCAAAGACCTGCTTGGAGGAATGCCATGGGTTAGGGCTCTAGAAGGTAGAGGGGTCCAGGACAACTGGTCAATATGCAAGTACCACTTCCTCCAAGCTCAAGATCAGTGCATCCCTGTGAGGAAGAAGTCAAGAAAAGGAGCCAGGAGACCTGCATGGATGACCAAAGAGCTTCTAGAAAAACTCAAATGGAAGAAGGAGGTTTACAGTATGTGGAAAAAGGGGCTGGCCACTTGGGAGGAATATAGGAATGTTTTGAGGGTATGCAGAGATGCAACGAGGAAGGCCAAGGGCCACTTGGAACTCAATCTGGCAAGGGATGTCAAGGATAACAAGAAGGGCTTCTTCAAATACATCAGTAGTAAAAGACTGGGGAAACTGTGGGCCCGCTGCTGAACAAGGTGGGTGCCCTGGTGACACAAGATGCAGAGAAGGCAGAGTTACTGAATGCCTTCTTTGCTTCAGTCTTCACTGCTGAGGCTGGCCCCTCAGGCATCCCAACCCCCTGAGGTGAGAGAAAATCTGGAGAAAGGAAGACTTCCCCTTGGTTGAGGAGGATTGGGTCAGAGATCACCTAGGCAAACCGGATCCTCACAAATCCATGGGTCCCGATGGGATGCACCCACAAGTACTGAGGGAGCTGGCAGGTGCTCTCGCTAAGCCACTCTCGATCATCTTTGAAAGGTCATGGAGGACAGGAGAGGTGCCCGAGGACTGGAGGGTAGGCAATGTCACTCCAGTCTTCAAAAAGGGCAAGAAGGAGGACCCGGGAAACTATAGGCCAGTCAGCCTCACCTCCATCCCCAGAAAGGTGATGGAACAGTTCATTCTGGGGGTCATCTCCAGGCATGTAGAAGAAAAGAAGGTTATCAGAAGTAGTCACCATGGATTCACCAAGGGGAGATCATGCTTGACCAACCTGATAGCCTTCTGTGATAGCATGACTGGCTGGATAGATGAAGGGAGAGCAGTGGATGTTGTTTAACTTGACTTCAGCAAGGCTTTTGACACTGTCTCCCATAACATCCTCATAGGTAAGCTTAGGAAGTGTGGGTTAGATGAGTGAACAGTGCGGTGGATTGAGAACTGGCTGAATAGCAGAGCTCAGAGGGTCATAATCAATGGCGCAGAGTCTGGTTGGAGGCCTGTAACTAGCCGTATTCCCCAGGGGTCTGTGCTGGGTCCAGTCTTGTTAAACATATTCATCAGCGACCTGGACAAAGGGACAGAGTGTATCCTCAGCAAGTTTGCTGATGATACAAAACTAGGAGGAGTGGCTGATACACCAGAAGGCTGTGCTGCCATTCAGCAAGTCCTGGTCAGGTTGGAGGGCTGGGCCAAGGGGAACCTCATGAAATTCAACAAAAGCAAATGCAAGGTCCTGCACCTGGGGAGGAACAACCCCATGCACTGGTACAGGTTGGGGGTTGACCTGCTGGAAAGCAGCTCCAGTGAGAATGACCTAGGAGTGCTGGTGGACAACAAGTTGACCATGAGCCAGCAATGTGCTCTGGTGGCCAAGAAGGCCAACAGTATCCTGGGGTGCATGAAAAGGAGTGTGGCCAGCAGGTCGAGGAAAGTTATCCTCCCCCTCTACTCCACCCTAGTGAGGCCACATCTGAAGCACTGCAGCCAGTTCTGGGCTCCCCAGTTCCCAAGAAAGACAGGAAACTACTGGAGAGAGTCCAGGAGCTACCAAGATGATCAGAGGACTGGAGCATCTCACTTATGAGGAAAGGCTGAGGGACCTGGGTTTGTTCAGCCTGGAGAAGAGAAGACTGAGGGGAGATCTTACCAATGCTTATAACTCTCTAAAAGGTAGGTGTCAAGAGGATGGGGCCAGACTCTTTTCAGTGGTGCCCAACGACAGGACAAGGGGCAATGGGCACAAATTGGAACATGGGAAGTTCCACCTGAATATGAGGAAAAACTTCTTTCCTTTGAGGGTGACAGAGCAGTTGAACAGGCTGCCCAGAGAGGTTGTGGAGTCTCCTTCTCTGGAAATATTCAAAACCCACCTGGACGTGGTCCTGTGCACCCTGTTCTAGGTGTACTTGCTCAGGCAGGGGGGTTGGACAAGATGATCTCCAGAGGTCCCTTCCAACCCCTACCATTCCATGATTCTGAGAAATTAAGCTGAAAAATTATGAAGGGGAATGATACAGACTGAAAATTTGCATGGAGAACCATCTGACTGTGTCTACACCTTATTCCATTCTCAAAATACTTTACAGATAACTTTTTGGCTGCAAATTTGCTCCCACAAGGTAATTGCATCCTTTATTTTCACACTTTACAAATAAAGGAGACTGGGACTCTATCCCAGTCTCTTCCTCTCCCTTCTCCCATACAAAAACAGAGCCTCTGTAGCCACAGCACTCTTTTGCTTAGAAACCTGAGAATTTTAGCAGCAGTACTTAACAGAAAAGGAAGCCAACTTCACTTTCATGAACGTGGTTTGTGGTAATGGTCATGGTAATGGTACCAGTAAGGATCACAGCCCACTTGGGAAGCACTTTCCCTCTGAAGTCTGGCGCCCCGCCATCCTTCCTCTCCTCCAGGTGAAAGAACAAGGAGTGTGGCCTGGTCCTGGTGGTGACTCCCACTTGGAAAGCCCTTCAGCCCCTTGCTGCTGTAGGCAGGAGAGGCACTCATGCCATCCATGCATGTCCCCACCAGCCTGAGTGGCTATGTGGGATGGCTGGCGGGGGGCACAGGAGTGCGGGTCACTGCCAAGGATGCAGGGACGGTGTACACTCTCTTTTCCTCCTGCTCCCAGGGGATTGCTAATCCTACCATTGGGGAGGTTGCCAGCAGGCATGGTGTGGGTGCTGAGGTGCCGGCACCAGCGATAGTCGCACTGCAGCCACCAAAGGCATTGGCACATCCTACTCAGCCCTTGGGAGGGAAGGGTGACCGTGCAAACTCACACGTTTCTTAAAGCCTCATGGGTGCTAGGCTGTTACCACTGACTTGAGCTTGCTTAAACAAATGTATCCATTTTCCTGTTTTCTCATCAGTTGTTTAACCATTCGTATGCTGCCTTTCAATTTTTTAGCTATATATTTTTTAAAACTAGAGGCATGGAAAGAATTCCCAAGTGTAAGTCTCTTAGTGGGTTGTTCTCTGCAGCCCCTCTTTGCTCTTTGCTGCCATGGGGACAAATAAGGAGAAGTTAAAATAATCATTTGGTCCAGCCTTATGTGACTGCTTAAGCCTAAAATTAAAAGTTACATAAATAACTTTCTCATGTCAAAGTCATAAAGAGTTTATGTTTTAAAGAGCTTTAGATTTGCAGTTGTTAAGTCTCCCTCACTTATACTGAATACTTCCCTATTAAAAAATAATAAAAGTGTCCTAAGACTTTCCCAATAATAAGTTTTATAAGGAACATCAGGTGCTACTGTAGCACAGATATACAGTACTGTAGGTACATTGCAAACAGCATCTTATAGTATCAGACAAAGAGAACCTTTTACAAACCCCATGTCTCTAATTTCATTTTAGAAAATTAGATACTCAGAATTTTGCATAAGATAACTGTATTACTGGGATGCAATTTGGCCCAGGTTTCTAGCTTTAGTGCATGTGGCTCCTTAATAAAAAGTGTCAGTTAAAATGAAAATACAGCTTGGGTAATTAAATTTAATTGGATCTTGTCACTTTAAATCCTCTTCGTTTTTGAGTGTTTCTACAGAATTGCAGCTTCTGGTTTGCTAATTTCTTTATTGCAAGCTGTGCGCTGAACCTGACTGTCCTATAATAAAGTGGGACCTTGTTTTTGTAGAGGGCTTTGAACCATGACTGTAATAACAAACAAAAGGAGGGTGGGAGCTAATTTATCACCAAAAGAAAACCTTTATTTCCTACATGTTCAGTTAGTGAAAAAAAAACGGGTCTGAATTTATTAACTCTTTAATTTTCTTGCCAGTTGAGCACCATTTTGCACAAGCTCTCATGAATAGTATAGTACGATGCTATGCTGTGACAAGTAGCAGCAGGAATTACCATACTTTTTTATATCAGAGTTGTTTGGGGAAGCAATAGGGATTAGGTGAACTGCAGTATTCATATGTGGGTCAAGAAGGGTGCAGGCAGCCACAATGCAAATGATACGTACTGCTTGCCAATAGCGACCGTGCTGATTTGGAGGGATCACCTTCTCCAGGGGTGAGAGGTAATTCAGTTTCTTCATTACACATTGCACATGCACAGCATCCAAAGGCAAGGAAGATTTAAGTGCAGGTGATGAAGAGAGAAAATATTGGCCATACCAACAGACTTATCATAAAAATGATCAGTCTGTCACAAATTGTACAGCTGCTAATGCCCATATTTCAAATTAAAGCCAGTTGAATGAATTTGTACACTCAGGTTTTATGCGTGAAATGCAGTATCATTGCATCCTTGATTAGAAGACAGGTCACTTAGTGCCGACATCACAGAACGATTAAAGACGTAAGGCTGCCCTTCACAGCACAGTAGTGGTCCCCTGATTCTGTGCTAAAGCAGATGGATATGATATAATTACATTTTGCAAAGTGCTGGCAATATACATATCTCAAACAGGAGCGTTATGCCAGTGTAGTCAGTTCTGCTTATAACCGCTTCAGTTCCAGAGGTGTGCCTCACATCTTACCCATATACCTCGGATAGGATCTCTGCAACCAGACACAGAAGGCTCAGTTCAGTTGTCCACACAGAGGCGTCCAGGGCTAATTGAGATGCCTGAGGTTACATGAAAAATCTGCACAGGGCTGGTTGACCTGGGGCCCTTAGAGTGAAATTCAGAGCACAGATGAAGGTGTGTCTTCAAACATTGGTGTCTATATGGGAGGTAGGTGCCTAAGTGCCTATTTTGACTAATGAAGCTCTAGTGTTTGGTTCAGCTGCCCACAAACAAGCATCCAGTGGTAGATGGGATGTCCTAGCTTACCCCACCTGACTTCTACCTGCTGGTCCAGAAGGGCATAATTATCATATGTTCCTGTCTTATATCTATTATATCTGTCTTGATACTCCAGGAGAGTTCAGCTAGCACTGGTTACCTACCTATGATTAGACAACTAAATCTAAGCCTAAAGATCCATTTGTTCCATAAAAAGAACTCACATACAGTGAACTGTAGGTGGACACTTAAACGTGTCTATAGCCTGAAGCTATACAGCTACTATTTTGCAGACCAGCTCCTCATTCAGGTAGAGCCCACACCTACCCCAGGAGCACCTGGAGCATGGACATGTAGCTCTTCCCATGCTTGGACTCCCTCTCTGCTGCGTGGTGACCAGCTTGCTCCCCTGAGCAGCACCTTGTGAAGGCCAGTGTTCCATCATTCCCTTCTCACTCATCTGCTGCTTGTTCCCAAGGCAAGACATCTCATACCAGCCCATCATCACTTCTCAAGGAGGTAATGCTTGCCTTACCCACATGCATGGCTGCATTAGGACATGAGATCTGAAGGAGGCATCTGGAGACAGGAGCAACCCATCCTTTCTCAAATAGGTGGCAAGCACCATGTTTGGAAGATCTGCTTTTTCCATTCACTATAGCTGGAAACTGGGTAACTAGTTTGTAGTTTTCATCTAAATTTTAGATGTCTAAATTGATGTATCTAAGATGAGATGAATACTGTATCGTCTGTGTTTCTATATTTTGTTAATGAAGCCACAAAAATTCTGTCTGCTTGAAATAGTACAGTTAGACCAAGGTAGGAATAAAACCCCCCAGTAATTAATTATAAGGATCAGACTCACTATAGGAAAATGTCTTGGCTTGCTGTCACTGGAAGTAGTGGCCAAACATCCCATCAATTTCAAAGAACTGAGCTTAAATCCTTTCACATTGCTTTGTGGATTTTTACAGTGTTTTATAATTTTGTTAGAACATAAGTAAAGACAGTGTTATTTTCGTACTTACCTTTTTTCACTGATTTTTTTTAGATCCTCTGTAAAGTACTGGACTACAAAGATCTATCTAAAGAGACTACCTGCTTTATTTATATATAAAGCAGATGAATAGATGTATAAAAGTAATATGTAATTTCTTACAGCCATCACTTAGCCAACATCAAGCTGTAGTAAGTCTGTTAGTAAGTCTGCTAGTAACTCTGGCTACTTCTTATTTTTGGCACATTTGAACCTTGGGATCCAGACTGAAATTGCAATTCATTTTGCAGATGAACTATCAACTCTTTTTTTATGAGAATGGTAGAAGGATACAATGGGTCTCATGTTTGGTGTATGACATGAGACTCAGAGGATGGACTGCACAAACATTTGTTGTGTTTTGAGTCATTTTGACATAATTTTTTTCATTTTTTTCTGATATTCAAGTTACAGAATCTCATTCACAATGGAATAGCATTTTAAAAAATATTTAGATTTCTGATGTAAATGTTGGTAAGATATTCATTCCTGCACTTTTTCTTTCCCTTCTTCCAAAAAAAGGACAGACACATGAATTCCAGTTGACTTTAATCAGGTTTTGAGCACCAACCAAGGTGGCACAGATTGGAAAATGCTATCTTATATTTTTAAGCTTTGGAAGACAATTAAGCTAGCTCCACTTCCTTTGTGGGTCTAAGAAATTTTACCAGACCTCACTGACCCTTGGTGGGGACCTGATCCACCTTGTTTATGGTTTAATATGTAGTCTTCATTGAACCCAGTACTAGCAAATTGGCATCTAAAGAAGGGAAAGATGCTGTGTTCCATAACCAGAAGTAGGATGCTTCATAACTAGAAGTATGGCTATACAGATTAAACTGCATTAGCAGCTACAGTACTAGAATTAATGCTGTCTGATTAATTTGCCCATTTTAGTGAGCAATGTCTTTTTTGTCTGTAGTGATATATGGCTCCTTAAGGATATATGATTACAAATTTACAGATTGTTTTTTGTGGTCTTATCTCTACCTCTTTGATCTTTGAGGGTTTACAGCAATCTGCAGCTAAATTTTTGTATCATAGTGAGAGTAATTATTTTAAATTTATGGATGATTTCTGATTTGATCACTTCTGTCCTAAATTAGAAACCATCTGGATGACAGTTTAAAAATCACAATAACAAATCTTACTTGACCTCTTTATCATCATCATTTAATACAGACTCTTAAATGAACATTTTTAGTATCTGGTTGTTCAGCACTTACACACATTATCATGAAACATTCAATTTCAGGAACAGCCTTCTATTGGGAGTAGGGAGAGCTCAATACATATATGCAAGAGTTTATACAATGCACTGCCTGAGATCTCAGGGGAGAGTCTTGGTGACCCAGGTGTTTCCTTCTGGCCTTACATTTTTATTAGGCCAAGCATCTTCTTTTGGGTCCAGCAGTGCTGGATGTAACTGTCTGTTAGCCCTTGTAACTGCTTTTCTGTAGAACAGCTCCTGATTTCTGCCAAGGAGGAATTAATGTGAACATCCCCCTTTTGCTGCAGGTTGGGTTTGCCTGAACACGTGGTTGTACCATTTAAGCTAGTCAGTCTGACCTTGTCTACACAGAATGAGGGAGGGCAGGCAGCTTTCTGGAAGTGCTATCCATTTTCAGGATGGGCAGAAATGAGTGGCCACCAGCAGATCTCAGTCCTGAACAGGACTTTCGAAACTTTTGAACTAAATTAGTGAACACTCATTCATGCAATTAGTGCCACTGACTTCCATGGGACTATTACCACCTGTGAGAGTACCACTTACAATTTTCCTTCCAAAACCTTCACGTTTAAGACACACCAGACCACTTACTAGTTACCTCCTGATGTCCCTGATAGCTCTCAGGAAGAGAAAGAAAGTGTCTCCCTGTAGTTCTCCACTGCTCCATTGCAGTACTAAGTAAATATGATGTACAGCTTTCACTGGCTCATTTGTTTTCACAGCTTGAACATCAGCATACCTAGCAGGCTCCATGCCAGCACAACACAACCCTCTTGCTGGCTGTGTAATATCACCCAGACCGAGGATTGTACTTGAATAGCTCATGAGCTGCATGTTACTCAAGCACTACAGGTTGTCCTCCCTTTTGTGAGCCACCAAGAAACTAAATTGTAAACTTGTTTTGCTCAGGTCACCTAAAAGCAGAAGTCTTTATATCCCATCAGCAATTCTCTGAGCCAGGTTGTCTGTTATTCTTTATGTAGGTTGAATTCAGTGACAGCTGCCAAATGTAACTGGCAGGATGCACTTGCTGCATGCCAGAAAGACTAAGTGCCCCACAGTGTTATATCAGCATTGCTGGAGGAGCCATGGAACCCAGATGGTTCTGTGCTGCATATGAGTAAATCTGAAAAGGACAATTTTGCAGGACAAATATATTCCTTGAATGTTATCCTCTATTCACTGGGACAGGAAACCATCTATCCATTCTGGACCATGATTATGATCTTTGGTTTCCTTCATGAAACAGCTTATGCAATTACCATGTTTGTGCTCCTTTCTCTTTCTATGTGTGTCTTCTTAAAAACTTTGGAGGACCCAGCCAATTTAGCCATAGCTGGCAGAAGGGAAAATATCTCAGAGGTACTAATTTCCTGTAAGTTTAAATAAAATAGCTATATACAGAGAGAAACCTTCCTATAGAGTCAACTGAGGGAAAAGCTAATCCTTGTTAGACACCAGAGACTCTGAGCAAGAGAGAAATATTGTGAATATCCCAGCTGTAGGAAAAACTTCAGTTAGCTTTTTGCCCTTTATAATCAACTAATAGATCAGCTGTGTCACAAATCTGCAGAAACTCAGACTCCGTTAGCTGTGTTGTTCACCAAATTATATCTTTCCACATCACCCTTCACCATCCACCACAAGAAACTTGTGTGGCAGTCACAGCTGATGGACATATATTTTTTTGCAACCCATTTTCTGTAAAAAAAAACCTCTTCTACTCGTTTATTTTTGCACTTTGTGTGCCTCTTTCATAATTCTTTTCTTCTTCTAATAACCTAAAAGACTTCGTTTGGGTTAATAACCTGGTGGTCAGCCATTTGGAGTCATTTCACAGGTCTTCTGCGCTGCTTCCTTAGCCCAACAGTGTCATGTCAGGTAGTATTACAGTTGATGTACATGTGGAGAGATGGCTCCATGCAACTTTCAAGTGACCAAGAAATCCCAACAACAAAAAGCAGCGTTCATCCTTTCACCCCTAAACTAGAAGACTGGTAACAAAGAAAAGGGATTCCAATGCACAAATCTGGGACTTAAGGAGGAAATCGTCAAAGAAAAGAGGTATAATGCTACATAGAAATTGCCAGTATTGTCAAAACAAAAGTGCAGAACATGGTACACAGCAGGAGTGGCCTTAGGCTGATCTACCTGGGTGGACCTGCACAGCCCAGTACAGCAGCTTAACCTGTGCTGACACAAACCCCAAGGCAAGCTTGCACCTCCTTGGCTGCAGGTCTGAGTAAAGGGCCATGTAAAGTCCTTGTCCCTCCTGGGGGAGCTCCAGGGAAAGAGGCAATTCACTGGACTGTCCCACAGGAGCAGTCACTGTGTAGATGTCTCCTGTGCTGGCCAAGGCCACCTGCACCTTCCCTGAGCTCCCTGCTGAGGTCTATCAGTATGGGGCTGTTCTCACGTGGCTTTACAAAACAGATGGCTTTTCTCAGGAAGGGATTCATCAGCCCCTTTTAAAATAAGGCCAACACATAGCAGCATTGAAGATTTTGCCTTCTAAGTGACTTGTACCCCTTGATAAGATAATGCACTGGAAATGTATGTCACTGTGATATTTCAGAATGGGTAAATAATGCATGCCTCTGGCAAATGAAAGTTTTGAACTCAAAAGGAATCATGGGCATTTTTTAAATAATTTAGGAACTGTTCATAAGAAAGAAAAATGAGGAAAAGGCCTTTAATAAATGTCACTTCTTTGGCACCCTAACTTCTTTATAATGACTGGTATTTTTTATTATCTTCATGTGGATATAAATGTATTTAAATGTGGAAGTATCGGTTTTCTTTACAAAACTTGAAACCATTTCTTATAAGAGAAGAAATTCTTGTTGAGGTTTAAAGTGTAGATATTGAGTGGCTACTGGGTAACTAATGGCCAATACTGATAATTATTAATTACGTATTCAGAAACACAAGTATTTGCTGGTTTACTGAGAGCAATTAGAACCCATGACAGAACTAAGTGACTTCTCAGTTTTATGCTTTCTTCTTTATTCTTTCATTCACGTCATACTTGTTCCCATGTCAAAAAGTGACTGTGCTGACTAATGTTTTATAGAACAAATTAAATATCCTTTGATAACTCTAGCAAAAACTATTCACATGGGTTAACCCAGATGGTTAAAGAGAATGGAATACTTACATAAACCCTCCATGGATTTTCTTGTTCATGAGTTAAGTCACTTGCATATGGTTTTACAGCATTTGTCTATCTCTTGCTTTGAAAGTGTTCGTCTTGGACGCCTGTGCTTCGTGGCTTCTTCCTCACCAAACGCCTTTGTTTGCAAATGACTTGTGACTGAGTGTATAGTTTAACGGTCAATGACAGAAGTCATATAAGGAAATCTACTAGGTGCTTCACAGAGATTCTAGTTCAGTTTCATTTCATTTAATTTTGTTTTCTTTTGTGGAGTTTAGTTTATAGTTCCTTTTAATATTAAAATGTGGCAGTATTTTTGACCTCTAGCATATCATCCATGAAATCCAATAGCAGTTCTCCAGACTGTCTGATTCAGATTAGCCTAAATAATTTTTTGTCCCCTTTTCTGGGAATTTCTGGTTGCACTGTAGTTAGAAATTGGTGTGTTTGGCTCATGTAGCTTCTGTAAATGCAGGATGAAGAAAAGAGGGTACATGCACTTTTTACTCCAGTAATTTTAGTCCTTTGATGCTTGGTGAGGTGTTAGAGGTGTAGGGACAGTTTTCCAGAACATTGTCTTTGGAGTAATGTCACTGGAGTGGGTGAAACATGTAGGGGATCTCATTTTGTTGTTGATGGCACTAGTTAATTCCTCTCTTTGTTCAAGAATTAATTTCCTGATGTTGTGTGATTGTTTTACAGTCCTCTTTGTTAAGAATATTGAAAGGTTGTGATGTGGCCCCTCTCATCTCTTTGACCTTGGTCAGGAAAGGTTAGAAACCTGGCTAAAGTTTGGGAATTAAGGAAATTTTCTCCAAGTGATGGCTAAAGATCTGCTGTGTCTGCCTAGGGTGTCAGTGATCGTGACAGATTAGTGATTTATCTGAGATCTGCTAGGATTGCATTTGAGTCATCTCACATGAAGCTACTGAGCAGTACTCCCCAGAAAAGCTGTTGTGGACTCACATTTAGTCTTGTCTTCCTGTTCAATGCACATTGAGCTGGAAAGTACATGCCTTGACTGTAGGGTTTACAGTATGCTAAAGACATCTCACTCCAAATCAGTGTTTGAATTGAAGATGCCAGTTCTGTCAAATGTCTTAAAAGCAGTGCCTGGGTGAAACTGGAGCATGGGACAAGAGTTACCTGGCATAATTTTGTCATAACATATCACTTGTCTCAAGAAAACCCCCAAACATTATGAATGCAATTAATGACTTGACGTTTTTATTGATGCTTTTTGTAATGTAAATTTAAGTATATTGATTAAAGAATTCGGCTTTGATCCAACATTGTTTGAATTCAATAGAAAGATTCCCAATGGTTTAAAAGACTTCCCACTAGTTTAAATAACTACCAAATCCTGTTTAAAACCCAATCTTATTGATTTCAGTCACTGTTGTATAATATCTTCTATATCGTTCAAAACTATGTTTGAACAAAGAGAAGTTTTTCAGAATGGCAATGTAATAATTTTCTGTTTTCTTCAAGAAAGGAGACAAGGGATTTAGAAAATTTTGTGAACATACAAGTAATGACTTAAGAAAGAGAAATATTTTAATTTCATACTTTACAGACCTAATTTATAGGAGTCAGATCATTAGATTTTCTACAGCTGATGTCTGAAAGACACTGCATACAGTTTTTAGATATATAAATATTTAGGCATGTACATATGTGTATACATATGTGTGTGCAAATGAAACTTTTAATAATATCAATCATTTAAGCGCATTTCCTCATAAAGCAAACTTACATGTAAATAATGTTTTGATCCATGACATCGTCATTTCCCATTTTATTCAATGCCATTCATATCTGCTGGTGTAAACTCTGTTGAGGTCAGCAGCATTCTTCCAAAGATATATCAGAGCAGGTATTGCAGGATGCGGCCCACTCACTTGCGTTTAATCTTGTTTCCTTTAACATAACCTATCCAGCACTAAATATTCCCTGTCTTCCACTTTGCTAAATAGAAAAGTTGCTTTCAAGAACAAATAATGAGCACTGCATGAACACTTTGACTTTAAATCTCATTAAATACCACATAGCCAAATAACAGAAAAAATGATGTTAGTACTCTAATCTAAATATATAAATCATCTGTGCAAAAATTATTTCTCATGAAACATATTTGTCTTCATTTTTTTTCTCTTTTTTTTTTTTTTTTTTTTTTTTCCAAACCTACATACATATACACACATCTATTACTGATGCAGGTAAGCTACAACTCTTTTTGAATGTGAAATTGAACTAGCAGCCTTTGATCTGAACTACAGGCTGATCTGAATTCAAGAAAAGGCTGCTGCTAAGCCACATTCCCATTCAATCCATTAAACCATTCACTTCCGTGCTCCTCATCACACTGACTCCTAATTTGACAATGACAAAGAGCTCCACGGTGATTTTAAATTTCATAATTTTAATCTGTCAAGTCTGACATTTAATTAGTGCCCTTCTAACCTGTGCCCGCTCACTTGAAGGTTACTGTTGGTTTTCCTTTAGAAATTTTTCCTCTGGAAGAGTGGATTAATAAATATGTACATAACTGGCAGGGATAAAGACAATACACACACAATGGTCTATTAGTTCTAAATCTAGACAGATGAGGTTAATAATATTTTAAAGTGCTGCTTTATTGTATTAAGAGTGATTAAGCCCTTGGCTCAACCCTGTATGAGTTGTTCACTGAAAACATAAAATATAAGGTCTATTAAGCAAAGTCCAGCGAGAATGGTTACCCAAACTACAATAGTACTGTGTTCATAAGGCATACTACAGGAGTGCATAATTTCTGAGATATAATTTCTTGACTTAGCAAACACAATGGAACATGCTAGGCTCACTAAACAGACTAATTAGATTTTGATCACTAGTCAGTCTATGAGAATCTGCCTTATAGACTAAAATCTAGCGCAATTTAACACTACGGTATTTCATTTTCTGGAGGACGGAATTAAAATATAACTTAGGTCACTTGTTAAAAATGAGTGTGCTGTTCTTAGATCAGCCTCACAAGGACATAAAGCCCAATCACAAAAATATGTCACCATTTGTTAAGGCTAGGAGAGTGGTCAGTCAAAGTCCTTAGGGAACAAACCTCAGCCGAGCTTTCCAGCACCATACCTGACTGCAGTCAGTAATGTATGATGTTCATTATATTGTCACTAAATATTGAACATCTAAAAGAGAAGGTAGGGATAAAAGAATACCCTTTCTTAAAAGAGGCATTACAGGAAGAACACCTGTGAGAATACAGGGATATCATGAGCCTCTAGTTCTCAGCTTTTTTTCACTCTATGCCACAGTGCATACTTTTCAGAAAATAATGAGTCTACATGAATACTGTTATTTTCTTTACTAAAGAAGATACTACCATGATATACTAGTCTAACTGGCAACTCATACTCCTTCTAGTGCAATTTAACATTACTGAGGCTTCTCCAGATTTTTTTCTGGAAGACATAGAAGGAACAAATAACACAAAGTAGTTGTCTTTAAACACTAGAAGTCTCAAAACCAAATTGGATACAGGTTTATTTCTTACCACTTCTGCCCAGATTCCTCTCTCAGAGTAGCGTTGCTATGGTTAACTGTTGCTGAAGTTAAGCAAGATTTGCCAAATATGGCTCTGAGCAACCTTTAAAAAATCAAAATGACAAGAAAAATGATTCACCTTTGGCTTTATTTAATGTATTGGTTTTGGTGTACAGGCTGATATACACCAGTATCTCAGGATTAACCTCTCCCTCTGGATATCGTTCTTCCATTGTAGCAATTACAGGAAACATAACATTTCTGAAAAGTTTCTGTACATTTCCTGAATTTATCATTATTTAGTTAAATAGAAACAGAAATGTATAATAAAAACCAGTATATTATACCTAAACATTTTCAGAGAAAATCTGGGGGAGATCAACTTTGGATTTGAAATAAAAAGATAACTGGTGTGCACTGTGGCACAAACATATATGACACAAATCTGGAATTTGCTGTGATCCATTTCTCATATTCTTCATCTTGGGTCACGAATTCCTTTAAGAACATTCCTGGCCTCTTCTAGGTACCAGAATATATACTGTTGCACTCCAGTGCAAATCTGCAGGTTTCTCTGGGCCTATCAATGCTGCTATAAAATGGAAGAGTTAATTGGTTTTCACTAATGCCCTACTGCCCTGCAAGCTAAACACTGGGAGGAGATGAAAAAATGTTAGTGAAAATGGTCTGCAACCTTCTTACTAGTAATAGCAAATTCCCTTTTCCAACTAGTCTTAACAACTTTTTCATGTCTTTATGGGACTTTCCTGAAGAATAAGATGGCAGTGGTGTATAACGTAGCATGTTCTTCTCTGTTAATGTTGTCTTCTTCATCAGGATAAACCACTGAGACTGTTACATCTTTTTGCATCTCAGCAGTAAATGGTGCTTTTCTACTGTGCTCAGGGATTCAGTCTCAGCATGAATGAGGCCATCTTTTTTTGTTTAGGAAGTGGTGAGCAGTATGGTCAATCTTTTGAAGGGATGTATAACTATTTCAGCTGAACTTTTGTCAGGAAATATTTCTCAACTTCAGAAACACTAGAGAGTTAGGTGATTCCTCACAATAGCTTTTAAGGGACCTTATCTTCCGTGTATGAGAAGCAGGTTAAAATCTCTCTGTATCAGCACCTTGCAACTTTTACTGACAGCTCTCCATTTAATTTCTTTACTTAGTCTGGGTACAGATTTTCAAATGCTTCTGCTTTCTGTCCTGTTGTGGAAAATGATAATTTTTTTGATCTTTGAAAGTTTCACTGGATAGGTACTTTACACGGAGTTCTTGTGGCACCTCTTTCTCAAAATTTTTTTCCCCAATTTCAGATTTTCTGAATTAGGGCAGTATTTTAAGGAAACAGTTCATTTGTGCTTACTGTTGCCGTATGTGACAGCTTATAAGAACAAATCTATGCTTCTGGTGTCCAGCTAAGGAGTTATCCATTTTGCCTGTAATCAAAATATGTCTTTAAGTCAGGTAAGGCTCCTTTCTATCCCCATTTCTGCTCCAACAACTGTAGTAACTTATTATGTGAGCTCGTATGACCAATTATATAACATTATTAATGGAACACTGCTTAATATAATATGGCATAGGGATGGACTTGTTCCCAAAAATTGTGGCACATAGACTATTACAAAGTTCTTAATGTGTCCTTTACAGTTAAGGCTGAGAGAACACATGCACATCTACTAAATTATTTGTGACAAATGACTGTCATGAAACGGTGATAGCAATGACTAAAAATGGAGACCAATGCATTCAAATAAATTCATTTGGTATATGTACATTTTTTTGTATATGAGACAGCACACTGAAGACTACAGTTATTTTCACACCATTGGCTGGACACCAGTTTAACTCAATGCTTGCGAATAATAGAACAGCAGCAACTATTTGCTTGAATTACTTTCATGTGAACAGAGATATTCCCACTCAGCACACGAGTCCTGACTACTTCTCACTTCCATGCAGTATTATATGAAATGCAGGGATGCCTATCCTGGGTGCTCACCAGAAGTGCTGGGGGAGACTGTCCTCACCAGACTCATGTTTTAAAAGAACCAGAGACTTTTAGGTGTGTATTCAAAGGGGTTAGACTCTGAGAGCAGACAAAACTGCCACAGACCTAGCCAGGTTTTGAGATGGTGGGACTCTTGTTAAACAAATGGAAATGGGGTCGTCAGTTCAGGCCTTCCTACCTGCCCTCCTACCATGATTTTGACCCAACTGCTACCAACCCCTTTCCAAGATCAGATAAGGGGGAGGTCTGGGGGGTGGATATCCCAGAGTCTTTTGTCTAGGGCATTTTTTTAGAAGCAAAGGCATGAATGAATTAAGGATATGTATGCATGAATCTGCTTAGCTGAGAAGGCAATTAAAGCTGTCTCTCCCACATAAGCAGCTTCTAGCTTACTTCAGAAATGAAAAAATATTTGTTCTTTTCTCTCTGCTCAGATAATAATGGCAGGTGCTTATGCTTGAAAAAAGATCCTGGGGTTGGGATTTTAGTGGAGAAAGCTTTTCTTTAATTCCTGCTTCAGAATGGAACCTCTGAAGAGGGGTGGAACTTCAGTTGCCTCTCCCCATCCTTAGTGTTTCCTATTGACTGGCTCTAGCTTTTTCCCTGCTTTTGTGCCTGGAGTTTTCCAGTCATCAAGCACTGTGCTCTGCTTTGAGCTGAACTTTGGCTGTCTTTCCTGATGTTACACTAGCAGGTGTAGGTGGATTGGCAGTAATAACAAGCAATACCCTGGACCATTTCAGTCATACAGGATACATTGATTTATTGGCAGGTTAAATGAAATAGAGTAGCAAAACAATACAGATTACGTACAGGAAGAGTGATGTCTTGCTCATGACCTCTCTGTCCTGGCTTTCAGACGCAAGGCAAGGGGGATTTCTGTGCCTTGCTCAGAGATTTGTGCCATCTTATGTCTGTTCAGCCTCTCAGTCTACTCAGCTTTTGCTTACTAATTATGGTAGTCTTAATATCCATTTGACAATATTTATGTGTCCTTGCCATGGGAGAATCCAAGGAACATTAGCTTCTGCTTACTTTCTAGGTTTTTTTCCTAAGAATTTTTGAATCTGTCATTCCTTGTTTATCATAACATCAACTGGGCTTTTGTTTTAACTTGTCTCACTTCTGTTTGTTTTAGTGTCCCATCTGCAATAATTAGGCATCTGACTGTATATACATCTCTTTATATCAATATTGGACGGGTAAGAAAGAAAAAGAAGGGCACAATATGTGACCTGCTCACTTACATAAAATAAATATACACATACAAAATGGTGTTTCTCTGAAGTGATAACCATGGTCATATGGTAGTCTGTGGAGAACTTTTATCAGAGGTAGCCAAAACAATTTTAGCTGGGCAAAATAATAGAATTGATGACTGGGTACAGTCTGCCTAGCATAGTAACTAACCACTTGCTGATCCTTGTACAATTTTTAAATATTTTTCTTTTTTTTCTTTTGTCTGCAGACTAAACTTTTATGTAAAGGCAAGCTTTATATAAACTCACATGGAAACCTGGGCATTGTTTAGTTTGGTGTTTCCAAATCTGCAGTGCATGAACTGTTTCTGTAAGATGTCAGTGCATAGTTTACTAAATACTTCAGAAAACTCATTTTAAAAGCATAGATATGAATTCCCACATGCAAAGTGCTACATAAAAAAAAAAAAAAGAAAAACAGATTAAAATAATAAAGAGGCTCAAAATTTAGCATAAGTTTTATTTGTCTATAGGAGAGGAGCAGTGTGGTAACATTGCACAAGACAGCCTATGGATTTCTTCCAACATGATGATGTTGGCTTTTGCTCTTCTAAGACTATTTGCATGGAAAGCTACCTATACATTTCCTCTGGAATAGAAAGAAAAGAGAATATTTAAATCAGGCACTCAGATTAGATCAGTTCAGAGTTATCCTGAGGTTGACACTCAGATGTATGTGAGAAGTTAAAATCCAAATGAAATCCCACCATATCCCTGTTACCAACCTTTAGTTTGTACTGTGTCCTTATGAACACACTATATATACAAACACTGTAAGAATTTTAAATTTCAGAATCACTGTGGCCTATTAAAAGGTGTCAAAGAAAAATAAATACATTGTTTCTTATCAAAATTCACAACTTCATTTTCCTCATGGTGGAAGATTTTCAGTGCCATCATCATGCTGCAGAAGCATTGCTGGAATGGACAGTTAATTCTCCTCCTGTCTGTCTTTTTCCTTCTAAGTAGTCCAGTGGTTGCTTGCCTGAAAAATAAATAGATGGAGTAATGCTGGATCCACAAAATTGAAGAGAGAATCAGAAAGCATTAAATGCACAATTAAAAGAGTTTCCTACAGTCAGTCTTTATGATTTCATAGAAAGAAGAACACATACTTCACTCAGGCTTGTCTGGATTTGATAGGGATACTTTCTCTCTTCTGCTTTTTCTGGCTCACTGCTTTCCTGGGTTTGTCTCAAATATTCTGAATATGCAGAATGTCTTAACACATACACAGTGTAGTCCAACTGCCTTTTTCATGTAGATGGAAAACCTCAGAAATATTTTTAAAGTTAGTTTTACCTCTTTCTATTAGCTGTTTTAACCAGACTTTTTCCTGTTACATCATTTTAGTTTCAGAGTTTAATAAGAATTGAAATTCTGGTTTAAATACCTAAATAGATTTGTTCTATATGAGTCAGCTATATTTCAGAATATTATTTTCAGTTTAATTAAGCTCAGAGAGTTGCTGCAGGAACTGAAGAGTCATTGAAGATATTTTTCTTAACAGTCTTTCTGAAAGTGACGATAAGCTTAAAAATTGCTGCATAAATGTTTCTACACTATTATGAATATTTCTAACAATTATCATGAAGCCTTTTTTCTCAAAAGGGCTTGTGTTAAGAATGAGCTGCAGCACCACATAGGACCTTGTAGTACTGTACCTAAGATACATATCACTTAAATTATAAACGTATTAGGCAAATGTGTGCAGATCTGTGCAAAGAATATACAAGATTTGTAACTAGAAGTTTCAAAGAGAAGCTGCTAATGTAAGATTTTTAAGATACAGCTACAATTTGCCTTCTTTCATGGAAACATCATCTAGACCAAAGTAACCAACATCTTCTTTAGAATATTTTCCAGTCTTTGTTTTTTTCCTTGAAATCTCTAGTGTATGAATGGAAAAAGTATTTTCAGTAATAATTTTGTGAATGCTGAAGCTGAGGGTTTTCTGAGGAATGAAAGGAAGAAAGCTGGCTTTTATGACATGCTTTATGGCTCTGATAATACATCCATGTTTAACTCTTCTAAACAGACCATCCTTTCATTCTTTCAAAATCAGACCTCAGTAAACCAGGAATATCTTACAAAGTTCCTTTCCTGAAATAAAGATCATAATTACACCACATGGGTTTCTTGTACAAGGACCCTTATTCTTTGAGAAGAAAGTCTTGTTGGCTGTGTAGGTCTCAAGTGTGTCACTCCCTGCTCTACAGTACACTGTGTGAAGGATATTTACAACTTGCAGTTGAAAGCTCCTATCTAATGCTGTAGAAGAACAGCATAAACAATAATCCATCCATACATGCATTTTCTAAAATAAAATAGAAAACCAAAGTAAAATACAAACATTAAAAGCAGACTTTTAGACTCTGTAAAAATGTAAGTGAATGTTTTGTGTTTAGGGGTGCTACCTTCTTTGGATCTTCTTTGGGGTCTGAATGCATTTTTGGGTAACAGAAAGCAGAAACATCAACTTTGTTTTTTTAATTAACAAAAACACTTAATTTATTAAAACAAGCAATCAACTTCTTCCTTCTCCTAGACCAAAAAACCCAAAGCACTATAAACATATGTTATCACTATATCCTCTCCATCATATGTATCATATGTGTAAATTGTTTCCCTTTTAGGATTCTGCAATCATGTAGCCTGATTTGTAAAGATCTGCCAGTATGAGTTATAGTAACTCTAATAGAACTATTTTGATATCAATAATCAAGTTTTCTCTTCACAAACTTTTCTTACCTGCAAAAGTATTAATGATTTAAAAGAAAAAAATATAAAATGTATGCCATGTATTCTTGCTCTCTAGCCAGATTTCAGGCAATTAAATCAAATGTTAGAGATGCCTGGATCCTTTGGAAGGCTATATTTATACAACCAAACCTGGCTGATACTTTCCTGATTATAATTAGACTGTGAATGGAAACCCAAAATGAATGGTTGAAAATAATGTATCCAGCTCATACATCCTTCTTGAAATGAAAATATTTTAAAGATTTTTAATCTTTTTTTCTATTTGAGAATGCAGACAAATAAGAAAACCCAACAAATATGCAGTTCTACTTTACTTAGAGTATCTTCATCTTTCTCTCTTTCTCCATATGTTCCCTGGGAGAACGGTGAGCCCCAGCGATTTGCTGAGGCACTGCTTCTGTCTATTCATGTTAGGTCATCCAGTTGGGGAAAAGAAACAACAATATCTTTCTAATTATCATTGTGGCATCTGAGTACTTAAGTAGGTGAATGATTACAAACATCAAAACATGATTTGAGAATAATGAATTCCCTAAATGAGCATTTGCAGCAAACCATGTGCAAAAAAAATGAGCTGCAATTTGTTTGCACAAATGTGTCAAATAGGTCCGAATTGCAAACACATTCATAAGAATTGTTTGGTTTTTGGACAATTTTTAAGAAAAAAAAAAAGAGTTGCACTGACAGAGAAAAATATTAGTTATGAAATGTTTGTCCTTTATGCTCTGTATGCTTGGTCCCACTCAGAGAAGTGCATGTGTCTAATGAGTTTTGCTTTTGGAGTTTGTCCTGGTTTTAATTCTCTGGAGGATGAAGTGTTTCTAGGACTCCTATTAGACACTCAGATAGAGTACTGACATCTGATAAGACTGTAAATGGCTCTGAAACAGAGCTGCTCTGAGGTGTTTAATCTTTCTCCCACGGAATGTGGCTCCCTTCACTTCCGTAATCAGTGAGGAACACATGACCCGAAGCGGTGTCTCAAATCACCAAATCAAGCTCCATGTTGTTTCATGTACAGCACACAGTATTGTCTCCTCACAAGCCAAGATGATTCCTTCTTGTGATCCAACAGGGCAGCTCCAGTTCATGCGGCCTCTTTCCTTCTAGGCTTTTTCTGTCTTCTGCTCGGCCAAAGCTTTTTCCTTGCAGAACAACTGAGAAATCCCAACAGAAACACTGCACAAAGCCCAAAGTTTGTTTCATCTAACATTGGCAACCCAAAACTTAAGCAGCTAGGACTGCGTCTAGTTTGTATATGGGCATCAGAAAAGGAAAGCAGAGTCAGAGGATAATTCATTGCACTCTAAGATACCTGTGTGAGGTGGATAGTGTGAACTGGTCTCCGAGGTTGCTTGCCTGTAAAACAGGCAAGCACTGTCACTGGTCACTATAAAACAGGCCCAGATAAATAGTTTGGGCAAGATGCTAAATTCTGGATGTGTAGTATTAGGTTAGACTGTCCCTTAAGGTCACATTTAGCTCTGTAGTACTGCTTGATTCCAAACAGCAGGAGAAGAGTATTTTAATTCTGTTTTCACTTGTTCAATTAATTTGACAAGGAGGGATAGTCCTTTTCACACTCTGGTGAGCAGGTGTTCTCATGAGTAGTCTGATTCCCATATGACTCTTTGTGTCAATTGTGGGCTCGGGAATTAGGCCCCATATGCATAGTTAGTTTAGACTTTTCTTGTTTTAAGAAGTCTTGTGTAAATCATAACAATTTAAATATAAAGATGGAAATAAGAAAAAACTAGAGGTATGTTTCATCAATTCCCCTTGCAAAAGCATGAAATTCTCACATGAAGCCAGATCCAGTTCCTCTTGAAGTGAGAGAAATCTTATCTACAGATGATTAAGCTATACAATTATGTTAGAGCTCATTTAATGAAACCTTGCAATCATGGCTTCTGTTTGTTTGAGGGGTGAGCTAACAATACTTTTTTGTTAGTTTTTACGAACAGCTGGCAAACATGTTTAAAAATGTAACAGATGGATTAGCCAAAGTTTGCCGTAAAGGCCACATCAAATAAAGTCAGATCTGAATCAACAAAAATTAAATTGAAACTCTTGAAAAACACAGATATTTTGTTCCTTTTGTGCCAGATGCAATACCATGCATAATGTGTCTTCTCATATAGGGCTCTCTGCTATACATCTCACAGCAAATGCAGAAGGAATACAGATATTACTGAAATAATAACAATGATAAACCTCCTTTGAAAGCAGTGTGAAAAGAAAACATCATTGTTCTTGTGCCAGAGTTCAGATTATGTGGTTGACCTCTAATCAGTATTTTTCATATTACTTAATTGACATAACACATTTTGCATCTCCAGCATATGTTGTTGAAATCCGTGGCTAACCTAATCTGTAGTCCAAATATGCTGCTGGATAAAAGCCCAGCTCTTCAGTATGCTTATTATCATTTCTAAGCGGCGGGTCACCCAGCATCCTGAGCGCTTGTGTACAGATAGGTTCAGGCCTCAGGGTGCATGGGCAATGATAAGGTCTTTTCTTCCATATCCAGTATGAATTCTCAGTGGTTAGATAGACCCTTTTGGAGTCTTATTTCCTGAAATAAAACTGAGGCAAGGAGCAGGCAGTGCAGAATGAAGCTGTTCCAGCTCTGACTTGAGAGGAGGGAGGTCATAACTAACTCTGGTACACATTGCTCTTCTCCTCCAAGTTTAAGGATATAATCTTCTCATACAGTAGCCATATAAACCTTTTTCTTCACATAGTTCAGAGGAAGCCACGTCTTTGCATTTCCCAGCATCCTGCAACTTTAACAAATATTTGATTTTTACAGCAAAGCCAAGGCACTGAGAGGTATTTTGGACCATGTCTCAAGAGCAGCAAAGAACATTGCTGTATGGAGCATGGACATTGTTCTCTAGAGGCATGAGCACCCTCTTGCACAGGCCTATAATGCAGCTTTCTGATATATACTGACGGACATTGCTGTCGCAGACCACTGTGCCTTTTGCAAGTGTGCCTTTTGCAGTGTGCTTCTTGTTTTGCTTGTACTTTTTCAAAGGCTTATGTCTCTGTCCTTGTTAACTTGCAGCAACAAAACCAGGAAAAACCAGCTCTTCAGTGGACTACAAATTTGAAGCTTCTGTTTCTGGTGATTTGATTCTTCCATTAGTACCTATGGTGCCCCAGACAGTTCATCGGTTAATCTCGCTGCATGTATGTGTATCTTCTTGTACCTTCTCTGCATGGCAGTGATTAACCCTCTTGTAGAGAAACATATTTATCAATAACAGACAAATTTGAAAAAACATGTCAGTGGAAAGTAGCATCAGTGTTAGCAACATTGTTCGAAGCAGTGCACAACGTAGTAAGAGAGTATAATAAGATTCTCTGGCTTTCTTTCTACTAATGAAGACACAAGTTTGCACTTTGATGAACATTTTTGCATTTGGAAATTTCCTGTGAAGACACGAAAAAGAAAATGTTATTGTATTTCTTTCCTAACTGGGGGTTTTCAAATGTTTAAGTAGTGTGAGTTTTTTTCCATGGGCAGGTACCTACATCCAACTCTGCCCAAGAGATCTTTATTTGGGCATGAAAGATATTATGGAAGAAAAGAGAACATCGTATCAAAAATTTTGTACTTCTTATAGCAAATAATTTATTCCAAAGATATAAAAAATATAAATATTTATGTTAGATACTAAATTTCATGCATACCTTAGCATTGAGTTTACATTCTGATTTGCATGTATGATTTTCATTTGTCCTCTGTATGTACCTGTATACATCATGCAGCTATGTATAAAAGACAAATTAAATCAATGAGCTATTGAAATCACTTCACAGATAACTCTGCTTGATTTAAATCTGTGATCATGCTTTATTAAGTTCTTCAAGCCTATTGTGGTGGGTTGACTCTGGCCAGCAACTAAACACCCACCCATCTGCTCAGTCTCTCCTGTGCAGTAGGATGGGGGAGAGAATCGGAGAAGAAAACTGAGAAAACTCATCGGTTGAGATAAACAGAATTTATTAAGTGAAGCAAAGCTGCATGTGCAGCAGAGCAAAATAAGGAATTTATTCTTTACTTCCCATCAGCAGGCAGATGCTTAACCACTTCCTTGAAAGCAGGGCCTCCACATGTGTAACAGTTACTTGGGAAGACAATTACCATAACCATGAACAACCTCGCTTCCTCCTCACTTCCCTGAGACATTATTGTTGAGCATGATGTCATATGGTATAGCATATCCCTTTGGTCACATTGAGTCAGCTGTCCTGGCTGTGTTCCCTCCCAACCTCTTGCCCACCCCCAGCCTGCTTCTGGAGTGGGGAGTGTGGGAAAAAGAGAAAACTTCAATACTATGCAAGCACTGCTCCACAATGGAATGTTAACACAGTTTTAGTCACAAATCCAAAATACAGCCCCATATGGACTTCTGTGAAGAAAAATTACTCCATCCCATCTAGAACCAGTACACCTATTTAGCAGCATCATACTAAGAGTCTTTTTTCAGGATAGTAAGTGATGGTGGCTGATATACTAGGTTCTGTCTCTCCTTCTTTTACCAAGAAAATTGCACAAGGATATTTTGGTTTTAAGTTGGTTTTATTTTAAATGGGGATGATTGGCTTTCTATGCCCTGGTGAAATAACTTACCTTTGGAATTTGAAGAGGTGTGGTTCTGGTGATTCTCTTATCTTTTGGCAGTGATGGTGATAGTACTAGATCGGCAGCTCCCATGAAACCTCCATGAAAGACCTAATATCTGTGCTGCAGAGAGGGATGCTAAGGGAGAGAGTCCCAGAGGCACCTTGCAGGTGTTCTGAGCCTGCATCTCCACAGCCTTCCTTAAAACACATCCTGAAGGAAGCCTGAAAATGAGGTGAATGCCTGACAGAATGTCAGCATAAAGGAAAAGATAAGCTAAGCGAGGATGTAATGCCCTTCCCTCCTCCTCCTCCCTGCAAAGAGTCTGGCATCTTTGCCCTCCCTTAGGGAGGCATTGGCAATCAGCTCCAATAATGAAGGAAACATTGGCAATCAGTTCCAATAATGGCTCCATTATTAATGGGCATGTTTTCTTCCTACGATATGTTTCTTCCTTGATTCTGTCTGTAGGACTCTTATTCTCCTTACCCCTTTGGCTACCATTAATTTGTTCAGCGCTTTTTTTTTTTTTTTTTTGCTGCCCTTTCTTTTCCCTGCAAACCTTAATTAATTCTGTATATTCTTGTTTAATAATACTTACCTACCTCAGAGGGACTTTTTGAAGCTTAATTAATTATTGTACAGGTATTTTTTTCAGTTGCATCTTTGAGCAATCCCTCTTTGCAGCTATTCTGGTAACTTCTCATTCTTTCTATTCTTTTGTAGACCTTGCAAACTCTTGCACCTCAGTGAAGATAATTAAAATTTCTCTGCTGTTCTTCCACATTGAGGAACCTTCCTCGCATTAAGGTCTGCTCGCTTTGGGTTGGACTGAAAAGGAACCTATATTACTCCTGTTTGTTTGCTTTCCCACCTATTGAGTTTCAGAGCCATGGTCCCTGTCCTAAGCCACTGAAGAAGTGCTGTTGTGACCTGGTCTGAGGCTCCCCAAGGCTGCGCTGCCCTGGGAGATGGTACCTAAGCTGTGAAGAAATACACAAACCAGAAGGGAAAGGAGGCGCCGTTGTTAACTTCTTCAGTGCTTGTGAAGTGGTGATTATAATCAGACAAAATATACCCAAGGTGCTGCCTGTCCATTCTCATGAACAGCTGAGGGCTGTGCGGCACCCTCAGCCCTCCCCTCCACAGCCTTCTTTACCCCTCAGCAGCCACTCAAACTGCTTCGCTCCCCATCCTGTAAGACTTTTTCCAGTGGCTCCTGGTGCATGTTTTCTGATTCTTCTATATATTCATGTGCCATTTTCACCTCAGAGATTATTTTGTCACACCTGCATACACCCCCACCCCCCACCCTCAAGATGAACCTGTAAGCAGTTTTATAGCAGAACAAAATTTCTTTTGTCACTATAGAGAAAAAGCATGGCTGAAGCATTTAATTATGTTCCCAGCTTACCCCCTCCAATTGTCCAATTACCTTAGCAGGAGCTTAATGACAAGGGTGTTGGAGCTTTGTGACAATTAGGTATTGCGGGACTGTGACAGGGAAAGGAAAAGACCACTAATCTAAGACTTTTTATGAAACTCTAAGTGAAACAACTTCTTACAATGATAAAAATTCTACTGACATTTATTTCTGAAATATTAGCTAGTTCTACACCTCCAGTTTTCTTTGATCTAAGACATCAAACTTGCACAGAACCACCCTAGCAGAAGGGGACATAACTTCTCTAACTGATTATATTCAAGGAAAAGAGAAAGTGTTGTGGTTTAGCCCCGGTCAGCAACTAAGCACCACACAGCTGCTCGCTCACTCCCCCACCCTTGTGGGATGGGGGAGAGAATCGGAAGGGCCAAAGTAAGAAAACTCATGGGTTGAGATAAGAACAGTTTAATAATTAGAATAAAACAGCAATAATACGAATATAATGAAAAGGAAAATAATGAGCGAGAGAGAGATGAAACACTGGAAGAAGAGGGAAAAAAAAAACCAAAAAAAACCCAAAACTAAACAACAAGTGCTGCAACCGCTCACCACCCACCGACTGACGCTGCCGGTCCCCGAGCCACGATCGCTGCCTCCCCCGGCCAATTTCCCCCAGTTAATATACTGGGCATGACGTCACATGGTATGGAATACCCTTTGGCCAATTCGAATCAGCTCTCCTGGTTGTATCCCCTCCCCTCCCGGCTTCTTGTGCACCTGGCAGAGCATGGGAAGCTAGAAAGTCCTTGACTAGTGTAAACACTACCCAGCAACAACTAAAACACCAGGGTGTTATCAACATTATTTACATACCAAGTCTAAAACACAACACTATACTAGCTACAGTGAAGAAAATCAACTATCCCAGCTAAAACCATGACAGTATCCACCCCTTATTCCATACCATTTACGTCATGCTCAGGTCTCATACTATCCAATATGACCTCAATAACCACCACCCGCCTCCCCATCCTTTGATGACATACGCAGATATCATTTATCATTCCCGTAGTCTATGGACCATCCCTGTAGAACATCTGTAGAGGGTCCACACATGTCCATTGAGTTCATTCAGTCCATAACTTTGGGCTCCATCTACTGTAATAGTCTTTCAAGGCTGGAGAGATGGTCTGCCTGGTGTTGGATTGTTGCATGCTGAAGCCAGTCTTTGTTCCACCACCGCTACACGTTGCTTGGTTCAATCAAAGTTCATTCTTCATTAATTTTGGAAATTCTTACTCTGATACCATTGATACCGCATATAGCAACCATAGGAGTGATGACATACAGTATCATATAGCAATTAACAGCATACCATTCAGTTCATTGGCTATTTTCACCCAAAATCAAATCCCCTTGAGGCACACATCGAACTCCTCCATCCTCCCGCATTACCCACCAAGTGCACCCAGGTCCTCGAGCAAAAGCAATCCCGCGAATGGGTTTGCCTTTGCCTGAGACAGGAATAACCCAGACAGTTTTCCCCAGCGTATTTTTTACATGCACTACAGGGACTTTATCCCCTTCCACAGTACGTAAGAGTTCTGACTGGGCAGGGCCAGCTCGATTGGCAGATCCCCTAGTGTTGACTAACCAGGTGGCTTTTGCTAAATGTGTATCCCAGTGTTTGAATGTCCCACCCCCCATTGCTCTCAGTGTAGTCTTTCACAGTCCATTGTATCGTTCAATTTTCCCAGAGGCTGGTGCATGACAGGGGATGTGATACACCCACTCATTGCCATGCTCTTTGGCCCAGGTGTCTATGAGGTTATTTCGGAAATGAGTCCCATTGTCTGACTCAATTCTTTCTGGGGTGCCATGTCGCCATAAAACTTGTTTTTCAAGGCCCAGGATAGTGTTCCGGGTGGTGGCATGGGGCACGGGATATGTTTCCAGCCATCCGGTGGTTGCTTCCACCATTGTAAGCACATGGCATTTGCCTTGGCGGGTTTGTGGCAGTGTGATATAATCAATCTGCCAGGCCTCCCCATATTTATACTTCAGCCATCGTCCTCCATACCACAGAGGTTTTATCCACTTGGCTTGCTTGATTGCAGCGCATGTTTCACATTCATGGATAACCAGTGCAATAGTGTCCATGGTCAAGTCCACCCCTCAGTCGCGAGCCCATCCGTATGTTGCATCTCTTCCTTGATGACCTGAGGTGTCATGGGCCCACCGAGCTATAAATAGTTCACCTTTATGTTGCCAGTCCAGATCCACCTGAGCCCTTCAATCTTAGCAGCCTGATCCACCTGCTGGTTGTTCTGATGTTCTTCAGTGGCCTGACTCTTGGGAACATGAGCATCCACATGACGTACCTTCACAATCAGGTTCTCCACCTGGGCAGCAATATCTTGCCACAATGCAGCAGCCCAGATGGGTTTGCCTCTGCGCTGCCAGTTGTTCTGCTTCCACTGCTGTAACCACGCCTACAGGGCATTTGCTACCATCCATGAGTCAGTATAAAGATAGAGCACTGGCCATTTTTCTCGTTCAGCAATGTCTAAAGCCAGCTGGATGGCCTTTACTTCTGCAAACTGACTCGATTCACCTTCTCCTTCAGCCGTTTCTGCGACTTGCCGTATAGGACTCCATACAGCAGCCTTCCATCTCCGATGCTTTCCCACCAGATGACAAGACCCATCAGTGAACAGGGCATATTGCTTCTCATTTTCTGGCAGTTTATTATACAGCGGGGCCTCTTCAGCACGTGTCACCTCCTCCTCTGGTGATATTCTAAAATTTTTACCTTCTGGCCAGTCCATGATCACTTCCAAGATTCCTGGGTGACTGGGGTTTCCTATTCGAGCCCGTTGGGTGATCAGTGTGACCCACTTACTCCATGTAGCATGAGTTGCATGATGTGTAGAGGGGACCCTCCCTTTGGACATCCAGCCCAGCACCGGCAGTCGAGGTGCCAGGAGGAGCTGTGCTTCAGTACCGATCACTTTGGAAGCAGCTCAAACCCCTTCATATGCTGCCAATATCTCTTTTTCAGTTGGAGTGTAGCGTGCTTCAGACCCTCTGTATCCCCGACTCCAAAACCCTAGGGGCCGACCTCGGGTCTCCCCTGGTGCTTTCTGCCAGAGGCTCCAGGTAGGGCCATTCTCCCCGGCTGCAGTGTAGAGCACGTTTTTTACGTCTTGTCCTGCCCGGACTGGCCCAAGGGCTACTGCATGAACTATCTCCTGCTTTATCTGTTCAAAGGCCTGTCGTTGCTCAGGGCCCCATTTGAAATCATTCTTCTTCCGGGTCACTTGATAGAGAGGGCTTACAATCAGACTGAAATTTGGAATATGCATTCTCCAAAAACCCACAACGCCTAAAAAAGGTTGTGTTTCCTTTTTGTTAGTTGGTGGAGACATGGCTGTTATTTTGTTGATCACATCCACTGGGATCTGCTGACGTCCATCTTGCCATTTTATTCCCAAAAACTGAATCTCCTGTGCAGGTCCCTTCACTTTACTTTGTTTTATGGCAAAACCAGCCTTCAGAAGCATTTGGACTATTTTCTTCCCTTTCTCGAAAACATCTTCTGCTGTGTTGCTCCACACGATGATGTCATCAATGTACTGAAGGTGTTCCGGAGCTCCACCCTGTTCCAGTGCAGTATGGATCAGTCCATGGCAAATGGTAGGGCTGTGTTTCCACCCCTGGGGCAGTCAATTCCAGGTGTACTGGACACCCCTCCAAGTGAAAGCAAACTGTGGCCTGCACTCTGCTGCCAAAGGGATTGAGAAGAATGCATTAGCGATATCAATTGTGGCATACCACTTGGCTGCCTTTGACTCCAGTTCGTATTGAAGTTCTAGCATGTCCGGCACAGCAGCGTTCAGTGGCGGAGTGACTTCGTTCAGGCCACGATAGTCTACTGTTAGTCTCCACTCTCCATTAGACTTCCGCACTGGCCATATGGGACTGTTAAAGGGTGAACGGGTCTTACTGATCACTCCTTGGCTCTCCAGTCGCCGAATGAGCTCATGGATGGGAATCAGGGAGTCTTGGTTGGTGCGACATTGCCACCGGTGCACTGTTGTGGTGGCAATTGGCACCTGTTGTTCTTTGACCTTCAGCAACCCCACAACAGAAGGGTCCTTTGAAAGACTGGGCAAAGTAGACAGCTGTTTAATTGCTTCCGTCTCCAAGGCAGCTATACCAAAAGCCCACCTGTACCCTTTTGGGTCCTTGAAATACCCTCTCCTGAGGTAGTCTATGCCAAGGATGCACGGAGCCTCTGGGCCAGTCACAAGGGGGTGCTTTTGCCACTCATTCCTGCTTAGGCTCACTTCAGCCTCCAATACAGTTAGCTCTTGGGATCCCCCTGTCACTCCAGCAATACAGATGGGTTCTGCCCCTACATAGTTTGATGGCATTAGGGTGCACTGTGCACCGGTGTCCACTAGAGCCTTATACTCCTGTGGGTCAGATGTGCCAGGCCATCGGATCCACACAGTCCAGTAAACCCGGTTGTCCCTTTCCTCCACCTGGCTGGAGGCAGGGCCCCTCTAATTCCAATTGCGGATTTCCCACTCCAGATCTTGTGAATGGGAATCAGAAGTCTCTCTATTAAGATCACAGATAGAATCAGCGCTCCTACTCCTCTGTCTGGGGAACTGCCTACTGGAAACTGGAGCAGCAACTTTCCTGGAGGTCGCCCCTTGAGTGGTTGTTTTTCCTTGCAACTCACGTACCCGTGCCTCCAGGGTCGAGGGAGGTTTTCCATCCCACTTTCTCATGTCCTCTCCATGGTCACGCAGGTAAAACCATAGGGTGCCCCGTGGTGTGTATCTTCTCTCTTGAGCAGAAGGACGCTTACTCCTAATGGCTGAGATACTGGTCCGTACAGGTGGGGAGTAAGACATATCTTCTTTGAGTTGCTGAACCTCCCGGGACAGTTTCTCCACAGCTGAGACAAGGGAGGAAGAGACATGTGCTTCATAATCCCGGAGTTTATCAATCACATCCCCTACCGTTGGTGCCTCTTCATCTTTCCAGGACATTACTGCCAGGGAGTTTACATGGGATGATGGTGCGCTCCGTACAAACTTCCGCCACATGGGTCGTGTGCACTGGGCTTCATCTGGATCTTTGGATGACTGTTCACTACCCAGGTCACCATAAATCACCTCAAGCACAGCTAATTCTCTCAGGTACTGGATACCTTTCTCCATGGTGGTGCATTTTCCTGGGCGATATAGAACATCTTCTTTGAAGGGATACTTTTCTTTCACAGCAGACAGGAGTCGCCTCCAGAGGCTGAGGCCTTGTGTCCCTTTTCCAGTTGCTTTGTCAATGCCCCCTTCCCTAGAAAGGGATCCCAGTTGTTTGGCTTCCTTACCCTCTAATTCCAGGCTACTGACCCCGTTATCCCAGCATTGGAGCAGCCAGGTGACAACATGCTCACCTACATGACGGCCGAAATCTTTTCGCGTATCTCATGACTCACTTAAGGATAGGGATCGGGTAGTTTCCGTCTCTCGTACGAGTTCTTCCTCTTCCTTCTCCTCTCTTAGTAACGGCACTACTTGTCCATCAACCTTTTCTATATGAGTTGACTTTCTCTTCCAAGATTTCTTCTTTTGTATAGGGGCAACTGATACTGGCACGGGTTGATTCTCTGATTCAGCTTCAGTGTCCGTCATGGGTGATTGAGTGGTCACAGTGCCTGTCGTCGGGCTTGGAGCCACCACAGTGCCTGTTGTGGGGGGTTGAGGGGCCACAGTGCCTGTCGTCGGGCTTGGAGTAGCTGCAGGGCCTGTTGTGGGGGTTTGAGGGGCCACAGTGCTTGTCGTTGGGCTTGGAGCTGCTGCAGTGCCTGTTGTGGGGGTTTGAGTGGCCACAGTGCTTGTCGTTGGGCTTGGAGTAGCCGCAGGGCCTGTTGTTTTCCCTTGGTGGTACTGAATACTGTTGAATAGGGCTCCGTAGGCATGGGCCAGGCCCCAACACATTGCAGTGATTTGTATCTCTCTGGAATTGCTAGGGTGACAACATACTTCCTCCAAATATTCTACTACTTTTTCAGGATTCTGCACTTGTTCAGGGGTGAAGTCCCAAAACACTGCAGGCGCCCACCGTCTCAGGCACTTGCCCATACTATCCCACATACCCTGCCACCCACAATTATCGACCCTTGGGGCAGATCTCTGGATGATATTCTTGAATTGCTTATTAACCTTAGACAAAACCGAAACAATCTGCCATAGGAATATCAACAGATGTATCTTAACTACCCAAGGATGTTCAAGGTACTGAAAAGTTGTTGTAATGAGGGAGGAGACATTACAGAAGACGGTAGCTAAGGTGCCATTCTGTATTTCCTCCATAAAAAAACTCTCAGAGGAGGAGATATAATTGCTAATTGTCTCCATGAGGTGGTACCCAAAGTACAGTAATGGCTTCCATGCAAGACCCAAATAACCGATAAAACTCAAGGCCAGTGTTTTAATAACAAATCTCCTAGGCAAAACATCTCTAACCACTGCAGAGCACAGCAAACTACAAAACCCAACGTTAATCTTTAACATGTACTTCAAAATCAGCATGGTGTAGGTCTGACTAACTAATATCGAGAACAGATGAATCAATGTTGTGACCAGCAACTGTTATTATCTCAAACCCTTCGTGCCCCACGTTGGGCGCCAAAAAAGGACTGTTGTGGTTTAGCCCCAGTCAGCAACTAAGCACCACACAGCTGCTCGCTCACTCCCCCACCCTTGTGGGATGGGGGAGAGAATCGGAAGGGCCAAAGTAAGAAAACTCATGGGTTGAGATAAGAACAGTTTAATAATTAGAATAAAACAGCAATAATATGAATATAATGAAAAGGAAAATAATGAGCGAGAGAGAGATGAAACACTGGAAGAAGAGGGAAAAAAAAAACCAAAAAAAACCCAAAACTAAACAACAAGTGCTGCAACCGCTCACCACCCACCGACCGACGCTGCCGGTCCCCGAGCCACGATCACTGCCTCCCCCGGCCAATTTCCCCCAGTTAATATACTGGGCATGACGTCACATGGTATGGAATACCCTTTGGCCAATTCGAATCAGCTCTCCTGGTTGTATCCCCTCCCCTCCCGGCTTCTTGTGCACCTGGCAGAGCATGGGAAGCTAGAAAGTCCTTGACTAGTGTAAACACTACCCAGCAACAACTAAAACACCAGGGTGTTATCAATATTATTTACATACCAAGTCTAAAACACAGCACTATACTAGCTACAGTGAAGAAAATCAACTATCCCAGCTAAAACCATGACAGAAAGGAAGAGGAAATCTCATCTAAAAGCTCTGAGTGACTTCACTAAAAGCAGAATATTTTTTTGTAGGCAGTATTGCTTTTCCATTTTTTTCAAATTGAATTACATTTTGAAAGCCAGAACTCCCTGCTTGTTCACCACTGCAACAGCTACGTTACCTTTGGTTTATTGCTTGATACATCGTGATGCCAGGTGGTCTAAAGACAGAGAGTCAGGCAAGAATTGGACACAAACTACATTACGACTTAGCAAAAATCCTGGTTCTCACATTAGCCTGGTGATTATGACAAATTCGGAAGATGTAGGACAAGCCACATTTCTGAAATCCTGACAGATTGTAAAAGCAATAAATTTTAACTTACATAAGCCAAATACAATTTTTTGTTGGCCTTCAGTCTATTCTGAATATTCTATACACTTTCCATAGTCTGTATACCCTTTGAAGTCAATAAGAGAACTACAACATGAATCCAAAGGCTGAGTTTTGCCCTGATTGCTTTTTATACTATAATGGCTAGTTTTCTCTAAGAAGGTGTGGGTTTCAGATTAGCAAAAGAGTCTGTACAACATGGAGATCAAACACCTTGAAGCCTGTTTTGGTTTCCTGTGGGTATCCACTCTCCTTTCGAAAGCCCAGGGACGGGGCAGTAGAGGAAGGTACAAAAACACCTTTGTGGTATCATTGAAAACAATGGCCAAACACCCTCTGATTTGAGCTTCCACATCAGTTGATATGTAAATTCTCTGAGCCAGATCCCATGTCACAACAAAGTCAATTTGGTTTGCAAAAGCTCTTCTGTAGACTTACTAAATGTTCATAGCTACAAACCAAATTAGTAAGAAAGAATAGACAAATATATTAATGCATGTTAAAGTTATTAATCTCCCCTTTCCCATTCCTCCCAGTGTTGTGAGAAGCATGTGCTTTGCCAGGTCTACTACTACTTGAAAGACATCTACTAAAACAATTAAATAATATGACTTGTTGACATGCTTAAAATTCCCCAAGAGTTGTTACAGAATGCTCCCAACTCTGAAGTTGCCATCAAGGAAAAT
Source organism: Morus bassanus (assembly GCA_031468815.1). NCBI lineage: Eukaryota > Metazoa > Chordata > Aves > Suliformes > Sulidae > Morus > Morus bassanus. Next base: position 76,847,403 of record CM062568.1, read on the forward strand.
TTTTATTGCAGTCATCATGGAGCATGAGTTTCAAAACAACATTTTGTTTCTTCAGTGTTATCCTGAAACTTTCCAGATATCTCCTTCAACTCTTGCCCAGAGCTGGACTAAACCTCTGTCATCAATCCAACATTCACCACTATGGCTTAATAAATGGATTACTTGGAATAACTTGAAGGGGAAAAAAAAGGAATAGATATTGACAGAAAATAATATACCATCTACAGACAGCATATTTCAATTGCAGATTTACTGCTAATCAACCTTCCTTCTCTGTTGGACATTTGTGTCATTTTTCATCACAGTTTTGCTTCAGTTCTCCATGCACCTTACTTTTATTAAGAAAAAAATGATCAATGATCTTAATGCGATGCTACGAACAATATTTTCACTGTGTTACTATTCAGCTTCTTTCACATGTAAAACAATTTTAAAAATTGCTAAAAGTAGTGCCTTTTCCCTGTTTCATTTAGAATGTAGCAAAATTACATTAAAAGATGAAACTATGTGGACTACTTATTAAACTCCCCCACATTTGTGTAATTTAGACATTACACAATGTATGAAGAAGCACATCTCATATATACATATTTCAACAATAAACATTAATAACATATTAATATCTTTATTTCTATGGTTTTCCTTTAATCTACCAAAGGAAGCTGGAAGCAAAGTTCATATCACAGTTATTTTCATTAAAGCTACCCTATTTTAAGAAAGGCCTAAGCTTTCTTCAGTGGGTTATGAATATTTTACCTTTCAGCATTCACATAAATATAGAATTATATGTATTTCATATACCTGCTACTTAACAAATATTCTCCATCCGGACAAGAAGATATTTCTAGGACATTTGGACTCATTATGATGAATGGAGCCATTACCAGAAGATCAGGTACAGGGTCATAGAAAACAATGGACAAAGTTGGTAGGAGACTGATTTGAATTCTGCAGAGATGGACATAATAGCTGCTTTCTCAGTTACAGTTATATTTATTGCTTATACATTCTATACTTCTACAGTTATTATTGCAGCTACAGTCTATATTTTATAATGTAAAACCATGCTGCAAGTGCTGACAATAGAATTTGATGTTTATATTGCAAGGAAGCCTAAGGACTATTCCACTCTGCCCTTGCAATAAGCATCGGGCAAGCGCAAAAAATAGTTTATGGACTAGAATTTGGAGATAACTGGTATGTACCCAGCTCTGTTATCTGAACCCTTCTGAAATCACATATTGTTTTCCTGAACGCAAAATGCGATTTAAAAAGAAAAAGGTCCAAAACCTGTGATCCATGGGTAAGGAGAGCAGAAAGTTTGTATCCCTGGTGCCAGGGAGTGGGGCTGCCCAGCTGGTCACCTACATGAGAATCCCACAGCTGCTGACTGAAATAGTACCACTGGCAAAGGTTTATTCCCAACTGAGAAAAACTGGTAACGAGGAAGGATCAGAATAATGCCTGTTCTGGTATACTTAGAAGAACCTGGAGTCCTTTTATATATGGGTGCAAAGACAGTGTGAAAGCACAAGCTCTGCCCCAAGACCCCCAGAGTAATCAGTGAGAAGATGGGGAAAGAAGCTGGTCAAAGTTACTGGTACACCAGGACACAGGCTAAAGCAACTGCCATCACTGGATGTTTTTGAGAACAGGCTAGCAAAGTACATGTTAAGTGTGTTTTACATATTGTTCATCCTATTTTGGAGCAGAGGAATGGACTATGTTCTTCTATCCCTATTATGACACTATTTCTTTGAGAGTGTGTTTAAAGGGTGACTCATAGTCCTTGGGCCAAGTCCTACAAATATGGCAAGACCATGCTGATCAAGACTCAATAGTTTAAATAGCAGAAAACCCACTCCCAACACCCGCAGTATGTGAGGCGTGAGATCCGGTAGTTATTCTGGGATTGATGGACCAGAGGTGAGTGGCTGTTTGGGTTCCTGGCAGGGCAATGCAACACAACTTGTTTTAATTAACCACTTGGGTTAATTAACCAGCTGTGGGACAATATCTGCCTATGGAGGCTGGTGTCTCTCCACTGACTTTGGGAAAGGTCCTTTCCAGTCTCAACCATTCTGTGAAGTTATGCCTCCTTTACTTCAGGAGGGCAGTGACAACAAGGGGCAGTGCTAGTGTGGGCACAGGCTAGGTGTCAGGTACCGCCACTGGGCTGAATGACATCCGCAAAGAGCTTTTTCTTTGCCGCCATCCTCAGAAGACCAACTGGCCATAGAAGCTGGAGCACTTGTCCATGACCTCAGCCAGCTGTGCTGAACCAGTGATGTCCATCTGCCTTTCCATGGGGAGAGACCTGTCAGCCCTGCCAGGGGAAGGATGCCTGTCTCCCTGGTGCTGTCATCCATCCCGGGCCTGGTGAGCCCCAAAGCACAGCACTGTGTGCCCAAGCAGGAGTCCCTTTGGTGGGTGCTCCAGGGATGCCATGTCACTATGTCCACACTGACATCATATGATTAAGGACAACAGAGAAGAAACTAACCTAAGAGGTAGTTTTAGAGCTCTCACAGTTTATTGTGCAACCCCAGCTGGGAATAGTGGAGAGCTGGGTACTGAGAAAAGCCCCAGAATTTGCCTGCAGAATTGTAGTATCTGGCTAAGCCTGTCGATCTGATCAGTTCTCATGCTTTCTTGGGCATGTGTCTGGAAAACACCTGCCATTAGAAACAGCAGTAACAAGCAAATAATGACATTACATGCATTTAAAATCAATGTCGATACTGTCAGAAAACCACCCTGCTTAGGGTACAGATCATACAAGCTGGAAGACAGCAACACTTGTTCCCCTCATGGTGGAGTTAGAACGAAATGCTATATGAATGGAAAATAAATATTTAAAAGAAATCATGAAGATTTACTTGCATGACTGAAAGTATCCCAGATCCACAGAGAGAAGAAAGAACATAAAAAAGCTTATTTATCTTAAGGAATGGATTAGTGAACATGAGAATCTCTATGAAGACAAATCAAAAATTCCAGAAATCAGCAATTTTCTAATCAGTCAAGGGTAGAATCACTATAGGTAGCAGCATCTGACTCAAACCACATTTAACTACTATGGTGTGATATTCTTTATCAATTTTATTGTAATAAAATCATCAAGGTTAGATATGAAACCCCAACAACTAAGTGAATTCAGTTAGATAAGTATCAGTCATTCTAGATATTGCTACAAAGACTGGCAATAAAGGAGAATGATGTTTGCAAATTAAAGGTAATGTTCAAATTGTTTAAGGAAGTTGGTTCTGTCAGACAGACCTGTATTAATATGGCAACCAGACCAGAGCTGGCTTTATAGATAAATATGGCTAAACCTACAATTTGGTTAACTGATGCTAAAAAGGAATTTAATTTTATTTTAACAGAGAGAGCCTCACTAAAATATCTGACTGCAGGTTTGTCATGGCTTTAGCTGGGATAGTTAATTTTCTTCACTGTAGCTGGTACAGTGCTGTGTTTTGGACTTAGTATGAAAATAATGTTGATAACACACTAATGTTTTAGTTGTTGCTAGGTAGTGCTTACACTAGTCAAGGACTTCTCCAGCTTCCCACGCTCTGCGAGGTGCACAAGAAGTCGGGAGGGGAGAGGGCACAGCCAGGAGAGCTGATCTGAATCAGCCAAAGGGTATTCCATATCATGTGACGTCATGCCCAGTATATTATCTGGGGGGAGTTGGCTGGGGGAAGCAGCGATCGCAGCTTGGGGACCGGCAGCATCGGTCGGCGGGTGGTGAGCAGTTGCAGCACTTGTTTGGCTTTTTTTTTTCTTTCTTCCAAGGTTTCACCTCTCTCTCATTATTTTCCTTGTCATTATATTATTATTATTGCTGTTTTATTCTAATTATTAAACTGTTCTTATCTCAACCCACGAGTTTTCTTACTTTGGCCCTTCTGATTCTCTCCCCCAACCCACAGGGGTGGGGGGAGTGAGCGAGCAGCTGTGTGGTGCTTAGTTGCTGACTGGGGCTAAACCATGACAAGGTTTTTGCATTCAGAAGCTTAACCTTAGCTGCTCCAGTTATTTTTTTGAATTATGCACTTTTAAAAGTGTTTGTATAAAAATTATGCTCACATTAAAATTGTTGATTTAAACAAAATATTTGAAAGTTATTTGAAAAGCATCAAATATTTCAGCGGAGGTTTTGAGGTAAAATAGACCTATCAGCATGAATCACTACCACCCAAAAAATTAAGGCTTGGGGCCAAGCACTCGTAAAGCACCCAGCACAGAAAAGAACAGAAAGTTGAGAATCTGGGGGGTAAACATATTTTCTAGAATTCATGGAAGTCTATTCACAGGTCTGTCCCAAGCACATGATTTTTTAGGATAGTCATGTGTAGTAGACACTGAGTAACTTTCTAATGAGAGAGACCTTTTTTTCTCCATGGGACCTTCATCTGCTCCACTGATCACGACATACACAAAAGCAGAAAAACACATTGTTCAGAGATGCTAATAGTATATTTGTTTGTAAAATTTAAATTGAGGAGAAGCAGGATTTTTGGAGTTGGAACCTTATTTCAGATTTTGAAATTTTGAACTCTCTAAGTATTTGCAAGTCAAAACTCCTTAATAATCTTGCATCAAATTGAATTTAACCACAGATTCTGCAAGAAGAAATTTTCAAACCTTTGGGAAAGTCTTGCAATATTTCAGACCAAATGTTAACACTGTTTTTAAATTTGCAGCCAGCTCCATTGATTGGCCTGTGTCTCTTAAGGTACAGTGTCAGTTTAGCTCATGTTTCTCCACCTTTACATCTTTTTCTGGAAGACTGAATGTGGTGTCTTGAATAGCCATTGCTATGACTGCTTTGGAATTGTGGGAATAAGATTAGAAAAATGTAATTTTTATCTGAATTAACATTGAAAAGGGTGAGGCAGATCAGATCATTCAACTGATTTATTCTCCATATTTAGTAAATATCTCACTGCATATTTATTGTGAATGCCAACTGCCGTAGCTCTGAGACTGTCCTTCTGAATCTCCAAAAAGGAGGTTGATCATACCTAAAATTTGGATGTAGTTTTCAAATTTGTTTTCTGAATAGCTCACAACATGTAATGGCAGCTTGAGATTTCAGAAGCTGATCTCTGAGAGGAAACAATGAAATGTTTTGTAGTCATCATATTATCACAAACCTGTGATCCCAAATGCTGAAGGCACAGAAGTAATACTCTGTAGCTTCTAATATTGAATGCTGGGGAATACATACATAAAACCTGACCACCCTTGATTTCTGAGGGGTAAAAAACACTGTGAAAAAAACTACAGAACTGCATACTGAAACCTGGCATCTGAAGACTTCTTACATTAGGGAACCTTGACCTCCACATCACTCTGGCAATGAACATTGCCATTTGTTTTTCCTACATGGAAAAGATGGCAAGTTTGATCTTGCCCAAATGCATGTGTTAGATCCTGCCTGCAGTCCAGAGCTAGACAGGGGAGTCATTCCCAATCCACCACTCTGAGATCCTCATAACTGCTTCATCAGTCCTGCCTGGATGCTGATCCTCCTTCCTGATCCCTGAACTCCCCCGGCTTTCAGGCTTTCATCTTGTCCTGAGTCACTGAATCAAATACATACAAGATGAAGGAGTACATAAGTTAATACAAGAGTGAAATCTTAAGATGTCTATTTATCACTGTCTCAAGGCACCCACTTCCCACACTGGACAAGGGAAGTGCACACAGAGGACTGTTGGCGGGTAAGCACCGGTGGAACAACACAGAGGTTGCTTTGCCCGAACAGAGCTCCTGCACCAAAGCCTTCACTCCAGGATGCTGGGAGTTGGCGCGTAACATCCTGGTATGGCCCAGATGCCTGGGTCATGTCACAGGAGGGACAAATGTCAGTCTCTTCAACAGTCTTAGGACACTTCTGGACAGGATAGCAAAGTGCTAAGGGCTTGGCTGCTGGTACTGTCCCAGTGACACTTAGCTATGTATGTTAGCCAATACAGCAGCCCCACTGTTACCCAGCCATTATGCCTTTGAGGATGGCACAGGGGAATGAAGAGCAGCAGTCAGTCAGAACATGGCCAGGCTATGCTGAGGCAGCTCACAACCTGCTTGAGATGCTGACTCCAACTCCCATTAACTTGTGAGTACCAGCCAAAATCTTAAAGTCCTGCTGAGTGCTTCTTATGTTTGAACAACCGAGGATTTCCAATTTCCAGGAACACCTCTCCCCATCTCCCCTCACAGGGGACTTTGACCTTTCCTTTCAGACAAAGGGTTTGGCTGCAGTGTGTGTGCATTTGTCATCTCTTGCCTGTACAACCACAGTTGTAGCACTGAATTTAATGTAAAGCTGAAGCAAAAAGCTACAGATGATGCAGCTTGTCTCATTCTTCACACCTCCTGCTCTGGCAAGCCTAGCTCAAATCTTTCCATCAGCCAGTCATGTCTTGATGCTAGCTTTTGGTTGTAATCTCAGTCTTAATTTTCACAAGAATATATGGAACAATCTGCAGCTAAAGTCAATTCCTGGGGTAGATCACAACACTGAGGGTGGAGCATTTGAAGAAAAGGGATGGCATGTTCCCCATTTCCAAGCTCTCATAAGAGAGGAGACCAGGTGGATCAAGAACCTGTCTGCCTTAAGAAATACTGTGAAACCTCCATATTTAAGTAAGGCTTTTCCACAAAAGACACTTGCAGAGCTCCAATATTCTTGGTGATACCCACCAGCATTGCCTGATTAGTCAACAAACACTCTTCAACCTGAATTTGGTTTCAAGGACAAAATTCCATGAGGAAAGAGCCTCGAGGCTGTTGTGCTTGATTTTATGTGAAACACATGGATATTCCAGGCATAAATGACATGGCAAATCACAAGATGGTGAGATTAGACAAAAAAATCTGCCATTTGAAATAACATTTGACTGTTATTTGTTTGGAATGCACCATAGGCAGTGAGTCATTGGCTGAAGTAGCTGAAATTTAGGATACTGTTATGAATGGAGGCCCTCTTTATATTTCCATGAAGCAGTCTTGTAGTATTTGGAGCTTTGGAGAAAGCTAGAAAATTTTCTGCTACAATGGAAAGCAGTTTAATCTCACCCACCCTTCAGGTCCAAAGCCCTAATGTTATCTAAGCTAATATTGATAGCATAAACATTACTAGACCATTTGAATCAAAGCTGCAGGAAATTCAGACCTGCATAGTTGATGTTGAAATTTAATATATGGATTCCATGTTTACCCAGTGTCAACAACAGCTACTCACGTGTTTTCAATGCTTTCGGTCTATGCATGGGGCGAGTGTATAAAAGATAGGAACCATGTGGCAAACCATATACTAGCAGCCTGTGCTATATAATGGACAGAAGAAAAATACCATACACCCCTGATTATTCTATGATTACACATCAAGATCTTACATATCAGACAACCATCAAATCTACAACAAATTGAAGATACATATTTAGCAATGACCACCAGACCTTTTGGGGTATATTGCTTTTGGTACAAATAATATTGTCAGTTTTCTCTTGCATAAAAGTAGTGGAGTATTATCATCTTAATCCAAACAAACCTCAGTCACTACAGTTAGGTAGGCAAATAGATAGTTATTAAGATATGTCCATGCTATATATGGATAGGTGCATACACAAATATATACACACCTCTATGTTTGCATGTACAGATATATATTATTTAGACCTATGTAGAGAAAGAAAAAGTGAGAATGAAGAATACATATATGGGAGACAGCTTAAGTGTTAATGTTTTTCAATACACTCAGAATTTTACCCACCTTCTTGAAAGAAGAAGGAAGGATTTCTTTGTGAGCACATTCACAGGGAGTGCTCAAGACAGTGCTATTTCTGTCTTATTAAAATTTTCAAATTTTAAAAGGAAATTCAGGGAAAAGTGTTAAACTTGAACAGATATTTAGATGAGCTCTCAATTTTAGTTCTCTTAAAATCGCATTTCCCTTTGCTGGTTCCTCTTGTGGATGAAGAATATTGATTCTTTACTCTGAAGCTTTGCACCATCTTCTTGCTTGAGCTTTTACTGGAGAAATGATCAGATTTTCTACCTCTTGCTTGTACTTCTCTTTGCCCTGGATTTTACATAGCAGATGCTTTGCTCCTTTTAATGTAATGATACATTAATTGTGCACTGATATCAAAGCTAACTGTCAAAATATTAGACTGCATTAGTTTTGAAGCTTTTAAGAGAAACTGGACTTCTAGAGTTGTCCTGTATGACAACATGTGCCAGACAGTGATAGGATCGAAATTAATGACTAAATGGTTAATATCCTGAATGGTAGAGATATAGCAAGACTAGAAATAATACCTTATAGACACACTTCCATTACTACAAAATGAAGTGTACCTAGAGGTCAAGCATTTTAAAAATGAAAACTTCAAAGAACCTGATATCTGTTTAGGTGCCTAAGGACATTGAATAATTTTCAAAGATCTCATGAAATGATGGCTTGATGAAACATGCTGAAAATCTGAGAGAAAAGTAATTTCTAACATCATTAGGAAATGAAGACTTGGGCCTATTTTTTAAAACCTTAGACATAGTGTCCCATCACAGTTTACAACATAACAAGATCATTATGGGCTGGACAGTGAGTGTAGGAAAATGGTACTTTCCCATGGTACTTTGCTCACTTGGCTGCAGGAGATATTGCTGTATCTTAGAGCCACATTGTATAGACAGAAGTAGCTGAACTGTGGAAATAATGATTCACAGATGTGTCAGAATTTGTTTCAGACACTGGGGAAGATACATAAAATGTGCATTTTGTGAGCTCTACTATTCTTTTCCCTAATGATATGAGTTAAACTTCTGAGTCGCTAGCATTTTTTCCTAGCAATACTCTTAGTATGGGTTATACACTATTAAATTCTACTATATTCTACCTTTTTTCATCTGCCACGTGGTAAGAACACAAAGACTCCATTGTTGCTAAGCTTAAACTTCCTCCCTATTACCACAATACCAACAAACAGGGAGAAATTGCGGATAATCTGCAAGTCATATATTTACGGGCTGATTTTGTGCTGTCTCCATCTTCTTGTAATCCCTTCTTTTCTTCTAGTAGTGAGCAAGATGCTTCTTTATTTCTTTACTAGCTGGTGGTGTGAATTATTTTTTCAAACCAGAATACATGAGTGGAAAAGTCACCCCAAGAGCATGGTCTTTGCTGACATTCTCCAGGGTTCATTATGCTGGTCGTCAAGCTGATTATCCATTACTTGTATGTGCTAAAGCAATCAGTGGGGCACTTTTTCTTTCTCATGTGCTACATTGTGTTCTGGTGGTCCCCCAGGCTCCATCTGCACCTCAGTCTTTCGGGTCGACCAACCTGCTTCAGGTTCTTTTGATTGCTGCTGATTTTCACTCTAGTATTGCTACTGGTGAGATCACACTGCAGCGGTCCCAACAGTCCAGCTAGAATTGAATTGGTTTTTAATCTAGTAATGTGAGTGTTGATATAGCCATTGTTTGTGGCATTGAAATGTAAATACATTCCTCTCCTCTTCTTGGTTTCAGGTTAGAAAACAACAGCAGTCTCTTCTTCTTCCTAAGTCCCCAGATCAACATCTCTCCATCACCTCAATTTTTCTGCAGCCACTCATCGAACACCTTTGTGAGCTGATCCGTTGTCTGGGGCATTCTCCTGGCAGTAGTCTATTCTTGATCTTTTTTTGACCCCACTGAGATGATAAAAAACTTTAGGTTTCTCATTTTTACCCCACCATGGTCAGTACTTCATATGTGTCCTGTCCTTCCTTCCGCTGCTTCCATACTGCGTAACAGGCTTTTTTTGGTCCAGAAAAACTAACTTTCCTTGTAAATAAGGGTCTCTAGGAGGCTTTTTCATTCTGCTGCTGTCTAGCTGCTGTTTTGTTTTCCTGTTAATCTTGTTTTCCCCCTAGCTGTGGATCTCACTGGACTGACCATTGCCACCATAATTTAGACAGTACCTGCTGGGAAAAAATTGGAGAACTCTGTTGCTCTGAAACCAAATTGACACTTGACTATTTAGAGAGGCACTGTGAGTGCAGCCACCATTTCCGCTAGGTGCTTCCTGCTGCCTCCACCAAGCTTCTTCCTCCTGAAGGTACCGAATGGTGGTGGTGGGGTGTATCCACATTGCAGTTTATTGCATCCAAATGCAACTATAAAAACCAGGCCAGATGAATGGAAAACTCTAAGTAGCACTTTCTCTCTGCTGACTAAAAAGGGGGGGTAGGCAATTAGATCAGATGAAGATGTCTACCCTGCCTAAAGTGAGGAGCGATAAATCCCATCAGTGTTACTTGTGATGGATAATCTTTACTTCACAGCTGCCATTAAATAACATTTAAAGATATTTAAAAGAACCTTAATAAAAGGTGTTGTGAAGCAAAACACAACTACTCTTAACATGTTGTAATTGCACGCCTCAGTGTGTCTGGCAGATAAGGCATCTATTGTTCCTTTAATGCACGTGAGACGAATAGCACATTTAATTACCCTGTATGTCAAAATTAATACAGATCCCAAAGCAGGCAGTGTCAATACATTTAGTTATATAGCAATTATAGTGCAGCCAGAGCCACTTAATGTACCGGACTGAAAACAGAAACTAAACAAACATGAAAAAAGGGGAAAAAAAGCATGGATCAGTGCTTCAAAGAATAACCTTATAACCTCAGGAAAGCAGGAGTTGTTCATTAGTACTAGGCTGCAAGTCCAAATAAATATGTAACCTCTCAAAAGTGTTCAGGCCAACCCTAGAGCCTGTTAGGCCTTGTTGTTTTAGAGACCTCAGAAAGGTGAAGGTGAGCTCTTGACACAATGCTTTTCATTTGAATTCACTTCCTGCTCTCTCGTTTACTGGAGGTAACTTCCCTTGGTACCTCAGCTGGCTTTCTTCACACAGAATGATTTGCTATTTGCATTTTGGTTCTAATACTGAATTCGCCTAACATGATTCAATCTTATTTTCCCAGTGGTACCATTAATATTTTAATTTAATCAGAATTTCAGGAACTTGTTTGCCATCCAGAGCAACTTGGTTACCTGTCAGCCTCCATCAGCTTGTCATATTAGAGGTGATTGTTCCTTGAATCTAATCTACTTTAAATGATTTCATTGGGTAGAGGTCTATAAATCATTTCAGAATGGGTCTGACAGATGAAGGCTTAGGTAAGTAAACAAATCAGGCTTGCTTTACTTTAGGCAGCAATGAACTTGGCTTTATCAACTTCTCATTGATTTCTGCACTCCAAAAGGTAAAAAAAATCTCTTTAACATAAGAACATTATTAATATAAGTACAGTATTACAACCAACCATAATTAAGATAAGTCCCAACATTCAGTGATGAGGCTGACTTAAGAACATTGCAGACTGCATTTCAATAAAGCCTGTTATGCAGTTTGAATTGATGAATTCATTTCCAAAAGGTTTACTTTCGTCTTTCCAATCAAAACAGAAATTAACTGAATATTAAGCAGTCCAGAGTCCCTCTGGATTTTGAGCCAAGTTTATAAAGGATAATATGATAAGGTGCAGCTGGGAGTCTAATGTACAGTATATTATTTGAACATTACAGTATGTTCACATTTAGTTACCTAAATTGTAGTTAAAAGCAAAAATCTGGTCCCTGTGAAATGTTGCTGAGGAATCAGACATCACATTGTAATTCATTTCAGACACGTGCTGGGGCCAAGTTAATCAGTGATTGTGAGCATGAAGCTGGCAACAACAAGGTGATACAGAGAACAAGGTATGTTATGTAAGAGCATATTTTGTTGTAGTCTCCAGATTTCAAACAACAATGGCACGTGTGTTGTGGAAGAAGCATGTTTCCTTCAGCATCGGCAAGGGAGAAATCTGTGCTTTCCTACAGATGATCTCAACCTGTGATAGGGGAAAGAAGTGAAAAATAGGGGTAAATACTGGAAAAAAAAAAAGATCTCATTTAGTTAATTAATTGTATACACAGTTGTGACACAAATACTGATAGGAAATGTATAAGGAGAGATTCTGCAATTTTACATACCCTTAAAACAAAGGGGAAATCAACATCCAGAAACCATGGCCTGCATAACGCCCTCCTCCCCCAGATGTTTCTAATTAGTTTACAAAACTGCATTCAGATAAAATACACATATAGTAATAAGTTTAAGGAATGTTTTCCTTGGAAGAGCAGTTTTGGTTGCACTGACACCTCTTGTCACATCACCAATCAATGGAAATTAGATGGTTATGCAGCCAAACACGCCCATGGTAGTATGTAGCTACAAAGTTTAAACTCACCAAAAAGGGACAAACTCTCCTCAATCCTGCATGTCCCGAGGAGATGTGTGGGAGGTAAAAGGTTCAATAATAATTAATATAACTCTAGATGTGTTGAAGTAAAATCCCTTCATGCTGATCTCTAAAACACTGCAGAGAATTTAGCTTCACATTGGGCTGCCCCCTTCCGTTTTGTAGATTAATACCCACATGCAAAGATGTTTGAAGATTCTTGTTAAGATTACAAAGTCCGTGGGTCATACCAGGCTATGAGTTGTGGTGCGTTGACCCTGGCTGGATGCCAGGTGCCCACCAAAGCTGCTCCAGCACTCCCCTCCTCAGCTGGACAGGGGAGAGAAAATACAATGAAAAGCTTGTGGGTCAATATAAGGACAGGGAGAGATCGTTCACCAATTACCATCACGGGCAAAACAGACTTGACTTGGGGAAATTAGCTTAATTTATTACCAAACAAATCAGAGTAGGATAATGAGAAGTAAACCCAAATCTTAAAACGCCTTCCCCCCACCCCTCCCTTCTTCCCAGGTTCAACTTCACTCCTGATTTCTCTACCTCCTCCCCTCCAACACAGGGGGATGGGGAATGCGGGTTGTGGTCAGTTCATCACATGTTGTTTCTGCTGCTCCTTCCTCCTCAGGGGGAGGACTTCTCACACTTTTTCCCTGCTCCAGTGAGGGTCCCTTCCCTGGGGTGCAGTCCTTCAGGAACAGACAGCTCCAGTGTGGGTCCCCCACAGGGTCACAAGTCCTGTCAGCAAACCTGCTCCAGCGTGGGCTCCTCTCTCCATGGGTCCACAGGTCCTGCCAGGAGCCTGCTCCAGTGTGGGCTTCCCACGGGGTCACAGTCTCCTTTAGCTGCTCTGGTGTGGGGTCTTCCACAGGCTGCAGGTGGATATCTGCTCCACCATTAACCTTTATGGGCTGCAGGGGGACAGCCTGCCTCACCACGGTCTTCACCACAGGCTGCAGGGGAATCTCTGCTCCAGTGCCTGGAGCACCTCTTCCCCCTCCTTCTTCACTGACCTTGGTGTCTGCAGGGTTTTTCCTCTCACATATTCTCACTCCTCTCTCCAGCTGCAGTTGTGCAGGTTTTTTTTTGCTCCCCCTTCTTAAATACGTTATCCCAGAGGCACTACCACCATCGCTGATGGGCTTGGCCTTGGCCAGCGGCAGGTCCGTCTCGGAGCCGGCTGGCACTGGCTCTGTCGGACATGGGGGAAGCTTCTAGCAGCTTCTCACAGAAGCCACCCCCGTAGCCCCCTGCTACCAAAACCTTGCCATGCAAACCCAATACATTAGCATATGAGATTAATGAAAGTTCATGTCTGTAGCCAAAGGATTCTTAAGGCTGGTGTCACACCCACTTGCTTTGGCACCTCAGCATAAGTTATGAACAAGCTATTTATGGCTGAGATTACTGGGCAAATTTGCGGGAGTTCATTACATGGCTTAAATGCATGGCTCTAGTTTGTAGCAATTGTCTTAAATGCTCTGCTCCAATATTCTTTAAACCACTTAAAAGTTAGGAAGTGTTGTTGCCTGGGAATGTTTCATTCTGCCTTAGGCAGCAGTACTGCATTACAATTCCTAGTTACATCATTATGTATTGGTATAGGTCACCTTCCTGCACAGTAACAAACTGTTCTGTAGATAGTGAATTGGGTTGCAGCTGGTGATAACACTTCATCCTGCACTGGAGAATGCTGGTGAGTGAGGCTGACGCAGAAAGTGAATATGTATATTTGCCTGAAAAGACAAAATTCATCTGCTTCAGCTACCTGAAATATGGTGTCTGGTGGAAAAGGCAGCTGTAGATGGTAATTTATTCCAGTTCTTATTGATGGATATCTTAAGATGGATGTGTCCTAGAAACGCTTAGTTCCTGCTACCAGCTATAGGGGGAGAATCTGGACCACGTCTAGTCACAGAAGCCTTACCCTTAGCCTGGATGGCTAAAATTGTTGAGAAAAATTCCATCCTGAAGCCATTGACTATCTCAAGCCCACAAACTCCTTCCTATACTTAAGATAACAGAGCATGTCATCTGCTGGTAGATGTTCATTATGGCTAGGGTCTGAACAAAGTCCACGCTCTGCCCTCCATAGCATTTCATGGGCATACGTGAGGGATCCCATGGATTAATTTTTTTTTCTTTTTTTTTCTTTTTTTTTTTGCTAATACTAGTTAGCATGAAATTATTTTCTCTGCAGAACTGCAAGAAGAATAAAGTCCTTTGATTGTCTTTGGGAATAAACTCTCTTACCTTGGGTTGCTTCCCAGCAACACAAGGAAAAAAAGAAAAGCTTTGCACGTGGAGGATACTGTAACATTCAGGTTACACTACACATACATAAAAATGTGATTTTGTTTTGGAGCAGCTTTTCAATTGCCCCCAAATAATCTTCAGGGCTAACATTGTCTGTTTCTAATATGGATTTATTTATTTACAGATTTGATTATATTCATATTTAGGAAAGCCATATCATAGTCACTTAAATGCTTCCACCCAAGTTAGATCTGCTTTCAGTTATAATTTTAAGAGTTATAACTGCTAAAACACTTTTTAATTTAAAGTCACTGCAGCATCAACACCAGAAATAGATTTTATTTAAATGAGACATATATATGGTAGTGACTTCCAATATTTTTATATACTTTTAGTTCTTTTAGCTCATTTGAAAATGGCCATGACTTGAGAAGAGTTCAAGTTTTACATAATAATATTAAGCATTGACAGCTACCATGAGACCTATGGTAATATATATGGGAAGGAAGAAAATACAACCCTCTAAGACTTACGTCACTAATGAGCTCAGCTTTAGCTGGCAGTGAGTCTGTCTTGGAGCTGGCCGAAACTGGCTCTGTCCGATGTGGGGGGCAGCTTCTGGTGTCTTCCCACAGAAGCCATCCCTGCAGCCTCCCCGCTACCAAAACCTTGCCATGTAAACCCAATACAGCCAGGTTAAAAGGACACCAGCAGTATGCTTGGAAACTCTATTGGCAAAGTCTCAGAGGAAAAAGTTAATGGCTTTCCTCAAACAGGTGAATGTCATATCTTGCCAACAACACCTACCTGGCCAAATGACCTTACACAAGTAATTATTGATCTTTGCTAAGATCTATTGATCTTAGATGTTATTGATCTAAGATCTTATTGATCTTTGCAAAGACATGAAAGACTGACTCACAACTAATGTGGATCTTTGTGATGGACATACCAGCACGTTTTTTGTGTGGGCACATGATTACCATGAAAGTATTATTCTCAGAAAAGCATACCTTACATGGAGTAAATCTGCATTTTCGACCCTCTGGTGAGTAATCTACAGAATTCATTGCCTTGCAAGCCTCTACGCACTGTAGACTTTGTAGGCCAAGAAAGTACAACATCCTACTTCAACCAGCTTTCAGGTGGCAAAGCTGATTTTCCATCTCCTACAGTGGGAGATCCTGCCAGTGGAAGGCAGGTGCAAATCTTCTTCAGCTTAATGAAATGTGCTTCTGGAGGAAAAGATGTTGGAACCATTGTGGGTCGTACTAGATCTGTGCAGCTCTGCAACTGGAGCTTGACTGCCTATGGAGAATCTGAACACATTGCAGCATTTGGCAACTGTCTCCATTCTTCTCTGTCATCTTTTGATAGGAATAGTGTCCCCTCTCACACCTACTGCTGTCTTCTCAGTGCTAGGTAGTACAACAGGGCTGTCTCCCCTCATCCCTGCTACTGCAATAAGACTGCAGTAACAAGCAGGAAGAGCTCATTCGTGCATTAGATTGTGACTTGATATGAGATGGAAAGGTTGGGAATAAGAAATATGAGGGGCTGAATGTCCAGCCAAAGGTGTCGTTGGGAGCAGGACACAGAGACTTAGAAGGACATACCACTACTTCATGCTGCTCTGTCAATCAGCTCTAAATGCTTCAGGCACTGACATTCCCCTGCGTGGATGTACTGACCCAAACCCTATCAACAACCAGGGTTTGGGCAGGTGCAGCTCTGACGGTATGAACTTGGGGTGACTTAGTAAAGTGGATGCTGAAATGGGATTAGCAGACCTGGGTGTACAAATCTGAAAATTTGGACCAGGGTGCACTCATTGGAGGAGACCGAGCCCAGGGGCTGCACTGTCAACCACACAAAAAATCCCCATTAAGGGACTAGCACTAAGACATTCCATAAGGTAATCAATCAATAGAATAAAATTACCCATGTATTAAGATGTAAAGCAACTTTGTAATTATTACCATACCTATTGAGCGGACGTAAAAATAACTTCATTTAATTGATTTAATTTTGTCTGATTTCAAGACATGCAATTATGTTTTATCTCTTTCACAGTATTTAGTTATGATAGTAAAAGCACATGCAAACTCTGTGAAATTCTCAGGATGAGAGTCTCCTTGCATATTCTCCTAGAGAGCATTTTACATGTTCTGTTTACAGAAGAATGGACTATGCCTGCTTGTGTGGGTCCTAATGGGGCAAATTCTTTGGCAAGGTTTTGACTGAACAGATCTGTAATTTTTATAGAAAAGTTTCAAAGTTGGAATGGTAAGTATGATTTTCAGTGAAATGGTCCAAAAAATTCATTCCTCTAAACTCTTAAAATATAATTATCTGTGTCTTGTGTGTTATCTGAAACCTTCTTAGCACCAAACCTTCTTTGGTATGGACAATGCAATTTCATACCCAGACATCAGTGTTAAATATACTCTGGGAGTGACATTTACCAAACTTGTCACAGATCGTTCTTGTTTATAGAAGCAAGATTGCATCCTTTCTACACAGACTTTTTTTTTGGTCTAGCAAAAGTAACATTTACCAACAAGTGTTCAAGTGTTTACAATAAAAGTCTTTGGTAGTAACTTCAGCATTTCCTAGTCAGACAGATCTCATCTGAACACAGAAAACATTCTGACTTCCTTTAGTTTTGTTAGCTATTGCCATTCAGAAACATTTGGTGGGAAAGAAACTTATGTGAACTGAAGCTCCAACATCTGGTTGTCTTAAGCAAAAGTTAAACTGAAGGTGTAAATTTGTATTTTTATGTTTTGTAATTTTTTTGATATGAGATCAGTGGAGGGTATCTAGTATGTGACATTTATCACTGTTTTCTATTAAAGCCTGCCTAGAAACTTCAGGAAAATATTATCAGTGAATGCACATACATATACTAAAATAAATGATTACATGCTTTATATTATAACATTAGTTTTGCTTTCATACACTTCCAATACCTAAATCAAAGATATGTCCTGGAATTATATTAAACCTATCTAATACATGTACAATGTTTACTTTGTATTCCATCTCTCCCAGGCTTAAAATACAGATCAGGAGATATATTGTAAATTGTTCAGGGCTGAATCCTCCTCAGCCTCTTCATTCCAGTGGGAATTTTTCTATTAAATTCACAAGACTTTGGATTCAGTTCCTTATTGCTTTTGTAGCTTTTGCCAGCCAGGAATAAGTTTCTCATTCAATGGTAAGCAAAAATGATATGGGCTGAAACATGAGGTGCTTTTTAGGTGGGAAACCTCTTGATGGTCCAGAAGATCCTTGGTCCTATTCACAGGCTGATGAAAGGCCAAAGTAATGTTCAGATTTCATATTAAGTTTTCATGACAGTGCAAGAACCAGTCCATGCAGTTCCAGAGTTTACCAACTAGGAAACTTGTAATTGATGAGTTTGTTTTTTTCAGCTGAGATGTCTGCATGTGTGTTGCACACAATATACAATTATCAGTTTTGTGATACAATTAGCTAAAGATAGGTTTTGTACAACCCAGACATTTCTTAACTAAACAAATATTGGAAAATTAATGAATTTAGCTATACAAGGACCTTATTTCACTCCCATTGGTGTCAATGTGAGTCTTCATTGCGGCACAAAAGGTCTATATATTTCTTTTCTGGTGAGGCCAAGCATTTTGAGGAGGCTGAGCCACAACTATGGTTCTCTGGAGCTACAATGAAATGGGGATATCATCTCTTAAAAACTTGAGACAGTCATTAAAGTCAATATTCCATATGGCAAATAAAAATATTCAAGGTTTTTTTAAAATGTAAAGATGCTGTGGTTTGGCTTTTTATATTTCAGAAAATTTGATATTGCATGATTGAAATGTATATGGAAATAAATTGTTTTCAGCAGTCCCAGTCTCCATTTGAATAACAAAAAAGAAATAGTAGTGTGCTTGATTTGAAGCAATTTTCTTTTCTGAATTTGCCAGGGAAGGGGAAGGAGTGGGACAGAAGCAATTCGACAACACTATGTTCTTGTTACTGTTTTCCTGATGGCACAGATATGAATTAAACTGAACCTAGGGAAACATTAGAATATTTTGATTCTTATGTTCTCTAAACCTAATTTTTCTATTTTATTATATGAAAGTTTAATGTTTTATTCCTCTTGGTACCGAAAATAGGACTCTACTTCGCTTACTGACATCATTGTAAATTCACTAAGATCAGATTTTGTGTTAGAAATGAATAGTGAAAGGGTGGAAAACTGAGTTGATACACAGCTCCTGCAGTTCTTTTTTAGGTCAGCCAGTTGTAGTTCTCTTTCGGTTTATTTTCAGCTCAGAGGGATATTTTGTTTGTTTATTTTGGTGGTGTGTAGTAAGAAAACAAAAACTTTGGGCCCTATTCTGCCAACATTATATGTAGAGAACACCCAGAGGCTGTCTACAGTACTTACCCAAGATGAGATGATAGATACAGAGATTGGCAGGATGAACTAGATGATCTAAAGAGCTTTTCTTTTTTTCTGTCTAATGTCTATTACATAAATTTAGAGAAGAATGCTGACACATTTGTCCCTTTGGCCAAAGTTTTGAAAACGTTGGAATGATCGCAAATAGCCCTGTTTAACAGAGATAATTCTAATTCAGATTTCAGCTTGGTTTTTGCAGCAATTTTGCTGCAATGAAAAGGAAAATCATAGGCACTGAAAAGTGCAGATTTCACTGCATGATATAAAATATTTAATTTAAAGCTTCCCTACTCATGAACTATGGGAAAATATTTATAAGACATCAGAAAAATATGGCCATTGCAATATAGTTGATAATGATAAGACCAGGTTGTGAACGTATTTCAGTTCTTGTTGACTAAAAACATTCTGATATTTATGATGGAAAAGATAGAAAGGCTAATATCTAAAGCATTACAATATCAAAAATGGCATAATAAGTTCGCTAAAATGTGTACTCCCATGCTTAAATTTGTTGGGGAGTACCGGTGTTGGCAAATTCTTTCTTAAAGATTTTGTATACTCATTTGACTGCTAGGATGAATTAAATAAGTGACAATCAGAGCAGGGATTCATTGCTGGTTTATGTAGTCAGTTGTTACCTTTGAAAAAATTACTTGGTAACTCATGATATAATACTTCGAAAAAAATACTTTCTTTCAATGTATTAGCCTGTAGTTTTTGCTTGGTATATTAGTCCCGGACATTTCAAAAACTCTCAAATAACACATTCTTCTCTTCTGGTGACTGTGTCAAGAACATGATTGCTACAACATACATCCGTGAGTAGGTGGTCAGCACAGCAGGCAAATGCTAGGACTATAAGACAAATGATAGGTATAAATTATTTGCAAGCTCAAGTAACAGCAATTTGACTTTTTATGAGCCTGTAACAATGCCCCCAGAGACGAAAGTGTGAATTTCTGTAGATCATTGCATTTTCATGGCCTTGGCATTAAGTAAAGGTTGCAGCTCTAGGTTTTGAATTTCCCTACTCATAAATAAGAGCCATTTTGTTTTTTATGTCTGATTTTTGCATGAAATATGTATATTCTAATCCTTGCTGAGAAGTCTTCAAGGAATAATAGTGGAGGCTTTTTGGTATAAAATTTCATCTCACATGCTTGCAGAAACCATACATCTTTGGTGTTGAAGTCGCAGCACCTATATCAAGAGCTTGTGTATCAAAGCCATGCTCTTCTGTATTCTAATGTTTAACAATTTGCTGATCATGACTGACAGGTTTACAGAGCTAACGTGTTCTGGAGTTCTGGGTGATTTATTCCAGAATAACTCAAGCAATTCAGAGAATTTAGCTGCCACAGTCTTCCTTCTCATCACAGAAAAGAAATGCCTATTAGGATTGATTGCACTCTCTTTAAGATTCTTCATTAGAGAAGGGACTTCACCCTACAGTGTCCTCAAGTAACAGTAATGTGGGCATCCAAATTCTCATTGAAGAAACACAGAAAAAGGTCTGTTAATATTCATCAGCGTTTGCAGATTTAGTTATTGTTATTTGCATTGGTCAAGCTTTTTTTCTTTTCCTTTGTTGAAATGACAGTTCATTGCTAATGTTCTCATACAGAGAACAAAGTCGGTATACAGAGCTCCTGAGACAAATAAATGCCTCGCATGATGAAAGTGGAAACAATTCTTAAAAGAAGACAAGCTATTTGACTTGGATGCCACAACCCTAGTAAAGGTGAGATCACAGGAAGAGTGAAACACAGACCTGAAGTGGACATAGATCCTATTTGGTTTCAGTATTTTTCTTTACACTGGCACTGAACCTGGACTCCCTTATCTCCACCATAGAATGCTGTGATGTATTTTTATAAGAGCAAAGACATCCAGAAGAGCTAATTGCAGACACTCAGTTGAAATCTTCTAATCTAATCACATTTTTGTTTGGATTCTTCAGTGGAAATTAACTTCTTTCCTGTTATTTACATTACTGTTTGTCTAGAGGCCCTACGAAATCCAAAACTCCAAAGTGCTAGATCCTGTACAGTATATAATAGCAGACCAACAGCTGAAGACATGATGAAACAGGTGGGTAAAAAAATGAGGATCAGATGTGGCACAGAAATGGGTGTCAATCCTACAACTAGAAATTTGCATGCACTGACTTTTTAATTTGATAGAATAAACCAGTCTCGCTCAGAAGCCTCCAGCTGGCAGATTTGGATATGGCTAGTGTTTATTCACGATCTTGTTTAGCCCTCTAAGAAACAAATGCATTTCTATAAAATTGTCCCTTGAGTGATTTGCCTGATCTTGAACTCACATATAAGAATGGGTAGATATCCACAGCTTTATCATATGAACTAATTATTCCATTTCTCAGTAGAGCCAAGGTGTCAGAAACCAGAGCCAGGTGTCATAAATTGCATACCAGGAGCAATGGAATTCCAGAACAGTGCTCCCTCCTGGAAATCATACTTAAATGTAAGGATATTACTGACACAGTCATTATATGTAGGTTCTCTTACTTATGCATCCTTCTCGTTTATGCCACAAAGGAAGTAGCAACGTGGGTCTGTGACCTAGGACCTTCAACAAGCATCTGCTTTTATTTAGGGGTTTCTAAAAAAGCTTCTCACACAGGTGAACACTTTTTCTTAGCAGGAAGGGGAAGCTAGTATCTTAGTGAGTTCCTGGTTTCAGTTCTAGGCTAACTGAAGAAAAGTGTTATTTTCTTCTCTCATGTTCAAAGGTAGGTTTGCTTTGAGGAAATTAGAACTGAATTTGAACCACTAAAGGGAACAGCTCCAAAGAGAATTGGGTGAACATCTACCCTCAATCAGCACTGGGAATAAGCAGAGAGATTAAGACAGTTCCCAAAGTATTATTCACTGAAGAAGGCTGTGTCTGAAATGCCAGGATGTTATTGGGTGGGATGATTCTGGCCAAACATAGATGACTACGATGTATGTTTATGCCTGGGTTAGTCACACTAAACTCTTTGCAGTAAGACAGAAACAAGTATTTTTCAGCCATGAATCTCCTTTACTCATGTAAAAATCTGGAAGAGGTCAGAAGAACCACATCATAAAAGCATCAATTTATCTCCATTAATTATAAAGTCGTCCTAGGGTAACTAGTTCATGTGTAGTAAATGACACTGTAAACATCTCAGTTTGATTGAGATGAATCATGGTGAAAGAGATTAAATTAAAATTACCAGAAATCAGGCTTATGTAGAGCTAGAAAAGGAATTGTAAAGAGCAAAGAAAAAGGTCTTCAGTAATGTATCTCTAGATATCTATTTGCATATATATGAATTTATATTAGGACGTATATCAGATGATGCCATTTGAATATTTGTTTCAGCCAAAGAAAGAGGAACAGACCAGTCAAATTTGGCAAAAGCAAAACTGAAAGGAAATATGACTGCTGTCCTAAAGTACATCCAAACAGTAAAGACGAGAGGGAGAAGAGTTATTTATGCTGAAGGACAAAGTAGGAAACAGAACATTTGAATAGAAACAGTCCACAGAGAAATTAGAGAAAGTTTTCTAATTATTACAAGACTTAAACTGAGGAGGGCTATCTGGAATTACAAACCTGTCTAGCTTAAAGTTTAAAATTCCTGACAGATTTATTAACAACTTTACATAATGTGGGTTTGCCTATTACAGTAAAGGTTTGAAGTTGATCCAATCTTAAGCCTTGGTTTGTTTTAAGTTTTGTTTTTGTTTTAGGAGCTTTCTGGCTGAAGGATGTTGTAAGAAAGTTATGGCCACTGTCAAATTCTCCACAAACTCCGTTATTTTTATAGCACTTCTGCTGTTTTGGTTTTGTTTTGTTAAGTTTTTGAGAGCAGGCTACCCAAGAGAAGGAAGCTGTTTCTCCCTTGCCTCTTCCACTTATCCTTGTGCACTAATACAAAGGCCAACTATAATACAGACTTTAGGAGATTTATAACTGCTTTGACCACAGTGGTTGAAGAGCTTTTTGACAATGCATGGTTTCATCTCTAATTACCTCTTGTGCAACATACTTTCTCTCTTTTGAGGGAAACCTTAGATTTTGTTGGTAAAAAAAAGAAATACTTTGGTTAAACCTATTTATGTTAGAAAATCCTTTTTAAGAAGGATTTGGATTTGCAAAAATATTTAATATTTGTAGTTCAGTCTTTAAGACTGTGCACAGTAACTGAACACAGAATTCAGAATTAGGAGGCAGATATGAAAACATGTAAATGGGAATATAGCGTATCTATTCTACCTTCAATATTTGTAGTTTGGTATCTCTTCTAACATTTGAGATTGCAGATAGGTCTTTGATTTTTCCACTGATTTCTCCTTAGGATTATATAAGCCCTTTCTAAATTTTAAAACAGATCTCTGGTCAGTCCAGACAGGCCTTCAGGTACGAAAAGATAAAAAGTTTGAGCATGGTATCATCCTATTCTCATGGTTTATCACCAACTCCATTGCCAGGGCACATTACAAAGCTTTTGCAGGACTTGCAGGAGGATCACTCTGAAGATAGTTCAGATCTCTTTTGTGCTATGTCCAAGCACTCATACTTCTTGATCCAAACAAAAGCTGTCTGGGTATCAATTAAAATACATTGACAAATATTTAAGTTTTTCTTTATAGCTTATTAGCAAGCATCTTGAATTTTCAAAAAAATTCAACCAACTTTGACTTATAGTGTCTCTCTTAACCATCTGAAGCAGCAGGCAGCCTTGCTCAGGATACTCATACCGACGTGCTCTACAACTCCTACTTGTCACAGTCTCTCAAGACCCCTCTGTCCCATGGTGGCACCCCAGGATGGCTGAACTGGAGGGGTGGTTTTTTCTCTTGCTTTTGCTTAACAGCTTCTGCCTTGTTGGCAGTCTTACAAATGTTGGTGAAGAACTGCTAAAGTAGCTTTATCCACTGTACAAAAATAGCATGGGCTCAGCCCTCCATTCTGGTCTCCCCTCAGCCTTTCCAACATCCTTGTCTTCTTTCTGATGGGGCTTCCTCACAGGGAAAGGAGCACAGCTATTCAATGGCATATTTCTGGGGACATCAGCAGTTGAAAAGACCCCTGTTCTTGTGAAATGCCTTCCTCCCCCTGGATGCAGGCGAAACGTCATTGCAGCTCCAGAATTCACAGTGAGTTTTGTTGAGGATCAGACGATCATCCTGGATTTTCAATCAGCACCATGAATTTTTAAAGCTGTTAAGGGTGTTAGGACTAACAAATCTGCCAGCTCTTCCTCAGGCACCTCCATCTGAGTCTTTGGTCCTAATCCAGCAAACTGTATAAGCATACGGTTATGTGCAACTGGAAGAGCAGCATGGTTGGAAGTACGTACAGGTCCGACATTGAGTAGAAGTATAAATTCTTTCCTGAACTGGAAGTTTCTGATGAAGCAACTCCTTAGTTCATTCATATTATCATCACAGTCTGATTTAGGGGGATAGAGCAGCTGTACTGTGTATGTCTGTGGTGCACAGACTCGAGGCTCAGAGCACAGAGATCATGTAGCACAGCTGGAGGAAAGCAATGATTCTTCCTCTTTTTTTTACCAGATTGTTGGAAAAAGAACATGTTAAAAAGGGTGGAGATAATGTTCTTTTTGACACAGTGTATTTAAAATAGCCAGTTTTAAGCTGTTAGTGAATAATAACTATAAACATCTGCAAGTTCATGTAGCAAGTATACTTGTAACTTCTTAAATTCATTTAAAAGAAAATCATTCTTTTCCTTTAATTTGCTGCTGTAGTGGTACAGCCTTTGCAGGCACATCATTCCTTTGCTATCTACCTTTTAGTGGTGTTTAACATTCTGCACATTTTTCTCCTTGCTGTTATTAGCTGAGGCATAAAAAGTTAATACCTCTAATTGTACCTCACACGTATAAATATACATATATTTATATCTATATATGCCATGTCTCAGCTTTGCTGCTGGTGCCAAGGAAAATGTTGGATTCTATTCAGTTTTCTTCATATTCATTTTCCTGCCCACTTAACAAAATTACATTCAATGAGCTGTGGGAGAAATTCACATCAACGGGCCATGTAATGCAATTTCTGGTATATATGCAGGAAGAAAAAATCCTACATTTTCTTTCATTTCTGTCAAAATCAATCAAATTGTACTGAACTGAACATAATCTCTTAAAAAAAAATCACCCAGGCATTTCCAGTGAAATAAGCCTCTCTTACATGGTAACATGCACATATTTAAGAGGTCTCTGTTTTATTTTTTTTTAATCATGCCTAATTAGTTTTTTTTAATCACCCACACAACTAAGGCTCTTGCCTGCATAATTTATGACATAGAGGGGCCGGTGTCAGAAATCAAATGTTGTAAATTAAAAATAACAAGTTTGAGACTAGTGATTCAATTAAAACCCTAGAAAACATTGGATTATGCATAATTGAGAGCTTGTATGCAGAGATGCATGTCATGCTTGTCAGCTTGGATGGGAGGATTGGATTGGAGCTGTCAAGAGCATTTAAATCAACTCAGTAAAAAAATTAGAAAACAAAGATGATATTTATTATTAACTTCCAGTGTTCAAAAATAAACTGAGAGGTATTTAAATTGAATACTTAGATGACAAGGCTTTATTTATAGCAGAAGTTATAAAACTCAGTAATAACCCTAGCTGGCACAGTTGTAAAGATACTACTGTGCAGCTGAGCTGCAGCCTACAGTGTGAGGATTCAGTGCTTGGCCCTGAATCAGGTTCAGCTAATAGAAAGCTGTGTTGGAAGAGAAGAAATCCAGATTCTTGAAGGGAGCCATGAATGACCAAATCCTTATTTTTCTTCTCCTCTTCTTCCCCTTCTTTTCTTCCTCCCAGAGACTGATGATATTTTGTGACCTATGAGAATATGCGAGGCCATGCTGGGGAAAGGCTGACTTGTCCTCGTGACCCAGCTCTGCCGGACTACCTTTTACCACCCAGTAATGCTACTTGATAGGAATTGCTGAGATCTGAAGATTAAAAACATCTTCCCACATCCCAGCTGCACATCCCAGAGTCAGTTCAAACTTTTTTTGAAACTGTTGAATCAATGATAAATTGGGCTATTGGGAGTGAACACAAAAGGTAGCCAGGACACTTCCTACATTTGAAATTAAAGAACATTTTCATTTCTATCTTGAGAAGAAAGACTCCAACAAAACAAAATTGTGACTCTCGGGACTAGAATATATCCATCTCTAAAACACCTATGGACTCACGAGGACTCATCCTAGCCCTCAGAAATACACCAAGGAACTAAATGCTCAGCAAGATCATTTAGTTCCTACCCTATATATCAGTCACATAAAATGATCTTTTATTTTTAAAAACCAGCCTAGTCTCTAATGATGTGGCCCTTTGGATGACATGAGATCTTATTGCAAGGTACCTAGAAATGCTGAATGTTTGTAACTTTTTTCCTTTAAACAGACTCTTTTCCCTGGTTCTCTTTTAGCAAGTCCCAAGACATGAGATTCCATATTTTTTTCCCTGAAGCTTCTGTAAATCTAAGTTTGCCAGTGTACCCCGTTCCCTATCAGGGTATCTCAGACCAAACAAAACAGGAATGCAAGGAGATTGCCATCAGCTTTAGAAAGTTTCAAAGCATATGGCTCAGTGAGGTGATACCTGAGAGCAGCGATGCCAGCCTTTTTAATGTTTTATGACGCTGAAACCTAAATATAATGCTAGGGAAAAATTCTTGCCTCAGGAAAGGCAGAAAGGACCTTCAGAAAGTGGAGAACACTATATGAAGAGTTAAATTCTTCTCCTTTGGTACACTGCTAACCGCTGACGTCAACGGGATTTGTAAATGAACATCTGAGAGTGGAATTTGGCCATAAGTGAGGTGGAAAAATGATTGATGACTACCTAACGGCAGAGGAGTTGGATCAGCGCAATCACGCAGCAGAGCTGGAAGTCGCTCAGTTTACCCTCAGCAGATTTCTATCAATTTCCCCTGTGAGCTCAGGGGCAGGTGGAGAATCTCCAGAAACAAAAGCATCTCTTGGTACCCAGCTACCTCACTGAACATTAACCCCACACAGTGCCCCTGGAGATGGGCTTTGGGGGGCCTGACGGTGGAAGGAACACTCCACAGAAGTGAGCCTGGGCCACCTTTTGCATAATGTATCCAGGGGATGCACACCAGCCCTAAATTTAGAAAGTGAGGCAGAGATGTATTTAGACAACTTCCAAGGATTCTGGAGGGAAATACATAGTTAAAGCTCCTTAGTGAATCTAGAGGTAAGTTTTTAGTGGTTCATTTTTTTAAACCTCAATTGGCAATTCCAAATCTTTGCTATACTAAATTCCTCTTATAACCTACGATCACTTGGTAGCATTTACATATACTATCTTTGTATCTCTTTCATCATCTTTCTTTGATGTTTTATTAGTTACAAGGTTTAGCCTAGAAAAGCCTGTGCATTCCTCTTTACTTAAAAAAATTAAAATGTGAAAGATTTTAATTTAAGCCATTCTGAGAATTCTCCAAATTATAACAAGACTATAAATATGAGCAGGAGAGTTATGTAAGCAAAAGAGATGAAGCAGTGGTGATGATTTTTACCATATTGGAAACTGGAGGTTTATTCCTGAAAGTTCAAAATATTAAAATAATTTTTCATTTTTATAGGCAAAGTCAGCTAAATGAGAAAGTTGTGTAAGTAATAGGAGCTCTGCAAGTGTCTTCAACACTGGCCTAACTTTGCTCTTATTAACCTCTCTAACAGTTTTCTTATAAGCTTCAATGGGAATAGAGTTCAGCCAGAGTCCCTCCATTTATTAACTCTGGTGTCTGGAAAAAGGATCAAACTTTTGCTGTTTTTTGGAGGAACTGCTGGTGTCAGTAAGTTAATGTGTAATGCTGAAAAAAGTTAAATTCCATTTCTGTTAGAGCACAACCAGCTATCAGAGTTCCCCACTAAAAGATAAGCAAGCCCTTTTCTTCAAGATAAACCTAAGTATTTCATTTGAACTTACTTTCTAGACTTAAAGGAGTGGAAATTAGAGACCATTTTTGCAGGCGAAAACATTAATCATTAATACTGATCATTGCCATGGGACTCTTCTCTTCACTGTGTTCTACACTTCCACTTCCCACAGAAACTAAGAACTTTTGTGTTTCCCTCATGGACTAAATCAAATGGAGGTGTACTTTAAAAACTATTCTGGCAATTTAAGTCTGAGTAGATGCACCCCACAAAAATACCTGGCAAAAAAAGTCTAAGCACAGATTTCTAGAATGAGAAGATAGTGAACAGATTAACATGTTGAAGTCTGGATGTGGATGAGGAAGGTCTGTGAAAATGGGAATGAAATTCTGGGTCTTTGAAAGTTTCTACACTTTATTCTCTGAGATTAAGACTTCACCCTTTGCCCTTGATGTCTCTCCTCTACTTTCTACCACCTCCACTGCTTCTGCAGATCATCTGCAGATCTGTGCATAGGAAATAAAACTCAAAACCACATGACTTTTGCCTGTGTTAGAGACTCATTAAAATTTTTCAGATTGTCCCTGACTTGATTTTTACTTTTGGTAGAAGCTGCACAGGGTTTTAAGGGATGAGAAGCATAAGAGAATACAGGGCTTTCATTTGGTCAAATGGCAAATCAAATGTATGTGTAGTTGCATGGACCACCACCTAACATTGCGTGACTCATCTCTTTAATGGGATGCCCAGGTCTGAGTTAGATGCCTTAATGCTATATGCAGTATGAGATGAGATAGGACTTTCCATGAAATCCAGTGTGCTCTATGGGGAGCCCCATAAGACAACCACTTACAGAAACTGTGTAAGCCCTTGCTGCAGCTTTCAACTCTCTCCTTGAATTAGAGATCTACACCAGCTCTTAAACACAAACTCCTCTGGAAGAAGACATGATGAAGCCACTGTGACTCACTGAGAACAAGAGGGGATGAATGTACACTCCCTCCTGGAAGATGTGTCTGAATTTTCCTTGGATGCAAAGGGTCTTTCACAGTCTGGCCAAGCACTTTTGACCATAGCCTAAGCTACTAAACAAAGCAGAGAGAGTAGTTGGGATCCCTCTTCTTGTAGCTGCATTTCTCAGTAAAGCTGAAACCACACTGAGACCATTGTGTGGAGCTGCATCTTTCTGGCATATAAGCAGTGCCTTTGGCCTTGACCTCACACATTATACCTGTGCATCCCACTGTGTCTCCAAACAAAAAATAATCTTTCTTTCCTGTTTTGCCTCCTACCAGAGCAATGATTTTATGGTGTAAATCTGAGGGCATATGTTGCATGCCTTGGACAGTGACATAAAGAGGACATGGGCATGTTTAAGAGTGCAAATGCTGCGAGGACTTTGATGAGGGAGGTAGTACTTCGTCTTGTGGGGGCTGGAACAAGATAGACCTGGTGCAGTGCTGCCTATACTGCTGTTTGAGAGCATGCAGGCTGACCCCAGAACCATATGCAGGCATTGCCTGGTGGGAAGGTAGGAGTGGTCCTAAGCAGAGCCAGGGAGCATGCTAACAATAAAGCAGTGTAGGCTATGCACAAAGTCATCCCTTCGACCTCTTAGATAACAGTGCAGACATATCCTCAGAAAACTTAACTGGTGAACAGCAAGTTTCTGGGTGCAAATTATGCATAAACAAGAGCCAAGACTAAGATCAAAACTGAGGTACACTAGGGCACTTGCAGATAGAAGTTGTATGTTTCCTCCAGAAAATTTCAGGAAAAGAGTGTTGCTTGGGTGTGATCAGTGCCTGCCAGGTCAGCTGGCAGCTTAATGGAGATTTTCAGGGTTACAGTTTGGCATACATACAAATACATTTTTTCCTAATTTCTGCTAGAGACACCTACCTGTTTTCCTGATGTGGTCTTACATATCTAGAGAATATTATTAGCAGAAATTTAGGTGCCATGGGAATTAAACTACCTTCCCCTGGGGTGAGACAGCAACTCAGCTGGGGTTTTGAAGATCTACATTTTGGACTTAGATGTTTACAATGGCTGTTAGACTCCTAATTCTTTTTGTGGATCTAGGCCATAGCATGTAGGCAAAGCTTGGTAGAGTCAGCTGAATTTTTTCTTAGAAGTTTTGGGTTTCTTTGAAGCTGAAACTCACAATGGAACTAATTATAACTTAACTGTAGCTGTCTGCCTAATGCCTTATAATATTCTTGTTTGAGACATTCTGTACAATTATTTTTATACTTTTTAAAATGTGTATCATGTTCTATATATATAAATTAAGAGTGTTTGTGATGAATATGAATTCTAATGTTGAATAGTAGGTGTAGAATTTTATCGTAAAACCAGAATTATTTTTCCTGTTGAAAAGCTTAAATTTCTACTGACCATTAAAGAAAAAATAATATGAAGAACCAAAACCAACAACAGTGTTTCAATTAGTTCATGTTGGTCACAAAGAATTACACACAATGCTTAATGACTCTAAATAGTGATGCAAAGTTCTGTATAGTAACTATACATCTTTGTAACTTAACATCTTAGTAATATGCTAAACCCAAAAATTTCTGATCAAAGAATTCAAAATCTGGGATTTTTGGTTGACTCATTCATAGATTTTAAGATCAATAAGAACTGATACAATCATGCAGTCTGACCTTATGCACTCAAATGCTCATCTTGCAGACAGTGAGAGAGAAATTCCCATTTTGTGGCTGTACTTGCTAAAAAAGTGTGCATCCAAGAGATTGTAGGAGAACTACTTCATCAGAGGAACCAACTTAAATGTTAGCAGACTGCTAGCTTACCCCTAATGATTAGCCTGAAATCACTGCATTGCATTAACTGGGAAGCTTTTCATCCTAACAAGCTACAATATAAGGCTAATGTGATATAGGTAACAAAATATTAACCTTTATACTGATCCATTTTTTCAAAAGACAATGAAAAATGAATCTACTTGTATAATGTTGAGGAATTAATTGGGGCTGCCCCATTTCATAAGACTTGATTAAAAAGAAAAAAGAATGGTGTGATGAGAAGCAAAGAAGTTACAAAAGAGAAGACCTCAGTAATAAGAAAATGAAACAAGAGCTTGAAAATACAGGTTCCAAAATCCCAAATCATCCAAAAAAAAGTAGTAAGTGAAATCCCTAAAATACAGGATCAAAAAAACATCAAAGCAAGCACGTATACACTGCCAACAATTAGAACAGTATTAATTAGCAACAATGTTCTTTAATCTATAAATAATAAAGTGATCAAACGGTCCCACAGAGAGGTGTATAACAATACATAGAATTTTACAGTCATAGGTCAAAAAGCCTATTTAAAATCCCTGTGGCTAATTCACATGTTCAGATTTAAAGTCCTGTTTATCGTTTAGTTGAGAGATCACTCTGAGGTGGAAGAGATGTCAAAATCAGACCCAGTGCCTCAGACAAGCTACACAGCATACAACGAAGAAACTGCGTTCAATCTTTACTTTTTTGTAATGAAGGAAAAGGGTGCAGTAAGTAAAAAACTACAATAAGAAGGAACCTATATTTTAGAAGAAACTTAAAACAGGCACTAAGACAAAGTGTTTACATAGCATATCAGGAGTGAGCTGCACCATCAAACTGAGAATTATGACAGGTGACCACAGAGCTGTGACAATACATAACATAGATATATCTACATCTATATATCACACTGTATAAAAGGTCAGTATACTTAGAAATATTCTTGATCAAGCTCTGTTAAAAGTTTTATGTAATTAAACCACATGATGTTCTGAGCTAAGTTAATATTGCTATCTTTATTTAACTATTGAGTCAGCTGAGGTAGACAGGTTAAATGAATAATGGAAGGTTAATTTTTGTCTCATTGTTCCATCTGGGAGACTGCTTTAGAATCTGACTATTCCACTAGTTAGGAACCTTCTTAACACACCCAAATTTATTAAGAGTTTATTTCTAAAATTTGAGGTTTTGTCATTTTATAATACACTAAAATCAGATATCATTCTCCATCTACTGTTCGATTATTTCCATACAGGGTAAGAACTCTGTAGTTTTCTTTACGGACTCATGCATTGTTTTTTTTTTCTTTCTGGACACTTCTTCAGTTTATCTGTCTTATAATTCTAACTGTGACCTCCAACATGTTGCATTCCTATCCAGATGGCTTAATCTGAAGACTCAATGAATATATTTTATATTTTTACTGAAGTCATTAATAAAAATATTGACCAGTACCAGACTCCAGACAGACCTCTTCAGAACCTCCAATTTGACAATAGGCAGTTTATAATTATTCTTGCAGTAAACTTTCTAATAACTGTTTCACCACTGATATTTCCCTAGCTTGTTCACAAAATCACCTGGAAACAACAGAGTACCACTGAAGTCAAGGTAGAACAAGTCTACTTTTCCCATAAGGTCAAAACCTGTTGATTTGTCATAAAAAAGGAAAACTTGACATTCATTTTTCTTGATCAGGGTTGTTTATTACTTGTTTCCTCGTTATCAGCTTAAAAACTGCTTGCTCTGTTACTTCTCTGGGAAAAGATATAAAAAATTTATATATATATATAAATATAAATAAATAGGCATTATACTTGCCATTTTCTGATCTTAAAGAAACTCCTGTGAGTTCTCAAAGAAGTGGTCCTGGACCAGCTCCACTTACTTCTCTAAACATCATCTGTGGAATCTCACAGGATTCAGACAACTTGAGAGCAGATAACTATCACAGTGTATTCTGACTGTTCTTTCCAGAATGAATTCTTAAATCTGTTAGTGATGCCAGCTTTATTAACCATTTGGTCTTACCTGGCTATTTTGGTCAAGGCAAAAAATCTTTGAACAATTGTTTCAGTGTAAAAAACCCTGACTCTTTCTTTTTCTACTAAAATTCAACTCTTTCCTTAGTCTTTCCTCCAACTATTCTTTATAGCCATGATTTTCTTTATGCACTTTGCTACTGATATTTCATTTGTAGCTTGGTCTGGCTGCATATCTTCCTATTGCTTTGTATTCTTTTACATTTGTTCTTGTTCATTGGACCTCCTTCCATTTTTCACATGTTTTCTCCTTGTTTCCATGGCTCTTGAAGATCTTCTGCTATAGCTTATTATCTTTCTTAGCTTTCCTCATCACAAATGTAGTTTGGTCTTCTGCCTTTAACATAGCTTTCTTCAAATATCTACCAACTCTCCCAGAGGATTTCTTCTTTTAGGCTGGTTTCCCAGTCTGTCCATTTTGTGGGTTTAATCAAGAAGTTTGTGTTTTTGTAATTTAAACCACCATATTATCATGAGTTTCCTTTATCTTTAGATTTATATCACTTTTGGGCAGTTCAGGGTCATTCCTGGCAATATTATTAGTGTCCACATAAATGAGCAGCATGTAACAGTACCAAGAGGGCTAGCTGGATGTTGGTGACTTTCCCAAATGTCACACTGGGAGCACTGTTGGGTCCCAGCAGCTAGCCTGAAGGTCTCTTCAGCCTCTGCTGAAAAGAGACACCAGCCCGTTGCTTTCTTTCTGGAGTAATCTTGAATCTCAGGACCTTTGCAGCATGAGGCTTCTTCTTCTCCACTCCTGGAGGTTAGGTCTGCACTTGTGGCTCACCAGCGGCTTCACTGCTGACTGTGTGGTGTGGGGCAGTGGCAGCACTGTTGCAGCAGGTGAGTGGAAGTGTTCCATGACTAACCAGCACCTTTGGGCCTGGCATGCAAAGCTACTCAACGTCTTCATTTTGCTCCATGAGCTGCCCATGGGGCAATTTATTCATTTGGGCAGCTCCAGGCCTGCTTCACAGTAGTGCCCTCAGGTAACTCCTCTCTTTCTCTGCCCGGGATTCCCACCTCAGTGTCTGAAATAGTGCATTGATCCTACTCCCCCTCTGAAATGAACACCAGTGGGTCCTTCATTCACTGCAATGTACTTTAGAATGCTTGTACAGAATCCTTTACTCCTTCCTCTCTCCCCCTGAAACTCTGAAATGTTGCTACAGAATTACTGTTACATGGACTCTGCATTCCCTATCTGCTGTGATACTGCTTCATTACTATTTCTCTTCTGGAGTACAAGACACAGGAGTAGTGCTCCAGTGGGGCAGGTTTGGTCTGAGTTGCATGCCACAATCCTTGTTGTTGTGACTGAGGAATTTTGTCACACCTCCTCTCTGGTTCTTGGTGTTTTGGTGTCCTTTGTGCATAAACAACATCATGGTGAGACTGCAGGAATGGAGTCAAGCTGTGGCCATAGCATACTCCCAGGCATAGCAGCCAGGGGGTGCTCCTGTATCCCACAGCATAGAAACAGAAATATAAATATTATATACCTGGTGAGCTATAAACACAAAAAGGCTTCATTTGGGATCTTGGAAACTACTGACCATTGAATCTGACTTCTGGGCAAGTTGGTTAGGTCTGTAATAATGAACAAAATCCCTGAGGAAATGGATTAGCATAGTGACCTGGACACTGTCTGCTGGGTGGATTCAGCATGGCCTCTGTACAGGGAAATCTTCCTTGGCCAACCTGAGGCACTTCTCCGAGGGAGTCAGTGAGCACACAGACTAAAAGGAGCCAGGGCAGGCAACATATTTAGTCTTCAAAAAGACTTGAGTAAGGTTCCACATCAAAATTGTTAAAGTAACTGAGTTTCCTCAGGACTGTAAGAAAAGTCCTTTTATGGACTTAAATCTCCTCAGACACCTGATCATTTTTCAGGGTTTAGAAATGTCACTGGTAGGCTCCCATAGGGATCAGTGCTAGCACTAGTTTTATTCAGCAGTGACCAAGGAGACTTCAAAAAGGTGAATGAGTGGTTAAAAGGTGGCAGAAGAACTTCAGTATAAAAGGTATATTTTAGTGGTGACCTGGGGAACAGTAATTTAATCTGTGCCTACATGATGCTGAACTCAGAGCTGGCAATCACAGCTCAGGAAAGAGACCTTGGATTCATTGCTGTCTGGTCTCCAAAGTTGTCATGTCTATGTGCAGTGGCAGACAAAAAGGGAGCAGCATTGGACATTATCAGGAAGAACTCTGAAAACAAAGCAAATGACAATATTTTGCCACTGTATTAAGCTGGGATGTGCCATGCCTCAAGTGCTGTGTGTGCAGTCCTGGATCTGTGTCTCAGGAAGGACTTAATGTAGTTGGAGGTGATATGGGAGAGAAGTGTTGAACAGAATGCAGGAGATGGAGCAGCTGCCTTCCAAAGGGAGACTACAAAGGTTGGGATCTCTTTCTTTTTTTTGGAGAGGGTACATGCTGAAGGGGAAAAAAAATAAGTGTGACAGAATCAGGAGGGTGAATAGAGAGTTGTTATTGACCACCTCCTGCAATACTGGGGACCTCTTGATAAAGCAAGAGGGAGACTGGTTTAAAAACAAGCACTTCCCTGGGAAGCACAAGGTGAACTCCTGTATCTTTCTTCCATCAGGGGTGTGAAGGCAAAGAGTACCAGCAGACTGAGAAAGAGAAGAGACAAATTTATGATCAGCAGGTCTACAAACAGATACCAAAAGGACTAGAGAGGAAGATAACCTCTAATAATCATAATCCAGTGATTGCAGAAGGTGGGATAGTACAAGGGAAATGGTCTGCCATGAAGGGCCAGGCTCATGTGTTACAACTCTGGTTGCCGTTTCTGCAGACAGAGGGCCAGGCTGGATGGACGAGCCGTCCTGCCCAGCTGGGCATCTCTTCTCTTCTTATGTTCATTTCAGGGGGATGGGGGAGATCAAGAACTGAGTATCTTGACACCTCTGAATCTGGGTTGTCTCCAGCTCTCTTTCTGTATGAACTAGCAAAATTGCTTATACTACAGTGCTCCTGGGATTTTGCATTACAGAATGGTCTGGAGGCAAAGGGGAAACAAACTGACAGAAAAATATCTCATTGCAGTCTTATTAGCATAGCTGGGTCTCTTTCCTTCCCTCTTATTTGCAACTGATTAGCCCTTAGGAGAAATTCTTACTATTAGTCCCTAAGTACATGACCTTATACCACTTATTTTATACACTTCATTACGAATATAAAATACTTTGACAGAAAACATGTATTCCATATACAACACAAAGTAATTATACACATACATATGTACTTGGTATGTTATATGCATTTATATATAAATATCGAGTAAAGTTACTGTCATTCCTGGGTCAGGATGAACTTTCACACGGAATTGACCTCTATCTTGAAGATGGAATACAAATTTTCTGGTAAATAAATAATCTGTTTTTGAGAATTTTGAATTTTCATTTACATACCTTGTGTACATTTCTCTTCTTATGTAATTTCCATAATTTTTAAGATTTTCAGAATCTTCATAATGTTTGCCAGGTTAAGAAGCTAACCTTTATCAGAGACCTGGGTGACCACCACCTTTCAGCTTGGTGATTAAGTTTAACGTGCAATGACTTCATGCTGATGCAATGTTTGTGACAGATCATTATCATCGATATCTTTTGGAAACTTTAACTTTATTTTACTACTGGCTACATGTATCCTTCAACATCTGCCTCCAAAACTCAAAAGCCCTTTAACAACCCAGTTTTTCTTTCCACATATTGCAGAGTAATTAATTCTGTATTCTCTTTAGATTGGTCATCAGGAGGTCTGGTCCATACAGCCTTCTACTCCTGAGCTTTCTTAGGCCAGTGGTCCCATGCACAACAAAAAGATTGTACTTCTCTGTTGGGAATAACTCAAAGAGAAGGGAAGTTGTTTTTAATATAAAGATCTCCCCCCATGCCCCTGTTAGTTGCAGTGCATTTCTCCTCAGCAAAGAGAACTTCAGACTCCTCCAGTTTGCGAACGAATACTGCCATGTACTGACTGAAAATTTTCTTCTTTTTACATTTTTTTGGTATCTTTCTTTTTGTGTGATGTGCAGCATTGGAATATGTGTCCCTTTTGTAATCCTAGCCTCTTTAAATTTTTTTTTTAATTGAGCATCCTTTTAGTTGATTTGAGCCTAGAAACCTCTTAGCTGCCTTTAGCCAGAAAAAACATGTCTCTTCATATCCAGTTCATAAAATCTCCTTCACCACTGCAGTAGAGTGTAACGAGTGAATCTCCTTGTAGACACAGATTTAATTTGCTCAGCTGTTAGGCAGTTTTGGGGCTTGTGGTTCCATGTTCTCAATTTTTTCTGTGGTAAACTGTAGGCAAGCTTTAAATCTTGCTACTTAGCACTGCTCACCCATGTACTCAAAATCATTAATGCTGCATCTCAACAGTAATTTCAAAACCAGGCAGACACACAAGAAGAAACAATTTAGCTACAAATGTTTTAAGTTTGCCAATAACATGCACTGGGAAGAGTGCCGAGCAACTTTTAGCTGTGGCCTTTTCTACTTACATTGCCTACAACTCATCCCCAAAGGTGAGGATGACTCTCTTACTGTGTTCTAGGTTCTTCTAGGCTAACAGCACTTTGAGGGAGTACTTATATCTTTTCCTCTAGAAAAGCGTGATTTACAGACAAATACATCTGGGCTATATGATACACGTGCTTGTTTACCATTACCATTTTTCTGTAGAATTGTAGGTGGTTCACTGTTTGCAAAGAACATAATCATAGGTGCTGATAGCTCTATGTCCACAGGGTCTGCTAGCTTTTCGTGAAACAACAGGAGTTCTCTGACGCTATTTGGTCTACAGATTTTAGCTTATGCAACTGATACTTTTGCATTTCTGATTTTTCCACTTGGGGAATAACTAATGATTGTTTGGATCATTTCCTACTCTTCTTGTCTCACTGTCTGCCCCTTCCCTGACCTGTATAACTCTTTATAGTAAATATGATATGATTCATGGTAGATAAATGAGCCAAAAAGAAGAATTATTGGTTCTCTTTAAGCGAGCAAAAAGTTGGTTTATGCATTGTACAGATAACATCAGAAAGTTGCTCAACACACACCCATGTATTTTTCTAATGACATAGGTAACTTTATTTAATGAAAAGAGGACATTTTGATGTCATCTTCATTTCAGTAAAATTTCCCTGGGCAATATCTTACTCACATTGTGAGTGTCTCATAGTTAATTCCAATTTCAGAAAAGCTCATTAGTGCATTCCTCAATATTGATATATAAGTAATTGGGGATTCTTTAAAATTTTAATATTAAGCACAGTTTAAAGATTTCTATGCTATGGCAGCCTTGGACTTTTTCTTTCAGATTCCTATTCAGAAACTTGGGTTTTGGATGGTTATATGAGCATCATAGAATGTCTGCATTGGAAAATAATTACCTTCATTATTTTTGTAAGAAACCAGGGCCAATGTTTTAAAGTTATATATCAAATTGTACAAAGGTGAAGTGGGTTTATAATTCATTTTGCCAGAGCTGGAAGTAAATCTTGTCAAGACCACAAAAAAATGTAGATTAAAATAAAAAAGCTTTCTGCCTGTTTTTCCTCTCTGTGGTGAAATGCATGATCAGATTAAGACAGTATTCACGGTTCATCCTCTGACTTATATTGACTAGGCACTATCCCCTTTCTTTTTAAAGGCTTTATGTTACAATCCTTAGTTCAGCTCCATAGTAATCAAAAAAACACAGTCTTGTGGGCTGGGGAGGGTTCAGTTAGGTTTGTGCCTTTTTGTAGCTGCTCTTGGTGGTTATTTAGCAAATATATATACAGACAGACTACAGAACATTTACAGAAAGAGAGAGAAACTGGTCATTGCAAGTATTTGCTTAAGTAAGTTGATTCTCTTCTAGCCAGGACACAGGAATGTATATCATGTAACCCCAATTTCACACCTCAAAATATATTGAGAATTAGGTATGATGAACAGGGCATAATCTACATGCTGATCAAGAACCTGCAGAATAGTTAATGCTTTTTTAAACAATGAATACATTTGACAAAATCAGTTTGTTTAGAAACAATCTGTGAACAGATAGGTATGTTCAGTGAATATGATTTTATTATAATAAAATTAACATGAATTATTAATATTATATGTAAATATAAATTCATTATAATATGAATTATTAACCTATAACTAGTAATTAGCTCCCAAACATGGAATTCTAACATGAGCCTTTTGCAAGGAGCTTCTTCCTCCCAAATATCGGAAATGTCTGTCAGCAGAGCAGTCATTGCGTGGTCAGGAACAGAGTTAGCATAGGAAAATCATCATTTAATTGTACATGGAGTTTTGTGAAACATTTTACACAAAGCACTTTTTACTCAGGCTACTTTCTTTTCACCCACTGTGAAATCAAGAATAACAGAGGAAGTTGGACAAGCTGATGATCAAAGTTTAAATGTCGCTCGCAGCATCTCATAGACCTCAATTTGAATTCTGCCCAGTGTGATCTGTGACATTCCTATTGTCTTAAGGAAGCTTTGACAGAAAAGGGAAAAAGAAAGCTTACTGTCAGGAAGAAAAAAAAACCAAGCCTGAATTAAAATGTAAGTTAAAAAAAAGAGGGAACTAATCATTCTCTTCTGCTTTGCTGCTGATGGCAATAGGATTGTGTAAAGATAAGAACCCACTTAATTGTACTCCTGAATGTGAGGTTCTCATGCAGTTTCTGTTACTGCGGTACCTAAACATGTCATCATCCCTCTTGTAGGTATACATACAATTCCCCTTTGAGGTGGCAAAATTTTATTCCCTATATTTTAAATATGAGGAACAAACAGTGAGTGAGGGAGAATTGTTTGTGCCCACTAAGGTCTGAATTTATTTCACCTATTTTAGTTGCTTAACTGAGGCATTTAAGCTAGTAATGCAACTGCCCTTTTGTAGAAATGTAGAGTCTCAGGTAGCCTCTCTTCCCTGATGCCCCCAGGTATATCAGTGCAGTGCCTACAGTTAGGCAAAGTCACACAGACAAATGATGATGGAGCAAGGCCCTTCTGAGTGCTTCTCCAGCTCTCTCATTTGTGGAGCCTCCTTCCTCATTTGTCAAGTCTTTGCTTATTATTATCACGAAAAAGGGGACTATGTGGTGATGATAGGTGACTATATGAGTTCATGCCGACTGATATTCACTTTGACTGTGGGGTTAGGACTAAAATTGCCATAACACTTCCAGCTATTGCTAGCAGCTGTGACTGAAAGGCTGTCAACCCAAGGGACAGGAAATAAATTTTTTCCTTTGCAGCTACTGTGCCATACTTGTGGGTGATGTGGTAGAATGCGCATTGCTGCCTCTGTGTCACACTGCCTCTGCGGGCAGCGGGAGGGCAGCAAGCGCTCCCACTGCCAGGCATCTCAACGCACATTTTTCTGGAGTGCTTAGTTAGCTCAAACATTCCTGCAGACACATGGTTTACAAAGGAGCTGCTTTGCCTACTTGCAACCCTTTGAGTTTTGTCAATCTGTAAGATTTCATGTCTGGGGAACAAATCCTTCTCCCTGGGCTCAAATGAATAGTCTTCTAACTTCAAGAAGAGTATCACCTGCCATAAAGCAAGCAGCATTTGGCCCTTTCTCCTACCAGTGACAAAATATTACAAAAATTACTTAAATTTGCAGATTTATATTGATAACACATAGCTGCAATCAGTAATGAAATATTTTGATGTTAACCTTCAGAGCACAATATAAGTATGTGTTGTTCTCCCTAAAAAAAAGCTCAAGCTCTCAAGCTGTAAATATTGAATTATCATTAATATATTAGCACAGAGAACTTAAGCCCTAAGACCTTCAGTGTCTTTGCTGAAGTCAGCAGCTTCAACCAGAGCTTATCATTGGTGTCTCTTGTGTAAATCCTTTGAAGTTATTACTGCTCTGAAGTGAGGAGAGAAACCAGGATTTTAAAGGGGGAAAAAAGTATATATTCAACTGGCAGAGGAGTTCTGTTCTGGGAGGAGGTGGGAGCAGGGTGAAAGCCTACATGGTGGGCAGCACAGGACCACAGAGTGCTGTCGAGGGCTGATCACCAGCCTGCATTAATGCGTGCGGTTTTACTGACGGTGGTGGAGCTACAGAGGTTTCTGCCGCCTGGGAGACTGCACCTTTCTACTCTGTCTTAACTTGAGCTACTCTCACTCCACCTTCATCAAGAACTCCCCTGCAGTGGAGGCAGAGGTAAAGATCTTATTCCTCCCACCCAGGACAGAAGTCTGGAGCCTGGTGGTTGTCCCAGCTGGGAAGACCCCTGTGACTGAAAGGGGGCTGGAGGGTGGACACATGAGAGGAGTGTATGTGTATTGTCCAGGTGCCAAAAACTCTACTGCAGCTCCTAACATCAACCACAAAAAAAACCTCTTGCACTGCCAGTGCCAAGATGATAATTTGTGTTGCGACACCTGCCTGCATCATTAATCTTCATGAAATTCTTAAAGTTTTCCAAAGTAGCACTGATCCAGGTTGTTGTTCTTATGAGAAAAAAACCAAGACAATAGGAGTAACCAAGTAAGACTCCATTGAGAAACCTTCTCCTTGTGAAAGGAGCAACAGCTCTTCACTTCAGTGGGGGGATCCAAACAGTGCACCACTTGAGCAGCTGACATATGCAGGTGTTTCTAGTGCTAGAAGCAGATGAACTTCACATGTAAGTAGAGGTAACCAGCTTTCTTTTGTGAACAGATTTTGCTTCTTAATGCTTCCTTTCCCCCCCCAGTTACACAGTACAGAAATAATCTGACATTTGAAGAGGACACTAGGGGAAATACAGTTTAGTACATTATATAAACAGACAGGATACACTAACAGGTTAAAGACTCTGGGCAACAGTGGAAAAATCCCTACTCAACATCCTTTCCTATTGCTGTAAAAGAGAAAGCAATTTCAACTTCTGTTTCTTAGAAACTGGAGCAATTGGAATAAATGTTTTATGTGCTGGCCATCATGTTATTAATGTCATCTGAAGAGCTGAATAGCAATTTGCTATTTGTAAAAGTGGAAATTAGGCAAATAGAGCTGCAGATTTTCCTTTAAGAAATGTATGTAATTGTGCAGGTTGGGGAAGGTATTTTGTTCCATGATCGCTAACCATCGGACTTCCTGTCTTATAGTCACTGCAAGTTTCTCTATGTTTAGTTGTCAAGATCTCCCCAGAGTGGCAGGACCCATGGATGAAAACTAATATGTCTATCTATTTTTAATTTTTCTGTTTTTTAAATGTGATGGCAGTAGGAGCTGGCACTGTTATAATGGTAAAGCATGTTCCTGCACGTTTTACTCAGGTAAGACTCTAAACTGAGTCACAATAATTTGGATTACATAAAGAAACATGGATGAATCTCTTGCAGCCAGAGGTTCCCTTGAACCAGTTGGAAAAAAAAGCAAGGAGTACAGCAGACCAGACAAAACTCTTTGGTACCATTTCAGAAAGTATTATGGTCGACCAGGGATTCATTTTCATTGCTAGTTCAATTCCTTAAGCCTTGTCTAAACTATGGAAATGTACCGTTCTAAGAAGTGGTTGGCCCTCCTAACATGGTTGTAAAATACCTCATGTCCATGCCTATAGGCCTGATTTGATTTGCGGAAGTGTGCAAATAAGAAAAAATTCCCACTGGTGGGAGCCACAGGGTAGACAAGACGTCTATGAATGTAGCTATTTTTACCACCATTTTGCTTTGCTTTGCTTTTCCAATAGGTTTAATGAAAACTGTGGTTGTGGCTCCCACTAGTTTTAACACATTCAGCAGCATTGGAGTTGAACCTGTGGAATTTTAACCAGTTGTAAATTTCCTCACTTTTAACCTTGCCAGAAATTCCTTAGTCCTTGTTTCTTTCTTTCTTTTTCTCTTTCACTCTCAGTCTTCCTTTCTCTCTCCTTCCTTCCTTCAGTTCTTTCTTCCTTTCCCTCTCCTTCCTTCCTTCAGTTTTCTTTCTTTCTTTCTTTCTTTCTTTCTTTCTTTCTTTCTTTCTTTCTTTCTTTCTTTCTTTCTTTCTTTCTTTTTTTTCTTTTATTTTTCTTCCCTTCCTCCCTTCTCTCCTTTCTCCCTTTCTTCCTCCCTCCCTTCCTTCCTTCCTTTCTCTCTCTCTCTCAATACAGCTTGTATTACATTTGATATGAGCTATTCAAACCATTACTGGAGTCTTATACATTAAACTTGCATGGTCTTAATGCCTGTACAAACAGAAGTCACTACCCTTCATACAGTGACTTGCCTGAAGTTCACTTCTGGCCTTTCACAGTCTTCAGGTCTCACTGAAATGACAGAGCTGCCAAGTGCTTCTGCTGTGAATAGATGCTGTGTGAGATCCATAAGCAAGATGGGTGGCAGCTCTACCTTCCCTCCGAGGAACATGCTAAATGCCCATACAGACTAGAGGGTCAGCTAAAGGACCCTGGGAGATGTAGGTGGAGGAGCTGGGAGGTACTTGGCCGCTGGTCAGAGAACATAGTCTGGGCAAAACCAGAGGGTAAGTTAGATCTGAAGGAGGAATGATCTGAAGATGAGAACAGTCCATGCACCCGCATGTGTGGCTCTGCTTATGTCACTCAGTATGCCTTGTTCAGCTAGAAATAGCCCCATTTTCTACAGCTGGCACATAGCCAGGGTGTTGAAAAGCTTTGTGTGGGTAAGTACCGGAGAATCAGGTTATGGTCTAGCTCTGCACTTTCCTCACATTACACAAATACTAGACATGGTACCAAGGGGATACAGTTTTAACCTTAACACTTCAGTGATGTATAGTAGGACGAATAGCTATGCTTTCTTTCTAAGAGTCTTTCATTTACATTTGGGGGTCTCAGGTGACAGACTACTATTCCACCCTCCTTCAGCTCTCTTTCAAGGAATATGCACAATTGCAGCTTAGTTCCAAAAACAGTTTTTAAGCTGAAAATAAATGTTTTCTTTTCTCTAGGAGGGAGAGAAAAATCCATATGTCTAACAACCACAGGCTGTGGCTGTCTCTTTAAGTTTTCAAATCTTTACAACCAATTTACAAATGAGTACATTTCTATAACCCCTGTGAATAGCCATGTTTTTTTAATGCAAGAATCTGTTTTATTTGGACTATCTCTTCTTTTTTTCCCCAAGAAAGCGTACCACATGAAGAAGAATGTGTGGGCGTTATGAGAATGAATGATTTTCAAGCTGTGAGGACGTTATGGCCTCATG
Organism: Morus bassanus; assembly: GCA_031468815.1. Taxonomy (NCBI): domain Eukaryota; kingdom Metazoa; phylum Chordata; class Aves; order Suliformes; family Sulidae; genus Morus; species Morus bassanus. The sequence continues at coordinate 76,891,445 of CM062568.1, forward strand.
TACCCTAGGAAAAGTACTCGCTGCTGACGACCGGTGTCAACAGTGACTGCAGCTGAACAGTGCTGAAAACAATTTAAGTCCTTCTGTCCCCCAGCTCACACAGTATTCAGCAACATTTCAGGTAGTTTGATTAAAATCTGAAGAGGCACTGATTCCGCTAGCCTGGTATTAACAGGAGAGTGAGCCCTAGTGCAGACAGCTGCCTGGCTCCAGAAGCCATCGGCAGAGCTCTGTGTGCTCGACGTGTCCTGGAAATGGCTTCTGAGCCAGAAAGCTGTCTACACTAAATCGTTCACTATTTATGCTACCCCTTTTCTTGTGTTAGCATCAGAATGGGGTGAAAATTAAACCAGTGCAGTTGAAAAATATAAATATCTTTGTCCTTTGAATTTTTCTCACCAAACAGAGATTTAAGATACTTTGGCAAAATCTGAATTATTTTTTCTTCAAAGTCTGTTCAGAATAGTAAAAGGAAAGAAAGATAGACTAAAAAGGAAACAAACTCAACAATTTTCTGGTTTAAGATTTTCAATTAAAAATATAATCTTGGCAGGACTCTTTTTAATTCTTCCCAAAAGAAAAAGACTTTTTCACATTAGCTTGTTATGCATCTATGAAAGGATAAAGTGCAGTGCAATTTAATGCTGTTTCCATGGGAAACAGCATGAACAATCCTCTGTTACCCAACACGTACTTCCAAATGAAGCTGAAATGCAAAGCTAGTAGCTTCAGTCTCCAATATAAAGTGTTACGATGGGTATCAGCACCTTGTTAATAGAAGGACTTTTTAATGGACTCCTGCCCACCTACTGTATCTCAGCCCATAGACTGAGGAGACAAAAAAAAAAAAAACAAAACCCATGTGAGGAACCACAAGCAAGCTAGAACTTCTGGGTTTTTTGTATAAAAAATGTGAAATTATCTTGAAAAATTCTTGTGGAAAAAAAAAAAAGCTAAATCTAAACATTTGGCCTGATGAGTGAATTCAAACACATTGTGAACAGAACCTAACTAATTCATATTTACAGAATTTAAAAGATTTAACTGTATTTGCCTCAGAACAGATGCAGAAAGGGGGGGCTGGAGTATCCTAAATCCTAAATCAGGATCCTACATTAGTTTATGCCATTTGGCAGAAGACACATAAGGGCGAGAGCAACATATTTTACACATGGAGCAAGGGAGAAACAGATGCTTGCAGGGAGCTCCTTTGCTCATGTGAAAGCACATACACTGTGAGGTGTCATCCCAGCCCCAAATGTGCTCTGATGTCAAACCATGTCCATTCAGAGTAGCAGGTTTGAGCTACCTTCTCAAAGAGCCAACTTCGTTTCCCAACTATGTATGGAGATGAGGGAGACCACTCATTTAACTCCAGTCACCTACATGAGGGCAAAATTTTTCCACATTCCTCCCTGAGTTACATAACTTTGCACGACTTTTGGAAATTAAAATAAATAAATAAAACCATGGGGAATCATATCTACTCCTTTTAAAGCAAATGATGTAGCTGTTCGTTTGCATGCTTTTGCATTCAGATTCTGTCATCAGACATCACTACAGATCTTAGCAGTGGCCCACAGCACTGGAAAAATTCCCTGTCTTTTAGAGCCTCCCATCAGATATAGAGTACCATGCCAGATTCTTCATACAAAAATTTGTTTGGAAACTATTGGAGGTCTTACCGTACAGAGAAAAGTTTCCAAACAACATGCCAAGCACTACACCTCTCTGTCTTGCTGAAACCGTTTGTGAACCAGGTGAGTTTGAAAAGTATGTGGATTGTATTTTCTAAAATGATGCTTACCTCCTCCTGTTGGTTTACTGATCACCCCCCCCCTTCACACACATGAACATACTTGGTGCCCTATGCTTCTCCTGTCACGTGCAATAAACAGAAAGTTTATTAGTGCTGTCATTCACCAGCACATCTTGTTTTCTGGACCTGTGAAGCACATTGGGCTCACTGTCTGTTTCCCAGGCTTGGGAAATGCAGGAAGGATAGGCTTTGGAACACAATGGAAGATTTCCTTGCATTAGTTACCAGAAAAAAGAGACACCCTGAAGGCCTTGTCTTTTTTCATTAAATTCATAAAAAGCTGTATAATTACAAAGCTTGTGCAATGCTAATTTTCTATATAACTTTCACACTTTAGCATCCCTAAAATACATCTGAAGTGGCAGCGCTGATACACAGATCAGGTACCAGCGCAAATATCCTGCCTTAGATAACGCGACCCACAGAAGCACGGTCTAGTCTGTAAAGAATCAAGAAGAAATACCTCTAGTAAGGAGAAATGCTCTGGCTGGATTACTCAGTGAGTGCTGACAAGAGAGGCATTAAACCAGGGCATTAACAGACTGCAAGAATTGCAGTTTTGCCCCTGCTAGGCAGAAATGTGCCTTAATCATTAAATTAATGATAAACAGAACCTCCAAAAATTGCATGCAACTATTAATAAACAATCTCACAAAGTTACATTTCATTAATAACCATAAACAAATCTATAAATGGTGCCCATTGGAAGGATAATGTTTTTCCCTCTCTCTGAGAACATATGTTTGTAAACCGTCTAACTGGGCCCCGAGTAATTTTGGAGTGAGTAATTTCCGAATGTGCAATTACAAATGGCTAAAGTGCAATAGCTCCCTGAAGCATCATCACAATTTCTGCAGTGAGTGTTTAATTGTAGCCAGACTTTGTAACCTTACCATGGCCTGTGTCCTTGCCATAACCCTAGGCCTAAGCTCCACTCTTCAACATATGGGAAAATTTTTCAAGCTGATTGCTCCAATCTGATTAGGGGAAGTTATGTAGCTGCCATTTATTCAGAGTCTTGTTACCACACTCTAACAGCTGCTTTGTAAAAGATTCCCATTAAGGCCATTTTCTGCCTACTCCAATTCCAGCACGCCTGTCAAAGTAATTGTGATTGCACTGATCGTTCCGAGGGTGCCAGCAATAAAAAAATTAAAAATCTCTTTGATACTGGGTTGGCAAAAAGCAACTTCAAGACAATGGTAAATTGGTTAGGAGAAAGTGCTTCCTGCCTCAGCCAGTTTTCCTACCCTGAATCCCTTGGTAAATTCCTCAGTGCATGTGGGCACAGGTGTCTCCAGGACAGTTTGAGAGGAGGAACTTGCTCTTAGCAGGTCACTACTAAAAACCCAGAACATTTCGATTTTACAACAACAGTCTTTCCCTCCAGTTGCCACTTTGGCAACCTGAAAAGCTTTGCTGGGTTTTTCACTCCCACTTGTGGTAATGTTGAGGTTGATAAACTGCGCACAGCTGAAATGTCATGCTGGTACTGCAAAGCAAGTGGAGAATAGATGATTTTCCATCATGGTGATTGTTTCCAAAATAAAAAAAAAAAAAAGAAAAAAGAAAAAAGAAGAAGAAATGTCATGTGTTCCAAAGTGGGGGTGTCTGAAAAATGAGAAGGACCCCTCAAATTGCTGCCAGTCATTTCAACCTGCCCAGAAAGCCATAATCCACATAAGATAAACCATGAATTTTTCTCTTATTTATTCAGATATTTTGTTAGGTTCAGAAGTTTAAATTAAACACACAGTTAGAGAGACTTGATCTCAGTTAATTTCTGATATGAATATGCAAAAAACTGGGTGAGTAAGTGTTAAAAATGGTCCAGGCTTTTGGTTTGAAACAGCACCCACACACGTGTTTGTTGAACTACTTGGAGTTGCTTAACAGTTATTCCAACACAGATGCCTTTGTCCATTTACATTTCAAATGTGGTGTTGCTCTTAATCCAGTGAAGATTTTATCATTGCTTGGTAGTCAGAGATACAAGATTATTGAATTTTTTACATTCTTTCTTCTAGCTAAATAGGAATCAACATTAACACGATTAATGTCTGTTATATGTTTCAGTGCTTGCTCCTCCATGCAGCAACCTTAAGGTTCAAATGCAAAAGAAATAAAAGACTTTTATTTCGAATCATATTCACCTTAAGAAGCTTCAGGCTAATAACTGGGAATTTTAAAAACTACTTTCTATTACATTTAATCCATGGATTATGGATTTTGGCATTGTGGGCTATATTCCACCTCTAACTGTGGTGGTTTGGCTGAGATGGTTTTAACAGGTTTCTCCTCAAGTGAGAATGTATTTTGGTCTTGCTTTGCTTTGGACCAAAAGTAAAATGCACAAATCTAATGAAAATTCTCTAACCTGAATTTTGCAGTCAGCACAGTGTGTTTATGGTTGACATAGGCTTACTGAGTACCTCTGCCTGGACTGTGTAAAACATTTAAATTTTAACCCCTCAAATCCAGTTATAGTTTAACCACAGTCTAAACAGGTTAACTCTGCCCAATCTATGTTTTTTTAAACCTAAGGTCCTCATATCTTCTAGGAATTAAAAATAACCTCGAATAACAACATTTCTCCTTTATGAGGAAGAAAAATTTGACTTCTAGTTATTGCATGCAATGAAAACTTTTAAGAAGTTGACAAATGGAAAAGTTCTGCTCTAAGCTGTGAAACCAGTGAAATGATTTTTGTCTCTTTAGGTGGTGAATCCAAATTCTAGGCATAGATCAGGTAACAGCTAAAGGCTAAGATATCTGCATGTGGGGTCCTGTGTTAAGCATCAAACCTGAACAAAATACCTAAGAAAATCCCTAAGCAAGGTTTCTAAATCTTTAAACAGGACATAGTCTAGAGTAAAAGGCATCCTTGAAAATGAGACTTTTGCTCTTTGGTTAGTTATGAAAATTGTCTTAGGTATCCATGAAGAGTGATCGCATGTGTTCTCTATTACATCTGGCTTTCCAGGGGTCAGCAGCACAGAAGTTTATTTGGTGAGTTGTCCATGTTCCATGTTCCATGACAACTTGTCTGAAGGGGTCATGTTCTTGGACAGAGAGTATTACACTTTCAGGCTATTTTTTATTAGTTCCTGGTGGCTAATATGACTTCTCAGATGTGACTGAGCCTTACTGTGTAAAATAAAGTGATTAGTTATTCCAGCAAAAGATGCTGGCAGGGTGAACATAGGATCTTTCTGCCATCACTGCAGACAAGTCACGCTCTCCAGAATCCCTTGTGTCTCATCAGCTTATCACAGCAGGGCTCTCACAGGTTTATTTCTAGCTGTTTTTTTGATGATGTTTATGATAGGGAAGGACAGTTTGGCACTACAGAGGCAAGAGGAGAAGACAGGCAAAGAATTTAATGTCATTAATTTTGCCTCATGACCTCTTGGCAGAAAATACTTCTATGAAGTAATTTTTGGAGTTGAGGCAGAGTCTAGACATTTTTAGCTTGAAAATGGTGGTGAACAGACTTTTATTTCCGTCCGGAGGCAGAAATGGTTTAACCAAGGCAACATGTTCATTGTTTATGCCCACCGATAGCCTAAGGGCCCAGTCTGAATGACAGCTGGCTGTGCACATCCAAACATTACCTATGAGAAACTTAAAATCCAGAATTCAACACTAAAGCTTTAAATCACTGTATTGAAAACTTTCTTTCTAAAGACATTGATATATCCCATGGCTGCAAATTTTTTGAATTTTATAACGTCTCCCTCAGTTTCCATGAAAATGTTAATTTTATGATGGCTTCTTGTAGGTCTCTTTATTTTGAGTCTATGTGAGTTAACTGTTGGTTAGACTTCCCTGGGCAACACTGTTTTTCCTAGAATTCTGTTGATGGGACTTTTTCAAATACTTGCTTTTTCTGGGACAAGAGACTGGGTGGCCAGGCTTCTCAATCGTGGTGAAGTAGTGGTGTAACACCTTCTGAGAGAGTGGCAAAATTGTTCAAATCCCCACTGCTTTATAGGGATTAATTTAATGAGAGCTGTCAGTGAACATTGGAGGTGTGAGAGAAGACCAGGGTGTTACAAGTGCTCTTGAAACCATGCTCTGGCTGCATACCTGCCAACATTTCAAATGTTCAAAGTGGTAGACTTGGCAGATAGGCTGAGTCTGGTTCCTACGTCTGCCTGTTCCTGCAGAGCCTCCTGCTCCCTCTCTCCACACCTCTCAGAGAGGTCAGCAGCTTCTTGCTCTTGCAGGCCAGCTTTCCCTCCTGAAAAGTCATGCACTCCCTGCTTGAATCCTCCTGCTGCTGTTGTTCCAAGAGATAAAGCACCACTGATCCTCTAAGCAGGATACCCTGCTTCAGTGACTGCATGCCTGTCATTTTCAGCAGTAGAAATTTTGCAAAACGAACGTGTGGAACCAGAGATCTGGTGTTGGCAGGAGTATATCTAGGGCACCAAGAGGAACACTGGTCAAAGCAGTGGAAAGATGGATTACAAAGGGAATTAATTAACGGACCCATTATTAAGTTATTTACAAAAGGAAGCGGTGCATATGCTAGAGGTTGCAGATAAAGGTCTTTTAGGCATGAAGCAAAGTAGGACAGAAGGTGGAATTGATTTCAGATCTGAGATCCCAAATGGGATTAAAAAGTCCTGTTTTGCTTTAGGCAGATAGTTTTCTCTCTGGTGGATAGAGATTCTTGTGAACCTATGGGCGCTGTATGAAACATAAAACTGGTAGACTTGTACACTAGGTTCATCTACCTACTCAGGTTTTATAGTTTTATATATGAAGAATCCAAATACACCCAGGATGCACCTGCTTTCCTGTGTTGTCACTGTGAAATCTATTTCTGCATGCTCAGCAAGCTCAGTGCACCCAGCATGAATGTGAGATGTTAAACAGGTTTATACAGGCACATGAACATTTGTCTGGGATTTGCAAGTGCCCAGAAACTCAGTAGATTCAGAAACTGTGAGCAAATGGCCAAATTCCTTTTGCCCCCACAAGAAGTCAACAGCAACATAGGAAAGGGAAGGTGAATGACTCACAGAAGTGAAAATCTATGGCCAGGAGTGTCAGAGTTGGCAGACATGGGTTCTACTAAAAAAAACCCAAAACAACAAAAGAAATCAGTCATGGAGGCTACACCTGGCCTGCATCTATTGTGGCTGTGGCAAAAGGAAGGAAATAAGAAAACAGAGCTCCCAAACCCCTAACCTCTAAGTATCTGAAACTCCCTCAAAAATTAATCTAATGACCAACCACACAAACAAATGTTGGCCAAACCAGTCAGCTAATACTCTCTGCAGAGGTAATAACATTAAGGACTGCTTCTCTGGTTACCCAAAGCTGAGCTTCTCTTCCTTCTGGCAGGTCATATTTTTTCCTCACTGCCCCACTGATCTGGATGGCCCTTGGTGCTCTATATACCCTGCCCACACTCACTGCATTTACCTCTAGTGAAGGGAAGGTGCGTGTTGGGGAAGTACAGAATCCTTTTGAAAACTAAGTGTGGGAGGAATTATCCAACTTCTTGCAGACAGTGGAAAGGAAAAGAGGAGAGCTGGTATGGGACTAAGAAAACAGACTGAAAAACCCAACAACTCACTCTGGCCTTGAAAATCATAGTTTTCTCCTGAGAGGAGACACCCAGAATGAGAACCCAGAGGAGGCTGTGACTGCAAAAGCAGGAGTAATTGCAGGTGCACAGAAGTATGCCTGGAGAGGGCATCAAAGGGAGACAGTTATTGAAAATTAGGTGGGGCTGGGAAGGCTGAGAGCAGGAGAAAGACAAAGGAGAGCGGTGCTCCCCAAAACAGCTTTCAACAAAATGGATAGAGCACGTCTTGCTGTTCAAGATGAAACTGAATGCCTCCGGTTGAGACTTCAGCATGAGTCAAACGTTTCCTTGTGAATGCTCTAATCAAAAGGTTATAATACAAAAGGAGCCTAAATCCTCATATATTAAAGAAAAAAGATAAGGCTGTCTTTAAAAGAAGAAGCCTAGACATCCTGCTTTAAGAGGACTTTCCAGGCTCTGGGTCTTCAGTTCAGTCCTGGGTCTCCAGCGCTGAGAAGTGATGATGGTTAGCCAGACTATGTTGGTTCCCTGCTGGCTAATTCTGAGTCCCGTTGTGATGAATGGGCCTGACTTTTGGTGCTCCCTGCCTAATGCAGGGTGACTTGGGTCGCATTCTGCACCAAACTCTCTCCTCTTCCATGTAAGAGCAGAGCATAACCCCAGTGAGGGAACTACCCTCTGCTCTGACAGGCACATGCCTAGGTGTGAAAGGTGATATGTCTCATGGTGTCTTTGGCTGATGCGGTATTTATGTGCTGGATACACCAGGCAAGCAGGACGGTATGTGCTATACACCTCCTCAACAGTCAGTCAGACTGAGTATTTAGTTGCAGCATGCCTGTCTGGTCTATGTCCTGAGGTTTCCTTTAACACCAGGGGGAGGATGGGAGGCCAGGATGGGGAGGGGAGGAGCACCCCTCACTCCTATCCCCATCTGGAATTGGGGTCCAGCAGAGGGCCGCACCTGGGTGCAGGAGCTGGGGAGCACCGCGGGGCTCAGCGTTAGGAAGGGCTGCAGTGAGCAAGGCGACTCCTGCCATGTAACTTCACTTCTTCCTTAATGGCAAATGTTTGACTTTGAAGCTCTGGTCTCCCCTGATCAGTTTACTCCATAAATTAATGTGTTAATTGTACACACAGTGCTGTCTATTAGGGAGGTGTGTGTTTGACAGCCTCCAGCTGCGTGTTTGCAGAGATCCTGTTGTAGAAATCATTACAACGAGCAGTTTTCACAACCTTTTTAATGCACTCTTAAAAGTAACAATTACAGGGGCTTTAACATTTGCAGCTGAAACATGTTTGGAGAATGGCTCATTCAGCTGCTTTAGTGTTAACTTGATGTTAGATCGGATTGCATGATGCCAAATTAGCCATACACCACATATCATCCCACTAACATTATAAGAGCTTTTCTTTTTCTCAAAAAACAAATCAAAAAACACCACCATTTTTAAAGCTTGTACTTCAGAAATTCTTTTGTAACAGGTTCCATCTGTTCTTAATTTCTTGCCTAAACAGGCAGGCTAGAAAGCAAACCCTTTACTCACATCGACTGCTTGTGTGAGTCATGGCTCACAAAAGGGTGCAGGCAGTCTGGCCCTGAGATAGAGGCAAGTGCGTGTTATATATATACAACAAATCTGTTTGACCTCTCAAGTGCAGTGGGCACTAATGTTAATATATTGAACACTGTGAATCACACAAGCAGAGTCAGAGCAGATGTGTTTTAAAGTTTTTTTGATCTGTCATCCTTTTCTCTTTGGACACTGATTCATACACCTGTAAAAACAAGTAAATATAATTTTGTTTCTTTTAATGATAGGAACTGAAGTCTAGCTGATGGTGGGTATAGAGGTCTACTGTCAGAAATTACTATTTCACAATCTGTCAAATGAATATTGCCAGGGTGTTCCAAAGGGTCCAGACATCAATGGGTTTGAGAATATCCACAAAGGCATTTACAGCCACCACCAAGGCATACAACCCAAACAACAGCTGATGAATTTCTGAACGAGGAGATTGAAGTCACCTGTACAAGCAAAAGTGTATGTGCAGGGACAACAAACAGCTCATTGCATTGGTAAAAAACACCTACATGTTCAGTTGGACCCATCTTCCAGTGCCTGTGGCTAGAAGTTTGTCAGGAAAGCAGAAGCGATCCCTTTTTCTTTCCCTTTTTTCACTAATTTGCTCTCTCCAAACCTGGAAAGGTTGGGGGTGGATGGTGAGAGCAGAGAGGAAGCAAAGCATTGGAAGGTGAGAAAAAGATGCAGTAGAAGTTAAAGCAGCTTGACCCAAGGAGACACCAATCTGTGTAATGTAAATGGGAAAACTTGAAGAAAGAAATGGTTTGCAGACGAATAATTGGAGAAGGTTGACCTCGATACTGAAAGGGGAGGGAAGGTGGGGGGGAGAGAGGGAGAGAAAGAGGAAGAGAGGAATGAAGACCTGTGTAATGTAAATTAAAAAGACTTCAGTATAAGCATTTACAGACCAGTTGGAGCCCAGAGAACGTATGCCTGTCCTCTAGCCACAGAATGTTTCAATATGCAATTTTCTAAAGTAATCTAAAGTGCTGCTTGTTTCAAGGAAAAAAAAAAACCCTTTACAAGGTTCTGCAATTTGCTATTTAAATTGCATTGAGGGGTTTCATGTAGTAGGTCACAGGTATGCTGCCCTACTCCACCAATCCTTTCCAACAGGCAGCGTGCTTAATGCATGCTGCTACCTATCAGGGTTTTCCTGAATTTACTGGAGGCCTTCACTGATGTAATAATACAGTAGGTTCTAAAATGCTTGAAAAATAAAATGAAGATTAAGATTAAACAAAACATTTTTCTTGGTGATAAATTTAAGCAAATTGAATGTAATTGCTCAATTTTATTCAAAGAAAGTCTGTGCTGACCTTACACTCAAGTATTCTTCCTGACTTTTGCAAGCCTGGATACATGACATCATTTGGACAATTTGCACATATTTATACAATTTGTCATCATTCTGTCTTTACAGTCTGGAGAGTTACAGGATTTGCCTCTAGGCTTACTTTTCCCCCTGCACAAGATGCTTTATGAGAATCATATGCTTGCAATACTATTTTTAAAAACTGAAAAATTTAAGTAAACATTGGGAACCTACTTCATATTTAAAGCTGATATGAAGAAAATAAATAGTGAACAGAGAAACGGGCTGGAAAATTCTAAACCCAAGCATGTACTGGAGACACAAGTGTTTTTTTTCCTTAGGCTACCTTTGACATGGGTATGTATGAACAGCATGGGCCAGGATAGTGTTTCAGATATGGAAGAGGCATTAAATGAATTTTTTTGTGCTTCCATCCAATGTAATTGACTCCTGTACCTCATTACCATATCAGTCACTTGTGTGGATTATCAGGAAGATTAGGAAAGTGGCTCTTTGGCATGCACTCCAAACTCAGATTCTTTTGAGATGAAGGAAGGGGAAAAGATTGAAACAGTAGAGAGGAGAAGCAAGTGTTTACAAACTAAATGTTTATAGTTAAGTCCTTAGTAGCTGGAGCATGTAAATAAGTTGTCTGACATTTTCGAGAGGGTATGTGAAGCAATAGATGCTTCAAATGAAAATTGACATTAATTTTTTGAGAATTTAAGCCCTTATATTGGGAGTTTTCTTAGGTCTGGCCCATTCAGCTCCTAGGTTTCAAATTAGAAAACCCGTTTGCTTGTTTATGGTAGTTGCTATTCCTGAGGCAGCCTTTAAAAGAGAACAGCAGAGTATGTTCTTGAGAAGGCTGAGATGCTCTTCTCTGACTCTGTTCTTTTATGCTGCACCTAAACTGAGGACATGTGTGAATTTTGGTTTAGATGTGTACTATGACTGTGTTTGGCTTCTTCTCAGGGCAAGACCTAACTAGGCACCAATATTCCCTTCTGTCTGCTCATTTACTCCTGCATCCTGAAGTACTGATCAGAGCTGATCTATACAGCAGATTGGCTGAATCACCACTTGAGGGTGGTAGTAAATACGGGGTTGACAGAACTCCTTGGCTTTGCTGTGTTTTTTGCACTTTCCTTAGCCCTAATAAAAAGATCTAGTATTTTTTTTTTTTTCCCCAAAAGGAAAAAAATAATAAATTTAAAAGAAGCCCAAAATAAAGATGAAGTATGACAAATTTTTTTTCTGGGAAAGAGGAAGTTTTTTTCTTTTCTAAAGGCATATTTTTTTCTGCTTTGAATCAGCATTTTCTTTTGGATTTCACTTCATGATTTTAGAATAATGGTAATTATCCCACAATTAAAAAAGAATTTTCACCTCAGGTTGAATGAAATGTTTTGTTCAAATAATATTTTTTCAGCATTATGGCTTGACCATTGAATCAAGAAAAACTGCAGTGTGTGCAGCTAGTAAGACCTTTCTCCCACAGCAAGAAACAAGCTTGGTCATTGATTTCAGCGAGCATAAAATGAAGTCCAAATCGATTCACACCAACAGCTTTTGACTTTCAGAGGAGGTTTACATTTGAGCGATAGACTGAAAGTGAGTGATCCATAAACCTGGTAAATAACACTTTATTGCTCTTGTAACTCAGTAGATGTGCATTGAGCTTTATAGACAAAAGCAAATCTTCTCTCTAAGTTATTACGGACAAATAGAGAAGAGACAAACAGCAGATTCGGAAAGGTGAGGATGGATGAAGATGGTAACCATCAACTGAAGTATATTTCCAGTGAGTAATTGGAAGCAGGGGTCAGATATTCTGGCTTCTTGAAACAATCACTTTTTTAGGAGAGTTAGAGGTAGAAAGATGGAGGGTCTTAGTGAAAGCAGAAAGGGATGAAAGCAGAAAGATAAACACAGAACCTTGCTTTGGGGGCGTGCATTTTGGGCTTAGTGACAGATGCAGGGAAAGAAGTATGGTAAGTGTATAAAGCATCAGGACATCATAGGTAAGCCTGAAGAACTTTATTCTGACCCTGTAAGTGAAAACAAACCTGAAGAGAGACTTAAAAGCTCCTTGTGGCTGAAGTCATGCCACGATTTTGCAAAAAGACTCCATTAATTAAAACCTGGAAAACAAAACACTGCTATTAATTCATTAAATGGTCCTGTCGGCTAACAGGCTGCTAACGTAGCTTATGCAGACCCTGTGCCACTTGCCACTTGTGACAGCAAATCCTGCAGGCAGCGATGAGGCAAGACTTTTGCTTATGCTTACCTTCATGCACCACCACTAAATCTTTGCACAATCAGAGCCTAAGCATCTGTCAATAAGTCCTGACCACACAGGCACATTGACTTATAATCTGACTTCTATTCAGTATGTGCACGGGTTATCAATGCACATATTTGGTACCCTTCATTAGTTTAGTGTGCTATTTTTAGAGAAAAGTCAATGGCCTGCCCATCTCAATGGATACCCTAGAATAAATTTGTGAACTAACTACAAAAGAGTACATAAAACCAGATGAGGCATGACAGAATTAAAGTCTTTGAGTCAGAGGCTCAGCTGTGGCAAGCAGCCAGCTGTGCCACTGCCAGTTAGGCCATGCATATTACCATTACAATTATATCAAAGGGAAATGACTTCATGCACAGGGTATGGCTTGAATATTAAAAATTCCTTGAGCGAAATGAAAGGCGCATTACAGTATGATAGAAAAAGAGTGCAAACATGTTTCATTTTATTTCAACACTACGCTCCAGCAGATGCACTGGTAAGCAAAGGAAATTGCTAGGTCTCAGTTTCATGTTCCAGGGCTTTACTGATTGGAGGACAGATTTACAGCACATGTAAGAAACAATTAGAATAGGGACTCCACCAACAACAAAGCAAGGGAATAAATTCCGATAATGAGACGGGAAAAGTACAAGGTAGAAATGATCTATGTGCTTGCATTTGGGGTATAAAATGTCAAAAAGCCCTGTGTCAGCATGAATTGCACTAGGCAACAGATGGTGTACAGATTATGCTCTCTCTCCTTCTCTCTCTCTCCCTCTCCCCGCGTCTCTTTCTTTTATAGGTTTCTTTCCAAAAAACCTACAGATTTCCCCCAAACACTTTGCTATTTATTGGCTGTCAACTGAATAACTATAAATGTTTGGTTGGGAGATTGTCAGGGAAAGAAAGAAGGGAGGGAATAGACAGGAAAAACTTCAAAGTTTTCCTAGTCACGTTGCATGGACAGGAGATCTACTCTTTGGATTCTGAATTGTTGGTTTCGGTTAAATTTTCTAGGCTGAAAGTTTTGATTTTTTTCTTTCCCATTGTGGAGACAGTAACTAAGTGTCATGAAAAAGAAAGAGAGGTGACTGCAGAGTAAGGGCTATGCAATGCTGAAGTCACATCTGACATCACAGCAATGAAATAAAGGTCAAAGAAACTTGTTGCTCCTTCTTAGCATCTATTTACATTGTATAAACAGAGAGCCTGAATCATGCAAAGGTCTCATTTTGTGAGAAAAACTCATGAGTCATGGAGGGATCTGAAAATTGTGACATACTTTTACCTTGGTGAATCGTAAAACACAACACTTTATCACTATAAAACAACCATCGCTGCAGAAGCCATGTGGGTAGGGATTGTTTTAATCTATTTATCCAGTGCAGCCACTTTGTGTGTGAAACTGATATTATATACAACAATTTAGGACAAGAGATTAAGAAAATATTAGTTCTAAGGCAAAGATATTTGAAACACAAACAAGATAGTAACAAAATGAGAATTCACTTACAAACCTACACCCCAATGAAAACAATAATATATGAATGACAGTGGCATTAGGCATTTTAAAGTCAGAAGCACAAAGAAGCTTGAGATTTTACAGTTGTTGCATTTCTATGGACTTCTGTTGTTTTTAACTACACTGTTTTATTTTCACGGGGGCTGAATGCTCTGGAAGAATTAGGTGAAAATAATCCTCTGGATGACATTTTTCTAATTTTCCAATTCTAAATTTGAAAACTCTTAGATGTCATTTATTCAGAATGCAACTGAATAAATTGTTATTTTTTTAAAAATTCTCACAGTGTATTTTCTGGCTAGACCTTGGACAATCTAAGTGGCCAAAATTTATTTTAAAGTTCAAAATTCAGTTGTATTATTGTGGTACTATGCCTTTGCACTTTCCACCCAGACTGATGCAATCCATTTAAAGCCAGACAGGTTCCTAACTTGCTTGATCACAAAGATGCAAGAGATGCAGATTTACCAAAAGAGCAAGGGAGGGTTTTAACCAGAAGTTATGACCCCTTCATAGCCTCTTAACACCTGCTGAGATGGCACACACTCCTCTACTTTGTGGCATGGCTGCAACTGTGTGCTAGCCTTGCCCATCACACCCCTGCTCTTGCCCCAGGTGCTGTCCATGCTGCTGTTGCTACAACCTACTTGCCCCATATGGCAGTAACAGGTGACACTTAAAGGCATTATATGAAAGGGGGACAAGGCATGCTGGAAGGGGCAGTGGTTCCTGAGGCACTATTTGTGATAGGTACTTTACCACCACTAGAGTGAGGAAATGTGCCCAGAGGCAAAACACCCACAGCTGAGCTCAGCCCACAGCTGAGCTCTGAGGTTAGGGCAGTTACAGAAATACCTTCACTTTCAAACGACAGCTTCAGTGTCAGGCTCAGGGTTGGAAGCTGTATAAGTATCAAAATCCACTGGAAGTGAAAGTAGGAGTTGTCTAGCTTTGTGTATTACAAGTAGCATACCAGATTGTCTAGAAACTTTCCAAACCCAGCTGACTGTGGATGGCCATGCTGGTGTTTCCCAGTGGGTGCATCATGTAGGCATACACTTTGCGTTTGCAGATAGAACCCACGCCATTCACTTTACCTGTTGAGTAGGGTGACAACTGTCATATGTTGGCTCTGGCTGAAAACCTCCTGACTGAGTCCTATGTCTATGGACCCTCACCACCCCTGTAGTGGTTCAGAGAAACCCCCACCTCCTTGTGGGGTTTCCTGAATCAGTGCCAGGGAGGTGGATACAGCAGATTTCATCTACCTTTGTCTTGCAGGGATTATATGGAAGTGATGTCTTCACAAAAGCAGGAGTTGTGTGCCATCTCTAGCGTGTCTCTTAGAAGGATCAGCAAAGGAGGGGTAGCAGCTATTCTCCTACCCCCTCCAATCACTTTTGCACTTAAGGGATTCTAAAGAGGCTAACAGTATCACAACTTGAAGGTCTTTTCATTTCTTAGTGGACTAGGGAAACATTTAAATCATTTTTTCCTCTAAAGATAAGTGTCCCAGGATGCACACCCATCCCCAAATGTATACTGATGTCAGGCTTGACCATGCTCAGACAGGAACAGTATTTCTAAAGGCACCAGTGGAAATTATGAAAATACCAATCATAAAAAATGTCTGGGATGTGTTATCATTGAAACAAGGATGTCTGCTGAGATGGAAAGGATGAGTGAGCCATTAGGGGAACATGTACACAGGGTTGACAAAAAGAATCCTAGTGGTGAACTAAAGACTGAAAACTGAAACTACTGGACATCACATTATAAAACATGAACAAAGAGAGGTCCAAATACACAAGGACTTTTCCACATTTCAAATCTCCTCAAATTTGGAGAGAGAGACATTCAGCTCCACATCATATAGTTGGGAGTTAAAAGTTCCAGATTTTCAAATGGTGAAAGTGGCTACAGCTTCACGGTCTGCAGCCAGAGGCTCCAGTGCACAAGAGGAAGTTCTTTCTTTTTATTTCTCTCATCTCAGAATCCCAAATTAATTTCTAGAACTTAATTAAAACTTCAGAATACCTCTGTAGTATAGATATTCTAATCACTTTCTCCATTATACAGATTGTGAACAGAAAGGTTTTAAAAAATACTTAGCATTAAGCTAATTGATTCCTTTGAAGTCTGTAGGAATATTACAAAGAACATGAAAGCCGACAGAGTTAAGCCAGCTTTAAGTGCCAGAGTTTCAGAGATCTTATCAGAACTGATTAAAAAAAAAGATTTCCCTTTGCTTAGGAAACTCTGACATTTATTTTTCATACCAAATCAGAAAATAAATTCAAAATTTCCCCTGGACTAAAATTTCAGCTTGGAAAGACCAAAACATTCAATTGTCAGGTAGTTTGTTAGTATTGTAACATAGATATGCTTGTTATCTTGCTTTTTATATTATTGAGTATGTAATAAATTGTCAAAATGAAATAGAAGAAAACAGTAAAGTTATACTTTTCATTTGATTTGCATGAAATATTGGCTACTATAATGAGATAAGATCAAGCCAATTTGCTTTGACTTTTAATTGTAGAAAATGTCATAACACTTTGACACATCTTTGTGAAATGCTTTGAATCTGACAAAAAATACCTTTTCAGATGGAAAACCATTTCACCTAAAGTGTTTAACCATTTCTAGCACTTTAGTCCTCAAAGATAAAAATCAGTTGCCTTGGAGGATCTTGATAACTACCTGAACTGGCAAAGCATGCGTCCTTCAGTGAACTGTATGTCTGTTTACATCTTCAAGTTTCTAAATGACTTTATAAAATATGGCCCTAATATGCTTGAAAATTCCACCTGGGCCTTTTGGTTACCTTGGTTCAGGTCAGTGAGCAAGTAGGTATAGGCACTAATGAAACATGACTCAAAAGTCTACAGTCTTAACCATAAAAACAAGTATTGCTGCCCTTCCTTTTACAATAATAAAAAGGAGATAATATGAGATTTGTGCAGGAGAGAGGTACAAACTAGACTAAAAAGAACACATTGCTTCCATCCTGATTGCATACCCTTACAGTTGGCGGTGGTAAAGGAAGTATACCTTTTCTATGGAGCCAGCAGTCTGTACAGGTAGCAGCAGTTCTCCTGCTGCTTTTGGGTTACACCAGCACCATTTAATTTCATTTGCACTGACCTAGATACAATGGTTGTCATGCCAGGAACTCCTGAACTAGAATCTGTGTTTGAGTATTGTTTTCTTCTTTTTTTCTGGGTTAAATCTTGTGAACTTCTTTCCTTCCACTGCCTCAATTTCACCAATAATAAGGTACACACCCTGTGGAGAATTTGTGAATACAAATTAATGAATACCAATTAGCATACAGTGCAGAGGAAACCCTTATCAGTTAGTAGTATATTGCTCAGTTTTACTTTTTGTATCACTCTCCATTTTTCATCCCAGTTTATTTTAGCTATCCCCATGAGAATCACTTTGTTTTTCAGTTCCCAATATACATATTCATTATCAGTTATTGTGACACTGTGTATTTGCAAGCCTATAATATGTTCAAAGTTTTTTTAAAAAGAAATAAGATGTTGTTCTTTTGCCCATTGATCTCTGGATCAATGGAAGCAAAATTCTGAAGGTGGGCCAGTTATAGACAAAAAATACGTGTTTGTGTGTGTGTACATCCATGCATATGCATTTCTCATGAAAGATTATATTTGAATTGCTGTTTAAATAGACATAATTATATATTGTTCGAAGGAAAACTACTCACACTGAGGTGAATGTGCATGTTCCAAGACAGAGCTGTCTTAGAGTGCTTCGCATTGCTAGGACCAGGATGATCATCAACTTGCGAGAGTAAACCTATTAATCTGAAAAGGAGCTAAATAGACAACATTTCTAGTCCAAGAAATAGGCAAAATTAAAAGCAGGTTTTCAGAGCAACCAAAAAAAGTTAAAACTGTCAGTGTCAAGCTGTGAAGTAGTTAATGACAAAACTGTGACCTGCATCATTAGTTTTGCAAGGAATCCTTTTTTATAGTTTCAACACTTAAAAACTGATCAAATTTAAATGTAACAGTAGGTTTGGAGTTGCTTTGAGGAAACTGCAAATGTTACTGATAATTTTGATTCTAGCATGTACTTTCCATGCACTATGGATTCAAATTATATTTTGGGGTTATTACACTGCTTTGTTATTTTTTCTCCTGTTGCACTTTTTCTTAGATGTAGAAAATCAACAAAAACTACAGAAGTATAAATTGTGTGATGTACGGAAAAGAAGCCAGTGGCATTAGTTCAGTCAGGAAAGAATGTGGCAAAAAATGTCCAAACCTCTCAGCTTTAGATAATTTTTGAACAGTTATCACTACTATGACAGTTGTGCTTGCCCATTAAAAATAAAGGTTAGATTAAGAAGAAAGAATCGGGAATGAAACACAGACTTAGACAAATGGATAACGTGACTGCATAACCCATTTCATTAGGCAACAATGCTAAAATGAGGACTTTAAAAAATGATTTCAAGGAGGACTATGCAAAAATGCATAGCACCTGGAGGAAAAACTGGTTCTAGGCTTCAAGGAATGCAGAGGACATGGCATAAATTGACTTAGGTAGGGATGGTGTAGGAGAGTGATTAAGTGATAGGGCTCAACCATTTGGCATGCTAAGTTCTCCTGATTTCTCAAAAAAATTCTGCAAAAATTATTTTCTCTCCTATTTTGATTTGATCACCTCCTGTTCTGAAACCATCTTCTGGCTTTTACTTTCTTCCCACTTTGTCGCTAAACTCTTCAGCCTCCAGCTCAAGACTCTGTGAAATGTGAGGCTGTGGATGCTGCACATTTCTGTGCTGCAGGTGTCTCCTCATGCAGACCAGGAGCAGAGGCAGCGCAGTCTGTACCACCATGGTAGACCATAGTGCATGGTAAGTGGCTGCAGCACAGCTCACACAAGTGTTTGTCATGCTGCATAATGCTAATGGGATTGCATGAAAGCCCCTCACAGTTTCTATTTTCCTGCCAGTAAACCTGCATCTGTGAAACTCACCTCTTTGGTTGCCAGCACTCCTGCAAAATATATTTTTCCATGTGGATACCAGAAAAAAAAGAAAGAAGGAGGAAAGATTTTTAAAAGGCATTTTTCACAGATTCCACCAAGACAATTGATATATTTACTTGTATTGCATGTGTCAGGGAAGGGAATTTTCTTCTGTAAATTCCACCCTCCTGTTCACAGCTTCAGTGTTTCAATGAGTTAATTACAATATCAGCAATGCATTATTAATTCCAGGATTCAGCAGAAAAAATGCTACAAAAGGTGGTCTACTAGGTACCTTGTTTTTAAAGTTTTTTCTTTCTCCATGAAGGAATATATCCAACAGTGCTAGTTAAGTCTATCATTGCCACTCTTTAATTCTCTGTAGTTTGTTTCTTCTCTGAGACGCAGATCAAACACATAGTACTGTTTATTTTTTCCTGAAGTAGTAAACAATACCTCTACTACAAAGGCACGTGACAGCTGATGTGTGATCTTCAGGCTGCAGTCTATCTTGCAGAATCAATGGTAGTGCTAATAGTGTTGCAGCCTCTCCTTTCACATAAACCCCCTGTCTTTTAAAAATGTTTTACTGAGCGCACAAATGCAGGGTCTTGCTGTCCTAGTTTGTACACTGCATGAAGTAAGCCTGAATTTAAATCATCAGCAACCCACCTTTTTTAATGGTGGGCATTATCTAATGCTGATGCCAAAAATACTTCCTTTGAGTTTTTGACATGAAATTCACTCAGACTGATGCAGCCAAATATAGGAAACCTATGTGGTCCCCTGCCAGAGCTGTCACTGGCACCTCTACCACTGAGCTCACTGGCTCTGCATAAGCTAAGAGCAGGGCACCCGAGGAGGTGAAATAGGTGAAATCCTAACCATTGATCAGGGAATGAGGAGGCAGCACGGGATGCTTGCTCCCCTCTGCTGCCTCTCCACAACCATTCCTCTGTGCTGGAAGAGTTATTAAAGATTCTCTGTAATGCTCCACAGGAAATGGTATATTACCTATATAAATAGGAACGTATATGTGTTTTTCTCTTTTGGCATCACCCTTCACCTGTTCCTACTAAGAGTTGTGTTCCTGAGTATGTTAAGTCAACTAGAGACCCTGCGGCTGATGGCTGCAGTGCCATTTATTTCTACGAAGGGATACTTCAGAGGTAAACTTCCTCGGCACAGTTATATGACAATGATTATACGGAGCCTTGACCATGCTGGTTTGTGATTCAGTGACAGGTTCCACAAAAATGTGGAAATGTCTTTTAAGAATGCCTTGCTTTTTAAGAGGCTGAGTCCTTTAAAATAGAATAGAACAGGCATTTCAACACTGTAAAGACAAAAATTTGGAAATAATCTAATTCAACTCTACAGACATTAACACTATTTGTAGATTGACACTTTTCCAAGTTTTTCTCTGAGTTTGTTTGAAGGAGTAGATGATAAAAGACATTAGAAGGCAGGTGAGCTTCTACTAAGGGAAACTTATTTCTGGAAAAAAACTCCTGCATTTGCTTGCACACTCACACATACAGATGGGGTAGTATTATGCCATATGGAAGATAACCTAAAATATTAAAATACATTAATTCTTTTGCCCTGAAGGCCTGCTGGCTGATTACAGACAACTCACTGGGGGTTTACACTCCAGTAAATTCACTTAGTTTCATAACATAGGTATTTGCTGGTGCTGTGATACACTGTAGGGCAATGAGCCTATTGATCCACTGTTATTAGATGTGTTAAGGCTCTGAACCATATTTAAGAAATAAAATAACTGAATTCTGAAATTTTTCAAAAAGTTAAATATTACAAAGCTGCAAGCAGAAAGTTTGGCACAATGTTGTCTTTTTTCTCTAGCAGTTTTAAACATCTTTTTGTTCTGAATTTCCTTGTAGACCAGAGTATTTCTCGGTACATACTGTCTTTTTGGTTGCACCCATATGGTTGTGTACAGCAGCATTACAGCATCATGACAGCAAAAGGGGATGTGAAGTCTTTTCCAACCAGATTCCAACCCTTCTCGCTGCCTCCCACCTGTGACTGGAACTTAGATTTGTTGAACTGGTATTTAACAGTGGTCAGAGGAGGCTGTAAATCCCACCGTGGTGATGCTCCTTTACTCATTGCTGGTGTGATGCAGTTGCATGAATTTTGGTTCCCTTGAGGTACACCAGTCTTCAAAGAGGATAAGATAGCTGAGTCCTTTTCATTTTAGGGAGAGACAACTCACAGAGGACAATAAATCCACAAAAATCATCAGCATTTTTAGTGAGTAAATACAAAAAAAACTGTAAATAATATGTTAACATGAGCAGAAACAAACACTCTGTTGGATGAAGCTACCAATGTTGGATCACCTGGCTAGTTGTTTCTGAACATAAGCGTACTAGTGAATGAAATTTCAGCTTCTGTGATGCCTGTACATGTTGATAAAGTGGGCAGCAGGGAGACTGAGGTCACATAAAACAACTGCCCTACAGATACGGTGGGCCAGCTCTTTAAATTCTGCAAGTCACTTTAATCTGACTCTCCTGTAGCTATTATTGTCCAGCCTAGAAAAACCTCTGGCTGAACCATTGAAGTCTCACTTCAGCCCCGTGTTTTATATTCTTATAAAATAGGGAATATTTGTAAACAGTGAGACAATCTATTCTTCATACACTATCTTTCAGATGACAGCCAAGCAGCCTTCTCTTGTTGTTAGTCTCTGTTTCTATAGCAAACAGTTATGACTCATGCTATTTCAGCAAAGTGATTTTTTTCCATGCACCAGTTTCTACTGAAGTCGGTGGAAAGGCCTAATGTCAGTGGGAGCTACCTGAGGCCATTGTAGCTAATTTCCCCATTTGGGAAAAAAAAAACCCAAAACAACAAAATAAAGACACCAAAGAGAAATACTGTTTTCAATGTTGCTGTGTCAGCTCTTGACAGATTTATTCTGAAGAAGACTTAAAATGTAGTTAGATGGTGCTCGCTGTCCATTTCAAAACTCTTCCTTGGCTTTGCCAAACATTCACCAGAGGCAGCCTGGCCTTGCATTTTGTCTTCATGGTTTCATGTTGGTCTCATGGCTGAGCATTTTTCCCTTGTCTGTGTCTCCATCAACCCGTTGTGCATTTGGGCAGAGGCTTTCATGATAACCATGTTTATCAGTATCACCTACTGCTGCCTCCTTCCTCTGCCACCTTAGTTCCTGTGCTAATGTGCCCACCTTGACAGACCATGCTGTTAAAAAAATTATATCCACGTCATCAGTTAGTATATGGTTATTTACTCAGTGCCAAACTGGGTCTGGTCTCCATGCCTGGAAGGAGTGGGGGCTGTGGGGGCCCTCTCTGGCTGGTGAGGGGACACTGGATGGGCTGAGCACCCTGGGGTCTCCATGCCAGGACTCATCCCCTGCCTGGCAGCACTGGCAGCTGCCTGCTGCTTCAGAGCAGTTAGTTGTGTATCTCTCTGTTTTCATTGATAGCACTGCTGCAGTGAATTCCAAGATAAATGTTACATTCACACCCTTGGAGAAGAGCAGTCTATGCTTGCCAGAAATTCAGGAGATGATATCAAGAGGATGGTTCTACTCACCTAATTGTTTTTTTCCAATATCAGCTACTCCAGCACATAAAGCACTGCTGCAAACACGCTGTTAGCATGATGTAATATGCAGCCCTGGTGCAATTATTTTTGATCAATTATTCTTTTTATTCAACCATTTTTTTCCTGGTGAGTGACTGTCAACTGTGTGCAATGACTAATCCACAGAAGACAGCCAAGAAATGCCATGGCATTTGTCACCACTGCATTTATGTGAGTCACTTCTTCCTGGGTCTCAGTTTCTTTATTTACAAAAGCAGAAATAGATGATCAGTGATTATTTCTTGGACAGCATCTTAAAAATCTTCTGATATAATATTTCCTAACCAGCCATATATCATCATTACTTGTTACTTTACTAAATTCCACATTTACCACATGACCTTGCCTTGGTAACCATCTCATTTCTAATGACTGATCTTCCTTTGTACGTCTGCTTCCACTAAAACTTGCCATTAGCTGAATATAGTGCTAACTGCGGCATTTTAACACACAAACAACCCAAACAGTATCCAAGTCCCTCTTACACAAGTCAGATATACACTGACATACTGTAAGGTAGGATCTGTCGCCCAAGTTTTAAAGCACTGGAGTTTCTTAAATAAAGACTGCAGTCCCTCCACATGTTGTCAAGAAAACTGTTCTTTTATAGATAGCAAAGCGCACAGTCAGCTAGCATTCAACTGAAGCAGTGTATTTAAAAAGAATCCCCAAACCTCTACAACAGCCTAAGATGTAAGGACACAAGATTTTTAATTTCTGGTGGTATAAACTTTTCCAGGCCTTCAAATATGGCATTTCTGGTTTCATCACATACCTTTCGCTGAGCATAGTGTCATTTACACTATGGTTCTAGATCCACAGCAATAAAAGTTTAGGTCAGACTAGTGAACTCTTTCCTACAGCTGACTTGACATTATGTAGGCAGTGAAAAAAAAAAAAAAAATTCCATTTTACTCTGAAAACAGTTGATCTTTCCCAGAACTCTCAAATTTCTCTGGTAAATCAAATGCATTGATTTCTTTTTCAAGGAAAAAAAAATTCCCTTGAAGTAGAAGTTTTTTCTTAAAAAAAAAAAAAGAGCTGTCCACTAAAACGTGTGGGAAACTATTTTAGCCACTTTTCTTTTACAGTTCCTAACCTCAAGGCCACATCAGCTGTGAAGTTCTGCTGTACAGCTTAAATGTGTTTGAGAAAAATTGGATGAAGATCAATATGCCTCTGATGTAAAATTCTAAAAATCCTTTAAAAGAAAAAGCCTTCCAACTCCTAAGGTATGCCAACATTTAAAAGAGATATTTCCATCATCCTCTGCATTTCAGATAATTTAAGACTTGAAATTAAATGTGACTCCTTTGTAAGGGCTATTATTTTTGCATTTGGGTGGAAAAAGACAAATTCAGAGTCCCTGGGCTGAGTTGTGGCAGCCCTTCTGACACTGCATAGTACTGAGTGTTGTAACACAGCCCCTTCTTAGATTTAGGTATAACATATGTTGGGAGCAGCACCTAAATGATGAATACTAACCTTGAGATAAAAAACAGATCCATTTAAAGTGGTCCTAAGTTTTCTCATTCAATTTTGTCCCTGGGACAGGATATGGCTATTGCACCTTTCAGTTCTCTGATCCCCTCCCCCTTCTTCATCCCACCTTTCTAGACATTTTTTCAATCCACAGTTTGAAGATATTATTCACCATCCTCCTAGTGAGGAGGACTGGATGAAAATCCTTTTGAAGGCTTCTACCTCTTCCTTTAATCACGCGAGGCGTGGTTGGTAAGTGATGTAAGGCATGCCTTTCCCCAGGGACTGAGCGCTCAGAGCTCCTGATTGCTTGGGGAACAACAGAGCCAGAGGGGATCCTAAATCAAACCCTGTCTCTCACTCACCAATACACTGGTTGCTGCAACAGCTCGCTTTCATTAGGAATGTTTTCTTCAATTAGGGGAGGCTTTGTCAAGTATTCTTTTAGAGCTCTTAATTTGTTATTTTATACTGGCAGAATTTATAATGCCATCTCAGAGTCCATGACATCTTCTGGGACAATACATTGTCTGCTCCTGTGCCATGATATATCACCATAAAACACAGGGCTATAAGAGCCTATAATAATTTATGAGAGTACATTAGGTACCCATGTATAATTTATCAAATGGGCATTATGGAGGCAGGACTACGCCTGACTGACAAAGGTTACCTCTGTACGGGTGTCTCATATAACCACACAGGGAAGAATCCAATAGCTGACGTTCACTGAATTACAACAAAGAAACTTTTACTCCACAAACTGGGCACTCCAAGAAGTGATGCTGAAGAGCATGAAAATAATTCCTGATCCTTAATGTTTTGACTCCATATTGATACTCTCCACAAGATTCAGATAGGGGTTTCAATACATATTAAAACTGGAGGAAGTTAAGTTTTTAAAAGTGAGGGGGAAGTGGTATAAAGGCCATTCAAACCTGAGCCAGGATCTGAATTGGCTTTAGCAAAAAAACCTGTGAGACATGTTCAAAATTTGTTCAAACCTCAAGTAAGGGACCTGTTGAACCTTTGAGATTCTCATTTCCTAGGACCTGCTAAGGCCTACAGCAGCAACTTAAACACAACTTCACATAGCTTTCAGGGCCAAGCACTCTTCAACTCAGTTCTGCTCCCACTGAACTGAACATGAATTGACTCATCTTGGGGAAAACCTCAAATGTCTTATTCACACTGAATTTTTGTTTCCTAGACTGAGAAGTCTGAATAGAGCCCTGAACAAAGCCTCCGCAGCACGGTACTGTGCACTTGGCCATGTGGTGGTGCTATTCATATTTGGCAGAACAAACTGGTGAGATGCTGGCCACCCTGCCATAGCCTTTCTTCTGGGCCTCCTGACCAGACCAGCAGCTGTGCTGGTGGTATCATCAATTGAACACAGCACTGTATGTTCAACTTTTATTCAGTCTTCAGGGAAAGGGACTTGGTTAGAGCCTGGAGCTACCAAGCATGGCTTCTAGCTCAAAGTTCAATGGCTGCTGCTTTCAGGTTTCTTCACTAAAATCTCTAATTTTAGCAAAGGTGATATTTGTCATAATAGCTAATAGCAGAGTGAAGCCAACAAATTCATTTTGAGTTGGCTATTGAGCAGCCATCACACAGTAAAAAAAAATGCTTGCTGCGACTCTGAACTAAATTTTTTTCATTAATTCAGGATTGAAAAGACTCTAATATCCCTAGGAATCTGAATTTCTTGCACTAATATTATTTTCATGGCATCAAAATGATCTGTTTCCTCTGGGGAGGCAGATAACTCAGTGGGTGGGCTCTGGTCTGGGAGTGAGGGCATTTGAGTTTTCTGCCTTGTGGAACCAGTTGAGAAATACTTTTAATGAGTGACAATTCTCAGAGTATAGTTTTGTTTCCTTTAAAATCTTTTTTTTTTTTCCCATCAAAAAAATTTAATTTCATTGTAAGCAAAAGGAAAAATAGTTTTCTTTTTCTAAACCTTTATTTTACTTACCCATTTCCTTTTATTACTTTTGGCAGAATCACCTTCCTTTCCCTTCTCCTCTTCCTCTTGCCCTCCAGGTTTTGAATGATGTCACATTATTGTTTCTTTTGGATAATTTCTACCAAATATTCTTCTATTTACATAGAAGTACACAGACATGCCATTATCTGAGTCCTTCGTAACATCATGCCTATCTTCCAAATCTCTCTCTGAGGCAAGCAAGTCCTCATATCTCCATTTTCTTGAAGGGATGATGAGACACAGAAGTCTAGAATCTCAAACTCATTCAGACACCCCAACTCACAGTAAGAATGGCTGAATCAGCTAAATATTAAAGTCCAGCTTTTAAAGTGTGCTTAGGCATGTAGAAACATTGGTTCTATTTTTTCCTGTTACTTTGGGGAGATTTTGTGCCTATCTTGAATGAAAAATAAGAAGGTCTGGAAATGTAAATACCTCTCCAGATCTGAAATCCCCCTTCTCACACATTTATACTAATGACACATCTGTTATAATACATACCACAATGAGTCTAGCCTCAGTTGAATACAAATAATTAATATGAATAATACATAGAAATTTTCCTATTTCTTAAGTGCTAGCTGTGCTGTGTGGTCTACAAATAAAGAAAATTATCCTGACCATGTTCCAGCTGGTTTGGACAGTAATGTAGGTAGTCATCAGAGTTCAAACACGTAATGTTGGTTGGTGGCATATTCTCCAGGAATCGTGGTATACTTTTGAAAGGACTTTTGAGGCTCTTGTTGGAAAGCTTTAGGGAAGAAGTGAGTTTCTGAAAATAATGTAAATCAGTAAACCAAAGATTAATAGCCTGGTATAAGAAGACGCAAGTTCCTTGGGGTATACATATGATACACTTTCATACTGTATGTGAGATGTATATAGGACGTTATGAATTACATGCAAAAGCCAACTGGCATTTTTTACTATTTAGAGGGGAAAAAAAAAGAAAGCAAGGCCTGGATGATGTTGCCTAGAAGTGTGTACACTTGTTTATTTTCAAAAGTTGGCTGAGGGCTTGCAGGGAACAGCAGGGTAATGGAATATTCATGAAGCAAATGCCCTTCACTTAGTGGAGGGCAAAGGAAAGCAGATTGCTAAACCCCTTCAAACTTCCTGTGCAAGAAGCTCACGCTACAGTATAATGAAGCCTGTGTTTGCCACTCGGCAGCGCAGTCCTAACCTGGCACTGCTCAGCTCTTTCACCTCTCTCTTCCCTTTTGACTCCTCCTCCTACTTTCAGGCATGGATCCCCACCGCTGCCGCACGCTGCCCCTTTGACCACAGCTGCAATGGCACGGACGAGCATAACCGATCACAGCGTCGCAGAAACCTTCCTGTTTTCCCCTGGAGCCAGTCTGGGAGGATGAAAAGTACCAAGCTGCTGCTGCTGCAAGTGCGGTCCTCATCTATCAATACCTGAGTACAGCGGGGGTCGGTGAGTGCCTATCACCTGCTGACCCAGAGAGGCAAGCCGGTTTTCACTTTGTTTCATGGGTTTACTTTAATGAGCACTGGGACAACTGGAAGGAAACTGTACCTCCATTATCAGGGGGTATGGATGGACTTCAGGGCTCAAGCAGTTGGTCTCCCACTGTACACAAGGTGCCAGCCACTTTCAGCCCCACAACTGCACAACATCTTCAACACTAGAAAAATACCCCACCAACGCCAGCATCCCAGCACAGGCAAGCACAATGAGACACCCGCTGCAGGAGCAGTGCCTGTTGTGACTATCAAAAAGCAGGAATGGGGGAGATGCTCTGCCCTCGCGTGGGCATCTGCACCCGTGGCGGACTCAGCGTGGCCAAGCGCGGCGTGGCCAAGCGCAGCGTGCTGCTGTCGGGCACGCGGGGCCCGATTGTTCGTCCCCGGCTGGCCAGATTGGTGTCAGCTGCCTGCGGCCCCGAACGGGGTCCCACGGGGCCCCGCGGACAGAGGCGGCCAGCGCACAAAACCAGCAGGCACGAAGCAGCAGGTGGCCCCCGCGGAGGTAATCAGGATCACATTCAACGGGGGAGCCGGCTCAATTTTCAGCCCCATGTCTGCCGAGGGGCCTGGAGCTGCCTTGTTAATGCTGCAGGGAACACGTGGGACACATTGACTGCATTAATTGTCCCCACTCATTCAGCGGTGGATGAATTATAATGTTACCACTCCAGGGTAAAGCAAACACCTATCATAACAATCATGTCATTAGTGTGCAGATGCCGGCTGCTCTGCTTAACCTTTTGTATCTTTTTTTTTTTTTTTATGGCATGCAATAAGAATATTTTTTATTGTTTTTCATATAATTGATTTTTAGGTTGCAAGTGTTGCTAAACCTTGAAACAAGCGCAGCCGCATTACTCAACAGCTAGGAATAAGCGCAGGGACTGGCAAAGCACAGATTAAAGTTCCTTTAGAGAGAAACAGCGAGGCTTTAAATGTTTATGTTTGCAGTTTGGTTTATCCTTTTCAGTGTGACTGACACATTCACTATTCACATAACAAGAGCTCTAAAAAGACTAATGGTCCTTAAAAAATATAACAGTCTTAGAAATGCTTCTAATTTAACTACAGCTACTAGTGACCAAAGATTATATATGCACACCCAGACAAATGCCACATTCTGGTTTGAAAATTAAACTATTCCCATCTCTGCAGAAAATCTTTTTGTTTGCTGTTACTCACATGTACAAACATATATGGAGAGACACACACACACACATACAGATGTACATATGCCTGCATGTATGTACATGGATATTAATTTTTATTTATGAAACTTCACATTAATTTAATATTAGTATGTATATTAATAAAATAGCATGTTGGCTTCAAGTTGTGTTTACTCCATATGCACCACAAAGCTCCGAGTATTGCAACATCATTGTTCTGCAATTAATGATCCTGAGCTGGTGCCATGTTCTCATTTCTCTTCAATCAAGCTCTATTCTGCATTTAGTGAGTATTCTTAAATGGCACTGCCGCATGTGCTTGGAACTTCCCACTGCATGTTCCTAAAGCACTCCAGTGCTCTTTCAGGTGTTAGCCGTAATCTCTTTCCTTGCAGGATTTGCAGGCAGAGAGCCCACTCCCACTAGCCCTTTTGCATGGTTAGCAATTGCTCACCTGAACACTCAAGAAAGGAAAACTGGTATGTTGTGAGAGGGCATTGCATGGTTTGGCACTTGGCGCTGACTCTGCATTGATGTCTGTTAAAACATGCAGATCCCTTATGCTTGTGCAGACCACTGCTGGAGCCAGCGGCCTTGTGTCACTTTTTGTTAAAGCTACTGATATGTATTGCAACACCGTATAGAAGTTAACTGTTCATTCATCTTCCATATGTAACACGCGTTCTTTGTGAAAGGGGAAAGGAGACGCTGCCCCATTTCCCCTCTGCCCTCTTCCATCACCTTTTCATGCCTCCTTTGTTAGGAAATGAACTGAGGTCCCAGGCTTGCAGACATTTATCAGTCAAATCCTTGATGTTACCCGCTGCATATAAGCCCAGGAGGTTCAATGGAAATAGCCACATGGTGTAAAGCCAAGCTTGCAAACAAAACTTTGAGTAATTTACACCTAAAAATATGGTGCAAGAGGTGGGAGATGTGCATAGAGAATATTGGTGCCCTACTTGTAGATGTACAAATGTAGAGTTGCATTATTCATTGTTTGACACTATTATTGTGAGTTGGGTTTAGAACAGTAGACATAGTGTCATCAAGCAAGAACAGGGAACAGGAGGAATGATAGAGTAGTATCAATACAATTACTTGTACTAAATACATGTAAATCTATAGCACGAGTAAGTGCATGGCAGGATGAGGTTAAGGATGAGGTTAAAGTTTTATGGTTATTGTTTTGGTGTTTTTTAAAATCATTAGATGCCTTAGCTGACTAATTTTGTGTAGGTGCTTGCGGTTTGTGAAATGGAGAAGCCATTTAAAATGGTTTAGTCACATTTTAGCCTTAAACAAGTATTTAACTTTTACATATGCATATAAAACCATGTTGTTTATTGGTGTTTCCACTGAAAATTACTGTGATTCAGCTCTTTTGGATGCATTTCAAAAGTGTAAAGTGAATTTATGTTCCATAATCAGTAGAAGGTGTATTTCCCTGAAATCAAAGAAGTTGTTTTTTATTATGATGGTGGATTCATCTGAGAATATAATACCATTTTCTGGTGTGCTATATTTCTATAAAACCAGAATACAGTCTAACATAGTTCTTATAACACTATCTACAAATACATTAAACAGTATAATCTTTTTTCCATACTCCCCCTTTAGATTGTTTGTGAATGGGAGAATTCATCTTTCAGACTTTCATTTGCTTTATGTGTGCAAGTACACTGTCAGACTAAAAGCTCTGCAGTTTCTGAAAAGTGTTTTTATGAACAAAATAAAAACCTGCAATTGTATCCTGTTTGATAATTTTTTTTCCTCCAAATAATATTTACGGTATGTTTTTTCAAGCACACGTATTTGGTTGATGAAAAACAAACAATGTTATTCAGTGGCAGTTGGATGTCTGTGCATGTGTTTTTCCCCACAAGTAACCTAGGCTAAAATCAACTTTATCCAGACGTTTTTTTCCCCTAGTCTCCAAAAAAATTACTGTAAAAATGAACCCATATGAAAATGAGCTCTTGTATGTAAAATATTTTCCCACACATTGCTGCTGCTGAATGTTTTTACTTGGCTTGCTGAAAATGGTAAGTCTGCACAAATAATGAATGTGTGCTGCCATCACATCCATTCTCACATTTTCCTATTTGAAAAATATGTGTACAGTATGGACATACCATAGATTAGGAAATAAGTCCTCTCTTTTTGATTACAGAATGTTCTACTGTAAATTAGTAAAACATTTGCTGATAATTTGACCCTCTGCAATATATTGAAGTTTGATTACCAATTTTTAAACCATAAGTATGTGTTATCTGCTAGCATACGCGCACATATTTATAAACGTTAAACCAGCATGATATTTTAGATCGTATATATGGACATAATAATACTTAATAGATTGTTAGGCATATTTATAATTTACCGTACATTTTTGCTAATCTCTGGATGATAACAAAAAATAAAATTGTAACCTAAAGATGACTTGTGTTACAGTTTGCTATAACAGTTGCTGTAAGGATATTATTCAGACATCAAAACCATTTATGGGGAGTTCACAAGTAAATAAGCTTATAAACTTAAATGCTGATTTATACCAGCTGAGGTTCTGCTCTCTAGGACATTTTTCTTTTCCTTAGTAGTCATGGATTGTTTTATATCCAAATAACTGGATAATTAAAATAGCTTATAGTTCCCCATATAATATCCATTATTATACTAACAACACTTCTGTAATGGTTTAAGAAACACAAAATTAAATTCAGGACTGTTTTCTTAAACCCTTCATAAATATTTTAGACATTAATTAGGAGACTACAGGTATGAAAAGACCAAGATTTATTCATAATTAAAAATCAGATATCGCGTCACCTCTTCTGATAGAGAGAAACCTTTAATTGCCTGTAATTAGGCAATTGTCCCTATAGTTTGCTAAA
This sequence comes from Morus bassanus, assembly GCA_031468815.1. NCBI lineage: Eukaryota > Metazoa > Chordata > Aves > Suliformes > Sulidae > Morus > Morus bassanus. Next base: position 76,923,221 of record CM062568.1, read on the forward strand.
GTGGATTGAATTGGAATGAACTTGGTAGAAAGGCATATTCATGGTAATAAGCTAAGTTTCCTGCATTTTCTTTGTTTGGTTGGGTTTTTTTACAAGCTGATACAGAATATGGTAGAAATAGTAGAATACGCATATCTTACTTACAGATACATTAAATCACAGGAAATACCTTTCTGTATAATTTGATATAATTTAGCATCTGACCTTTATCTAATGCCTCATAACTTTTCATGCCAATTATTTTGTCTTCCTTTACCAAAACGTGAACAAAAAGCTGAGCTCATGAATGACAATATATTCATTCAGCAGACCTAAGATATATTTTTCCAAAGTTGTAATTAGCATTCCACTTTTTACAATGTGGAAATGAAGCAAAGAAAAATAGATTTTCCGGAGCCCAAATTCTTGGGGGATATTACTGATCAAAACAAACACCAGAAACATTGTTGTTCAGGTATCTGACCCTGAAGCATGGTGTATGATATGCGTGCATGGTCTAGAGCCCTTCCCAGAAGCTATGGTGTTGGCTAAAATTTTAAGATCTGCCTTCTTTAAGGCAGGTATTTACATATAAGCATCTAAATATAAATGGCTTAATTTCCTGCAGTATGAATATCTACGTATTTTGCCAAACTCAGTAAGGACTACATATGCCATTTGATAGTTAAGACAGTTTCAGCATGGTTTCTACATCCTGTAAAGACTTGCACACATGCTTTACCTGGCATACTGACTGCCTCTGAACTCACTGGAACTTCTCACAGAGCACGGAGTTAAGTCTGCAGAAGTTATTGCTATGTTCAAGCCAAGGGTCTGACTCTGGAATATTCTTGCCCTTATGCTTACTAAGTGCCTTTCTAATCAATACAATATTTCATTTTGGTTAGAAATTCCCAGCTACAAACCTAATTGGACTTGACTCACCCTGTATCATCAGGCATGCAACTCTCAGATCACAGCCCTGCTGAGCCATGTCCTTCTTGGACACAGTTTGCCAAACGCTGGCTCTCACAATATGTCTGCATTAAGCATGTGCCTGCTCCCTCAAAACTAAGTAATGAGACAAACTATTACTTATTTAGGACAAAAACATTTCAAGGTATTTCATATCCTTCAGTTAATCAGACTTTTCTGTTCAGGTTCAAGTCCATCATTAGACTTCCTTTGGAGTCCTCCTTCTTTCTCGTATCTATCTATCTACTTATAAATACATTATATATGTGTGTACACTGTTGTCTATACAGCTTCTGGATAATGACCCTTTCTTCTGCCCTTCCTAATTACTCTTTATCTGTTTACTTTCATTTGGCCTCCAAGATTTATCATCTGGGCTGTTGGCAATGCCCTGGATTTGTCTTCTGGGGTTTTTTGTTGTTGTGTTTGGTTTTTTCTTTTGCCTTTTGTAACTCTTGTGACTTTGGGTCTTTTGTACTCCAGATCTTTAACATTTGTTATTTAGCACTGGCAAAGACTTTGAAATTAGGCCAGACTGAATGTCCAGTGCACATGGTTGCTGGCAGTGTCAAAGCACCGTACTGAATGTCATACGTCATTTCTAGTCCTGTGTTTTTAAGTCTCTTTTTAACTCTGGAGACAGGATTCTTGAAGCCTGCAGCTCACTTCTCTGTATTAGCAGTGTGTGCTGCAATGTCCTTGCCTTCATTTGTCATGTTGCTTTCCAGCTGGCATTTCTTATCACCCTTCGGCAATACAGGAATACTAAAAATTCTGTTAAGGGGCAATTGCTAAATGGCAATGCTGTCTTCCAGCTGTGGCTTTCCTAAGTTGTTCAGAAAATTATTACATCTCAGTTATTTAGACTATTTGTATCTGTTATGGGTATGTCTCACAGACAGTGAGAAACACACTAACAGGTTAATTTTTAAGGTGTTTCCAGCCACCTTCCCTACTTGCTACAGCCCAGACCTGGAGTTCCTTAAGACCTGTCTTAGCAGAACCAGAGATGTTTAAGCAGATATTTCAGGATAGTCTATGTTAACTTTAAAGATATTTGTTGTGATGTTAATGAATTACTTTGCCTTGACAACAAATTCTCTTTTACAGGTGTGATATGTCTCAGCCTAATTTTAGCCATCTAACAGTGGGACGTCCAATTTCAAGTGGTCATATAGGATCCATTTGTAGTCACTGCAGGGAGAGGCACACATACATTTTGGAGGCAATTCATTCCAGCTATTTTAGATGCTTATTTTGAGGATCAATTGCCTTCTGCAGGTTTATTATTCCTTGCAGTAACATTTTATGTAGCCTAGATGACCAGCTTAGACTGGATGCTTAATTCTTCTATGGCTAAAAATAAGTGAAATTAATCCAACTCCAGTTTTGTTGCATTTGTAGAGTTGAAAGAATTTTATTGACAGCCTATTAGTGCTCCAAACTAAAGTACAGGGTCAGGTACTGTATTTCTCATTACATTTATTGTAGGCAAAATGCGACCTGCATGTCCAAAACTAAAATTAAGATTCTTAATTAGTCCTTCCCGTAAGTATTTGAAATCCAGATATAGCAAGTTACCATCTCTAGATAAAAGAAACACACATTGTACTGAGGAAATGGAAGACATGGTCCAGTGCGTGTATCATATGCACACATGTACACAAACATATATTCTTATACAAATACATGGAGATGCACACTCATACACACACAGACTCATAGCCCAGTCCGGCAGATAGTGTTGTAAGTTAAATGTGTGTGTGCATGGCATGAGTAAAGGCAAATGTCTGGACACCTTAGTGAAAAGAAATAAGGGCCATGAAGCCATTAAACTTTACAGACCAAATATTAGTTTGCCTTAAATCAAAGAATACCATTGATGGTCTTCCAACAGAGTCTAATATTCTGTATTTCACAACATATTACGATCAGTCATAGAACACCTGTAAAGAGTTAGCCTGGTCATGAATAAGTTGCCAGTGTTTTATGAACATCAAGATTGGTGAATGGTTAGGCATTAAACCTTTAGAAACATTTAAATGAGACTGACAAGAACCTGTGGACTAATATATGATTTACACTTGTTATGTAGGACATCTTCACTCCATTGTGCAGAGGCAATAATGAAAACTGGAATAGAAATTTATTTAAGAGAAAGGAAAGACAACAAGCCACTTCTGAATGGAAAGCTTTTCTTTTGAAACCCTGACCCCTTTGTCTCTGTCAGATAGGAGTCATGACTGGTTACATTACAGTTAAGCCCATGTAGCATTTTGAGGGACTTAGCCTGAAGTTGAGATGACCTTGGCAAACAAGCCTACAAGTGCTACCTTCAGCACTGCTATAACCTGCCACCAGCAGTGTGTTCGGCTCTGTGTGTTCAAGCACGTCCTAAGGGGTCATTAAAGCGTGCTTTGCCACTTAAACTTGCCCAGAGACAATGCTAACTGGTTGCTCACAGGCTGTGGGCTGTTGGCAAGTCTGCTTTCTGTGTAAAGGAGGTGAACAGAGACAAACCTTCAAGACCAGCAGACATACAGCCTCAGATACGCTATTTGTCAGCCTTCTGCACAAAGCCAGTTACAGCCGATAGCACAGTCAGTACAGAGGCTTCAATAGCAAAACCAGTGGCTCAGAGGTGAGCCCCAAATCACAGCCAAAAGACAAGGTCCCAAGAGGCTTGATGGTCACAAAACCTCATGCATCAGATCCTCCCTGTGCAACCCAGCCCCAGCAGACTATTACCTTGAACTCAGTGTAAATCATCTGTTGTTCACGAGCATAAAGGGGAAGTCTGTGTCCGCACAAACCAATTTGTGAAAGGGTGCTGCTGGGACTCTATCCGAACATACCTTCCTCCCAAACTGTTCCTCTGCAGTGGAAAACTATTTGAGGTTTAGTGTTGAGGCTAATGATGCTTCTGAGATTCCAGACAAGGCAGATATCTTTCTAGTACTCCCTGAACTTTATGAATACCTGACCCACACATTTTGGATCCTGTTTCTTGAGGTATTTCAATACTTATCTAAATTAGAATAATCTAATTTTAGTGCTGTTTTATTATACATATATGTTTAAATATGTATTGACATATATTTACTGTATAACACCCATGCACACACACATATTGCTTATATGCACATTATTCATAAATCCAACTGGAGGGAAAATCCTCATATTTGAGGAAGAGGAAGGTGCTGTCTTTCAGAATTCCATTGTTCTAATGCTTTGACTTTTATTCTGAATTTAACAGGATTTTAGTAGATTTCAGTGCAAAAGAAATAATGAATTTTTCAATGCCCATATGATACGCTGTGCTTCTTTATATGAGCTGTATTCTGCTTAATGGAAAGATTCCTAGGCTATGATCACCCATAGTATCTGCTTCATTTTTATGATCTTTGTAGAAATACATCATATAACACAGGGATGCTGCAGTATTTGTTTTTCCATCTCCCCAGTAAAAGCACACAATGACTTTGCACAGTGTTTTTAAATAAGGACAAAAACATGGTGCAAGTCTGTAAGCCATGTTTCTGTGTGTTAACAGAAGACAAAGTATGAAAGTGTAAGTCAGCTTTCAAGGAATCTCTGCAGTCTGTAGGACAGTATAAAAAAAGGCAGTGATAGTAATTAGCCTTTTTAAATAATTCCTCATATCCTTAAGCACATTATGGAAATTTATAGTACACATCAGATATCTGTCTGTGTGTGGGGGGGGATGTGCATGTACGTATATGTATGGGCATGTGAGAGAGTGAAAGAGAGGCTTCCAGACATCTTTGCATGGCTGCATTTGTAACTGAACTGAAATGATGAAGCAATTTGTAGTGGTGTCAGTAACTCCTCAGGGGATGCTCACTGAATGCATGTCATTAGGTGCCACACAATTTGCTTGGCTTGTTGCTCACTCTGTGACGCCAGTTCATGGTATATTCTTAAATATTGTAACATTCTGCTCTTTAATTTTAGAAGTGTTAATGTTTGTTTATTCTTTACTAATCCCCAATATTCCACTACTCCCATTTTACCACTGGCTGCTTAACAATCAAAAATCCTTTTTTGATTTTTGACGGACCATTCTTACTGATCTTACATGATAATATCAATCAGTAATATGTACTAGAGGAGAATAAGGTAGTGGGGCAATGTTCATTGCCCACTTAAGTGCTCCTAACTTTTCACCATAAAAAAGTAAAAATAATATGAGGCTAGGATCTTGGGGGTCCTAGTGGATAATTTGAATACAAGCAAGCAATGTGCCCTTGCAGCAATGAAGGGTGAGAGCATCCTGAGCTGCTTTAGCTATGTTCTTACATAGCTACAGGTGGAAGAAATGATCTTTCACCTCCATCTGGCACTTGTGAAATACTGTGCCCAGTTTTGGGCTTCCCAGTATGCATAGGAAGTCCCATGAGTGGCTACCAAGATGGTTAGGGGCTGGAGCACATGCCATATGAGGAGAGGCTAGGACTGTTGGATCTGTTCATCCTGGAGAAGAGAAGGATTCAGGGGGATCTAATTATTATCTACAGCTATCCAACGAGAGAAGACAGAGCCAAACTCTTCCCAGAGTGTGCAGGGATAGGACAAGAGGCAACAGACACTGCTTGAAACACATAAAAGTCTGAAAAGTTTTGACATAAGAATTTTTTTTGATCAACTATAAGGTTGATCAAACACTGGAAGAGCTTGCCCAGAGACGCTGTGGGATCAATGTCCTTGGAGGTGTTCAAGATTAAACTGGACATAGCCCTGTTCAACCTGATCTGAATAGACCTCCTCTGAGCAGAAGGTGGGTCCAGAGAGCTCTTGAAGTCCCTTCCAATCTACATGGTTGTGTGGTGGCCTGAATCAATAACTTCTTCCTTCTTCCCCATGTCCCCCACATACAGTTCTATGCAATATCTTTCAGTTGAGAAAATGAGACTAACATATGGCAGAAGTAGCTATAGATTGGGAGTTAGGCTATACATTAAATTCTCGCAAGCGGTGTGGAATGCAGGTCTCCTGTGTCTTATATGGTGCTTTAACTACTGGGCTCTTGGATAAAAGGAGGGAACCATCTCCCTCCTTCTGGGATCTGGCTCTTTGCTTCATTTGCTTTTATATGTAGTGCCTCTAAATGAAGTGTTCTGTTCTCGATTGACCCAAACAGTTTTTTTTCTTTTTTTTTTTTTTTTTTTCATTTCTTCAAGAAGAAACAAAACCTGTTTAATTTAGTTCGGGCTGAGCCAACTTTAAAAAAAAAACACTTTGGTTTGGCAGCTGCATGTGAGTGATTCTCACTGCCCTTAAGAAGGAATAGAAAGTTCAGTGGCTTTCTTCCCAATCTATGGGCCAAGACAGTGGCCAGGAAGGATGGTTTTACAGCTCTAGACTCTGGCCCAGGGGCTGAATTTCATTCCAGTTTATCCTCTGCTTCATGCTCACATTACATCCAATCTTTAGAACCTTTTTTATAGAGACAAAAACATCCAAAAAATATTTAAAAAGATTAAAGTACAAATCACCACTGGCAGCCTACTTAGCACTTAAAGAGCAATCTCCCTCCTTTGATTGTTTTATGCAATAAAAAACCAAATAGAGAGTAAATAAGACAAAATTTCTAAGTGAATTCCAGACTTCTAGTTCCTGTTGTTCATAAGTTTTCCAAGAACAGTCTAGAAAATTCTAACTATGTTTTTTTTCTGTTTAAAATTATAGAAATGTCAGTGCCAGCATGAATATACACCAGGATTCAAAGAGCAACAAGCAGCACTATTCTTTCCTCCAACTTGGTTCCATACTAAAAAATAGCTTTTTGTTATAGGTAAGTCACTAGGAAAAGGACCTATAACATGACCTATTATTATTATTATTATTATTAAATGTTTTAAAAAAGAAGAATTAGAGGCTGAATTAAAACAGTAGAAAAAACATGCTACATGGACACGTGCTCGGATGGGAATTGAAGAGTATGTGTTTCCTGTGGCCTCAGCTGCCACAGAAGAAAGCCAAGCAACTCCATACTCCATTTCTGGCAGGTCAAGGCTATTGATTTTACTTTTAAAAAAGATGTAGCAAGGATGCATTGAGTAGAACTCCTTTTGGGGAAGATGCCACATAGATGTACATGAGAGTATGTGGCTTCTCTCCCTTCATACAAATACTGGGCCTGAGGTACCCCTTCACTGCTTCCAGACTGAGCTTTGAACCTAGTACAGTGGGACATAACCTAGCAGTAATGGGGATTAGAAAGACCTCAAGCCTGACACTGTAAGAGTCTAATTTGATGTAGCACAAACTGTGCAACAGCTGAGGAAGGTACAGGGAGCAGGGGGAGTGGCTGAGTTGTGAGGACACCATTATGTCTTGACACACATCTGCATATCAAGATACCTTAAGGTATCTGCATACAAAACTACCAAAAGCTTCTTGGTGAGTCCTAGACACAAGTGAATCAGAGGGATTTTGGGCAAACTTCAGTACTGCAAACTGAAGCAAACCTTCTGATGAGGCTGTTTGCAATAGCAATGGAAATGCACTCTGCATGTGCTAAAGGAAAAGAGTTTTCAAACACTTCCATTCCTGTGACTGCCAGTATCTCCTTGGACAAGTAAACCACTTCTCTCATCAATTTCCACAGCTGTAAAAGGCAAATAAAGATACTTACATTCCTTGCAAGAGTTTTTGAGGTCTGCATGTGTAAAGAATTTTATAAGTGAGGGTGTAGCATCACATAATACTGTCTTTTATGGCTACAGAAGGACATTTGACTACTCTGGTAGATTTTGGTATTATGTTTAAGTAAAATACATCAAAATACTTGATGAACTAGAGCTTATTTTAAAAATAAATAAGTAGAAAAAAAAAACCCCCTGAGCAAAATGAAAAAAGAAAAATCTTTTCCTTCTATTTATTCATTTTATATTAAGAATTTATGTCATTATAATCAATTCCCCCCACTTTCTTCCAGGAGAAATCCACCTGAACCTTCTGACTTCATGGATGGTGAGAACTATTTTGACTGGAATAAATATTGTAGAATTTTTTCCAGTCACGTCGAAAACTTTCTTTTATTCTGTTTCTTCTAAGGATGCTATAATTATGTGGACCTTCCATGGGAAACTGTTGGGTACTTTCCCATTCCTGCCTCATAACAGATCTGGGAATATAAGCAAAGTGTGGTGTTGTCTCTTTGCATCAGTTCACGCCACCACAAAGAGGCCATCAGTAATGTGAGACTTTAACTAATATGAAATATTTCATTTATAATTACCAGTATTAAACATGTTTTCCTAAATTTTGTGTTTATGGTGATTAATTATTTAGTGATTGCATGAAGTCTGAATATTTGTGTAAAATGGGTTTAACCTTTAAAAATACTGAACACTGTGCTAAGAATATAATCAGTTTGAAAAATGGGAAAGATCTAGCTGGAGAGCACTTTTGTATGTGCCTAAATTTAAGTACCTAAACCTGTACTTCTGTTCTCAGCTGGACTGGGATCCTGGCACTCAGCATCTTGCTAGATCAAGACTTCAGGAAGCACAGATTACTATTTATCCCTTCCTACTAGGAAGGACACTGTGTCCCAGCTGCAGCTGTACAGTGCGCTCTGCCTGGCTAAACCTGTCCTGCCAAACGACTTCAGGCTGTGAAGATACTTGGCTGAACAACACAAAGCTCACACCTGCTTTTCTTCATGGCTGTAACATACTTTGGTGTTGCCACTCTGGCGCCAGGGCTTCCTGCAGCCCCTTTATCTGTCTTTGCATTTCCTCACTGAGGGGAAGGTGTGAAGCAGGCTCAGCAGGAACTGCAGTGGGCTGCAGCCCTGTTGCAGCCCCAGCCTGGCTGGAGGAGGCTCGGCTGCCAATCACCCCTCTCTTTAAGCTACGCTACCCTTGTTCAATAGAGGTAATGGGTCCAGTGGGCAAGTAATAGGTCTGGTGGGTCTATTACACATTTTTATTGAAAAGCAAAATAAATAGCCCTGTAAAACTCACACACTGCCCCAGGGCTGTAATAATCTATGCACCTTCTTACACCTTCTTTTTCCTTCTTTTCCTCTTTGCCTTTTCAGAGTTGCTCAAGTGAACTTTTCCAGCATGGCAGGTTAGAGTTTTTGTAAATTCATCACCAATCATTTGAATAAGGCAGTATTTGAAAATACTGCATGTTGTTATGTAGAGAACTGTGGCAGACCTTTACTAGTTGATTATACACATGTGTAGCACCAAAGGAGACCACGTTTTACTCAGCCAAACTTGCTTAATAGAAAGAGCATAAAATCAAAGTATGTGCACTATCAGGTTCGCTTTCCAAAGAGAATGTGTTTTTCCACAAAACTAAGGAAAGGGTAATTTACCACTCAAACAAGCTGGGAAAAAAGAGAACATTCTTCCCTAAACAGCAACAATTATGCATTTGGCAGGCAGTAGTAAAAGCAATTCTGCTTCCCTTCTTAGCCCATAGTAAATCTGTACCTGGGACTGATTAGAGAACAACTGGAGAGGTGCTGCTTTTCTTTTCAAGGTCCCCCAATGATTTTTTTTTTTTTTTTTTTTTTTTTTTTTTTTTTTTTTTTTGGTTCTGAACAGGTTTTACTGGTAAAGTTAAGACTGTCATGTCTCCTTTGTGGTTGGCTCCCACTTATTCTTACTTTGTGCAAATACAGATTTCTTATTAGTGGGGAAGAAGAAACCCCAATGCTGTTGGAAAGTCAGAATGATGAATCAAAGGACATGATAAAGGAAATCATCCTGATGGGAATCCCTTGAGACCTGCAGAAATCCATACTTTCTTGAGTATCATAAAAGCAGTATTTTGAATTGTGCTTTGTCTTTTCTTAGTCCAATCCAGCTGATGCAGCAGGATATGAAAATGCTGCACCTTCAAACCCTAAAAACAGTTTTGGTTGAAATCTTAGTCAGGTAAATGTAGCTTTGCTGTACCAAACCAAACGACTCACTGCTTTGTTGCTCTGTCTCTGGAATCTGTTTCTTCACAAGAACATGGCTGTATTAAGCACATTTGGAATAATCTACCTTTTCAGGGAGGGAAAAAATCTTAACTCCATTGGTTAGAGGGTAGCATATGCCCAAGAGCAAGGGAATGGATATATTTTCTAAAACTTTTGTTGACTTTTATCCCTGTTGTTAACAATTTGGATAGTCTCATTACCAGGTGGCTGTTGTGCAGGATGATTTTATCTAAAGCAGCTGTTTTCCTTTTTTTTTTTCTTTTTTTACTTGTGAGACCAAAACAAGTGGAAAAAAATCAATTTAAAGTAAATAAAAACCCCTTCCTAAATTCAATAGAACACTTTAGGCAGAGCACTTGAGACAGATGTTGAGGAAGGAGGAAAACACAATCTCTTTGTGATTTATTCCTTCCCTCCCACAAAATTTTCATTAACACCTAAAAATTGGGAGACAATAATAATTATTTCCGATGACAAAATAGTGAATAAAACTTTATAGAAAAGCTCCTGGTAGGATTAGTGCTCAGCTGGAAACTGAGGCTGCCACGTGGAGAACGCCACGGCATAACATGGATGAGTAAGGCATCAGTGAAGAAACTAAACAGGTATCCAGCACATGGGAAATAAAGGGAGAGCCCTGGGACTGTATCAGGTTAAGTTGTCTTGTGTGCTGCAGTTGGCTTCTGCTCACACAGAAATACTTTGGAATCAGCAGCTAATGGTGGAGAGAAGAATAGTGGGCTATTAAAACAGACAGTGTTGAAAGCTGATTACTTGAGGTTAAACCAGAAGGCAAAGATTAGTAAAGCACAGAGGAAAGCTTTCTTTATGGTGTTATTTTTCTAAAGTGTTTCTTCTTCGTATTTAATGTTGTGCCTGTGAAAGCCACCAAGCCAAGAATCCTAGAAGTTGACTTATGTCTTGTCTGCAGAACAGTGAGAGGGCGACTTGTACTGGACTGGCTTCCCTACCAGACTCAGCCTGAAAGAAATCCCTCGAGAGATGCAAAAGGATACACGTTATTTTCAGCAGTCCTAAATTCTACTCTAGGTCCCTTTTCCTAATGTTTCTTCTAGGCAACCCCCTTGTTTGGGGCCTTTTTCTGGCCATTTAAATGATCAGGAACCTCAGAGGCACCTTGCTTTCTCTATTGGCAGGAAACACAGGGGACCTTGGTGGAATTCAGGTGAGAGAAATTCATCCCTGTGTGCCTATGCTCATTCAGCCCAGGGAGCCTTGGTGGAGACAGAGGTGCAATGTAGGTGTTTGTCTGCTAGCACCTGGATTGGACTCTCAGTGAATTAATGTGTGAGCATGGAGTAAGCAATCCGATTACCTGTTGTGATTCTTTACAGGTCAGATTTCTTTCCGTATGGAATAATGACTCTGCACCACTATTTGGAAACAGTAGTGATATCTAAGTAATAGCAGTGCTATAGGCAGGTAGAAGGAAGTCCCCTAAGCACAGAGGACTTACAGATGGACTGGAAATTTTCAGGTCTAATGTCTGGATTTAATTTAATTTTTATGCTGTTATTAGAGACAGCCTGGAGTTTCTGTAAGGAATAAGCAAAGATATTGTCCTTTTACACTCCCAAGAGTGTAATCTTGAAAAATGTCTTCACTGTTTTTCCAGTGGCTACAGCCTCCCATCACATTGTGTTACCCTGTATAGTGAGGACATCTGGGGGGGATTCAACCCTCTGGCTCAAAGTGAAATTGGTACTGGTTGTCTCCCACCTTCCACTCTTAAAAACACTTGACAATTTGACATTCTTACTGCTAAGTGGAACTGAGAGAGGCTCATCAACAATAGGACATTGTTATCAGCCCTGGCAGAAATCATACCAACAGCCTTATGTGAAGTGATGACTTGCATTTACTTCCAGCAGGATGAATGCAATTGGGTGTCAAGTGTACCCAGTGTATGACTAGGGAACAGTGAGGAAGTTACTTAAAGAACTTATGTTCTTCCTGCTTCCATCTCAGTCATCTTGGAAGTAGATTGCAAATTGTTTAAACCTTAAAATGCCACAGAATAAATGTCTCATTATTACACTGTAGTTTGATATGGCTTGGAAAAAAACCCTAATATGCTCCAATGATTGTTTTCAGATGTTAGGCTTTATCAGGCCCAAGATGCTGGGCAAAAGATGAAGGCAGATTGTTAGTACCACTCTGCTTGCCAATAATTCTTTCTTTCTTCCTTTCTTTCTTCCTTCCTTTCTTATTCCTTTCTTCTTCCTTTTTTTTTTTTTTTTTTTTTAAATCTGATTGTATTAATGAGAATAGTTGCACAACGCCCACTGCAGTGGCCTTTCACAGGCATACAAACCCTGCCTTTGCTAGAGTGATGGAAAGCAATTCAGATCTGAACACTATAAAAGGCAAAGCTGAAATGAATTCTGACATGTCGTAGCTGAATCCTTCTTGCAGAGAAACAGTCATTCTTTTTGCTCTACCCTTGCCATCCAGATCTTTTTAAATGGTCCAGAATTGGCTGTTTAATATCTGAGAGCTCCAGAGCCTGGGACTGTCAGGAATGGAAGGGTTTTATTGAAGCCAGCTGAAGGTGCTCTCATCAGGTGAATGGAGGTGTGTTGACAGCCCTTGAGTGTGAGAGTGAGTGACTTCCAAGTCCTGCATCCAGTAGTGACCTTGGAGAAACATGTATGAAGAAATTAACGGAAGAATTTCAAAAGGGTTATGTTTCCATCCCTGTCATCTTATTTTGTGATACTCACTTAATAAATAGAGATAGATTAAATATTTTCCTCTCCCTGCCCCGTCGCTATGCAGACCTGTTGACAAAAATAAGTAATGTGACATTTGACTAAAAAATACTGAATGAAAGTGGAGCCCACTCTACTTAAAAAAAATCATTATCACACTGCATAAAATAAAATGCTGTAAAAACCTTAACTTAGCTAGGGATTTACCTCTTCCTCTTTCCTAGCAGGAGGTTTTGTTGTTGCTGCTTTTAACTCCTCATTTACAATGCATTTCTCAAATAAGTGTAGATTAAAGGACATCTCAGTAAGAGGAAGACAAGAGCCAAAAAGGCTCTCCTGAGGAAGAAGCCATCCACTCACAGTTTTTTTTCTGAATATGGAAACAACAGAGAAGGTCGTGGGTAGGAAAGAGGGGATGAGGCCTCTAGGTTTGTCTTTTGCCATGCCTGTAAGTCCCATTGGAGCCCACCAGGCTGGAGATCTGTGCCAGGAAACTCAGAAATGCAGATCCAGTAGGTTCTTCTTCATTTCCTCGGCATCCACCAGGAGAAGCTCAAGTTATGCAAACCCAAATAAACAGCTGAGGGAGCACCTAACTGTTACCCACATTATCCTTTATTTTCCCTTGTTTTTTAGCTCTGTGGTGTTGTAGGAAACACCTGCACGGGGCTCTGGTCTCTTTCTACCCAGCTGACTTTTTTCAGCCATGCACTGGCTTGGGGTCAGCCCTTGAGAGCAGGTGTTTTTCCTCAGAATAGCTTTCTTGTCTGAACCAGAGTGGATCACAAGGGCCGAACTTCACTGCCGAAGGTTATGGGTCAAACACGGCAGCACAGGGTCCCTTGGGTACTGTGCTTACCAGGTGTTTAATATTATCAGAGGGTATTTGCTGAAACCGTGATAGAGTGTTCTCAGCAATTCAAAATAAATTTAACGAGAACAGTTTTAAAAGCCCCCACATTAGAGGATGTCTGTTCAATGGACAGAGAGGTTAAAGTTAATTCGATCAGGCATGTGTACTTTCTCCAAAAAGGAACATATGCACTCAGCGGCTTGGCCCCATTTGTTGCAATTTTGGGTCTCATTTCCATTTGCAAGAAAGATAACTACTTGCATATGGAAGCAATAAATAAGAGAAGTCATTAAAATTTCTCTAATTTAGAAAAAAAAAAAGTCTTAACAAAGTAATATCTTTGCCAGGGCAGACAGAAATGTAAATTAGAGATTGGAAGGAAACTTATTAAAGGAATTGCTATGTTACTAGTCTTTTTTAATCTAATGAATTTATGAATTGCCACTTGTTAGGTCACAGACTTTGTTAATTTCCTATATGTTTAGTTAAGCAGAGAAAGTGTGGGGCAGGAGGAGGGAGGGGTGAAAGGAAAATGCATGTGAACAATGAACCTGAGCAAATATTTTCATACAATATCTTAAGGCTATTAGGTTCAAAATTTTTGAATAAAACCAACTATATTTAGAAAGTCTGAGAAAGATTCGTCTGCACATCTACTAAATAAGACAATATAAATTTCTAAAACTTTTCCTGTGTTTATTTTTTTCACTTTCACAAACTTATGCCCTTTAAATGTGTAAAGGGCTAAAAGGTCATGGAATTTACTGAATAATTTTATTAAAAACAAGAAAATTTTTAAGAAAACTGTGTCAGCTTATAGTGCCAATTTACCAGTCACATGTCCTTGAGCAACACTGTCAAAAGTAATAGCCAATCTGACACCTCTTGGGCTTTCTTTGGTCCAAAGCCTGAAGAAAAATTTTCATTCTCTTTTCCTGTGGATCACAGAAGCTAAAAAGCGATGCTGCCCCTTGGTTCCCCTTTTATTGCTGGCTAGGATTGGAGTTGCTGATGAAGTGCACTAGCAAATGTTCCTCTGTGAACACACTTTGATGAACATTGAAGTGGGATTCTCAAGTGTCTCAGTACCCGAAGGTGGGAATTTTTACAAGCTTTTTTTGAAAAGCCAGCCTTTACTGCTGAGGATGTAACAGAGCAAACAAAGAAAAATAAAGCCCTGTTATCTTTCATATGAGTATTCAATAATAGTAGGCCAATTAGTGCTCTGTGCAGTGGATGGCATTTTGTAATTCTATGCTATCAAATACACTGAAAAGGTAATGGACTGGTCCTACTTCCATCATTCATTGCAGGCCTTCCCATGGTACCCTGTCCTGACACACAAAGAGTGAATGAATGGTGCTAATTCAGTGCCTTTTTAAAGCATATGACTTAGAGATAGCAGTTCCGAGAACTGCATCAGCAATTGGTCCCTAAACATTCAGCAGCATCTCCTCCCAGCCAGGCAGATGAGTGAGCAGCATACTGAACTGAATGCGCAGCAGCATCGACCCTGGGTGGCTGCAATTTCCTTCATTTGTGGAGGCAACCAGATACTGAAAGCAACTCCTGAATGGGCTGGATTCTTGGTGGTTAATAAAAAATGTTCAAATAGCAACCTGTTGGGGTACCAAGTGGCTGCTTTCTCATCTTTTGGGGGCTGGGGGGAATTAGCTGTAACAGTGTCCCCTCTAAATGGACCAGCGAGTATAGACTGAAAAATAAGTTACAAGCGTATGCATGCATGCACAAACATACACACACACAGAAATTCAAACCAAACCTTGATGAGTTTTGGTAAGTTCCCCACTGCACTTTGCTTCAGTGTAAATCTGTGCTCCTGTGTAATGCTTCTGGCTCCACTTAGAGCTCTCAAGTCAAAAAAAAACCCCAACCCAAACCCAAAACAAAGGCTGTTTTTGTTGCATTTCTGGCATAAAAGGAAACAGAAATGAATGGAAATCTAACTAAAATGTCTGTTCTCAGGAGGCCCATGTCTGCATTCTTGAGGGTTCAGATCGTTTGGATAAACTCTGTACAAGTATCTGAACTTTTTGGTAGGTCTCCAAATTGAACCTCTGAACCTTCTGAGGCTCACAGGCAGCTAGCCACTTTTGTGCTGCTGCGGGGTTGGACTCAGTTTGCTTTCTCAGGCCCTTGGTACTGAAAATATTTACCAGGTAGTTAGTAGAATCCAGAGAGAAGTCACAAGCCTGTCTTTTGGGTTTCATTGGCCACTACAAGGGAAAAGTTTCTGCTAATGAATAGTCATCAAGGGATGAAATAGGAGTTGTTTTGTGGTTCAGATACAAGTCTAGGCCTAAGAAGATCGAGCCTCTGTTTCAGGTCCTGCTACTGACTTCCTATGGGATTTAAACAAGCCCCTGTGAACCTCAGTGATGTGTTTGCTAAATGGGGGTCTCTGCATTACAAGAGTAAACTTGTTATTTGTCAGATAGTATGGAAATGAGCATATCAGAAAGCCTAGAAATCTATTAAGTAATTCCAGAAGATGAGTAGAGTAGTGTGGTTTTAGTTGGCTAGTCCCAGGTACAATCCAAGAAGAAAATTCTTAGGAAGCCTAATGGACTTCAGTTACTAATTTGTTTGGTGCTCAGTAATATTTAAAACAGCTTGGATTTTAAACCACATAAAAAATATGCCACCCTGCTGTTCCCACAGGCGTGAGCCAACAACTCAAGAAACTACATCTAACTCCTGTGCCAGTAATACATTTATTATTTATGTTTTCAATTACATTTCCATACCAACCTCCATGTGTAAAACTGAAAAATTTAAGCATATACCCCCGAAGAATTAGCCATGTTTTTCTTACAGCAGGCACTGAATCTTTGAAAAGGATACTGTTCCCCTTCACCTAAGTGGCATAATTCCCACTGAAATTTGTGTAAGTCAGAGTGGGAGTCCTTTTCCCCTTCTCAAAATGACTACACTGCAGAAAAAGCTTCTGAAGCTGTATGAAGTCAGAGGCCCAGCTGGTGCTACAGTTGTTATTGAGCAGCTTGGGGCAGATGACTATTAACAAAAGCATCGGAGCCAGTGTGATGCCCTGGACATGAACAAAATATTACTGTTTAAATGAGAAAGGAAGTGAATCTTAGATTAGAGGCATTTATGAAAAATGTCCTGGGCTTTGATAACATTGGAAGATTTCAGTGACAAAATACTGGAAATTTGACAACTAGCTCATTCATGTAACTTAAAAGACACCATCAAAACCATATAAATCTAAAGCCTTAACTTCACTGTCCTACATGGTCTTACATCAGATGATTTCTAAGGAAGCTGGGCCAAAGGCACAGTGGAAAAGCCTTTGTTGTCTTTTATATCATGTCCTAAACACATTTGTGGAACATTATGACTGCTATCAGAATATTTTGGGGTTTTCTTCTCATTAGGACTTCAGTGTGAGTGACCCTTCAACACTGTAGTTTTAAAGGTCAGATCTACCTATTGTAAGTAAGCAACATTTTGATGTATTAGTTAGATTTCAAGCACTGAACTCAGCAAAACCTCTCATTCGTCACCTATCCTCCTACTCTGAAAGTAACGTATATTCCATATATCTAATATAAGAAAACATCTGTTGCACATATGCTAAAGTATATGTGACATTATGCAGATGCATTTAAAGTACTGTAAAATTTCTTTTTTTTTCTGTTGTATTTTAAAGTATTTCATGGCACAGGGTAGATGACAAAACATAAGAATATATCACAATCTTAATGTCATGCTGCATGTATTAACTGATAGGAACGCTGGCAACTTCTGTAATATTCTATGTGTATATTCTAACTGATCATATCTTTTCCTTTTGTTGCCTCTCTAGTACCCTGCAAAAGATATGAGTGATATATATCTTTTTTTCCATATTGATGATTGCTAATCTAATACTCTGTTTCTGTGCTGTGATGCATAAAACCTGAAAAATAGTCTCAGTATTGGAAGAAAAAAACCCCCAAACTCCTGGGAGGTTGATAGAGCAAAAAGATAGGAGAAAGGAGAAATTCCTTTTCACACTTTTCTGGAATACGAACACATGAAAATTTCTTTGGAGGATTACTTGAATCTGTACTCTTTACAGAGCTCTAGGCATTTGCTATCTGTTTGATTTCTTACTTAAGCATAATTTTACAAACAGAAGCATTGTACAGTTGCAGGATTCCAAGCACCAGTTAAAATAATTAAAAAAGCTGTTAACATAATTTTCAAAACCCTGCTTGCTGATAAGATTTACAGTGTTTTGGCAAATGCATTTACTAAAAAGAGGTGTGTGAAGAGATGGGGAGATGGGGAGAACCTATTACAAATTTGAGACAGACACTTTCAACAGCATGTAGCTAATATGAACCGAATTGGTCCTATCTTGAAATTATTGTTTCTAAAACAAGATCAAAAACAAGATCCAAAATACACCTACTAATTATTTGAGGTGAACTGAACTGTCCAGTTGTGGATTAATGTGAGGCATTTCATCGCTGGTCCAAATCCAGTGCTCCAAAAAAAAAATCTTTATGCTTTTTGCTGCTTATACCTCCATCTATTGCGCCTTTTGCCTCTTGGCAGTGGTCTTCATTTGTTCAGTTGACTAAATACAACTGCCCGGTGCTATTTGTGATGCTCTAATATACGCAAGAAATCCACACGTTTGGCAGAAGCATCACAGGAACTTTGGGACACCTGTGCCCTCTGGAGCTTCAGACAGAGGCCAGGTGTGGTAAGCTAGGGCATCTCAAGGGACAGTACAAAGAAATCTGTATTTAGGCAACTGAATCAAACCTGCTCTGAAAGTTCGAAGGTCTTCCAAAAGCCCTGTGTCTTATCTACAAGTTCTAAGCAGACTTTTTGAATACCCTAGGGTGTCTTATACGGTGACCAGCAGCAACATCTGGGAACCAAAATCTTGTCCTCTGGAAATATTCCAATGATTAAAAGTGTTAAATTTATTAAAAATAAAAATAAAATTTGGCCTTCTAGAAGGGAATTTCTTTTGAAACTCCCTCATGCAGTACTAGCACTCACCCTAAAGTGGACCCCTATATTTCATGAGTTGAAAACCCCTCTAGATTTCTTTGCACCTAAACTTAGGTGCCTTGTCCCATCTAAGATGTCTTATAGTAAACAAAACACCTGCACAAGGCTGGCAGAGGTGGTACAGGATCCATGCACCGTTGGAGACCCATGCATTACTAGAGTGGCAACTGGTGTGTATATCAGGAGGGATACCCTGTATGGGCTGACAACAACCATGTCAAAGGGAATTGTGTGAGCAATGTATTAAGAACCATCGATCGTACTGATAATCCTCTTTGACTACAGTGTGAGTGCAGACACCAATCTAGGGAAGCCTGCATTTAAATACTCTAGTTTCAGATGGACTCCTGCCCCAACTCCCCTGAGCCATCAGGGGCTTCTTTCCGGGCACAAGAATTTGCCAATCTTCATGCTGCTGCCAAAGTTTTGCCATGAGGTTCAATCCAGAAAATATTGGTACTCTGGCCATCACAAAGATATTTGAACTATGGGCTTAGCTATAAGTGTCTGAAATCCCTAGGATTGTTCAGCACTTTGCAGGAATGAACCTATAAAACTGGTTTTGTCTTTTTGCATTTACAGAATGCCAGGCCTATTTCTGATATCACATAAATGAGATGGCAGAACAAAAATAATCTTCTTGCATCAGCTGAGGTGGTTCAGTCACTACAAAGAGTTGGGATTTGATTTGAGAAATCTTATTGTCCAACTTCAGTAACTGAAGGAGTTTCTGATAGTCTGAGACAAATCATTACTAAATTGTCCCCAACACAGCAAGAAACATAACAACTTCCAGGGCTATTTTATGTTTCGATGGTACGTAACAACATTAATAGCCTTCTCTGTGGGGACTTTTCTCCCATCGCTGGTCATTCATTAGTGACTGTCCTCCATACAGATTGTTGTATATTATTTATGTATGTTTCCATGGACCCATTTGCTGTCAACTGATTTCATATTCAGACAGTACGTAATGACTCATTTATTAGCTCTGGAGTCTCCTTATTTGCATGGACTACTGGTATCAATATCATTAGCCTTGAACAATGCTGGTAGTCCTGTTCATGGCCATGAGCTTTTAAGTTATAAGCTCAGTTCTTATCAATGTTCAACTGTCAAGTTTTCAGTCAGTTCTAATTCATCTCAGCTGAAAAAAAAAGACCTAACAACAGAAAAACCCCAACCATAACAACACATTCTTAGTGGCCACGGTTTCTTCTTTGTCACACGCTCAAACAAGCATTTCTGTGTCATCGGTACTTGAGAATTTTACAATGTCTGAAATGCTTCAAAATATGAATTACATATCTGAAAATTATTAATGACATTCTTGGCATTCCATTAATGTTATTTATTATTTATTGTGTTTGAGACAGAACTGCCTAGAGGCCTTTGCAAAGGATCAAGGGCCCATTGAGCTAACCTCTTGCTAGGCATATCAATCCAGATGGATGAGCAAATGCAGGAGCACATGGCAAACAGCAAAACTTGTTTGTCAGTTCAGCATTCCAGCCTGCGAAATACAGCTGTAGCACAGAGGCAATGGCACAGTTTGTATTAACTGGCATCATCAGCTGTCCCAGCTGAAAGGACATGGACTGAACAAAATTGGGCTGGTTTTAGACTTATTTACTATGAATTGCCTCATCTGTTCTTTGGCCCAAATGATCATGTTTTCTAAAGCAGGCTTCAAAGGTAGGAGGAAGTGCATGGTTCATTTTTGAACTCCTGATATGGGATCAGAGTGTAGCTGAGAGCACAACCAGGCTGGGAAATGGGAAAGTAATCCTTTGTACCATATTATTAAGCATCATCTTATAGACCTTTTAACTCTGGAGAATGAGGAAACTAATCCTAGTGCTGTGTTGTGCTCATTTTGTATATCAAGTGGACTCTCTGAAATAGGTGGCATTAAAAAAACTCTTCAGGTCTCCTCTATCAGAAACTCCTTCCACCTGCCATCGACAATGTATTCACCGACATTTCTACTTCCTAACCCTCCTTCTCCACCTTTTCTCCTCTGCACTATCAAGAGGAAAAGAACCCAATGATTAGGGTCTACTCAGTGACCAGGAAGAGCTGGGGTCAATGATTTGTTCTGTTGTGGGTCTCCACCGTGAGCCTGGGTCACTCGCACGGGCTTTCTCAGCCTTTTTTTGCCTGTGTATTTTATGGAGGATGATGTTGCCTTCCTGTGGGGCCATGAGGATTCATGAACTTGTTATTGATAGGTGGTCTCTGCTTTTCATCTCCTGGTCTCCCACATCACTTTTTTAGCTACCTTTGCTTCATGATGTCAGGAGAAAGAAGGGTTGGGAGGCTGGTGATGAAAGATGCCAGGAGTTCAAGGGTGACAGCAGGGCTGCTGTGTGAGGCTCATGCTAACAGCTGCAGTCCTTTATTAACCATCACAGTTTCTCCCTTTAGATTGCTCATGCTCAAAAGCCTCTGAAAGCAGCCTAGAAAATACAACGGAAACCAGGAAATTTCTAAACTGCAACAAGACCCAATAGCCAAATAAAATAAATGAGCCGTCCTAGGAAATCCTTATAACTTGCCACCCAACAACAATAAACCAAACCTACAACACACAAACTAGAAAGGAAACAAAGAAGTCTTTTAATTATTTACAGTAAGCTTATTGTGGCTAAGTGAACATTGTCCAAGGGCTTCTAAAGTTAGCCTCAGTAAAGTGGGCTTATGCAGTTCTATATAGCCTGTCCATTTCACACAGCAGCTTTTTAACAAGTTCTAGTCTAGCATAAATAGAACATATCTCGCAGTAGAAGGGCTGTTAACTTGGGAGATACTTTTCCACTTACCAATTTCATAGATTGCAATCGAGTTCCCGTTAATGCTTTTCCTTCAGTGATGTTTTATAATTAGATAAACTTATTATCAATTTTTGTCTTAAACTGGGTAATCATGGAGCTTTAGAGACAGAAGATAGTGTGCTGGCAGAAGAAAGCAGGGTGGTGCTTCCTTGTCACTCCTGGGGTGGTGACAAGGTAGTCCTTCTGCACTCAGAGGTTTCTCCTAACTCCCTGGTCTATGCTCTGAGGGGGCTATTTGTACCTTCCGGACATACTTTTGGGTCTCTGCCTCCACCCGGGAATGCCTCGGGTAGCATGCCCCATCCCGGGGACGAGGTGCGTGTGGGACCTAACGTCTCTGGCATGCTGTATGAAGGTGAGCAAGGCAGGGCACTTGGGCCTGGTGGAGCTGGGCAGGAGGGATAAAACAAGACCAAGTTGATCCAGCAGTCCTGCCCACAACCCATATCTAGTAAACAAGCAAGTGAAGAAAATAGGAGTTTCAAATATATGTACTCATTTGTATTAAAAAAAAACAAACCAAAACAATACACAGTAAACACACTCTCAAACTGAGGAGATTTGTATGTGGTGGAATTAATGAAATCTGAGTAATTTTCTCCTGTGGATTTAAGTAGGAAGGCCCTTGAAACCCCTCAGTATCATGTATGGCTTCACCCCATTCCTTCTTTCCTTCCTGTTTCCTTCCCCTCATTTTCACCCCACTTAGCTCCCTTCTGCCTCCCCCAGCCCCAACCCAGCACACAGGGTGCTGTGGTCCCCCACCACACACCCACTGCCCTGTGGCAAGAGGCATCACGTAACAGACAGTGGTCAAGTTCCTGTTAATGCCTTTCCTTCAGTGATGTATTACTTCAGCTCTCTCTCCTCTACCCAGTCCCCAGGTCTTATGAGATTTTGCCATCCCCGAGACCTCCAGCCCTTCTTGAATTTGGTTGAAGTTGACTACAAGTTACAAAAGGTATTAGGAGGAAACTGGCAGAGGCATAAACTTTTAGGAAATCAGGTTACGACTGGAAGGAAGCTCACAAATAAAATGTGTGCACTCTACTGGTGACTGAGGTCATGGTCAAGTAAAGTGTTTTTAGTCAACTAAATACTGTTGAAATTAACACCAGCCAACAAAACCAGCAGCAAATCCCACGTCACTTTTAAACAAAGTCCTTCCCATCAGTGCTAACGGATGATTTTTATGACAAAGGCTACAGCCCAAGAAAGTCAAGGAACTTCAGAAGAGATGGCAAACCAGTACCAGAAAATAGTTGGCCGAGGCATGATCCTTGCAGTCCTTTTTTGGGGAAGATGAAGCTGTGATTACAATGTTTCTGAATATTTGGTTTTGGCTTCGGTCAGAATGTTAGCAAGGAGTAAAAGGTGTAGTCACTCAACAAACTCATTATTATTTTAATGCATAAGGCAGAGGAGTGGCACTAGCTCTGCCTATAAAACCATTTATCTTCACTTTCCATAAATGAGTACGTTTTGATTTTTTATTAAAAATAACGTATTTTTCTGACCACGCTAATCTTTCCCTCGCAGAACAAGACTTTCTGCAGTCCTAGTCCTGATCTCTTGTCTTCTAGGTTTAAAGTTATAGTCTGTAATATAACAAGGTGAAAACAGCAGTGTGTGTTTCCTCCATCCAGAGCCAAACAGTTAAAAACTATGCAAAATGCAAGAAAACACTAAAAAGTACTGTTTCACCTTGCTGCTTGTGACTTTCATAGGCAGCATCTTTCCTGTTAGACAGACAGAGTTATCACAGGAGACAGGGCATTATGCATTGCAAATCAGGAACTCAGTATTATGTAACAATCTAAAAAATATACAAGTATGGTTTGAATGAAATACAACTGCTGGGCTACCAAGGAGACAGGCATCCAGAAAAATAACTACAAATACAGATAGAAAGTTAAAAAGAGACACTAGGGAAATGACTTATAATATTTTCTGGTAATCAGTCAGTAGTTTGTTGTCCTTAATATGGGTCAGAAAAAAAAAACCTCCTACAAGTTAAATTCTGTTGGGCTTTATGTTATTTTTTAATAAAAAATAATTTATACAGAGCCCCACAGGAAAAAAAGTCAACAATGTAGGTATCTTTCAATACATTCAAATGATAATTGTTATTTGGAGCTTAGGGTATGCCAGATGGTATCACTTCAGTAGTTTATCTACTTTCCAGTAACAGGCTATATAAGATACTGATCAAAGAGCATTTTTCTAACACCCAGCAAAGAGTTTATCATAAACATTTTTAACTCTCTTAATAACCTTTCTCTTAACTAAAGTGTCATTTTCATTGGGTTTGTTTAGCACTGCTGTTGCTTTGGCAAGAAGGAAAGGAGCAATATTTAAAAAAAAAAATTGTTCGCATACCGGGAAGAATTTCAAATAAATCTTTTCAGAAACCATTGACTTTGTTGCAAGGAAATCTAATGTAGAAATACACTTTTGATCAAATGAATCTTATCCTTGTCTGTCTTTCAACAGACTTAATGAACTCTAGTCAAGGCCCAAGATTATTTCAAGGAGAAAATGGTCAAAGTGATTTCAAGATAGCATTTTAATTTCAATGTATTTTAAGAGTTTTCTTTTGAAACATTTTGGTTTTTTTCTTTCCCCAAGGTAACTTAGCAGCATAAAAGATACTTTTCCATCCCAGTCAATCTACTTTGTTCAGGGATTTCTCAGTCTTGTAGCAAAAGCTGATTATATGGAAAAGAACTTTAAACTAATAAACAAACAAAAAACCAAGCATTGCCTTACTTCATAACTCTTATTATTTGATGTGGCCTATTTTTGGTGTTAATTAGTTTGGTATGTGTTTAGTTTGATTCAGGACAAGAAAACCCTGATAATTTGGAAAAATTTGGATCTGGCGGTCTCACCTGACCTTTGGCTGTTAAGATGGGTCTCCATCCATACTCTGACTCTGCATACTGTTTTGCCTCCTGCTCCAGATAGAGTTTGGGAAATCAGATCCCCAGAAACACCAAATTTGGAGGAGAAAATTTTAAATCAAAGCTATTCTGTCTCCTTGACATTTCTTACTGGCTGAATTAGTTGCCCCATCTCACTCCTGCTACCTGTGAATCCCACTCAGAAGTTTTGAGACCTACCAAGACAGTCTAGGTGGCAGGAGAACAACAAAATGTTATGAATTCTGCTCTCAGAGAAGAAGCATGCCTGTGCTCAGCATTGTTGCTGTACGCACGTGTTGTGTGTGTGTGTGTGGCTATGCTACGGTCACTGCCCAAACCCCTAATGAAACTTGGAAAGCCAGTTCTTTCTTCTTGGGAGATAAGACTCTGCTATCTCTCCCTTTCTTTTTCTATCTTCCTCTTGTCATATTTTGTATGCACTACTCAGAAAATTCTGTAACCAAAAAAAAAGTTAAATACTATAAATGGTATATAACTTACGCTATGGATGGATTTTCTTTCTCCTACCTACTTTATAGCAATGCCTGAGACATGTGACAATGGACCCTCTTCTTTTGTAGTCATTTATGGACAACATTAGATCACCAGCATATTTTTAGTTCCTTTCTTCACTCTGTGCTTGTGTCAACTTTAAAAGATTTATTTCTTTTCCATATGTTTGCCCAATGGGAGTTAAAAAAGCTGGAGATTTAAGTCTTAGCACGAGAATGACGTGAACAGTCGTCTTCTCTGTCCTAACGCCTTGTCATGTTTTAGCTGGGATAGTGTTAATTTTCTTCACTCTAGCTAGTATAGTGCTGTGTTTTAGACTTAGTATGAAAATAATGTTGATAACACACTAATGTTTTAGTTGTTGCTAGGTATTGTTTACCCTAATCATGGACTTTCTAGCTTCCCATGCTCTGCCAGCTGCACAAGAAGCCGGGAGGGGAGGGGATACAACCAGGAGAGCTAATTCGAATTGGCCAAAGGGTATTCCATATCATGTGACGTCATGCCCAGTATATTAACTGGGGGGACTTGGCCAGGGGAAGCAGCGATCGTGGCTCGGGGACTGGCAGCGTCGGTCAGCAGGTGGTGAGCGGTTGCAGCACTTGTTGTTTAGTTTTGTTTTTTTTTTCCTCTTCTTCCAAGGTTTCATCTCTCTCTCACTCATTATTTTTCTTTTCATTATATTATTATTATTATTACTATTAATACTATTACTATTACGGTTTTATTCTAATTATTAAACTGTTCTTATCTCAACCCACGAGTTTTCTTACTTTGGCCCTTCCGATTCTCTCCCCCATCCCACAAGGGTGGGGGAGTGAGCGAGCGGCTGTGTGGTGCTTAGTTGCTGACTGGGGCTAAACCACAACAGTCCTTTTTGGCGCCCAACGTGGGGCACGAAGGGTTTGAGATAATAACAGTTGCTGGTCACAACATTGATTCATCTGTTCTCGATATTAGTTAGTCAGACCTACACCATGCTGATTTTGAAGTACATGTTAAAGATTAACGTTGGGTTTTGTAGTTTGCTGTGCTCTGCAGTGATTAGCAATGTTTTGCCTAGGAGATTTGTTATTAAAACACTGGCCTTGAGTTTTATCGGATATTTGGGTCTTGCATGGAAGCCATTACTATACTTCGGGTACCACCTCATGGAGACAATTAGCAATTATACCTCCTCTTCTGAAAGGTTTTTTATGGAGGAAATACAGAATGGCACCTTAGCTACCGTCTTCTGTAATGTCTCCTCCTTCATTACAACAACTTTTCAGTACCTTGAACATCCTTGGGTAGTTAAGATACATCTGTTGGTATTTCTATGGCAGATTGTTTCGGTTTTGTCTAAGGTTAATAAGCAATTCAAGAATATCATCCAGAGGTCTGCCCCAAGGGTCGATAATTATGGGTGGCAGGGTATGTGGGATAGTATGGGCAAACGCCTGAGACGGTGGGCGCCTGCAGTGTTTTGGGACTTCACCCCTGAACAAGTGCAGAATCCTGAAAAAGTAGTAGAATATTTGGAGGAAGTATGTTGTCACCCTAGCAATTCCAGAGAGATACAAATCACTGCAATGTGTTGGGGCCTGGCCCATGCCTACCGAGCCCTGTTTAACAGTATTCAGTACCCCCAAGGGAAAACGACAGGCGCTGCGGCTACTCTAAGCCCAACGACAAGCACTGTGGCCACTCAAACCCCCACAACAGGCACTGCAGCAGCTCCAAGCCCGATGACAGGCACTGTGGCCACTCAACCCCACACAACAGGCACTGCGGTAGTTCCAAGCCCCACGACAGGCACTGTGACCACTCAAACACCCATGACGGACACTGAAGCTGAATCAGAGAATCAACCCATGCCAGTATCAGTTGCCCCTATATGCAAGAAGAAATCTTGGAAGAGAAAGTCAACTCGTATAGAAAAGGATGATGGACAAGTAGTGCCGTTACTAAGAGAGGAGAAGGAAGAGGAAGAACTCGTACAAGAGACGGAAACTACCCGATCCTTATCCTTAAGTGAGCTGCGAGATATACGAAAAGATTTCGGCCGTCATGTAGGTGAGCATGTTATCACCTGGCTGCTCCGATGCTGGGATAACGGGGCCAGTAGCCTGGAATTAGAGGGTAAGGAAGCCAAACAACTGGGATCCCTTTCTAGGGAAGGGGGCATTGACAAAGCAACTGGAAAAGGGACACAAGGCCTCAGCCTCTGGAGGCGACTCCTGTCTGCTGTGAAAGAAAGGTATCCCTTCAAAGAAGATGTTCTATATCGCCCAGGAAAATGGACCACCATAGAGAAGGGTATCCAGTACCTGAGAGAATTAGCCATGCGTGAGGTGACTGATGGTGACCTGGATAGTGAACAGTCATCCAAAGATCCAGATGAAGCCCAGTGCACACGACCCATGTGGCGGAAGTTTGTACGGAACGCACCATCATCCCATGTAAACTCCCTGGCAGTAATGTCCTGGAAAGATGAAGAGGCGCCAACGGTGGGGGACATGATTGATAAACTCCGGGATTATGAAGCACATGTCTCTTCCTCCCTCGTCTCAGCTGTGGAGAAACTGTCCCGGGAGGTTCAGCAAATCAAAGAAGATATGTCCTACTCCCTACCTGTACGGACCAGTATCTCGGCCATTAGGAGTAAGCGTCCTTCTGCTCAAGAGAGAAGATACACACCACGGGGCACCCTATGGTTTTACCTGCGTGACCATGGAGAGGACATGAGAAAGTGGGATGGAAAACCTCCCTCGACCCTGGAGGCACGGGTACGTGAGTTGCAAGGAAAAACAATCACTCAGGGGGCTTCTTCCAGGAAAGTTGCTGCTCCAGTTTCCAGTAGGCAGTTCCCCAGACAGAGGTTTAGAAGTGATAATTTTATTTCTGATCTTAATAGAAGCACTTTTGATTCGCATTTACAAGAAGTGAGTAGCGAATACTATGATCAGGAATAGAGGGGCCCTGCCTCCAGCCAGGTGGAGGAAAGAGGCAACCAGGTTTACTGGACTGTGTGGATCCGATGGCCTGGCACATCTGACCCACAGGAGTATAAGGCTCTAGTGGACACCGGTGCACAGTGCACCTTAATGCCATCAAACTATGTGGAGGCAGGACCCATCTCTATTGCTGGAGTGACAGGGGGATCCCAAGAGCTAACTGTATTGGAGGCTGAAGTGAGCCTAAGCAGGAATGAGTGGCAAAAGCACCCCATTGTGACTGGCCCAGAGGCTCCGTGCATCCTTGGCATAGACTACCTCAGGAGAGGGTATTTCAAGGACCCAGAAGGGTAGCAGTGGGTTTTGGTATAGCTGCCTTGGAGACGGAGGCAATTAAACAGCTGTCTACTTTGCCCAGTCTTTCAAAGGACCCTTCTGTTGTGGGGTTGCTGAAGGTCAAAGAACAACAGGTGCCAATTGCCACCACAACAGTGCACCGGTGGCAATGTCGCACCAACCGAGACTCCCTGATTCCCATCCATGAGCTCATTCGCTGACTGGAGAGCCAAGGAGTGATCAGTAAGACCTGCTCAGCCTTTAACATTCCCATATGGCCAGTGTGGAAGACTAGTGGAGAGTGGAGACTAACAGTAGACTATCGTGGCCTGAATGAAGTCACTCCGCCACTGAGTGCTGCTGTGCCGGACATGCTAGAACTTCAGTGTGAACTGGAGTCAAAGGCAGCCAAGTGGTATGCCACTACTGATATCGCTAATGCATTCTTCTCAATCCCTTTGGCAGCAGAGTGCAGGCCACAGTTTGCTTTCACTTGGAGGGGTGTCCAGTACACCTGGAATC
Source organism: Morus bassanus (assembly GCA_031468815.1). Lineage (NCBI taxonomy): Eukaryota > Metazoa > Chordata > Aves > Suliformes > Sulidae > Morus > Morus bassanus. The sequence goes on from CM062568.1 coordinate 76,951,851, forward strand.
GACTGCCCCAGGGGTGGAAACACAGCCCTACCATTTGCCATGGACTGATCCATACTGTAGTGGAACAGGGTGGAGCTCCGGAACACCTTCAGTACATTGATGACATCATCGTGTGGGGCAACACAGCAGAAGATGTTTTTGAGAAAGGGAAGAAAATAGTCCAAATGCTTCTGAAGGCTGGTTTTGCCATAAAACAAAGTAAAGTGAAGGGACCTGCACAGGAGATTCAGTTTTTGGGAATAAAATGGCAAGATGGACGTCGGCAGATCCCAGTGGATGTGATCAACAAAATAACAGCCATGTCTCCACCAACTAGTAAAAAGGAAACACAAGCTTTTTTAGGTGTTGTGGGTTTTTGGAGAATGCATATTCCAAATTACTGTCTGATTGTAAGCCCTCTCTATCAAGTGACCCAGAAGAAGAATGATTTCAAATGGGGCCCTGAGCAATGACAAGCCTTTGAACATATTAGGCAGGAAACAGTTCATGCAGTAGCTCTTGGGCCAGTCTGGGCAGCACGAGACGTAAAAAACGTGCTCTACACTGCAGCCAGGGAGAATGGCCCTACCTGGAGCCTCTGGCAGAAAGCACCAGGGGAGACCCGAGGTCGGCCCCTAGGGTTTTGGAGTCGGGGATACAGAGGGTCCGAAGTGTGCTACACTCCAACTGAAAAAGAGATATTGGCAGCATATGAAGGGGTTCGAGCTGCTTCCGAAGTGATCGGTACTGAAGCACAGCTCCTCCTGGCACCTCGACTGCCAGTGCTGGGCTGGATGTTCAAAGGGAGGGTCCCCTCTACACATCATGCAACTCATGCTACATGGAGTAAGTGGGTCACACTGATCACCCAACGGGCTCGAATAGGAAGCTCCAGTCACCCAGGATTCTTGGAGGTGATCATGGACTGGCCAGAAGGCAAAGATTTTGGAATATCCCTTAAGGTACACATCGTACTCCTCCTTCCTCCTGCATCATCCACCAAGTGTACCCAGGTCCTCGAGCAAGAGCAACTCCATGAATGGGTTTGCCTTTGCCCGAGGTAGGAATAATCCAGACGGTTTTCCCCAGCATATTTTTTTATGTGCACTACAGGGACTTTATCCCCTTCCACAGTAAGTAAGGGTTCTGATTGGGCAGGGCCAGCTCGATTGGCAGATCCCCTGTGTTGACTAACCAGGTGGCTTTTGCTAAATGTCTATCCCAGTGTTCAAATGTCCCACCACCCATTGGGTAATACCCCATTACCCATAAATTTGTACTACATATGAAGAGGGGAAGGATGGGAAGGGAAGGGAAGGGAAGGGAAGGGAAGGGAAGGGAAGAGAAGAGAAGAGAAGAGAAGAGAAGAGAAGAGAAGAGAAGAGAAGAGAAGAGAAGAGAAGAGAAGAGAAGAGAAGAGAAGAGAAGAGATGTAAGAAAAAGGAAAGGAAAATATCATTTCACACTGGCCTGTTATTTTAACTAAGCATATGCATTGTAAATGGTAATTTATCCTAAATGGCCAAACACTAGTTGTTGTACTCACTCATGGTTATTTTCATTCCTGCATGCCTTTCATCTAGTTCCATCATTTTAGAAGAACTAACACAGGCTGAAATATACAGAGAGTTTGTAAAGACTTCCAGTTGGCTCCAAGTGCATTTCCTGACTGGTGTTATTTTTCTATAGCTTCTGGATCTCAGGCAAACGTTTAAGCTTGGCTTTAGGTTTATGCCAGGAAAAGAATTGGCCCAGATATCAAGTTGAAAGAGACATCATTTTCCCTCTTCCTCCTTCTTTTCTCTTCCTAATACCAAAACAATAAACTCCTAATAAAATGGGGTGTTATTTTAGTTCTTCAGAAATAACATTGTCCTAGGAGGAAAAACAGTTTGCAGATGGACATTAAATTTGGTAGTAAAGAAGACCTCTCACTCTTAAAGCTGCTACCAGTATCTGGCTCTCTGAAGAGAGGGCAGATAACACAGGGAAACTGATGGTAATAAAACCTCATATTCCCATGTAATATAAGAGTTATTTATTCTCTTGGCTGAATCTTTACAGTTTGGTGAGATTTTCTGAGGTCAATATTAGTATGAATATTACAGAGTCTGGAAATCACTAACTATATTCTTCCTTTACACTGAGTGCTGCTAAATGCCACCTTCCTTACCCAAACCAGACTTTCACTGGACTCAATAGTAATTTGCTGGGACTGCAGTTTTTTAAGAGAAGTTAATTTTCTGCATTATTTATCACACAATAGTACAATTTTAAGGCTATGAGAAAAACAAATATTTCTGAGTTGATGTAATAAGCATCAGCACTCTGTACAGTGGTCAGTATTAAAGGAGAAATTCAGCCTGTGGTATTTCTTCCATTCTAAGGTGTTGGTCTATCATAGAATGAGAATTCAACCCAGAAAGAGTGGTTGGCCAATTTCTAAACATGAGCAATTCTTAGTTTTATTTACACTTTCCCACAGGATCAATTAGATTTTTAATGAACATATGTTGAATATCAAACAGCACAAGATATTGTCTTTCTATGCAAATCTATGGGTGTTCTGACCTTGCACAACTCGGCCTTTACAGATTGTTTTGTTAGAGAGGAGGTGACAGATTTTGAATGTTTCTTCATTTCTTACCTGAAAACTCTGCATCATCTAAAGGAAACTGAAAGATACCCAAGTACAGTAATCTTTACAGAATTTCCATCTTGTCCTGATCTTGTTTTGGCTTGTCAAAGCTGCAGTGTCTCTTTAGTTTAGCACTTCTGTTTCCTGCCTTGGCTGCAGACACTGACTGAAAGGAAAGGAAGCACAATTAGGATATTTGTTGCGTAAAAGAGGGCATCAAAAACTCTAAGATTTAGAACAGTATCTTTGTTTTCTTCAGTGAAGTTTATCTAAACAAGTTCCCCCTTCCCAACTCTATCTTGAAACAGAAGTGCCCTCATAGCCGGCAGTGATTATTTAGTATGATTTAAATTTACCACTGAGTATGTTGGATCAAATTCCTTTCTCAGAGCTAATTGTAATCTAGATGTGTTAGTGCAGTTTCTTCATTACTATATTCATGACTGGCAGCAAAACCAGGTAGCTGGCATTGAAAGCTCTTCCCAGGATGTATTATTCTTGCCATATTTGCACTATTTCCTTGATTTCCTAGGAGGGCTGTGAATCTGATGTTGCCTTGCCAGTGATTCTGGGTGCCCATGCATTAAAAATTCCAACAACCATTTTGCAGATGACTAGAAGGGTCATAACACTGTATTTGTTATTGCTATGGCAGTGATTTCAAGCTCAGTTCCACAAGTGCTGTGAGTAGCTTTGGGAATTAGATTAAATAATTATTGTACAGAGCTACTGTCAGATTCTTTTTTTGGTGCATCTTTGGTCATCTTGAATCCTTCATTCTGAAATTACAACAGAAGTGAAGTTCAAAAAGTCCAACTTACTTCCTACACCCTGGGGACATTTTCATGAGAGGGGAAAATCACCTTATTGATCATATGTAAAATAAAGAAATATGCTACGAATGTTGCTGGGTTGCAAGAAATTTGTGATCTGTTAGAGCTGTCAAAAAATTTCCAGTACTGGAAGAAGGGCGTTACTTCCACGGTACAAAGCTTTGCAAGATCTCACCTAGAATGCCAAACCACTGTCCAGTGTTCAAAAGCAATAAATTCAGCTTGAACAGGGTCAGTTGAGATCGTCAGAGGATGAAGAGCTTGATTAGGAGAGAAAGACTATAACATCCAGAGCTTAGTAGAGAGGAGGTTTAAAGAAGATGTCATTACTCCAAACAATATAAATGAAAGAATGTGTATGTGGAAATACACAGTAAAGAGGGAGAAGAATTCTTTAGACTAATGAATAACATTGAGTAAAAGAAAGTCCTGATACCAAAATGAGGTTCTGATATAGCTTTAAAAGGTTATTCCAGTAGAAAGAACAGAAAACCCTAATTAGACAGCTGAGGAGCAGAATTGATGACCCATAAAATCCCCTCTGGTGCTCTGTCTTACGCTTTTGAAAGTTTCTGTCTAAAATACATGCATTTTAGGAGCTTTTTTTCCTGTGTGTTCAGTTTTACCTAGTAGTGACCTACTATGGCCAGCATAAGGAAATTTCTTGACACATGATGTTGGACCTTTGTTTCATCCCTGTGTAGTAAAACTATGTTTTATTCCAGATGAATAATATTGTCTTCATCACATCAAAGATGAACTAAATCACAGCAAGGGAAAGGTCTATTTTTTTTACATCTTGCTAGAAATCAGTGGTTGCCAACAGGTATACTGCTTGAGTTCCTTACAAAAAGTTTTACATACTTTCATTGTTCCCCCAGAGTGGAATGTTGTTCACAATCCCTTGAAATATCCACCCAATGACTAGGAGGTAATTTCCAGCAAGGAGTTTAAGTTTCACTGGTATTGTCCTGCTGTTTTAAAACAGTGAACCAGGAGAATACTCAGCTAGATCTATGGTAAAAATGACAGTTTAGTGTTGATAAGCTCTGTCTTTCCTTCCTTTCTTTATAATTAGGCAAACTAACATTGTTCCTTACTGTTCTGAAGAGTAGGATGGTCTGTGGTTCTCATTGTGGTTTTTTTTCTGATCATGCCTGGTATTGTGACAGTCTTTACCTGTGTTTAAATGGGGACTAGAATTTACTTTTTTATTTTGCCCATTTAGATGCCTGGATCTACAGGGCAGACTAGTACTTTTTATGTACAACACTAACTACCAAAAATCCTCATAGTTCAGTTGAAGCCCATAGTGATATAAATTGTAATTCTGACTGATTTATTTTAGAACATTCACATTATTAAAGCTGTTTCATTAAATGCATAGATGACTTTTTTCTTAAATCTTCAGTGCAAAAGGAAACACTGTGCTCTCAAACTTTCTCTGCAGCTTAATGCCATCAGTATACATAAATTTAAACTAAAACCAAATTTTATCTCAATATTTATTTTATTACCAGTTGATAGGTCCATGGGCTGAAGTGCCAGTCACAGCACAGGGATGCTTCATAATAGACTAATTTGCATAAGCACTAAATAATTTAAATATATAAATTATATATCAAAATGTTCTCTAGAATCTATTCAATTCAATGATATTGTTGTTTTGTAGCTTTTAATACTGTTGAGTCTTTAATATTTAAATCCAGCACCTCTTCCAAAGCAAACCCAAAGGAATTCTTTAAAATTTTTTAAGAATTGTACTGACTTTGTTATTAAGACAACAACTTGAACTTGATTTTGCTGCACTAAGAGAGATACAGATGACTCCGTTAGAAGTTTGGGCTCACGAAAAAGCTTCACATGAAGATTACCTAAATATTCAAAAAAACCATCAATCATCTAGAGAACTGTAGTTATTCAGAAAGGTAATTAGGTGGGCATGGAGGTATTGCTTCAGTGATTCCAAGAACCTTCTCTGTTCAGTGGGCAATGAAAGCTTTTCACTCAGAAATGTAAGCAAGAAAAGAAAAGCAGACAGCCAGAAGAAGGGCCAAAATATTATCCCATCTAGGTTTACAAAACTTATAAAATACCAGCAGAAAATTAAGTACCTGAGCAGATTAGAAAAGATCTTTCAGGGGCTTCCTAGTGGCTTTTGGAGTTAAGGCCAAGTGGGTCTCCACAATATGCAGTATGAAGCTTTTATTTACTGGCTTAAACTGCCAAATAAGAAATATCTGTATCAGGTGATTAGGTACACTGCATAATAATGGTGCATTGTACCTATAAAGCAAATCCCGTTTTTAAAACAGTGTTTAAAATTGTTCTATAGCTATAGGTGGAACTATTTCTAACCTTCACAGTTAATCTGTTAAAACATTTGGCCAGAGCTGTCACAAAGTCATTACCAAATCTATTTCTTAATATGTAAGTCAAGAATAGACCAAAAAAGTTGCTTAACAATGCATTTTTTTAAAATGTGAAATTATAGGGATTCATCTAACCATATGCAGCCTTCACTGTGGAAGTCCCTGTATCCATTAATCACCTTAGATTTGTTCTACAGTCGGTGGGGGAAAATGTGCATTGTAATGACATGTTTTACCTTGCTATAACGTGCACATCTCTGATGAACTGAATTCTAAAAGTGCTTGCTTTTGTCCACTGGTTGTAAGGGAAGCCCAGGGTGATTAGCCCATATGCAGTGATTTAGTACAGTTGACTAAACATGATGTCTAATGATTTTTAAGATGACTAACGTTATGCAAACTGACTTCCAGCCATAGACTAATCTGAAAGTCCTGTGTCATGTCTTCCAGCCCTTGGGGATGTCTGAGACACCACAGAACATATAAAATATTACTGGCTTCCCATGAGTGATTCCAGCATTAGAAGCCCTCTTCAGGATGAGCACATAGTTCTCTAGACTTTGTACTCTGTCAATTGGACATGTTATGATTGTCTAAACACAAGTACCTACTGCAATCAGGGATGGCTTCAAATGCATGAGACATTGTCCATCAGATGTAAAATGGGTCTGCAGAAGGTCTGCACCCTTTGGTAGGAGGTGGAATATGGTACTTCATGCTACATGTAAATTGAGCTGTAGATCCCATCCACTACTGTGAGAGCTTTCACACCTGTCTCAGATGTGAACATCTACCTACATTTGTTTCTTAGATATCTGCAGTCTGGTGCTGAATCCTTTTTCCAAAGTTAGGGAGAATTAATTCCACTTCTAGTAAACACGTAAATAAAATCTGTCATTTTAGCAAACTTTTGCTTTTACAGATGGTAGTCTGCCACAAGGTTAGAAAGCTGAGCTACCGGTTTGCTTTATTTTTGACCTACTGAGCTGCATAATATTTAATATTTTGCATAGCCCCCAGCACAGGTAAAGCATTGCAAAAAACCCCTTTGCTTTAGAAATTTATCTTACTAAACATGCTACTAAATTCAAGTCTGGTAGCAAAGGTTCTTTAAAACAGTAAAAGAAGCAGACAACAAATCAAGAGGAGCTGTGCAATACACATTATTTCGGCTATCCTTGCAGACTTTGGGAGGGATTCAGTAACGTGAACATAACGGTCTAGTGCCGTTTGATATGCCCCAGGATACCCGAGACATCTGCATGGGGCTGACAGGTATGTCACAGGACTTACAAGAGACCTGTGTCCTCCTCGACAGGTAGCTGGAGACCAGGTGGGGTCGCCTGAGATGTCTCAAGTGGCAACAGATGCCAATGTTTAAGCAATTGAATCCTGTTCTTTGTGTACAATAGAAGTCGGACCACCACATGCGTTGCCTTGTCAGACACAATGCAGCTAGCATGAAAGCTTTCTCTCTGACAGGAATCACCATCAATGATTTGTCTTTTAAACCATGCTTAATAAATTATTAAGAAATAAAACCACATGCATTAAAGAAGCTTAGGGCTGGGTTCTGAGCTAATATAAATTATTGCAGCTGCACTGACTTCAGTGAACTGACTCCTTTCTTTTAATCAGCTAAGGATCCAACTCCTAATAGAGCTTACACGTCTTTTACATTTCACATCCACTGACATGGGATTTCCTGGAGTCAAGAACATGTGCTGCTTGGCACAGTGCATCAGGACAAGGTTGCTGTCATTTGGGATGCTTCAGATATTGACCCTTCCCTAGGCAGCATTAGTGTGACTTACAGTTGTTCTTTCCAGTCACGAAGAACAAAATCAAATAATAAAAAAATCCCTCTTTTTCTTTAATTGTGTGTGACAGCACATGTCCTTCAGCCATTGTATCATTTTTGGTAGCAATTGGGTCGGATTCCCGAGGGCCTGATCTTTCAGGAGGATGCAGGTGGTGGCTGTACTCCTTATTCCTGTGAATGACTCCTGGCACACCCAGGTGGCTGGCTCTGATCCAGGGAGCATCCCATGGTGCAGCTTTCTCTTTGGAAATTAATTCCTCCTGCAGTATATGTGGCCTGTATCCATTCTGTCCATTTTCCAATGAAAGACTGCAAAATTTTGGGTTAAAAATAAGCACCTCTTACAAAAATATTGATTCTCTTATTTCTAACTGCAAGACGAGCAGGATGTTGGACTAAAGGGAATTTTTCCCACTGCTTGATTTTAGCTCTTTGTTAAAATACTGAAGTAGTCCTTGGCTTTATAACTCCCAAATAATTGCCCAAACATGGCCTAGGTTTCTTCCAAGATCAGAGAAGGGCAGGTGGGATAACACGATTAAAAACCTAGGGATGAAATCTAGTCCATCTAATTTAGTCTGATGAGATAGGCATCTGCCTATCAGAAGCATCTGCCTCTTTCTGCTCCAGCTCTAAAGAGCTTGGACATCAGGACTGTGCATCAAGAAGAACAATCTGGGCATATTTTAGGTGCTAAATTTGGTTGCAGTGGATTCCACCCTAACTGTCTAAAGCCTTTAAACATCTGCTGTATTTCTTGCAAGGAAGAGTTGGATGTGAGTGACCATTTTTTTCACTTTTCTGTATAAATTGTCAGTACCTTTTGTAAAAAAACACATTTTGTAATAAGAACTATTTTTTTTCTTTTATCTTTTTATTGGATGGCAAGATACTGGTTTTTCAACCTCTTTTTCCCTCCCCCCTTTGAAAATATAGGTAACATTTCTTCAAGAGGCCTATGCTTTTATTGTTATAAATGGAAAAGGAAATGCATACACTGTAAATGTAAAACATTATTGTTACCTGTAGGAGAAAAAGATAATAATCATGTTTATTGAAATGACTGTCAGGCCATGGCAGCTGTCAGACCAAGCATGACAAGTAGAGCAGAGATATCACATGGATTTGCCAAAAGCTCATTCATATCAGCATTTAGAATTAAAATTTTCTTCAGTATTTAGCTGTTTATAAAATATTTTAGGCTGAATGGCAATTTCAGTTTTGACCTATTACACAGTTAACTACTTCTCTGCAATCCACAAAGGGAAAATTGGCTTGGCATAATATTTAAGTACTTTTCTGAAGAGAGCTTTTGTCTGAGTAATTGGTTCTTATTAATGGGTGAAGGCTTAGACATGAGCTCCCTGAAATTTATGTGTGAGCTACAACTCAGGATGAGCTAAATGCCACTTGTCTGTGTGTCATGCACAGAAGATTTGGGTCTGCTGCTGTCATCAGGTCTCTAACACAAGCTGTAGCAACATTTTGTGATGGAAGACTCCCACTCTGTTTCCAGCACGTGGGCGAGGAGGACCCTGCTACATTGCTTTGAGTTTTTTCAACGTGTTTGGTATGCTTCACGTGTTATTATGATTTTCAGCCAGCAAGGGAAAACAGTTGACACGTTGGTCAGATATGCCATGGTCTGCTAACCTGATGGAGACACAAATGTGTCTGCATACTCAGTCTAGACTTACGCCAAAACCTCCAGACACACGCTGTTTCCCTCCTTTGGTGTACTACACAAGACTGGGGCCATCAGATCTCGGAGAGATTTCACAGGTAGAAGATGCTTTCCTCCCTGCACAGCATACACATAATTTAGACTACAATGTAAAAAAGGGAACAGAGTCTAGCCGGTATTTCCATCACTGTGCAGGTGTGTAAACCTGAGCTTACTGCCACCACAGTGGTCAGTACAAATGAGCGGAGTGGGGAAAGAAATTGTGCAGGAAACTTGATTAACTTTTGCCTATGGAGAAATGAGGAAACAGCAACTGAACCATGACTCTTAGCTGTATTTTCTGGTAGTAAAGCAGCAACAAGGCCACAGCTGAAGTACAGCATTCAGAGTCCAAGAATTTTTTAAAAATGTAATCAAATTTTTTTCCTGAGTTTCAGAGCAGAAAAAAAAGGGGGGGGGGACACTAATAGACTAATAGGAAATGAGTCTTGTTAATGTATTACTAAAGTTGGACATTTTCAGTGTAAGAAAAATAGTGCCTTATCCTAGATATACTTCTAAGCGTGCCAGTAACAGTTGGGAGAACAAGCCCTATCACGAGTCTTCTTACCATGCAAGAAGATGTTTGGACTTGATTCACCAAAAACTTTACTCAAGGTTTACAGAGTAAATTAGTTATTTTTGTTGGCATTGCACTGCTGTGAAAAACTGTGGTTGTGTGAGGGTGAAGCCAGATGGAAGTTCCCCTGCAATACTTGCCTGTTTCTAACAACTTATCCTTCCTTTTTTCACTTCCCACATTGAATTATTTACCATCAAAAAGGGAGGTTATACTGTATTTGGATATGATTAGATTATGATTTACTCAGCCATGGCCTGATTCTACATTAAGTAAGATTTTTCCTGATTACATCATAAGCTACTCAGTGTGATGTATATGTTTCTTTGTCCTGTATGTCAGATATTCTTCATTTCATAGCAAAGGATATATAAGAAAGGATAAGTTTACTCAGTGGTAAGTGAAAACTAAAACTCGATGTGAGATGTTTTTGCATGAATCAGAGCAATTATTTTAACTTGTTTGCCTCTCTTTCTTCAAGACATACTCTAGATTTCATTTTTTTTTCAATTTAAGAAGTTCTGTTCCTAATTTGCAGAACAATGGCTTATGTTTACATGAGTTTAGTCTGAGTAAGAGAAACAGCTTCTTTAAATTCAACTGCAAACTGTGTTTAAATATCTATGGTTCATATCAGCTGAAAATTGAAAAAATATGAACTGAAAAGAGATTAAAAATACACCAGAGACTTCTTCAATGAAAAGCTGATAAATACATAAGAACTGTAAAGAACATGAACCAAATGTCCAAAGATATGATACTAATCTGATTTTAAATTTATCTGATGAATTCTGGAAAAATGAGAAGCTCAAGTTTAATTCAGTGTTTACATCCTCAGCTTTACTTTCTAGATTCTTTGTAATAGAATGACAATAATGAAACCTAGAAACACATGAACTTCTATATTAAAATGATTGGCTAAAAAAGTAAAATATTGTATATAAACTCAGTTATGACAGTTTTAAAAATGTGTTTGAAGTTATATATATACACAACAATACTGCTAGAAAATAATTTTAGAAGTTGAGTTTATTTTTTCCTTTTGCAAGACAAGCATTTGCAAGACAAGCATTTCCTTTTGCAAGACAAGTGTACTGTATGACTGCAAAGCTGGGAATCAATAATATAAATGAAATAATTTTATAAAATACATCTTATTCTGTTGATTTACAGTGGAATTAGACTTATGTCAGGGCTGAACTTGGCATTTTAACACCCTACTGTGGCGACTGATCATCTTGTACTTCCAGGAAACCAATAATTCTTTTAGTATGTTAGAGAAATTATGAAGAATGTATCCATGTCAACATTTGGATCTTTTTCTGAACTATTAGAAATAAAAAAGAATTTAGATTCTTTTCTTTCTAATAATTTTTATAAGTCCTTGAATCCTGCAGGCCTTTTTTATGTATTATGCATAGCTTAGGTACCCCTTTTTCTCCACCATATAATCAACTTATGCATATTCTTTTATACTAGTTACAGTGCTAAAATATGGAAGGAAAGTGCTTGGAAACCAATATATAATAATACGGTTCCAAATCCTTCCTCTCAAATAGAAATGCAATAGATCAAATTTACCTCCACTGGTTTCCACAGAGCTACATGAAGAATTAATTTATCATCAGATACCTAAACAGAGTTATTAGCAGGCACTTAACATTTTTTTAATGCATTTTAAAGTAAATAAACACTGCAGTCAAACTTCATGCTCAGTGTAATTTAACTAAAAGTGATTGGAATTTGCTGGGTGTGAATGCGGTCTCCTACTGTCAAAAATGTTCTCATAACCTTTGTGAGGTGAATTTAAGTCAATGATCAAAACTTCACATGGAAGTTCATGGCCTAAACTAAGTGATGAAATAAAGGGTTATATAAGCAGCTCATTTAACTCATAAAAAGCAACAAATTAGTATACCCAGCTTTTATTTAAACAAATGTTGTATTTAATTGAATAAAAGACTTGAACCTTAAAAAGATGAAGAACATGTGCAAGAAGAAAAGCCAAGTATGAAATAAATGAGGTCCACAATTTTTCAAACTTACATCCTCCCTGTCTGCAATATCTCCACTGATCTGCTTGGTTATTTAATGGAAGTTTTCCTAAGGATAGTTTTTCTGGACAGTCTAGTATTTCTCCAACAGCAGTTGCCACATGATTGTCGAAGAGTTTCAAGCCAACCATATGTATGGTAATCTCTCCCCAATACCATTTTTTTGGCAATTAGCAGTTTAGAGACTTCCTGAGGCAGAGATCACACTAACTCCATGATGCTGATAGCCACCAATGAAAATACCCTCCAGGAACCTATATAATGTTTGAATACATATATATTTGGCCTCCCTAGTGTTTGTGCCAATGCCTTCCCTGACAGAGTCATGTTCTACGTAAAAACAAACTATGAGCTTCATGGCTTTTCAAACCTGCTGCCTGATCATTACATGCCCCCTCAGTTATGCACTGTGGTTAGAAGTGCAATGTGCTACTGTTTTTACTGACAGATCGTGGATTCAGGACAATGCTTACAGGTACCTTTTGCAAAGCATGTAATTGCATTGTACTTCAGCTTCTCTCTTAGTAAAATAGTACCAAATAATATTTATTCACCTTACCGAAACACTTTAAGATATACTGAGTAGTAAGGAAGGTGGCTAAATACACATTATTTTATACTGTATAGGAACATTTTTTAATTAAATGAAGGTTGAATATATTTGTGAAATGCAGTGACGTCCTTGTGGAAGTGGAAGATGGAGTAGTATACATAATAACACTTGGCATGATAGCACTGTACAAAACATCAACAATGAACTTGAGCAAGTCTCATCAGAAGAAAATAATTTTAAAAACATCAAATAACATGTATGGAGTTAGCACAATGTTGAAAAGCTTATGATTCTCGAATTTTTGAGGTGCAGTGCTTATAAGCGGAGTTTGTTGGCTAAGAGATTGGTTACTGAGCTCTAGCTAGGCATGGATTGAGCATGCAATATGTTGATGGGAGCTCATAAGCAACTTTCATTTACTAAACTGACACACAGTCTTCAGACTTTGGATACTTCTCTAAAATCCTGTGTAAGATGGATGACTTGCTTTCAGATTCACTTAAGCAGAGATGTTTGGCCACGTTTAATTTGCTAAAGTAATTTCCAGATGAGTAGTTTCCTCCAATTGTCCATTAACATTAAGTGAGATTAAGGGAGCTATTAAATACTGATTCTTTTACTCAGGAGATCTCTATGCCTAGACAGCTTTCCTGCTGATATTTATGAGAACTCTTCTGATATACTTATACCTCATATGCTAAATATTTTAAATTCCTCCAAAGAGACAAAGCAGGTGGCTTTGTACTCATTACAAGGAAATCTCATTTTGTGTCCAAATTAGCTGTGGAACCAAAACAACATAAAATGTACACCCATCTCCCTGATAAATGTTGACAGAATTCTCTTGCCAAAAATACATCCATTTAAATCCAAAGTATTATAACTAGTTGTGTTCATACAGCTTTTATTTACAGTGGGGAATTCTCCGCAATGATCTCTGACAAGCTATCAGACTATGATTAGTGATGGGTGAACTTCGAAAATATAGTTTAGTAAGGCAACTAAAACACTGCTTGTTTATCCAGACTTCGGTAAACCTTTTTAGTCAGAACATCTGATAAGATCTGGCATTCTCCTGAGATGTTCAGTACTTGCAAATTCTGGCTGAGCTGTGCATGGGAAATATTAAAGAGGTTTCTCTAGTGTAGGTGAGATAGGTTTGGGTGAAGGAAATTCAGGCTGGTGCCCAATTTATGACACTTGTGTTATGTATGACGTGTCTAGATCTTTTCAAAGACCACTGGAAAACAAATAAACAATGATAATAATTAGTTTGAACACAAAGAGTTAAGAATCCTGATGCCACTAGGCATTTTGGAACACCTCTGCAGAGTGATTTTAGTTAATTACCTTGCAATATTTACTTCTACCTGCAATTCAGCACATTTCTACAACTGTGTGACTAAATATATTTCCCTTCTTTTCTTTCTCTGCACCTACTGTTACAGTAAATGTGCCTGTTGTGTAAAGTACTTGATTTTTTCAGCCCTGTGGTTCTGACATCTTGAGCAAGGGGGCAGGGCCAGGGCCAAAATGGGTAGGAAGGAGGCTGATAATTAGACCCGCATCCTGAACAGGAGGTGCGGGGGCAGTGCATGCAGGTGGCTGGATGTGTGTTCTGATACACCCAAAGGATACAAATTGCAGTATGGGAGGTACCCAGAGCAGACCCCCTTTCAAGAGTGCTGTGAAGGGGCCAGAAAGCAGAGAGAGGTTCCTGCTTCTGCCCAAAGTTGTGGCAGATGTCTGGTACATGGGAAAAATGGGTCAGATGTGTGCCTGCTGTTACACTGCACTGTTACCTGTGGTGTATGGAAGAGGACACGCTGCAGGAGACAGCTCTTCTCTGCAGAGCTGGCAATCTGGTGGCTGCTGCTGCGTGGGAGCACAGCTATGCACAGGGGCTCTTTCCAACTCTGTCCTGACACACAGCTTCTTGGCAGTCCAGAAAGTCTTCTTTTGTGTGTGGCTTGCCTAGGTGATGTGCTTTCTCTTTGGAAACTGAATGAGAGGAACTGCACCACCTTCCATGTTCTCTGCCAGGCAGAAGGACCGCACAGGCAGGTAGTGGGGGATTACTGGGAATTCTATTCTGCCTAGCTTCACTGAAGGACTTCCATGTCTGTAGGAGCCCCTTTTTCTGTCACTTTGCTACTTGTCTGAAGAGGGTATGCAGCTTTCCAAGGAGGAAAGTCAAAGACAAGATTTCTGCAGGAAACCTGGCAACTTTAAATTGCTAAGAGTAGTTGATTCGGGGCTTATTAAGCATTAATCACTGTCTGGTATTAAATGGGAGATATGGTATTGCCTCAGAATTTGCGGAAACCTTTCAGCCAGATTACACCACAGCAGGCAAGGACAAACAGGTACACAGCAGCCAACCTGTGCTATAGCAGTGCAATGCGCTATGCAGAAGGACTGCCTAGTGCAGGTGGGATGAGACTGTGTCTGTATGAACTTCAAAATGAACAAACTCATGTAACAATGGTTTATTTGGTGTGAAAGATGATTAATTACTGCAACCTGGAGATGCAGTAGCTGTGAATGAGGATGTAAGGTTTTAGAGGTGGAAAAACCAAATTTGCTTGGATGTAAAACATATATGGATGGATCATCCATCCTTGGATGAAAATCTACTTGCAGACAGTTCTAAAATAAGTGCAATAATAAAATAGCTTTTGCTGTAGGTGTTTCAACTGTATTTCTTTATATAAGAAAAATTTGAACTATCAGCAAATGAAAATGAGAAACTTCTTAGAGCTTCATTTCTTAACAAAGGTTGCTCCCAAACTTAAAAAATGGACCTCCCCTGCCTTTCTGTGCTGAATTTTTATGAGTTGCAGACCTTTTTCTCCTTTCCTGTGTATCAACTGTAAATAATTGAATTGTTTTATTCTAGAAAGGATTTCCTTAGTTTGGGATATGAACATGCTGCAGCAATTCACCAATATTTAGATCCTTCTGCTTGGTTATATAAACATGTATACATCTATCCTCCCCTTTTTTGGTATTTCAGACTCCTTTGGATGAATCTCAGAACTGGAAACAAATCTCACTAATTAGTCTTTTACTTTCCGCTGTAACAAAATTATTTTTTCTTTCACAGCTGATGTTGGTAAGTGATGAATCAAGTATTCAGTTTACCTTATCATACTCACTTGTATCAATTATAAATATGTAGTTAAATGTAAATGTAGCTATTCATAAAACCAAAGGGGAAATGGTGTTCCCCTCCCATAAAAATTCCAAGAAATTTCCTGTTTTCATTCCAAAAGTTTTCAAAATGTTTCTATGAAAAATGAGAACAAATCACACCAGAGCAGCTACTCTTTGAATAGTCCAGGTGATTCCTAAGGAGATGTATGGCTGAGTTCCAGTTCCTGCCTAGCAAGAATTATTCTTTGTGTTGGGTCTGCTGCAGTTTGTATAAAACAGTACCTGTAAAATTGGCTTTGAACCTGACTCATCTACATATATCCTAGACATAAATTTAAAAGTAGATGTAATTAAATGTACAGAGGGTGTCAGAAAAAGTTAGAGGCCAGAGCACTGGCATCTGAGCATGATTCTCTTTTCTGCCACTGCAAATGTATTGATGTCAGGGGAATAAACATGTGCATATATTATATCCATATCAGGGTCTTTGTCTTTAGTTCCAGCTCTCCTAAGACACAGACTATATCAGATAAATTCAGATGAATTATTGCAAACTATTTCAAAATTATGGGTCATTAGCTTTCCTGTTCTTCAGATAAAATTATTACTATTCCAAAAGAAAAAGAGAAGTTGAAGGCAAGGTATCCTGCAGGATGATTTATTTAAAGAGAAAAAGACCATCAGATTCTGAAGAAAAACTAATTTTGCAATAGTCATTAAAGAACTTGAAAGAATGACAATGTCTAAAAAGGAAGGCCAGCTTAGTTTTCCATTTTATTCAGATAAACAGATCAAAATATGGATGGAAATTCAGCTCTAGGGAATGTAATAAGAACAGTGAAACTCTCAGAGCTATACTTTCTTATGCTACATAGTGAAATGGAGAGAAATAGGCACCCTGAGGTCACTGTTCGTCTGACCTGTTTCAGACACTATTTGGAAAGGAAGGAAGTGCCTGCTTCTTTCTGTTGACTGTAACAGGAGCCTGGAGTAACTAACTGAGAGGTAGACATCTACATTGGTTTTATTTAGTCAGATAAACCTTCACCATTAGAAATGCTTTAGCTAAGTGTTGTTCAGGTTAAAAAGCGCTCTCTCATGCTTCAAAAGTGTTAGAAAATACAACAGGGCCATAATTATTCATTGAAAACATGCTGACTTCTGTAACATGATGCTCTGATTACTGTGGAATTTGAATTATCTTTAAATGTTGTCTTTTCATGCTCAACTTGAATTCATTAAGATTACTTCTGTGAGTTATATTTGTTACTGGTGTGTAAGAAGGGAGCTGTGGAAAGATTTGATCTTAAAAACCAGCTCTTCTTCAGATGTGTATTGACCAACTTCTGTTGACTGCTGGAAAGCCACAGGAATTGACATTCCATTTCTGTCAGCTCAACCAACAAACTTGTATTCTGATTTACTATGAAAATTAACCAAGAAACTTCAGTAATGCTGATAATTTTTTTTTTTTCTGGAGAAAATAATGCTTAAAAATTAAATAATTGAACTATTATAGCAATTTTACCAAAAAAAGGAAGAGAGAGATCCTGATATTTACCATCCTGTGAGATTAACTACTTTCCCATGCAAAATAATGGAACCAATATTAAGGGAATGAACATTCAGAGTATCTAAGCTCAATCCTGTGAACACTTATGCACATCAAACTTGATTGTTCTTGCTGACAGAATTATATAATGAGTAGATGAAAGGAATGCAACAGAGGTCATATGTTTGGAATTCAGCACAGCATATGTTCTTGTGCCTCATGACATGTTACAACGAAAAGTTATTTACAGTTTGGCTATAAAAGAAATTGTAGTATATATGAATTAGATACCATTCCTTTAAATAGTCTTTACCCTGCCTCATGGGATTCCCTCTTTTCTATTGTTTGCATTTGTACATTTGCACAAATTACTCAGCGCAGTTTCTGGAGTTTAGATGTCATACTTTGATACATCCCTAATATTAAGTTGGGTAGAGAGCAAGAGAACAAAACTAATGTTTTCCTATTGTCTAAGAAGATTTATGAGACTCTCAGGACTCCCAAAGATCCAGACACTCTGCAGACTGAAAGTGCCAATATTGCCAGCTGTTGTGCAAAAGCCAAGATTGTGTGGGAAAAGGGATATTTCTGATGCTGCTTCAACTGATCTGTGAGTGCTTCTTTCACGCTTAAAAATGGCTAGTTCTTCAGAATTTGAAATATCTTTTTTGAAATGTTCGGTGTGAAAATTTGTTATTTTTCTATCCTATTGGAAAATTAAAAAAAAACCTATTAAGTCTGATTGACTTGGCAATGCTAAGTTAATGGTTGGACTTGATAATCTTAAAGGTTTTTTCCAACCTCAATGATTCTACAATTCTATGATTCTAAAAATTTATTAGAGTTGCCAAATGCACTTTTTCCTTTTTTTCTTATTTTCTTGTCTTTCATTTCTTTGGATTGCTTTGAAAATTTCATTGAAAAATCAGAGAATTTAAAATGAAACACTTGAACTCTTTGGCTAATGTTTATGGAAAACTTTCTAGAAATATCTTCAAGTTAAAATTTTCAATCAATTTACAATCCTGTTTCATAGTATTTTTGAGGTTTGAATTTGTTTACAGCCTATGAGGTCACATGTTCAGTTGTCTGTAGTGAACAGAAGAGCACAATCATAACTTTGCTGGAGCAGACCAAGATCCACCTAGCCTACTGTCCTTATTAACTTATAACCTGCTACAAATGCCTAGGGACGAATCAAGGAACAAAACTGATATATCATTATAGTTTTTCAAAATATCCTCTCATCCTTCCTTAGTAATTTATGGCTCTGGAACTTCCTTAGCCAGAGGTAATGTCTTTGTATTCAAAATTTTATCTCTAACTTTCATGACAGAGTGAGCATAGACAGAAGTCTATGGAGATCACTAATTATGCAGTGAAAGTTTAAAGAATCAGGATCTTATTTTTCAGTGTTTCCTGTGATTGCATCAGGAAATTCAGATAATAATGTCTTAAAAAAGTTTATTAGTTTTTTAAAACAGCTAGCATGCATTTTCTTCTGAGTAAATATTTCTATTTCCATATGTAGTTATCTCCATGTCATGAAAAGTCTTTACGGAGGAGAAAGTGAATATGTGAGCCCTCTATATGATAAGATGTCACCGTTTTCAGATGTATGTCAACTGATGGTTTGATTTGGCTATTGGTCACATCTCTTTTATGATTTTAATTTTCACATAGATATCTTGCTCAGGAAATGTAAAGCTTTGTTACATTTTTTTAAATCCTGAGGCACAATAAATACTAAGAAAAAAATTCTCTTATGCCAAAAATCAAACAAGAAAATATAGAATTTGATTAAAACCTCTGTAAGTGTCAGGTAAAATGGAAGGGCCTTTCTGATTTTTATTAGATACTGGACTCTATTGTCAGCTGGTATAAATCAGTCAGCTTCAATTTATGTTAATAGAACTAGTCTGACTTGTACCAGTTGAGGAACTGGCTCTTTCAGCTCCAGCATATGAAAGTATCCATGTTAAGTCAATCAAAAAATTTTCTATGACAAATGATGAAGGTATGATAGTAACTAGATGGCAGGGAGTTGTGTTATATAGTGTATTTTAAAATTCAAGGTCAAAGGTATATATCCTGTTCAAATCATGGTGACTGAGTTTTGAACATCCAGACATTTCCTTTAGAATATGTGATAAAAAGTAGAAAAAAAATAGGATTTTTTTTAAATTAAAATAATTTGAAACTGTGCGACCATCTATACACCGTTTGATTGCCTACCTGAACTGTCATAAGGAAGTGATAGCTCACTGCATTTTAAGTGAAAAAGTTGTCACATAAAAGTGTCATTCCAATGTCTAGTCCTGTCATCATTCCCAGTGAAAAGACCAAGGTCTAAATGGATCACAGAAGCTAAACTGCTCATCTTTGGAACATGTTCTTCCAGGCCAGAGTTAAAATCCATTGGTTACATGAATGAAGATAGCCTGAAAGATGTTTCTTTAGCTATTTAGATATTTAGCATGAGATTCATCCCACTTGACTGCAGTCTTCTAACTCTTAGGGTATTGTCCTGTGCTTTCAGTAGTGTGAACAGGCAGCTGTCTTTACAGTCATTTATCACGCCTGCCTGGGGAGTGATTAGTTTTTACGACAGGTTGAATCTCCCTCTAGTGGATTTTGTGTTTCTTCTTGAGTACAGAAGCAGTCTAGATGAGTGCCCTGACTTTTTGTAGAATAGGTGGTTCAAACCTGGACATAACGAGCAGAAGATGGGGTTTCTAGGCAGGGCTCATCATGGCAGTGGGCAGAACACATCTCCTTGCCAAGAGGGTGTGGTAACTACACAACCATTTTGGGTAAGAGCAATCACTGCCAGCCTTTTGGAGACCAGCCACAGCCCACATGCAAAAGTCAGTGGTCAAAGGGCACTCTGAGCTTCATGGGTAGTGTATTCAGCCAGGACAAGGGCAGCATTAGGGTCCAGGTTCAGCTCCCAGATTTGAGAGCATATTCTATACCAGACTGTGAAAAACAGACCCGTGGGGAAAACCAACACATTCTCTAGTACTGGCAGTCCCATGGTTCTAAATTCCTGGCTGGACGGATCTTGTCTGAGCCCCAGCTTGTTCTGAAACCATTACTTACTGCAGTGAAGGGGGCTGATGTATTTCTATTTCACTGGCGAAAAAAAAAAAAAGAAAAAAAAAGAGAGAACAAAAGAAAGAAACTGGTAAATCTTTTGTAAAAGATATCTGTAGCTGGAAATAAAAAGATATAGCAACTGCACTGTGGGAAGAGGGAGAGCAGTTCATTAGCAGCGGTTGTTATGAGTAGCATGTGAAAATTTTTTAATGTTCTTTTCTTCTCATGGGCAAAAGGATCTACTAGCACCTCCCACGACCTCCTCCCTTCTCCGTTAGCAGTGTTCCAAATGGGTTTAATGTTTATATGGATGGTAATAGTTTATTGCTAGATTCTAAATATGTTACATAAAACATGTGTTCTGATTTTCAGTTGATCATGCTGTACCAGAGGGGAGGAAATGCAATTAAAATAAAAACGACGCACTAACTGGTATTTCTGAAGGCAGTTTTTAGAATTTAAATTGTGACCTCAGTGTAGACCATAAATATAAAATTCATATGTGCTCTGCTTCCTGCATATAATTACCTATCACAAGGTTCATAGTTTAAATGAAATTCTTTATGAAGCAAGAAATAATATAATAGTGTTTTCTGGCTTAGTGCCCTACAGGATACATCAAGCGAAGATACTTTTTCTAATTTTAAAGAGAAATAAAAACATGTGGAACATATGCACTTTTGATGCTGTAATCCTATCAGAATATGTTTGTTTTTATTAAATTTTCCTCATTGAATGCTTCCTTTTCTCAGTGCGTTCAGGGGGTGACACTACGTTCCACATGAGTTTAATAGTTATGCGAGCAGTCTGAAGGATCTTTCAGCTTCTTTTCTTTCTCCATGTTTATAAATACTTGAAGCCTGCAGTCTGCCTATCGGTAATACTTCCTCTCAGCTTGGCATGAAGCCTGAACAAACAGGATTTCGGTAGGTGAATTGTGTGAGGGTTGAGGGTGGACAGGGAAAAAGATTAATCCTGCCGGACTGTAGGTGGGCAACATAATTTCACCTAATGCAACCTTTGGGCTCATTTAATTGCCCTGTCCTGTTGTGCAGTAGGTTCAAACCATGGTATGTGCACAGGCATGGATTCATTTCTCCATGCCAAGAGTCACCACCTTTCTGAATGTTCATCTCTGCATGTCTGTGGCTCTGCATCTTTGAAAGCCATCTTTGGGGACATTTTACTGCTTTACCTCTAGTGCAGAATTTCAGAGATGTCCATGTACCAGCTAATATCACCTTTGGGATTTAAATAGTATAGCTAAACTCCAGGTTTATCTTCCTTTTTCTTTAGATGAATGGTTTAAGCTGGTCAATGGGGTTGATTATTCACGTGCAGTAAGTACATCAGTCACTTCTGTCCTGAAGAGCACCTTTATATTTTCACACTTCAGGACTTCCCACAAGGCATCAAATCACCAATGGCCATGTGACATAAATGTCCTTGTTGATCTTGGTCACTAAGGAAGCTCATTTTTTGCTCTATTATTTGCTCTTGCTACATTGGTCCTTGCTTTCATGCTTCCAAATCTTCTCTCACTTAAGCACAGGAAAGTGCTTTGGTGGCTCCTACAGTCTTCATTCTGAAAGTAGGGAACTGGAATTTAAAATATTTACATATCTTAAGGGGTTTTTCATTCAAATAATTTTTGCATTCTGTCACAGCTTGCTGTTTAAATTGTGTTCTCACTATGTCTATGAACATAGTGGGAAAAAAATAATGTTGAAAAAATATTTTCTCTACATCTTTGTCATGAAAGTTGGTCTTTAAAAATCTTTAAATGTGTAGGAATAAAATTGAGGCTATGTTTTTATAAGAATACTGATTTGAATAGATGCATGTGACTACATTAAAGGCACTAAAGAATCAGCAAAACAATAGTGTGTGATGAGCAACAAAATCCTAAATATATTAAATAATATTTGTGCTCTCATAATTATTTAGAAGTTCCGCATTGTTGTGGTTTAGCC
Organism: Morus bassanus; assembly: GCA_031468815.1. Taxonomy (NCBI): domain Eukaryota; kingdom Metazoa; phylum Chordata; class Aves; order Suliformes; family Sulidae; genus Morus; species Morus bassanus. The sequence continues at coordinate 76,974,185 of CM062568.1, forward strand.
CCGGTCAGCAACTAAGCACCACACAGCCGCTCGCTCACTCCCCCACCCTTGTGGGATGGGGGAGAGAATCGGAAGGGCCAAAGTAAGAAAACTCATGGGTTGAGATAAGAACAGTTTAATAATTAGAATAAAACAGCAATAATACGAATATAATGAAAAGGAAAATAATGAGAGAGAGAGAGATGAAACACTGGAAGAAGAGGGGAAAAAAAAACAAAAAAAACCCCAAAAACTAAACAACAAGTGCTGCAACCGCTCACCACCCGCCGACCGACGCTGCCGGTCCCCGAGCCACGATCGCTGCCTCCCCCGGCCAATTTCCCCCAGTTAATATACTGGGCATGACGTCACATGATATGGAATACCCTTTGGCCAATTCGAATCAGCTCTCCTGGTTGTATCCCCTCCCCTCCCGGCTTCTTGTGCACCTGGCAGAGCATGGGAAGCTAGAAAGTCCTTGACTAGTGTAAACACTACCCAGCAACAACTAAAACACCAGGGTGTTATCAACATTATTTACATACCAAGTCTAAAACACAGCACTATGCTAGCTACAGTGAAGAAAAATCAACTACCCCAGCTAAAACCATGACACACATATATATTTTGTTTAAAAATCCTTACAATTACAATAGCACCTCGTTGAACGTAATATTATTCACATGTATTTTAAAGCTGTGGTGATCTCTTTTGTGGTGCATGCTTAAGGATGTCTGTGGCTATTATGTGCATAGGACCATGCAAAAAAATGTGGCAGGTTGCTGAAGAAATGTATGAAACAAGTGTAGAGATGGCAGCCTACAAAGATGGCAGTGACAGATGTTCTTGTTGCAGTAATCTGATCGTGGCAGAATGACGACAGTAAAAAAACGGGGAAAAAAATGTTTAGGGAGCACAGAAATGCTAACAGTTCTACTATCAGTAGAACAAATAAAGTTTAAGATAGGTTTCAGGGCTCAGTTCAGTTGCCTAAGTATATTTGTCTAATGCCACTGAAGACCACTGCTATTATAGCCTATGAAGATCTAGTCAATAAAGCCAAAGGAGCCTGAAGACACGTTCAGCTCAGCCTGAAGTAGACAGGTGGAGGTCAGCTGCATAGCTCTCCAGACTCTGGAGGGGATTCACTAGATCTTCATTGACTATCTTTATTGACAGGAGCTTAGAAATCTTCCTTGTTATATAAATATCAACATCTGGACACAAACTTCTTGGACTCTTCAGTTTGGAGTTGTTTTTTTTGTTTGTTTTTTTTTAAAATGAATTAGTTCCTTGTGGTTGCATTCTCTAGTATCTAATAAGGTACAGCCACTTGATCAAATTACAGGCTCTTCTCCCACGGTTTTAACATTGTAATAACTTTCTCCTGTGTGCATTCAGTTTTCTGACTCATCCTATAATTTTTCCCCAAGCAGGCATACTGCTAAGGGATCTCGGTTACCTGAACACTTATTTTAAGAATGTGTGTAGATACATAATATCTTTAAAAATATTACTCCCTGTAAAGGACCTTGAAACTGATCAATAGATTTAGGACTTACTGGTACAGTAGGTGGAAAGGACAAACAGAGATATAGTGTGATAACATAAAAATGCAAAATGCATTCTCACTTATTTTTTTCAGCCTGATAACTCTTATGCCACTGATATTTAGACATAGAAACAGTTTTGTAAGTTAAGCTGTTCTTTTCTTTTCCTCTGCAGATTTTGACAGCACTGTATGCTTGTAGAGAGAGGATCTCATCTCATGGGTGGTGTTTGCCCATTACATTGTCCTACATTTTGCAATTCTAGAAGGAAAACCTTTTCCTTTTTTTGATGCTTGTGCCTTTCAGGTGCTGTGGTTGTTGTTAATAACTGCACAACAGTTTTATTTGTTTGGTTCTTCTAATCCATCCTTGTAAGAGTTAGCACCTCTGTGGCCATCTGTGTACATTTTGTAGATTTTCCTAAATTTCTCCCAGTTTGTCACTAATGAGAACAGTGTATTACCATCATTCAACTAAGATGCATGTGGCATAAGTGTTACGTTAATGTATATATGTGTCCACTTGTAGATTTTTTGTCTTTTATTAACATCAGTGAGATGATGTTTGCTTCACATTTTCCAGAAGCAGATGCAGGCACCATCTTGTTCTTGTATGCCAACATAATGTGTAACAAAGATTGCTAGTCAAAGTTAGAGCATCGTGAATAGATAACTACCCCAAATCAGAGCATCTTCTGGCCAGAACAACAGCATCACACTATATAGTCCTTACTTTTCATGTTTTTATTGGTAGCCTTTATCATATTTGTATGGAAGTGTTGTGTTAAACTCCTTCAGTGTTGAATAAAATCATGTTGCTTACTACTTATTGAAGAAGTAAATCTTTCTCTTACCTTTGCCCCTCTGCTTGATGGATTGTTTAGAGGAATAAAGCTGTTCTCTTCATTAAAATTGGCTTGGCTCAGTCTCAGCTTATTCTTTTGTATATTAGATATGTGTCTATTTCTTTTCAAATGCAAGAACTAAAGGAAGGTGCTGCTTCTGTTATTCTTTTGCTCTAGGGTCCTTTTAAAGTTTTTATTTGGGTTAAGCACATTTGAGATTAATCAGTCCACAGAAGACAAGCCAGGTACCCATCATGTCAGACTGTTGCCATTAGTTTTCATTTCAGCCCTTCAGATATCTGTATAAACCACTCTAGCAAGAATCAAGCTCAACTATATAGCACTGTATTTTTGCTTCCTGGCTCACATTTTTGTCCTGGATCTTTGCATTATTTTCAAGTGTTTGAGTGATGCAAAGTTGCTTACATTTGGGTAACTTCTGTCCAGAGGGGACATTAATAAAGATAAACATTCTTCATTCAGCGAATGTAATAATGTCTGGAAGTCTCCACGTGTTGTGGAGTGATCCCAGGCTTTCCAGCCATGGAGGTATCAGTTGAAAAACCCCTTATCTCCCCCAGGGAGGAAACCTGGGATCCATTTATGCGTTCTTTGTAGTTGATAAAAAGATTACAAATGGCCAGTTAATATTTCAAGATTATTCTAAATTACTGATTAGCATGGTAAATTTCAAAACATTAAAACAAATGAAGACATGCTTTTTAAATATATTTCCTTTAATACTCAGAGCTTCTAGGGCAGTTAGTTATAAAAGGTCAAAGGTCAGCCGATTTGTTCCAGTCTGCAAATTTAGATGAGGGAAGTCCTTTAGGGCTCCTGCTTTGGATCAGGAACAATTTGAAAGAGCAACAAGCTTGCCTTTTTTTTTTTTCCTCTCCATGGAAATGGATTAATTTCTTGCTTGAAGAAATGGCAATAATAATACAGGAGGTTCTCACTCCCTACCATGTGGTAATTTGCATCCATAATGTTTTGATTTGTCTCTTCCTATTTCTCAGAAAAGATATAATAGCAGGGTGTCATACTGAGATTCAGAATCATTAAGACTTCATTAAAAATATACTAAAGCACATTTACTAGTATGTGATGTAATTTCATCATAAATAATGAAAAACTAAATGACAGCTGTCAAAAATATTTCTTATTAGATTCATTTTATTTTTTTAATTATAGGTCTAAAACTTCCAATAGCTACAGAAGGATTTCTGTGTAATTCTGTAACACAGATATAAAATAAATAGTCCTTGTTAACCCTGATGGTGAATAATGTGGAGGTTCTTCCTGTACTGAGCATTCGTATCCCAAGTTCATATATGAATAGCTTTTATTCACATAAGGAATAGAAATTTGCCATGCAATCTGTTGTGGTTTTTCAATTTTGACTTTTTTTGCAATTTTTCTGAGCAGTTTAGTGTCTGTTTAGTTCATTAAAATGAGCACTTTAGATGTGAAATGGGATCAAGAAGAAAGACCCTGACGATCTTACTTAAATGTTCATTCAATAAAGAATTAGCCTATCCACTCTACAGCAATTGCTGACCCTTTCACCTCCTTTATTCTGTTGCCTCTCCAGCCTTCCAGGACAATATTCCAGCTGACAGGGAAATAACACATCATGTTGCTGAAGCTCCTATTTAATCTCTATCTGTTGACCCTGTTGGCAAGTAATATCATCTGTCTCCACCCTAAATCTAAATTATTTCTTACTAATTGCTCCCTTTATATCTTCTCTTCATCTTGCCAGCTCACTGGCAAGGGTCCGTTTGAATGTATTGATCACCTTTTCTCAACTGTAGGGTAGAGGGCATGCCACAGGCACAAACTTACTTAACCCCCAGCAACAAGAGCACTTAACACCACTAGGAGCCAGGTTCTTCCTCCCCTCTCCTCCACTCCCCCAAGCTCAAACTGAAACGCAGTGATACAGATTCTTTGTCCTGATTCTCTACCTATCTCCTGCATGACTTTCAAAGGAGTTTATTATTATTACAGTGCTTGTTGTCAGAGCCCCTTCTTCTGTCTCTTGAAGTGCCTCCCACGGTCATTGCTGACTCCAGGGCCCCTTCTTGTCAGTTTTTACATTAATGACATTCCCAGTGTATCTGAAATCTGAAATATTTATGTTTGCAGATGACAATGTTCCTCTGTTTGCTGCTAATATCTCCTTCTCTCCTTTGAAAAGACATATGTGATCAAGTAGCTTAATAATATGCAGTACCTCTTTCCTTTCTGCCCCTCTCTCTTGACAGAAATGTGGTTATACTCTTTTCCTGCTCACAAATTAGTTACCCTTTCATGCTGCACAAACTTTACAGTTCTAGAAAAGTAGCTTATCTGCTTCCTTAATAAGATACAAATGTTTTGCATCTACAGAGGTGATGTCTTCAGGTCAGAACTGAGGACTGTTGGTTTAGCAGTACAGGAGGATACCTGTGCTGCTTTGGCTCTCTGGCACGTTTGGTTTTTCAGAATGGCTATACATGTAAGTGTGCATGCAAACATATGCAAATCTGTAAGTGTACCTATTATACACACAGATGTCTTCCTCCCTCCCTCTAGACTACACTGGAGCATCCTGCACTTTCCAAGGGTATTGCATTCATTTGGGGAGGGGGTGAGGGGAGAAGAGAAAGCTTCTTGTCAAATATTATGACTACTTCAAAGGAATGGAGTCCTAATCTATGTAAAATATGAAGTACATTTGGATAAGCCATGTAAATTAATGTTAACTTGGGGAATATAATGAGTAGACAGCTAAAAGGGGTGGAGGTTGTTGAGGAAAATGAATTAGAGGGGGAAAAGGAAGTCAGGAATTTTTTAGCTAGCAAGAAAGAAGGGAACTTTTAGCATTAGAAGATGTATTTTTTCCTGTGAAAATAAAAAGATGACCAGCCAAATTGGTGGACAAAACTGTATCTGTTAAAAATGAAAGGGAGTATAGGATAGCTCAAGGGAATGACAACTTATCTCTAAGTCACTAGTTCAAATGCAACCCAGTCACTAAGAACAAGGCATCCTCCCAGTAGTCACTGGAGTATTGAACAGAGACCTGAATGGAAGTTAACACAGTATTAGTATTTCCAAAGCTCATTTGATTGCTGCTTCTGGGTAGCTGCAAGGGGACATACACAATAGTAATAAAGTAACTAGAGTCAAAAGGATAAAACCAAGAAATGTGTCTGTGATGCCGAGAGAAGGCTCCTTTTGCTGGTGTGAAAATGAAATAGCCCTGAAGACCAACCATGAAATGGGCAGGAGTAAGAGGTCTCACAACACCTTCTACTCTGTCATTCCCCAACTCCTGGACTTTTTGGAGAGGTGAGAAAAAACACAGTGAAGTGTTAGCCCTGTCTGCATGCTGGGTTTTTATTTCCTGTGATGTTGTTTCTGTAAAATGTCTCAAGACTGTACATAAAAGCTGTTTGGCAATGCAGGCTGGAAAGAGCTCATCAAGCAACATGGAAGGTCTACCTGGAAGAGTGCAGTGCTGTGCACAGATACCCAAGTTATCTTAAATACCAGCAGCTATCTCACCACATGAGTGCAGCAGACTCTCAGTGAATGCATCCTTTTCCCCTCCTTAACCTGGACAGAGCACTCTGCTGATGTGAAGACTGCTCCCACTTCTCTGCAGATGTTCTCAGAGTCAAAGCTGAGGATGCAATATTAACTCCAGACTTAGAATTACAGTCCCTGAGCTGACAAGGAATGAAACATTAGTGGAGCAATGGAGAGGGCATGGATGACTCATCCTTAGAAGCAGGGTGAAAAATGGAGTTGACATGGCCAATCCTTCTGCCTGTAGAGAATGGCTTCACCTACAAAGGCATCTGTACTCTTCCCACAGAACCTTTTCTTGAATGAACTGCTCCTGTGCCTCTGAGGTCCTCTTGCCCATGCTGGTTGCTATGTGCAGGAAATCACTAACCCAGCAGATAGAAAACACAGGCTCAGGTGTCCAGGCTAGGCAAGTAACTTCTTTATGCATCTTCTTTATGGTGGTAACTTGTTTTAGTATACCACATGCAGAAACATACCTACTCTACAATATCCCAGGTGACACATGCATCTCAGACTTATACAGATGTTTGCTGTTCTTTTTAGCTCTTCCATGCTTTTGGATTCAAATGACCATAGAATAAAAAAATAAAATAAAATAAAATAAAATACCACACAATTACACCTGTAATTGACTAGAAGATTGGGCTCCATCCAGTTCATCACAGATCTGACTATAGTGGATGATGAATGCATTTGTGATGCTAAGGCAGGATTCTTGAACTCATCTTAACTTGGATGGAAAGGCCAAGCTGATGTAATTTAATCCATACTTTCTGGGGGGAGTTGTTCCTTATGGAAATGAGCTCTTCAATGACACACAGCTTTTGTCTCAGGGAAGCTGGTACATCCCTAAACAGTCAGAGAGTGACCTAACAACTAAGCGATGTGGAAGGTGAGGATCAGGCTGCTCTCTGAGAGCAGTTTGATCCTTGGCCTTTTTTTGCCCAGCAGGATCAGTGTACCCAAAGTAATTTTAATCTTTCACCCTCAATTGAGTAAATTATAGAAATCCTGCTGGATATGGAAGATTACAGGCATTAGGTTTCCATCAAGCTGAAAGAATTCCCATGTCCACCCATGCCTCAGAGGGATTATTCATATCTAAATATAGAATGAATCTAATTCAACTGTGAACATGCGCTATTTTGATGTTTGTAAGGCAGATTTCCCAAACATGATGACATCTTTGCAAATGTCATGATTTGGGATGACTATAATGTGTAAAGAGGAGGAAAGAATTAAGGAAGAAAGAATAGAGAGAAACATTCAATCATTCCCAGACTTCTGAAATACTTGCAATCAAAAATATGGGGGGAAAAAAGTGCATTTCAGCAACAGATTCCAAACATTGGCTGAAAAACAAAAGCTCATCTAAAAATGTTTCATTTTTACATATAGTATGTACTGTAAGACCCGACCCTTGTATCCAGCCTTTGAAATTACATCATCCTGTACTATGTCCGTGAAAAATCTCACCCTATATCCAATTTGCCATAACCTTGTATTAGAAAAGCTGACTTGGGCCAGTTTTGTGTGAAAGCACATAAGGAGCACTTACTCAGTAGATGTCTAGTTAGACATAAGTCTAATGAATCACATCCCAGAAGCTGCTGTTTCCACTGAAACTCAGAGGGCCTACAGAGGGATAGCTCAGATGTACGTATATACCCTGCCATATAAAGTTAGATGAGATGAATTACATGCTCCATGCATAACTCCGTGCTACTTATTTTTCTGTGCTTCCACAAAAGAGGCAAAGACATTGAACTGGTAGGCATGGTTTGGGGTAACATGTAAAACCTACACATTACCCATTCGTGGGTGTGAAAATTTCCAGCATAGTTTAAGTCACATTATAGTTTTGAACTTTGTTTATACTACTGGCATCTTGTCCAAAAGCCTTTGCTATAATCTTCAACAGTCTCTGAAATACCAGCTAGAGATTATATAGTTCTTCCTCTCTTTTCTTCCTCTCTTTTCTTCCTCTCTTTTCTTCCTCTCTTTTCCTAACCTGTTGAAAAGTATTATTTTCAACTGTTAAGCAGTGATTGAATTTGAGAAAATGTTTTAGTGGTGGATGTAGGGTATACATCTTTTTAATCACTTCAGGAGAGACAATATTACTGTGCATTCTCTGTAGAAGAAACTATTAAATAATTGCTAGGCTACCTGCTGCACCTTATCATAATTGTAATTCTTTTTTCCTAAATGTTTGCTTTGAACTAGTTCCAGCCCCTGCTACATAGAAGGTTTTTAATCTTGGTTCTCACCCATACGTATTTACCTGAGGCTGTCAAAGAGTAAGCACATTGGTTTATTAGCTGCTCTGCTAACCCAATCAGGCTGATAAATGTAGTCTTCAAACAGTAACAATAAATCAGAAAGCATTTTGGATAAGATATGACTTTGTCCTGTTCAATCAGGTGTGTTTGAAATCATTACATTTGAATATATGCTCTGTTGCTGATACAAGAAACAATGCTTAAAATGAAGGTCAGAGAAGCTTTCAAAGAACTGACAGGCAACAGGAGAGGAAAGCAGCATAAGCTTAGGTCCAATATTGCTGTGGTTACACTATGGTATAATAAATAGAAAGATTATTTCCCCAAGAAAGATGGAGCAAGAAAAAGCATGACCATAGAATATTCTATACTAGAAGTCCTGAAATAAAGAAATAGGAAATTGTGAAAATTCCTTTTCCTGTTGAATCTGAGAGAATCACCTCAAAAGGCAGAGTGTTCTGCTTTGATCACTGCTTAAACTCATGCTGCAAAGCTTAGTGGCAAAGAGGCATGTGTAACATGTGTATGTCTGGATTGGATAGGCATTTGCTGTATGGGAGAAAAGCATGAAGACGCACTCTAGAAATGGTGGTGAATTGGACAGCATTACATTCCTAGAATGCTAGAAGTCCAACCCAGCTCAAGTGTTACCTTATATTCTCAAATAAATGCAACACTAGAATAACCGTTATGGTTCTCAGTTTCACTCCCCAGTACAGAATTTGTATATATCCACATAAAGTCTGGACCTACCATTTTTTTTACATCAGTTTCACAATAAATCTACATAATCTTTTGCTCACTTTGCTATCTCTTTATACCTACTGCTTTAGAATAACTACCTGTGAACTGGAGATGCTGTGCTGTAGTTAATATAGTTCACCTGACCAGGAACACTATGTTGTGCATGAACAACATCCAGGGCTTTTGGGTGGTCTTCAGTGAGCTGGAACATGAAAGCAAACAGAAATCTATCTTGCTATTGCTGACTTTGTACAATAAAATAATAAGAAAAAGGGAATTGAGATAAAGAAAAAGGAGCAATATGGAAGAGGAATATAACAGATGCTTGGAGAACCTTACTGTACCCAGCATAGATAGCTGGCTGGTGACTGTAATGCGTTCAGCTACTGTTTGAACCTCTGGACTGGAAAGAAAAAATCTGGAAAGAAAGAAAGAAAGAAAAAATGAGGAAAACAGGGGAGCCTTTTTGAGTAAATACAGTATTAAATTTAAATCTTTAGACCTGGAAGCATTTAAGATTGCAGGACATATGCATTTTTTAAAAAAAATAGTGTTTGTTTCTACTTTGTAAGACGTAATTCTGATAGGCTGGAACACAGTATGAGTTTGTATTTTCCCTATTACTTTCCTACAGAACAATTTCATATACAGCTCCAATTACAAAATGCAGTCAGATTTTTCTGAAGAGTGAGATATCAGGAAGCTTGTATTCAGCAACTTCAAGCAGTGTTGGTCTAACATAAAACATTCTGTTTCCAAGATAAAAAACCTAAAGACCTGGCCATGAGAAGATGAAGACTGTAGTGGCATCTGATTATAGCTTAGCAAAAGAGAAAGCACACAGTCCTATGGCGAGAGCCAGACAATAGATATACTCAATATTGCAGTCTAGTCTAACATGGGTTAATGCTTGTATCTTTATAATCTTGCAAAACACGTTTAGAGATGTACCCTTGTGTTCTTTCAAATTATTTCCTCATTGTTTCTCTGTGAGAAATGCACACACATAAATTGTTTATGAAAGCTCATCTCCGACACCATTTATCCACTTTCCTTGTGATATCTGATTTGCCAAAAACGAAACCTTCCTTTATGGTATATGAGACGCTTCCTGACAAAATCCCCATTTAAGGGCTAGAGACGGGGTGTCTCTTGGGGACTGGTAATGAGATACAGAGCAGAGTTCTGCAAAAGTTCAAAACAAAAGTATAAGCCATGTGAATCACGCCTGGTTTCATGCCTTGATGGAAAGAAACATTTCATGTTGCTGTGCAGAAATCAGACACAGCTTGTCATGCGGTCTGGTTTGGATATGAAATCAGATGAAACCTTGGGTTTTAGCAACATCTCCCTTTCAGAATGTAAGTGTACAAAACTCAGACTGTAACTGAGAAGGTATGCTATCAATGTATAAGGAGTATACATTGAGTTGCTGCAGAGTAGAGCAATGTATAACGAGATGTATAAGCTGTTCTAATATGACTTGCAGCATCTCTCAGGTGTAAGTACTAGCCCACAGCACTTTTGCAGCAGTGGGTGGAGCAGCATCTCAGGGTCTTGTGCTGAAGTTGTGCACTAACTAAAACAAATTTCAGCTCTGGGTGACTTGCAGACTCTGAATAGGGGACAGGGATGCTGTGGAAGGGCTGAATGCATGATCTGAGGACCCATTAGTACTGTACTGGTTTTGGCAGGGATAGAGTTAATTTTCTTCATAGCAGCCCACATGGTGCCATGTTTCAGATTTGTGAACAAAGCAGTATTGATAACAGAGGGATGTTTTAGCTATTGCTGAGCAATGCTCACACATTGTCAATGCCTTTTCTGCTCTTATGCTGCCTTGCCAGTGAGTAGGCTGGGGGTGCACAAAAAATTGAGAGTGGACACAGCTGGGACAGCTGACCCCAACTGACTAAAGTTGACCAACCCATAACATACCACGTCGTGCTCAGCAATAAAAGCTGGGGAAAGAAGGAGGAAGGGGGGATGTTCGGAGTGATGTTGTTTGCCTTCCCAGGTAACCATTAGGTGAGATGAAGCCCTACTTCTGGAAATAGCTAAACACCTGCCTGCCAATAGAAAGTAGTGAATGAAATCCTTGTTTTGTTTTGCTTGCCTGTGCAGCCTTTGCTTTACCTATTAAAATGTCTTTATCACATCACATGAATTTTTGCACTCTTACTCTTTCCAATTCTCTCCTACATCCCACCGGGGAGGAGGAGTGAGCAAGCAGCTGGGTGGTGCTTAGCTGCTTGGTGGGGTTAAACCACAAGTACCTAAGGGCTGCCAGCTTCACAATGTATGGGATGGAGAGTGGGCTGCTCTGGAGCATCCCTGCAGTCCTTCTGTAGGATTTTAAACACCAGTCCTATCTTCTCTGCATTTCCCGGTCTAGTAATCTGGCATTTGCTGTGTTTTGGGGCTTAGACCTTGGTTCACATCCAGCCCAGGTATACAAATACAGAATGCTGGAAGTGCCCATGGACCCTTAAACAGAAATTACTTCACAACCCTGTTCCACAGAGTAATCAGCATCTTTGTATGAGTTGGTTTTGGCAAGTTTGGTGGGCACTTTCACCAGAAGTGACTCAGGTGCTCATCTTGTGCATCTTAAAGGCCCTGAGAAACATGTTCTTTCTTAGGCAAGACATTAATGGATGTTCCCCAAGTGTTACTTTATAGCCACTCCTCTTCAATGTCATATAGGATACATAATACTTTTTCCTGTGGCTTCCTGTAATAGGATATCACAAATGGAAGTCAAATTTGTTTTTGCAGTTTCATGTCCTCAGTTTAGAAGACCCTACTTACACCCAAATAACTCCAGATCACCCCCTTTTCATCAGTCTCATTACAGATTTAATTCAATTTAAATAGAAAAGAAAAAGAGTGCTTATGGGTTTAGAGAAAAGCAAACAAATTGAGAATACAGATCTTGGATGGAAGCAACAAAGCAGAAAGCAACATAAAGAAAATCACATCTACTTCCAAGAGAGACCCAGACGATGCAGCATACCTAGACACATGACTAGAAAAAACAAACCTCACAGTTGGCTTGCAGTCAGACACCTGCTCTGAAATCCATGACTCAATGGATCATAGTTCATTAACCCACTCAAAATGTTTTCTAATTATTGTCACATTTTATTATTCAAAAACTTGGCCACTTCCCAAGAAAAAGGATCATCCTCCAAAAATGTCCTTGAATTCTATTGAGAGGAAAAGAAAATAAAAGAAGAACTTGGGGTAAAACCAAATCATGTTATAGTATTGACAGTAAAATCCCCAGGCCTGGACATGTCTACATTAATTATGAGATTCATCCTAAATGTGTAGTTCAGTGGGGAATGCTATTTGTGACCAGAGAAAACCAAAAATCTCTTGACAGTTTTTCATCTCATGTTGTTCTTCAAATATTTTAAGATAACTGAGAGAATTTTTGGTAACCAAAACAAACAGTCCAGACTTTTTCTTGACTTTTTCTAGGAAATTATGTACCTCCTATAGTCAACCACATATCTTGTATTTTTGGCACGAGGTATGATGGATCTAACTGTTATTTTTAGAACACAATTGCTCAAGAAATCCCTCCTCTCTTTCCCTTGTGGGAGACACCCATTAAATTCTTATTTTAATGGGATAAAAGCAGTTAATCCAAAGTGTAGGGATAAGACTCACTTCTGAGAGACTGTCCCAACCACTCAGAGGCAAACCTTTTCTCTTTGATCTGCTCCTGACCACACAGCTTTTCCTTTGCATGTTATATACATACATATATATATATATACATATATACACAAACTGGTGCAGTTTGAAGGGGAAGGATAGGACGCAGCCTAGGTGTTCTACAACTCCATAATTAAGGTACTCTCTAGGGAAGAGAGAAATAGGAGTTTGGTGTCTCCCAGGACAAGGTAGAAATGAAATTCACGTTTCCTGTTTTCTGCGCTGTGGCTGTAAATGTCAGGTTATTTTTCAGTAGTGCTCAGTGTCTCCAAACTAGTAAGATGCCTGCTCTCTGGACACAGCCTGTCCTCCCGGACCCTGAAGCAGCAGGAGCACTTGCACTCTGGAGGGAGGTAGGAGCTGAGATGTGGCTGTGGTCAGCTGCTGGCTTGTTGTAAGTAGCCTCATGGTCACTGTATGGAACCACAATGCTGACTGTCTGTGGCACTGCTCGATTTAGATGATCCAAGTTCCTTGGTAGTGCTAGGAACTCGGTTTTGAGGCAGCATGACACCTGTATTAGCTGCTCAAAGTAAGTAACTGAGTTCTGAATCTGGTCATTGCCCTCTTAAGAGAAAAGATTTTCCTCCAGAACACCTCCAAGTTTATTGTAATCCACAGCATTGATTTTGTCCTCTTTGATTAAACTAGAGAGATATAATACTTAGAAATAGTATTGTCATAAACTACCTTTCAATAAGATAGCATGACACCTTTAAAAATTATCTGATAATGAACAGTGTATAGCTCACATATTCTACTGATAAATTAATCTATATTCAAGTAGCAAAAAATAGCATTGAACTAGGGCTAAGTCCTCTAGAACTGCTAATCTTCAGACACATGAATAGTTCTGGAGTTAATAGAAAACGCCAGCTTAGTGACAGAAAACTCTCCCCTGCAACTTCTAGTTTAAAATAACAGAGATCTATGTAATTTTTTTGATTGTCTAATTGTGTCAGCATGCTTCAACAGCTGTGATAATTTTAGACTTCCATGCAGCCCAAAAGTCTTATCAGTACACCTGAAGGTAACTGTTGAGAATCTCTCAGGACAAAGAAGGAAATTAATCAGAAAGTTAACTTTTTCTTTTTTTTTGTAATTACTAGGCCTGTTCTAAAACAAGATTAGAATAGAAATAATCACTGTTAGTTTGGTCTTTTTTCATAGTAGACAAATTTTCAAAACAAAATTTTTTTAAAAGAGTATTGGAAAAATATCACATCTGAGATTTGTTACTAAAAAGGAGTGAGAGTGTAGGATTGTTTATAGGAGGAAATATGAAGTAGGCCAAATCTCAGTGAGACTTGTATCCATGAATCCTAGAGGCAGGACAGTGTCTAGCCCCGTGATGGAGGAAGAACTCCATTTAGGATCCGCTCCCTTTTTATTTCATGGCAGCTTTCAGGGTACTGGCAGACTTTTTTTTATTACTTTCCAGAGAAAAGAACATATTCCCCTACTAGTGAAATTAATCACCTTTCTGGATTCTCCAGCTTTGAGAAGGGAGGATTTTTGCAATTACCTTTGTTCAGCCTCAAATCTAGGCAGGACATATGTATTCTTCTTCCAAGTTAAGCTTCCCCACACATAATATTGGTCTTTCTTCTGTAAAGTTTTTTTTCTTTTTTTTTTCTTTTTTTCCCCCCCATTCAGATAATTTCTCTGTCTCAGAAAGCAAACCCTAGCCTTTCAGATTCTGCACAGTAATTTTAGATTTGTCAATAAAGATTTGTAGTGGTTGGAAGGGAAGAACTTAGCAACTGACCTTATTAAGTGTGTCATTATTTCTGGAGTGTGGTTTACTTTAAGGTGAGACAAATGGAAATGATTAAAGTCATATTTTATTGAATTTAGTAGAGGGGTGATATGAGAGAAGATAGTATGGAGATGATTAACTGAAAATCAGTCACGTCATGTATCAGAAATGAATGGAATAATAAAAAAATCCACAAACCCTCTTTTACAATATATCTAGAAAGAGAAAAACATTCTTACCATCAAAAAGCATTAAGTATTACTTATTAGTATCTTTTACTAGGGCTTTTGGCACAAGAGGATTGTCTTACCAGGGCTGGAGTTGTTGTAGGCTCTGGAAAAGGACAAAAGAAACCCCAACCAAAATGCTCCAAGCCATCAGTCAAAATAACCTAGGAGACACAAGTTCTGTGGCAAAGTACCATGCAACATTATGCATCTGCCCTGATTTTGGATGCAGTGTACAGTTATTCACCCCTACAACATCACAGCTCCAACTTTGTTTATGTCTGTTCTTTACCCTTCCCTGGTGTAGCCAGGTGGGCTGGTTCACAAGGGAGGAGGAGGAGGAATTCACAAAGGAACACAGGAGAACAGAAACAAGCCTTGTATAGGATATGCTGCGGTAATTAAAAGAAAAACACAGAACAACCTCTTTCCTGTAACAATACGGGTCAATTTGTAAATAAAACCAAAGCTGTCTCTTGAGACCTACAGGAAAGAGAAAAGAGGTTGGTGTCTGAAATAAGCTTAAGTCCAACAAACTTCATCCGATCTTTTCAAAGCCACTAAGTGTAAATTGTGAGTAAATGATGGACAAATCAATTCACTGCAGCAGCATCCTCATGTTACTTAGGTACTTGTCAAAATACTACCCTCTTGGGAAAGCATGTGTTCAACATGAGTGAGGATACATAGTCATCTGAAGCATATTTACCTAGAAAGGAAAATGGGTGTTGCAGGAAAGCATTTGCATCATTAGAAAATTTTGCTCTAGTACTACTCTCTCGTACTGTCCTTAATGGTATTTTGCACAAAATCTGCCATTGCACAAAAATATTTTTGACTTTGTAATTTTCAAAGGTTCCTCTGAATTCTGATTCTCTTATTTTATTGTTTACTTATTTTGCAAAGTACGACTTTCTTTGGTTGGTGAAACAAACAAAACTGTCTTTACGACCAGTCCAGAAAGTTACTAATGTGCTATTTTGGTATTTTGCTGTTTCTCAATGAACAAATCATTTTTTTGGGTGGGGGGGAGGGGGGTTGCGGGGAGCAGGAATACAAGTAATAGACCTCTGTGATATTAACAGTTAGTATAAATAAAGAATTTGGCCAGAGATGTTCTGCTTTTGGTGAAGAAATTAGATAGTATAACCTAGGGAGAAATAATTCCTTAGAGTTTAATGTGATTACTGGAATGGAAGTGGAAATTTTGGGATGGACACAGGTGAATGTAGGCCTTCTTTGTTAGAAAATTCACAGTCCAGCAGAAATTTATGATAAGCCTGTCTGGAATTACTGTAATGTTATTAATATATTAAATGACATTTAAAATATTATTTAAACAGTAATAAATTGATTTTAGGAAAAGTATGAGTCAGAATCACTATACAACTGGAAAAATGAGTTTCTGTTACAACTTGAAGATTTTACTGAAAGTAACTTTAAGACAAGCTTTTGAAGATTATACCAGCATTTGTTACTGAGAAGTGTATTTGCCATTTTTCACTCAGGTTTGCAACTAAAGGAGCAGGTTAAAACTGACATCAATCCTTTTGAGTAATAGCAATGGATAGGAGACTTTTTCCATCTCAGCTTGGTAAAGAAGATACAGCTGTTTTGTCTAGGTATAGAGCCTGAAACCATTGTGCTTTTTTGCTGCCTTTTTTTTTTTTTTTTTTTTTTTTTTTTGTGTGTGTGCTATTGTTTTTTGGACTTGCTTCTTGTGCTGCTTGCTTGGAAACCTATGCCTTGAGATCACAAGGAATGAAATGAGGCTCATTCCTTTTGAGCTCTCATTGGGCACTCATTTTTCATTAATGCTGCTCAGGTTTACATCAACACCTATAAGCAGAACTTCCTAGAGTGAATGCATAAAACAAAAATCTAGGAAACATAAGACTTCTGCACCAGTTTGTGCAGATAAGTTTTAGTCTCTAAATTGTTTGGAATACCTTTTGGCAAGAATTGCAATAGCCAGAAACAGTGCAAATACTCAAGCCAGGATTCCATGTTGTAGCCCACAAAAAGCAGTCAGTTTAACTGCATCAGCAATTAACTTTCCTTCCTTGGTACACAAGGACTGATCTGTTAATCATGTGAACATGCTGCAAAGTTCCTCTCTAGTTTTGTAGGCAGTTTGGGAAATGGACGATGGACATGTAGGACAGCTGAAAGAATCTAAGCTTTATGCTTTTTGATGAGTGATAGATGATAACTATTTGATTAAATTCTTTTTACGTGTTGGATGTGAAAAATTGTAATTTATTCTACAGATGTACAGAGCAATAGATAGATGCTTGCCATTGTTATAAATCAAAGGTATAAAATATATGTTTATGAGTTGTAAGAGAAGCTACAATAAAAAAGGAATTTGTTCAAATAAATTGGATCTTGAGGACAGTGCATGTCATGAGATCAATAAACAGCATTTGTTAAGCAACTGTACTGCTGAAGAGACTGTCACAGAATTTCAGCTTCATCAAGCTCTTACTCAAAGTGTAGGCAAATGGATGAGGTGGAAGAGAGTAAATGTTAAATCATTAATGGTATAATTTTATACATGTTTGATAAATAGCTAACTGCAAAAAATAATGCTACTGAAGGGTGTCTACATGAATTATAATTTAATCAAGATGTCATTTGTCCTCAATTATATAAAGATACCTATAAAAATACCTATGCTATGTCCAGTGCAAGTTTATTGCTTTTTAATGTGAACCCAATTGGCAGTCACATCCAGTTAAAGGAAAAAAAGATGCAAGATGGAAAATCTTATTGAGAATATTAAGGTGAGTAGATCTGCACTTTTACATTTTTTACCATCCAAATCGCAGTGGAATGCAAGTCTTTGATGCCTGTTAGATCCACTTCTTATGAGACAGAATTTTTAATATTAGAAGTTGGATAGCACTACAGCAACTTCTGAATCCCAGTTGGCTGAGGAAAAAAAAAAAGAGAAAAAAAAAAAAGAAAAAGAAAAAAATTTGAGGAATTTAGTAATGAAAATAATTGGAGCATACATTAAACTCTCATCTCACACAGAAGTGTGTGGACCCATTTTGGAATTTTTGGATATTGGAAAAATGAATTGTCTTTAGTGAATGTCCACAGTTGAAGAGAACTGATAAATGTTTTCTTTATATGAAACTAGTAGTTGTAATCGGCTGGTACATATTCCTATGGTGTTTTGGCATTTCTTAAAAATCAAATTATGGGCATCAGATCTTTTTGGTGCACATTACCTCCAGGTTGTAATAGATTCCATATTGGGACTTCTGCATTCTTCATTTAACATTGTATCCAAATTGTGAGGAAACCTGAACAACGTGTGAGTCAGGAAACCAACAAGCAGGGGATCAGTGGTTTCGTTCTGTTACCTAAACACAGACATCCATGCCATTTGGAATTCCCTGGGGTATCAAGGATATTGATACCTGGCAAGTACATGCATGATCCATGGGAGACCCCAAGAACATCTCTGGGCAGCTGGAAGCTAAGGAAGACACCCTGCAGTATATCCATTTGTCATTTGCCAGGCAGCTGAACACGTATCAAGAATGGAATTCAAGCTTTAGATTCAGCAGCCTAAATTTAGGTTTCCACAGTATAGGCACCCTCATGTGAGGTAGGTGTGACTCCACCCAGTTCCCACTGGAGTCAATGAAGATTTAATCTATCTTAAGGGCTATTCAGAGCAGCTAGAAATAGACAATTAGAGTTCAATTTATTCAACCACACTCAAGTGTCTGGTGTTTTTTGTAATATCTCATGGCGTTTTGACAGGCCTCCAGCTGTCAGTTCAGAAAGTCAAGGTGTCTCATAGGTTCTACAGTATGTCCAAGAGACCTGTATTGATCATGCAGGACCCTCTGGCATCTCAAATTATATTGGACTACCATGTATGGACAATCAATCCTCATATTTAACCAGTTTAATAGCTATCTGGACCTCACTCATTGTAGTGTTTGATCCCCATTGACTATATGGGTCTTTAGACACTTTGCTCACATGTTGACACCCTCATTTAAATGTTGAATCTGGAGCTGAATCCCATATTAGATTTTTTTTTTTTAAACCATCACAGAACTGTGGTGCCCATGGCAGGCTTAGATGCCGATCAAATAGGTTGCATTTTTTTTTGCACAGTACTATAGTCCAAGCTGTCTACATGTGAGTGAATTCCAAAAGAGTCACTAAATAGCGGATTTAACATGCCCATTTTCTCTAACTAACATGTCCTGAGAGCGCAGCTGAACAGGCTTTTTGCCTGGAACACAGTGAAACATTAGCTGCAGCTATTTGGTTTCAATCTGGAATACATTTGCATCCATGTAGCCTGGAGTCTAGGCAGACAAAGCTTGTGTTTGCCAGTAAAAGGTAGGTGCATCCTTGGAAGAGCTATATCTGCAGCTCTCCCCTTTGGGATTCTACTAACAGAGGTGAACAGAGTAACCAAACAACCTTCTTCTGGCAAAATGTTGTTTACTCTGCATAATAGCAATGAAGATTTGCAAAATAGAGGGGACTGGAAAATAGTCTGTATTCTACTTCTTTATCTCAAGGTTTGCCACTTCGTCTTGAAAAGCTGAAAAGGCGCAACTACCTCACTAGTCAGGCATCTGTGCCTGCCAGAGGAGTTACTGAATTACAGTTTCTCAGGTGCTAGAAAGAAATAATTTTATCCCACCTGAATTATTTATTTTCAGCTCCCGTATTTTGGACTGGTTCAGTAGGGTAACCCAATCTCCTACTGAGGGAATGACTCTACCAGCTCGAAGAGGGCCTCACCTTGATGTCTTTTTGCTTTCTGCTTCTGCTCTGTTACCCAGTGATGCGGACATCCTGAATGAACACAAGCGACCCTACTGCTACCATGACTGCTCACACACGTAGACTTGATTAAAATCTGTAGAGTAGAAGATGTCACTTCCCTCAATGATTGCCTTTTTTGTTAGTCCCCAGCACAATGATCTTGACTGAAAATTCTGAACATTAACACAAATTACTAGTAATAGTACTGTTAAAATTCCTACTGCTGCTAATGACAACTGCTACTAACTAAACTTCATTTTACTAAGCTAAACTACCTAAAAAGGTTTAAAATACAAGAAAATCAGCTTTAGATTGTCAGATGTTTTAGATAAAACCCATAATTTTTTATGAAAATAGCTATTATTGTGAAATATGCTCCTTTAGTAAGAAAGATTTTTTCCCTTTTAAAAACATTTGAACTGAAATTTTTCATTGGCTGTACTGTGTATTATCAAGAAAAAAGGGAGGCAGGATGGATGATCACTGCAGAAAACAAGAGTTACTATTCTCATTCATAGTCACCAAATAAGCTTCTGCGTTATCCTGGTGAACTGTATTTACTTCCATGGATGGTGATGAAAAATACACCTTAGCAGACTGAAACTCACTGTAGCTGTATGCTGACTCATAATTACTGAGGCAAATGCTGAAATATCTAAATAAACTCTCACTGAACAAAATGACTATAAGAGGCAGACTTGCATACAAATGTTGGTCTTCATTAATGCTGAGGTGAAAATAGGCAACATGCCAGCTTAGTACATGGGTATTAAGGTCAGATCATAATCTTTTCCAATAATAGCTACAGGTACCTTAATTAATTGTAGAATTACAGTGAGATTCCTGCGATGGTGCATATCACATTTTCATGAATACCACATTCATTCTTGTTGGTTTATCAAAATAATAGCTGCATTAATAAGGACTGGTCATTTGTTTCAAAGTGATCCTGTCAGCTAACACATGGAAAATCCTCATTCATTCCATCCTTCTTCATTGTATTAACATTATTCATGCTGAACCCTGCTGGCATGCATGTGACAGAGTATGGAATTTGAGAATACTTTGGCATTGAGCAGCACCCAATTATCGGAAATTATTAACATTAACAGAAATGGCTCTAATCCTCACTTTTTCAGCAAAGAATACATTGCCTCAGTTCTAGCCACATGATCGCTCTTTTAGCCTTCCCAGTTTCTTTGTTGATTAAAACCAAAGCACAAGTGGGTGAATTTTTTTCTCTCCCCCGCCCGTCCCCTGTATCCTGATAGCTGACTAAATTAACACTGCCCTCTGATCACCAAATGAATGGTCTTTGTGGGACCAAAACATGGGTGATCAAACGGAGCGTCCGCCTGGTTTGACAGGTATGGAGTTGAGTTGCACATGTGCCTCTCCTGTGCCTGACATCAGCAGCAGGAGGGGTGGAGCAGTCCGGGGAGTTAGTGCATTTACAGTTGTTACCAGGGAAACAAGAAAAATTGCAGACGTTCTGTATTATATATAATAAGATCTGAACCTGGCTGTATCACAGCAACATTTGGCTAATATAACAATGTACTGTGCAATAGCAGCAAAAAATTCCAATATTTTTATGGCTGCAGCAGGGACCTCTTTTATGTAAAACATTAGTCATTAGAATTTAAATTAGACTTAAAAGGGAAGATAAATGGAAATACCATGTTCAGCTATCTCCTTAGAAAAAATGGTCCTATGCTGAATTTCCATTGCAACTTCATTCATCTTCCCAGATTTGAGCGGCCAGCAATGCAGATGGTGCTTTTTTCTCCAACAGCTTCCCTTCCACTAGGGTACCACCTTCTCCTCACTCTGTGAAGCCTAAATTTCTACTTGGTATTACACAATTCTCAACATTTTCTTACTAATTTAAACCCTCCTCTTCCCTCTGACACAGCACAGAAGTGCAAGTAGCTTGCAAAAAAAAAAAAAAAAAAAGAAAAGCTGTAAAATATCTGAAGATAGTTTGGAATTAGATTTAAGATGCGGTAGAATAAAAGCAACTAATGCAACCTCAGTTCTGCTTGAGTGGTGTTATAGTGCTACCTGGTATCACTCAGGCAGCAGATAGTAAAGAAGAAAAGGAGCAGGTCTGCAGAGTGAAGCAATTGATGCTGAAGAACCGAGGCCCATGTTGCATGAAGTTTGGAAAGCTTTAACTTGGACTAAGTCTGTGAACTGCCTAAGTCAGCCCTGTGAACTGAATTCCAGTTAATGGTTAGACCACATTAGACATGTTCCTGGACTGCGTCCCTCGGTTTAGTTTCATCTGATGCTGCTTTAGCACTCTGAGGCATTCTATGGTATGAACCAAAGTACAGCAAGTAGGGAAACTCTGGATATTTTCGGCTGAAAGACAGACTCCAGTTCTGAATTGAAGTGCTAATCCAGATGCACCTGAAGTAACCCACAATCTTAGTAGGCCAGTGAAAAAGCACAAAAAGATATTCTGCCACTTCTCACATTCATCTATCCTTTCTGCTGTCCCTTCTCCTCAGCAAAAGTGGCATGGATGATGGTATATTTGAATAGTGTATCTTGTGTTCAGAATAACTAAAGCGACATATTTCTTATCTCTTCTAGCTGCAGAATGTCTCTTCATTTTAAGCTTTGTTTTATCTTGGCTATTTCTTTAATGTTTTGGGTTCGGTTGTTTGGGGTTTTTTTCATCAAATTTGTTTTAGGCTGAAGGAAAAAATTGTTTCCCAGCTGTCTGAATCAGAGATCTTTTTAGATCCATCACACATATCTCTATAATTTAAGCTAAAGCAATAACTGCTGAAAATAGAAAGCTGCTACTCTCTCTGAGTTATAACTACTTTCTCAGTGCCTTATGCCAAGCCTTTGTTATGTGTCAAAGGAACATGAAAAACCATGAATCTCAGCTTTATTTTTGTAGCCTTTTTGCTGAAGAGAGCAGTCAAGTATGTACACTTATTTGATACATTCATCTTGAGTGAGAGACACAGACTCCGAAGTAACCACCAGAAAAGAGACCCTCAGCAGCTCCATAATGTCTTATTTTGTAAAGTAAATGTGGGATGCTAACAAGCTCTGCAATTCAGAGGTGTGAAACAATAAGTGCATACACTTATCCTTGATCAGTAAGAAAGTAGGGTCAAAGATAACTCCTAGCTCCCTTCCCATGTCACTGGTTTTGAAGCAATAAAATGACCACTCCTGATACAACCTGTGAAATTTTTTATTTTTAGGTGGTTGCTGTGTAGTCAAGTGAAGGCTCAGACACAAGGATTTGGGGCTGGAGCCTGCTCAGTGCGGGTTTAGAGATAAGAATTCTCTAACAAGCCCTACTGCAGGTATACAGCTGCAGTATATAAACTGATATATATCAGTTTTAAAAGTCTATAATCTAATCAAATCCAGCTGGTTTTCAAGGTGACAACAGAAGAAAATGTTTTCAGTAATATTTATGCTAACTTTCATCTTCCAACTAGTGGTCTCCAGAAAAAGAAATGGAAAATTAATTTAACATTGGCAAAACTATTGGCAATTCCCTACCTTTGTTCTTATAAATGGTTTTCACTTGTTCCTCATGTTCTAGGGTAACTGAACCTTCACGAGAGGAAACAATGAAAAACTGTAATCAGTTACATTTGCAGAATTATAAGGAAGAGAAAGCAGACTAGAACTAAAAAGTGATAGACCTGCTCTGTGCCCAAGTACTAACTGGCATTTCTATTTCTGTTCAGTGAGTTGAGGGTGGCTTACAAATGTTAAGGTGTTACACTTCAGCACCATCCAGCAGTAGCTCTGACAGGGGCACTGCAGTGACAGGCGGGTGGGGAGGGGGTACAGACCACTGGTGCTGTAATTCATAGGCAGTGCTGGGATGGGAGCTCACCACTCCTGACTTCCATCTCCTCCCCGCCAGCCTCCCTTCTGCCTTGATTGTGGGCTTGTCTCGGTTCACAAAGTGCATTACGCATAAGCACCATTCAAGTCATCCCTGTTCCCTCCGACTGACAGCAGCACTTTGTCAGCTTCAGCAGCTCCCTGCGCTGGCTTCACAGGGGGTGTGTGATAAAGAGGATGTACAGAAGCGTATTTTAATTACATACATTTTTACTTGAGGAGAAGAGTAAACACGAAAAAAGTAGAAGTGTGACAGATCTACATAATTAATTGGGGCCCCAACAAGGCTGCCACTGGGTTGCTGGCAGTC
Source organism: Morus bassanus (assembly GCA_031468815.1). Lineage (NCBI taxonomy): Eukaryota > Metazoa > Chordata > Aves > Suliformes > Sulidae > Morus > Morus bassanus. Next base: position 76,997,888 of record CM062568.1, read on the forward strand.
ACTGGGCTTAGTAGCAGATTGAGGATGAGGAGAGGGAAAAGGAACAGGTACCCAGAGCCTTGAACTATATGTTTTAATTGAGAGCATATCAAAAACATCTCCACCGTACTTAGTCATCTTACCAAGCTGTATGTTCATTTAAAAATATAAATAAAAAATTAAAACTGTTTAATTATTTTCTTTCAGAATGAAAGTAATAAAGAACGCCTCTGAAAGATTTTTTAAGCAGCTTCCAAAAAAGCCTTAGAAAAGCTACCCCCCCATTCCCCTTTTTAAATGGAATTTGTAATCTAACAAGGAAATTATTTATGAAGTATTTGCTCTGCACCTGAAAATACCTCCAGTGAAATTATGTTTGGCAACCTGAAGCACTTTGAAGTCGATGGAGTGGCAATAAAAATTAGGCCTTCATTAAAGAGCAATGCCTTTTCTCCAGCAAACTGGCACCACCTCAAGAGGTCAAACTCTGGGAAGGCCACAGATCTCTGCCCAAGCTGTGCCTGTGCACCACACATGGAAGCAATTTTGCCCATATTCTCTGCTGTTCTTTATGAATTTCTCCTTCTCCTTCCCCCCTCCCCACCCTTTTTTCAGGCTTCCTTCTACAGCTTTCATGTTGCATTTAGGAAATTAACAGTAACTGTCAAATTACTCTGCAAATAGGAGAATATAAGTTTGGAAGGAGTAGAACTTGCCTTTTGCCCTAGGGCCAAGTCAGTGGAAGAGCAACAAAGGGATCCTTGAGAAGTGTTTGGATAGACTGTTTTAGCAAGCCAGGCTCTTATTTTATCAAGTGCACACAATTTTTCCATTGGAAATTTTTCCCCCTTTCCTGTAAATTATTCTTTCCCCTTGCGCACCCTGCTTGCTGCATGGACTGGGAAAAGTACTGGGAACAATTATAGCCACTAAACACTGGCAGGGTGGGTATTAACCCTTGCAGAGAGATGGAAGAGGTTTGGAAGTGGGGGTTCCTTGCAGGATTATGTACAAAAGGTGCAGTTTGGTTTGAAAAAAAAAAACCCTTCTCACATGTGCTTACAAAGACAACGTAAAAGAGGGAGTAGTTACTTTAATTAAATACTGAAATCTTTTGGAAAAAAAGTGAGAGAAGAAAGCTCAGAGGAATTGTAATCTATGGAGATGTAAGCTAATTACTTAATCACTTGCATTTGTAAATCTTATTATTGGAAAAGAAATTACTGTAGTGATTAAATTACAGATATTTATCTGCTAATAGCCCTGATTAACTGGTGATGCTAATCTGTCATTCTGAAAGCCAATATTAACGGCATCAATCTCACAGAACAATAAACAGTTTATATGAAAGAAAACTTTGTCCGTGCAGAGTCCAGATGTGTGAAGGGAATGTGGGATGTGTGAGATTCTGGAACCAGTTTGCTGGACCAAAACAGCTGACGCTCTCAAAATGAGTTGTTTTGGCCCATTAACCCGTTGTCAGGCACAAAACGCTACTTGGTTATGAACAAGTACTGTCTTATACTGCAAAAGCAATTTAGTTAGCAGCACTTCTAGAGTAAACAAATAAATCTCAGGCTTAATTTATTACCAGAAAGTTATTAGGGCTAGGGCAGGTAGGCCAGAGAGAGCTGCTACTAAGTCTTTCTTGCAGGTCCTGCAAAGAAAGGGTAGCTGATAGAAGCCAAAGAGAGGTATAATTTATTTATTTTTAACAGATACCTGACTGATACTATTGATTTTCACTTTGGCTAAATAAACTTTTTCTTTTTAATCAGTGTTTCTTACCACAAGGGAAAGTGATGAAGAGGAAAAGTGGAAAGACCGGTACCTTAATTTCCTCTCCATGTTGCAGGGCAGGTTTTACAGGGAAATGAAACTCCAGCAAATAAACCCAAGTTAGAGCTTCAGAGGAAATTTGCTGTGAAGCGGACAACGGCAAAGTACCCACAGAAGATCAAGTTTCCTATTTAAGCTGTTCAAGGAGTACTGCAGGAAAAAAAAAAAAGAAAGAAATGAAACAATTGCTCGAAGTGCTCGCCTTACAGAGTTCCTATCTCAAATATAACTGGAATCTACCAGTGTAATCTTTATGATGACCAGATGTTACTATTTCTGGGAATGTCCTGAGTTTTCAAGGGCTGCTTCAGTTTTCTGGCTGATTATATTGAAACCGGTGTTTGCCTCGGTTACAATAAAATCTGCCAGCTGGCTCATCTCATCCTGTGAGTGCCTCCCACTGCAATCTCCTTTATCCCAATGATTTAAAGCAACCTTTCTTTGTGCAGAAACCACTACAATAGTCTTTAAAACAAGAACTGAGACATTTTGATTAAATTGTGTTGGGGATTATTGGTGAAGGAAAAGACCGTATGGAAGGCAAGAGAGGACTATGGCATGGTGTTCCTTGTACTGGATGTAAAGAGAGTACTGATAGTATCAGACCAGAAAGGATGAGAAAATGCATTTATTTTGGCACATCACCCAACAAGTCTTTTTTTTCCCCCCAAGACTTTGTATGGTTGGCTTTAGAGGATTTTCTTTTTTGTTTTCTTTTCTTCCCCGCCCCCCCCCCCCCCAAGAATGACAGATATTTTCCTAGAATGACCAAGTCAGATGCAACTTATCATCCAAAATAGGTCTGAGAGGTTGCGACACATCCAGAATTCCCAGATGAGTCTACACCACCCGTGCAATGTGGTTCTATGTTATGAGCTCAGTGAATCCTTTCAGAAAACACGAGACCTATGCCATGTGTTGGGCCCAGTCTTTAAACATCTGTGAATGAAGTTGCCTATACAGCAGTCCCAGGTAGCACCCAACGTGCTGCAGATGCTCCCTGAGATGAACCTATGCTTGTGCAGTAAGTCTGAAGTATCTCAGACAGTTCTGGCTTTATGGTCTGTGTGTAGGCAACCTGTCCAGTAGAGGCACTAGTATTTCCGTGTGGGAAATATTTAGTGGATGCCCAGGTTTTAAAGGTTTTGCTCTTAATAGCAAAACCAAACAAATGAAAAGAAGGAAGAACAACATAAAAGATTCAAGATATCCTACATTCAGAGCCAGACCTTTTGAGGAGCAAAACTTTGTCAGTTTTCTGATGTGCTCAGTAATGGAGAATGCTTTCATGAATAAACACAGATTACTGTGCATTTGCTCTCCCTGCACTTTTGAACTAAATGTGATATGCACCTATGCAGTTAGGAACATGGGAGAAGAAAATACGCAGCTGCCTGCTCCCATTGCTCCAGCCATAAATGAAAGTTGTAGCCTTGAGACCTAGAAACCCTAGATGTTACATCAATTGATTTGGTTGAATAACAGTGCCTATGTTGGCAGCTCAAGATGTTCTGGATGTCACCAGGAGCCTGAGGCATAGTAGGTGGTCAAATGGCATGGGGCCTTCTGGAGACCTGTGTACTGCAACGGCAGGTAAAGACCAGGTCTGGGGGACTCCACCCATACCTGACAAACACTTGTTCTGGAGAAACCATGGCAAGAAATGTCCTAGGGAATAGGAGACTGCATTTTCAGGTAAAGTAACAATGTGCTCAATTTCTGACTGTGTAGACTGGGAAGTGAAATAGAGGGGCCCCTCAACTTTCCTGTCAGCTTTCTTTTCCAGAAAGCTAGAAAGTGTGGAAAACCCCGTGACCAAGGAGTGATATTGAGTGGCTATTGAGAAATATTTTTCTGGGGTGGGGAGACACTAAGGAGTGACTTCCCTAACAAATAAGGTGCATTGTATGTAATGATTCTTACCACGAGGAAGAGGATCCCAAACGCAGGATCGACTGACTGGATGTAATGGCACATAATTTATCCTTGGCCATGGTGCTTTGATTATACAAAAACATTCAAACCTTCTATTTTTCTCCTCTTATTGGAATTTTTCTCCAGTGAAGAACTTAAAATAATATTAGAATATTTTTCCCTTTCTGGTAACCACCCTGACTTGTTGTGATCCAACAGATGATAAAGGGAGCTGGAAGCTTTCAGGCAGTCTCTGGAAGCAGTCACATACTTAAAAAATGAAATGATATAATTCACATAACATTTCCGAAGTCTGAAGTGCTCTAAAGGAGAAGCAAAATGTTTTCTCAAAAATAAGTACACATATTAAATAGTTAGAGTAGAAAGGTTTATTTGTTGCCAGACTTTTGGTGTCTAATATAACTTACCAGGGAAGAAAACTCAACACTTTAAACCTGAGTTCTGGTATGAAAGCACAGGGAGCTCTAACATCTAATTTTCCACCCACTTAAACAAATCATTTTAGGCATTTTGAGCCAAGATCTTCTGAAGTTCCCTTAAATGAGTTATTGTTGGTTTGCACTCTGATTTCAATCATGCAAGGGGGCAGAGAAAGGCACATTCTTTATTTTTTCTGAAATATTTTAAACAAAATGTCAGTTTTTATAAAGCATTAATGGTAAATGGTTAAAATGGAAAAAAATATCTTTTATAACTTACTTAGGCCCTTCATTTTCCTTTCCAAGTGTTTTGTCTTGCATATTTTCTTTTCTGTGGTTGTACTAATTATGGTAGAATTATATAGGTAGTGTTATCCTTCTGGTAGTAAAAATGGCAATTATGACAAAGCAAAAAAGCTTTGTCCTGCTTTCAGTTTGTATTGTTTCTTTTGACTGGGAGCTCTGCAAGGCACTTTCTTAGTCTGTGTTTACTGAGGAGGGTTACAACACGATCCTGCTGTCATTGGGAGCTGCGGGAATTCTGTAATTACCTCTAATGTTTCCATTTTCCTGGTAAGGGAGCGGGAACAATCTGTTAGGGCCAGGCACACTTCTTGAGTCTCTTCTGAACACTAGGAAACTGAGAATGCTTCATCCTTCTGCAGTCCTCTTTAAACAAAGTTATATTTTTTAAAAGAAATACATTTTTTTCACTTTTAGGGGCGTCAATGTTGCATCACCAGTAGAGACGATAGACAAGTATTGAGGAAAGGGATGAAAGCTTGGTCTTCTAATTGATACAGTATGTGCAGCAGGAACTCTTGTTAGAGTTGAAATATTTGGGCATAAAAGAGGCACATCAGTTTTTATCTAAGCCTAATGGCAGTTCCCCAGTTTTCCTTCCTTTCTGAAAGAAGTATGTCTTTCTATCTATAGGGCACAAATTCCACAGAGCTTTACAGAATATTATGGATATGTATTATGATGCCCAAATGCAAACCTGCAGTCAATCTGTTTGGACAACAGCTCTGATAAATCCTTGTTTCTGAATAAACAGGTCTAATAACATCCTCTTAAATAAGTGATTTTACACACACTCTAGCAATTCTAACTACCGAGACAGTAGCTTGAGTGGCCTTGTACACAGGAATAGTACATTCTGAGCTATAAAACTATCATTAATTCATTTGCAGAGAGAAAATTAGAAAGACAAAAGCCCAGCTAGAACTGAATATGGCCTCTGTTGTAAGAGATAACAAAAAATATTTTTACAAATACATTAACAACAAAAAGAGAGCCAAAGAGAATCTCCATCCTTTATTGGACATGGGGGGAACATTGCCACCAAGGATGAGGAGAAGGCTGAGGTACTAAATGCCTTCTTTGCCTCAGGCTTTAACCATCAGACCAGTTATCCCCACAGTATCCAGTCCCTTGAGCTGGCAGGCAGGGACGGGGAGCTGAATAAACCCCCCATAATCCAGGAGGAAGCAGTTTACAACCTGCTGAGCCACCTGGACACTCACAAGTCTGTGGGGCTGGATGGGATCCACCCAAGGGTACTGACGGAGCTGGCAGAGGAGATCGCCAAGACACTCTCCATCATTTATCAGCAGTCCTGGTTAACAGGGGAGGTCCCAGACGACTGGAGGCTTGCCAGTGCGACACCCATCTACAAGAATGGCCGGAGGGAGGATCTGGGGATCTACAGGCCTGTCAGCCTGACCTTGGTACCAGGGAAGATTATGGAGCAGTTCATCTTGAGCGAGCTCACTGGGCAAGTGCAGGACAACCAGGGGATCAGGCCCAGCCAGCATGGCTTCATGAAAGGCAGGTCCTGCCTGACCAACCTGATCTCCTTCTATGGCCAGGTGACCCGCCTGGTGGATGAGGGAAAGGCTGTGGATGTTGTCTACCTGGACTTTAGTAAAGCCTTTGACACTGTCTCCCACAGCATCCTCCTAGAGAAGCTGGTGGCTCATGGCTTAGACGGGTATACTCTTTGCTGGGTAAAAAACTGGCTGGATGGCTGAGCCCAGAGAGCTGTGGTAAATGGAGATAAATCCATTTGGTGGCCAGTCACAAATGCTGTTTCCCAGGGCTCAGTGTTGGGGTCAGCATTTTTTAATATCTTTATCAATGACCTGGACGAGGGGTTTGAGTGTGCCCTCAGTAAGTTTGCAGATGACACCAAGTTGGGTGGGAGTATCAATCTGCTGGAGGGTAGGAAGGCTCTCCAGAAGGATCTGAACAGGCTGGATCGGTGGGGCAAGGTCAACTGTATGAGGTTTAACAAGGCCAAGTGCCAGGTCTTGCACTTCAGTCACAACAACCCCATGCAACACTACAGGCTTGGGGAAGAGTAGCTGGAAAGCTGTCCAGCAGAAAAGGACCTGGGGGTGCTGGTTGACAGCCGGCTGAACATGAGCCAGCAGTGTGCCCAGGTGGTCAAGAAGGCCAACAGCATCCTGGCTTGTATCAGGAATAGTGTGGCCAGCAGGAGCAGGGAAGTGATTGTGCCCCTGTACTCGGCACTGGCGAGGCCACACCTCGAATGCTGTGTTCAGTTTTGGGCCCCTCACTACAAGAAGGACATTGAGGTGCTGGAGCATGTCCAGAGAAGGGCAACAAAGTTGTTGAAGGGTCTGAAGAGCAGGTCTTATGAGGAGCAGCTGAGGGAGCTGGGGTTGTTCAGCCTGGAGAAGAGAAAGCTGAGGAGAGACGTTATTGCTCTCTACAATTGCCTCAAAGGAGGTTGTAGTGAGGTGGGTGTTACTTCTCCCAAGTTACTAGTGATAGGACGAGAGGAAATGGCCTCAAGCTGTACCAGGGGAAGTTTAGATTGGATATTAGGAAAAATTTCTTTACTGAAAGAGTGGTCAGGCATTGGAACAGGTTGCCCAGAGAGGTGGTAGAGTCACCATTCCTGGAGGTATTAAAAAAACATGTAGAGGTGGCACTTTGGGACATGGTTTAGGAGGCATGGTGGTGTTGGGCTGACAGTTGGACTTGATGATCTTAGAGGTATTTTCCAATAAAATCATCACTGTGCAAAATCAGAAGACAAAAATGTATTTCTGTCCATGTAGCCCCCAAGACTGTGATTATAAGATGAACTTGCAGAAGTTTTAATTTCAGTTTTGCAAACAGGCCCATGAGATTTCAGTCAGTATATGTGCGATGTACCAAAATGTTTTCAGGATTATAGCCTAATCTGGGAAAAGACGAATCTTTCTAAATCTTCTGGATCTGGATGAAGAACAACAGCAGGTATGAAGGGGAAGCATGAGACAAGACTGGAGTCACAACCATCACTGTTGCCTGAAAGTTTATGCTCAAGATCTTTCTTATTTATTATTTGCAAGAGTTGTAGAACTGGCTCAGAAACAAGATATTTGATATCCCCACATAATCACTCTGTCGCTCAATTATAAGACTGTTAGTGGTGCTGTCTAGTGAATTTGAGCACTTTGACTTGCTTGGGTGACTTGCCCAGTTACAGAGATAACTCTTGGCTACTCAGATGTGGATGCAGTTCCTCTGTCCCAGCCAGCTGCCCATTCCCCCCAAAAAGATTAATATTTTCCCAGACACACTGGATCATTCCTCCCCCACCAGGGTGTCACGACCAGGCACAGTGGAACAAGGAAAGCAGACCTTGCAGAGCACCCTGTTGTCAAAGGTTTGTAAGAAGAAGCTTCTTACGGAAACCTATGTGAGTTGATATTTGGTGAAAAAACAGTCTGGAAAGCTTATTCTGGGATTTGAATGGGAGATGGCCTTCTGTTAAGTCAGAAAGAAGACCTTCAGATGCCAGAAGTGTCATGAAGGGCACTTTCCCTGGATGTGACTAGAGCCAGAGGCTGGTGATTGGGGTCACAGATAGCTGTGCAGGCAACCTCTTCTGTGAGTGTCGACAGAGTCATTCAGGTGGTTCCTGGGACATCTTGGGGCTTGGTCTGTGCTGGAGAGCAGTCAGGTGATTTGGGGCATATAAGGTAACCATGGGTTATCCACAAATAGTGACTGGCTATATTGGTCTGTTTCTGTGGATCAGGACAGATATCTGCTGGTGCTTGATAACATCACCTTTCAGTGTCTCTGGGGGAACACACACACTTTTTTCTTATCATATAACATCAAGGAGAGGAAACATATCCTAATTTTAACCTCTCTTTTAAGAGCTTATCCATCCCCATGTCTAGAAATGGTAGTACATGGTTTTAAGTAATCACTTGGCATGCATCAAAGCGGGTACCCAAGGCAGTCCCATGGCCTTGAGATTCAGAAGGCTTTTTTCCACTTACCGAGGTCAGAGGGGTGGACTTTCCTCTGGGCTTTGTCTGTCGAAGGACTCTGGTGTAAGGTGGGGTAGAACACATATGGTTATTGACCTGACATGTGGGATGTGATTTTTTCAAAAGTCTTTTTGAGCTGTCCAGAGAACTCTTTCCACTGGCTGGTATGTCTTCCCTCCTCATGCCTTTAGCAGCATATTATAAAGCATGTAATATATTGTGTTTTGCTTCTGCTGCTGTTCAACAAGTAGTTAGTCACGTTCAGCTATGTCAAAAACCTTTTCTGCAGATGAAGAAACAAGAGTGTTATGCAGTCACAGATACCTGAATTTTTCCATGTTGTTCATATCTTTCATTTATGCTGTTTTTATGCAGGTGCAACTGTGATAGAGTGAGAAACAGAGATGTAACACCTTCAGGAAAAATACAGAAGAAACTTACAAGGACCTAGTTAAAGCAATATGAATATATATATTCATATATAGTTGCAATATGAATAGTCACTTTTAGTTGGGGGAGCTACAAATGATAAAAAGTATTCTGTGTTTAACAGAACATTTCCTTTAACACTCAGATCTTGTTCACCTCTGAAGGACTTGCAAAATTTCAGTGACTTATAGCTTACTGGTCTAAGTAGTCACATAGCCCCAGTTTAGTTCAGGGACTTGAAATTTTTATCTTTTTAAAGAATGTTGCAATCACTAGGGCAGAGGGGGTTCTGGTATGGAGAAGTGATTTTTTTTCTTTTTTATAAACAGTAAAGTAATTGTTTAGCTATTAGAGAATGGATAATGTAAGATGAAAATCTGAATCAAACTTAACATGAAAAGTGACTGCTGAGAAGTATGAAGATAAAGCACGTAAGTTCAAACACCTTTCATGCCTGACTTGGAGGAGGTTTCAACTCTCTCATGTGCATATCTTACATGGGCATGATGGGGCATCAGCTTCCTTTATCTTGTGGAAAGGGCCTAGACCTTTTCTGGAGGTAACTCCCAAAATGTAAATGTTCATTTAGAGGATGCTCTTTTCAGCCAGTAAATTAATCAAGTTTAATTTGCATACAAAAGTAGTTACAACTATCATGACAAATCATTTTTAAGTTAAGTAAACTTTTCACAAAAAAAAAGGAATGAATAAATAAAAATAAGTACATCCCAGAGCATGAGTATAGCTACAACTGCATAAAGATGTCCCAAACCAATAATATGTTGTTCCTCTCCTTATCAAGAAATATTTTTATTCACTTAAAGTCTTGTTTCACCTATAAATAACTGTGTCCCAGTTAGGAAGTGTGGACTGCACATTTTTAACCATATCAGTACATCTTTTCTGAGCAATGTAAGAAGTTATCAACAATCTCTCTTCCCCTTCTCTAGCAGTTTCACTTTCAGAATGGCTGGTCTGAAATGAATTAAGAGATTAATGAAGGAAAAAAATTATATTTTTTCTCTCTGAAAAAAAAGTGTAATGCTGTGGGTAAATTGTTAACTACAGAGGATCTCCTTTCCTATATTTATCAAATACCTCTATTTACCAAAATTTTAACAAATTTCTAAAAATGTCAAATAGTGATGCTATATCAAAGTAGATTTTTCTCCACTTTGTCACATTTTTCTAACTGCTTTTCAAATGGAAAAGAATGTAATTTTTACTTCTTTTGGTTGCTCAGAAGAGAAAACTAAAACTAAAATAGTAATACTTTAAAATAGCTTACATTGCAAACAAAACTGGATTTTCCTATAATGATTTTTAAAAACCCCAGGAAAGTAAAAAGGTTTTGTTTGATGTGAAATAATTTCTCAACCTCATGAAACAGAATATCTAAAAAAACCCATACAAAACCTCCTAACAGACTATAGAAATGCTATTAATTTAAAGTCCAAATTAAACTTTTAAATAAAATGCATGAAATAAAATTAAAGACTTACTAAAGAAAATAAGCAGTATACATGAAAAAGACAGAAATACCTGTAGTTTTGTTTAGTTTTGTTCATTTTGTGCTGTTCTTGTTGGAAAGGATAAATAAATGTCAGTGTATGCTTTCTTACTATGCTGTCCATTTCTTCTAAGAAAAACCAGCAAAACCAAAAGTAATTTTTCATAAAAGCTGTGTGTTAGTTTGTGTAGGTGTGTGTACTCCAGCTGGGTTATATTGCAAGTGAGATGTCTGCCATCCCTACATAGAGGCAAAGTCTTTAAGTGTGTAAATATATACATATATGTATAGTATATTGGGAAAGCAAAGATGCTGCAGTTGCACAGCTAAAGAGGGCACAGTTTTCCCATGGTATAATTCATTATTATTATGAGTTTAGTTAGGTGGGAGGTCTATTTATGTGGTGGTTAAGGTGCCTGGCACTTGCTCCTCCTTTTCACTTTGAAGTTCACTTCCTACAGTAACATTTTCCAGTCATAACACCTCCTTCTTCACAGCTAAAAGTCAAGGCTGTTAGCCATCCCCCTGTGCTTCAAAATGTAGAAACCATAATTCAGCCCTAAGGAAATGAACCAATTACAAGGAACTTGGTTTAACTTCCTGCTGTGGTAGACAAATGGAGATCTACTATGAAAGTAAGCCTGCAAACTTAAGAAATATGTGTAGATATTGAGCAATTACAGTCAACTGGAACATGCTAAGCAACAAACCCAATCCCTTTCTGTAAGGACCAGTCACTGCACATAGCACCTGAGGATAACGAAACCATTATGGTTGCTGTGCTCTAGACAAAGAGGTGTGTGCGAAATTTCCTGTTCTCGTTGTAGATTTCAGTGTTTTCATGGTAGTGGAATAAAGGACTAGTCTATAAACTGCAAAGAATGTGGGTCAAAAAATGTTTTCATTTCTGCCAACAGAAAAACAGATATCCTGCAGAGCTTCATACACATAAATGGTATGGATATATTCACAATTAAAGGTTTAGCCTAATAAGGAGTAAAGGTCTGTAGTAGAAGTTTAGGACACCTGGAATCACTGCTTATTGCTTGATACCTGAAAAGTTAATATTTGCTCTGAAACCTGGGAAATATAGTAAATTCTATCAGTTAATAAAATCAAAAGTTAATTACCTTCATTATTTCATATTCTAATAGTGTTGGTTTAGAAATAGTAGTCCAAGAATACAAAGTAGACAAACCTGGTACCACATCTCTCTACAAATTCTTCTCATTTATTTGCTGGAATTGCATCACATGTAATCCCAATATTATTAATATTTTTTTAACATTTAAGAATTTTTCTTTGAAATTATGGATCACCTTTATCCCAAGAAACAAATAAGGTATACTGTGTGCATTCAAAACAGCTGAAAATATGAATATATCACCATGTCATACTATCTTACAAATCAGTTTTTTAAAAAATGTTTTGAAATTTATTAAAGTCAGCTTTTGATAGGTACTAATATGAATAGTCAATATATTCAGCAAATATTTACAAAATAGCTAATTTTATTAGCTAAATTACTTTGCTAATGCTGCTTTGTTGTGGAAAAAATGTTTTAGGTATGACCAACTAGTGGTCCATAAACATGTTCGGAAACACTCTTAAGTTAATAGACTTTTTTACTTATTTCACTGTTGCTTTTTGAGATGTCACTAATATAGTGTACTAAACGATGCAGTGAATAATGTAAGCAGTGCATTACAAAATGCAGTATAATGCTCTGGAAAGGAATTATTATGTTTTTATGATTCTCATTTCTTGGGACTGATTTTCATTCTAAAGCACAGAAAAATTAAACAAAGAAATGTCAAAATAAGGTGAGGTGGAAATTCTGAGCTTTGAGGCATTCTACAAATACTGCAGAAAACTGGTAGACATTCAGCAAAATATCTCCAACACAGGATTCCTGGTTTATTCCTGCTTACCAGTTGACAACAAGCATTCCTTCTTCCATCGGGATTTATGTAAATTCCTCTAAGCTGAAACTATTCCATATAGGGCGATTATACAATCCTTCATCAGCTCTCACAAGTTAGATGAGGTCAGGGTCAGGCTGGGTTAGGGTTGCACAGGAGGTCTCCAAAGAGAGCGCAGGATGCAGCAGGAAGTGGTCATGGTCACAAGGCAACAGGGCAGCCTTGGACTTTCCCCAGTCCAGGCATGAAGCAGCGCCTCATGTGGTTGGACCAGCCTACAAATAGACCTGCTGTTTTGACTTGGAGTGAAAACCAATGTCCTGCCCCTGTAATGGCTGTGTCCCGTTGCACACTTGGCAAGCTTAGAAATATTAACACTACTGTCCGGGCCAAAAACTCATCTAGGACTGTAGTTATGCTGGCCAAATTAATTATCTGTTTTGACTAATTTAGGCAATTAGTTCAGTTTGTTTATTTATTTGGTTGTTAGTTTGTTCACCATTTGTGTTCCAGATAAACCATGAACAATTATCCACTCCTTTAGAATGTTTCTGGTGAAAAGCTTTTGCAAACAATTTCTTTTTTTGCAATTGTGCTGTAAGCCAGATTACGATGAGCTGTCCAATTTTGAAAAGAGCTCAGTGCTTAATAACCTACAGTGAGCACATGCAGTGGAGACTTTCAGTATCAGGTACTCATGATAGAAAAACTCCAACAGAAATACATTTTTAATAAAAAAAACCCAACCATGCCTGAACTCAATTTTTTTAGTCGCCAAAGCTGTAAACTTAGGGGACTGTGCTGTTTATCCATGTCATTTGTCAGTCTCCCTAAATAATTTCTCAGTGTACAGGGCATTTTTTACTAAACTGAAAAAAAAAAAAAAAAAAAAGGAGTAGAAGTATCAAAGTTAATTACGTTCCATAATTTTAGGCAGGCCAGTGTCTTGTCAGAGAAGATGGATCCAGAGCAGTACCTTCACTCCCAGGTATGACTTAATAGGCACATAAGAACTGCTCAGCTGAATATCACAGGTTTATCTCCAGACTAGCCATCTCGGGGTTCCTCTTAACCAGGGAGCACACAGAATGGAATGGAGATTATTGTAATCATCAAATTGTTGATGGCTCAAAGAACATAAAATCACAGGAAAGGAGGCTGCATTAATTCCAGTCATCATGGAGTAACTTTACTTTTTATATGGAGGGAAAATACATAAAAAGCTTGCTTTGTTTCAGAAAATGCTGATATGCTATATGAGTAAATCAAACCTAAATTTATACATTGATTTCTTTCTTTATTTTTATATTGTCTGTTATTCATATGTTATTTCTTAGCCTGATGTGCCTACCTAGATCAAAACAGGTGTCAAAATGCCAAACATTTTCTGCTCAGTGAGAATGCTAAGTATCTATCTGGCTTTGTTTAAATATCTGTTTTGCTGAGAAGAGTAGGACTGTTCAGGGAGCTGTTTGGTTATTGTTAATTTTATATTACCTTATGCTATTTCATTTTGTTCTTCCATGTGCATTTCATAGGGAAATAAGATCATTTTGAGATATATGTGTTCCTGATTTGTACTCTTGCAAGATCCATGCCCTCTGACCTTGTATCTCACAGCAATGTCCTTGTCCATCTAGCTGTGCAATCTCAGTGCAAGCCTCCAAAGACCTTTACCTCTACATCCCACCAACTTTGTGACCATGGGAAGCTGCCTCTAGCACTGCACCTGGACAAAGCCTCAAGCCAGGACCTGTGATTTACCCAGTCCCTCACCAAGCTGGTTCCCTTGCCTTGCATTTCCATCCTCCCAAGACCCCTAGGAGACCAGATGGAGCTGCTCCTCCAGCAAGAAAAATCTCATGGAAGTCCTCCTTTGCTGGACAGTATTTTCATGACATTGAAATGACAATGAAAGCAGCAACTGGGGCAATGTCGGAATAACAGCCATACAGAGTGGTGAGGCAGCACCTCAGATTTAGCCTGATGTCTCAGAAGCTGTAGAGCTCCCTGTAGTGGGGCCCCAGTCCCCACACTTACTGCTTTCATCTTGATGTTCTCCTCATAGTAAAAGGTTTGATAATGTAGCAGCAAAGATAGATGCCAGTAAAAAGGACATAATCAGCCATGTCTTGGCTTCACAAAATGTCATATTGTACTGTGGTATCTCTCCCTGCAAAAGCAATTTTTGTCTCATGAAGGAGGAAGGGCCTACTGAGGAAATATCTACAATGTGTCTGAGGAGCTTGTGATCATAGTGCAGTAACTATTGCTAGGAGTAAACATGAATAAATCTAGCCAATGACTGCAGTCTGTAAAAACTTTCTGCACTCAGATAACTCTATCAGCACAGTTCCTCCTGGGCTCTGAAATATTTTTGAAGTAGATTGTTGTCATTTTTTTAATTTTCAGTTTTTTTCCATCCAAGCTCTGCATGTCCCTCAGCTCTCACTAAACACAATCCACCTGACCAGTAACCCTACACATGTGATGAAAAAAAAAGGATAGTGGAAAAGGGGTCAGGGAAAGGTTGGTTGAATAGGCAATTAGTGGGAAATTTCATAAACAATAAGGGAAATGTGTTAGAGAGCAGCCTGTTTTTTCTACATAAGTCTCCATTTCATCTCCAGGAATATTCTTTTCATGCATATTTATTTTAAGAAAAAACCCACCATACATCTTTCAGGATATTTTTCATTCTTCATTTATGATACTATAAATGTTTAGGTAATAATGCTGGTATTGGAAACAAGTCAAATGAGCTCAATTCAAATTAGCGGGCAAGCTAGAGCAGAGTCTTTCATTTACAGTCTGCTTGATCAGTCCACATTAAAATCAGCAAGACTTAAGCCTGCTCTGTTTACAGCCCACAGGTTGTTATCTAGTTTCAAACCTTTCTGTTCAGAATTGTTAAGCCAGTGTTGTACTGCATGCAGCTCACCATTAATTGGAAGCTTGGATTCTAATGGCTGTTTTTTGGGGCGGGAGCTGGAAATCCTGAAACCTACACTATGCCCTAAAATGTATTCATTTAATTTAAAACCTTTACATAAAATTACCGGTTATTTGAAAGTTAAGCACTTAGTCACAGTGTTCTGTATCAGATGCTATGTATTTATTCACATCTAGATTTTAAATTACCTCCTTTCTGTTTAAGATGTCAATTTTACTAGCCTACCTGAAACATCATTTGCATAGAGTTATTACATCAGGAAAGAAAAAATCCCCTCTTGTGTTCAGTGCCTTGTTTCTCTAATCCCCACAGACAATGAGGAAGAAAGGCTGGCTTTATATTGTCAATTTCTTTTACTGCACCAATTGGCACTTGTCAATATTTCTTACCAGACAAAATGCGCAAATATTCTCAGACGTGTAACAGCTTCAGAAGTTTGCTGCCACTTATATGTGGACGTACTGTAAATGTCTACACATTAATCAATGGAAAAACAGTAATGTTTTGAAGTTAAAAACCCACAAATGGAGCTGTACTAGCTGAGCTAATGAGTCAGGCTCATGAAATGTTCATACTTCTAAATCACTATCACATTTAATAAAAAAAAATATAGGTAGCAGAGTACCTTCTTGTACAATTTAGTGGGAAAAAGTCATTGTATGATTAATGGAATCTTGTAAACATACACAGTTCCTTAGGGCTTTTCTGGAAGATGGAATAAGATATGCTTTTAATGTACACTCTCCTGTTGTTTTTAAACATGGGTTCAAACTGAAATATACACAAGATCTAGGGCCATTCGGCACTGTAGCTTCTCCCATAGGTCAATGCCCTAATTTATACACAATCTGCAGGCTCTCAGTAATGATATTCATTCTTACACAGTTGTGCAAAAATACTGCCTTTCCATCAGACAGGACTCAGTCACACCTGCTTGCAGTCATTCTCTTGTCACACTGAGTTAGAGTGACCACTGAAAAATAAGAAACAATTGAGAATCATGCCAGTATTTTCTTACCTGACAATTCCTCCTGAGGAGCCATATGTGTTAGACCTGGCTAAATGTAATTTGAGTAACTAACTGAGGTCTGCCTAGCCAGCTCTCCCTGCAGTGATAACTCAGTGATGCATACTTCTCCACTCCTTGTCCTTGACTCTGAGCTGGACTTGTTTTGTATATCATTTCTAAAAATAAACAAACCAGTTCAGTTCTATTCTGAGAGGTTATTGAGATGACTTTTTCCACCACAGCCTGCTCAAGCTTTTAATCATGAAACCAAGTCTAGAAGAATATATGTTGTGGGGCATCTTAAAAATTTAGTCCAGCAGATGTCTCAGTAGGGTACTAAACTGGACTGCATCAGGGCTCCCATTTAGCTTATGCACATGATATTCTGCCTTTCCAGAAAAAAAAGAAGGCAGGAATAGTTGAAACCAGAAAGAAAAGGATAATTCTCTCTATACACCCAGGATTCAGTTGAGACATGGCAGGTGTGTGCATATGGACTTGTGAGATCAGAAATGCTTCTATGTCCCACAATTTAAATAAAGTCTTAGAGATCAAGTACTTGTACTTATGTTGAAACCCTGAATGGAGTGATAAGCCCTTTGAGGGTATGGTGTATTTGAATTAATCTGAAAAGTGAGCTTTTAGTTTGCAAGAATGGTGCAATAAAGTAAAGGAAATGAGAATGTTTTTATAAAACTAAAGGAAACAAGGAGAGAGTTTCACAAATTGGATGAAGACAGAAGTTTTCTTTAACCTGTAGGCTGACAGTAAGATTTTAAATCTGGGGAGGTCTGGCAATGAAACATCCACATATATTCGCAAACTGCCATCCCATAATCTGCCTGGTGCTTGCATTCTTACCTGCTAGTGCTCCAGTCCAATATGAGGCAATAGGACAGCAAAGCTATGAAAGGAATTGTAGTCTTGGATTCAACAATTTTATTTTTTATAACTTAGGACTCCCTGTTTTCAATTTGCCCACCATTTAATATCAAGGCATATCATATATTTTGGAACAGCAGGCACTGAGGGTAAGCCACATGATAACACCTGACATTTAGGTCATTTGGACAGAGGATGAACAAGGAAATCTTCTCTTCCCTGACTTTAGATGTCTACATCTGACTGTGAATGTCTACATATGTCCTAATAATCCTGAACTCCCTCTACAGTGATGAGAGAAACATGCTTTCCAGGGGTGACAGTTTTCACTAAATGTAGACGTCTACTTTGGGACAAGATGAATCACATTCTAGAACTGTCTGTTTCTTTCCATTAACTGTAAATACACACATTGATGAACAGAGATGTAGACATCTATGCTATAGATTGTGACATGCAGTCAGTTGAATCCTATCCAAACATTTAAGAGATGTTTACAAATAAAAGAAATATGTTACACAGGTGATTGACAGTGAATATTACCACTCATCATCACACAAATTCTTAATATTTTTCTCTGAAATATAAAATAGTCCTGTATTTCTGGATTGTTGTATTTTATGTGCTAGAATTTTGATGTTAGACCAGTGGATAAATTAGTATATATTTAAATATGCTCTTCCTCTAAGGCCTTTTGAACTGAGAGAAGAAAGAATCAAAAATTCACAGAATTAAAAAAACATAATGGCTGGCACATTTTATACTTGTGTAATAATACTATCTAATTACTATCTGATTTTTAATAGTAAATATACAGACTTTAAATAATTTCTTGTCTGCACAAGAGTAGTGATATATTTGCACAGTTCTCATACACTGCATGCAAGACAGGGTTTCCCGTCTACCACTCCTGTTCCTGTCATTCATATCTCACAGGACATGGAAATCTACCTGGCCATACAAAATAAAGGTGGCATTAAGTGTGAGTGAGAAAGCTGAGAGAAACTAGTTATGGTAAGTTTGCTAAATTTTTATAAAGGTCTTTACCAAAAACTCAGCCAAACTAAGGATAACTCATTTGCTGTTTACAGCCTGTAAAACTGTCATAAAATATATGTATGTTGTATGGGGCTTGACTGCCATTGCTGTGTGACTTGTGACTGGAATCTTTCTTTGTGACTACTCAGAATTTATGTCCGTAAGCAGTTATGCTCTTTGATGCTTACTCCCCTAAACTACTGCATTGTGTATGATTATTTCAGTACTGATGCCCTGAGCATTTTCCTAGCTGGAATAAATAATTTCCATGGAAAACTTCTAGTGCCAGGCAGACACTAAGATAGATATGTAAAAAACAATAGCGCAGTATTTGAACTCTTATCTTTTAATTTTGAATGCCAAAATCCTGATCTTAATTCATTGATGGAATACCCTACCATATAATAAAGGGCTGGAAAGCTTTCTTATAATTTCCTCTGTTATGAACAGGGGATAATATTTCCTTTGAAAAATTGTATTTAGGGCTCATGTGTCCCATAAGGTCTCTTTTCCACAGACTACTATAATAAATAATAAACTTACCCATTCTGTCTCAATTTATGCAGTTTTTAAGTCTTTAAAACTTTCCATTTTGTCTGTTTTCTTTGGAAACTAGTTTTTCATCATTGTGCTGCTATCTGATGGTAGTAGGCATTAGAGTGATATACTATTTTTTCAGTAGTGAATCTGATATGAGTCTGTATGCTAACACACACAGCTTGGGGAATAAACAGGAATTAGAGAATAAGTTGCAGGGCTATGATGTTGTTGTGATCATGGAGATGTGGTGGGATGGTTCATGAGACTGGAGGGTTGCAATGGAGGGATACAGGCTCCATGGGAAAGACAGACCAGGATGATGAGGAGGGGGAGTTGTCCTTTATGTGAGAGAACAGCTGGAATGCATGGAGCTCTGGATGGGGATAGATGATGAATCAACTACCCATAAGACCTTATGGGTGAGGAGTAAAGAGAAGACAGGTAAAGGCGACATTGTAATGGGTATCTGCTGCAGGTTGCCTGACCAGGAGGAACAAGTGGATGAGGCCCTCTAAAGACAGCCAGAAGCAGCCCCAGGTTCACAGGCCCTGGTCTTCATGGGCTTCATTCAACCACTCTGATATTTGAGGGAGGAATAACACAGTAAGGCATAAGCAATCCAGCAGGTTCCTGGAGGGCATCTGTTACAACTTCCTGACCTAAGTGACAGAGGAACCAACAAGAAGAGGTGCTCTGCTGGACTTTGTACTCACCAACAAGAGGGACTTTTTGGGGACATAAAGGTCAAAGGCACCCTTGGCCGCAGTGAAAATGAGATGGTGGAGTTCAGGGTCCTGAGGTTGGGGAGCAGGGCAAAAATCAAGCTCACAAACC
Organism: Morus bassanus; assembly: GCA_031468815.1. Classification (NCBI taxonomy): domain Eukaryota; kingdom Metazoa; phylum Chordata; class Aves; order Suliformes; family Sulidae; genus Morus; species Morus bassanus. The sequence continues at coordinate 77,017,475 of CM062568.1, forward strand.
TGGACTTCAGAAGAGCAGACTTTATGCCCTTCAAAGTCCCATGGGATAAGGCTTTGGAGGGAAGAGGGTCCCAAGAAAGCTGGTTAATATTCAAGGATCACCTTCTCCAAGCTCAAGAGCAATTCATCCCAATGATTAGGAAGTCAAGCAAAAATGCCAGAAAGCCTGCATGGATGAACAAGGAGCTCCTGGCCAAACTCAAAGATAAAAAGGAAGCATACAGAGTCTGGAAATGGGTACAGGCAACCTGGGAATAGAGGCACTGTCCAATCATGCAGAGATGTGGTTCGGAAGGCCAAAGCCCACCTGAAGTTAAAATTTTGCATGGGTTATAAAAGGAAACAGGAAAGTCTTCTGTAAGTACCTAAGTGGCAAAAGAAAAACTGTGGAAAATGTGGGTCCACTGCTGAATGGAGCAGAGGATGTGGTGACAAAGGTATTGAATATTGAATGCTTTCTTCACCTCAGGCTCTACTAGTAAGACTGACCTTCAGAAAATCCAGGCACCAACAACCAGGGGGAAAGCCTGAAGCAATGTAGATTTATCCTTGATGGAAGAGCATCAGGTTAGAGAATACATAAGCAAATTGGACACACCTAAGTGCATAGGTCCTGATGGAGTGAACCCGTGGGCACTGAGGGAGCTGGCAGATGTCATTGTGAGGCCACTCTTGATAATCTTTGAGTGATCATGGCAACTGGGAGAGGTGCCTAAGGACTGAAGAAAAGCAAGTGTTACTCCTATCTTCAAAAAGGGCAAGAAGGGGAACCCATGGAACTGCAGGCTGGTCAGCCTCACCTTGATGCCTGGGAAGGTTATGGAAAACCTACTCCTGGGAATTATTTCCAAGCATATGGATGACACGAAGAAGATAGGAAGAAATCAGCAGAGATTCACAAAAGGGAAGACATTCTTGACCAACCTGACAACCTTCTACAATGAAATGACTGGCCTGGTAGATGAGGGGAGAGCAGTGGATATTGTCTGTTTTGGTTTCAGTAGGGCTTTTGACATTGTGTCTTATAAGATCCTCATAGAGAAGCTGTTGATGTGTGGGCTGGGTGAGAACACAGTGTAGTCGATTAAAAAATGACTGAACAGTCAAGCTCAGAGGGTGGTGATCAGTGACACAAAGACTAGTTGAAGGCCAGTAACTAGCAGTGTACCACAAGAGACAACACTGAGTCCAATTCTGTTCAACATCTTTTTTAATAATCTGGATGGTGGTGGAGAGTGTAGCCTCAGCAAGTTTTCTGACGACACAAAACCGGGACGGATGGCTGATATGACAGAGGGTCATGATACCAACTGGAGAGACTTCAACAGGCTGACAGGTACCTCATGAGGTTCAACAAAGTGCAGGGGAAGTGCAAAGTCCTGCAACTAGGGAGGAACAACCTCAGGCACCAATGTATGCTGAGGGCAATCCAGCTGGAAGATATCTTGGCAGAAAAGGCCCTGGGGATATTGGTGGACACCAAATTGAACATGAGCCAGCAATGTGACCTTGCTGCAAAGAAGGCTAATGGTATCCTGGGCTGCAATAGATAAAGTATTGCCAGCAGGTTGAGGGAGGTGATCCTTCCCCTCTGCTCTGGTGAGGCTACATCTGGAGTGCTGGGTCCAATTCTGGGCTCCTCAGTACAAGAGAGATGTGAACATACTGGAAAGAATCCAGCAAAGGGTCACGAAGATGATTAGGTGACTGGAGCATCTCTCCTATGAGGAAAGGCTGAGAGAGCTGCAGCTGTTTAGCCTGGGAGGAGAAACTCATTTCAGGAGGAAACTCACTGATGTGTACAAATATCTGAAGGGAGAGTATAAAGAAGACAGGATCTTTTCAGTGGTACCCAGTGATAGGACAAGAGGCAATGGGCACAAATTAAAACACAGGAGGTTCCCTCTGAACATCAGGAAACGCTTTACTTTCAGGGTCACCAAGCACAAGGGCAGGTTGCCCAGAGAGGTTGTCAAGTCTGCATTCTTGGAGGTATACAAAATCATCTGGACATGGTCCTGGGCATCCTGTTGTAAATGGTCCTGCTTGAGCAGGGGAGTTGGACCAGATGACCACCAGAGGTCCCTTCCAACCTCCACCATTCTGTGATTCTGTGAAATCCACATCTGAAATTCAGTGGCAATATTATCAGTGACTTTTGTAAGATGTGCATTTTCCCAGCAAAATGTTTTCTAATACAAAGGAGTGATTCAAAGAAATGTCAGTGTTTAACATGATTTTTTTTCATTTTTAAAATCCCTGCCAGAAATCCTCATCCTTTTTCTCTTAAATTTAGTTTAATTTGCTTGCTTTTTTGATTCCATTATCTTTTAATACAAAGGTTGAAACTAAAATGACTCAAGTATTTGTTTTATAAAGAGCATTAAAGTCTTGATTGGCATTTTAAGCTTTTCTTCAGGATTTATTGTCTTGACTGCATACTATTATCTTGACTGCAATAGCTTTTTCAAGAAGTTATTGTATTACTAGTATTATTATAATAATTATTATCAATGTTAGCATTATTATAATTATTTTATTGTATTTAGCTACTACATTTTGAGAAGAGGACATAATGTCTTGATTTTGCATATTGTTTGAGAAAAATTTGTTCAGATGCACATTATCAAAGTCTAGGTGCTATAGGTGCCTAATCCGCCCTTGTAGCCAACTTGCAATTTGTGAACTTCCAGTGCATATTCATTTCACTTAGTTTAGATATTTATTTCAGAACGAGAAGAATCATTACAATTCTCAAGAAGTGAAGAAAGTTTAGGTCAAAGTAGAAGCTGCCATCCACAAAGCCCAGCCAAAACCAACATAGACGTGTTGTAACCAAAGACTTGATCAGAGACAAGCCAAGACAGAGTGAACTTGACCAAATGGAGGACTTAATAAAAATGATATAGTACTAACAGGAGGAATCAGAAACAGTACAGTGAAGCAGACTTCTTCTTCCACTGAAGCCAAAATGAAGAAGTCACTTCCATTCTTCTAATCCTTTTGTGTTGTAGCACTGTTTCAGAGAGTCTCTGTTAATTTGCTTTCTCTTCATTTTCTCTCCTTCCAGTCATACACTCAAAACACGCACTATTTTTCTAACCTTCACTTTATCTTAAGTATTAAGCTCTGTTGCCCTCTTAGAAATAATTAGAATTCCCTCACAGTATAATATAATGAATCGTACGTTTGTCCTTCCCCTCTCCATTTGTCTATCTTAGCTTTAAAATATTAGTCACATTTAATCCCATGCCAGTTTTACTGAAGGACCATCTGTAGCTTCCCTTGGCCCTGGATCAGGCCTGGTATGCTTGTTCAGCTTTAGAATATATTAGCAATTACAGTGAATGCTGTCTCACCAAATCATGAATTGACTGACCAAATTAATGCCAAGGGATTTTTTTCTTTTGAGCTTTTTTTTTTTTCCAAATTGGTTTCCATTTACTAAAAAAGATATTGGCCCTCTACTGTAGACAATAAATCAAAGCAAGCCTGTTGTGTTGTATCCAAGTTGCTTATCTACTGTTCCAACTAACAATAGGAGGAATCACACTGGGGAAATCTGTTGCCTCATCTGTGGAATCTATCCTAAAATTAAAAAATGATCTGTTGCTGCCTGAATTAAATAACAAAACCTAAACTTGCAAATTTTTGTGATACAGAAGAAATGCATTGAAGGAACTCATCTATAAAACTGAAGAAATATCTTTAAGTCATCTCCTAAGTGGATTTGGTCTTTTTAATTTCGGAGGGGAAGCCTAGTGTGTTCAGAATTCCCCTAGATCTACTCCTTACAATAGATTATGGGTTTTGATATGCATATTATTGCATTGTTTAGGAACGAGAAAATAACAGATATATATCTGAGATTATTTGAAACTTATTTTGATTGCTAGCAAGACTTGTGAGCCAATGATTTTCACCTGTATTGACTAAGCTGGGATTTTCAGGTTTTTTTCCTCTGTATTCTCTAGTTTTCTTAGCACAGTCCTGAGAGTGGCATTTGGGATTGTCCCCTTGCAACAAGAGTGAGAACCAGAAGGACAGCTCAATTAAGCTTGAAGCTGGACTTTGCAAAGGAAATGTCATGAATGTAGAATGTGCCTGAAGAGAAATTAACTGGCAAAATTTATCACAAATAACATGATGGGGAAGAAGCAAGGGACTGACATAAGATTTACTTTCTAACAGGTTACCAGTTAGTTTTAAACCATAGAGGCACTTGTGATTATAGGTTGACTTTCAAAAATGGCATTAAAAATTTGTGACAAGTAAAAGAAAGAACTACAAAGATGTTCTGATGACTGAAGAAGAGGACCTTAAAAAACTTAAAGCATATGTTTTTAAATAAGTAACCGGGGGAAGGTCAGGTGTAAACTTACAGAGTAATTAATGGTTCATATACTAACTTGTCTTGCTGTGAATTACTTATGTGTCCACAGTAACAAATGATTCTAGTTTGTTTGTTTGTTTTCCATCAAGGAGCACTTTACGTAATTACTCAGAATATATAAATACTTCTATGGGAAGAAATTACTGAGGGTTGCAGTGAGAGAGAGACACAAGGTGAGTGTCTGGCACTGGAGCCACAGTTCTTATCAGAAGACCTAGCACTTCTGAAGTGAATCACCCAGTTATCCTTGCTTACTTTGCTGTAGTGCACAAAATGGCAAAGCCTTGGAGAGTACGAGCTGTTTTCCTTTTTAATGAAATTGAGTCAAAGAGGTAATGGATGTTAGCAAACTGGAACTAGACCAGTCTGAAATGCATGTTGAGTGGACATTGTCTAATCAACAATTGCTCGCTGAAAGTTGGTGGAAACATAGTCAAAAAGCACTGTTTGTTCAAGGTTCAGTGAGACACATTCAGTTAGATGGTGGATATTTTGTTGCTGCTGTAGGCCATATAGGTACATTGTAAATGAGATTTTTTGCATACGTCTATCTCATTTTGATGATTCGTGATGTCATTGTCCTTTCCCTTCCAGTTTTTCTGCAATTATACCATTGCAGTCAGGTGTTTCATTTTCTTTGCTGTGGCTTATGGAATAATTTTCTGAGGAATCCAGGACTCCTCCATTGCTACAATGACATCTGTTTTCCTTTCTCTGTAAACTAGTCATCACCTAGCTGTTCAGTGCACTTGCTCTGCTGTTTATCGTATCAAACACAGGGATGAGTAACAATTGCCTCTCTGGAACATGACTAGAAGCCTCAAGGAGAACTGAAGGACTGCTAGAAAGTTACAGTCTTTGACTATTATTTAGATATGCTCTGATGACCAAAATCGCATGCCTCAATTCTCCCCAGTTGCCTCACTGACCTACTTGAATCACCCAACAGAGCTGTAAAACCATATGTAAAATGCCAACTAGTGAGGCACACAATTTTCACAGGGTGCACACACCCTCCACTGAAAGGATTACTTTTCAAAAACTGGATTTTTTCACTGCTCAAGTTCCAGATTATGTTATTTCATAGTTCTGTAGACCACTAAGGAGATTTGAAAATTGGTTCAAACTGTGTACCAGTAACATTTTCTCACATATATTTTTTCTTAAACCAAAGTGTTCTGGCAAGTCATTTTGATGACTATTTATTAACCACGAAATTGTTTGAAACACCTAATTATATCAGAAATTGGAATTTCAAAATATGAAGTATCTTAGGCCTGCACCCTACAAAAAACATATGTGCACAGGGTGAACACTTTGGCATTGTACATATCTATAGGATTAAGGAGAAAACTGGTTTGGCCTGAATACATAGGTGTAGTATTATTTCTGTTAGCTGATTAGCTAAATATAATCGCTCTAATCAGGTGACTAATGCTAATATTTGTTTTAAGTTCAAAATTCTCAGTCTCCAAATTTTTACTGGATTTACTAAAAAGTAGTATTTGCCATAAACATTTCTCCTGGATGGTGGAATATCTGAGATGAAAATATCATGGAAATTGTGTCAGTGAACTTGTGAGGCTAGAAACAACCTCCAGATGATACCATGTTCCTTCAAAATTGCTAAAGCTCCTTATATTTCCCATTGATTTTTCTTTAAATAACAGGAACAAGGCTTAAGATGTTAAATGTCCTTATAGTTCTGATTGATTTTTTAAAAATAACAGAAAAAAGATCACAGATATATTTTCTTCATGTTATTTTTAGCAATTATTTTACCCTGTCATAATACATATATCATCACTTAAATGTTATTAAGAGGGTTAAAAAAGCTGTAAAGCATCTTTTCCTTTTATTGTGTTGCTGTTGGAAACATGATCACACTAATAGCACTGGCACTGTATTTACTTTAAGGAAAATATTATCAGACAGTATTATTGATGTGACTTAATAACAGAGAAAAGACATTACAAGTGCTGGATCAGATTTCTCATGAGAATAATAATTTCCTTATACCTAAAATAACTCTTTTTTCCCTTCTTCTTCTTCTTCTTCTTCTTCAAAGCTTTGTACTTTAAAAAACAGAGCTGATGATAGAGCTTATTGATCCATCCAGGCTTCTGTTGCTATCTGTGCATGTCATCTGGCTTCTTAATATTCACATAGCTTGTACACTTGCTTTGGGGTAAAATTTGTGTTTAACTACTCCAGGATGTTTAACTTCATGACTGAAACCTTATAGTAATCCATTATCACACAGTAAAAAAAGTGGCATACTTGTGCTACTTACATATTTAAATTATATATGTGCTTATTTCATAAGTGATGGTACGTTACAGTGCCATATGACTTGACAATGTACCGTACAGATCAAAGTAGATTTTACAGCAACATATGAAAAAAATACAGCAAATAAGATGTACAGGGGGGTTTATTTAATTTTATTTTTATAAATGCTTCTGCTTTACTTCCTTTCATACATACTAGGTTGGAGGATTTTTCATACAACTACCTTTCTTAAGTAGCTATGTTTCCAGGGGGAGATATCTGGGCCACATTTCAGCAAAACATTTAAGATTTTATTTAACTAACTCCAGAATGGGAACTGTGCATAGACAGCTTCCTCAGTGCTCTAAATGTCAAGGTCCCATAGATATGAAGAAATCAACAATAGTGACAGGAAGCCATCCCAGATGATCTCTGGAAGGAGGAATAAAGAATGGTAACTGTATGGTAATATATAAGTTAAATATTTTAAAAATTTAGGAACTTGGCAGATTTTTACTCATTTGACAGAAATAGGTAAAGAATTTTCTGGTTAGCTGTGTTCTGTAAACTTGAAGACAAGAATAAGTCATTTAAAAACACAAGAGCTACAAATAAATTCATACATCAGGAATAAATCTATTGTTGCACACAGAAAAATTTGAAGTAGTGACATGGAAGAGGTGGAAGTGTTCACAAGGTACTTTGTTTCTGTGTTTGGAATTGAAGTGTTTGGAATGAAACCTGTGTTGTAGGAAGCATCTGTGGCACCACTTGACACTAAAATTAAATCTTTTCCAGTCAACACTGGGTACACTATATATCCAGAAAATATATTCCTTTGAACATTCAGGAACTAGATAAGGAGCTCTCTAAACCAAAGAAGGGCTCAAATCAGCAATTTGGAGAAGGGCTGAAAGGCATCTCTTTATCTCTCACACCTTTTGAAATAATGAAGTGTTAAGCATGTGCTGAATCACAATTACACCTCTGTAAACTGCAGTTAAACTAAACAGACTCTTAAATATTTTGTAAACTCATTCCTAGAAAGATTGCATTATGTGGGCAATATGGTTTCCAAATTATGAACAAGGCATACCTTTGCCCTTAAAATCAAAAAAAGCTGAAGTTAGAGGAAAAAGTGGTAGTACTGATGGATCAAAACTGAAGCTAGGAAAAAAAGAAAAAAGGACCAGGATGTGAATGACTACTGGCTTCATCTTTTCAAAATCGCAACATTAACAAATGTTTACAAAGACATGTTCTTTACCCTTGCTCCTGGTTTATAAATAACAGCATATAAAATAAGTATTTTACTTCTTAATCAGGTTTCTTAGCTAGTTTTGCAGTAACAGTGGTAGTAATTTTGGAGCTGTGCCTGCATCGAAACACATCCAATTTTAGCAGATGCTTGGAAGCCAAAGTCCCACATTCTCTTGCAGTTGTCTTTACCAGGTCATAATATTTAACATACTTGTCACCTTAATCAGTTGGAAAGATATCACACCAGCATTTACTGACCTACTTCACAACATACTTCCTAAGAATCATAGATTATATATCCCATGAAAGTACAGTAACGGGATGTATTCTGGCAGCTCGGTGAGTCTGGGAGTTCAAGAAGACTGGGATTTAGTTCCAGATTCAGGTACTGGCATTAGACTTACTACAGAATAATAAATCTGGGAAGTTATTCAGCTGCTCAAAGATGCATGTCTGTATAGGGCAGAATGAAACATCCCTTCAGGCTCTGTTGGGTAGCTTGATGCCCATTAACGATAATGGAACATTAGCCACCTATGTCACACATAGACACATGCACTGGTGACTTCGGTGTTCAAGTGTATGAATCTTGAGCTGCTACAATCTGGGCAGCATCCTGTTGCATAAACAAAAGGCATCCCAGGCCACCTGAGATGCCTTAAGAGTATCAGAGAAATCTGCACAGATTGGTAGATACAATGCAAGGCAGGGAGACCTGCACTTTTCTGCAGATACAGATTCTGCACCTGTTTAGCTGACTGAATCCTACTCTTTGTGTTCAATAAATTGGTTTAGCTCACATGGTCATCTCAGCTTTGTTACAACACTAATTTGGATCTCTGTTCTGTCAGGCTGCCTCTTTCAAGGACTGCTGCAATTCACAGTGGGGTTCATTGCATCTAGCTTTAACCGTATCTTCAAAGACATCCTTGTAGCTATTTGGAAATCGTCTGGATGAGTCCCTGAGCAAACTTATCTAAGTTGGTGGTGCTTTGAGCAGAAGGTTGGACCAGATGACCCTGAGAGGCCTTTTCCAACCTGTAGGACTCTGTGGTTCTGCCTACATCTGAACTGACAACGCTGAGCTGCTCTGAGAGCCAGCGAAAGTGCTCTCGGTGACGCACGTCTGACAAATGTAGGCACCAACTCCAGGGTGGGGTGAATTACACCCTACATGTGCCTATTTCTTGCCACTGACCTTAAAGAGAGTGTATGGTGACAGAATCAGATGTAGGCACCTACACTGAAGATCTCTACAGCCGGTCAGGTAAATCCCTCCCTCAATAACTGTGAGATCTCTATCTTCTCAAATTTGTTTGCCCTTGTCAATAAGAAATAAAAAAATCAATCTATTTTTAAGGTAGAAGTATTTTAAACGCATTATTATTATATCCATATTAATTTACTTATATAATTTATAATAACTTTATTATAGCTAACACACAGGTAGACAGTGTGGTCACATAACACTTGTTTCCCTCAGAAATTAAGTTTAGAAATGTAGTGGGGCAGCAAAGCCTAAGAGAATAGTGACAGGAAGCATATTTAATGGTTAGTGAGAAAGAATTTTTTCCCAACTTTTATCCCCACTTGCTGGGTGACCATAGGCAAGGCACTGTGTCTCAGTTTATTCAAATGTAAAATTGTTATAATTAATATTCAGCATAATTAATGATTAAGTGCCTTGAGAACATGTGATGAAACAAGCTGTAGAAGAGCAGAGTATTTTTGCTTCAACCTCTTTAAAACTGTATCCCCTTGCCACATATTTTCAAAAAGTCTACAACTCCTTACTAGAACTATATGACTAATTCAAATGAATAATTTATCTGAAGAATTTTGCTTTGTTTTCTCTTTGCAAATTGTTCTCAAATAGACTGCAAAATTCTTGGGCTTATTAGTTATTGCCAAATTATGCACAGATCTCTTCAGTGACTAATTCTGTGTCTGAAGATCACTGATTTTTTTCCTGATAATGTTAGTAATTTGCTGTTTGCCCTGTGCTGGTAGTCCTTTCCTAGTATTGAAAGGCATATGTAATTAATCAATGCAGTAGTTTCTATGTGTAATGATATTTTATAAATAAATACATATATATGAAAAATTCCTGTTTCATGGATTTTAAAGGTCAGAGATCACCAGGAGACCACCTACTCAGAACATCTGTAGAGTGAGTTTCCCCTGAGCTGAGCCTAATAATTTGTGCTTGACTCAAAGTGGCAGACTCCTTTTAAGAGGATCTGCAAAAGATTATTGAGAAAAGGAAGCATATTTTCAATAGACTTAAATTCACTATATGGGGATTCTTTCTTCTCCTTCTACTATGAATCAAAGATGACTAGAAACTATTGCGTTAAATTACATCCTCTGTTCATTCTTGATTGCATGACTTTGAGAGGCAGAGGACAATGCACTGCTGTTGGTAAGTTCTTCCAATACTTAATTACCTTCCATGTAAGAAATGTTTCTTACTTGTAACAGGAATTTGCCAGGCTTTAATGTCCCATTATCAGTTCTTGTTAACAACTTCCTGTGCCAGTACTCCCTGTGAAAGTACTTACACATCACAGTCAAGTCACCTCTTGATCTTCTTCATGAGCTAAAGAGATTGAGTTTCTTGAGTTGTTTACTGTAAGCATGTTTTTAAGCCCTCAAATAATAGCTTCTTCTGAACACTGTCTTGAATTTGTTGACATGCTTTAATATTCTACTGCCAGTCTCAGCAGTGCCATTTATATAGCTAAAGTTCATGACATATTGATTAAGAACATCCATTTCCTGCTCAGAGATCAGGAGAAATATTGTTGTGACTGTTGCCAGACAAATGGTGCATCATACACACTTAAAAAAAGTTTCAGTTACACATACACACACAACAAACCTACACACACACACAAATTCATTTTTGGTCAATGCAAATATTTCATTGGACTGAAAATGACATTATTTAGTATATATTTATGACTACTTGATCTATTTAAAATTCTTTGGTTAAAATTAGCATATTTTAAAAACAAATATGCTAATTTGAAATAGAAATAAAAATATATATAATTTGTAATATGAGTAAGTACAATGGTTAATTTTATGTGGCTTTGCATGAAATGCAGGACCGAAGTTTTGGTCTGTTTGAGCTTCCACTTTTCAGTGATATTGAAAATGATCTAAAGAAGTTTTACCTGGCTCTCTATGTGACCTATGCCATTAATTGCATGAATTGTTATTGTTAGAACAGAACATACAGTGAGATGCTTTTCCCAACTAAGGTTCAGAATTAAAATTAATTTTTCACAAGCAATTTATTTTTATCTGCAGGAAAGCCGGCAAGAAATAAGGTGACTGACATCAAACTGAACCAAAACTTGCCTTAAATTCAGAAAACACAATCCAACCCTGAGAGAAATATATTCACCATGTACGCATCAGGAAAACAGATTACAGCAAAGCCCTGCTCTGTGGCCTCCTCCAGACCCCTGATATTCAATAGATATGCTCATACTGGATTCAGTAGAGCTTGGATCAGGCTCTGCGCACAAGAGTTTCTTGGCATCACATAGCAGGTTATATGAATGGACACTTTCCTTTACTTTGCGCCTTTACCATCTGTTCTGCCTTCTAATTACAATGCAAAATGAACATAATTAAATATTGGCATCACACAAAAATAAGCTAGAAGTTATTTCAATGCATATGCATATTCTCTATTAAGCACAACAAGCATCTGTTTTGTTTTCTTATGTTTTGAGACACAGATAGAGGGAAATTACTTTTTCCTGACAGAAAGGATATTTTTTATTAGCAAATTGGAATTAAATACAAGAGGTAACATTTTAAAACTGTTGGTAAACCACAGTTTCTGTAAACAGAGATTCAGGTCTGAGTTCTTTTCTGAAGAAGCACAAGAGGAACAACAAAAACCAGGAATGAAAACGATTACTAAACATTGTTCTGACTGACTGCTGAAGTCAAGCTCTTGGTCCAGGTGCCACTGGAGCTGTGCGATTCAGGTAGAAGTAACAACTTTTGAGCAGGCATCGAGGCTCATGCCACTTCCCCCTTACAACCCAAGCTATTCATCAGCAGGTGCTAGCCCAAGCTACTGTCTGCCTTTCAGACCCTCTTACGCTGAATCCCTGTAAAATGTTACTTATTAAGTATCTTGGTACTTTACAGCATCTATATGGGGTGTAGGAAAGTATAGCCATCCCTATGAAGAGGGGCAGCTCAGAGGCATTAGGATCTGTACATACCCCACATTGCAAACATAACAAACAAATATATCTATACCAGTAAATAAAAATAGGGATAGGGAGTCACCTCTGGGCCTGAGACCATGTGGCGCACAGTGGCTTGTGTCCAGGCTGCTCAGGATCAACTCCTCTAGAGCTGCATTGGTATTACATAGTTCTTGGTCCTATATTTCTTCAGGGTTCCAGTGTCCCAACCCATGATTCTTCTTTTTTGTGTGATCAGTTAGTTCAGAGTGCCTGAAATAATGAGGGACTGTGCTGCAGCCTGCCAGAATGATTTTTTTATAGCTTGAAACTGAGGGCACATGTAGCATGTCCTAAGTGTAGCCAGAAAGCACATGGCTGGTGGTCAGCACAGATTCCCCTGAAATAGTGTTGGAGTGTTTTCACTAGGAGAAGGCAAACTTGCTGCCATCCTGTCCAACCTGCTCTCCAGAGCAGTAAGCTGTCCTCCAAAGCATGCTTGGGTTTTGTGTCAGAGAGCTAAGGGAGCTGGCCCAAAAATCCAGGAAGGAGGCAGTGTGCCCCAGGAGCTCTGTGGCTTGCACATAGCAGAGTGACTGTACCCATTGAGACTAGACCCATGTGAGAAGTCAGTTGCTATAGCACTTGCACTGTAATAATGGTCAGGCCTTTGGTCATCCAAGTAATTCGAAGTCCTGGATTAGGCCTACAGAGTCCCTATAGGGGCCCCAGGGAGACTGAGGCATCCCTGACTGGGATCTACAAAATGCAGCCTGCCAAGAGCTACCTAGGCTACTCAGTAGGACACCTATGGAGAGAAGATTGTTTTAAAATAAACCTCTCTCTGACAGTTAATTTCTGAAATCCAGGCTTCATTTTCAATTCACAGACATGAATCTTTTCTAGTAGTACCATGCTGAAACTGTTCCTTTGTGACATATTTCATAGCAAGCATTTACTGGATCATAGACTAGAAGTGTCCCAGTTTGAGGCTGTGCTTACACCACAAAGATAAAAATATCTCTTCTCTTTTTCTCTGTCCCTCTTCTATGCAACCTGGACAGAAGCTGCTTGATATAAAAAAAGAATCCATGAGTGTGAGTTGACTAGAGCATCTTATCTTGGGAGGCAAGGCTTATAGTCACCCTCAAATAGACAAGCACTCCTATAGTTTGGTTCAATGCTCCAACAGCAAAGCAGTTGGATAATACTACTACAGCCCATGTTTGCTGCAGTGCTCAGCACTTCATGTTGGCAGTACCTACTCAGCCTCGACTGGCATGAAAAACCCAGGAAAAGAACCTGGTGTTTATGTCCCAGTGGGACTCTAAAAGAGAATTTTATCGTTATGAAGCTTTCTCTTTTGGAGGCAAGGGGGAGCACCCTGTTGCAATTCTGATTTGGTTTTGTCTTCAATGCTCTTCCACATGCACCAGCAATGTCTTGCTGTCAACTGAACTGATGACCTCTCAGTGAGCATGGGGATGGAATAAACTATATTGTAGGCTAGGTGATACACTTTTCAGGACTGGTGTGTAAACTGCCACCAGCAAATATGTCAGTGAGGTCCCACAAGTTGTCCTCTTCTGAGGATGGTAACAAGCAGCTCAGCACTGTCCAGATTTCTTCAATTTGGGGCTTGTCCAAAAGCAGGTCATTAGGCACTCTCAGTTGGATTTTCTCTGCCCTAACTTAGGCTCTAAAAATTGGGTGGGTGTGTAGTCCAATTTTGTCATTTGGGCTCCCTCTAGAGTCAACTGAGGAAGACAGATGCTCTACCACATCGTTTCTTCAGTCACAAGATATGTGTCCAAGACAAATAGGGTTACTCACCCAACGAGCATAGAGAGAATCCTGGTGATTAGCTCAGTCTGGATGCCTAAAATTAGGAGAGAGGAAAACCACCCATATGGGTTTTCCTAGTGAAAACTGAGGAACGTTTCAAGTTAGTTTGGCATTTAAGTTTTCAGATAGAATACAACTCAGTATCTGTGGCTATTGGTGTATTTAATGCTAAGCCAAGCAGTGCTAGATCTTTTTGTGAATTTTCTGCTGCTATAAAGTCAGTGGTAGATTGAGTGTATAAACCTGTCCCCATGGGCAATTGAATAGGATTTTTCTCTTCCTTGATCACCTGTTGAAAAATTATAGTGATTATTATACTACTGCAACTGTCTTGCAGATTGATCAACTTTGTTATTATAAATGTGTAACTTAAGAATTCCATTAAAAACAAACAAACAAACCCTAGCTCCAGGTTGAATATTTGACTGTAAATGGAAGTTATAGCAGTGGACAGGTATAAATTACTCATATATCCCAGACAAACTTTTTCAAGGAAATGTCTTCCACATCTGCTGACCAGAGCCTATAGAAGCCCTACAGAAAGGCTAAGCAATATTTACTTCAGAAGGTTCATATGGCTGATGTATATCTGGTAGAAGGAGAGAGGAAGTGTAATAGAGATATGAAATATGTTTTTAGAAGGAGGTGTGAGATGCAAAATTCATATCCAAGACACTCCACAATGTAATGATGTTCAGAATCACAGTCACCATCTCAGGCACTCCAAAAATTCTTCAGTATATGCCCTTCAGTGTTGTTTTTTAAACATAGAGGCTGTCTTGGGGAGGATAACATCAGCTTGGTACTGTACCTCACACAGTGTGAGGAGGAAAGAGTTTGTTTTTCCTAGACTCCTGTTGAAGTGTTAATTTAAAGAAGTAATAATGTAAATCTTATTTCAAACATTCTTTCGCCCCTGGCAGACTTCTATATTAAGACATTTGGATAATTGACCAATGTTACTGTAGCTCAGCAGGCATTATTTTTTTTTGGTAAAAGGATACCATAGTAAATTTCAATGAGAAGGAGTAAAAAAAAAAAAAAAGTAAAATGAACAGACCTAAATAAGGCTTGAATATGAAAGGAAAATATAAACCAGATGGGAATGATGGAGACATGTTTTCATATCTTTCTTTTCTTTTAAGATCAGTTTAAAAGTTTCCCTTCACTACATTGGCTTTCTGCCGCTGAGTAACATGAGGCAACGTATTTGTTCAGCAGCAGCAGCTGGGAACTATTCGTTGGCTGCGTATTGCCAGCCAGCTACACCGGGGCTGGATTCAGTGTCCAACGAAGTTCAATGGGAACGTTCCCACTGCCTTCTGTGGGTGCTGGAGCAGGTGCTGAAGGCAAAGGCCTGGTTCCCCTGAAGTCGATGGCAAAGCCTTTGGTGAGGCCAACCTCTCCTTGGGTCCTGAAGACAAACCTGGCAACTCCACTGCCAGTCTTTTTGAGATTTAGGAGAAGCCTTCCTGTTGCTTCTGTGCTATCATATGCACCTCTGACTGTTAATAAGTTTGGGAGATGCAAATTAAGTAACTGTGGGGCTGGTTGTAACTGTGCGGGACACTTCATCCCTCTTGTACCCACTAACAACAGAGAGGAATTTTTGTCTCCCTTTCTGCTCCTCCTAATTAAGCCACAGAGGCCATTGTGGCTCTGGAGCTCTTTCTTCAAGTCATTGTTTCTTGGTATGGTTTTACTGACACATGAAAAAAGCTCAGGGGCAGGAGTCGCATGGTGTTTTCTACTGAAGCTTCAGCTTTAAAGCTGGGACTCAGACTGCTTCACTCTACTGCTGACAATTTAGCAAATGGTCCATGTTATGCCGCTTTGATCTTGTGAAAGTTTTCAAAAATTTCATCCTTGAAGAAAGCTACAGGCCCAACAGATCCCCCAGTTCATTAGCAATCCTTTAGCAGTTCCCAACAATTAGAGCTGTCAGCCAGCCGAACTCCATTCGGAGGCCGCGCGTTAAAAATCCCTGACTAATGACTTGGTAAAAAGACTTGACAGTGTGTTGCAATTTGTTATAATTGAATCTAAGCTGCATCAGCTGTTTGAGGGGCTGAAATGTTTTCAAACATTACATTGATTTAAATTAATGCCACAAAAATATTCAGAAATCGTGTCTGTCAGATTCAGTGCTAATAATCATGTTCTCTTCAGATATGAAGAAGACATTTCATCACCATTTGAAAGCATTGTCAAGCAGGCAGTTTAAATTCCCCTTTCTCCTTCCTCCTTAAGTGAAAAATAAGTTGATAATCATTATATTCATGAAAGGAAAGTGTTTGGTAACTGGAATGGGACAGGGTAGGAGGGAGAGGCCTCCCGAACTATGAGACCCTGGGGAATTAACATTTGAAAAGCCCATTACAAATAATAATTTTCACTGACTACCTTTCAGTATAAAACTTCCAAAAAAATTAAGACCAATTCTGCAGCAACTGTTGGAGAAAGTTCAAAAAGAAGAATAATTTTTTCTAACTCGTTCTCTGCCTTTATTTTAACCGTGGGCACATAAACTGAACAGTGGGACATTTGGCAAGCAGACTTCCAGCACAAGCTCTCTGGTTAAACATGCATCTGTTTTCAGAATACTTTTCACTCAAAAGAGGTGGGATGACATGAGATATCAAGGCAGCTTTACTTTCCAAATAAATTGTTTTTCTGGATTTTAATCCTCTGTTACTACTGGAAAGCTTTCCATTTAAACTGGGAGGGGCTCAGACTGTGAGCACTGAACCTGAATTTTCCTACTTTGAATGTTCCAGAGTCTAAAAATGGAATTTAGAATCCTTATTCCATGTATATGAGGACTATTTAAAAGTCAGATCCAGACAGAATTTGGGACTTTGTCCGTTCTGAAAATCAAGACATTTTGGATTCAGTGGTTTTTCTCTCTCTTGAAGTATAGAACACGTTGAGTGGACAAAATGATGAGTTAAGATTTAATCGGTACAGAAATTTTAGTACCATAAAGGTCATTGAAGGAACACTTTTCTCTCTAATATAACTATGCAATTTAGGCTGAGTTGGGACGCTACAGATTCTAGTTATCATCATATTGCTTTGCCTAATAGACAAGAAAACTATTGACAAACCCCAGCATAGAAAGAACTAATGAACTTTTCTGACCTAGAGAAACTGACTGCAACCTGCTGTTAACACTGGTTTTACTCTTCTAAGGTTCTGAAAGTCACAGCATTCGCCTGACCAAAGGTGGATGTCTACTGTGTACATACCCAACTCTGAGCTGGTCAATGGATAGACCTGATGGGAGCAGTTCATGTCTTCATGAGGTCGATAAAGTCTCAACATTTGCAATACTGGGGCTTGAACTGTAGAAAGCTGAGATAATCTCAGTTCCTAATCAGGAATTGGATGTTCTTAGAAAACTGGCTGATTATAAAACCAGGCAAGAACAGAAGCAAACAGACCCCACTCTGAATCTCTTCACATTGATAAACATTCTGAACTCTCACTTCTTCTTTTCCAAGCTCACATCTGTTTTCCAACCCATTGTATTATGAATAATCCTTAATATTAGTAACTACCTTTTTCTCTATATTTGCTATTAATATTGTGGACTGGATTTTTAATAGATTGCAAGAAAGGTCTCAGAAGAGTCTTTAATGTAAATGCAAAGACCCTCTGATACAAGTATATAAACATGCCTGTGTTACTTTAGAGGAAATGTAACATATTTTTTTATTTCTTACAAAGTTCTACACATGTAGACCTCTATATTAGCTAGATGGTATGTGGGGAACTAACAACATATTAGTTATTCTTTGAGTCTTGCTGATTTCACAAACAAGTGTGGCTCATAAAACTCCTTATATAAAAAAGCCTTCTATGCAATGTCTGATTATTAAAAAATGTCAACAGTCAGCTTTGAGTTCTTATAGTTCAGCATTCCCAGGTTTTACAAAGATGTGTGTTCCAGGGATCATGGTTATCATTAAATAAATCACAGAAGAATATTCCACTAACACATCCTATATTTATTTCACATATCCATTTTCTTTAAGTATTATGGACCTGATTCTATTAGGCAGGTGTAATTTCAGGAACGCTGATGTATGGCCCTTATTGAGCACTTAAGGCTGGATTTATTTCAATAACCCCATTTATTGAAGCTAGTCCTGTAGGCTCCCTCTATAGTCACAGGAACATGAGAAGCACCTACAGACAGTGATTTGCCTCACTACCTATCTTAGACAACCATCTCCAGATGCTGCTCCTGCCACAGGCATGTTGTTCATTCAGATGCCTTGCAAGGTCAGAGAACACTGCAGCTTTTCAGATGCTGATACAGAGAAAATGCCACAGATAAAATTCATGAAACTTTTTTTTTTGCCTTAAATCAACTTTCTTATTTTCATACAGCTTGCTGGGTTTGCCCTCTAATTCCACCAGCAGTTCATGACAACATCTTACTTCATTTTCATAGCTATCTTCAGCCACAATACTGAGTCCACCCCCAAAGATAATACTGCAATGAAAAGAAACCAAGTTTCTGAAGAGTAAGGACTTACACAAGACTCTTCTACCCATATTTTAGCATTTGAGATATAATCTTATTCTGGTATACTCTGAGTGCCTAACAACATCTGCTGAAGTCAGAGGGAACAGCTTCACATTCACATGCTTACCAGTAAAAGTTTTAATTTAGGTATGACAATGTGAATTGGGTAGCTTTATATTATGTGCTATCTGATAAATATATAAAAGGTGAGATTTCTTCTTTTATTTTAGAGTTCTGCCTTACCCACTGTATGTCATACCAGTTTCTTGCTGCAGTACCCACAGCATCCTTGAATCCCTACTGTGAATTGCTATCTTTTAATTATTTCTAATGTACTTTCATGTTTCTCATTCTGCTTTATTCAGTGAGGAGCTTGTCTGCTCAAAAATGTAAAGACTTTTGCTTTTTCTTCTACCACAAATCAAAACATGTAAACTAAAGTAAAAGCTGTTTTAGAAAGGTGGGAGAGAGGGAATGTTAATTATCCAAAGGTGTGATATCTACAAAAAGAGCCAAGTCACAAAAGGGTTATCCATTTAACTTAAACAGCCAAGTTAAACAAGACACAATTGGGGTTAATTTAGCTTTCCAGGCTTTCATAAACTCATACTTGGGAGGTCGAATGAGGGAAGTCAATTAGCCCCAATTGTGTCTTGTTTAACTTGGCTGGGTGAATCACTAACCCCTTTGTAAGTTGGCTCTTTTTGTAGCTATCACACCTTTTGTATGATGGAACAGTTTTCTAACCTGCTTTTTTATTGATGTCAAATATTTTTTATCAGATATCACAGTTTCTTGGGGGTCGTGGTTTGATAGCAGCATAATTAAATAAGAAAGCATTCACCCATTTCAGTGCTTGGAGAAAACAAATAAGTATGGATAGAGCTTTGAATGAAATCACATACTCAACAGGCTTTGTATTCATAGATTCCTGAAACAAAGCCAAGTGCATAATCCACAGGGCTGTATGGAGCAGTCAGTGAAAAGTGGCTGGAATGCCCATGTGTTAAATTAGACACAAAATAAGCATCAACACTCCCATGAATGTGACAAAAACATCACAGACAAAAACCTACTTAACTTTGTAAAAGACACTTACTTAGAAAAACATGTTCTGCTACTTCTAGGACTCTTGATGGAGCATCTTCTTGAAGTCTAGTAGTGCCAGTTGTTAGATTAATTTTTTTATTCAACAAGCTGCTGAATTCAGTCTTAGCAATTGTTTCCACAAATATCAATAAAATGTTCCTGCTGACTGGGAGCTGAGTTTGTACATAAGATGCGAACAGTGAGTAGAGAAAGAAACTTCTATCACAATGTCATCAAGCAATAATCCTTTCTTTCTGAAACAAGCGGTGATGGAAAGGCAGCAGAGACACAGACAGCACATCTGCAATTGGACTCTGTCAATGCACAACTTGAGTATGCCACTGTGGTCAAACTCTTGGTTTTATAGACCCACTTTTTTGATGTCTTTGGCAGCTTAATTTGTCTTTTTTTTTTGTTTGTTTTGTTTTTTTACTTTGTCATTACAGAGCATATGTATTCCAGGAATTGCCACTGCGCTAGGATTCATCCATCATCTACCACACACATGAAGACTTCCAGTCCCTATATATGTCATATAGATGCAAGCTACCAGCATCACTTCAACATAGTACTTGTGTCCTAGTAGGGTGCTAGAAATTATTTCAGTGCTGAAAACAGTGAATAGACAAACAATATTTGAATAATTAACAGAAGTGTAGGACCTGGATCTTGAGTGCGTATTTAGCAGTTTTGTTAGATAATAGTATGTTATCTGACATAAGGCACCTTTTCATTGGTTTCATTTCAGATGTTACCTAGAAATGGGAGTTTAGAAAGGGCTTTTCCTAAATATTTTGGCCTTAGCATTGTCATTCCTCCTTGCCGTGCTACAATGTAGTGCTGCATTTCTTTCTCTGTGTGTTATTATAAATGTTTTGTTTGGTGGGCCTAAAAATTACCAAAATATTGGAATTGTTCACTCTTCCCAACTGTGCAGAAGCACTGTGCATATTAATTATCTTTAATCAGAAAGATTTTTGGCAATTTAAAGAGATTAGAGATGGATTGAGCCACTGCCTGGAATTAATATGACTAAGGTGAATACAGTTCTCCTTGGTTTCTAGATAGTAGGGATAACTCAGTATCAGCTCGGACTGGTACTTAGTATGTAATATAATGCATCCATCCAATGGAAACACCTAATTAATTAATTAAAAGTATAAAGAACCAGATAAATTCAGAAAGTTTTCCTTCTGCTAATGTCTGTTTGAAAACAGTTGCTGCTAGGGGCATTTATTAGTTGTGTACATAGTTACACACACGCTCACAGTCCATGTGAGCTCATAGCCGTGTAACGTACAATAAAGTACTTGATGCTATGCTTTGCTCATGTTGCATCTGCACTGAGTTGGAGGATTTTAATTTCCTCACTTTCAAACTAACTTTCCTTGTTTATGTGGTCTCCTCTTTCTAAACCTGAGTTGCACACTAACAGATTCCAATAATATTTAATATAATTTTGATATACCATATCAAGCATTTTGCCTTTGCATTTTTTGTACTGTGAGGCTGAAGGGACTAAGGTAAAGAAAAAGTCTTTGCTTGGATATCATAGGACAAAGTAGCTGTTCCAGGATATCATAGGATCATAGAATGACTTAAGTTGGAAGGGACCCACAAGGATCATCAAGTCCAACTCATGTCCCTGCACAGGACAACCCCAAATTCACACCACGTGTCTGAGGGTGTTGTCCAAGTGCTTCTTGAATATTGTCAGGCTTGGCACCATGACTACCTCCCTGGGGAGCCTGTTCCAGTGCTCCACCACCCTCTGGGTGAAGAACCTTTTCCTAATATCCAGCCTAAACCTCCCCTGGCACATCTTCCTGCCATTCCCTCGGGTCCTATCATTGGTCACCAGAGAGAAGAGATCAGCGCCTGCCCCTCCTCCTTCCCTTAATAAATGTGCTTATTTAAAATGTTAAGAATTTTTTCCTTAAACTTGTCCTGTTGTGATATTTGACCAGGTTCTTTGTGGGTATTTATCGTCCCCCATTCTTATTATTTCAGTAGATTACTTCACCTCTTTGATCTCGTTCAGTATTTTGTGCTGATCTGGAGGCCGGTAGTGTAAGATCACTAGTGTATTTGTACAACTTAGTGAGACTCAGCATACTTACAATTAGTGCCAAAATGGCATTTGATCTTGTCACTACCACCCTCAGCAAAGCAGTCACAACAGAGTCAAGAGAGGCTTTTTCTCATTATTGTACTCCAGAGGATCTCTGCCTGCCAATAAGAAAAAAGGTGACTGTGAGTTCACGTGCCTACAATGGCTGCAGTTTTGACTATCTAGCAAGCTCCAAAACCCTTAGCTACTCCAAACTCCCTTTCTATCATTACAGGTGGGGCCACATAAGTGCTGTTGAACATAAGTTCCCTGACCAAATATGACATGGTTTTCCTTTGGAATACAGTTTAATATTCTGACACTTGAATTGAGGTGTACAGTGCTCAGTGGTGTATGGTGATTGTCATTAGAAGGAAAAAAGAAGGGAAGGGAAGGGAAGGGAAGGGAAGGGAAGGGAAGGGAAGGGAAGGAAAAAGGAAGGGAAGGGAAAAGGAAGGGAAGGGAAAGGAAGGGAACAATCAATATAAACTTATGTAATAGTTGAACAAAAACAAATTTGTTTCCAAATGATGACTAAAATACAGGGTTGATGTTTAGGTTGAAAGAGAATAAACTCATCCATTGCTGTCATAGAAGAATTAAGACAGCAAAATTCACTCTGAAAATGTAATATTCTCTCTTAGTTTTCTGAATTTATTTCCCAAAATCATGTTACATCACAGTAAATATAAAATGCATGACAAAGGCCATGATCTCCTGTTATTTCCAGAGGTTCTGTAACCTTCAGTGGATGTCTCCTGACACTCTGAAAACCTCTTCCATCTGCCTGCACTCTTTCTGAGTGCACTCAGCTGACAACTTTTGAAGTCTCTTAGTACTTTGCAGACATTGATTAGACCACATTATGGAAAGGGCTTTTATTAAATGAACAGCTGCTTTTGGGAGCATTTCCATTATATGGGGAATCTTTCAGAGCTTTTCAAACTGAATAAAAAAGCAACCAGATCTTTCCAAAACTGCATTCTTCTAGGAAGATTGAGGGTACTCAAGCAGTGTGGATTGGGTTGGCAAGTAGAAGGTGCAGGCTGATGTGGACAGGGAATACCTTGTAGTCAGAAAAACAGGGCAGAAGAGTGCCCATCCCAAGGGTATGTGCAAAAACAAAGAAGTGCTGAGAGGCCATCATGATGGGGAAACTCATAAACTTTTCCTAGGAAATCAGCACAATCAGGTACCTGTCTGAAGTGCTGTACACTAATGTCTGCAGCATAGGGAAAAAACAGGAGGAATTAGACATCTACATGCAGTTACAGCACTATGAACTCACTAGGATCACGGAGATGTGATGAAATAGTTCACATAGCTGAGTGCTGTGATAACTATATAGAAGAAAGACATGGACACACTGGAATGAATCCAATAGAGGGCCATGAAAAAGATTAAGGGACTGGAGCAACTGTCATAGAAGTGTCAAAGATATCTGGGACTGTTTAGCCTGGCGAAGAAAAGGCTCAGGGAGATCTTATCCATGTTTATAAATACCTGATTGGGGAGGAAGGGGGTGATAAAGAAGATGGAGCCAGACTCATCTCCATAGTGCTCACTGGTGGGACAGGAGGCAATGGCCACAAACTGAAACACAGGAAACTCTATTTACACATAAAAAAGTCGGTTATGATCAGGGTGGCCAAACACAGGAACAGGTTGCCTAGAGAGATTATGGAGTCTCTGTCATTGCACCTACTCAAACCCCAGATGGACACCATCCTGGGCAACCTGCTTTAGCCGACCCTTCTCTAAGCAGGTGGCTCGGAGGACTACTCCATCTCCAGAAGTGCCTTCTAGCCTCAATCATTGCATGAATATCAAGATAGGTGTGACTGGTGTACATTTTAGGTAAAGCAAGAAGCAAAAGACACCCATGATAAGGCAGGGCAAGTAACTGCTGCTTCAAGAGAAAAAGAGCCATTGGGGAAAAGAATCAGATTTTGAGTTAGAGAGGAATTGTTCAGGATATGTGTGATAAAGCTCACTGTGGCAGGAGAGAGAGAGAGCACCACCAACTCAGTGGGTCAGCAGAAGGCAATACAGAATGTGAATTTAATACATGAATCCTATAGGAACATACAGAGGATGAAATGGAGAACATTGGCTTCCTTCCAAAAGACAGGCATGTAGATGTGATGCAGAATGAAAGCATCAGATAGTCCTCTTCAGCTCTACTTCGCTTCTAACGAAACAGCTTCTAAATCCACTACTTCCTGCTACTACCAAACCTACTACCTTATAGTCTTTCCATGTCTTGTACCTCATTTAATTTTTACCCAGCCTTCTTGTTCTTCAAAGCTATCAACAGGTCAGGGGCTAACTGTCAGCTACTCAATGGTCCAGCAAGGTACCTATGCTCTTTTGGCAGCACTGCTGTTGCTAGACACAGAAGGTTATGGAAAGTGTTTTTGGCTGGTGGGATAGTGCAGTTCCCACTGAAGAGCAGATTAACTCTGTGTGTGGCACCTTTCAAGGATACCCTTCCCTTTTAATCAACGATTCCTATTAGAGTGGAAGGCAATGAATAAGGAGAAAGGGAGTTACTGGAATTCCTTGTCCATATGCATTCCACTTCTGGTGAGCATGTGCTAGAGATGTGGATGCCTTAGCCGCAGGGGTTTAATAGGTTTCACCTGTACCCACAATCTGAATTACAAAGATGAAAAGGGAGCAAAACATACAACCTCTTTTCTGTTATTGCAAGTTTTGTACCTGGCAAAGCCCACGTTGCCACGTTGCTTTGCGGCAGCCATCTGCATCTACTCTATACTCTGTAAGCTATAAAAAGTCTTGATGAGGATGGAAACTGCTTCTGTGTAGCACTGCCTGAGTTCTTCTTCAGCAATAGGACTTTACTAGTAAACTTTGCAGAACCTGTACACAGACTCAAGTGCTGATGTGCAAATGTCTGTAAGTGTTAAATTCCTAGCGCAGTCCCTGAGAGGGTTCTGCCCTATTCCAGATAGCTGTTTCCTGCGTTAGCCTTGGGGAATACTTAGGGACATAGGGGGATAATGTGAGCTAGAGACTGTTCCCAACAGATGGTATCTATGAGATCATCCTGTTCTGGAGGAAGATAATTTAGTCGTATGTACATGAGAAAACCTACCCTATTATCATATAGTATATTATATCAGTACAGCTATAAGCCTGGGAGTCCAGACAGTCCTTTTCCTTTTCTTAAACTGCTCTTATCTTCGCTGTGGGGTGAATAAGAGAACAAGAGGTGCCTACACACCACTGCTGAGGGAGGTAAACAGAAGATTCCCCCAAATCACAGAAATTTTGTAATAGGAATTTACCTAGGTAGCTTTCAGATATTAGACTGGATTACTTTTTGAGAAGCATTCCCAGACATATAAATCTTTTGTGTCATCTTCACAGCAGGCTATAGAAATACAAATCATCCAAGTAGGAGAGCCAACATTTCCTCCACTCTAGTATTTATGTTTGTGACCCTACAGAAAGCAATACAGGTTATTTGTATCAAAACCACAGTTAATTCATGGTGCATTGTCAAAGATTTGTTATAATTGTTCTTGGGCCTACTTCTTCTCATTCCAGTGCAACTTGGATTTGTTGTGGTGGTGATTGCTTTTGCAGTAGACTTAAATATATCCATGAATTGTGTCTTTTTCTCCCCAACAACTGCAATTTGTCATGCTCTGCCCTTGCTCTCTATATCTGTGCTGTGACTACAGATGTCTTTCAAGCTAGACTATCAAGACAATGCATTTGCATTCTAGTGAGCTCAGCCGGTGCTGAATGATGTTTGGCCTATGGAGTGTCACCTCCTCTCAGCCAATCTGTGTGATTCAAAAGGCACAGCTGTTGTATAGAGGGAGGGGGGAAACCTCTTCTGCTGGATGTTCAGGCTTTCATCAAAAAATATCAGCTACTGAAATGTAATAATCAGATGTTATAGGTACACCTCAGAATGGGCATTTCCTCTTCCATCAGCTGTGCTACCACACTGTGGCAGCATGAAGAATGGATAAGTCTTTTTGATACATGAAGTCTTAATCTTTTATTCAGAAAGTATATCCTGATCAGTGTTTAAATGTGATAGGTTACAAAATGAAGAATCTTACTGTGTAAATTGCAGCCTTCAAGGCACAATGAGTCTGTTAATCTCCCTGCATAGTTACTCTATGGCAGCTATCATGATGGCATTTCTTCTTATCACAGTAACGTGATCCAAGCAGAAACTGTTAAAAGGTGATGTCTTTGACTCCCTTTCATACTCCTAGAATATTCTGGAATGAGAGGTGTCCTACTGCCCTTCTTCACACACTTTCTAGTCAGCCATATACATTTTTATTACATCACCCTAATTGACTTTGAAATTTTCATTGAACTAGAAAAGCTAGTCAGGGATTTTCTTCTAACTAGTCAAACTAAAAACTAAAAGGAAACAACAGACTTGGTTGATTACACCGTTCCAGAACCAAATACCAAGAATGAAGAGTCTTCTGCAATTAGTGACCTGTAAACTATATTTTTTTTGCCTACCAGATATGTCATTATAACAACCTGTCCAACTCACCTTTCTGACAGAACCATTCAATCTTAAGCTTCTCCTCAACTTGAGGACTTCTGAGACCCTGTTGTGGTTTAGCCCCAGTCAGCAACTAAGCACCACACAGCCGCTCGCTCACTCCCCCACCCTTGTGGGATGGGGGAGAGAATCGGAAGGGCCAAAGTAAGAAAACTCATGGGTTGAGATAAGAACAGTTTAATAATTAGAATAAAACAGCAATAATACGAATATAATGAAAAGGAAAATAATGAGCGAGAGAGAGATGAAACACT
Organism: Morus bassanus; assembly: GCA_031468815.1. NCBI lineage: Eukaryota > Metazoa > Chordata > Aves > Suliformes > Sulidae > Morus > Morus bassanus. Next base: position 77,044,011 of record CM062568.1, read on the forward strand.
GGAAGAAGAGGAAAAAAAAAAAACAAAAAAACCCCAAAACTAAACAACAAGTGCCGCAACCGCTCACCACCCGCCGACCGACGCTGCCGGTCCCCGAGCCGCGATCGCTGCCTCCCCCGGCCAATTTCCCCCAGTTAATATACTGGGCATGACGTCACATGATATGGAATACCCTTTGGCCAATTCGAATCAGCTCTCCTGGTTGTATCCCCTCCCCTCCCGGCTTCTTGTGCACCTGGCAGAACATGGGAAGCTAGAAAATCCTTGACTAGTGTAAACACTACCCAGCAACAACTAAAACACCAGGGTGTTATCAACATTATTTACATACCAAGTCTAAAACACAGCACTATGCTAGCTACAGTGAAGAAAAATCAACTATCCCAGCTAAAACCATGACAGACCCTAAAGAGCTTAAGCTGTGTTTGAATGAATATTGTCATACAGAGGTATCCTGGGATGTTTTACAGGGGAAGCTAAAGGCCAAGCAGTGGATTTTTTAATAATCATACAAAATTTTGAACTATTTCTTCAATGTGTTATAAATTGCTCAAGTGATGATGCTAGAAATCACAAAACTTTATCAGTTATATTCTCATCAGACAAGCAAGCATCCTGCAAATTATGCTACTTTTTCCAGAAGTCAAAGTCTTCTAACATTAATCTGGAAATCTCATGATTTGGTGAGAGATTCCGTTTCATGACTTGACCTGGAAAGAAGGTGTTTTCTTGGCTTTGTTGGGCTACTAGTCCTCTGTTGACCTGTAAATGGGATGGTTTTGCAGTAACAGAAAAAGAAAGTTAAACTCTACCAGCACAGGAAGAACAAGATGCTCAGACCAGCACTGGCAGGTTGCTGAAGACATAACCAAAATTTTTTGGACAAGTGGTGGGGGTGGTTCACTCTATGTTCCTGTTCTTACCTGTGGTTACAGAAATTAAATTCAATAGCTCTGGGCTAGTGTAGGAAACAAAAGAAACATTTTTTTCACTGATGGATATATTCCACCTCATCTGATGTTAGCTTAATAAAAATAAGGCAATAAATAAAAGAGCATCATGTAGTATCTCTCTCTGGAAAGCAACTGGTATCCTCAGAGAGCAAATACTTACACTAAATTCCTCAGATAGGTGGAATTAATCAGCTGCTGGAAATTTCTACTGCATATAGGGAAGAAGCTGAGATCACTGGTTTACTCTAGATGTTTAACTTCCAAATGGCTAAAATCAACATTTTTATCAAGTCAATTCCATTTAAGTTGCAACCTTTTAAGTGGATAAGATTTCCACTTACATTTCTCTGGCAATATGTGCATGTACCTCAGGATAAAGCATGTTGTATCTGTTGTACTTTCATTAGGCATTGCCTCATGACATACTTTGTGTATTATAGTTATCTTCTGCCTCATGTAAAGCAGGGGAAAGATAATACAATAGTATAAATGTGGGTATGCAGAATTATAAATTTTTGACGACTTCCACATGAAAGTGCTAGTATTTCCAGACACACAAAAAAGGATTGTTTCCTCCATGCTCAGGTAGCTTTTATCTACATGAAGCTGTGAAAACATTCTGCATGCTTGACCATCATGTTACATTTTAGAAAATGGAATGTTTGTGGCTGCATGTGAATTATTTAAGTCAAATGACAACACCTTTTTAAAGAGAATGTTGTGCAGTTACAGGGACATTCCTGGGAAGAACATTGCTCAGTTAGAAAGCCTATAAAAATTTAGGATGTTCATATAATATTAAAAAAGAATCTCCCTCACTTACAATGGATGTGTAAACAATTAATAATTAATAACTAACAAATATGTTTAGTAACAATTCTGTTCCAAAGAGAGAAACAGAGAATGTAGAATGAAACCACCATTGACTTCAGACCCTGCTATCATGGGGTCAATTATATCACAATGAGCATCTGCTCACAAACTTATGAAATCCCCTTGTAAAATTAGGTTGTTGACTCCCTACACATCTACTGGGCATACTGTTCAGATTCTCACTCCTTGGATGTTTATATAACTTCTGACATTTTGAGCTTCATTATTTTATGGACAGTTTATACCTATTTGCTCTTATGCCAATGCCATCTTTCAAGGTGGAAAGGTAGTTTTCCCTGTACTGTTAAGCAGTCACTAAGAGCCAAGGTGTAAGATTGATCTCAGCAAACTGGTCTGGAAGTTAGGTCTTCATTCACCCAAAGCTTGATCTATATAGCTAATGTAGAGAAGCAGTCAACTCTGGAAGGGATGAAACCTCATTCTAAGACAGACATATGTTAAGATGCTTAGATAGCTTTCATCAGTGCTTCACCCAGTTAGTATTGGTCTTCTTTACTGCAAATGTCTTGTCAGATACATGCATATAATGACTGCAATGTCTTTTTTCACAGCAGTATTTTGTCAGCTGAAGTTCATCCCGTGTTTGTCTAAGGCACATGCCCTGGCTCTTCTATTTTGCAGCAATAGCCTTTTTCAAAAGTTCTTGTTGCCAGTCCCCACTTTCCTTGTCCTCAGTGCTGGTCTATTTCCTCACATTTCTAGTTCTCTGGATCTCCTGGTCAACTGGTTCTTCCTATATGTTCTTCCAATGCTCCTCTATGATGAGAATAACTTCCGCCTCTATGTCATCAACAGTTTAATGAACAACCTCCTGATTTCTGTGCTGAAGTTATTAATGAAAATACTAAATGCTGAATACTAAATACTAGATAAAATCAGTCCCAAGATCAGACCTTCAGGATTCTTAGTAGGAATCTTAACTGAAAACTATAACTCAGCTCTTTCAGCTCAACTAATTGTAATCTTTCCTTTATTCCTTTCTGCATTTCTGTCATTATTCTGTATCTATCCCATTTCCTTTCATAACTAATACCTTCCCATCATAGTCCTAATAAAAGTTTAAATTCAGCAATGGCAACATATTATGTTAGTCTGGTGCAGACTAGATTACTTTCGCTGAACTCATGGTTTGCTTTAACTCAAGAATCACGAAGCAATAGACAATTAATGATAATAATAACAACATACAGCTTTATTTAGTCTGCAGTCAAAACCTGAAGTCTGTCTTTAAGGCATAAATCAACCAGATACTTTATCCAGAGCTTCCAGCTTACCTGTGACCCAAGTGAACATCTAGAACTGGAAACCATCAGTCTCATCATTCTTTTCCCTGTCTTCCCTTCATTTTGGAGGTACTTACTTTTTAAACTTTCTGAGAAGCACCTTCATCAAAATCTAGAATTCTAATCCCTGGTATTTTCTCCCTATAAAGATATTTATAGGAAGAAATCATTTTCCACACACCAATGGTGCACATAAGTACATTGCATCCAAGGGGGCTGCAAAGAGCTTTACACCTGAAAATAATTTACATTGCATGTTACATCATTACTGTAGAAACATTGACAGTGATCTCAAAACATTTAAACAATCTTAGAACTGAAATTCTTAGGTCTTTCTTTTGTCTTTTTTTCTGTGCTCCCTTCAATTTTTCATTTGCAGGTTTTCAATTCCCTTTTAATTATGGACAAGAGGACTGGACATTATTGTTCAGTATTGTTAGTTTCTGAGGTTATTTTCATCCATTCTTTATCACAGACATGAAATTAGTCTCCCTATTTCTACTCACTGCTCTAAGGATCAATTTGGCTTATTTACAAAAGTAGTACAAAAGGAGCTGGTGTTGACTTGTTTCTCCACTAAGATCCCTAAATCTTTTCCACAGTCATTGCCTTTCTAGTGAAAAGTAGGCATTTTTTTGTGTCAAAGAAAAGAGATGTACAACCTGTTGCTAGTAAGGGGTATTTCTGTATATTTGATTGGACTGATATGTTTTGCTTAAATGATTCTAACTTAGGAAGCAATTCAGGCTACTCTTCTAATTTGTGTTTCTGTTCTTACTTCCTAGCCTGCCAATCAAAATTAACCGTAGTGGTTACATTTGCTCCCAGATCCTTAAGAAAATACTGAATAGCACCAATGTTGGTAAGGATCTTTTTGGAACATCAATACATTCACTTCAGTGTAGCAATGCCATGAAATTTCTCAGTCAAATAGTCAACCATTGATATGATCTTGATTGATTACAGCTAACTTTTTTACTAATGTTAATTTAAACTTTATATTTTGCAGTGCTTTTAAACTACTTTGCAAAGTTTTAGAGAGAGAGATATATATGACTACTCTTATTATCCAAGCTTAAAAAAATTATGAGGGATTTGTTTGATACCATTTTCCCCAAGAATACAGTGACAGTTGATAAAATCCTATATTTTTTAATAGTGACAATTAATGATAGCTTTTCCATTATTTCCCAGTGAGTGATGCTGGTCTAATAACCTTTAAATTTACCAGTAACCTCTTAGTTTTTGAATAATGACAGAAAATTTACCATCTTCCTCTTTTTCATATCAGATGCTATCTAACACCCTGATACAGTATGAGGGAACTTTCTGTAATACATGTAGTATTTGTCATATAGTCAAAGAATGGTAGTGGAAATTAGGAGAGTTGGGCTCAGCTAAAACTAAGCCATGGTTCCTCTCATAGGAAACACAGACTCATACAATGTAGATGTCTAAATCTGAGTGAGTCACCTTAAGAGTCCCTTCATAGTTGATGGAGAGAAACAGATACTTCTACAGCATCGTTCCTTTCCTTATAAATAAATGTATAAAATAGATTAAATGAGTCACACCTTAAAAATTCTCATTTCTTCCCCTGAATATGAAGGAGAACTGCAATAACTCACTCATATACAGAAATGTAAAGCAAGTGGAATAAATTGTAGCCTTAATATGTTTGCCCCCATCTGTGACATGAGCAACAGCATAGACACAATGACTGAATATTTCTGAGTCTTTATTCATTAATATTTATAAAGTACTTTAAGATCTTGAGATCAAAGCTGTAAAAAGAGGCAATCAGCAATACATGGTCAATCCACTCCAGTGTCAAAGTCCCATTTTATAGAGCATTGTATGTCTAGGTGGCCCTTCCTTAAAAAGCTTATGAATTAATTGAGAGGATAGTTGGACCACAGGGGCTAGGTATTCCTGCTCTAGCACATGAGAACAGTGCAAGGAGCTTTCAGCATGGCATCTTGCTTCTTTTCATTTTGTCATAATATGAGAAGCATCATCCTCCACACATCCTACATATGCTGCAAGTTGTAAGACTTGCCTGCAGGCCACTGCGCTGTCCTGCAAAGCTGACCAGCCTAACAAGGATGACTGTAGTACAGTCCCTTCCATCTTCATGCACACCAATCCTCTGGTGTGCGCTCCACTGCAATATATTGTGAATCCTGGGTATTGCTGCGGTAACGATAGCCAGTTCAGCAGCAAAGGTTGACTCCTTTTAACTGGGCAAAGCTGCCTGGTGATATACTCTGAACCTGAACACTTACTCCTTCTTAAAAAATCCCAGCCAACCCACAACCACGGTCCCCACAGACTATGCCAAACAGGTCCATTATTAGTTATAAATTCACTAGCATTATTTTTTTTTTAATCACTGAATACACTTGGAGAGCTAAAGGGGGTTAATGGCCACAGATTTCCCCTTTCTGTATTTGGGAGGGCTCCAACCACTACATAATGACTATGCAAAATGAAGTTTGCTTATTTTTCTGAAAGAATTGTACACTTGGCACATGGGTCCTTCTGATCACACTGCTGGAGAGGTAAAAGGGCTCTATAAATCCACACACCCAGCCAACATGCACAAGTGTTTTTTTAGGTTTGCTTCTTTTTTAATCTGAGCTAGTTTTACACACACACGCATACACACACACATTTCCTAGCACATTTTGTATAATTTAAGTTATTTTTGTGTTATATGCTCTTTCTGGTGTTCCCATGGATTCGTTAGGATGAATAATTTCTGTCAATAATGAACACAGGAACCCAGTACATGAATACTTGACGAGATGAATATATGCATAGGTTATACATATCAATTTGTGGTGAATGCATGAAACAAATGCATAAGAAACTGATTTAACTAGCACGAAACACAGATGAAATAGATGGCATATAAATGCAATTATATTACTTTCAGGCAAATAAGGTGGTGTAGATAGGAGGGTGACGGGTATGTGCATTCTGTAATGAACATCAGGGCAGTGGAGAGGCCCTTTGCAAAGACAATGCATCATTTTATATCTTTAAAAAAACCACAGTCATATAAAAAGCCAATAAGCAAGACTGTTAATAGGTGGAAAAATAAATATATTCTGTGGGTTAAGAAGCTAGAATGGGCATAAAAATGAGTGGTTGTGCATGGAAAGAAAGGTCATGGGAATTATATGGAATTACTAAAGACCTATCGGACCAGGTAGAATTTGTATGATCACCTTCAGTTGATTTTGAATCTGCCCCTAACAGCTTAACTGGCATACAGCATCAGCATGACAGTGGTATTATTTATTTGTATTTCTGACCACAGTAAGAACAGATATTTAAAATCATCATATTCTGAAAATGTCTACATGTTTGAAAATCCCTTTTTAATGACCTGACCATACATAATTTTTTAAAATAATCTTAAAAACAGTGTTTTATGATGCTCAGACCATTTTGATACTAGGTAATAATACTGTATGATAAAGCTCACCATGCTGGAATGCCTCTAGGGATCTGGTCTCTAGAGATGTATGTATGGAGGACCTAGTCTTCCAGCCAATTAGTTTATTGTCTCCTCTTTTAATGCTATAAAGCATCTCAAGTTCCCAATAAAACAATGTACAACTTCTTATCTGCTCCAACGTGTATCTTTCACCCCCCCACATTTTACTCACAACTCTTGTCAGACACAATCCTAAGCCTACTTTTCACAAACATCTCTTCCTTGGTACCTGTTCAGTCTCACTCACCTTTTAGGGTTTCCTTAAGAGTTCCTTTAAGAAAATCCTAGTAAGAATAAAAGGTGAAAAATGTTTACCCATTCTGTGATTTTCCCCTCATTTTTCCTGCAGTGCTCCCTGTTCCCTGCACTCCTGGATGCCAAGGCACAGACCAAACAACTCATTTGGATCTTGCTGGCTCATCATCAGCAATCCCATTCCTCTCCCAAAGACTCCCCATGCCATTTCTCCTCACCTTGCTTTTTGTTCCTCTTTATATGAAAAGCCATTCATTGGTCCCCAGTGAGGGAGGAATGTGAACCCCATCAAGAATGTGGTATCCCAGAAGGTTGCCTATAATGGGTCTGTGGTCTCCTGTGAACCCTTTTATTAGCAGAAAGGTTATGCTCATGCCATACAGCATAAAAGTGAATGCTCTGAGTAGTCAAGAGTTAAAATTTACCTTGGCTGTTTCAATAAAATGCAATTTAATACGGCAAGGAACACATTTCATATCTAATGTTGACATTGAAGGATCTTGTATTGCTTTTTTACCAATAGAAATGACAGTGATTCATCAGCTTTTATTCCATTTTATATTGCTCTGGTGCTCTATCAGCCAGAGAAATGCTCTAATTTTTGGCAAAGTTTACCCACTGAGTTCTTTTCCTTGCTGCCTTTCAAATAAAAAATATTTCCTGTAGAAAGCACTCAAATTTTTGTTATATTCCTGGTCTTCCCGCCTTATAGTTTCCTTGTCCCCCTGGAATCCACAGCTCAGTATTTCCTTTAACTTCTTTTTCAAAAGGAACATATAAAAACATGTGAATTCTTCCAGATTTCTTGACAATTTTTCATGTCTTTGCATCCTCTGTTTTATTTTTGGAGTTACAGCATGCATCCCTAACTTTATATGCTGTACACTTTGAATTGCCCTAGACTCAGATGATTTTCTGAGATCAAACAGCATCAATATTAATTACTAATAGAGTTTCCCTTTTAAAATAAACTTGGTTTTAGAATATTGAGACAGCATTTTAGCAATTAATGCATTGACTTTACTTTAACACATGATCCCTGTACTTTAAACATGGGGACAAGAAGTGCTTAGACTCAAGTTCTGTACTGAAAGAGGTTCAACATCAGCAGCTGAACCAGTTTGTAGATTTGAGGTTTGGACTGAAATTACTTGGAGTGTAAATCTCACAGAGGTAGTTGTCATGAAGCTTTTACTCTGTGAGTAAAGGAGAGTCTTAGTCACTTCTTCATGCTGTATTCAGCTAGAATATCAAAAAAGAATATTCAGAGAGAGAAAAAAAAATAGAAAGAGCTTAAAATAACTGAAACCTAAACCAAAACAGGTTCCTTTGTGTTAAGCTGTAGTCAGGGTGAGTTTCATTTTGCAAACTTGACTCCTCATACTCTCACATTTGCCTGTATTTTGAAGAGTACGTGATACGGAGGTTTAGATGGGTTCACATTCATCCAAGTGGAAGAATGAAGCAGACCATAATTATATGAAAAGATATACCAAAATGATCCTTTTGCAAATTGGGATGCATATCCGCATCTGACTGGAAACAGAGGAAAGTAACAGTATTCAGAACAGCAGGAAATGTGAGAAGGGTATCAACAGTAAAATACTGTCCTCCCACCTGACATGGTCTGAGTGGCGGGCCCTGGAAATAAGAAAGAACAATTTCTCAAGCACAACAGCAAAAACAGTGAAGCCACAGCTGTCTACTCAAAATGGCTAAGAAGGTATGCATAAAACAATAAAATAGAATGTTACTTTTCTAAGGAGCATTCATTTTCTCAGAAGATGCAGCGGTGTTTCTGTGACCCACAAGCCAACTGCACCAGCTAAGTGGCAAGATTTAAGCTATCCGGATAAACCATTTCCTAGCACCTAACCTTTTTCTTTTGCTCTTTTTCTGTCTTCCTCCTCCTCACTAACTTCTCCACTCCCAAACCAACACCAACTCTGAGAAGATACTCGAAATGAAATTCCTCTACTCCACGATTCTTCTAGTAGTCAAGCTGTGACCGCACTTTCAAAGTAACATAATTTCCTGAATATACTTTATTCTGGAAAAAAAATAGTGTGGAAAGATAGAAAGAAAAAAGGCAAAGTACAATCTATCTCTATGAGCCAGAAAAGGTGTTATTAGAGACACCAAAGCAAGCAGTTTAAAGGCACAGTGAATGGATTGAGACTAAGAAATACTTAAGGATTACGCTGGAAAACAGCATGTGCATGAGAATCTCAGAAAGGCACTCAATATGAGACAAAAAAAAAAATCTAGTCTCCCTTTTTATGTCTGAGACATCACAGAAGAAGTCATAAGCTTAGTGTGGATTCTTTATGTTTTGCCAAAGGTTTGGCTGGAAATGATTCTGTTGCCATAAAATCTGTTTATGACAGTATTAAAGTAAGTATATCATTCTAAAAATGCTGTCTATTCTACCCCAAATAAAGGCAGCAGGGAGACCTGAAGCTCACCTTAAAATTGGGATGGGAAGAGACCTTAGCAACAGCATGGGGACAACCTCACCCCAGGACCATCGGCTGGTGCTGCCAAGAGGGAGTGGGTGGTTAGCTTTCTTTAGGAAACCAGCCTCAAGAGCTGCCTGGAAAACAGTGAAACAAATTTACTGACAATATCTGAGCTGTATGTATTTTGGTGCAATGAGAGCAGCAATAGTTGTGGGGCAGCATGTCTGCTGCTGTGCTGTAGTGTCTGTAGCTATTGGTGTTGGTAGTAAATGAGGATTCAGTAGGCTTTGCACAAACCATTTTCCCTTCAGTGTTCATGTGTTTTATGGGCTTGAAAGTTAAGGAAGAAATAGAAGTGCTTGTAGGGGGAAGTACTTTTAATACATCATAGTAATTTTTTTACTTGTGACTTTTGTGTTAATATAATTTGTAGCTCTTTCATGTTCTCCTTTCATTCTCTCTCCCTGATTTTTGCTGTGCAAACACTGAGATTTCCTGATAGAAGGAGACTTTAAACAGCCCACAAAGATCGACTGCTTTCATGCTTCCAAATTTTCTCGGGCAGTTATGCTCAAGAGACTGGTGCAAGAGCATGGATCAAGTAATTTACTGACACACACGGAGACAAGCACTGGGGGAGGGAGGACATGAGCCAGCTGCCCTGACATGAAAGGGCAGTATGACTTTACACGACAGTGCCATCACCCCACTTGAACTATGTGATGGCGCTCTCCGAAACCAACCCAGGCAAGCTGGCTCCTCCATGCCAAACAACTGTGCTGCCTTACATTCCTAGTCTACTGTGCAAGTCTCTTTCAGGAACTGCCATTTTGCTACTAAAGAGCAAAACTTCTACTCCTAATGGCCAGCCCTCCAGTGTCCGTGCTCCTTGAATATACCTGTCTATATCAGGATATATGTACTGCTATACTCCATGAAAGCAAATGGTACTGTAGAGTGAAAGTGGGAGAAACCTGGTGAAGACTGAAAATAGTGAGAGGGGAAGTCAAGTGTGTGGCTACCTCTTGTGAGTATGAAGGAAGGAAGGAGAAGAAACTGGCAACATAGAGTGATTCTCACACTTCATCTGAGAAGACATAAAAGCAGTGGTCTGAGCTGCCCCGGTCTGGCAGGTTGCCCCTGAGTGCAGTAAAGAGAAGGAAAGAGGATCACAAAAGAAAAAAAGGTTAGATGTGGTCAAGGAGAAAATGGAAGAAAGCTGAGCAAATAATCACAGAGCCTAACAAATGCCAGTAAAGGGATGAGGGCTGGAACAGCAGCTAACTAGGAATAGCTATAAAAATAGCAGGGAAAAGCTCTGCTTTCAACACAGAGACAACTCTGAAGTTGCAAAATTCCATCACAAGCTGACCTCAAATCCAAGGGCCTGAGCTCACCCTCCAGGTATTTTTAGCCACTAAGCATACTTGTGCCAGTGTAAGATTTTTGTTTGTTTCCATTCCAATGATACCACCCTTCTGTCAATTGATAAAAGAAATCTAAGCAATTTCCAGCTAGAGTTTGTAAGTATTTATAGCGTAATTTCTAGCTGGCATGAGCTGGTGCAGGGATAGCTACAATCACCAGGCATATAACCATTTTTTTCAGCAATCTCAACACAAATGGGATTTGAGGCAAGGTACAGAGATGAAGACAGGCAGCAAGATTCTTGATGTACTGTGGAATTACACATTTTCTCTGCTCCAACCCTGACATTATACGAGAATGTAAGCAACGATATGCCCAACAGACTTAGAACCAGTGGTCCATCCAGTCTGGCCCTCTGTCTGCAGAAACAGCAATTGGACGTTTAACACATGGGCCTGGCCACTTCACAGCAGACCATTTCCCTCACATTGCACCAGTTTCTGCAGTCATTGAATTAAGGATATTAGAGAGCATTTTCCTGTCTAGTCCTTCTGGTACCTGTTTATAGACCTGCTGACCATTAATTTATCTTCTCCCTTTCTCAGCCTTCTGGTACTGCTTGCCTTCATGCCCACCATGGGAACCAGGTACAAGAGTTCACTATGCGCTTGGTAAAGGAGTGCTTGCTTTTAAACCAGTCTGCCTCTTCATCAAGTTCAAGGACTCGGTCAATAACAGCTCTGCATTCAGCTTACCCAGCATTCTCCTGATTCTGTCGCACTTATTCTTCCTGTTCAAAATGAAGGGTCCCAAGCCTTTGTAGTCTCCTTTTGCAAGCTGATCACTTCATCCCCTGAATCCTTTTCATTGCTCCCCTCCCGTATCACCTCCAACTCCGGTTAGTCCCTGCTGAGACACAGAGTGCACACACAGCACTCGAGGCATGGCATATCCCAGCTTAATATGGTGGCAAAAAGTCTGTTTTGCTGTAAGTGGTGATACCTTGCTGATGTTTTGGCCTGATGATATCCAAGATTATTCCCTTTTGCATCTGCCACTGTGAATTGAGACAATGATTTTGAAGACCAGTCAGTGATGACTCCAAGGTCTCTTTCTGGTAGTTGCATCTCAGTTATAGCTGTCATTTACAGCTCAGGTTTCAGTGTCATGCAAACATGGTTGAGATTACTAATGTTCCCTAGAGGCATTACCTTGCATTTATTGATATTGAAACTTATCTGCCCACTTTTTACCAACTCAATCAGTTCTGTGAGGTTTTCCTGATGTTTCTTACAATCTGTGAATATGTTGTCTACTCAAGATAGATTTGCAGATTTTACTGTGCATTGCCTTTCCTGGGTTGTTGCTGAACACAGCCAGCACTGGCACGGTGCTCAGTGGGCAGAACTGGAGGCAGAGTCACAGTGGGCTGTGGCTCCTGGACCCCTCCAGAGCCCTTTAGTACCCTGTGTGTCCCCGCTACACTTACATTAGTGGGCCACATGGTCCCACTAATCCCCTTACCTGCCTCCTGCCATGGGTGCCTTCAGCAACCTCCTTGTCATAATCTTCATGTTCCCTTTAGCCCTTTTCATTTTGTATTTACTTTCAACTTGCTGTGTGTATGGGCTTTTCTGTTCTTTTTTGGGCCAGATTTCCATTTTTTAAAAATGCATTTTTATGTGATAGCCTGCATAACTTTCCAGTTAAGGCTTGAAGGGATTTTCTGGACTGCTTTGTTTTCTTTCTGAACTGCGGCACACTTTTTACCTGGCTTCTCGCTCTACATTTTTCAACAGCCTCCAGGCTGCTCCTAGGCTTCTTTCACTTTGGACAGCTGCTTTTATGAGTTTTTGCTTGTTTATTTGTTCTTTTTTGACCAGTTACCTCATTTTTACACAGCTCCTTTTCTTGAATTTCAGTACTGTAGTCACTATCACAGAGGCTCTCACTGAAGCGGGTCCTGTGCATCACTCCAGATTACATACAAAATAGCCTCTTTTCTTGTGGTTTCTGAGGCTAGTTGTTCCAGGAAGCAGCCATCTATTGTCTCCAGAAAATTTATCTCCCAGCTCATTTTTTAGTACTGATGTGGAAATGCACTTGTAATTTTTATTCTGTTGCTTAATATTGCTCAGGCAATTCAAATGGCGGTCTAATTTGCCTTTATTGTTTATTGCAGTGTGATTTAATTTCCCTCTTGGCCTTTTCAGAGATGCATTGGACATTAGCCACATCCAGCTTGTATGTTGCATTATTCCAGTTGCTTTTCCACACATTTTCTCCTGTTTCTTGTTTAGGAGAGATCATAGATAAGTATTAGTTTTTGGTGATATCTTGTGAAGTCTTCTCCCTTTGTGCCCAAGAGGCCAGGTACCATGTGGTCACAAAAAGTTATCTGAGTGTCTAATAGTTGAATCTCTACTGTCACCACCTGCTTCTTCCTCATTTCTCTGCCACAGGAGCAGGGGCAATGCAAGATGACACTGACACCAGGTGGAGTGAAGGGTCTCATCCACCAAACTAGACCTCTCCCCTGGGATCTGGTCCCAAGCATCCCAGCAGATCCCTCTTGCTCCCAACACAGGGTAAACCAAATACATAAATCAAATGCTTCCTGCTCTTTCTGGCCTTTCAGTAGCCAAACCCCATTTTCCTTTTTCTTCTTCCTTCCACTTTTCCTGAGCAAAACTGCCCTGCTGCTGTCCCCTTTCCCACTGGCAGCAACATGACATTTTCTTAACAGCCACTGGCACTTATAGACTGGATATAGCACTGCCACCTGGTGATTCTGGTCTGGAAAAATAATGCTGTTCCTCCACAAATCATTGCATATGCGGCTCATTAACCACAGTCAGAAAAATTTGATTCAAATACAAAGAGGTGGAAGAGTAGGAGGTAGAAGACTTTGTTGGGCTTTTGTGCTACCCGTTGGCTTTTCCATGAAGTTTAAACTAACCTGAGTGCTAATAACAGGCATTACTTGCTCATCCAACTGGTAGGTTTGACCTGTTGCACTTATTGTTTCTCATTACATATTGTAGCTGGGAATGGTTCAAGCACAAGGGACTCGTAATAATTTTCAGGAGTGAGATAAGAAGTAGAGGGTGCTCTTTAATTTCCAGGGGTAGGGGGGCAAGTAATTAAAGATTTTGCTTCTGTGACCATATCAGATGGCAGGTGCCTACAAGGAGCATTTCCTCAGTGAATCCACACTGTTTTCACCAGCTCCATGCAAGATGATTCCAGTGACTTCAGGAACTTTTTTTTTTTTTAAATGCTTGTCATAGAGCAGACCCAGTTTCTCTTCATGTTTTATGTATTTATTTTTCTTGACGTTACCAGAAGCATAGGAAATAACACCCAGGACTTACTAACAATTTGGAGTAGGAGTGTTTGAGCTCTTGGTTGACTTTCCTGACTACTTCTATGTGCAAAATTTAGACAGACAGCAGCTGAGGATTTCCATCCACTCTTTACATAAAGTAAGCAGTTCATTAAAACCGGTTTCGTCTCTGAGTTGCCTGCAATAAGCCCCTTATCTAAGAGAATTACATGTTCCTCTGTACTCTTTTGTTCTCCTTTGCACCATCCTGTCTATTCCCAGTATGTCAGACATAAAATTCTAATTCAGTAATTGTTGAAAATAGATAGGAGCATGCCAGAAATTTTTTATCCATCACCTAACAGAATTCTGTAATATTTTATATGAGGGGTGTCCTTGTTCTCTGTGACCACATGATGAGTGAGAAATTCAACCATGAAGTTTTCCAAGCAGCATTAACTGCAATTCCTGTAAATCCACATGCCATTGCCAGATGCATTGTCTGTGACTCTTTCTGAAATGTGTATGTAACAGAAAAGCATATTCTGTATGGAAGAAAAATCCCACAGTTTTATAGAAAAAAACTCCCCACTGTAAACATTAGGAAATGACAAATACTCTTAGGACATATTTATGTATCCAAAACAATATCAATTATTAAAGCAAAAGGGGAAAAAACAAAATTTAACTAAAAATAATGCAGAGTATTTAATAGATTTGTTTAAGAGTCTTAAACAAATAACCCATGAATACTTTAGAACAGTTAGTGTTGCAGGAAGCAGACACCCAGAAGATTTTATTAAAGATTCAAACATTCATGAAGTGTGCTCTAGAGGTTAGAGCAGGGGCCTGACAGTCAACAGAGAAAGCTTATTTCCCTGCTCTGCTGCATGTCTTTCCTGGAGTCAGCAAACCACCATGCGCATGGCTGTACTTGTACTGTACTGGGGATGGTTTTGCACTGGCAGAGCTTTGCATCTGAGCTGTGCTGAGGAACAGGTACCAGTCTCAGGCTGAGGAGAGGTTAACTACCAATGTCGCTGCGGCAGTCTGTATGATGACAAAAGGTCACATTACAATGTGTTTCTGGGACAGCTCTAAGTTGTTCTGACCCCATCTCCATTCCTATCACTTCACTCAGTTCTTCCAAAAGAGGTAAGTGTAAGTCGTTTTATACTTCTGTGAGCTGCTGAAGCCAGAGCATGGGCTTTGGCCCCTTTTGTCTCTCCAAGGCAACAACCAGGGATATAACCATCCCAGAAATTCTATAGTAAA
The DNA here is from genome assembly GCA_031468815.1 of Morus bassanus. Classification (NCBI taxonomy): domain Eukaryota; kingdom Metazoa; phylum Chordata; class Aves; order Suliformes; family Sulidae; genus Morus; species Morus bassanus. The sequence continues at coordinate 77,059,328 of CM062568.1, forward strand.
ACTCTATAGCAAAGTAGAAACTGAAGAAGTTTACTAGAAGGAGGATGTGAGGTCTTTTTATGATAAACAAGGAATAAGAAATTGCAGACAAAAAAGCTAAGGTAAACTGTTATTTGTATGGAAGACCAATAGTATGAAGTCCTCATAATGCAAACTTTTATCCATTTCCATAAACCCTTCCCTCAAACATTTCCCTCCTTGCCTCCCTCTAAATAAGCCCACTTATATGATAGACCTCACAAAAAGCCCAGTCTTAGGCTCATGAGCTGCAGCTAGTGTGTGAACAGGATTGCAGCACCAGGGAGACCGAAATAAGGCAGGAAAGGGGGGAGGAAACCCATTGGCACCAGCAGTTCAGAATAGCCAGTTGGTGCCTACAGGAAACAGAAACAGGTCCGAGAAAGCTGCATCAGACAGTTTCCACCTTCTCTCCTGCTTGCTGGGGCATCTGAAGAAAGTACAGACAAGCAGCCCACATTACGGTACTGGCAGCATTATGAGTGGGGAACAGGAGTGATGTCATGATTCTCTTGTATTACGTGAAGAAAGTACCCACTGATGAGTTTCCTGCAGCTCCCCTTCCAATCTGACTATGTACTTCAGGTAGCCTTAAAACTGGTAAAGGAAGGATTTTTGTGATACTTTTATAGCTGGATTAATGTGTCACAATAAAAATAAAGAGTATCTTGAAAGAGCAGTGAGGTGAACTAAAACATTTAAGTCTTAGATTTAAGCCGAGGTAATGTTCACAAAACCCTTAGGCATCTGAACATCCTCAGCATCCAAGTTCATGTCTGCAGAATTCCAGAGGCACCAAAAATTTCTGCTCTTGCACATGCCTAAAGAAGCCCGTATCTCCTCCAGCCCATCTATATTGATAACAGTCCTGCTTTGGGCCTACTTAGTGCCTCAGGTTATCAGGATTCACTCGTCCTGCCACTGCTTGTCTCCATCCTGGGGTGTGATGGCAAAGGCTCTCAGGTGACATCTAATCAGCCAGAGCAAAAAAGCCCCTCACTACTCACTGCCCCAAATGAGGGGACAAGGATCCATGATGCTACATAAGGAGATCTGAGTTCCCGGTTTCCAGCCCTCCCTGCATGCATAATCACTAAATATTAAGGGAACTACATTCATGTGGTGATGAGTATCGGAGAAAGAGGACAGGTGTACTATCATCTTTTGCTCAGTATTTTGGTTTCTCTCAACAGTGCATGGTCCTCCCAAGGTGTTCCACAGGGGAGCATCAGCACCATGTACGAATGGCACAAATTCCACAGGTTAAAGGATGGCCTGACGATGCTGGGTGCTGCATCCACCCCTTCCCAGCCATTTGTGTCCTGTGCAATGTGCTCGAGGCCAGACAGAAGGTTGCTGACAGGAGTGAAACACTGCCCTTCTTAATTTCAGATCCAAGTAAGACATTGTCCTTCTCCTCTTTTGGCTCATTTGGTCTGCCAGTTGGTCTTCACAGGCAGCAGAAAAGATGCAAACATTGTGGAAAATGCTCTCAGAGCTGTCTACAAGTCCTTTACTGCCCTCACAGATCCCGACTTAATTTTCCTTCTTGCAGATAAATATGATTGAGGTGATTGATCCTGACAGACTGTAAATCTAGGGAACAATATCCAGCCTTCAATTTGTTAGGAGGTGTTGGAGGACCCCCAGCAGGGCGCTGTCTGATCAGGTGAGCATTTCTTGAACAGGGATGGCTTAAAAGCTGTGTCAGATGGAGATTTCAGCTACAGCTAAATTTGTAATGCAACAGACTGATTTATTTTCTGGTGACATCTCTGAGCCATTGCACCCCATCACTACATGCTCTTCAAAGACATGTGAAGTAGTGGCCTTGAAGAGTTTACGGTTCAAATGTGGGACCAGCACCAACGTGTGAGTCTAAGAAGTAAGCTATGGGATGGGGGTGAGTGGTCTTGCAAGGTAGCAATGGCACAACAGCAAAAACCCTGGTCAGCAACAGTCACAGCACGTTTACTGCTTGGCCATTGCCTCCCCTTGTTACATGAATGCATCTGTGATATGCAATCGCTTTTGGACTGGTGGGCGTAAGACTATGTGGCTGCTCCACAGACAACCACTTGGCTGCATTAGAAGAGTGCTCATTAGGCCTCTTGCGAGTTGCACAATCATCCGTAATTAATGGTAAAAAAAAAAGTCAGTTCCACAGCTCATCATCTGCCCCCCCGGCCCTGCCTTTTTCTTTCTAACTCTTCCCCCAGAGAGGAGATTTCAGTAAGTTTCTTTTGTTTCTTTAGAAAACATCTTAAGGGAGTACAATGGGCATGCATTTTTACTTCCAGAAAAAGGTAAAAGAGAATACAAATATCCTTGTTTTCTTGTAATCCAGATTCTAAGTAGATTTAATGACCCTGTTAGTGCTGGGCAAAATTAAGTCCTTATGAAACATGTTACAAAGTACCTTTGTAGATCTCATTTTTCAATAAAAAAAGGGTTTAGGTCATGTTGAACAATCTGCTACTTATTAGCACTTTGCTTTCAATAGGTCACCTTTCATGGTATAATACTCTGTTTTCATTAAGCACTGAATCGAAAAAGGCTATATTTTTAGAACTCAAACAAAATATATAACTTATATTGTAAGCACAAAGATAAAGAAACACAAAACATTTAACTACAAAACTCTTATCTTATACAAATCTGTCAGATTCAATGCTTTTCTCTAAATGCTGTGATCATTACAGGAACAGCTTGTATTTTTTAAATGTGAAATGTTAGGTGTAACATTTGTTGTCCAGCCAGGAAAGGGAAAAAAGAAAAGAAAAAAAAAAAAAAAGAGAGAGAGAAAAGAAAAAGAAAGAGCCATAAACAAAAATAAGCAGAAATTGCAGACTTTGATATGTTCAATCTGGTCTACATCTCAGAATCATGCACACCTGAGAAGAAAGAATATGAGGTAATGTAAAACCTAGTCTGTTTATATTTTAATAGATAAAAATACGCTAGATACCAGTTATACCAATTTTTTTATTTCTTTGCGAGTCCATTTTGTTTCAGGCTTGCCCAAGGAATATTTTTAAGATTAAAAAGTCTCCCCTCATCTTTTGTAACAACAGTAACTTTGAGACATAAAAACCTGAGACTATGCTCACATTCCTTAAAGGCTATTCCAACATATGGATATATTATTTTTCGCTGATCATTTACTTTTGAGTGCTTGTAATGGTCCAGCCTCTTCTTGGAGACACATATGGAGAAGAAAGAATGGGTAGGCAATCTCCTACTTCATCTTTTGCAAAAGTGAGATAGTACTTCTAACCCTTCTACTTTAGAAAGTTCACTATTCCTTTAGGAGCACTACATTATTTACTTTGACCAAACAGTCCTCCCAGTTGATGAGTCATATGCAGGTGGCTGTATTTGCATGGAATGCATTGGTATATACTTGTTCACTGTTGACTAAAAGAAGTAAAAGTAGATGGTGAGACCAACAGTATCTGTCAGAAGACAGGAAAGTTGCAATTCTCTACAGCTCTGCCTTGCAAGTGTAGCCAGGAAGCAGAAATCAGAACTACCTTCAGTCTTCTGTGCCATACACAGGGGCAAGGAATTTCAAACACCAGTGTTTTTTCCTTATTTCAATGGTGTGCAGGGGCTAATTTTTTTTAATGCTGGAATAAGGTCTGGGAAAGAGATACACTGTCTCTTCCTTCTTAGTGCACTAACCATGACACAAAAGACACACATCCACTTTATTTGTTTTCTGTTTCAAGTTATTGCCAACACTTTTCTGAATAGAAACATGGAAGGTACTATCATCCTGAATATCCTAGTTGCAGGTTGTAGGTCTCTGCCATGGAAACCCCTCAGAGGTACCTAAATCTGACTAGTGGTTTTGAAGACCAGCAATCCCCCTTCCCAAAAGAACAAATATGGGGAGACATCCTCAATTCTCTGCATCCCAGGAATGGATCACAGGCACTGCAGTCAAAGGATAATACTTCTAAACCACAGTGAGGGAGGAGATTTCAGTGACAACCTTCAGCAGTGTCTAGTTATCAGAGTAGGCTGAAGAACTTGACTATAGGCAAGTCCTCCTTCAGACCGCTGGCGGTTTTGATCTGATACCTGCTCCCCCCACCATCCTCAGAGCCCCTCGTGCACCTGCTCCTGTGTGAGTCTGTCTTTTTGTATGTGGATGTGATTAAGCTAATCCCAATGTCATATGCGAAGGCATCAGTTCTTCCCTCCCTCTACAGGAAGCCTCTTTCCACATCCTGGCAGTATGTTTGACTCTCTCATGCTAGTGTCTCTCACAACCTGCTCATTCTGTGATTAAACAGACAATGGATAAACCACATAAAAACTCATGATATGAACTGGGGTTGACAGTAGGCAATTTAAGGGTTGGTAGCTCACTCGGAAATGAGTTTTAGAGCTCAGACTGGAATAAGTCCTGCACTTCACATTGCCCCTTCCTCTTCCCTCTCCATCTTCTGAATGATAGCTTTCTGTTGCTTACCTTGTTTTGCTAACCATTTACATATGTTCTATCAAATGAGTTATGAAAGTTCAGATTAAACAGAGCTATCAAATTTCCCTTGCTTATGAAGCCAGTGCTCTTAGAAGAGGGAGATAACTGGTTGATTTGCAGTGGTCTATGATTCTTAATTTTATTCCATTTTTTATTTACCTCACTGGCTTCCTTGTTCTTCTGTTCAAAATGCATTAACGCAACCACTCCGTTAAGGGTCAGCAGTTCATTGATTAAAGTTTAGTTCATTTTTTAAAAAAAAATAGAACAGGAATTGAACATAATTTCAAATGTTAAATCCTCTATTAAAAACAATATAATTTCCAAAGACAGTATTGATATAGCAGAACAGGTAATGCTTACACATAAACAGCATACAGAATGTACAATTTTGAGCACTATATTAATGTCTGAGTGACAAACGGGTAGATGATTTATATGAGAGGCTTCTTCGCGGAGAAGCAGAATTTTAATTCTTTGTTTCCATTCTCAGCAGATTGGAAATGATTTTTCATCATACTGTGGATTTTAACTGGTGTATACATCCTTGCAAGTGATAATCATACACATTTGGGAAATTACTCCCATAAATGTTATTCCATTCGAGAATCCTGTTTTAAGTATCATGTTCAGCACATATTGGAAAGAAGCTTGCAGTTAATATATGGAAACATCATTTGTATTTAATCACGCAGTTGGGAGTAGTTATAGTAACTAAGTAGATGCAGGCAGCTTAAAATGCACAGATTGTTACTGCAACCTAGCTTGCCACGGGCACTTTTTCCCTTTGATAGCTCAAGTGCCGAATAAATAAAGTACAATCAATGCTCAGAACTGGTCGAAAAAGCTGTGCCATGTAGGTTATGCTGTCAGTCTTATTAAATAAGGCTGCACAGCTTAGCTGTGACAGTGCGAAAACGAAGGGCACATGGGCAGCTTTCTTACTGCGTTTTGTACATTGCCGCTGGCATCTGGAGGGCACAGCAGCAATTTCACCAGGCTTGACTGAGCTCGCCTTTGTGACTGGGTATTTTTTATAGCAGATGGAAGCTGGGCTAGGCCATTTGCCGTGTCTCCAAGCATCTGTGTGATGCCAGCTGCATGCACAGGGTCAAAGGTGTGACAGGGTGGCTCCTGCACTGGGTCTTACCAGGCAATTTCTGTTCAGCACCTTTCTGTTCAAGCAGTGTTTAAGCCAGTGTTTGACAAATATTGGAAAATAAGCATGTGTTTTTCCAGTAATCATTCAGGGACTGTGTTTAAAGAACAAGTTAATCTAGATCCTGAGATGATTTTCATAAATGTATCAATCTACAGGCACAGATACAACCATGGTCAAAATACAAATATATATACCTTTTTTGGCTTACTCAATTTACATAAAAATTGTCAGCTTAAGGGTGTTGGGGCATAAAATCTTAGTAACCTTTCTCATTAAAAATTGTAAAAATATATGCAGTTGTATGTATATATTGTGTGTATGTTCTAATATATGCAGTTGTACATATATGCACATGCAAGAAAGCCCTACAGAGGAGGAAGCAGACGGTTCTGTGTTTGTCTGAATATAATCTAATTTGTTGTAAGGCACTTAAATACTGCTGAAAAGGTCCTTAGAGAAAAGCTGGTGCTACACAAATAGTTCTATACCTATACAGTAGCATGCCTAGTTTTTAAAGATTTACTTATGCAAGTTTCCTATAAAACATTAAAACACATCTATGCCCATACACTATGGCAGAAATGTTGATACAAAATTTGCTGCCTCCTGTATTAACGTTACACATGGTGTTTGTTTTCCCTTCCCTCCTTTTCCAAGGTATAAATGAACTGCTTATGTGGAGTTCAGTAACATAACTGTACAAAATTAGTTACAAAGAGAAATGTCAGAGTTGATATTCCTGACACAGCCTTTTTAACTCTTGTTATGTCTTAGGCTTGCATATTGGAGATGGAATAATGCAGCAGTCCAAGATCCCAGGAGGCTCCTGCTACCATTGTCTTTTAGGTTTTTAGCCTGTGGCCTTGATTGAAAGGAGAGCTTCAATTGGGAGTGCTCATTCCTTATTATTAAAAAATGGGCATTCTGGCATGCCTTTGTGAGGAAAAAAAAAAAAAAAAAGAAAAAAAAAGGGGGGAGTTTAAAATATTTGCTCTCTGTTTCTGTGTAAAAACTTCTTAGATGGAGTTTGGCAATTGATGTTGAAGTAGAGTTAGACAGCCTTTGAAACACTTACTTAGTTCACTAACATTATGGAGGATCTAGTTCACTGCAGTTTAGATTCATAGACAGTATTTTGCTTTTCTGTGATCAAAATGCCTGTGCAGTTTGAAGGGCTTATCATCAGAGTTGAATCCACACAGAGCCTAACCTGAGAACAGCTAAGAAAAGCACACATTTGAAGGGCTTTGATGCTCCATCACATAGCCATTCAGTGGCTATAATGGAAGAGGAGTACATGACAGACTTTGGTCGTGCCTGTCATTCATAAATCTCAGTTACATACACCAAGTGTTCCAGATTTCACAGTGAAATTGCATTGGATTCTCACTCGGCTGCAGAATGAACTCTCACTGCTTTAATCACATACATTACTTTTCTTTACTCATACTACTGAGTAGCATATTTGCTAAAATTAGATTATTTTATTTTCAAGAAGATCCCTTAAATATATTTACATATTTTAGCAGATGGTGTAACCTACCAGATCACAGGAAGCAGGTTTATTGATATGTTTTATACCTCTGGTTAAAGAATAAATAGGTGCAGGCACTTAAAGTTGAGAAGTAAGCAGAAAAATGACAGATTTCAAATATTAATACTACATTCAGGATAATTTCTTTCTTATTCAGTCAGAGTGAAGTCCTTTTTAAAGCAGTTTGCCAAAGGATCAGGACTTGTAATCTATGTCTGGTTGAGGCAGGAAGCAGATTAGCCAGAAGCTAGGATATTTTTGCCACTGGCTTCAGCAGAGCCAAGTTTTTGGTCCATGGACTAATTTTGCAATCTTTCATCAAGCAAGATTCGTGAATATCATATATACACAGAAGTGTTCCCACACAGGCCATCAGCAGATGAGAAGAGAGTGAACGTTTTTTTACAGGGAACGCAGTCATTCAGGTGAGTGGTCATTGTCAAAAGCCACTCTGTTTAATGACTTTCTTACCATCTTCAGATGGTTTTCTGGTAACACAGCTCTCTATTTTGCTGAATATTATCCTTTCTTAATACAAAAGCACATATTATTTCTGTATTGTTCTATCTATTTCTGTCTCTGAGATGAACACTACCAACTGCATCGCCTCTTCCTTGATTCTCTTTTCTGTAGTCGGTTTATACGTTGTTATGTGGCTTCATTCTAGTGGACATGTGTTTTTATATTTTCGTTTTTAATCCTTAATAAGAATCTTTTATCTTTAGTAAGAATACATACTTCAGCCCTGCATGTTTCCCTCTTCATTTCCTCCCATTTGTTCAGTCTACTATTCTTACCAAAGCGATTAGCAAATATGCATTTATTTTTATTGTTTCAATAAAAAAATGAACACTTACATTATTTTAGCAGAGGATAAATCCTGTCAAGTAAAGGCCTATTTGATTGCTTAATTAAATAATTCTTTCTGAAAAGCAAACCAAAATCTCCAGATGCTCAGTAGCTATAATAATTACTAGGGATGTACAAGCCATGTCTGTACATTCCCTGAGAATGCAGGTATTCATCTTTATTAAAGAAGTCCCATAGCCTTCTCTTTGTATCAGAAAACCTTGTGCATCCAAATACGTGTGCTGCACACCTCTGGAAAACACCTCAGGCAAGAGGACCCTCAAAGCCTTCAGAGAGCAGGAGGCAGGAGTGGGCGCATCCTTCCCTGGAGCTCTCCCCTCCCTCCATGCTGTGTCACTCCCTGAGTGCCAGTGCCCGACCGCAGCCCTCCTCCCCAACGCTCCTCTGCAAGGCCATTCAGGGGCTGACTCTCTTATCCAATGTGATATGTTTAGCAGGCCTGTTAGTGTTATCCTTAGAAGATGTCTGATACTTCTCCTGCTCTCTGGAGGCAGCACACAAAGAAACTTGGAAAAGGGAAAAAAAAAGTATGTATATTTGCTGGGTAGCACAAGCAGAAGCAGTCATTGGAGTCAAGATTTCACTGTGCTCTATTCTTGTGCATCAATGTAAGAGTGTGTGATCCATGGCACGGTGGCAAGGGATGCCAACAAGACTAACAAACAGCACCTTAGTAACCTACCATTAGATCCTGAACTTTGACATACTTCCTGGAGAGTAATTTCCCTTGAAATGTTTTCCTTTCTCTCTTGGCAAAGAGTGTCCACCAGCCAGCCTCAGGCCGGCTGCCTCCCGGCTGCCTCTGGGGCTGTGCCCTGGACATGGAGCCCAGCTGAGTGTGAGTGCTTGTGGGGCAGAGCAGGGAAAGCGCCTGTGTGAAACACCAGACCCTGGTGAGCTCTCAGCAGCAGAACAGCCTCCCATATAAAGGTCTGAGGCTCATAGGCCATCCCTCTTCATCAACACAGATCTGTGGCTGAACCTTGGTTTTCCATTCATATTGGCTAGAAGGTTTCAGTCTGGTTGACGTATTCATCTAACCCACATCCATCCATCTGAGTAATCCTTTAGGGTCTGCCAGTGCAGTGGGTAAATAAGCTTGCTAAGCCTCCACTTTTACTGAGATATGAGCAGTGCTAATTGCCTGCTCTTTGCCAGATGGAGCAATATGTTTTCCAGATTCCGTAAAAAAAGAGTGACTTACTGGCTCAAAATTTCTTGTCTTCCTTCATCACTTCTAGTATTTATTATCCTCTAATTCTCTGGTAATACCTTAGGTCTAAATTAGGCCAGTGACTCAGTAACTGGCAGTGTTCTTTGTAACATTGCCACTGAAATGGTATGAGGACTGGATTTCTCAATCACTTTTATATGATCCACACTATAGAGAAGTCAGGTGAGGAATTTTTCCTCTTGCAGACTGACTTCCAGGTTCCAGTTTCTATTGAAGCCTGTCAAGAGTTTTCCCCTTGACCTTGGTGATTGCTGGCTCTAGATCCAAGACAGATTGTCACATGGGTTTTTTGCAGTTCTTATAACATCTCTGGGATTTACAGCCAGAAATCTGTTCATAATTGTGTTTTCAATCCAATTATATTGAGTATTCTGCCTATATATTATTTGGTAGGTATTATTTTAAATCTTCTTTGTAAAATTTCTCCATTCCACTTTAGCCACAGCTCTGCTAACTCTATGGAACAGAGCTATCAACATCCTCCATGATACCATTCTTGCATGCCTCTCACAGCAGACATTTCCAAATGGCTTTGGGTTTTTTGAAAGCAAAACATTCATACAGATGCTACCATTTGTAATCTGCTTTGATCTCCAGCACCACATGGGAGTTCATAAGATCCCATTGTTGATCTAGAGGAAAATCATTGCTGGATTTGACCTGTTCACATTGACAGTCACTTAAAATGTCAGACTTAAAATGAGAAAGTCAAAGTACTGTAATACAATAGTCACTCATGAGTTGAGTTGCATCTTCACCTCACAAGGAAACTTTAAAGAGTTGAGAGAGTTTCAGTGTTAGTCCATGTCTGTTATGTAATGTATGAAAGCAAAAAGAAGAGGAAGGAGGTGTTCCCACCTGAAGGGACTTTACAGTATAAAGCAGCAGTGAACATACAAATGTTGTTGAATTACAAAGGAATAAAAAGAAATGGGAAATGTCATGGATCAATTTGCTAGTGGTTGAGTAGATCATATATTTAGGAAAACTCTTAAGCTTATGATTCAGTGTAAGCATGTAGGTAAATCACTTCTCCCCCTCCCTCCCCTCAGAAATAAAAGTATACTTTCAGTATGATGCAAGGAAAAAAACTAGTAGCAAAAAAGTAGGAAAAAAAATTCTGTAAAATACTGTCAGGCAAATCATTAAAGGAAGGTTTTTTAAAAAAAAAATCAGCACCAAATGGAGAGTGCTGAGACACTATGGGATCCAATAAGGTCAGCCAATCACAAAAAAGGAAAACTATACAGAGACTTTTGCCATTTTTCTAAGCATTATTTCCTTGTTGCATAGCTTCCCGTACATCTTCTGTCTCCCAGAAGTGCCATGTGTGATGCTGTTGCTCATTTGCTATATAGTGCAGCTGCAGAACAATGAAATGATGCCAAAGAAAGCAGACGGGTGAGTGAACTGCTTCCCCAACACCAAGCACTATAGGTTGGTAGCCCCGTATAGGAAATACTCAGCTTGAAATGCTCTTGAAAAAAAGGAGGCTCCTAGTAGATGGTTTGTCAATAGGTCTGTCACCCCAGCAGGCATCACCCCTGATGCCTGTGGGCTGCCCCTTACAAGCTGTCATTTCCTCTCAAGCCGCGTTTTGGTGCTACTGCTGTCCCCAGAAGGAAAGGAGAGTAACAAGCAGTCCAGAGTTGAATTTGGAGCTGAATTTGGCAAGGGATGCAAAGAATAACAAGAAAGGCTTCTACAGGTACGTCAACCAGAAAAAGAAAGTCAAAGAAAGCATACCCCACCTTGATGAACAAGAATGGTGGCCTAGTATTAACAGACGAGGAGAAGGCTGAGGTACTCTACTTTCAGCAGAGTAGAAGGCCTTCAGTAGAGTAGAAAGCCTTCTACTGAAAAGAAGGAGAAACCCCCATTGTCTCTGTGAAGCTGGCTGTATCATTTTGCCAGAGGAAAGTATTACAGTGGGTGGGTGTGCGCAGTAGATACAATCAGTGACTAGTGGTGCTTTATCATATTTTTTTTTAAAATAAGGCAGTTCAGTTGCTCAGTTCCTTTGGAAATCATACAGAGGATTATCTGGATTTTAAATCAATATCAATAAGTCTGGGGCAATTTGCTTGAAACATCTAATTACTTTTCCCCTCCCACTAGATTTTCAGGCCAGCTGGTTACCTCAGGGCTTCAAATACCTTGGGATCCATCTTTCTCTCAGAATTGTTCTCAATTAACTTTGCATGCCTGCTTTAAGATCTTGGAGTTGGCAGTACTAGGTGGCAAAATCTTCTAATAATTTATGGGCAGAGCCATTCTAATAATACAGTATATCCTTTTTCTATGGATTGCATTTGTTCACATACTGCCAGTATTGCTTTTAAGATATTATCGGAAGGAACTGAGAAAAGTACATTACAATTTTTTCTGGTGGGGAAAAAACAATTAAAAAAAAGAAAAACCCACACAAAAAAGCCTTGGGTCAGTTTGTTAAGACTATGATATCCAAAAACAGTATAGGAATTCCTCTAAATATCTATGAGAATTTCTGCAAATACTGTATATAAAAGACATTGACTCTATCATGATGGAAATTAAACAGTTGGCAGAGCCTCATTTGATCACGCAGCCTTGGTTTCTTCTAATGGTATTCATCCTCTTGTAATCTGAGGCAACCAGTAGTAGAACGTCATCAGCAGGATTGCAGCAACATGTCTGCTTTCCCTTTCTATCATGTACAGCAGCTCCTTGGGATGAGCTCTGTCAGAACCCAGAATAGTTCCCCATGGGATGTGTGGAGAAGCTTCACCATCACCAAAAGCTCTCTTTGTACCAGGTAAAGCGCTAGGAAAACCAGAGGGATACCCTTTGTTGGCAAGGAAAGGGACTAGATGCTACGTATCCAAACAATATCTAGATCTGGGAAACGGCACAAATGAAGGAATGATGGAGATCTGAGAGATTCTGAAATTCAATTTGGAGCAGTTCACTATCTCCTCCAATACATGAAGTAAGGGGCATCAGTATGCTGCTGAGCAGTTCAAAAGAAACAAATGGGTAGTTTGCTAAATGTGTAGTTTGTTGCCACAGATAGCGTGGAAAATAGTGTGAAAGCATACATGGGTTCCAAATAGCTGCAGAAGAAAAAAGTTTGTGCAAGGCTTTGCAGTACAAAAATACTAGTTCTTACTCAGGAAGATCTCAAGCTTCAGTCAGCTGTTTTCTGAAAGTCTGTACTGGGGAAGAAGCATCATTACATACATTGCGATTTTCATTATCTTCCCCAGATAACTGATATTGTTCACTGCCAGAGACAGGATATATAACTAGGTGGTCTGACCTAGTCCAGACATTCTTATATATTTTATGTGAAATACTGTAACTGGCTGTGAACTGAAATATGTTCCCTGAAATATGCTCTCTTTGGCTTTTAAACTCAAGGGTTTGAATGAGTATCATCACTGCAGGCAAGGAACTTTTTCATCTGCAGGAGCTCCAAGATGCTCAATTAGGTCTCTGTGAGCCTAAGGGAGAGCCTAGTGAATGATTCCACCAGGATTTCCTCACATGTTATGTAGCATGGGAGTTGGGGGTGGGCAGGAGAGAAGGAGAAAAGCCATTTTAAGGCCAGAAAGAATCAGCCAAGCACCTACACTGCTGCATGATAAACATGAGTTGAATACAGCAATTCACAAATCAAAAAGCTGCTTTTTAGGAAGCAAAAGGTGCGCTATTAAAAATTTGTTTGGATTGTTCCAGTGGTTAATCACACTTACTGTTAAAAAAACATTGCATAATATTTCTGCCTTCAAATTACAACCAGTGGCTGTTGAGTCTGATAAAGGCTGCTATATTTTTCCTATGGAGGTTCTTATACTTTGTAGTCAAACTCTCTCAGTCTTAGTTTTTAAAAACTCTCCTTCTTGCTCTTTGCTTCTTACAGTGAACATTTTATGCAGTCTTTAAACATTTCTGTGGCTCTTATGTGAGGATGTTTCAAATTTCTACCATTCTTTCCAAACTGTGGGCTGAAGGATGGGTAAATCACCCCACTTACAGCTTTACCCTAATTGTAAAGCAGCATCCCTACCTTTACAGAGTGGAATGGGAATACCCTTTGTTACTACACTACTGAACATACGGCTTGTCTTTTGTTGTTTGCTTGTTCTGATCTCTAGGTCACAAAACTGATCTTGATTCATTTTACAGCAATGGACCAAAGATACAACTACAGATATTTAGTGCAAATAGAGTTTTGATTCTTTGTGAAATTTAGAGAGTGTTGCTTGCTTGATACTGACACCTTCCTTGTTGTTATGTCAAAGTCAGCCCTCTAAACCAGCTGGGAGTGTTCTTTAACAAACCAGGAGTTTATAAAAGCCACCTCAAAAACTACCCACAAAGCAAATGCCAAAAGCAGAATCCACTGTGGTCTTGATATGCATAAGAGCTAGCTATGGGAAAGTTGCAGTGGAGACTAACTTAGATGCTTAAATGACTTCTAGTTTGCAGGTTCATTTTAGGACCCTAGTGAGTACATCCACCTGGAAGAAGGGCCTAAGTTTAGTGGAAAATGATGAGTGCTTCTGAAGATTTGTGGAGGGTAATCCTGCTAAAGTGTGTACATTAGCTGAACTGGGGTCTCTCTCTTATAACCTTTACAAACACTTATGTCGCTCTATTGACTTGATGGGAAGCCTTAGGAGAACTTTTTTTACCAAACGCTCAACATAAATATACTAATTAGGTGCCTCATAATACCACTTGGTGTTACACATGACCCATCTATCAACATACGCACAACACAATACCTTTTAGTGTCTGAAGGCAGATGCGTTTACCCCAGTTCATAAGTATTCTGACATAGTTTAATTTATCAACAGGGGGATAATAGAGTGATACTGCTGGGACCTGAAGAGGAACAACCACTCAGGTCTGTTGGGATCTGAGTAGAAGGATCTTAACAGTAAGAATAATTTGCAACCACATTCACTGGAACCTGAGGAGGAATGAGGGGAACATCCCTACCTGTGGCAGTGGTGGGGGTGGTAGAGAGGCACACTCTTTTTGTACGTTAGCAGTGAAGCAAGAGTTGTTCCACAATCCACTGTTCAACATTTATTAAAGCAGCACCAGTGAAGGAGGCAAGGACTGAACTCTGAGGCTCTGAGTTAGATTTCCACTTCTCTTGCAATTATTGGTAGCTATTGACAGTGAGTCAAGCAGCAACCTCAACACCTTGGTGGTACCTGTAGAGTTTGTGGATTTCTTAGGAAATAAATTGTTGGGTACAGCCCAGTGGGAAATACGGACAATTCACATGCAGTCTAGTTTATTTTTACTCAACCAAGAATATTTTTTAAAAAGAAAAAAAAAGTAGTTCCACTACAGCAGCCTGTAAAATTTCTACCATTTTAACTGTCATTTTTGAGTATTACGCTGAATGCTGCAAGAAAGCTAAGGAGTGAAAAAGCTAGCTGTCTCTTCCTACAGGAGGAGGAAAAGATGATCCTGGCAAATGGGGCATGCTGGGAATATGGAAGTTGTCAAGAAATTCTTATTTTGAGGTTACCAACACTTTTACCCACAGCTTCAGTCCTTGACAGCTCTAGCCCTCTTTCAACATACTGGTCAATTCCTAATTACACATTGGGATACAACATGCACTTTTGACTCCAGAGTCTAATTTAATGAAAAAGTTTGCCATCTTTACGGCTAGAGAAAGTCAGAGGTGTTCTTTGCATAGACACTGTTTTTTCAACTGGTTTACTAACATTATTTTGCTATTCATACCTAGGGAATTTAGGAAAAACACAGTTCCTGACACAGTTACTGTGAAGGCTTAATGTTCATAAATGCCAGGTTGTCAGTCTCATCAGGTCTAAGCAACCGAAATAGAAGGTGCTTTTTAATGCTACCCCAGAGTCAATTAAAATACAGTAATGCTGACATCTGCAGAATACAGAATGATCAAAGTAAAGAATGCCCATGCAGCTTCTGACATAAAAACAGTGTGTTTGGCGGCAGAGTGACACAGTGTAACAGGTCAGGTAATTATGAGAAAATCTATGATGTATCTGTTGCAATTGCTTAGCTTCTTTCCATTATCAGAGCCATCAAACAGAACGGTGCTCTCACTTCTCCTGATGGATCGTAAAGCTAGTGACACCCTCGCTCTCCTGATACAGATGGCATCTCAGGAGCAGCTGAATTAATTTGACAGTAAATAGGTGATAGCAATTGCTGTCTTCTTTTTATTATTTTTATTATTTTTTTAATTGCACCAGGACAGCTTTTAGCACTTCTGGGAATAGCTCAGAAAGCCTACGCCATGATTAGCAGTGTACCCTCCTCTCCTGTAAACCCCTTCCAATGTTCTTGATGTTATTTTATTTACATGATAATTGCTCAATGGCAACAAAATTTTATTCTCCCCCATCTCCTCACCCTAACTCTCAGTCTGAACTATGTGCATTAATTATGATGATTAAGGAATTCTCTCATTTTTTTGCCTTGATGTGTTTATTAAATTGATGAAGGAATCTGACACATGGGCTTGTATGCTAAGGGTACAGTTATGCTGAAGTCATGGGTATATTTCAGATGGCTGCATATTTTCTGCCTCAGTAACATTATAATTGGCTTAATGGATTTTCAGTTATGTGCATTGGCTTTCTCCCCTCTCCAAAGCAGACTAATTACCGCTTTTTACATTAAATTCTAATAGATTTCAATTTATCTCCTCTAAATTATCACAATAATTACAGTAATAAATTAGGCATGTAGCTGTCATTAATCTAAACAATTTGAATTGGGTATCATAGCAGCACAACACAGACTATGTTTCCTAAATGTGTATTCAAATATATCCCTAACTGTATAACCATTGTGTGGGAGGGTCTCGTTTCCCAACAAGCTGCAAAACCCAGAAGGCAGAATGGAAGGAGAGAGATGATGAGAAGGCGGTGAGGGAGCATGGAAAAGGGATGAGAGAATGGAGTAAAAGTCAAAACAGACCAAATCTGAGGGTCCACTGCATACAATTAACAATATCTGAAGAATTGTCTTGGACAGGAACATACCTGAAGCATCCTGGCAGACCTCAGACTCCATCACTAATCCATGACTATTTTTTTCCCTCCCATACAAAAATGTGTAGCAAATGTGTCTTTACTCAAGAACACCTACTTGAAACTGCAGCTGGCTGAAACATGAAATTTTACCTTTCATAGGAAATTTTGGCAGGGACAACTTTGGTTTTTTTTCTCATTTAGCACAATTTCCAATTATTCAGAACACATCACAAAATGGAAATTCTGAAAAATTTCATGGAGGAAACTCATGTGACCATTGCTTTTTAAATTAAGACCATTCCTCACTTTTACCTTTCCCTCCACTGAGAACTATTGAGAGAAGTATTGACTTGACTCTAGTCAGCTTCACAACTGCTCTTCAGCAGAAGGCTGTGAGGCACTGACATATTCGTGCCACTTTCCTTGGCAGCTGCCAGGCTTGTAGGATTTAGGTTTGGGACAATTCCCTTTGCATCCCTCTGTTTCCTCCCTTCCTCCCTAGGCATCTGGACTTCCAAAACATCTAGCTCCCTGTGTGCTTGAAACCCAGGCAGCTGGACCCCTCACACTGCAGCATAGGCAAAACCAAGTCTGCCTCAACAGCAGTTCAGGCAGCATTGCAGCAAACTAAGACCAACAGACAAATCACTCCTCATCTGTGATGTGTGTTGGCTTCTGGACTTTTACAGGTATAGCAGTGCTGTTCCCTCCCCTAGAGGTTAAAGCTAGT
This sequence comes from Morus bassanus, assembly GCA_031468815.1. Lineage (NCBI taxonomy): Eukaryota > Metazoa > Chordata > Aves > Suliformes > Sulidae > Morus > Morus bassanus. The sequence goes on from CM062568.1 coordinate 77,076,399, forward strand.
TTGGCTATGCCTACACTAATGCCCAGCCACGCTGATGTGCTACGAAGCAGGGCCACTGTGCAGCAGGACGGCATGGCTAGGGTGTAGGGACTGTTCTGGGGAGACAGCCAGACTGACTTCCTGAAAATGTGAAATTTGTGTTCAGAGTGGCGGCAGCCCCTTCACAACCACAGATCCCTGAGGATGGGTGGGACCACAAGAGTTCGCTGCCCTGGCAAACATGTGGACACAAACATATGTCCACCTGTGGGAACATGTGGACACCTTGTACTGTTACCAGAAGGGACCTCCAGGCTCTTCCTCAAATGCAAAACACTGCTGGTTCAGTGAAGTGCCATTTTCTTATGGCACGTACTCTGCCTGGATAGTTTCCAATTAGCTCCATTGATAATATATTTTAGTAATATACAATACTGGGGTACTATTATCCTGGAAAGGGGAGAAAGATTTAGATTTGTGTTGTGGCCAGCACTGCTTTATTATCCCAATATGTAAAAACAGGGGCAAGAAATTATGTAATACCTGGATGCAAATTTGTATGTACTTAATAATTCTCTGCTTCTTATTATCAAATGGATGCAATGGAACTTATATAAACATTAAAAGGATTAGAAAAGTGAACTTTGTAAAAAAGTCCAAACTTTCAGACTCCTGTACTACAGTTAAATAAAGTAGCCTTAGAACACTGATACCGTATAATTATATTACATAATGTTTAAAGCTTTCCCAAGCACCAAAAGGGAATACCTAATGTGCAGTTTCAACTGAGTTTCCATATATAAAGACACTTACTACATTTCTGTTATACCTCCTCTAGATGAAAAAAAGTCACTAACATTTTTCCTAGTGACTAAATAATTTTCCAAATTCAGGCTGTTCTGTGAATTTGGAGAGGTTTAAATTGGTAACACTTAAAATAATAGCACGTTGATTTGTGCAGCTCTGCAATGGAATTCCTCTGGAAGGATGTATGACCTCTCCATTAATATGAAATGAGCTCCTTGTGATACCTTAATGAATATGCAGTGTCCCCTTAGTGACATGAGTAACATTTGAAATCTTTATGCATTTTCAATGGGCATTCACCTCAGCTAATTCTCAGAGCAGGTTCATTCATAGTCATATTTCCTGTTATCTGCTTACAAAGTTAAGATGTTCTTACTGTTTGAAATTTGTCACTTACTTCAGAAGAAGAAGGGAAAGAAAAAGCAAGCAATGGCTTTAATGGGCAATGTGCCAAGATAAATGGTCCCTGCTGTGCATGTTCGATTTGATGCAAGTGTTCTTTGTGTAGATACTACTTCCTGTACAGAATATTGCAGCCTTATGGCAACCTTTGTCCTTTGTCTTGATGATTGTATGAAATATTAATCTCTGAAACAGTAATGCTAAAAAGAAGCATTCTGCAGTGTATCTGGTGGCTACAGCTGTGGACAGGGATTCAGACGTCGGATCATATTCCTGTCTGCACCATAGCCTCAATGGGTACCTTTTTCTGTCTCAGCTCCCTCCCTTGTCAAAGAGGAAACATTATCATTAACTAAGTCCTAGGGGGTTTTCTGCACCTTACCTAGATAAGTCGGTAAAACACACTGAGACCCCATATGGGACTGGATGGTAAAGCTTTCTGATTATACTAACTAGAATTAATACTGGACACAGCATGTCATGTTATTTTGTTGGCTGACCCTAATAGTTAGCCTTGAACATCTGACCTAAGAAGCAATTTCCAATCTTACATTCCTGACAAGTTATTACAGTTATTGCTCAGGATAATTGTGTGTTTCTGTTTGAAGGCACATCCTCAAGGATGTATTTGTGAGGCTTTGGGAGGCTGACAGTCTCACAGTTCATTTTCATCTTTTGGGCAGTGACAAAGATCAGACAATGGGTACACCTTTTCTTCAGGTCCATTGATGGTTAAAATTCAGAGTGGATTTTTTTAGAGATGATAAAAAATATCCAACAGGTTTTTTGTTCTACACATCACTCATGGAGGGTATGAAAAGCTGTTGTAGACTATTATCCTCCCTGTTTCTATATGCCCAGAAAGAAACACACTGAAACAGCCATGTTCTGTATCTACATATCCTATATGGAGTCAGTTATTTTCTGTAACCCCTTTTACACTCTAAATAATGTGGTGAGTACAACAGTTGATGGGAATAACAAAGCCATTTGCTGCCTTTTTTTTCCCACCTGATGGTCTCTGCTTCCTCAGAGGCCTATTTACATCTACCGTTACTTGGTTTTTTCTCCCTCTTTTAAAAAAAAAAACCCTTCATTTATTGCTAAAGTGATTGGTGATATTTATTGCTCTCTATGAAAGCCTGCTATAGAAAGTAGAACAAAAAAGGGAGAAGGGGAAAATAAGGATGAGATATGTTCATTTTTTTCTCTTTTCCCAGCAGTCCAAAGCTTACAACATCTACCCCTGCTTATATGGCTGTATTTCCACATTGTTTATAGCCAATGGACACAGGGATGAAAGGCATGAGTAAAGGGAGAGGGAAGAATTGCATAATTAACTTTTTAAATTAATTCATGACCCAGTTAAAAGGACAAGGAGGGGGTTATTAATTAATTAAGGTGGGAAACCCTGTGGGCATGTGAGATTTAGAGAGTTTTAACTTACCAGCCAGGTTAAAAGGCTTTCTAAGGGTGTACTCAGCACTTAGTGAATCTGGAATGCAGTTAATGCAAAAAGAAAAGGTGAAAATATATTGTAAAAGGTTTTTTCAAGGGGAATAAAAAGTCTAAAAAGACTGAAAATTAATTAGGAAGAATCCTGACAAATGTTTCACCAGAATTTGAGAGAAAGACTAGCCCAATTCTCAGCTTTCTTAAGCCTCCTTAGCTCTACTGAGCACAGCAGATGCTTGATGATATAGAGATTTGGTCATGAAATATATTTTTAAAATCTTCTCAGGTCCTAAGATTTTCAGCAGAACTGATGGATTAATAGCTATTGCAATAGTAGCAACACTAACTGATATTACTCTAAGTGAAATTTTTGACTCTCTGGAGACATTATAGACTCTCTTTGCAGATGTATCACTTCTCAATCAAAACACCTTTTAAATTGGCCATCATGGGTTCCCTCTTTTCTCAGGCATCTGTGACTGCAAATGCCCATTTACAGTATATTTGTCTTTATCTCCTTAAAGGCTCGCATCACCTGTGCTGCTTCCAACACTTGTCCACGTACCTCAGGGTAAAACTTAGAATCTAGGTGAAGTTAAGAAGTCCTTACATCTTGTTTTTATTTCCTATCATCTTTCTTTATATATCTTGGTGTCTTCAGGCTTTGGAGTCTTTAAAGTCAGGGATAAGCCTTCCATGAACTTCTAGCACAACCAACAACAAATATGATAGTCCAAGAGCTATTTTATGAATTAAGTGTTCTTTCTCACTGACAGTATTTGAAGTGGATTGCATGGTTTACTGTTCGTTTATTTAGCCAGTCTTAGATTTCAGTCATCTAATGATAAATATCAAGACCAACAGCTTTCAGCTGATTTTAAATGCCACCTTCTTTTGTTAACTGTTACTGGCTATGTGTCTCTGCCTCATCAGTGTTTGGCAAAATCTCAATCACCATTCAGATGTTGTCACAAAAGCTAATTATGCAGAAAATCTTTGCTTTTTCCCAGTTGCCACCTTGGAATATCAGATTAAAAAAACTCCAGAACTAATAAACAAAAGATGTCAGACAAAGTGATGTGAAAGTGTTACTACAAACCATTTGGAAATTAAGGCGAAAAAAAAATTATGATCAGTAGAGACAGGCCACTGCTAATGGAATTTGGGTCTTTTTATAAAAAAAAATGTTATACTAGCTGTACTGTATTACTGTTCCCTAGGCAAGTAGCAATCTTCATTGCTTTATGATTCTCTTTTTCTTTATCATACGGCAGCATTTTGGTGTGAGAATTTTAAAATTAAATCTCCTTATTGTGCAGGCAGGATGTCCAGTTTTATTCTATCAAATGCCACAGAAACAAAGGGAACAATCCATTTTTCCTGATAGAAGCCAACAGTTCGTAAGAGGTTTGAGATGAGTGTAAGGATACAATTTGCCTAGAGAGTGCCTGAGGATCAAGACAACCTGACTTTCCACGGAATGAGTCTGTCAGCTGGCATCTTGCAGTAATTGCTTCCCATGGCAGGACCTTACCAGCCGAGGGAGGACTGCTCTCGTCAACCCAAGAATCAATTTCTACAGTAACTGAATGATAATTGTTTGCTAAGGCTCGGGGAACTTGTTGCCAAGCCTGAAAAAGGGGCTGAAGCTATGATTGGCATTCATTAACCCGGGATTTGGATTTGATCATTTACCTTAGTTGCAGAATGTGTGGGGGTCAAGGAGGGAGAGGACTGCAAAATGCTCTTTTGTTTTGAAGAAACAAATGAGATCAACTGCAGAATGGGTATCTGAATGTCAAGCCTGAAACCATACCTGTCTTCACTCAAAGGGACGAAATAGCATGAACTATGAGGTGTTTTGAATGCTTTCCTTCAAGTAGAAACATCTCTGGATTTTTTTTTTTCCCTGATAGATACCTCTGTTTGTGTTTGTTCATTATGGTAAGTACATCCTGATGACTGATGTCCTGAAGTTAGATTGCTGAGTTACACGACAAAGAGAGTGGGCGAAGACATGCTAGAGGTCTAGAAGACTTCTGACTTCCATAGTCAAGTTTATGCTTTTGCAAGAGGCAATCGCCACTGCCTACCCTCTGCTGCAGACATTTGTGCCCAGCTGCAGTTCTGCCCAGCAATGTTAGCTGGAGAGTGTGGCATGTCCTGATCCTTACTAAAGTATGCCTAGTGCCAGGTATTATGATTGCCAAAGTCCCTGTCACACAGCATTTTAGCAGGTAGACCAGGTACCTGGAGTGTGATTTAGAGAATCAGCCTCTGAAACTGCCTTTACAGTTGTCTTTCCTAGTGCCTGTTGATTATTTATGTGACCTTTCAAAGTCTATTGGCCAACATAAAAACGTTTTATTTCTGCATCACAACCAGTGCATTCACATAAGTCTGCCAGTGCTTGTTCAGGAAGAAGCAAAGGGCAGTGACTAAATGGATAGTATGGTATTTAGAAGGCTGCTTCAGAGTTATGCTCCATCAGGGAGCCCCTATATCATCTTTGGTATCTACCAATGTCTTTGCAAATTCCAGACCAAGCCCAACCCTGTCTTTTACTCTCCATGTATTTATGCATTACCAGAAAAAGGCAGTCTCTGCTTCATGACTCTGGTCTCACCAAGGCTGTTGCTTTCAGATCCTTGTGTGTTAGGGTCTCTGGAATTGCAAAACTGGCTTTTGCAGCCTGAAAGTGGCCCAAGTGTAGCTGTGGAGCCAGTGGTGGCTCTGATGAGTTTTAGCTCACAGGGACCTCAACAGAAAGTCTTGTAGTAAGTGTTTCAGCATCTTCACGAGGTGATGAGTGGTGTCCCTCAAGGGTCTGTACTGGGACCAGTAGTATTTAATATCTTCATCAATGACATAGGCAGTGGGATTGAGTGCACCCTCAGCAAATTTGCAGATGACACCAAGCTGAGCTGTGCAGTTGACACGCCAGAAGGATGGGATGTCATCCAGAGAGACCTGGACAAGCTGGGGAGGTGGGCCTGTGAGAACCTCATAAGGTTCAACAAGACCAAGTGCAAAGTCCTGTCCCTGGGTTGGGGCAACCCCCGATATCAACACAGTCTGGGGGATGACGGGACTGAGAGCAGCCCTGTGGAGAAGGACTTAGGGGTACTGGTGGACGAAATGCTGGACATGAGCCAGCAATGTGTGCTCGCAGCCCAGAAGGCCAACTGTATCCTGGGCTGCATCAAAAGAAGCGTGGCCAACAGGTCGAGGGAGGTGATTCTGCACCTCTACTCCCTCTGGTGAGACCCCATGTGGAGTACTGCATCCAGATCTGGAGCCCTCAGCACAAGAAGGACATGGACCTGTTGGAGCAGGTCCAGAGGAGGGCCACAGAAATGATCCAAGGGCTGGAGCACCTCTCCTACAAGGACAGGCTGAGAGAGTTGAGGTTGTTCAGCCTGGAGAAGGGAAGGCTGTGGGGAGACCTTATTGCAGCCTTTCAGTACTTAAAGGGGGATTATAGGAAGGATGGGAACAATCTCTTTAGCAAGGCCTGTTGTGACAGGACAAGGGGTAATGGTTTGAAACTAAAGGAGGGTAGATTTAGACTGGATATAAGGAAAAAATTTTTTACAGTGAGGGTGGTGAAACACTGGAACGTGTTGCCCAGGGAGGTTGTGGAGGCCCCATACCTAGAGACATTCCAGATCAGGCTGGACGGGGCTCTGAGCAACCTGATCTAGTTGGGGATGTCCCTGCTCCCTGCAGGGCGGTTGGACTGGATGACCTCTAAAGGTCCATTTCAACCCAAACCATTCTATGATTCTATGATTCATGTGCGTATAAGGCAATGTACATTAGAAAGAACAATATTGCATGAAATAAGAACAGTACAGTTTGTCCATTATCAAGATAATACTAACAAGACAAGGGTATTTAGCTGCTAAGTGTCAGGAAAAAAGAAAAAAAAAAACGCACCAGCCATTGTAACTTTCTCCTACGCAACTCTATTTGTGCTTATCCCAAGTTACCTCATGCAGAGCGTCCCTTGAGGCTCCGCAAAAAGAGATGGTGTATGGATCCTGTAAAGACAGGAAGGATATCCTGTCTTGCATAACCTCATAGCACTGGAAATGAAGCAAATCTGTAACTCTTCTGTGCAGGCTTGGTTTGCAGCTCTTCCCATGCCTGGTTTGTGTGCACATTAAATCTCACTTGCCCATCCATACTTTTAATAGAAAGAACAAAACAATATTCAGATCTGGGGTTTCATCATCAGCTGGAAAGTATCTGTACTCAGCTGTGGTCTTATTCCCCACCTACAAGCCTCGTGGAGGTCTTCTTTTTTTTTCCTGTCTATAGGTAGTTTGGAGTATTTTTTCACAACTTTCCGTTCCAGGGCATTTCAGCTCTGAACTTTATCAGGTTGTTGTTTCCAGTGCATTCTGAATGCCAAACTGGTTATTCAATTTACATTGCATGGTACAGATAGTGTCACATCACTTGTAGTCCCTTAGCAGATCAGTCGTGTCCTCAGTGGCAGCAGTACCAGGGTATTTGGAGGTGAATTAGGCAGTTAGAGTAACTAATCGCTAGACATGCTAGTTTGGAGACAAACGTCCTGCAATGAACTGATGTGTGGAAATCTCCATCTAAAAAATAACTCCCCTGTTCTATGTCCTTCTGATTTGGGCAGGTTCATGTAAAATGCTGAATGGCTTGAGAGGAACTGCATAGGTTCAATCGCTCAGTAGATCAGAATTCCTCAGATACTGCAGACTGATTCTTTAGCTCATGTGACAATTATATCTCAATTTGATCACAGGGGAATACATTTCCTCTTTTCTAAGAGTTTGGACATTACATGCTATACCTTCAGCGCAGGTCTACCAGCAAATCAATGTGAACAGATGTCAAGTTACAGAATCCCAACCTGGCAATGGTTTTGCATTCAGATTCAACTTGGGGAAAGCAGCTTTGTAAAAATGCCAACTTTTCTAAGATTCACAGCCAAGAAAGTTATATTAAATGAACGTTGCACATGGAAAAAGCCATGGTCCCTTATTAAAGCAGTCCCAAAAGAGACAATGTCCTTTAACTAGAAGGACATTTTATCTAAGGAATACAATATTCAGTCTAAATCTAGAGACTTATGTGCAATATATGCACAACCAATGGAAACAGTGATTTTATGTCTGACATACTTTCTTATGTATTTTCCAAATGGTTATGAACTACTCCTTCCTAGTTACCAGATATGGTACTTCACAAGTGATTTGGAATTATGAGCGACTGCTGTTCTTTATACTGCAAGAAACACTACACAGCTGAGTTCTTCTGATCATTCATCCAATGGTTTGTATAAAACAACTAGGGTGACATGTCTCTTTGATGTGTCAGACAGGTTTAATCTGTAAGCCCAGTATTTTCACAGAATAAGGCCCTTAAATGAGTGTCTTCAAAGGAACTGTGTGCCTCCAGCTGTTCTGGAAGGGTGCTGCCTAGTCACCGATGCAAAAGGCTAAAAGAAGCGACACCAATTTGAAGTCCAGGTAATTTGTCTTAAACTGTGGGTTTAAGTCACGTGAAAAGGCAGAGAAGAAACTATGCTCCCTGAAGATATATCAGAGTGTTGCCATGGAAGCATTTTGTGACAGTGCTCCATTGTGATGGCTGGTTTGGAAAAGGCAATGGCCTCTCACCTGCACTCCTAATTTTGTTGGGGCTACCTCTGTACTCCCACCACGTAGTCCTGCCACTCAGAAGGAGCTTTATTTTGGGGGCTATATTATGCAAACAAATGTAGAAGCCCATTTCTGTGTTTCTCATGTTCCTCCCCTCTAGTCTGCTAGTGGAAAGCAATGTGGCACTGGTTATCTCTGATGTACATTTTACAGGCAATAAATATTTGCATTCCATACCTTTATTTTCCACATTCCTGTAGAATTACAGGAACGGTAAGCATTAGGTTTGTACCTATGCTTTCAAATAGCTTACACAGAAGTTGAGTTATGTAACTTGCTAGGATGAGTATAAATCCCTGCACACTACCTTGAAAATATGTGGTTTAAAGTGAACATTATAGTATCAAAGTATTGCACAGCCAAGAGTCTTTGAAGGTTAAATTGATGAAATATGATGAAATTAACAAAGTGAAACCTTATATCCAAATATGTTTTCTTTGTTCTTGAATAGAACATCTTACATCAAGGTCTCTATTTGAATGCCCTCACAGCATATCAAAATAATAGTGTTAGGAAAAAGCCCCATCAGGTTATATATTTTGTGGTTAACAGGTTCTGCTGTGTTTCATTTCAGAAAAGCAGTTCAAGATATGCTCACTAGTTTATGTTCTCCTTGGGAGAAATCCTAATCCTAAACTGGTATTAATTTTCTTCCAGTGTGTAAATCACCCAGTGTACAGAGGTCTCCATTTATATAATTGGAAATAATTGCAATTATTGTGTATCTCTCCATGTCTCTATTCATCCTGCTGCACCCATAACCCATGGCATGCTATCTGTGCTAACGTTTGTCACTGCTCTCTGCTGGAATGAGATATGTTAGAGTGTGTATGATAATCTCTAAGTCATAAGGGCTGCCTAAAAAGAAGATATAAAGTCAGCTCAGATATGTCTGACCACTAAAGGGATATTATTCATCACTTGAGGTGTTACAGGTGTCTTCTGGAGAAGAATCTCCTATGGCCACGGTGAAACACAGACAAGATCTAATCTGCCGTAAATTAGCACTGTTTCACTGGGAGCGAGGTGATTCCATGGTGCAGCCCCAGTAAGCAATTAAAGACAGTGTCAGCTTCTAAGTGTGAACACTGCTGACATTTGTGCCTTTTTCCTGAATGACTAGCCCTGCCAAATTTACTTTGACAATAATACCATTTCCTTGGCAATCCCCTTCTCTTGCAGGAAAAGGATATGGACTTAGAACAACATTGATTTAGAATATAGATTGATAGCCCATGAGGTTTTTTGTTTCTGTGAGAACCTATGAAGTTTTCCAAATTTTGTGTGGGCACATCTGTTAGTCTCCCCTCCATGTGGTGGATTCTGAGTCAGCAGGACTTAAACGGTCCCCTGCCAAAAACCACATAGCTGCATGAATGCAGTGCTGAACCTGACCTTATAAGCCCAGCTGGCTTGTGGGCTCCTTGGAGGATATTTTTATCCTAACACTGATATTTGTTTTCTTTCAGCATATAAATCACTCCATGTACAGTCCTCCACTTACACTGATGGTCATTATATCATTATAATGTGTAGCATTATTAGCTTGGCCCCTTCACTGCTCTTACACAGTGTTATGGCCTTTGAGTTGAAGATGGTTCGTCTCCTTTTGGCCCGGTGCATAAGGATATGAATGCATCCCTCTCCATGGACAGCTGTGTAGGCATGGGTCATACCTAGGGAAAACAAGGCCAGTGGAATTTTAGTTCATTTCTATTTTGATTGCCCTCTTTGATTTCTGCCCCTATGGTTGTGAATCACCAGTAACAATCCAACCCACACCATTCTTTATGATGATGTCGCAAGCACGCAGTGCCTGTTTATTCCTCAAAGGTGACTACTCTGTTTAAAAAAAGCTCAAAGCCACTGTTCTCAAGTCATTTACTATGAGTAAAACTTGTTTCTCTTTGTCATGTGATATAGTTTCTTACTTCTTCTATAACTCAGCGAGTAAAGTTCTGGAACTGGGCCATGGGGGCATTAACAGCATCCCTATTGCAGAGGTGGTGGTAGTGAGACCAGATCAACAGAGGTAGTCAGGGAGGGAGTTACCCTGCCTGTGGCATCCTCCCTGCTGAGCTCACTGCCATGCCAGCAAGGCAACAGCACCAGCAATGCCAAGGGAGCACCAGGGCTCCTCTCCACCAGCACTCTGGTAGCACATCGCTCCCAAAGGACCCAAAGCTGGGCATCTGCCCTCTGTGTGCTCCCTACAGCCTGTGAAAAGGAAAATAAACGTGTCACTTGATTTTTTTGTTAGAAACCCCAATGAGCCAAACTCTTTGAATACACACTATGTGAGGAGGATTTAAATGTTTGGGAAAGGTTGTATTCCAGTGCACATCACTGGAAGGCTGCCAGAGGCAGCCTGGAGCCAGTGAGGAGAAAAGTGTTTATTGTGGTCAGCGTGATAATATCGAGGGCAACAGGGACAGACCAGAAGGAGACTGAAACCAGAACAGTCGAAAGCAGAAAGTACACAGAAATGATAATCTAATAATGAGCCCCTGAGAAGGCAGGCATGAGAAGGAGATGCCTGATCTGTGGAAAGGCTCAGGTAGCTAATTTCAGGATCCTGGCGCAGGCAGAATGGCCACTGTGGCAGGGGCAGTGATTTGTTGCTGACCTTCGCACTAGCAACAAAGGTGGGGGCAAAGGGCCCTATCCTTACACCTCCAGAGCTGCTTAAAAACTCTGACCTCAGCATCTTCCCGGCTCTGTCTGAACCTCCATCTGACAGGAGGCAGAAATGCTCTTCCGTGCTTTCCCTGCAAAAGGGTTTTAGACCTATTTTTCTGTTTTTCTGCTTCCTTCTAGTTCCCTTCTTTTCTTTTTCTTTCTTTCTTTTTTTTTTTTTTTTTTTGTGTGTGTGTGTGTGTCTTATTTTCCCCTTCCTAATGGAGGGAAAAAAGGTTAGATTAGAAAACTTCAATTAAGCCTTTAAAAAGACCATCTGCTGAATGCTGACTGGGGTTTCATGTAAACAAAATGCCTGTGCTGGTTACAAACAAATGATCTTATCTATTGTATTGTGTTACAAATTAAAATTAGATTAAGCCACCTACATGGTACCGCCGCTGAATCTTAAATTTCTTATGGAAACTCAATGTTTGCTGCAAGTATTCATTCGGCCTGATGAGAGCCTCATTATTTTTGTACCAGCAGTACACACTGGGTATAGCATAATCAAAGCCTGGGGGTACGTATTAATTATCCTTTTGAATAGTGATGAAATTTTAAAAAGATCTCCTTTAGGCTCACATCATCAGCAGATGAAACAAAGCTTTGCACAGCTTGTGAGCAGTGGCTCACATGTGTTTTTACATCTGTTCAGGATATTTCAATTTGAAGCGCAACAAGCCAAGTCTGGGATTAAAGACCCGGAGAAAGAGGGGGGAAAAATCTGCAACAATAACCAGACCCCACCCCTTCCTGTCTGCAGTGGAGAGGGAGAGCGCCTTCTCGGTAATAAAACCTGGCTCCATTTTGCTTTTCCTTTTGGTGGTGTGCTAACATTATTTAGAAAGGGGTGTAATATTCTGAGCCAACGTGCTGCCTGTACGTGCCAGGACTAATTACGTGGTCACCTGTTCTTGCCTGCCTATTGCAGCATTCAGTGAGGTTCTAGTTTAGGCTGTCAGTACTAGGGGGTCTCGTGAGTTTACTGATGCTTCTCTCTCTAGTATGGATTACAGTCAGGTAAAAGAGAGGAAATGTTTGTGCTCCCCTGGACCCCCGCAGATACATATTTGCCAGCTTGTGAAAAAAAATGGGGAAACAGGGATGCCCTTTGTCAAGAGGGTTATGTTGTCCTCTTTGAACGGTTTTGGGCGCATGCCGTAATTGCTTTCCTGGAATGTAAAAGGATCAGTTCAAAATACTTTTTAAAGCAATGTTGAAACTGCAAGCCACAAATTGCCCAGGTTAAGTCCTACTGCTATGATAAGTAAAAGCAAAAGTGGTCAGTCAGAATGGAGATGTATTATCTTTCAGTGGGAAAGGGTTGCTGCGGTTCGGTGCTCAATCAAAGGACTGGATTGCCAGGCAGCCACAAAGCTAGAACCCCTCTGAAGTCTGTGTGAGCTCTGACTTGATAGACACTCAAAGATCAAGCTGATCATGTTTACAAGTCCGTACACATATTGCTATTTGGTGGGTCTTAGTTTCATTTTTTTTTCACTGCATCTCTTGAGAGGGGGGCAATAGCCATTCAGCCAAATTAAAATGAGAGAAGCAAGGGCAGGACATGAATGGAATCAGTGCTGTTGACCAGACATGAACTTAGATCAGGTGGTTTTTAAAAGCTTATTCATTTTTATTTAGCAGAGCAGGCCAAATTCTGCACTCACATATGCTGCTTTCTAAAGATGCATCATGATTGTAGCCTAGAACGTCACCAGAGCTTAATTTTATCAATGGACTTGAGTGAAAGCAGTATAAATCTGCTAGAAAATAATCTGTGGTTTACAGGTTAGAATACATCCTTCAGTTTTTATGACAGATTGGAAATATTTTAGCTAATTATTTTAAAAGTGCATAGAGACACCACCAAAGGTAAACTCTATTTAAAATTCTTACTTCCTCGGTCATGTATGGTGTTTTTGAAGCAGAATAATCTTGTCAAAGGATATGATTTATAATTCACTTAGTGGGTTGAGGCTGGAAGAGTCATAGAAACATAGAATCATGGAATCTCCCTCCAAGGGCCTTTTTGAGATACCATAGCATTTCCCTGTTGGTGTATGTTGCAAAACAAGCAGGACTTGGCGAGGGATCCCAGACCCACCAGAACCTCTGTTCCCTGTGGGTCAGTTGTGTAGGTGCCAGGGCATAACCACACACACCGAGAGAGGACAGTTTTTCACAAGTCACTAGTGAAGAACATGAGTCCCTTTCCACTGATAGGCCAAAATCAACTTAGACAAAGCGAGATCTGTCTAAGTAAGGACTAGTGGGAGAAGGCCCTACACTCTACTTTTCAGGCAACAAATGGATGCTGTCATTATTAAAAATTAATTATGCTAATGAGTTGAAGACTACACTCCAAGTTGTGTGGCTGTTGCAAACTAACAGCTGTTGCGGTTCTTTCTCTGTGCTCAAGCCTGCATGGCCTGTCATTTGCTATTCCTTACAGAGTCCGGAGCATGGATTATAACAATATAAATATGGATATATGCTTAAAAACATGATTAAAAATAGTTACTGCTCATGGAGAGTAGCCAATTTGCCAACATGAATAAAAGCAACGCTATTTTTAAAAATGCAGCATGACATATAATGGACAAGTCTGTAAAATTCAAATAATGAAACTTTTTCAGAGTTAGAAATGACTGAGTGTTAAAATCTGGTTTCCTATAAAATAAAAAGTGACCAAAAGTGTTTTTCTCGTATCTATGAAAAAAAAAAAAGGTGCTTGCAGGCTGAGTCTTTACATGCCAAGTTTCAGCCTAAAGCGAAATTTAACAGCTGAGTTATAAACCCCTAAAAATAGGGTTTTGTAATGGAAGTGCTGACACAACTTTATCTATCACAGTAAGAATGGCACATCTATAATTAAAAGTACATAGTGTACTTTGTCTTTGACTAACGTAAACGGCCTCCAATACAGTTCTCCATGTTATTTTGACTCCAACACAATGGAAGCAATTTCTTTCTCCTGCATGCTGAGACAAATTATGTAATATTATAGAGTCCTTGGATTTCTCTACAAATAGCACCCAAACACCCTCACAAGTTGATGTCAAGTGGCACTAAGAGCTCCCTCTGCTGTAAGGGAGAGGGACCTTATCCTGATGCTGCCCTATGAGACCTAATTACTTGTTTTTCTGCTCCACTTCATCACATGGATGATCAGTGGGTTTTCACTGAAACATCAAGGTAATGCTCATCAACTAGACCAAGCCTTTGGCTTTGGGTGCCTTTAAATTGCTAGATATCCCTGTGGCTTCTTGTTTTTGTGGTGACTCTTGTTTTTAATGATACTTCATTGAATAGGCAATATGTAATTAAACTCTTTGGAAACGGCTTCTTCCTTCTGACTTTTTCCAACTCTTCTCTTACATTTCTAGGAAAAAAAACCCAGCCATATTTATATATTTAATGACACTCTTAGCTTTTTTTCTGGTAAATCACCTTGTTGGGTTGGTTTTGCCTCCCACCTCTTTTTCCTGTTTCTCTCTTCTCCCTGTGTATGTTTCTCTTCGTTTGCCTCCCTTTGCCCTCTTTTCTTTCTATAGAATTCCTTTTCCCATCCATCTCTCACCCTCCATACTTTGTATCTGTGTCTGGCTTTTTCTAATGGGGCTTCATTCTGAGGTTTTTGCATATCCAGCTCACTGAAATCAGTGAGTATTTGGGTATTAAGTGCCATACTCCTATCTTCTGTCTCTCTTTTCCTAAAGCACTTGAGTTTAAAGCTAATAGTTGAAAAAAAAATGCAAAAGTCAAGCACCTTATTTTGCAAACACTTCCACACGTGTAACTTTGTGTGACTTATGTCTGTTGCAGCTTAAGTCTGAGAGAGTGGGATTGTGGCACAGCTTTGCAAAGTACTTATGATTCGACTGGGGCTGTTTTGCAGACAGAGTCAAGGATTCTCTTGCCCTGGTGTAACAATATCTTGTGTAACTTGTGCGATGTGCTGCCATCTTCAAAGGTGGGTTTTAGAAGTGAACTCTGTCTAAGAAGAGGATCCCTCCCCTAGAATGTGCTTGCAGCGCAGGCAAGCTCCCCACACCTCTGCTGATGCAAACAGAAACAATTACTTTGGTTTATCTTCCAGGACATTTAACTGATTTTACTGTTACTGTAGCAATTTAACCAGGAGGAATGTTTCAGAGACAAATATGGGATACCCATTGCTAACCATCAGTTGACAACAGACAGAAAGCAGACAATAAGAAATATAATAAAGTAGCTGATAGAAGAAACATGGAACAACACCCCTTTTCTAAGTAAAATATTCTGTAGCAAGGACAAGAGGAAAGTTGTATTTTTGAAAACCACATTTTTGTCAGTGAAAAACAAAAAACCCTCAGAATTTTAGCTGGATGAAGTTGAAACCTAGGATTAAAAGAATTTTAATTCTGTTTTACATATGTTTAGTTTAGAAATTCGGGGAGGTTTTATGAAACCGTAGGATATTTAAAAAAAAAAAAAAAAAAAATAAGGATGCTAGAGAATTAATTAATTTTATTTAATTTATAATGCTTATTTTTTCACTTTGAAGCCAGTAGGGGGAAAAATTAAATTAAAGTTAAATAAGAGACATGCTTTTATTGCTTATGGTATAATGAAAAGACAGATAATATTTATCTTTTTGCGTTTCTTCTTTAATTCTTTCGTTTTGTCTTGAGCCTATTCATACAGGTCCACAGACTAATGCACGGCTTCCGAGGACAGCCCTTCTTTTCAGGTGGCTTCGGCTCTCGATTTTCGGCCTCCTGCCTAACACAACTCACCCCAGGCACGGCGATATCCCAGCATAACACAAACCTTGTCATGTCTTATTGCTTAAATAACACAATGAGGAAATTAAAAGGCTTGCTGGTTATGATTTTCATTGTTACAGCTTATGAAATCTTGAAGAATTTCAGGAAATTGATTATCCGGGGCCAGGGGTTGGTACCTACGGCTGGGGAAAAAACAACAACAACAACAACAACAACAAAAAACCCACAAAAAAAAAACCAACCCAAGAGCAACAAAGAACCTCTGACTAAAAGTCTTTTGATATTAATGCGAAACCTATACCCTTGTCCATCCTCCAGACCTGGGATGCGCAGCGACGTGAGCGTGCGGGTGCCGGCGGGAGCGGCCGCGGGGGATCGCGCCCTGCCCCGGCCCAGCCCGGCCCGGCCCGGCCCGGCTCGGCGTGGGCTGGATGCCCTCTGCCGGTTCGCCGCCGGTTCGCCGCCTTGCCTCCGCTCCCGCCTCAGCTCCCGCCTCCCCCCAGGCGGCGGAGCACGGGAGGCTTTTCCCGCTTTACCTACGTCCTTCCTTGCACCAAAATATAATGGGGGAGGAGAAAGGACAAGGCTCTAATTGATGCCGAAATTCTTTCAGGGGGCAGCAGCCCTGAAGGAAATCAACAGTGCGGCTTGCAGCTGCGCTGCTTCAGTGAGGCAGGTGGGAGAAAGCATGTCAGGCTCCTCTTCCCCCAGTATTGCTCCTGGTTATCGCCTCGGCATTGCCCCGCGATTGCCCCTGGCAGACGGTCCAGCCCTGCTGCCAGGGCGCAGGGGTTTCGCCCCCAGCCTCACGCAGCACGCACCCACTTGCGCGAGCGAGCTCTGGAAGCCTGCGCTGTGTTGGGAGCCACGAGTTTAATAACGCCCTTGAGTCTGACCCGTTGTCGGGTGGGGAACAAAAACCAAAGGCAGGGCAGGTTGCTGCACATGGTGAAAGGTGAGAAAGATGGTGTCAGGAGAGCCACACGTAGGGCAGGGCAGCCCGCCCTGCCCTGCCGCTCGGGGCAGGACCCTGTGTGCACGTGGCACCTCTCTTTCTCCCAGCAAGAGCGGCTGGGAGGGCAGCAGTTCTGGTCCAAAACCGAGCCCAGTCTGGGGGAGGCCAGCATCGGGGCGCCTGCTGCGGGAGCAGGGACCTGAGACCTGCTGCCAAGCAGGACAGGGAGTGCTCAGCAGTGAAAAAGAGGGAATGAAAAATGGGGACAAAGTGTGGGTTTTCAGCAGGGAAGCACCCTCTGGGTGTGAGTGGGCCCACGGTTTCTCCTCTGGCCCCGAGAGGGGCAACCCAGGGCGCAGTAGTGCCGGAGAGGCCTCCTTGGCCATGGCCACCCTCCCCAGGCGGTGGTGCCTTATCCTTCGCAGGAGACCCGGCCACTGCCGCCGCTGTCAAGTTTCACCAGCTGCATGCGAGGTCTGGTTTTAGCCACGTAGGCAAGAAAATTTGGTCTTTGCGCAGAAACTCTCATCCAAAGTCAGCAGCCGGTGCAGCGCACCCTGCCAGCACACAACTTGGTGGGATGAGGCTGTTTCAGCCTTACCCCAGGATCTGATCACCTACAAAGGCTTCAATTAGATCCATCATGTTATCTGAACAGTTATTTTGTGTCTTAATTCCCCCTGCTTTTTCGCAGTGGTAATTAAATGAGCGAGGGAAAAAAAGAGACAGATTAATTGATTGAACTGATTCCAGGAGAAACCATTACTCCCGTTCCTCTTCTGCTCTATACGGTGTTTAAACAACTCTGAAATAGAGCTGGGTGAATCTTGCCAACATATTTCTGTGAGCATTGCTTTGATTTTCAAATGAATTGTCTTCATCTGCTTTTATCCCCCTATTGCCTTGGCTTTATGTGAACATTTGTACAGTCTAGTTTGCTCATGAAGAGAAAAAAAAAAAAAAACCAAAACAAAAAGCTAGCACATTTCAGTACAATGGAAAATGATTTTTGTTTCCGTGAGCTCAAGAGTTATGTAGTGACAGGACAAAAGTCGTGTCATGTAACAGACCAATAATCACTAATGACACTGTTCAGATATGCCACAGTACAAATGAATAATATTATGTCATGGATTGAACAAAATTTATGAAAATTACTTAACAGAACTGCCATAATCATAAACTACAGAAACTCTGCATTTAGAAAAAGAGGTGAAATGTACCAAATACTGCGGTTATTGCCAGTTATTCACTCTTTTATTGAAAAGATTAGGAATATTTTTCTTTTCAATTGCATTCATTTAATGTACATTTATAAGTGCGATGGCAGCGAGTATAGAGCATATTAGTCAAATCTGTGTTTAGGGAATATGAATAATGCGTATTAATCATAAAAGTCCCTTGGTAGTAACAAATATACTTACAGATTTTTTTAAAAGTATTTTGAAAGGAAGGAAGGAAACAAGAAAAATAACACAGGAGTACACTTTTAAGAGAATTTTACAAAACAATCAGCAACATTAAGGAAATGCAATTTTTCATCTGGATCTAATCTATAGCTTCATAAAATCTCCTTGTTGAACAATTATTTGGAGAGAGACTAAATAAATATAGTGCTAAAAATCGTAATAAATGTATCCAGAAAATTTGAAAAGTCAGCAAAAAAGCCACTTAGTTAACTTCTCTCCATCTATAAGAAAAAATTACTATTTTAGCATGTGTTTTTATGCAAATTTTCTTTTTCATAAAAATTGCTTTATACACCAATATCAGATTATAAAAGGTTGGCTGAAATTTTTCAAAGATATATTTTGAATTTTTTTAACAAACAGACTTGACGTTTAGGACAATGCATTTTCCTTAATCATGCTTCCTTGGTTTAATTGTCAGTACTGGGATTCCTGGTTCATCCTGGATGATTGTTCACCTCAGGAATGTGCTATGGATCCTCTTCCCTCCCAGACTGACCTACGTTTGGAGAAAACATTGTGATTTAAAATCTCTCAGGAAGAATGCGAAAGGCAAATTAGGATTGTAAAGAAAAAAAAATGAGCGAGCAAGGAGGAAGTTTCTCATCGTGTTCTTTCACCCAGGATGCAGCTGAGTATACACAGAGTATATACAAAAGTCTCAGTTTTAAAAATAACCAGTTTCCTTTAGAAATGATGCAGAAAAAAATATATAAAATTGGCTTTATTATACAGTATGCAGATTTCATATACAGTTTTCTGTAAAAAGTGACCAGAGTTATACAAAATCAATATAAGGCTGTGTTGGGAAGTAAAAAAAAAAAAAGGTTGAATTTAATTCTGACATGAATATCATATGTAAGTCAAAAGAGGTGTTATCTTACTTCATGAGAAAGGTTTTTGCTGCATTATCATCTTGGACAGGATTCTTTGAGAATGATGTAGCCAAACATCGGAAAGCCCAAGAGGAGAGTCTTAGAAAATCTGAGCAAAGGAAAAAGACGAAAATCTTTTCTGATTTGTAGTGAACACACGTTCATTACTTTGTTTTCCCCCATTTATCTCCATAAGCAGGTTGACCAGGAGTGGGGGTTTTTTCTAAGTAAGAATAAACCTGGGAGACAGGGCTTTAATCTGTCTCCCTTTCCCCAAATAAATAAAATCTCCCAACCTTTCACCAATGGCCACTGTTACCCAGCCGCCTGGTCCCATCGATGGGCCTCGAGTGTGGAGGGAACAAGGCAGGAGAAATTCTATGTGGGAGGTGAGTGTCTTTCCTTCTGCACCTGCACAGGTGGCCTGAATTCAGGCAGATAAACATTACCTGCAAAATCTATGCATAATGCAAAGAGAGAAAGAGGCCTAATTTAGTTAGAGAATTACAACATGTTGCTTGGAAGTAGCTGGTAACCTGTGACTGTCTGCGTATATGAGAGCTTATAAAGTCCTTATTACTCAAGAGTGTCTGATTGCAACCTACTGGCTAGTACAGTTTTTCAGCCAAGAAGCGGGGAAGAAATGCCTCCTGGCAGAGCACAACTAAATACATTGGAGAAAATAGTTGTTATTTCAGGTGCACAGGTTCCCAGTAGAAAATAAGTTTAATTAATTAATTTATTTTTCTAATTTGTGAAAATATGCCTAGGGTGACCTCTAGGCACATGTGCAAAAGCCATAAAACCAGATTCATTCATTAACCAGCTGACACAATGTCAACCAAGGATAGTCAAATAAACAAATAACATGTGAGGAAAACTCGGACTCCTCCCACCCAAATCCCCGTAGGAAAAAGCCTTCAGAGCGAACACACTTGGCAGCGTGCCTTGGGCTCCTCGCTCTCTGCCTTTTGCGGGTGACAGAGAGAATAGAGTCTGAATCATGGTGATGAACCCTCTCATTTTTTATTTAATGTTCATGTCATTCAGTTAAATACCATAAATGTACCCATTTTTTCCTCTCTATTTTTTTAAACATGTTAAATGTGAAATAGGAACCAGCTACAAAAAGGAGCATGTAAAGCGTTTGGACCTCTGGGATTGGACAGAGAACTGGAAATCAGGATTTCTGGCTTCTTCTCCTCCACCGCCACCATCCACCACTCTGCTGCTCTCTGGTCATGGAGAAGCTACTCAGCCTGAGTGGTTAGATGTGTGAACTTCATCCCACGGGGCTTGTCAGTTCCCAGTAATTCAGTGTATTTCTCTTTTGCCAAGGTGTGCTCTTTGAGCTTCTCTCATTGTTACAGGATGCTCTAAACAGTGAAATTACCTGAGAAAAAAGCCGATGCACCTCAGTAATGGCATTACAAAAGTAATGGAAGGAGCCCAGCCTCTCCCTGAAGCACCAGGGAGCATCAGACTCCTGTGGATAGGTGACAGCAGTGCTGAGACATCAGTGCTTTACACCTTTCCCAGCACTTCCACGTCACTGTAGTGACTTTGCTGTTGCCAGCGTCTTTGAGGTCCCTGAAGAAAGTACCTATCGGGAATTGAAATGCTGTCATCATGCTTATTCACTGTGACGCCACCAACAGCTACAGCTTTCCTCTCACAACACCCTTTTCAAGCATTATGAAATAATGTGTTATGGTTTACCTTATAAATAACCAATTTTTGAAAATGTATATTTCAGCTGTTTGACAAACAAGTTTTTCCACAGTAATAAAACCAGGTTTGTGTCCAAAAATCCCTTACAGCCCCCTATTTATAATCAAGTGGGAGGAAAAATCCTTTTGGGCTACAACTTCATATTTGAGTTCTAACAGGCGAGGTTCTGTTCAAACCGAAGCATTGTGGCTGTGATGGACACAGAACAGGGCAAAGTATATCTGGTTTTCAACCTGAGAGGAAATCTTCCCCCTACCCTGCCCCCCTCAAAAATGTTTTCAAGAAAAGATCAGACACAGGTTTTTAATGCCTGGGGAAAAACAAAACATGACCCACAATAGATTTAGGCAGTTCCATTTTTGCTTCCTATTTTTAAAAGCATACATGTTATTTAAAAATAATTAGCTTGAGCCAATTTATGTGCGATGTATATATGGCACATATGTCTAGAGGAAACCAGAAACAGGGTTGTATAATCGTAACCTTACTGCACTGAAGGCCCAGCATAATTACCGTTGCGAGAAAGCAAGCCAAAGAGATTTTATCTGTCATATTTATTTCCCCATGTAAATATATTAAAACAAAACAAAAATAAACTTTTGATGCACAGAGCTTAACCCAGTTTATATATTATGCATTTCATTCTTTATTATTATTATTATTAATAATAATAATTTCCCACATATTCATGTGCATTAAAGCACTTGTGATGGCAATCTGGAAGGCTGTTTTTTCAGCAGCTGCAAATTTCATCTGTTGCCTGTGAAAAAAAAGGTATATTCAAATACGCACATGCATTTTTCCCCGATTTTGTCTCTACATGGCAAGTGAGGCCGTATGGGGCAAAAGTAGGTTTTACTCTGCAAATGTGATCATGTGCATCTGCATAGTCTTCTGGCCCTTTAAAAGGGAATTGGCCGGTATAATAAGGCTGCTGTAATGTGTGATGTGTAATATCATCATAATCATGTGTAATGAATCGTAGGACTGGATGTGAGGAAGAAACTCCACTGAGTCAGTATCTCCCAGAGGCTTTGCTGGAGCTTGGACTGGCACATGACTGATGTTTTTCTATATCCTCAGATTCAACACCAAGGCCAACTTTACTTGCAAAGAAAAGATCCAGTTAAATAAAATCCATATGAAGCCTGCTAAAATAATGCAGTTTGAGTAAATCAGTGCCTTAGGACTTTCTCAAAAGTACCTTAAGAAACTCACTGAAAGGGAACAGTGCATTTTCAGTTAGTACCAGTTAGGGACTTTAACATGCACCTCTGTGTCTTGGTGACCTTGCAGGAGGTGGGGTAGATTTTCCCCACACAGAGCACACATCTTCATTTTGCAGCACATTGTAAACACATTTTTCAGGGTAATATCTTATTTTGTTTTGGTTTTTTTCATAGATTATGCATTAGTAATTTGTGCATCACATGCTGGGAAGTGGAATCACAGTATATTGCACACACTACTAATGTGAGACAGAAGCCTCAACATATTCTAGCTCTCTTCTCATATCTTGTTAGCATCTGTTTGTGGTAGGCTGCGATGATGAGGTGCTAATATGATACAGCGAAGGAAGTGTAATCCATGAACATTTTTGTGTCACATTTGTGTAATATATTACACTAATCTGACCAGACTTTCATGTGCTCTTACCCAAGGAATGTCATTCCAGCCTCCTCCCTTCCCCCATCAATGCCTTTGAAGGTTTGTGAATGATTTCCTGTACACAGGCTGTGTAAGAATGTGCACACATTCTTTCCCTGGTTGAGGAAGGAGTGCTTTTCATGCCCGCTTGCTCTCAGCGCAACAATGTTCATGAACAAATTGCACTAAAAAGGGAAGCATGTTCAATTATATTCTTCTTTCTTGGTGCAGAGGTAAATGAAGTAGAAGGTGCACTCTCTCCAATAAGCGTCAGATCCATTCAGAGTGCTTTGTGCAGCGTCTGGGGGTAATTTTTTAGCAAAACTTTTATGAGGCAGCATGGTGCAGGTTGCACAGCCATAACTGGGATGTCTCAATTGGCAGCCGTAGTTTCAACCTGAGAGGTACCATGAACCAGTGGCAACTTGCAGACTGGTTCTGATTTTGACCTTCTTACTTGTCCTTAGACAATTTGCTAGGTCTATTTTTCCTATCCATGATTAATTTTGCCCTAGACTCTTGGTTCTTCAGTTGATAGCTGTCTCTTCCTATGTGTCTATGTAGCTTTAGCACATTGGGATCCTACTTCTGACTGGAACCTCTTGTCAGTGCTGCAATAGAAATAAATGCAGTAGTAAAGTGGACACATAACAAACACAATTACATTATAATTATAATATACAATGCTTCATCTTGCTGATCTGATTCAGGAAGGGAAAGCCCATCAAAGGTCTGGATGAAAGACAGGTTTTGGCAGGTCACTGTGTATTTCTCTTCTTTGTGGATCCTCAGCGTAAGGTAGAATTTATAAGGAATAGTGAAGAAAAGATACCTAATGGTGAAATTTGACTGGGCTGTGGAGCCCATATATAAATATAAATATATATGTCCTTATTTGAGGTATTCATCTGAGACTAGAATGCCCTGATAAGCATCATATGATATAACTCTTTTGGTGGGTCATCCTATAACTTCTGAACAGCTGCATGCGATACAAGATCACAGCCTGATGTGGTGGGTTGGCCTTGGCTGGCTGCCAGGTGCCCACCAAGCCAATCTCTCACTCCCCTCTTCAGCAGGACAGGGCAGGAAGAAAATAAGATGGAAAAAAACCCTGTAGGTCAAGGTAAAGGCACTTTAATAAAGCAAAAGCAAAGGCTGTGTGCAAAAGCAAAGGAAAACAAAAAAATTATTCTCTACTTCCCATCAACAGGTGATATCCAGCCACTTCCTGGGAAGTAGGACTTCAGTACGCGTAGTGGTTGCTCCAGAAGACAAATGTAACAAAGAATGCCCCTGCTCCCCTTCCTTTCTCTTAGCTTTTATTGCTGAGCATGATGTCATATGGTATGGAATATCCCTTTGGTCATCTTGGGTCAGCTGTCCTGGCAATGTCGCCTCCCAAAATCTTGCTCACCCCCAGCCTACTGGTGAGGGGGGAATGTTGGAGAGACAGCCTTGATGCTGTGCGAGCACTGCTCAGCAGTAGCCAAAACACTGGAGTGTTATCAACACCTTTCTAGCTACCAATACAAAGCACAGCGCTATGAGGGCTGCTGTGGGGAAAATTAACTCCATCTCAACCAGACCCAATACACTCGACTATCCCTGTGGTGGGCAGTGTAACAGATGCTCATTCTACCATATGAAGGTCAGTTTTGCTGGCTGGTATTTTGCATTTTCCCCCATTGGAGAGGCTAGGGCTTCAGGAAACAACAGCGCAACAGTCCTGGCACTGGAAGACTATTCCTGTTGGAAAAGTAAGGAGGAAAGCAGGGTGCACATGTTCTAATAAATTAAATGGTGCCTGTAATATGTGGTGCCTGTTGGTGTGGTTTGCCTTGTATTAAAGAACGTTTCCTGAGCAACTCCCAAACAACAGCCACAGAATGCAATCAGAGGACCTACCCAGCCCAAGATGATTAGCAGACTTCTGCTTTGGACTAAAAGTAGGTCTCTGAATTCCTTTCCTGGTAGTTCCTACTTAGTTTGCTTTCTAGTGTTCTCATTTTGCCACATATGGCAGGACCAAGCTTGACTCTAGATGACATTATTCATTGCAAATTGAAGGTGGATTTAAAGATATTTCTCCTTTAGTTGTGAGCCAAAATTGGATGCTATCATACTTGAACAGCTGGGGAAATATTTATCTAGAATAACACAGTGTGGCAGCATATGGTTACACCATTAGCATCTTATAGAGTCAGCTTGCCTGAGCACACACTACTGTGTTCAGTATGATAAGTCAGAGGAAGTCTCAGAGGCTATACCTAAACTGCATGCGCCTAAGGTGGTGCTTCTCAACTACTGGTTTTAACATACTCTGACCCATCCATGATTTCAGGTTAGAATGACACCCAGCTGTACATGGTCCTCTCCTGAACCTTGGTGGGGTTTTTGTTTGCTTGTTTGTTTTTTGTTTTGTTTTAATGGGGGAAAAAGTCCCACAAGCATGCAGGGTGAAAAAGAGGCATGATGTTTTTCCTGTCCTGGACAGTGACCAGAATGGCTGGTGGTGCCATGCAGCACTTTTGTCCAGCCCTTCAGTGCAGCCAGTGGAAACTGGAGCAAACATGTAGTGCAAAGGCAAGACATGCTCATCTCTTCCCTAGGCAAGCAAGCTGTACCTGGTAGTATTTTGGTATCATGAAACATAATATTGGTGCATTAATCTCAGTGAAAGAAGGGCCAAGACCCCAAGTAAAGTGTTTGTGGATAATGTTGATGTAAAAAAGACAAGTCAGTATGTGCTACAGTACACTAACTTGTTACTACAATATGGAAAAATAATGTATTATTATTTCATGTACTGACTTCACATTGATGTGATGAGGTTTTGAGCGTAGCTAGTTTACTGAATGTCCTGGTAAAGCAAAGATAAATAAAATTAAAATAAAGAATGTACAAATTGTAAAACAGAAAAAAAAAGGTAATAGACAGAAGCTTTCAGGGTCCCATAAGTTGTGTTTTTAAAGCATATTTTTCTCTAAGAGCTACTCTTTTCCTTTTGTCTTTCCCTGACAACATTTTGCTTTTTATCTCATTTTAGTAAAAAGATAGCATTTGAGGGCATCTCAGAATCCAGCATCTCAGCCTCTGCCTTTGTTGTTTAAATTACAAAAAGAAGAAAGAAAAAAAAAAAGGAAAGAAAAACCCAAAGCCTTTCAAAAGAACCTCATCAACGTGTTTTGGGCCTCCTCTTTAGGATTCAGAACTTCTTTAACTGCCATTAAAATCAGGAAACTTGATCATCCCCTCCAACAAAAAGCCATTGAAACAGAGCTCTAGCGCAATAACAGAAAATAATACTTTATCTGATGCTGTCTATTGTGAAGTGGAGTCTTAAGAATGACAGGAAAAGGTGCCATCTCCAGATGTTCCCTGAGCTAGTGTGTACCTCTTTACACTCATCTTGCACAAGATTTGAAAGCAGAAGAGTTCCTGAGATGTCAAGTCCTGGGCTACTGAGACTATAAGGACCTCATACCTTCTCAGGGGGCCCTTTCCAGGCCATGTGCCATGTGCAAAGGAGATATGAAGACAAAAAGACTTTGCAAGGTAGAAGGATGCTGGAGGGATTGCAGTGAATTGGTAGGGAATCACCTAGGAGGAAGGGGTGCTTATCCTTCAGGTATGAAAAAGGTGTTATTGTGGCTGGCCAGCTGAGTATTGTAGCAGGGCTTAACAGCTTGGAGGAGGTTAATTCAATATTTAAAAATGCTTTGGAGGGAGCATATTGTTTATTTTGCAAGTTTTCTACTGAAGACAGTAAAACATTATATAATCTGGAGAATCAGAGAGAACTATATTTAGATGTTCTGGTAGGTCACTGCCCAGTTAATTATTTACAGGAGAAAAAAACCCAACAATTTGGAAAACACTGCATTTTCCATGTTGGCTTTGGACTACATTTGTTTGCAATCTCAGTTCATTACTTTGAATCTTGTGTTAATAATCTATATCTACAAAAGGAAATGTTTTATCCCAATGTCTCCTTTCTTAATATTTGGTCCTAAAAGCTACACTTCATGTGATAAGAATTGGCAAATGCTTTTTCCAGATCTCAGGAGAAAATCAGACCCCTTTTGGTCATTTAAACATTTGTAAATACATGTTTTCACCACGATGAAAAAAATGCAGGTGCATGCAGAACAGGTAATTCTTATAAGAGGGTATTACACTGATTAATTCACTGATTTTATTTCTGGTCAGCATAATTATTTGCTGGGGGCTGAATAACCAGAATTTGGGGTAGCTGTTGACCAAAGGTCAAGACCTGGGTTTCCTAAGTGTCACTGCTCTGTGACATATGGCAGGGAATACAGTAGAATTAGTTTATTATATCCACAAGATCTTTCCTGTTAAGCAAGGCCTCTTTTAAAGATTAGGCATATGTCAATATAGTCACTGTTCAAAGCATATAGTCAGTCCTGTCTGCTGGGAGAAGGGAGGTTTGATATACTTATGTGTCGTCTATGATGTTTGAGTATACTTTAGGAAAGGAACCTCTGAAGGCTATAAAGTTACAGTTTTATTAGCCATACTAACTGTCAACAAAGGGTAAGTGATTTGTTTAAACAATCAAACATTAAGGTAATTAGTATTATAATATAACATGCAGGAAGTTTTCAAGTTCTATAAATATGCGTAAAACATCAGAAATTGGTCTTTTGGGGCTGATTCTATAATACTGCAGTTCAGATAATTGAGTTTGTGCAGTAAATGAAATACAATATAAAGGGATTGGATTGTAACATATGCAGTTTTCATTGGTGTAGATTGGTGTCTGCTTGAACAACTATTGATAACCCAGTATGACATATAGGAAATCTCATAAGTAAGATTTAAAGACGAAGAGTTCAGATAAGACATGATCTCCTTTTCCCTTAGAAGAATAAAGGTAGGATGAAACAAAAAGTAGGGTGTGACAATGCACACATTTTCATAGGTAGACCGAAAAAGTTCTTACCTAGAATCGCTTTCTGTCTGGAAAAATGGAGCTGAAAAATATTTGTATATAACATTCAAAACCCACAAGAGCTTCTAAAATAATCACCAAACTAAAAATATCTTCATATGGAATATGATCACACTCAGGCTAATATTATTAAATTCCCATTGATATCAACAGAAGCCAGATCAGACCTAAAATTTTTTTTTTTTGCTATCTTAAAAACAGAAGAAATGTGTGATTCTACGTGCAATCAGTAAACAGTTTTAGCAAACATATCAATCTTCTTTTTTTTTTTTTTTAAGAATGGAAAGAATGTTCAGTTTAATACACATGAAACAGGCATAGAAACATCTGTATTCATAGAATACTATTATCTATTGTCTAATATTGCTCACTCAAACAACCAAGAGAAAAATGGTAGGTAAGTAGACAATATAGGAAAGATACAGCACTGTCATAAAAGTGAAACAATTCCTCAGTTACCTGAACTAATGCACTTTCTTGCATGTAATGAATGTTAGCCAAATTATAGAGGCAGTCCAGGCCAACTGAACTTTATGTTTTGCATTAGGTTCCACCGGTCCATAGGCCATTAGGTCCATACCTACACAAAATAGGCTTCTCAAAGGATAAAATAAGATTTCCGGCTCATAGTGCACACGACAGATATGAAAAGCAAATTGAAAATTATAGTTGCTACAACAAATACAGTTTACATTCATTCCTATGTACATTTTAGCTTGCCCTGTCCCACTGAATTATTTGGCAGAAGTTGTTTGACCTCGGTGGAAACAGAATCCTCGCAGGAGATCTGTGACCAGGTTGCCATGGGAAAGAACATTAATTTCTTTGTTATGGCTGTGATAAGGATCTTGTGATTTTTTTCCACGCTTCTACATTTTGATCTCAATGGAGCTGAGCAGCACAGTTACTCAAGCAAAAGGTGCCAGGGTAAAATTTAAAGATTCTTGATGATCGCTAAGCAGAGCTGACACAGGAGCTGCTGAAATGCTCGATGGGAGCAGGACTGTAGGCACGCAAGGAGATCTAAGGGAGGAAGTTCTTCTTAGAGAGCTTCCTTCCCCATATTTCTGTCCCAAGAGTTTTGCTCGTTATTTGATTCTCAGAGGCAATCTAATCACTTAGCACTACTGGGTTCGGTTCCCCAGTCTGCCACTTGCACTTAGAATAATTTTCTGTGGTCTCAGTGTATCTGAGTTTATTTATTTTAAATAAAACCTGTTTTGTTATTTATTCTGTTCACTGGAATGAAGTGAGATCGATTTATTTTAAATATTTATATAAAAATAAACATATATGTAGGACATTACATATATAATTTTACTAAAATAACATAATATAGTATCTATTTATAAAGTATGTAGACAACTGTGAGCAGAATGATACACACGCATTTATGTAGACATATGTATGTGTCTAGACTATTGGAAATTACATTGGTACTTGTGAATGGACAAAAAAAGTAATTTCTGTTATCCCAGTTAAAGTAACATCATCCTCACTTCTTTCTTCTGCAATGATTTTTCTTTTTTAAATTCTCTTATTTTTCTCTAAGTAAAGGCCTTAAGTGAAGAAATCTCATTGCTATTATCCAAATTAAAGCAAACTTCCTCCTCAACACACTTGGTTAAAGGAACTGTTGGCCTTAACTAGACTGCTCAACTCCATTACAGTAAAATGTATTTGTCTCAGATATGTATATAAATGTATAATACCTACAATATTTCTACACAGACAACTTAATCTTTTTTGAGGACATTATTTTTAAAGTGTCTCTAACCAGATGTGCTTTGTGCTCATTCTTTCATTTCTCTGACCATCTCTAAACTTTTTACTTTACCCATTTTCATAACGATTCCATTCACAGGCAACTTCAAAAGCTTTATACCGGTCTTCCTGTTGTATAGGATGCAAGGGGATCCGTCATCTCAGCCAGCATCCCTGCCATGAGCCATTTATCACAACAAAAGGCACTGTGTTAACGACATTGCTCATCGTCAGTCAGTCCTGGTGCAGAAGATGTCAGATCCACTGCTAGAGAACAAGGATAATTTGGACTTTGCTTTTTGAAATGGAAAGATGGCAGGGGCTGTGAACAAAGTCACCGGTAAATTGGTTGATGATTTTCTACTTTTTTTCATGGTAAATCCCTACTCTGACTGTGAACCTCTTTTTTTTTTTTTTTTTTTCCTTTTTTAATTTTGCCTTTGGAAGGCATCTTAATTTTAATCAACTGGGACATTTTAGTTTACTCTCACATTTTAAGTTTAGAGGAATTCTGTACATTTAAATTCCTGTTTTAGTGTGAAATGTTTTTTTTCATGATCCTGTAATTGAAGGGGCTAAGAAATCAGTACTATAGAAATTGGAAATATTTTTATAGAAGTCTCCAGAAAATGATAAGCCTGCCTGCCACTGACATATCTCTTTTAAAGTTTTGGTCTCACTTTTGACAAGTTTAACACTAATGTTGGCAAGAACACACCTGCATGTTCTGATAGGATAACGTCAGTTTTAACCAGTAGTTGGGCTGGAAATAATTGCAGAGGCCTTTCAAAGGCTTTTGCTCAATTTTTGTCTTCCTGAGTTTTTGTGAAAAGTTTGATTACTGGTATGTGAGTTTATTGTTATACCCTTTATGACTGCACTGTTTCTGATTTTTTTTTCTTAAATATACTACTAAACAAAATTGAAACTTACCTGTCACTGAGGATTTCAGCAGGATATATGTCACTTTGCATTGAACTTTGAAGGGATAGTATTTCTGGATATAAAGAACTGATGTACAATAAGAGCTCAGATTTATGGTAACCATTTTTGAGCTAGGTAAATAAGCCACCAGCTTGCAAGCACATGCATGACTCATTTACCTGCAAGTAGTGTTTATTCACACTTATTTAAACACATGCTTAAAATTAAGCATTATTATAAGTGTTGAAGAATCAGGACCTCCACAGATAAAAGGAAAAGTGAGACATGTAAGTTATTTGCATTCAGCTAAAGTATTCAATATGGAGTCTCATGAAAATTGGACTAAAAAATTAATTCAGTTTGGTTTGAATATACATGCTCTTCTGTGGTTTGAAGAGTGTTCAAAGGAGCTTGGTAAACAGTTAAGTAGCAAGTATCAAACTAGGTTAAGGTGTCTAGTGAGGTACCACAGGGATCTCTAATAGGTTTTATTTATTTAAGTGTCATTGAGAACTAGAAGAGGGATTCTGTTAGTGAGGCATATAAAATGAATGTTAATGACTACAGTTTAATTAAATTCACAGTTAATGCTAAATTGGAAAGAAGTTGCAAACAATAGAGAGATAATAAAGAGGGAAATAAGCATCTGGACAGGACAAAATAAAGTGAGGATCAGTTTGAGAAAACTGATACAAGCGGGGAAAAATATTGTAATGCAGAAGGCAGATGTTCCATAGGAGAAAGAAACAAATAATGCAGAGAGACTTAGGAATGACAGTGAATAGTATAAAGCTCCACACAACTTTTTCTTCTTGGTGTGTCTGTATTCAGAAAGTATTATATGTCATGAAGTTGCTTTCCATACTACTTTTGTGCACTGCCCTATACCATTTTGTTCCTACAATGAAGTTGTTTTTATTGAAAATATATTGATTGATTCGTTTAGTGGATTACAAGGTTAAAAAGCACTGTTTCGGAATGCTGGAAGAAACAAGAATTAGAGGTATGAGACCATAAACACCTGAAGACAGAATGGGTTTTATTTTGGGTAATAAAGAGCATCTTACCTCTTGGTGAAAGGATGGAAGTAAAAAAAAAATAAATCTGATGTGGGTTCCTCTATACAGCGGGAATATGTGTGTTGGGGCAGGCTGGGGGACTATGAGGCACTGCCTGGACTTTTTAAAACCATAGTCTTTAGAATTCAGAATGATTCTACCTGATGGAGAGACATTATCCTATTCAAAAAAAAAAAAACAACCCAGAAGTTTATTGCCAGCAGTGATTTTCTTGACAGAGGACAAACCCTGTAAGCAAGCCATACCTCTTCTGACTCTGACTTCTAAGTTTCTGTGACACAAATTGCCCCTACACATAAAATGCCAGTGAGGAGCCTGTACTATCTGATTTATGTGCTTCTATACTCTGCTAGGAGACAAGATTTTCTACATTTCATTACTTCTTTGTTAGTCAACTGTGTATTCTACAGCACTTGTAGCTGCATTACTGGTTTGGTATATGCAGAGGTGCACCTTGCAAACTTTGAAAGCTCTGGCAGAGGTGTGCTTGCTGTCCTCATTCTGTAGCTCTGGGGAACAGGACAGTGCAGATTTCAACATGAAAGTTAAAAGGAGAACTCATTTGTTATTTTCTGCATCTTACTCATGTCCATTCCTTCCATAGGCCCCTCTGATTTATCATCCTGAAGTTGCAGAATGGCTGTAGTTGATGTTCTGTCAAAGCTGCAAGGGGAATAGCTAACAGCTGTGTATGGACTGTATTGAAAACACTACACATCCTATGATTTTACTTGTTCCTTTCTAGTTGCAGTTGGAAATGGTACTAACAGATGTAGTTTAGTAGTCTGTGCAGTTTACGAGTTTTTTGCCTCAAACATAATGTGTCCAACAGGGTGTTTAGACTTGATGGTTAATGCAAGATGGTTAAGCCACAACTTATGAGCTCTGTATTTACTACCTAACATATTCTTCTTTTCTTTCTCCATTGGCTTCTCAACTCATGACTTTTGTATATGTGGACACTTCTTGACATGGTTTCCTTCTTGTTTCTCCAAAAGTAAGGGTACACAGCACTTGAGACCAGGTTCCAAAATGAGGCATTAGCCACTTAAAGTTAATTGAAAAATTATTGAAAATGCTAATTTAACCACCCCCAGCTGTGAAGATATCACACTTTTTCTCACTGAAGACTCCCAGAAAACCAAAGTTGTCTGCATGCCAAGAAGCACAGTTTAACAGGGGGCTATCTCATGGCAAAGTCTGAGGGAGACTAAAAGGGCAGTCTTCCTCTGCTGAAGGCCCCTGAAGCAGCCAAGCAAGCCAGTGTTCTAAGAGCACACCAAAAGCACTTGGACAGGAGAAAAACTCATCACAAATCACAGAGTGGCCATAGCAGGAAGTGGTTTGAGCACACTCATTTTATAAGAAGGTGATAGCCAGAAAGCATTTGGCCAGGACACGGGAGGCCCACATTCAATTTTTGCCCGTGTGACAGGATTCAAAAGACCACATCTCCATTTCTTCTAGGTGTGCCCTGGTTATGCATTTTATCCAATGTCAGTTTCAAATAAAACACATAAATATTTCTTTATATCACATAGTCATTGAACAAAATATAAAGAAAGTGCTTTTGGTGTTCAGGCTGGAGTCCACAATCTCCTATTCTTTCTCTCTCTCTCCCCTCCCACCCATTTCCCTTCACCCAGACCCATCTCAACTACTAGGTAGCTCTAGTACACTGGGTGTTTGGATTCGTACTGTAAGACACCCAATTCTGCATGCATTGGGTTAAGGGCTTTTTGTCCAATTTGTCTTCAAGATTTCATTCTGGGAGCTCAATAAACTTGCAAAACTTGGTGACTGGGTTCCTAGGTCCCTGGTTTGTATGTAAATAGCATCCCTCTGAGAAAAAGTGGTAAAGCTATGTGTTGCACAGGCTGATATGGAATGTAAATATGTAGCTTCACCTAGATAAAACTGTGCAAAACATAACAAAAAATATTCTGTTTACATTTTGAGAGCACTAAATGCTGGTATTGTCTTGGAAATGTCATTAATAAAAGGATATTAGCCAGTTGTAGTCAGACACCTTAGTGAGTCATTAAAATTGAAATGGATAGCAAACAAGTTGAATTAGCAAGAGCATGCCTACAGCTACTGCTTTAGGTTTTGGGTTTTTTAACTTCTTTCTCTTCTGATGTCTATCATAAGTGACAAAAAAAATACATTCCTGTTTTTTCCTTATTTTCCTTCTTCTTTCCTTGCCCTGGCTTAACCACCGCCCTCAAGGTATAGGCTGTAGCTTACAGGTATTTGTTCTTTCTTTTATGAACATTGGCCTTGACTTTAGCAGGAGAGAGATATTTTCCTTTAGTAAGGTACAATTGAGTAATCAAGGGCCAGAGCAGCCTGTCCTTAATAGGTTGATTAAGATTTGTTAAAGTCAACATCTCATTTTTACTACACATATCAAGGCCTTATCTACTGCAGAAGTTTGGACTTCTGTAATGAGATCAAGAGAAAATGTCTTCATCCTAGGGTAGCAGTCCTCTAGGACTTGTACCAGTTTAACTATTTCAGAAGGAAACCATGCACCCATCACCGTATCTGTACTGATATGAATGCAGACCAGGCCTACATAAAATGTGCTATAGTCATGCCAGGAAAAACTCAGTGGGCTTTGATAAATATGCAAGAAGGATAAATTCAACAAAAAAAAATTTCCAAATAGTTTAAAAGAATTGCTGAAGGTCACTTTTTAATTTAAAAGAGTAACATTCTAAATAATTCTTGTTACTCATAGAAAAAGGTCGGTTGGGATTTCCTGTAGATGTGATTCTGTTTTAACTTCCTGAAAGGCTTCTTATGAAAAGTAAAGCTGAGATGCCTGCCATTTTTTTGTTTATGCAACTTTATAAAGAATGGGTTATTTATATATTTCTTGATTCTGCTGCTGTTCCAGCAAAAGTGCTTTAAAAAATTGTTCTTACTCATGAGTTTTAAAGTGCCATACTCACTCAATCCTCTGCCGCCAACTTAAGTCAGGCATGGCAAAACAAGCAAACAAGCTCTGTGTCACCTAAAAGTAAGCCCATTTGCAGTAAAATTGGGGCCAGTTCCAACTGCTTGCCTGGGTTAGTGAGATTTTCACTGATATCAGGCCCATCTTCTCTTTCAGCCAAAGGACTGAAGAACCTTGGGTTGCAGGTGGTTTTACGTTCGACTGTGATCAGTTCGTCCTGTTGAGATCTTGTATTTAAAAAGTGTGTTGAGACTCTCAGACAAGAGAAAAGCTGTAGGTGCAGGGTACAGACTCCCAGCACAGGCAATATGTAATGTCAGCGCCAGGAGGAGCAGGATCCAGGAGGAGCAGGATGTAGTGTTGGATTGTAGGGGTACGCAGATACTGTATCCAAGGACATGGTGTAGGTGTACCTGAGATGGCTTTAACTTACTACTGCCCTAACCAACAGTACTATACCTGTGTTCATGTGGGTTTCATGAGCTGAGGGCTTAAACACACTCTGGAGAGCCTTGTGGTATCTATGCTGAACTCCTTTCCACCACAATATGACAACTACTAATAATGGAATAACCTGTTTAAAGTGAGCTTAGATATAAAAGTTACTGCTTTGGATCCTGGTACTCTTGTATCTGGATTTCAGATTTAGAGAAGGGACCTTCTGCAGGTCCTTTGTCTGGAAGGTGTTGTTGTCTGTGGAGCTACACAGTAGTTCCTGTACTCTGTTTTTCTTTAAGAAGAACACAATCATACCTCCTTCTGGAAAAAATGTGTGCTATAATGAACCATTTTACCAGGTTCCTCTTCTGGGATTTTGCATAAACTTTTCTTGCAGAAGCAAAAAAGGTAAAGTTAATGGCATTTAACAGAGATGAGGACCTGGAGAAGGTTACCTACTATGCCCACAAGGCATTGCTGGGGACTGCTGGTGAGGTGGATTCCTTTTCTGTGTACATTATCTTTTGCTCTCTCTCATTACATAGACGAATAGCATTATCAGTAACTCTTTAGTCCCTAGTTGTCCCAGATACCTCTCTCAGAAGGGTTTCCCAAAGTAGGACCTCACAACAAACTCATCACAGCTTCCTTATCAGTGAGTTTCTGTGGGCTGAGGAATGGCCCATGTTTCCCACCTTCTCATCCTTCCTCCTACCCATCCAAAGCACTGAGAGTTACATCTGGAAAGTGCCGAGAGGAATGATAGCACACAGTGGTGGTGCATGGCCCTCTCATAGAGCTACTGAGCTTTGCATGAATGACCATTTAGTATAAACTTCATGAGAAACAACATGTACACACACAGAAGTAGGTAAAAAACTTAAGTCAGTCCTTTAGATTTTACTTAAAGCTCTATATTAAAAAAAGTGGAAAAAAAGGAGTGCAATGGAACATTTCACGCCTCGATTAAACCTTTGTTTTTCAAAGGAAATGTAACTTGAAATAACTGTGTATTTCTTACTAAGTGGAAGCAAGTGTTATGCAAACAAAGAGTCATGTGTGAAAGTAATTCTTATCTTGCTGCCTGGACTAGTTGGGGGATAAAATAAAATAAATCCAAGTCAGGATGAAATAGAAAATGGAACTCAAACCTCTGGAGCACATGGAGGAGGGACTGAAAATGCTGTAAATCAGGGGAAGTCAATTGACTGCAGTAGGAAACATGGTCTCCTTTTGCACACCTGTAGGTCAGGACTAGCAAAAGCACTATTAAAAGCAATATCACTATTTAATTTTTAAGGACTGTTTACAGATCAAAGTGCACTCATTATGAATATGGATGTCATGTTTAAATAGTCCCTGCTTTACTGCCATATAAAATACTCTCAAAATATTTCCTTTTTATTGTGAAGTAAAACATTCTTGGCACCACCTTTCCTCCCCTGCTCTAAATATTACTCCTACCAGCTAATAGTAGATATGCAAAAGAGTATACTTTTAAATATAGCTCACATCCTCTCATGTGGGCATTAGAGAAAGTCCAAGCTACATAATCCATAGGACTCAGGAAAAGTTCTAGTTGTTTAGGGCAGCTTCTGAGCCTGCTACAATAAGGGGGTGATACTGTACTCTGTAGATTGTCCCATGGATTTAACAAGAGTTTATATGAGGAGAGTTACTTGACACTATGCGTAAGAAATCAAATACCAGTTCTCAGTAGCTCATGGGTGTATCTTCCCTGGGCTTGAGGTCAGTGTCCCCATTTTATTGAAACCAGGATATGCGCCTACTGTCTCCTCCTGCTCTCAACCCCATTACTATGTCTTCAGCCATCCTTTTTCCTAAATGCCTGCCTCCTCCCTCTGCTGCAAGCTGTACAGCTTTCTTTTCATTTAAGTGCAAAGATGCCGTCATGTGCAAAGGAGCTCTTGAGCCATAAATCAGAGAGAGTAGGAATGTGTTTCACAAAGGTATTGTTATTAATTTTGTCCTTTTTATGCTCTTTTAGAAGATATTAGACTGAATGGATCTTTGATCTGATCTACTATGACAGTCTTAGTTTCTTGTGGTTTTCCTCATCTGTCCAGCCTTCACTGCACTGGTGTACAGCCTACCTCAGCAAGCCTGACTGAGTTTTGTGTCTTGCTGTTTCACCAGTGGTTCACTTCTGAACAACCTAGTCTTGAGATACAAACAACAGTAAAAAGCAATAGCAAAATTCTTCCTACCATGTTCTTTCAGATGGTCTCTCTTCTCCAGAAAACATCCTTCAGAATAAATGGGCTTTGCAGTACGTTTTGAAGGCGTGCGCATTCCAGTCAGGATGAACGAAGGTGGGAAACAGATTCCTCAGTAGGGCCCTTTGGTGAAATCACTCTGCCTTCTGTCAGTTGGTGGTACAGTGTGGGGTTGTAGCTCAAGCATCATAGTTTGGAAGAGGTAATTAGGACTTCGTAGTGCTTTCCCAATTTCCAGGTAAGTAATCTTTGAACTTTTGATGGGCCAATGGCACTTTAAAAAAGGATTACCTTAACTCATCCTATTCAGAGAGGATATTTGATATGAATATTTTCCTGATATTTAAAGGCTCAGAAATTGTATTGTTCAATGTCCGAGTTTAGTAGCGCTATCTTTAGTCTACAATGCTTCAGATTAGTAGTGTAGATGTTATTCCATGCATTTTGGAATTTCTGTACTACTTCCTACCTTCTAAATGCACCAGAGGCAGTGGTCTTCACTGAGATTGATACACTGGAGTGTTTGATAATCTTGACTACAGTTATTCACTAGCACAAGTCTAAATCAGGAAAAATGTGACTAGAGTCAATGCAACCATGCATGTGTAAAGACAACATGGCATGAACAGACAGAAGACTGACCTACAAGTTGTTTCCACTACTGTAAAGTATAATACCTTTTTATCAGCCCTAATTTGACCTTTGTCTTGTACTTTGTGCCTTGTGCTTGTATCAGTTACTCTGTAGTGCTATGAGTGTAATAATACATCTCTTGCCACATGCAAAAAACACGCGTAAAAGTAGGAAGTTTTTTTTGTAGAACCTGAAGTTACAAAAGCAGCGAAGCAGAGATTAGTCAAACTTAGAAAGAAAAAATTTAAGGATGACTAACTCTATGAATAATAGTTGCAATCAGCTCAGGTTGTTACCAGTTCAGAAATAAGGGGTTTATAAATGGAAATGCTTTCATGTCATAATTATAATGCAAGGGAAATCAACATCCTTCGGTGTTGTAAAACAGCTCGGAAAAAAGACACTAGGAAAGAAGTGGCCTTTATTCTTACCTCAGGTTTAATCCCCAGAGGTGCGAAGTGTCTTCAGTTCACATTAGTTTCAGTGTGAGTTGATAGAAGTGCACTCAATGTCCCACAGAGTCTGCCCCTCACACCTGCTTGGGGTTTCTTTCATCCTCTAAAGCATGTATGGCCAACTTTCATATCCTAAAAGCTATTTTTATTCCCAGCCAGGTGCTATGGGGCCAAACAGATATAGACGTATTGCTACAGTGCTGTTCTAATCAACCAGACCAAACCCAGATCTCCGCCTTCTCCCTCCTAAAACATGATATAGGAACAGGCCAATTGCTGACTGGCCAGTGTTCCCCAAGCCAGAAAAATGTCCTTACAGGCTGAGTCCTGGCTCTGAGCCATCTGTTGACTAGTTTGGCACAAGACTATTCCATATCTCTTCCCTTTATTCTTCCTACCTCAACGATCTGAGTGATTAGATTCCAGTCTCCTTTCCAAAACCACCTTTTTTACAATACTGGCACTGTTTCTGCTAGTGACAGCCCCTTCCTAAAAAATGAGTTTCTTCCTGTAACTTGTTCTGAAAGGTTCTGTAATACTAATCTGGTGTAGCCCCACCAAACAGCATTACCTTTTGAAACCTTTGCTAAGAATTGCTTGTCTCATTATTTTCCTCTTTTTTCATGCCAGTGGTTGGGCTTTTTGTGTGTTTTCCTTTGTTTCAATAGAGGTGATGTTTTAAAAGGATCTGCTACAAAAAGTCTCTCTGAACTGTTTCCCTCTCCTAAGAAGGAGGCAAAACTATTTTTATAATAATTGCTACAAGGTATATTCTATTTTTAATTATACTCACAGTAAATTAAAACAACTATAAAAATTAACATTGTAATTAAATAGAATGGAAAGACTTTAAAGCTAAAAGCTAGTGTCTGCTTTTAGTTATGTGAACGGAGAGTTGTGTGGCATAACTTCACTAGTTCACTAGACAGCACCGGTGCTAAGGTCAACGGTATCCACCTAAAATCAGATGGGGGGAGGTGGGGGTCCTTAACATGAGACACTGGTCAAGGAAAAGACAACTATCAACTTGCTGATATGCTTTGCACTTTTTTGTTATGATTTATTTCTTTAACATTGTCCAGTGAAATATATTAATATCTATAACAAACCTCTGAATAATGACAAACTGAAAATTCAAGGATTTCTTGGTGGTTGATGCATTTCTGTTGGAGGTAAATAGCATACACAGAAAAAAACTGAGGAGTGCATGGTGCACTATAATGGGCAACATCTTTTTGGATGGGCAAGATTTTCCCTTTCCTACTCTAGATATCCCATGCTCTTTTGATCAAGTCACTGCTGCTTTACTACCTGTCCTTGTGACTCTGTAGCTGCTGCCTTTCCTGTATCAGTTAGGAACATCCAAACTGGAAATAAGGTACAACTTTTAAGTCTGCTGGTAACTAATCATCAGGACTATTTCACTACCTCACATGGAGTCCTTAAGTCAAATGTGGTTGTTTTCCCAACGGATTTATTCCAACTTAACCACCCACGTCACTGGACTTGATGCAGTATGAGTGTGGCTTATGTTGTGCCCCAGGTCAGAGCAGATGCTCAGCCACTCCCCTTTGGGTTTAAAGATCCCTGAATCAAACCTGGTGCTTTGGTTTATTTCCAAAGAAACTAAGTAAAACAATCAGAGACAGTCCCCAAACAAACAAAACTGGCTGCCTTGCACGAGTGGAAGTAAATTCATTTAAAATGTGTTTTGACACCTAAGCAGAACCTAGAAAAAGAAAGCTTCCCTTTCATTGGTAAGCTCCACCTCACCTGCTTAAAAATGTTACCACAGATGAAGTTTCCCTTTTTAACAATAAACTATTTAGTAAATGTTGGGCTTCAGCCTCTCACCTTTACAGCCAAATCATTAATTATGACCTTTTTAGTGCTGTTATTAAGCAGTTCCCCCCTTCCCCTTCAAATTCTTTTCCTTTTCTAACAGTGAACCTTCTGTGTCAGTGGCTCACAGGCTGGAGCAGTTGTAATGTGTAAGTAGCATCCACAGATCAAAGGGGGAAAAAAAGCTTATTGGAAAGGGGCAATGCAACAAAGACAGGAGGAGGCAGTACATGGACAGGCAAAGCAATGACTCCTCTTTCTTTGTCCCTATTATTAGCCAGGATTATTTGGGGGTGGCTCTGCTGGGACAGCCATCAGGATTCACAGAAAAGCTGGATGTTTAAATCATATGAGTTTCTACCTTCTTAGGGGAGATGAGGAGGCTGCAGGCATCTCTCCAGCAGATGAGCACTCAAAGTAAGCATGATGGGCTGCCACAGGCACCTGCTCCCAGCAGGGTTGCCTCTGACACTGGCTCTGCTATGGCCTGGGCACCGTCTGGGGAACCCTGTGCAGAGGGAAGGGTCCCCATCCGAGGAGGATCCATTGTGAACACCCTGGACACTTCCCCAACACTGTTCACAGAAAGAAGGAGCAACCTTTCCCTTTGAATAAAAGAGGCCCTCCCTTTATATCTGCCCAGGCGTTGCTCCCAGAGGGGATGGGAAGTCATGGGGGGGATCTGCTCTTGGAAGGTGTGAGAGCTGCATTACCCAACACATTGGCTCAGCTACACATGCATCAGGCTTGTATGCTTGTATTTGTTCAGTGGGAGTAAAGACTGCAATGCTGACATGTTCGGTGTGAGAGCCGAGGCCACTTTTGCCCTTGCACACGCATTCACTGAGGCTGGCCACCCACCGGCTGGCCGCTTCCCAGGCTGCCATTCACACTGTGCTTCTAGCCTGGTGGGAATGCTTTCCATTGCCTTCTGAATCTTCAAGGCATTTGGTGAGGGACCTGTTACTGAATTAGTGAAATGTGATCAGCAGAGTTGAGAGGCAGTCCTCTCATGGCTACCTGTGGCATTAAAATTGAGATACCTTTTTTCCTCAGTAAGTTAATTTTAAACTTCCTCCCTTCCTTCCTTCCTTCCTTCCTTCCTTCCTTCCTTCCTTCCTTCCTTCCTTCCTTCTTTTTTCTCTTTCTGAGTTGCTACAGAGGTTGAAATCACCTCAGGAGAAATGAAACAGAGATCTGCTGCCACCTTCTGATCACTTGGAAATCCTTCCATGTCCCCAACACAGAAACAGCACTGTGTAACAGAAGTGGCTACATTTCATTAAATGGTGAAAATATCCTTCTGTCATCTACAGCTGCACATTATATTAGTTTTCATCAAAATAGACTGAGAACTTTGGAATGAATACATTATTGAGTGAAATATTTAGGGAAGGGCTCCCACTCTTGTGCGTATAATATAGAAAAGCATTACATGCCCAGCTCCAGTGTAGGTATCCAAAGTTTCCAGTGAGCTCAGTCAGTGTTAGAAGGCGAAATATTTTTGTGCATCATGCCCAAAACTGGAAAGAGCCACAGAATCCAGCTTATTCTGAACAATCACAAGAACTTTAAACCAGTCACTACTTTCATTCATTAAGAACCTCTTAAGTTTATAGTTTGTAATATTTGGCATAGCAGGGATGGAAAAGGACATGTGTGAACAGCCTATTCCTGTTGATGGAGTTTTTAAAACACTCAGGGGGCTATCCCTTGGCTGCTCTGTAATCGCTTATTTCAAACCTTGAATTATTCTGGTATGTAAATACTGATAATAGCTAAATATAACAGAAAGTGGCCACATACACATGTGTACACCATATTCATCTGTCAGGATATTTTCGTGGGTCTTCAGCACCAAACCCCTGACCTTTACCACTTGAAATAAAGGCTCTTTTGTCTATAAGCAAAGTAGCAAGCTGAACAGTAATTTTGGCCAGCCACAAGAAAGCCAGCATTAAGCATTCGCTTCTCAGAGGCATCAATATTGCTAATGATTTCAAACCCCTGACTCAGGCCCCCTGAAACCATTAGACTGGCCTTACAATCATCAGCTCTTAAGACAACAATAAAGATGTAAGGGGTTTTTATTTTTAATCTGTGTTTTGAATCTTTACAATTCTGTGTTTTAAATTTTTATCAATCTCCCTGGTAGAAAATTTTTAGCGGAAACTCAGCTTCTCCTGTGATTACCTGGCTACAGTAACTGGGGTTTTAAGGGGGCAAAAACCACACACACAAAAAAGAAAACCAATGAAAATGTTAAATACTGGATGGCTATGAAATCAGGAAAGTCAGGAGCATGAATGTAAGCTTTTTGCAGCCCACCAAAGTGTGCAGAATATTAGACACCCCCCATTAAGCTGCCATTTAATTGTGAGAACTGTCCCATTACCGGGGTGGTGGCAGCCCTGGCTCAGACTGACTGCTGAGGTTCATGTGAGCTTTGTCATCCTGATCCGGCCACCAGAGAAGCAAGACACCACACGTAAGGCTCCTGTTGTCCTTTCACAAAAGAACAACCTTGGCACCTGGGAGGAATATACCTTGCAGCACCCCTGCTTAGGCATTGTAGGTCCTTGCATCCCCTGGCCCCAGATGCCACTGTGCCTGCAAGACAAGCTCTGCCCCTTGCCCAGAGGCAGAGCTACCTGGGTCCTAAGCTGTGCCTGATCCAGTCATGGGGAAAAACATGCCTGAAGAGCAAAGTCCTGGGCTCTGTGATCACAGAGATAAAACTCTGTTTATCTGAAAGGCAATGTCAAAACTGAAAGTCTTCAGTGAATTAGGGAGAGGGACTGGGGACCCTCATTTTTTGTTGCAGAACTTAATGGAGGCTGATATTCAGAAAATGTTCAACATCCACCCTCAGAAAATCAAGAATGGTGATGATCCCTAAAAGCAAAGCTCTGACTGCTTTAGTCTCTTCTGAAAATCTCAGCAGGAGTTTTTAATCAGGGTCAGCCTTGTAACGAAGAG
Organism: Morus bassanus; assembly: GCA_031468815.1. Taxonomy (NCBI): domain Eukaryota; kingdom Metazoa; phylum Chordata; class Aves; order Suliformes; family Sulidae; genus Morus; species Morus bassanus. The sequence continues at coordinate 77,119,166 of CM062568.1, forward strand.
ACAAGTAATGATTTCCTATAGTCTGTAAAATTCTGATGAGAGTAAAGTAAACATTGTTACTACAGGGTTACAGAGTCAATTTCCTATCACTTTTCACTAGGACTATTGTAGGGAAACATTTGGGTAACCACATGTTGTGCTAAAAAAGTCCTAAACACTAGCAATGTTTCCTTTTTAGGAAAAGAGACTTGTGAATGTTTTAAAGCCTGATTCAGTAATTTGGGCCCTCTTTTACTCTGAAAAGGAATGGGGGAGAAGGGGGAGGGTGCCAAAACTATATTGCACATTACCAGATTTCCAGGATTCTGCGTTTTCTTACTCATTAAACTTCACATTGAATATGCATCACTTCTCCGCACACAGTTCCAGCCCTAGGGATTGCACAGTCCAAATGTATTTTAATTACATTATTTATTATTTAAATTAATTTAATTACAAAAAATAACAGACTCTGCACATGTTCGAAAATGCCATGCTGTACAACTAAATCTTGAGTAATTGTTAAATTTCTTGCAGGCCTCCTGCTAGGAAGTACTGTTTTTCTTTAAAAGTGAGAACACTATTATATCCGTCAGTGGAAAGTTTACACATTGTATTTCTTCTTTCATATGCCGTTAAACATGAGGCTCTCTCATTTCCCCCTTTCTTCAGAAGGCAGGAGACCCATCTGGTAATATTCTGCAGATCAGCATTTCTTAAGGAGAGTTTGATTTAAGTGGTGGTTTTGTTGAAGGCAACGAAAAAGAAACTTATGAACCTGGGTTGCAGCACTATGTCTTGTGTTGTTATTAAAGTTACTCCATGCTTGTTCCATGCCAAAGATAGAGCTGTCTTTAAGCTGCAGAGAATAAGTGAGAGGTATTCTCTTATTTCTCATCCCACTGTATTTTGGACTTGCAGCAAAGAAAAAAATGTCCAGTATTTGCATAGCTCTTGACTATGACTACCAGCTAATTTTGTTTTGAGAGTTGAAAAGTGATGTGGCTGAAAGAAGAGCTCCTTCATAAGCTCACGTGTTGTTAAAGTTTTAGAAAAAAAATGAACAGAACCATTTTCAAGACTGGTGTCTGCGTGTCTTTTCACTTCTGCTTTCTGGCTGGCAGTGGGCGCACAGGTATTTAGATACTGCAGGAAAGATATTGCCATCTTTCTTCCCTGGATGAAATTTAGTGGTTGAGCTTCTTTTTCTTTCTCACTCTGAGCAGGGAATCCAGAGCAAAATGTGTGAAAACTGGGAATAAAGCTTTCTTGGCTGAGAGAAAGCAGCTAAGGGATTTTGCTATACAATAGTGTTCCAACAAAGATCAGGAAACTTTTCAAAAGTTTCCTATTGGAAAAAAACAACTCTTGACCAGAATTAAGGTTCATAATACAATCATATTCTTCTTTTCTCAAACCCTAAATGCCCAAAACTACCCCAGACTTGTGTCTTTTCTTCAGCAGGACTTTGATTCTGTAAAAGAGAGCAGTGCGTGAAATCCATTAGAGAATTTTCTGCTGCTGTTGCTGGTGTTTCATATGGATTTTAGTCAATAGTGATAAAAGCTTAGTATAGGCATCAGGCAGGAAAAAAGTTGCACAGGAAATGCCAAGTCAGATCAGAGATCTACATAGTTCATATTTTGTTTCTAAGAAAGGCTAGTGACAGATAATTCAGTCCTGGTCATTTAAGTAATTGCATCATCTGCAAATATTACCATCCCAGTACTGAGCATCATACCCAAATGACTAGCAATTATGTTAAACAGTTCCACTCAAACACACTGAGGCAGTGAAACGCTAAGGTATGCAGTGGTGAAAAATGGACTTTTAATTTTAGCCTGGTTTCAGTCAATCTAGCTTTAGAAAATTAGCTGAGGTCCGAAAATATAACTGTACTCTAGGCGGTCTTTGTAGTTGTAGAGACAAAAGCACTTGTAGAAGGTAAGTAATCCAATCTAAGTGTCCCCCTTGCAATCTATAAATAGTCTACTTTGGAAAGTCTACCTTCCTTCCTCTCTCTATAAAGAAGGGCCAGCAGGGCTATTCTCTTGGCAGCAATAATGGACAATTTATGAATTACTTTTTTTTTATTCCACACCATAAGGCACCTTATCTGATGGATTGGCTTCCATCAGAAACTTAGACAAAGACTTTCTGAAAGTCCTTTTTCTCCCTTTGGTAGAGAGACCAGTGGATGTTGTTTACCTTGACTTTAGCAAGGCTTTCAATGCTGTCTCCCATAACATCCTCATAGAGAAGCTGATGAAGTGTAGGCTGGATGAGCAGTGATGTGGATTTAAAACTTTCTGCATGGCCAAGCCCAGAGGGTGGTGGTCAGTGACATAAATTCTAGATGGAGGCCAGTAAGTAGCAGTGTACCCCAGGGGTCAATACTGGGTTCAGTCCTGTTTAACATCTTCAATAAGGATCTGGATGATGGTGCAACATCAGCAAGTTTGCTGATGACACAAAACTGGGAGGATTGGCTGATATGCCAGAGGGTTGTGATGCCATCCAGAGGGATCACAACAGGCTGGAGAAATGGGCTGAGAGGAACCTCCTGAGATTCAACAAGTGGAATTGCAAAGTCCTGCACCTGGGGAGGAACAACCCCATGTACCAATGTATTCTGGGGGCTGTCTAGTTGGAAAGCAGCTTTGCAGAAAAGCACCTTGGGGTCCTGGTGGCCACCAAGTTGCATATAAGCCAGTGACGTGCCTTTGCTGCAAAGAAGGTTAGTGGTGTGACACACTGCCCCTTGACACCCTGCCCCTTGACCAGCATTGGCATATAGGCAGGATGCCACATACCTCATCTGAAATGACATGTAGGGCATGCTACTGCCATGTGAGGTATAATTCTCTCAAATCATACTACCACTGGTGGATCCAAGGGGTGGTGTGACCCTTACCCACATTCAAAAGTCATTTACATGATTGACTGTTGCTGTCAGATGACCTGGACATTAAGTGTCCCTGACAGTCTGCCGGAGCCATGGCGTTGCTTATGATCCCATGTTTGCTATTGGTGATCAGGTGAGATACTGTGTGGGCACGTTGTTGCTCATCTTTCTTACTGCCTCATTAAGGTTTGGTTTATAACGTGTTGTCAGACTCCATTACTGTCTGGACCACATAGTATACTGGGCTGCATTAAGAGGACTGTTGCCAGCAGGTTGAGGGAGGTGATACTTCTCCTCTGCTCAGCACTGGTGAGGCCACACCTGGAGTGCTGGGTCCAGTTCTGGGCTCCCCAGTATGAGAGACATGGACATATTGGAGAGATCCCAGCAAAGGGCCACAAAGATGATCAAGAGACTGGAGCATCTCTCACACGAGGCAAGGGTGGGAGAGCAGGAACTGTTCAGCCTAGAGAAGAGAAGCCTGACAGGGGGAATCTTATCAATATATGTGAATACCTGAAGGGAGGGTGTAAAGACGATGGAGCCAGGCTCTTTTCAGTGGTACCCAGTGATAGGACAAGAGGCAATGGGCACAAACTGAAACACAGGAGGTTTTATCTGAACATCAGGAAAGACTTTTTCACTGTGAGGGTGGCCAAGCACTGGCACAGGTTGTGCAGAGGAGTTGTGGAGTCTCCATCCTTGGAGATATTCAAAACACCTCTGGACATGGTCCTGGACAACTGGCTGTAGGTGGCCCTGCTTGAGCAGAGGGGTTGGACCAGATGATTTCCAGAGGTGCCTTCCAACGTCAACCATTCTGTGACTCTTTGGTGATGTCAGAGAATTTTAGTCTAGAAATTATAGATTTGTGGCTTTTTCTTATCTGTTAGATTCTCTTCCCACTTAAACTAGCCCAATGTTACTGATGTAGGATGAAAAGCAATTTTTTATTTACACTGATGATGATGATGATGGCTGATGAGCCCAAGCACACTATTTGCATTCTGTAACGGACTTGAACTTTCTCTTTCCCAATTTCTATTTCTGTGGTTCCTTTTTTCCATGATCTTTAAAAGTTCATACACTTCATTGGAAGGATTTCTTACCCTCTGTACCCCTACCGCTGATCTTTGTCATTGTCTTGTATTTGCCCTTCAGTAAACGTTATTTGAAGATAGACTGGTAGTATAAGACTGACTTTAGCTTTCATCCAGAATGATACCATTGGGGCCATATATGGCCCATGCTGTCAGGGCCAAAACAGATTTTCCGTTTCTGAAAGTTTCATCTTCACTCTAAAAAGCTGTGTCCTTAGTGACCACAGCAGAGCTTGCAATTTATAGACCCAGGTGAACTTTAAGAAAGTTTAGTTAAAAGCTTCAAGGCAAGAACCTGAAAAATTTTCCTCTCCCATTAAAATGCTGAAGAGATTTGTGGTTCAGTGAGACTTTCCATCCCTTAACACAAATGACATGTAAGAAATTAATCCCTTGCTGCTAGATTAAACACTCTCCCATCTTCCCCAAGTCTATCTGTGGTAACTGGGAGAGTCATGAAAGCAGGGATTAAATACTTCAAAGTCTGGATATATATTTTCAGTACTTTTGAACCCAGTATAAAATCCCAACTGTGGACCTTCATGTTTCTCATATACGCCTATTTCCTAGAGACAGGGTATACACAGATGTGATGCCTGACATGTTTGGCTTCTGAGGAGGATGGGACCAGGCAGGTTACAATGCAGAATAATCCTACCAGATGGAGCCATGTTTTAGAAAAAGCTGTTCATTTGGCCCTTCTCAATGAGAAAGAAATGGTTGGGGAAAGGGGAGGGTGAATGAATAGAGGAAAAAGTGATGACTCCACAAAAAATGAGTGGGCTTTTCTGAAAATGAGGTGAGCCTTGGGGCAAAGTAATAATAGAATAGTAACTTAAATTGATAAAATACCTTTCAGCATGGTCTCAAAGCACTGCACAGTTATTAAAACCTAATGCCAAATTTAGCACTACAATAAAAAGACAAAACAAAAGCAGTTCCACAATATAGTGAAATATATATAAAAACCCAAAAATAGAGTAACTCTAAACCGTGAGCAATCTTACTTTCCCCCTAAGTTTGGAAATATGAAGTGATTTTCAGGGCATTGAGTACTGGGCTATATTGTTTTACAAAGAGGTCCTTAAAATAAGTAGGCAGTACACATATTTGGGTAAGGGGCGCACTGTGGGCAGAAAGCAAATTTAATGATTGTGTCATGGAAATGTCCTAGACTCTAGGAAATAGATTTTTAACATTGCTGTTAGACTTTGAGTTTAAGACAGTGTAGGAGTTTGATCTTAGAGGAAGAGGAAGGCATATAAGGAAAAAATGGACTTTTTTCACTGGGTCACAAGTTATTTGTCTCAGTGAAAAGATTATCATGTAAAATACATGTCTTTGTTATGCAGGAAATCAGACTATGTGATTGTAATGATCCTTTTCAGTTTCACGAACATGCACATCTACCAGTAATTAATGTTATTTACTGTGGATATGAGTATAACTGAGACATATGGGTGATTCTTCTTGCAGCTTATGTCTGGTCTGGACATGCTATTCTCTTCTTACAATTAACAGAGACATATGGACTTCTTCATTCATCATTCACTTGCCTCACTATAACTATTTCCATTAGAAGGAGATGAGTCGTGTCCTAGAAATTCCTGTTTCCCTCCATCAGATTTACAAGGAGATTAATAGGACAGGCAAAGAGTTCTTCATTCAGTCAGGTGAATTTTACCTTGGGCTGAGGGCTGAGGCAAAGAGAAATATTTTCCATTTGTGCAGAAAGAATAGAAGAGGCAGAAAATACTGTACTGGCTGAAACTTTAAATAGCCAACCTGGAAAATATGGAATTTGGATGAGACAGTTGTAGGTATTTCTCATATGCCACCAAGCAATTTTGGAGTAATGAACACATCCATTTCCAGAACATTTGTGTAAAAATTTTTTTCTGTCTGACTGTACTGAATGCAGTGGGTCAAACTAGAACTGCATTCAGTTATTGAAATATTTATTTATTGGTCTTGCAATTTATAAAACAAACTGTGTTCTCTCTGTTGTGGTCTCCTTCCATCCCTTCTATCTCTGATTTGTTGTTGAGTGGTAAACAAAATCATGGGGAGGATAATGAATAAGACTGTTTTTAAAAACCTTACTTACTGATTTACACAAAATGAAAAATACTGCCAGAATTAGACAAAAATGAGCTTCTTTGACTTCATACCACTTGAGCAAATGTATTGTGACTGAAACCTGAAGAAAAATGCATAACCTGCAACCCCTTAAAATGGATATCCCAGAAGAAATGCACTGTCCCCTCCTCCCTGTCTTAACTTCAGTAATCTGATACCTAAATTGCCAGTGCAATCAGGATTTGATAAATTTAAAATCAGTTAGAAGGAACTGGGAATAGGTTTAGTAATCTACAGATGCTGACTAAAAATTGCAAAGCTATAATTAGGTATGGATCTGGAAAACAAAATCAAGTGGATTTAGAACATAAAGGAAGAAATAATCTAAAAATTAGCTCTTTCCCACAAGGCATAGAGGAGAGGGATTCTGTTATCTGTTTTAGGTAACAATCTGCTGTCTTCTGCATCTGAAAAAAAAAGCCACAGTGAGGCCAGTGCTCACAGGCATCTCCAAACTGCTTCCTTCCACAGTCTTTTTTAAACAAACCCAAGACCACATTTGATCAAAATAGCAGATTCTGGAAAGTCTTACTCTGGGAGGGCATGAGGCACAGGTGTTTCATGACCATAGCCTACTATGAGGAAAATAAAGGAACTGAATGAGACTACTACCCATCTTAAAATAATAAGTGAAAGACAAAGGGCACTTTCATTTAAGTGCAGTTCACATTGTAATGTATTTTACATATCAAGAACAGAAGCGCATCAAAAAGGAGAGTAAAGAGAGGAATGCAATCCTACAGAAACTGAAGTTAGTGGAAATGGTTTGGAAAATTATAAGCCAGATTTGTCAGAAAGTGAAAAAACTTCACCATTTTAGAGAAGCAGAATTTTTTAAATCAAAAGTAGAGAAGGCATCACAAAGCAAGGAATGGAGAAGTGGTAAATAAAAATCCTGAGGCTTTGGTTGTTTGAGGGAATTTAGGTATAAGTGAACAATAATATGTAAAACAGTGAAAGTACTACTGTTGGTAACAGAAATATGAAGAAAGTGGGTATCGAAAAGCATAATTCTAAATCCATGAAGAAAGGAAAAAGAGGTGGGTATAGATTAACACAGGAAATGAGGAGGAGGATGACCTGAAACAGGGAGTAATCCTCCTCCCAATTCTGCCCAAAGACTGATATCTTAATCGATGCTGCAGCCTTACCCTGGTGGCAGACTGAAACCCTCCAGGTGGGACTTCACCCTGAAGGTGAAGAGGGCATGGGTGTTCCTCACCATCACAGGGTGAGGGTGAGTTTCCATGTTTAGGGGTAAAGGAAAACAGCGTAAGCATTATTTGGGGATCCACATGGATGGGCATTTGAACTGAGGAAGCAGCAAGGGTTGAGGAATAATATGAGGAGACATATTTAGCTGTTTGAGCCTATGGTTAAGAAAGTTAATTTTAGAGGTAGATTGTATAAAATGATGAAAGAAGATAACCCATATAAAAAAATAACCCATGTATATTGGGAGACTGGGAAATAACCAGGACATTTATTATCTCTTCATTGTAAAAAATGAAAGTCAGTTTTAAGCTATACGCTTGGTATTCCAGCTTAACACTGTATTGGCAGGTCTTAGTCTGACAGGGTTGGAATTACATTGTAGAAACAAAAAGGTTAAGAGAATATGGGCTGATAAACTGTGGATTTCTGAGTCAATAAAAACTGTATCTATAAAAGTTAAAGGTCCAAATGGCCCTGTCAAGAAAAAGAAGGGTTTACAAGCAATACAGGTAGATATACCAGGTACTATACTGTAAAAGAAACCCATTTGCATGCTGGGGATAAAAAATAACTAGGAACTACATACATACACAGCACGTTGTTCTCTACAAGAGCTAACTGAGAAAATGAAAGCCACTTTATTAGCTAAAAGTCACTTTTGTTTTAGGAGATAGTCTGAAGAATGAAGAGGTAGATTAAAGGTCATCTAAAGAGGAATGAAAACTAATAGTTTTCCTATGAGCCATAGGCAGAATCAATTCTTTTCTTTTTATTGTTTTTAAGGTATCTTAATAAATTCAGGTAGCAGGAGACTGCTGAAATGCCATAAACTGCCCCTTGTAGGTCAAGGGAGTTGAGAACTGGACAAAGGAAGTTATACAAAGAGCTAGTAAAATCTTAGAAAAATGAGATCTGAATAGTATTTGGAAAACAAGGAACTTTGAAATTAGAACCCACACTGCCACAATACTGAATACATGGATATCCTCCCTCTCAAATTCTCCTCAACAATCAACTGCCACCACCACTTACACTTCGTGTTAATAAGCTGGTAATCAAAAAGCAAAGTGTACAAACAGAGACTGAGAAATATTATATCCTGTGACCTCATAAAAGTACAAGAATTATACAGGCACCTCTCAGAAATTTGTAACTCAAAATGCTAAAGATTAAATAGATTAAAAAAAGTTGTGGGTTTCTGGCAAGCAGTAATGAGAGAAATCTTTATTACTGAAGTTTCCCATCTTTAAAAAGAGAACAAGAACTAAGAAGAGACAACATCTGTCAGAATCCTGGAATTAGAATAAGCTTAGAGAGTCCAACAATTATAAGAAATTACTGGAAGTGAGAAGAAATTGGACCTCCTGCAAATCAGTAAAATGGAACAACCTTTAAGATACAATTAAAACAAAGGATGTGACAAAGAAAAGGACAGGCAGATCTCTAACAAGAGGGCTTCAGAGAAAATGCCTGGTTTGGTGATCATTTTAATTAGAAATAGTAAGACACTAGTATGTAGTTCAAAAGAGACGGCATATTATTTTAGAAATTTTGGGGACCTCAACTTTTCAAAGCTGGAGGCCAGGGGAAGAGGTTGTCTTCATGTTTTATACCTGCTTCAGTTACAAATAGAAAAATACAGACTTTCTGCAGAACTGTATTACACAGGACATTCTTATTAGGAACCTGAAGAGAAATGTGATAACAAAATTTTCCAAACTTCCAAGAAACTTGATGATTTAAGGAACATATTCTTTCTCTTCCAAGCATGAAGGGTATCTGTCAGAGTCTGAAGATGCAAAATAAATGAACAAGTTTGGAAAAACTGGAAGTGTATCTTTCAGGGATATTTTGTTTGTCAATAAAAATCATTTGAAGTAAAAGGATAAATAATTTTTTAAAGATTTTGGAGGTAAAAATCGGGAGTTGCTTTTTATACAAGTCTTGATGATTTTGTGGTAGGGAATGGAATCCTTCTTAGATTTAATAAGGGTAGTGCGCATTTTCACCACTGTTATTTGCACTACCCATGGAATTCTCAGCTTTAGTAATTTTCATACAAAAGCAATACAGCATGGATCTGTGAGAGAACGTAAAGATAGTTCAATTTACACAGGTCATGTGATTCTCTATACAAAGTCAACTTCTTTAAAATAATTCTGTAAACATGTAAATTTAGCTGTGCTTCTCAATATAAAATAAACAACAACAATCCAGAAAAGTTAGATGGCTGCATTTTAAAGGAAATTTAACTAGAATGGGAAAAAATGTAAGAAAAACTACAAATTCAATTGAGTTAAAAATGCAATAAAATGCCTAAATATAAACCTTACAGGAAAACCTGGCAGCATGTAAAGTTCCTCATTTATCTGTTGCAGCCTTTTGAAGAGACACTGGTTAACCCTTACTTGCCATATTATGAAAATATCTTTCATGAGGACTGCAACCATATTCTTCTCAGTGATAAATAAAGACTAACCATGATGCAACAGTAACACTGGAAATGAGATACATTGACAGACTGGTTCTTCCAGTACCTCATGCAGGTTTAAAATAATGAAAGGCCTTAAGTAATGGGAAAGAAGAAAGATCTTTTCAAGGGGAAAGAGCAGTTACCATTACAGGAAATGTATTTCTTAAATTTCTTTTTCCATTTCAACATTGGCCTTTAAGTATAATAGGTGGGTCTTTAAAGGGTGGGTATGAATATCACCTGGAAGAGTGGCCAAGTATGACCAAGCATGTGAATATTGCATTATACTGATGTTCAAAGAAGAGGATTTTCACAGCTTTCTCAGCCCAATGAGCCCTTCTTTCATACAGCTCAGCTGAAGAATGACATCAATCCATGTATTGATTGATCAAACTTTATTCACAGGTATGGACTGGAGCAGAATGACATGAGGAATTTGGTTTCTTAAATGTTTGCTGAGAGAAAAAATACTGATTAATAAAAAGTAAAAGCTACCAATTTAGTCAAGTTATTTGAATATTGCTGAATAATTACAGGAAGTTTCTTTCTCATGCAAACTAACTAAATTCATTGAAAATAATGAATTCTTACCAAGAAAATTCTGATGACTCCTTGGAGAGAAAAAAAAAATCTCCTTTCAAATATTTTCAAATAAGAAAAATCAAAATAAACATATTTAAAAATCAAAATAAACATATTGAAACTCTCACTGAAGCACCTGTATTGAACTATACTAATAACTCAAGAGGAAAAGTATTATTTTTTTAAAGAAAAGAGTAAAGAAAAAGGAGGGAATAGGGAGATTTAAGCAGAAGATTATGTTGGAAGAGGACCTTAGGAAACGTACTGAGATGGAACTGGAGTGAGACTATATATTTTCCACTTGTTTTACACAGAGAAAATAGTATGAAATGATATGCCAATAGAAGCTTGTCCGGTTAGGATCAATGCCTTTCCTATCAGCAATGCAATTTTCCGGAACAGGCGTAGAGAAAGAAGCTCCTTTTTCTGTCTCTGGTGGTTATGCTCAGAAGTATGAATGTGCTGGAGAGAAATTACCATTGCAGTGGATAGCAATATCATTACATGTCTCCTAAGTTCTCATGTAAGAAATTCACTTTGTGCAGAACAGAAAAGAAAACAAACAAAAGAAAAAGTCAGGTATTGTTCCAGTGAATAACTTCTGGTAAAGTTGCTGCTCAAATGTCAAGGATACTTTCATCCCTCTTTCTCTCCTGTTAGTCATTAAAATATGATATGGGATATCAAGGAATGAGTTTGTCAAAACAAATTTTAAAGAAGAGGCAAGAGAGGCACAGATATCTAGAAATATGGAATGTTTGTTGTAGGATGCACAAGATCTACTACAGATTCAGTAAACCTAAATCCCAAATCAGATACTTCGAATACTAATAGTAATATTGGATGATATAAAGTTTCCCTAGATAGTGGAGCTGATTCGAACTTCAGAAAACTTGTCATCAATGATTTCTTCTGTAAAGTTATAATAACTTCAGACTTAAGCAGTTGTCTAGCTATCTGGTGTGTTTGTAGGATTACTTGCTGCTGTTTCTTGAATGCCTGAACAAAAAAGGTCATTGAGCTTTTTCCAAGAGATGTGTGCACCATTCCTGACTGTGTTCTTTACCGAACTTGTGACTGTGCAATACGGATGAGGTGGTTGTCCTCAGTTTCACTGTGTAGTTGCTCTCTCACTCTGCCATAAGGCAGTCCCAAATAGGAATTCACTATTTTCTGACCTGCTGGCTTCTAAGAGGATATCAAACACTTTTCCTCTTTCTTTGTTCCAGAAAGAGAGTATGTATTTGTTGTATCTTTGTGGATTTGATGCATGTTCATAGAATCATAGGATCATAGAATATCTCAAGTGGGAAGGGACCCATAAGGTTCATCAACTCCCTGCTCCTCACAGGACTACCCAAAACTAAACCATACAACTAAGACCATTGTCCAGACACTCCTTGAACTCTGACAGGCTTGGTGCCCTGACCACTTCCCTGGGGAGTCTCTTCCAGTGACCGACCACCCCCTCAGTGAAGAACCTTCTCCTAATGTCCCATGTTGCCAAATATCTCCAAGCCAGCACAACAGGCAACTTTTATTCCCCAAATCTGGAGAGAAACCTGAAAGAGCAAATGATATGGAGGAGAAAAAAGGGTAAGTGTTGGGCTAATATTAATTTTGAGAAAATAGATATTTTCAGAATTAATGTATCTTCTTTTTCAATTTAAGAACCAATGCTTGTAATACAGTCTTCTTCTTTGTTAATTGTATACTTTTGAGAAAAATACATTCACTATTAACATTTCAATATTACAATACAACTACTGCAATTTTAACTTCATTAGTTCCCTATCGAGGAATTATTTACCTCACTCTTCCCTCTTCAGAAGTATACAGAAGGCATTAAAACCACTTCTGCTGCATTTATGTAAACATACATGCAATGCTTGATGACTCTTAGTGTTCACAATTGTAACAAAATCATGAAACAGTTCTTGTAGGAAATAAAAAAAATATCTCCCAGTGACAACACAATGTCCAGAGCACTGAGAAGTGCACTCTAGAACAAAAAGAGTAGCTGACCAAGCTTCAGATGGTGTCAAATTTAATAGAAAATTATAGCACTGAAACAGAGATTCAGAAGGGCCAGGTTTTCTTGTTTGATTGATGTGGAAATGTTAAGCTCCTGGTTGACTATTGGGACTTAAATGCCCCATTTCTCCTCTGCAGCAGGTACCACTATATCTTTCCTAGATGGTGCACCGTGCCTCCAGTGGTCCTTTCTGAATGCTGGTCTAACACACCAAGTGCTGCGTGAGCAATGGCAGGGAAGGCTACAAGGCCACATCTGCTTCACACATGCATCATGGGTTCCATTTGGTCCCTTGTCATTTTCTCACACACCTCACATCCCCCTTCTGATGCAACACATGCCAAGGGGGCCTTAGGAGGCATTTCAGAGCATCTCTGAGTGGTTCTTCATGGGCAGCAATGGAAAGCTGCCACTGGTCTTTATCTCTCAGAGGCAGCGTAACTCACCATGTTTGTAAGTTTACAGCAGGATCTCAAGCATCTTCTCACTCTTCCCCCACCAAATTGGGGTTCCTGTGCTGACAACTATATCCATTAGGATTGCTAACTCAATTTCCGTCACCCTAAATTAACAGAACCCAATTTCATCCTCCTTCCCTCCTCCACAACAGTGGTTTGTACTGAGATCGGAGACGCCAATCCAAGCCTAATAAACATTAGTGGCACTGGAGCCTAATTTTTCCTGAACAGACCCCGTTACTTAGATTCTTTTGTCACGTCATTCATCACAACCATTGGTTTTAGCCTGTTCCTGTGATTCGGTTACATTTAATGCAGCAGTTCAGCTAATTATGTGGCCTTGTACACGCAGCAAAAGTTTTGTCTTATTTGCTGTTTGCTGAATTAGCATTTTATGACTAAGCACCAATGACTGTCACTATATAGCCTCCTGACAAAAAGGAAAATAATCACTTACACCATGTCACATTAGAAATGGAGATTGTTCAAGGGAAATACACCACTCAGCTGAGAATTGTTAAATGGACTTGTTTACAGGGTGAAACCTCATATAAAGCAGAAGTCCCTATTTTGCCAAATATAAAGCAATAACAAAAATAAACTTAAAACCAAAACAAAGTTGGCAATTTTCTTTGGTGCTAACTTGCTTAATCAGGAAGCTCAATAAAAAAATGTTCATTTTATGTTGGAAAATCAGCATGTCTGTCATTCCATGTTGCAGCCTTTCCACATTTCAGCCAACACTGGCCTTTGTCAGACTTATATAGTCTTGAATTTATTCTGATGAAGTCTAATGCCGTCCAAACTGCCAGAGGTACTTAACTTGGCTACTAATACCCAAAATAATAAAGGCTGTTCTTCAGCATGGACTGCATGATCTTTATTAAGCTTGATGACTAACCAATAAGTTACTGGATGAAATTAAGCTTTTTATATATAATGTGTATACACACACACACACGTATTCAAATGTACGTTCATACACACATTCATTTGTAGACAAAAGTATATTCATTTCCTCCCAAGAAAAAACAGAACTTATGCCAAATAATTTTTCTAGAAAGGACTATATTAGGTTAGTAAAGAAGTCAGTTGCATTTTCAGCACTGTGAGGAATTCAGGTATAAACAATTCCAGAAGAGCATACATATGAGGAACATTTTAACAACTGAATTTCCCAATTGCTTCAGGCACCTAAAGGTGTGAGTAGACCTCAAGGAGGACTTTCAGAAGTGTTTAACCAGCTTCACTCTCTGAAGGGCTTTTGTTACACTCAGGAGGTGACTACCTCATGCTTAGATACTTACTCATATTAGCAAATTTGTCCCCACTGCATTTTGGAGGAGTATTATGCAGATTGACAGTGGGCAGCACCTCAGAAATGACAAAAAAAAGAGAAAAAAATCCACAATATTTAGGGATGAAAATCTACCATGAACTCAGTTGCACAATGACCCTCTTGTACACTCTCTTCTACATGAAATTTTTATTCAGCTGAGAAATATTATGGTTTGTCTGGTAACCTAATCTAATCCTTATTCAGAAGAAGGTAAAATGGCCTTCTGACCTTAATCTTGTCTCTTCCAACTACCATGAAAGTAAATAGCCAGACCGCACCCAGACATTGCCAGCTTGATGCAGGAAGGACTGATGAGCTCCTTCAGCCCCTGTGGTTGAGCAGATCAGTGCCAACTGATACTATCTGCAGTGAAGGCAATTTTAACTTCTTTTTACTGATTATAGTGAGTTTTGAACCAACTTGTTTGACAACTTTAAGGCAGACTTTGAAAAACAGTTAACCTAGCGGAGAGATGTAATTATAAGGTAGCTTGGCAAAGCAATCAACCACTGAGATGCTGGCAGAATAGCCACATTTACTGGGAAGACCTCAGAGCTGCCTGATATTCGTTATACAACATGTCTGAAAGCTTCTGTGATGTTTCACAACAGTTGTATCACAGGTTGCACTGGCAGTAACACAGTTACAGACTTCTACTTTCCTTGGAAGCTCTGCTTTCAGCCACTTTGAACTTTGCTGACCTTTTTCTCACTGCTTGCTGCCCAAGCTTTCACACCCCTTCAGTCAGAAATTTGGTGAAGTCTGACAGAGACAGTTCAGCATGAAAATGGCTGTAAAAAGTTTTTTCAAAGATTTGAAAAAAAACCCCAACCTACCTTTCCCACTTCTAGTCTGTGAAAATGGCTTGAAATTCTAAAGAAAATATTACTATATCTAACAAATAATTATTATTTTCTTTGGGGAAAGAAGAAAATTAATACATATATGCTCAGGCTATAAAACTCTGGAAATCACCTCTTCAGAACTTCTTAAGAGGTTGGCCCCTCTAATCTCTGAGTAACCACGTGCACATGCTTATGAAAATAAGGCTCATACAAACTCCAGTCTCAAAGAACCCTTTACCTTTGTTTTCCATAGAGTATGCTCAATGCCTGCAGTGGCGCTTTCTGCATGCCAGCTCTGCTCACCTTGCTCAGCTTCCGAGGAATATAAAAATTTCTTGGACTCCACAGTTACATACAGGCTGGCCTGCACTTTGTTTAACTCACAAAGCAAACAATACTCGTGCAAGAAAAGGATTAATGTTCATGCAAGGTCATAGCATTTTCAGTGGTGTCCAAAGTAGTAGTCCTTCTGGTTCTCCCACAAACTTACCAGGTTATACTGGATAAAGAAATAAGGGAAACACTAGCATTTCTTAAGCTGGGAGCTAGCAATTTTCCACCTGTAACATTAAGCAATTTATTTCATATTCTAAATATATGTTTATCACCCCACAACACACTTAGTAAAGAAATGTTATGATTACAAAGTCACAACTCAAAGAGAGAAATAAGAGAATTACAGGGGCCTGTGTGCATGCATTATGATGCAGTCTTTAATTACACAGCTATGTCCACCCGCAGGACCCCTGCCTCATTCTGTGCACAAGGCAGACTGTGCTCACAAAATGAGCAGCCATGCAGTGTTTATTTTTCTTCTCATCATTTAATATGTGTCCCCATGCCTAATTTCCTGCACACCATCCAAACCTTGCACTGAATACATAATTATTCATTTCCTAATGGGCTTTTCCCTGGTGTTTTTTTTCATAGTATCCTACTTATTAACAGAAATTAATGAATTTATCTTCATAATGTCCCTATGGTATCATTCTCCCCATTTTACAGATAGATAGGGAATTGTCAAAAGTGCCAGCTAATTTGGGGTGGTAATTTGAGATGCCTGAGGTCTGATTTCTCAGAGTATGTAGCAGTATGTATGCTCAGAGTAGTGCTCCTATTTATCTTAGTGACTGCTGCAGAAGCTCAGCAATTCTTCAAAACATATTGCAGGATCACAAGTTGTATGTCCAAAATGTGAGAATATAGAATTTATATGATTTTCATAGAAAAATCTCTGACAAAGACAGGATGGAATCCGGTTTTCCAGTAACGTTCAGTGACTTTTATCACAATCCTTTTTGTTCATCTGCCTCATGCAGTGCCCATCTCCAAATCATCAAGTGATCTTCAGTCATGACACAAAACGGATTCATGCCTAAGCACGGTTCATCCTATATTTTTAATGAAGTGGGAGTCTTATGATCTTTAATTTCAATCCTCAGGCATAACACACATTCATATAGTGATGAACTAAACTTAACTTTACTTGGACATTTTCTGATGTTGGACTACTGGGCAATTTTGCAGTTTAAAGATTCTTCCAGTGTAGCCTTGTAGCTTAGAACTAATTAATTTGAACACAGAGGATGTGGGGGGAAAAAAAAATTGAACAGCGCCCTTGTATGCGTGTGTCTCCACACAAGCAAACTCACTGAAGCAGAACCGGAGTCCTTGGGTGTGCAGAGCAGCCCTTTATTCTTCAAACTATAGTGGAAACTGGAAAAGGGAGGAAACACTTGCTGTGTGGACCTCCCACTAGAGGGGGGTGGAAGAACACATTTGACGAGTGACTTTGGAGCCTCATAACAAAGCAGAACTGTTGAGGTTCAAAAGCTGTTGATTTTACACAGGTGGAATTTTTAAGGAGTGTGGATGTATTGGAAGAGCAGTAGGAAAGCTGTGGCACTCTTATTTTCCCCTTTTCCTATACACGTGTACTATAAGTTCTTGATCACAAGACAGCTGTGTGGTAGCTTCATCATTCCTTCACTGGATATAGCTGTACCCGGCTCTCCTCTATGCAGGTCCTAAGGGAAATATGTCCTAATGGATACAATATATTCTGGGTTCCTGCTCTTCCCTAGCTCCAGGTCTTCCTTTCTTCATTTTTTCCCTCCGGTCTCTTGCTTCTCCACTTCTTGCTCACTCTCATTACCTGCTCTTAATGCTCCTCCTTAACAATTTTCCGTGTCTCAGGGATGGATTTTCCATCTCTCAGCTCTGTTCAGCTCCTGACACCTTCTTTTTCACCACATCTCTTTCAAACATCTAACCCTCACTCCTCTATCCCACCTTCCCACCCCTTTCCTCATTTCCTACTCCACTTCCAAATGCAGGTCTCCCACGGCATGCCACAGGGATGGTAGAACATGGTGTGGACTCAGAGTGGGTGCATGTGGCTTCCATGACCAATGCTAGCAAAGCATGCTTTTCTGCACTTGGAATGAAGCTGCCCAAAAAGTGGCAGCCACGTGGTCAAGCAGCACCCCATTTAGTTGTGAGACTGGCAAGACTTTACAAAGTGTGACTTTACAAAGTGTATATCAGGTTTCAGAGAGGTAGGGAGTGTATGATTTTTCACAAGTTTGTAACTTGGCCAGATTTGGGCAAATTTACACAGTACAAGGCACAGTCCTTATATGAATATGATCTTTATACCAAATGTGGGCGGAGCCAGAACATTTCCAAGGCACAATTTTCTATTTTCCTCTTCTGTTTGTAATACGATCTAAAGAATACTTTATGTAGCATCATTCTCAGAAGTAGCTACACCACTTATGCTGAACAGCAAAGTAACCTCTGTTACTCAAAAACCTTTGAAAACAAAAAAGGGTAACAGAAACAAAACCTTCCTTCAGCAGTCCTATGGCATGGGGTTTTTCAGATCTATGGTTGAAGTTTGCCAAGCTATAAACGGCTAGTGAGTTTTAAACTGTGTAGTGATGTGAATTTTAGATAACATCATATCTGTTGCATACCACCTGCACTATAAACCCACCCTAAACATTACCAGAGCTCCATTAGAAACTAAAGAAGCATTTTCAATGATATTTTGCATGGTTACCATAAACCATGAAGTAACATCAGTGACAGATGTTTGCTTAAATAGTTACACAGTGAAGACCTGTCCATTGATGGCATGTTCTCGATTCCTATGTTTAAAACTGGGTTTGGCAAAATGCTTCATGCCCTCATCATAATAAACTATGTTGGTTCCTCTGTCACAGCAACATGATAAAGGAAGTCATATAAGCAACATATGAATGTCACTTATAACCAGGATATGCTTCTGTAAGAGTGAGATCTGTCACACAAGTTACAGTGAATGTTTTATAGACTTATTGATCTTATTTTTGGCCAGGAACTTTTTTAATAAGCTTGAAAGATATTCCAGCTCTGATGTCATGGACCTGGTTTTAGATGGCCAAATATGGAGAGATACTCATAAAAGTAGATATTCAGCTTTTAAAAATTTCTGAATGGTTATAAAAGCTTTGAAAGAATAAATTATTCAGATAAAAATATTTTTTGAATAACCTAGACAAGAAAAGTCCTGCCTCAAAAGAATGCAAGTAAAAATAATGTGGAATGTCTCTACCCACATTAAAAATATTAATATTTGGTATGTTTTCATTTACTATTATTTATTTTCATCTTTTGGAGAATTGTATTAAATTATAATAGTATCTTATTTCTTGAGATCAAAAGAATCTGCATTTAATATTTCATAGGGGCAATTGTCCGTGTGGTCTCATATTATCCTCTTGGAACATCAAAGCTTGTTTTAGACTTCTGCTAGTACCCCCCTGGGCAGATCCCATGTTCACATGGAAGCTATTGGTTGAGATTCAGGACTGACTTTTATGTGGGGGAAGGAGAAAAAGACTATCTCATACCTATAAATGGACCACCAAGGGATGCTTTGAAGATGGGATGGAGGCAAAACATATACTATGTGTGAATGATTACTTAGGAACTTCTTTCATGGTACTGCTAGGAAGATGTTTTGTTACTAATGGACAAACCTGATGACAGACCTGGGGAAATTTGACATTTCCATATGCTTTCTTTGCTGTTTTGCCTATGAGTGTAGGCATGTTTTGAAAGGCTTTTTAATGAGTAGCTGTTTTATACAGGAATCTCTTTTTTGAAAGATTTTTGCAACAGCTACTGATGTTCATTGTACGTATTACTTAAAGGCCCCTGACAACCTCTTAGTTTGTAAGGGACCATTTGCAATATGTATTTAATGTGATAGTGTAGGGTTCCAGTCCCTCCTGTATAAAAAGCAGAACACAATAACCACAGTGACAGCTGCATTCTTGCACCTTCGGGTAGGATTTATCTCTTTCGAACTCACCCATGTAAAAGTTAGTGGACTAGTCTGAGCTGGCTATCTTAGCTGCACTCTAGTCAATGGAGAGAAAGAGGAATCCCCAGAGGTTATCCAAACTGACTTAGATATCCCAGACGGGGTGAACTGCTCTCTAGAGATACCTGTTACTTTCATTACTTTCCTTAGGGAAGATGCTAGATTATTTTCTTGAGTGGATGTGAGACAGCTAACACTTGGTCAACTCAGCAAGCTAAATGCCATGCTTTCATACCAATTTGCTTTTGGAGAGACTGCTAAGGTGTCACGGTGTTTGTCTAGGACATCGTTCCTAGATATCACGGGGCAAAGTAGTAAAGAGCCATCTTCCTGCAGCTCCGGGGCTGTTACTGACATTTATCATTAGACTTTAGGCAGATTATTTCCTCCCTGACGAAGACCTGTGAAGTCTGGTGTGACAGTTGGAGACCAGGCACAACACTACAGGCATCTCAGGTGATGCAAGATACCTATGTGTTTACAATTAAATCCAGTCCCTGCATTCAGAAACTTGCATTTAGATACCTGCAGCTTGGTGCTCAATCTGACCTGCACTGCTCACTTGGCATTAAGAAGAAACTTCCTTTGTCTGTCATTTAGTTGTTGATTCTGGAAGTGTTTATGTCCTCTGAAACACCCAGGGGTCACTGAGAAAGGATACTACATAAAAAGGGACCTCAGGTAGCACTCATCCCAACTCTGATTAAATGGTTACAGCATGCATGCTCACATCTGAGTTAATTGTCCTGAGCCTATGTTAACGTCAACAGAGAGAGGGAGAACTCTGGGGAATAATTAATCTGACCTACTTTTTATGTTTTCTTTAAGATTAAATGAATAGTTCCCTAAAAGTGCTGTTTTTTCTGTGCTAACTATGAAGGAGGTGGAGGGTGACTAGCTCTGAGGTAATGTCTGCATTAGAGCTGGCCACATCTGATGGTACAAACCACACTTGCTCTGACCACCATCCATGCAGCAGCACTCTGCAAAGGGTTTCTGAAACAAAGCATGCTTTACAGAGGCATTGCTAATCCTGAAAATGGTGGGGGGAGACTATGACAGCTGCCCTCACTCTGCAGCTAAAAGTTACACTATCAGCTCAGCAGAAAAGCTGAGTTTACTGTATTTGCCCAGTCCTTAGCCTCTTCAGGGAGGAAATAGTAGAGTCTAATTCAAGTAACAATTGCTACCTTTTGTCACTACTTATTCAGGAAGCTGCCTCTCTCTCCCTTGGTTGTGTATGGGCTCACCAGTATGAGTAAGAGAATCCCAGAGAACCTTTATGTAGTTTTTCTCAATCAAATTTTTTAAACTTGTGTTCAGATGATGGCAGTTTCTAATGAGCAAGAAAGCTAGTTCCTCATTGTATGGGGTCCTGTGAGACTGGTGAATGTCCACAGGGGTATTTGAACCATACGCCTCACCACAGTATATGGAAAACTACCCTCACACTCCAATGTTTAAAGACAAACAAGAGTATAGGAATTATCATACTGAATCAAACAAAAAATTTTGCTAACCTCTTCCACTGTTACTAGTATATGCTTTACACAGACAGGTGAAAAATCTTCCAAGCAGGCTGAAGGAGTACTCTGTTAACACTCCTGCTTTAATCTGAATTTAGAATAAGCAGTGTAAATTTAGTTTTATACACTTTTTCTATTTCTTAAACTAAACATTCTATTTCCAGATACTATGATGATACCAGTGAGCCATCTTTGCTGGAGACTTTGAAAAAGAAGATAAGTACTAGGGATCTAGAAGCAAAAAATATTTTTCTGGAATACAATATAGAGGAAGAATAGCAAGCATAATTCTCACTTTTTGAGAAAGTTAAAAGTAATACTAGACAAATTGGAGAGCTCATTTTCTCTCATTTGTAAATAGCTGAAATATTATTTTGGCCTTATTTTTTCAGTATTTGTCCAGAGAAAGCATTGTGATGCTTTTCGTACTTGAAACCTTGCTTCACATGATTATATAGCTTGTATATAACATTAAGCTAGACAGAAACTGAAAAATAGTACTCTTGTGTACATGTCCCACTGGACTATAAACATAAGCAGCATGAAAGATTTTATCCCTGAATATTTCATTGCACTTGATGGGATTGTTGCACTAGGGAGAACCACCTGTTTGGAGGATGTTCTGAGGGAAAGTGTCCTGAGTGATTTTTCAGGTTGTGTTTGGTGGAAGAAATACAGACTGCTTCAAGCTATTCTCATCATACAACCAGAGAGAAAATGATATTCTGTTTTGAGAACATGTGATGCGCATGTTGGTCACTGAATTGATGTTTTAGACAATTTGTAGTGTTCACTGGAAACCTACAGAAACCAAACTACCTCTTTATCTTCATCAAACCTTGTAACTTGCTGTGTCAGTTCTTCTGACCAGCAAGGATATTCTTTGTCTTCAGCTGTCTAGCACTTTTTATAGCCCTCCTTGGTACAATGTGCATATTCATTTTTTCTAGTCTATAAGACCCATTAAGGCTTCTTGCACTTAAAAAGTTAATGTACTGAAGCAATAAACTGAAATTCTATGCAAAATAACACAGGACGTTGTGATAATGACATTTTTCCAAAATACCCGGAGGCAGCTGACTGTATTGCCAGAGTACTACAAGGACAGGAATACATCTGATACTACTAAGATTCTTTCTACGTTGGTGTGTGGTCCAATAGCTTATCTGTATCTTAAAGGACATATTTTTATTAGATTTGCTAAATCATTTTGCCCTTCAGGCTGACTTTGTTTGCAAAGTTTCTTCCTTGTCTTCAAAGACTGAGCTGCAAACGCCTATGTAAATGCTGACAGAATGTGTGAATGGCGTCAGAGCATTTGTATTCCATCTTCAACTCTTGCTTCTTTTAGAGCCATGAGAGTAAAATCACATCAAGACATCAAAAGGGTTTGTTTTGTACTGTCTGAGAGCTAGACTTACTACAGCATGTGTGCTATCCCTTCCTCACCCATCTACCTCCCTGCTTCCTTTTTAGTTCAGCTTTTTTTGCTCTCTGTAGATGTTGCCTATAATTATATGCACTCTTTGCGTCATTTCTAGTACAACAGTGTCCCACACTCAGTTTTCTCTTAAATATTACCTTACTGAACATGATAAACAATAATTTATTATGCTATTGTTATAGTCAATGGGTGTTATCAACTGCCACCCTCCACAATGTACTATTTCTTACACTGGTGCAGGTCAAAATAGTGGGTGAACCATGCATTTTGCAGTTACGCAGAAATGTCACCTGTGCAAAATTTGCTTATCTTTAGACAGTGATCTTGAAAGGCCAGAGAAACAGGGTGACAGAAACTTCACGAAGTTCCGCAAAGAGAAGTGTGAAGTCCTGCACCTGGGGAGGAACAACTCCAGGCACCAGCAATAGGCTTGGAGCTGACTGGCTGGGAAGCAGCTTGGCAGGGAAGACAAAGCTAGTAGACAAGTTGACCATGAGCCAGCAATGCACCCCTGCAGCAAAGAAGGCCAATGGCATACTGGGCTACATTAGGCAGAGCTTTGCCAGCGTGCAGAGGCAGGTGATCCTTCCCCTCTGCTCAGCACTGGTGAAGCACATCTGGAGTGCTGGGTCCAGCCCTGGGCTCCCCAGTACAAGAGACACACAGCCATACTGGACCAAGTTTAGTGCAGGGCCATAAAGATGCTTAAGGGACTAGAGTACCTTTCATGCAAAGAAAGTCTGAGAGAGCTGGGACTGTTCAGCCTGGAGAGGAGAAGGCTCTGGGGGAGTCTTATCCATGTGTATAAATACTCAAATGGGGGCAGTAAAGAAGACAGAGTTGAGGACTGCTCCGTGGTGCCTAGTGATAGGACAAGAGGCAATGGGCACAAACCAAAAAAGATGAAATTCAATCTGAACACAAGCACTTTTTACTGTGAGGGTGGTCAAACACAGGAACAGGTTGCCGTGAGGGGTTATGGAGTCTCCATCCTTGGAGATACTCAAAATCCAACTGGAAATGGTCCTGGGCAACCAGCTGTGGCTGACCCTGCTCTGAGCAGGTGTTTGGACTAGATGACCTCCAGAGATGCTTTCCAGCCTCAGCCCTTCCGTGATTCTGTGTGGATCCGTGATTTCTTTTCCAGCTAAGCAAGGACATAAGTTTGAAAACAAAAGACTCTGCCTTCTTGCAGGAGAAAGAAAGGAAGATGAACATACCCTCTGACTTTACTCTTTTTTTCAGGTTTTATTATTCTCTAGGACTGACTGTCTAAGTGTCTTTCTTGAACAATACCTGGAAGTCTGGAATAAAATTTAAATTTTAACAGCTAATGGAGGATGTGTATATTGCACTGGTTATACATTTTCTGACTCTGTGGTACAGTTAATGTACTTGCAGTACAAAAATCACATAGAGGCTTATATAAGCAAGACTTTTAGTCATCATTTTCAAAAGTGTCCTTCCAGTTAGATTGCTCTTCCTTTTCTTAAAAGAGTCATTTAATTTTTCTATGAATTTCCCTGTTGCTGCATAAGCAGCACTGGAACAAAAGGTTGCATAAGATCTCTGTCTTTCAACTCCTTTGGTTTCTCGGCTTCAAAGAGCCACATCAAAATTTCTTGCAACAGAACAAACACCAACTGGATTCTCTTTCAGCATTCAACAGATAGCACATTCTGCCAACTGCCCAGCAGAATATGGGGAAATGTTGCCAAATTCCTCCTTGACATAAACCAGAGCCCATTAATACTGAGGTAGCTTTATGAGTATGTTGCAAAATTTTTTGCTTGGTTTCTTTAAAGACACGTTCACATCAAGCCAAATGGTGCTGTAAAAGGCTGACATATAACATTTGAGGTAAAATTGTACTGTTGAAGCACATCATTCAGTTGTCTGAGCTTTTTATCTTAAAGTTATGACACTTAGATGCTCCTACTTTCTCCCCATTCCCCCTTGAGTTCACTGCTGAGGACAGTCATCCCACTGAGTCCCATGGTAGCAGAAGCAGCACCTCAGCCAGGATGTAAACTTTGAAAACAATTCTGATTTGACTGATTTCAACCCAAGATGTGGAATAACTTCACAGTTGTGGGTTTAATCAAAATTAAAAGCAAGTACAGACTCTCTTCTGACTGCCTCTTTTACCTCTTGTTTTTAATCTACTGTATTAGCTGTGCTACCTGTTTTAGTCTGGGGGCTGGTAACCCACTGAGAGTTTTCTGATGTGGAGGTACCTGGGTGTTCAAATCCTTTGTGTTGTTGATTGTGATCTAACACCTTCTGCAAAACAACATGCAAGAGACAAGAGACATTTGCACGCACTGAGATACCATGAGCGATAACTCTGCTGTCAACCATCTGCTAGACCCTTTGTTTACTGCTGCTCTTTGTACTGAAGTTCAACTATTTTGGAATGAATGGGGGGAAAATTGCACAAGAAGCCCCCCA
The DNA here is from genome assembly GCA_031468815.1 of Morus bassanus. Lineage (NCBI taxonomy): Eukaryota > Metazoa > Chordata > Aves > Suliformes > Sulidae > Morus > Morus bassanus. Next base: position 77,144,029 of record CM062568.1, read on the forward strand.
ACTCAGCTTTAGGTTTTTATGAACAACATCTGCAGAATATGATAGGAAGCAAAAACATCTGTTTCCAGTGGCTTTGCTGTGTTGTGCCTTTCTAATGACTCATACACAAACCTGAAGCCAGGCTGTTTGGGGCGTTCTCTCCTTTTTTGTTATGTAAAAAGCCCTGGCAAAGTCACTACACAAAGGTAAGGTACTCAGAGGTGGAGCTGGTATTAGTAGGCCCACAGTAAGCCTGCTTTAGCTTCACAGCTTCTGGATGAAGAATCTTTCAGACAGAAATGAAGATTGAGGTCTTGGCAACCTAATGAGAGAGAAATCACCAAACAGGTCCATTTTCTAGTGGTAACACCATTGCTCATGGCAAGATTTACTGTAAAGTAGAGGCAGACTTTTCTCTGTATCTGTTAGTTTCATCTGGTCTATGACAATTTAATGCACTGGAAGTGTAGTTGTTTGCCTAGCAGACCAATGTGCCTGGTTCTGCTGTCCTGGTCTGTGTTTTGCTTTGATATCCAAGAAATGCTGGGCAACACCTGTGTGACCTGGTAAGCGGCTGTGGTGTCTCACTGCCTCTATGAATGCATTTAAGTGGCAGTAGAATTAATGTTTGGAAATACACCCCTTAAGAATTTCAAGTGAAAAGCACTATTTACTGTTATTTTTGGCCAAATATAGCTTTGAAGTTTAGGCCTCCTTGTGCATGTAAAATTGAAATTTTCCCTTCATTTTACCAGGGGGAGGGAGTGACCTTTCCTTCACCCTCCCCCTGCTTAACCTTATAGCTCACCAGTTAGAGGACTCACAGGACATGTAGAAGTCAGGATCTTACTGCTCTTCTTTTTAGTAAGAAGGACCTTCTATGCTCATTAAAAATTACAGTGCGGTTGTGTATGCTGTTCTCACCCTTGTTTTGAAGCTCGTCTCTTTCACAAAAATAAAACTCTTCCAGCCTGGCTGACTAAGAGGGGTAAGAGGAAATATGGCTCTGCAGCGCAGGGATGCAGATGCCCACCAAAAGTGGGTCTGATCCTTTTTCCATGGACCTCATCACAGTAAAGACTCACTGGACAAAGCAGAGCTGTTTGTGCTGAGATACAGCAGTGTAAGTAATACATGTGCCTCTCCATCTTACTATTGGCCACTTTAAGCTCTTCCCCAGTTAAAAGGTATACTAAAGACACTTTGTAAGGGAGTCATACGCCTTGTATGAATATCCAAGCTTCTGTGCAAGTGACAGGTATTAGGGGTATCTCACCCTTTAAGGTGATTGTGCTGGAATGTTTCCTCTTATTTATATAATTACCTAGCAGTGCAGAGAGCTGATGTTAAGATATAGCTCTCTCTGTCTCTTGACCTTACAAGACCTATTGCCTACAATTTATCAACCCATCTTTTTTTCTTATCAAAAAGCTGACACAGCAATAGAGGCTAGTTTTTAACAGAAGTATTCTGAAGAGCAATATAGAGCAGGAAAGCATTTATCAAAAAAATGGTTATCCTTGGGCATATTGATACAAAGAAAAACAGAGGAAGAAAGCAAAATAGAGCTGTGAGGGAATATTTGCTCCTCTCCTATTCTGTATAATTATAATATTATATAATTCAGAAAGGAAAAGATATTCCTTTGGTCCCTCTCCTGCTAACATTTTCAGCTTGTCTATATATATATACAGGGAGATTTTTTTCAATATGGTGCATATTGTTTCTTTCTCACACTTATCCTCTAAAACTAGGAAACCAGAAGCTGCAGCTGCAGAGCAGGTAGACATGAATCCTATCACTAAACCCAGGGATTTTAATTTGAGAAAGAAATGGTGTTATTTCACTAGGAAACAGACACAGGCTCCTTCATCTGCAGCCCGTGATAGAACATCCGCTGTGGGGTTGCGGGGCACGGAGGAAAGCTAGATTCTGCCTCTGCCTGCTCCCCTGGCCCTGCAGCACCCAGGTGAGGAGGAGAGAGGAACCCCAAGCAGCTGCAGCTTGTCCTTTTGCAAGTTTGGGACTTCTCTCCAGGCTTGCCACCTGGCAAGTAGTAGGAGTAAGCCCTGCAGGTGACATTAATTCAGCTCACTAATCATAAGAGTTACAAGAAATCTCCAGGAAAGGATGAGTTATTATTGCATTTCTTCTCTTATTGCATAATAGCGCTCTTTTGGCCACTAAAGTAGTCAGTGATAGATATCTACATAGATACTCAGTGACAAAAGGTCAGTCAGGGCCGTGTTTTCTTTTCCCACAGAAAATGCTGACTATTTGCCCTTGGTATTTTGACAAGTTTAAACCTGTGTGACTTTTCCAAAAAAAAAAAAAAAAGATTGTATCTAGTCCAGTCTTTCAAGCATTCAGTGAGTGTGACCCTCCATATTTGTCTTTGCAGCTCATGTTGTTTTCAGGAAAAGGGAAAAGAAAAAACAACTATGTTTTGCATGGCTGAGTTTAGTGACTGTAAAAATGTAAACCACCAAAAAAGCAAGGATGGTTTTGAAATCTTTTATGAATATATTGTAAGAAACTTCTAGGTTCACTGCAAAAGAAGCAGCCATTTTCTGCTCAAAATTATGCACTTGTTAATTGTGCAAAACATATTTCCAAATAAATTGAAAACAACTAATGTAATTAAAAAAATAAACAACAAAAATATGGGAAAGCAGAAGTTGCAAGACTGGCTTCAATATGTCCTGTTACTTGTTTAAAAAACGCCACGTGATTTCCTCTTATTCTTCCTCTCACTGAAAATCAAACATCAAAAGCAAAGCAAACAGTATGGATGTTCAATCTATCGATGTAAATTGGCTCAGCACTGGTATAGCTAGCACATAAATTGCATGAGGAATAAATATACAGTCTGTTTGTTCTGTTCTTGAGAAAATACAGTTCAATTAGTCTGGACTACCATATGATATACAGTTTCTCCCTTTCTGTGGGATATAATTAGGAACAAGATGTAGCATCTGAGGGACTCATGCCTTTGAAAAACATGACAACTTTTGAATAAATAGGAAAGAATATGTGAAAGTTGCTATGTACACTTCTTCTCACTGTGGGGAGTTGAACAGGCCTTTTTCTGTCTGGCCATTTAATTTGCTCGTTTGTAGCTAGGCTTGCATGAATCACTGCAAGCCTGCTTTGAGAGATGGGCTGCATGGTTGTGTGACTGTCTGGGAAATGGAATGGAGGAGAGGAGAGGAGAGGAGAGGAGAGGAGAGGAGAGGAGAGGAGAGGAGAGGAGAGGAGAGGAGAGGAGAGTGAACAGTAGAAAAAGTGGTGACAAAATGATGGAAAATGGCAGATGAGCGATTAGAGAAGCTTCATGTTACTGTCCTTCCAACTAGTCACTGTTTGTGACAGTAGTTGAAAGCAGCAAGCCAGCCTATTATTGTGTTCAGTAAGCCATGTGGAGCAAAGGCTCTTGAATTTTCCTACAGCGCTGCCCAGCACTGTCCTGCAAAATGAGCATTAGGCCAACAGGCAGATGCATGAGAAAGCTTCATTTTTATAATATAAAGAAAGTGCCTGTTATTTGAACAGCAAGGTAATATGCAGCACTGTCACAGTCTTAGAAGATTAAGAGTTTTGTTGAGGCAGCTGATTCTCCTTAAGGGCTTGGGACTAAAGTGATGCCCTTGCAAGTCTATAACCTGTGTAAACTAAAGGTATTATTTCAGTCAATATGTCATAAAGTTGAAACCAATCCTGACATGAAGATGGGGTGATTGGTTATACAGCATAGCTGAAAGGAAACTGTGTTCTTAAACATATCTGGCTTGCTAATATTCCTCTCTGAAGTGGAACCAAACCCTCTTAGATTTGATGTAGAAAGCATACAATCATGTTTTCATAAAAACATTTTGTTCCACCCTTCAGACACCTTTTATTTAGGTCCAGCTTCTCATACTGTGACTGATCTTCTTATTGATCTTTCACTAAACAGTGGTTCAGCCTGAAGCCACAGTGTGACCAGGAGTGCTGGCTCCTAGCTCTTCATGCCAGGAGCTGGAGCACAGGGTGCTAAGGGCACCAGGCGTCCTTCCAGGGGAAGCATTGTCTGGTGTGACTGAGGGCTACCAGGGTCTACATCTCATCAGAGATGGGCTGTGGCAGGTGCCAGGAGAGCAGAGCTCAGGGACATGCTTGGGTTCCCCCAGTGCCCCAACACCCACAAGCAATGAGTGTTGATGATCTGATATGTGTCTTGTTGTACCTTGTTTGATAGAATCATCATAGGTATGTGAGAAAGGACCTTTCCTGTTGCTTAAATCATGTTATTCATCATTCTGTAGACATTTTTCTAGAGTTCCCCAAGAATGGAAGTTTTTTTTGGGAAGAAATACTTTGTTTTGAATTTCAATAATTCCCTATGTTTTATTTTCTTCATAAGGGGATGTTTTTAAAATAAATATTTGAGATATGTGGGTGTTTTATTTATTTCTAGTTTGTTATATACAATGTGAATATGGTTGTATACATACACAAAAAGAACCTTTATGTCTATAAAATATAATACTAAAAACTTAAATGACTAACATTTCAGTTCAAGAACACTGCTTAAACACCACACTTCGACATGACTTCTTTTGTTTTTCCACAGTAAAATTTCAAGAAAGCATACTAAACCATTTTGAATTCAGACAGAAGAGTATTTGCTCAACAGAGAGTGGTTTAATTAAGGTATCTAGCTAGCTCTGTAGACAACCATATGCATGCGTGGTTCAAACATGAAGTAACTAAGCAAGATATTCAGGGCTTTACTTCCCATTTTATTGTTTGAATCATTACTAGAACAGGTTCTTGTCTGTTGTAAACTGCTGTAACTTCTTTGGTTCTCATGCAGTAATGCCATTTATATCAGATGAGAAGATCTGAGCTGAGCTAGATTCTGCTCATCAAATTATGTGCAGCTTGCATTAGTTTAAAATCTATCACGTTCTTATGGTGCTACTGACACCTTGCATCGTTACCTTTATAAAAAATTTCCAGAAATGTGGGCTGTACAAAAGGACCTCAAAACTTGCACATATCTGTTTCAGATAGGAAAAGGCAGAAATGTTTTCAAGATTATGGGAAATCCTTTGTTAGTAAATTAATGTTGTTAATGAACAAACAAATCTGCGGTAATGTCAAGAAAAGCTTGGGGAATGTGCCTGAACTATCCTTCCAGTAATGTTTCCCAGTTATTGGCCAGAAAATTTCTGGATTTTTCCTTGTACAGCAAACTGGGTCACCTAGAAACAGATTTTGAGATCTAATTATCCCTATTATGGTTTACTATTCCCAAGGAGATCTGGAGTTGAAGTTTTTTAAGCACTGAATTAAAAATATTTTACTAATCACTGTAATTTTCTGATGTCTGCAATTTCCAAGTTACACTATAAAGTAGTCAATGAAAGTATGCAACTGGCAAAGTTTAGTCAACTGGTAAAGACATTTAATGACTGACTGACATCCAGGTAAATAACCGGAGCTAATTCAACATATAATCACAGTATATTTACAAGACCTTACCCATATCATAGACACTTAAGCTTTTTTACAAAATTTGCTTTCAAACAGCATGTAACTTAAGTGATACAAGGAAACTCAGAATAGTAAATATTTTTTTTCTGAGGTTTAATTGCATAGTATATTGCATTTTAAACTTAAAATTAAACATATTTTAAAAGGTGGTCTGTTTAGAATACTTTAGAACATAACTTGAGACCAAGAGGCTGGTATATGTAATATGAATAAAAAGTCCTAATTTGGGTCTACAGCTGCTGATTGCACTGAAAAACAGTTTGAAGTAAATGCGACTCAGTTAAATATAAATATTGTTCAAAATGAACCTCACCTTTCTAGAAGAAGCTGCTTAGTCATACAAACACTATAATACACTGAGGACCTGACCTCAGAGGAGGCCCATGAAGCTCCACTGTTCTGGACAAAGCTGCCTACACAGCACTACTTGCAGGATAAAACATGACTCAATACTGTACATCCTCCCTCTTCTGTTCTTAGACATGGGGCTTAATCTTTCTCCTTATAAAAGCTTTGATGTGTGCCATACAGCACAAAGTTTCACAATGGGAGAAGCAGCTTACAAAAGCAAGCACTTCTAGTCTAAGAAGGGCTTGCAAAGAAGTATCCTATCCCTGTGAAAATGAGCAGTATATGGTCTGGTCTTTGTGAGACAAAGACCATTAGCAGAAACATGCCTTCATTTTGTCTCTTCATTTGGGAAGAATAACAGTGTAGTTTGCACTGCTCTACATACTCCATAAGTACAAGGACTGAGTCTTGGCTCTGTGAACATGTATTATGGAGGAGGTCTTGTTCTCTCCTGTTGGTAGCAGGAAAATGGAGCTCAGTTTAGTCTTAGAGATAAACCCCAATTAGAACAACAAATCCTAACTCTAAATTATCAGGTGTTTATTTCAAACACTGAGCCTGCTCAAGTGGTCATAAGTGCTGGGAAAGAACAGTTCTGGAACCAGATAACACAGCCTAGTGTCTTTCTTGATGTGAGTCTACTAATGACAAACTTCTCTATTCAGCCACTCCCCTAAACTCATCCGGATCTTTTATGTAATTTCCTAACACCTTCTGCATTATAAAAATTTTATAACATCACATACATGTCATCATTCATTAAAATCTGGAAGCCAGCAAAAGAAGCTATAGTGTTGGATGTTGGCATCAGGCAGGTAGTCTGGGCTACTTTGGGGTCATTATTTTCAGCTGCTCTTGAAAAACTGAAGATTTTTTCTTGAGGCCCTTGTTTGTCACTATTCTTCTCATCTTCTTGCTGGCTTTCTGCCTCAGTGATGCACTCTGGATCTTCATATTCTAGCTTGGTTTGTACCATTGCGTGATCAGTTTTGTCTATCCATTCCTAGGTAAATGAAAGTGTTAATGTTGGTCGGGACTGAGATATCAGTTAAAAGAAACCTGCCTGTACAGAAACTGATTTTCCTTTAGTAATGGTGTCTTTCCAGGATAAGCCACAATGAAGAAGATGAAAAGGAAGCAATATAGGCAAGCAGGACATAAGATAGCAGGATGGAAGAAAGGCAGGATGGCAGGAAAGCAGACAGGATTCCCCAAATGCATACGAACTCCTACTTATTATCAAGACCACATTAAATACATCTTTGTATTTAATCAGGGCTTTTAGAAAACCTTGGATGTGTAAAATACCTGGTGTTCCCTCCTTAATAGACTCATGCATTCTTTGACCTGACTTAAGCCCTGACTTAATCCAGATTGAGACTGAGTTTACATGAAGATTTACACAACATAGCATTTCTTTATTAAACCTTCAGTATTAATTTGCAGTTATATCTTTCTTCTTTGGTTTCAGTTTAAAACTATCTTATATAGAGAGAGTTTTTGGTTTGTCACTGAAATATTATTACTATTCTTTGATATTGTCATTGGGTTTGAAAATGTAAATATTTGACCTGCCTCCACTCAGAGGAAACTTAGTAGTAATTAACATAAAGACAGCCCAATTAATACAAAAAAATATGTCACATATGTGATGTCATGCACTCAAGAAACAGTAAGAAAACAAAAGCAAAAGCTGTGGTCTATTCATTTGACAGACATTTCATTTCTAAAGGTTTAGCAACCATAGACCTCTGCGGCTAAAAGAGGATTCTTCCTACTGTGACTGATGCCTCCAAAGGCATGAGTGCCATCACTGGCTCAGTGCTAAGTCTCACAGCACTTCACAAACCTAGAAGGCAAGATCAGGTTGAAGCAAGTTCCCTGAGCTATCACATGCAGGAATGGATGCAAACACCACAATGGCATCTCACTGGATATTGTGCCTCTGGAAACCCTTAAATTTTTCTCCAGCAATTTCTCTGTCTCTTCCTATAGCGACTGTCTTTTCATAGTGCCAAACTAGCACTACACTGATTGTATGAGCTCTGGTATTTGCTCTGTGTATCCTTTTGGTGACGTTGCACATGGGGAAGGGCTTTTCTCTTGGGTCAGAGAGCTATTGTGCGAATGTCTGTGCAGAGCAAGTATCAGTAGCTACTTTCAAATTATTCTCAACACTGTAGAGTTCTCAGCCTTGCTAGGAAGGAAATGTTTACCTGAAAGTTTCCATTATGATCACTGAAGAGATCAACAAATAGGTATTTTGGATCCGGTACAACAGGCATGACTGACTTTTGAAGGCTGAAAGAAAAATATAAATTGATGTTTTGTTATAGTGTAATCATTCATACAAAAATCTACTTTAGTACATTTCTGTAGCCACAAATATATTTTATGTGACAGTACTCTAGGCTTGATTTCTTTTAAATGTGTTCTAAAGTCAAAAAGCAGTTATAAGAGTATGATAATGCCATCAGGCTAAGAGTGATTTTTCAGCTGGATTTTCAACCAACCCCATCCTGGTAAAATCTGGACTTTATACAAACTTCCAGCTAGTCAGCAAGTGCCATTCTGCTCCATGCAATAGTCAGAGCTTTAGAGTCCCCTAGACAGGGAAGATGGTGCAGCAGCTAGCTGTATTGGCTGACTTAGTGAACACAAATGTAAACTTGAAACATAGAAGTATAGAAGAAAAAAATCAGCTAATGATCTAAAAAGATTATCACAGTCCCATATACTTTCAGCTCAATTTCTGAAATACTGCATTTTTGGCTTTTTTTTTCCATAAAAAAGCCAAAATTTGGGGCCTTTGCAGGGTTTTCTTGTGGTTCGATCATTTGGGGTTTTTTAAATTGTAGATTCTAGACACTAACAGAATCATTCAACTGCAAATCCAAATATTGATATAGTTACATTAAAGTTGAATACACTCAAGCTTACTTCAGCCTACTGCAAACAGACGTTGAGACAGATGAAAGTTGCACGAAAGAATGTCAGTTTGGAAGAAATAACCAAAATATTTGGCTTCTCAGGGTTTAACTAGATTTCTAAAAAAGAGAAGAGATTAAGTGGAAGAGACAGAATTTTATCCTGAAATATTGTCTTTTACCAGAATTGTTCTGGTTTTGAAAATTAAAGGCCTTGGTGTTTGGAAGAGCAGTGTGCATTATCCCTCAAACAGTAATTAAGCTACTGATTTCTACATTTTCATGATGACTTCATTTATCAGGTAAGAATTTTGATCTGATCCTGAATGATAGCTCTATTTTCATGACATAGTTATTTAGTAGTAATAGTAATAAAATTAAATTTACCTCTGCCATTTACACAGAAGAATCAAGAGGATAAATATCATTAGAAGTACTGCCAGCAAACAACTTAAAACAATTACTGTGTTTGACTGAGATTTTATATCATCATCACATGAATCTAGGAATAATCAGAAAAAAAGTGTGTGAAAAAATTATTTTTTGCTTTAACACTAAATATTCCTAATCACACTAGAACATTGACCTTTCTTAAAAAAAAAAAAAAAAAGGAAAGATTTAAGAACAAATAAGACAAGTTCAATTGTTGAATTGAAACTGAAAAGAAAAGCCATCCTTCCCCAAACCTTGCAACAAAAGAAAATGATGCTTTTATTTACCTAAATTGACCTGGTACAGGATAAAGGAGCACGCTTACAGGCAAAAAGTAGAGGCATTATGAATGGAGTATTTCTTCTCATCTTCACCACATTGCATTGACAGTGATACAGCAACTGTGTGCTAAGATCTATATTACTTACACCTACTTACAATCACTAAAGCTGCAAGTGCAATTTTATGTATAGCCTGTGTCATATTTCCCAAGATAAAACAAACAAACAAACAACATCTCTCCCATCCCAGCAAACAAAAAGCCAGCAAACCACAAGGGTTGATACCTAGGAAGTAACTAGTGGCAGGATATCATCTAACATACAGGTATATAAAACTAATGCATTTGTTCACTTTTTGGCATCCTCAGTGTTTTTCCTCCAGCTTTTGTAATGCTGCCTCAGAACTCTGCCTCCTACTGCTGACCTTCTGCTCTACACATAAATACTATAAAAACTAAAGTGAGTATTCATATAGGAGCAACTCTGCAGCCTGTTCCACCTGCCTGCTTTGTTCAGCTTGCCAGAAAGCCACAAGAAAAGTTGTGACCCCCCAGTAAGGTATTCAGAGTGTGTGAAATGTCTTGAGTGCAACTTTGTTCATGGTTTCTTCTGATGTTAGATTTGGAGTCAGTAATAACTCATTAAAGTCCTGGAGTGAAGTGCTTGCCCCAGTGAAGGGGCTGTGCCAATGCCACTTCTGATCCAGGAGCACCCAGAGCGACTGAACCGTTAGTCTGTCTCCTCTGGGCTTTCCATTCTTGCAGTTACCTGCTGGCAGCCTCTGGTCAAATGGTCCAGGTAGGGCTGTTATGTGCTCACCTCCCAGAGGTGCACAGGGAGACATTGTCCTTTCTGTTTCCTTAAGGGCATTTACTAGCCACACCTGAGGACATGCTTGCAGGCTCACAATTTGCATGGTGGAGGAGGCTTCTCTGGAGGTCAGTGCTGTGGCTACTACTAGTGCACAGGCTACACATACGTGTGCTCCAGGATTTCATCCTAGCTTTGTGTATACAGATTTTCTTCAGGTGAGCTAATAGCCCATTGCATTTTAGAGTATTCAGATCTGCATACACTGGACATTTGGGTGTCTCATTTTGTGCCCAGCTGATACAATACGAACGTGCTGGGATGGTGTACAGGTTTTACTACAGCAAATCTGTTTTTTGGTTTTGATAACCAGTAGAAATACTGTTTCCACCAAAGATGGTCAATCGCACTCAGTTAAATGTGTGTGTCTGGTGGGAAAGCAGTGCTGATACTGACTTTGCTTCCATTTAATCTCTTTTCCCCCATCCTCCCTGTTTTGATCAATCCAGCACATATGCCCATCAGACTGTTATATACTGACTTTGCTTCCATTTAATCTCTTTTCCCCCATCCTCCCTGTTTTGATCAATCCAGCACATATGACCATCAGACTGTTATGACCTCTGGTCCTGTAGTTCAACTGGATGTACTTTCAAATCAAACGACCTTCAAAAATGGAGCATCAAGGATTTTCTTGGTGTTCAGATTTGATGTCCACATATCACATGTGGACACACACACACACATGCACACACCATGCATCACATCGCTGTCATTGGTGGACCCTAGACACTATTGTAACACAAATAATAAGGACACTCTTAACTTTGCTGATTATGGCATAAATTGATAGTGTTATGGGCCATCAGGACAGGAATTAAACATGAGCAATTAGAGATCCACATAAACTTTCTTTGCTAACAGAAGATGGAGCACAACAGTGCAATATTAATTTGCTGCATGTTCCCAGCCTCTTTTGCAGTCAACCCTTCCCCATTTTTACTTAGACAATATATGAATATAGTACAGCTGTTACCTAATAACGTGCCATTCATCCAAAATGTTTTTGCTTCCCAGTCACTGCTGTAATTAACTACATTGCAGTAGGGTACTAGCCTCTTCAGTCTGACCCGGAAAGAATAGCATTTCCTTGGATCAAAGCCTTGCTCTCCAACACTGCAACACTTAGAAGTTCTGGACTGAGAAGAAAGGTGTATCATCGTTAATTCTGGTGTTCAAGACAGTGCTTCAGAATGCTACACACTCAGTCATGGTCACGACTAGGACAAGGGATAGGCCAACCCAAAACCTTAGAACTGCATTCTAACTTCTCTGAGTTTCGAGGAATTCTGTTTCTTGACTGACTCTTCAATATTCATAGCCATTCCTTGTTGTCTGATATTGAGTTGAAGGTTATAACAATCATTAGTGCGCTATGTTACAGTTGCATATTTACAATATGTAAAGACATTTCAATCCACAAAATATTTACAAGTTGAGACTGGAAAGGTTTAAGTCAATGAAATAATATTTAGAAATATTTAACAGCTAACTTTAGAATAAATAAAAATCCTGTGTCATCTCTTTTCTTTCATTCTATTTCATTTTTTTCCTCCCTTTTTCCCTCTTTTCCTAACTTTACTCTCCTTTCTGCTTTTCTCATCCAAAACTCCTCTCTTCTGAATGTATGACCTTTCCCTTAGATTGCTCTCAGCTCTTTGGGTGGCAGCTAGATATAACTCAAAACCTAAATGATTTCAGGGATAGCAGGGATCCAGGATCCTAAAAATCTGACTGTTTTCTGCTACTAGCTATATTTGAAAATATGGGATGGAGAACAGTTTGAAAACAATTCTATTTTACATTATATGGAGATGCTACTTCCAGCTCCTTCCAATGTTGATTAAAAATGTCATGTCCAACTCACTTGCCAGTCTTTGTCAAACTTGCTTTTGTACTGAAGCTCAAGTTTCAAGCACTTTACAGCTCTCTCTGGTTTATTACAGCTTACAGTAACAGTGTCCTCTTTCCAGAAGAAGGTCACATTTTCTGGTCGATTGGGTTTTACTAAGAAGAAGAGAAACAAATTATGATATAGTCTCTTAAAAAGAAGTACTTTGCAGTTAAAATTTTTGTTATTCCTTCCTTGTCTCAATGTTTCTCTAAGTAGTGAGTGAAGAAGTTGGACTTTCTTCTTGGGGGATGCATTTTTATAGCTGACCTCCCTATTAAACATCAAAATGGAGCTTGACACCATGACAGTGCTCACCATTTGAGGTACTACATTCAAAGGTAGGTACTATCTCATGTCAGAAACCTATTGCAAGTAATTAAGGAAGGACTCCAGTCTCTTCATACTCCCTGCAATCAAGAGAAAGGCTTCTTTATTGGAAAGGGACTGACAAATTCAGTTTTCTAACGTACAAGACACACTTGTGCAGCTGCTGGTCGCTCTGTGGGATATGGTGAGGTATCTGCAAAAAGCACTGGGTGCCTAGCTATGCACAACTGAATCTGCCCCTCACTGTTTTCAGATGGTTTGAAGAGCATGCAATGGATTGATCTATGTGGCTGGTTAGTCTTCAGTAGTGGGAAATAAAGGGGTTAGAAGAGGGTTACTTGCTTTCTCAATCCTTCTAGTTGCCTTTTTGTATTATGAAAATTCTGCCTCCCTAATTTAAAGACTTAAGTCTGATTCTTGATATTTGTGCTTTGTTACCTAACCCTTTTGAAATTAATTTTGCTATCAGTGGGTGTTTAATAGCCAGAATTCAAGGATCAGGCTGCAGCTTTCCATAATTTACCATATATTGGTAAAATTATGAGACACAAAAGTGTTCTCAAAGTTAGATGTCTGACAGGTTTTTTTTTAATTCTTTTGCTAAAACATTATTAATAAATGCTAATAATGTATTTGGAATATATAGGGTTTTTTTCAGATAATTCTGAGTTGTATAGTCTCTGCATTATTTTTATCAGAAAAAATCCCTCCACTTTAAATGCGGTAACTATGTGCAATTCCATAAGATCTTTATAAACTAATCTCACACAAGATATGAAATACGTATTTGGGGGCAAGAGGGAATTAGTGAAAACGGGAACGTCGACTCTTTACTAGTAGGAGGATGTTTCTTTTATGCTGTCACACTGTACCAGAGCCACTCAACTAATTTCTGTTGACATCTGATGATGGTTTTATGACAGACTTTTTGATAAAAAATAGTTTGCTGCCTCACATCCCATGGAAGATGGCAAAAGAATGGAAGGTTGAAAATACGAGAAAGATCACACAGCTAGCACTAAGACAAGAGACTATAAACTTTTATTCATTTTCCTGATATGAATACTGAGCAGGCCTGCACTAGACCAAGCACACCCGTATACTTTAGTATTTTCATTCTAATTTTGAAGCTGTGTTTTGGGACAAATCTGGCTGTCCCATGTGATCCCACTTAGCTGCAACTGCACACAGGCCTGTGTAACTACTGATGATAGCAAGGGATGAAAATCAACATGAAATAACTATAGTTTGGTTTTGGCACACACACTAATAACATTTTATACACCAATATAACTGATTTCTTCTCAAACTAAGGATAACTAGAGAATCAGTGAAGACACTAGGACTACCAAAGCAGTTGTGATTTTACATACTTACTGTAAAAATCAGATTTTAGTCTTTTAGAGAAAAGCTCTTCACTTCCATTGCTGTTCCTGATAGAGATGGCAAGAGTGGGTCCTTCTGTCTTAAAAAGACATCCAGAATTATAATCCTGATCCAATAAATAAGTGGGACATGGCTTCCAAACTTTTTGCTTGCCTTCATCAAAACTATAAATGAAATAATATTGTTGAGTGGACACTCTTACCAGTTAACACAAGTTAATTCCTTTTTGTTACTGTTCTTTCTTTTTTATTTATTTCTTATTTTTCTTTTTTAAATGCTCCTACCAATGGAAGTCTGCAGATGGAATTTCTTGAAGCAGCAAATTTCATAGTGGTGTAAAGGACTTAATTACCCAAACCTCATTGACATTCCAGCCCTGGGTTTTGATGCAGTCTGAAATTACCAAGTTTCCTTGCTGTTGGCAGTGGTAGTGTTTTCTAATAAGAGAATGACTTGTTCAAACAGATGTTTTCATGAACCTGTTTCCAAGATTCTACTGCTAAAAGTTCTTTCACATATACCACCCAGAAAGAAAACGGAAGATCAAGTGCTACGACTGTCTAACCAAAACATTAAATTTCTGCTAGTCATTAATGACATCAGTTAATAAGGAAAATATACAAGCATATGTGGAAAAACACTTTCAACTGCATAATTAGCATTTAGCAGAATGGCAGAAGAGGGGCAAATCTTTCATATAATATCTGTTGTGACTGACTTTGGCAGGCTTATTGATTTGTACACTTCTGTAGCAGCTTGTGGATATAAGCAGGTTTCATGCTGGATGATTAACAAATGTTAAAAACATTTTCAGGTACAGTTCACAGAAGACTCACATGGGCGTAGCTATTTCAGCCTCCCAAAATAAATACTTTAAGAAGGGAAGAATAGGCATTGTCAATACTCACGTATAAGAAAATGACACATTCTCACTGGGAAATAGTTCTCTTGCTGCCCATGTGATCTGCATCTTCTCATTATTGAAATTGATTATTGTGGTGCTGATGGCATCTTTCCAACCTGCCCAGGACATTGGCAGAGAATATGGTTTCAGCAGTGAATCTGAAAAGCATCCCTTGACATTGGTAGGCAATCAGTATTTCAAATCAGTATGCAATAGACTCAGATGATCATAAAATAAGAAGATAAAAGAATATCTAAAATGCAAGAAAACAGAGAAAAGAACCTAGAGAGGCTGAAATTATAATTTCAAAACAGCAAAATGAAAGCATGCACAGCAACACCAGAGAGCACCCCATAGTCCCTGGGCCAAAAGTATAGACTGGTTCACATGTATGTAATGCATAGGGCCTATACCTTAAGGCCAACTTTCCCCCATAATACCTGCTAAGGTTTTCCTGTTAAGGAGAACTATTTGGGAACTAATGCCCCACGGAGGCTGTGTGGAAACTGACAAATGTTTACGGTAAGAAACAAGGGACTAACACCACAGGTCAAGACCCATAGGAACCCAGACAAGTATGTGTACTGCATAGTTGATTTATGTGGTTCTGGCCAATTCCACCTTACAGACAAGCAAGATCATTTAATGTCCTCTGACTGCATGATTTCCTCTACTGACTTCCTCCTTGTTATAGCTCTTGCTAGGGACACAGGTATTTTAATTCTGTGTCCATCAGGATTACACAATCAGACACTGAAGACAAATTGACATTGAAAAATGGAGAAATTAAGATGGCAGAAGGATTAGAAATTCATTCCGTATCAAGGAGAAGGACGAATTATTTATTTTGCATTCTATAAGATGTGAAATTATATTTACTTGAATGAACGAAGAGGAAGAAAATGTATCTTGAATATCAGCAATAAACCACTTGAGGGTAAAATTTGCAGACTGCCATCTCCAGACACAGAGTGCCTACCACTAAAAACTTCTGCTGGAATATTTCTGCCTAGCAGGAGAATAGAGGATTTTAGTTTTGATTGCTGTCTACATTTTATGCCACTCTGAACTTCTGAAGGTGTTTAAAGTCGGAAAATTTGAAAACATTTCTTATGAGCCTTTTATCACATCCAGTGAACCTGCATGTTCATGGGAATCAGCCTTACTATTCTAATGTTTGCTGTCTTTTGCTCCATAATCAACACTAAGAATGTGAGAAAGGCACGTGGGTTCAAGTAATCATTTTGCCTATTTTCATGTCTATATCTCTGCATCTAGGCGTTTCATGACTTCTGTAATTAGTTAGTCAAAACATTTTTGTCTAGGTGTAATTGTGTCGTAATATGTTTTGTCAAAATCATTCAAGGGACAGTTATGACAGAAATCCAAGAAACACTGGGTAGATGTAGCTGCAGGTCCATGCTATGTGATTCATGGGCTTCTGGTAAAAAAAGATTCTGCTCTTACTCAAAAGAAGGACTTGAAACTAACTCCTCCATCTCCTAATGCCTGCAGGCTTGTTCTGTATTGTTTTCTCAAACTGAAAATCTCATGTGTTTTTCTGAAGAATAGAGAAGTCGGTACTATTACACCCTGAAGAAAAAACAGGACTTCAAAACCTCAAAAGCTATCATAAAATGGAATTTATCCAGCCAGTTCTATCTCTGTTACAAAAGACTACCTAGCCCTTGTTTCCTAACTCCTCAAGCCCTTTGAAAGTCCCCTCAGCAGGTCTAAGAAATTATCTTGTCTTTAACTAAAGCCTCTAAGAAATATGATGGCAAAGTGCCTAACAGTGGATTCTTGATCTGCAATTGTACTAATACATTTCAATTGTTATGGACTAAATTCTAGCATGGTTGTCCTGTGCCATATCTAGTGTTATGCGTAGTGTAACTATGACTACTTGGACTTAGATTTTTGATAAAAATAGTAAAACATATATTTCACGCATATTTGAGTGTATAATTATATGTTCTCCATCTGTAAATAAAATTAACATTATAAAAAAGAATATAAATGGTAGTGAATGGAGAATACTGTACTGCCCTGAGATAATTTGTATGGGTATAGAATATTTCCTTTCAATTCTTTTTAGAAGCAACAAAATATGTACTTTCCACGTTTTGCTAATTAGTCTGATTGCAGATATTTTCTCTTTGAGAAAGAACTGCTAATGTCCATGTTTCAATTATGAAAATAAAACCGGGAAGAGTACTTGCTTTCTTAATCGCATATTTTCAGGGATATTTAATTTCAAAATTAATTTATGATGGTGCTTCTATGTGCACAATAGTTCGGCACAATGACAAAATGCTGTTTGTAGGGCATGCTTTTGAATCAGTTTTTAAGTCAAACATGAACGAAATTCTTCAGTTTAATCTCAGAAGGTGGCTTAACATCTCTGCAGAGAGCTGTGCACACACATCTTCCTGCACTTGACAAAAAGATTTCAAATAGGCTATGTGCTAAGCAGAGAGGCATGCATTCTCACCAGTAGGACAAAACAGAGAGTGGGTATCTGAGAGTCCTATCTGGGGCATAGCCAACTAATCCAGGCTGTGCCAGGACCCTTACCAGAAAAAGGGTGCCAGCTCAAAGCCCTCACTTGGACTTGGCACCCAGTTAGTGCTACTGAAAAACAGCAGTGATGTTTCAATTAGTTGGAGGGTGGGTCTAACACCCAGTGTTAATCCTCATCTGTGAGGTTGATTGAAAATCTTGCATTCTAGTGTTAAGCAAATGGTGCGGATTGGGTTTGTATATGAGACTGATCTCAGGCTGCTCAGTGCCATGGAGCTGCTAGCATCTGAAGTCCGAAGGGAACTGTAAAGCAAAGAGGTAAATTTACTAGTGAAAAGTAGGTGCTTGCAGATGTCAAATGATCAAAGGTTTTGGGGGATATTGTAGAATTTGCTATGAAAAATGGCCGTAATCACTCTGAGGTGTTTGGTCTATTTGGTCACAAGGGCTGTACAGGTACAGAAAAAAAGGAGGAAGAGTTAAAAAGGAGTTTATAACCTAAGTCTGCAACACCATTAAAAGAAGAGAAGAAAGGAGAGGAAAACCTTGTTTCAAATACCTCCAAGAGAAAAATGCTGCAATGCTGTGAGTTTTATCACTCCAAATTCAGAATAGTAAAATATTATTGTACTGCTTAGTCTTTCTGAATGAACGTTCTCTTACTGGGCAGTATAAATAACTTTTTTAAAAATTATCTTTATAGGGAATTTGGTGGAGTTACACAGATAGCACTGGTTCATTAATTGTGAGAGAGAGCACACAGAATTTGCTCATACAAATTTTTTGTATACACCTGAGAAAAATTATGGTGCCAATATTTAGATTGAATAGGCGATATGTGCTTGGGAAACTCCTTGAACCTGTGCTTATGTATCCTACAACCCTGACACTGCCAGCAGAGAAATAAAAGTAAAGATTCTGGTAAAGTGGTAACCCACTGTTCCCTCTCTGTACAGGCCAACTCTTGAAATCCTTCTTCAGGGTGCCACATTTTCCTTCAATTCCAGTGCAAAAAGGACACCAGCATCAAAATCCTGAATCCCACAAATTTCCTTTAATGGGGTGTCCAATCTCTTCAAATTCGCAGTGGGTGAGTCGAGGTGTGGTGGCTCTAGAGATGGATAATAAGGAAACCAGAAGTACCACACGGGATTTCCACATACTAAGGATTAGCCACTAGTAAAACCTGAGGGTCTGATCTGACTGGCCTGTTGGAAGACAACAAAAGTCAGCAGTTCATTCTGAACATTGGACAAAACTCTTTATTCTCTATTTTTCAGTTATGATAGCTCTATGCTACTTATTAGAGGCTGCAATTCAGAGATGCATACTAAATCTTGGGTTTGGCAATGCGTATTTTTTTGGATGACAAAGAATATCTGTTTGGCTCCAGTCCTGCAGTGATTTATCGATGGACTTAACTTTGCACACTCTGAGTAGTCCACTTGACTTCAGCAGGATTACTTAGAGTGCATCAACTTAACAACACATATAAATCTTTCTAGGATCAAAACCTGTTTCTGTAAAAAACCTACATATTATGAATTGGAACTCTGGGATTTTAACATTTAAATATAAACTCCAGCAACTGCAGTTATTTATGTACTAAAATGGAAGGGAATATGTTATTAAATACTTTAACAATAAATAGAATCATTTAATAGAAATGGAGCAGAAATTGTAATAAACTGGTGATATATACATATTCTTTCTTGTGTTCTGGTTTTTAAGAACTTCGTAAGAAATCAGTCTTAACATAAGTAACTAGCTATGTAGGACAGAAAAGGTTTAACCAATCTTTTATTATTAAAGACTGTTTCTAGAGCTCTAGTGAGGGCAATTTTCTACTGTGCTTTCTAATTTAATTAGTTCTGTAGCCTTTTTGAATGTGGTACAAGTTGTGTTTTGTGTAAATGTTCAGTAAACATTTATGTGCATCTTTTCAAATTGTAGCATGTATATGTTCCATAATTCACATTTCAACATGAAAAGATGCATAGCCTAAGTGAGTTTTTTAAAGTTTGGATGAAATTGACATCAAATTGACATCGACAGCAAGTTGAAAATGAGCCAACAGTGTGCCCTGGCAGCCAAGAGGGCCAACCGTGTCCTGGGGTGCATCAAGCACTGCATTGCTAGCCGGTCGAGGGAGGCGATTGTCCCACCCTACTCTGCACTGGTGCGGCCTCACCTTGACTACTGTCTGCAGTTTTAAGTGCCACAGTACATCAGGGATATAAAGCTACCCGAGAGTGTCCAGAGGAGGGCCACGAAGCTGGTGAAAAGTTTAGAGGAGAAACCGTACAAGGAGCAGCTGAAGTCACTTGGTTTATTCAGACTGGAGAAGAGGAGACTAAGGGGAGACCTCATCACGGTCTACAGCTTCCTCACAAGGGGAGGAGGAGGAGCAGGTGCAGATCTCTTCTCACTGGTGACCAATGGTAGGACCCGAGGGAATGGCAGGAAGATGTGCCAGGGGAAGTTTAGGCTGGATATTAGGAAAAGGTTCTTCACCCAGAGGGTGGTGGAGCACTGGAACAGGCTCCCCAGGGAGGCAGTCATGGCGTTGAGCCTGACGATATTCAAGAAGCACTTGGACAACACCCTCAGACATATGGTGTGAATTTTGGGGTTGTCCTGTGCGGGGAAAGGAGTTGGACTCAATGATCCTTGTGGGTTCCTTCCAACTCAGGACAGTCTATGAGTCTATGAAATATTCTGAGGATATGTATAGGTTATCTGAAATATGGTGTTTCCTTTTGATGATCTTTCCTTTGCCTTTGACTGAAAAGTGGTTTAGTTTCCTGTTGTATTTTTTTTCTTGAAGCACCTATACACTTATGCTTCTGGAGGCAGAATCATTCATATCTTTTGTTAATGGAAAGAGAGAAAGAAAGAGAATAGAGGGGATTGTTTCTCTTCCTTTCTTTATGATGGAATTTTTATGAATCCACCTGTAACACCATGAATCGTTCTCAGTTAATATGCTAGCTCTTCCACAGTAATTGTAATTATTCAAAGCATTCTTCTATTTATGATCCTAGAGGCACAGAATAGACCAAAGTAACACATTTATAATCATTCTTTGTATTATGATAATGGGTAGATGGAAAGGTCAAAAATATTGTGAATAGGCAGGCCCTGGCCTAAAGACAGGTGGCAGCAACTTTCTGTCTGAGGATGGCCTGCTGGTCTAGCTAGGTATGCAGTGTGTTGCAGTGCCATAGGACACATACCCGTGTCCTGGAGCATAAGCTTCAGAGAGAATTATCCAAGTCTACATCTTCGGTAAAAACAGATGGGGACTGTTAGGGCTCCATGCAAGTCTTTAACCTCACAGGCACCGCTGAGCACCTAGCTCTTCTCAGGACAGAGAAGCGTGGAAAATACCACTATGGTGTGTGGAGAAAGTACTTTTACAGGGGAAAAAAAATAAATTAAATTTCTTTGATCAATAAATTATGTAGACACAACCATGAGCAAGAATATGAGCAAGTACATTCCACCTCCAAGCCACTTTTCAAAGTTTATCACTGAGAAAAAATACTATTGAAGGGGAACATTGTAAAAAGGCTTAAAGTCATGGAACAGATCAGAAAAGAGAAAAAGGAGAGGTAGAATGACAATCTGCAAAGATAACAGAATGGAACATGCATGTACTGGAACAGTTGCAACCTCATTGAAACATAATAAAGAAGAAAAACCACTTTTGATTTCCTTACACTGATGAAACCTGATAAGTAACCACATGTTGAACTTCCACATATTGCAGCACACTGTATAGAAACTACTGGAAAGCAAGACCTAGATCTGAGCCTACCGTCTTTAGTTACCCTTAATACTACTGATCTATAAGAACAGTTTCATTTCATTAATAGGAACACATGTAGGCGAAAGTGCAACTTGTGCACAAGACTGCTGAATTGAATGCGCAGGACAGAGACTGAACAGAAAACACCTTTTCAAGAAAAGAAACAAGAGAGCAAAAGAGAGTTTTTTATAAACATTTTGCAGCAAGCATAATCCTTACAGCGTAATTCTTACAACCCGTCAAACTGAGTGGTTTTTCTCATAAGATCACCAACCACTGTTAGGCATTACAACACTTCGCATCAGATAAGCACCAGAACTGTAATTTTCAACTTTTGTTTCACAAAGTCATGCTGCCAGTACAGCATGGCTATAGGTAGTTGCCATCTCAGGACAGGTGTCATGGTTTTAGCTGGGATAGTTAATTTTCTTCACTGTAGCTGGTACAGTGCTGTGTTTTAGACTTAGTATGAAAATAATGTTGATAACACACTAATGTTTTAGTTGTTGCTGGGTAGTGTTTACACTAGTCAAGGACTTTTCCAGCTTCCCATGCTCTGCCAGGTGCACAAGAAGCCGGGAGGGGAGGGGATACAACCAGGAGAGCTGATCCAAATTGGCCAAAGGGTATTCCATATCATGTGACATCATGCCCAGTATATTAACTGGGGGGAGTTGGCCGGGGGAAGCAGCGATCGCGGCTCGGGGACCGGCAGCGTTGGTCGGCGGGTGGTGAGCGGTTGCAGCACTTGTTTACTTTTGGTTTGGTTTTTTTTTTCCTATCTTTCAATGTTTCATCTCTCTTTTGCTCATTATTTTCTTTTCATTATATTATTATTATTATTACTGTTTTATTTTAATTATTAAACTGTTCTTATCTCAACCCACAAGTCTTCTTACTTTGGCCCTTCTGATTCTCTCCCCCATCCCACGGGGGTGGGGGGAGTGAGCGAGCGGCTGTGTGGTGCTTAGTTGCTGACTGGGGTTAAACAACAACAACAGGGAAAAGTCATGTCCCCTCACAGGAAAGCCAGTGACTCACAGGAGCAATCAGATGGTGCTACATTGCTGAAAATGGTACTTAATGTACGTACAGCAGAACAGAGAGCTGATTTATAGGCTGGTAAGATGAGAGCATAACTTTAAAGTATTTATTTCTCCTTATAAAACAAATGATGGGGAACTTGTTATAAATTAACAAGAGTGAAGATTAGATTATCAGTCTATATGTTGGGCTTTATGTTTGATTTCTGTAAAAATCCACTTATCTTTGGCAAGCTATAAGTAATGGCAGCGCAAACAAACACAGGAAACAGAGATGTTCTTATATTTAAGTAGCCAAATAACTAGACTTTAATGTCTTTATTAATTTTGCTGTTTAGTACTATTTTTACCTTAATGCTTTCTCAAGCACAAGATATTGCTGGATATTTTCCCATTGTGTTAATTCTTCCAGAATAGTAAGCACTGAAACCTTACCTGGAATCTGTTTTATCCATCTTTGTTCAATATGAAGGCTAGTCTTTTTTGGATGCAGTCTACTCTGTTATAAACTATGCCTTAGTCAATAAATAGTCCTGCTTAAAGAACAGACATAAACTTCACAAGTTCTGCCTTGATTTTTAATTAGAAAACATTCATAGAAATCTGTTATTACCATCATTATTATTGGGGTTTTTTAAAGGATCTTAATCTCTTTTAAGGACTTCCATCTCTGCTGGATATCAATTTATCTTTGGTTGATTCTTTTAACCAAAAAAAGCACTGAATATTGTAACACAAGCAGTAAAGTATGCACAAAAATATTTCTAGCTAATATATCAATTTCTTAAATAATTTTCTGTGGATTTGAACTTACCAGAGGATTGTGACTGAGAAGCCAGCAGGTTACCCAGTGTGAAGATGGTTGAACATGCTTGAAAGATGGGTCTCATGGTTGGAATGACACAACAGACTGTGAAGAAATGAGTAATCGTAATCTCTGGATTTTACTATTTCATTACTTTATACCAGAGGCTGGAGGGAACTGGAGGAAATGACATCAGGAAAGAAAAAGTTGATATATCTCTAGCTGTAAACAAATCAGAAGTGCAGGGATTTGGAATGCCCACCTTCTTTATACTATGTTAAAGAAAATAAAATTAATTTCTCAGAATATGAGTATCTCTTTTGTCAGCACTTTGCTTTATCTTTTCACAACTGTATCAATCGGAGGTGACCGTAGCCCTGAACCAAATGAGGATGAGGTAGCTGTACAGAACTGTGGCCACATCATATCATGAATGAAGACACTGACCTCAAAGTGCCCAGTGACCTGAGGGTAGGAGAGGTATAAACAACCTGCCTCCGCACTTACAAATCAGGAGCTGTTCCTGCTAGCAGATGTTTATACTGCCACTCCACATGCCTGGTGCACCTCAGCTGGCTTGAACCACTTTTGTTCCTAAATCAGAGGCAGAATTTGTGGGTATTTTTGTGACAGAGCAAGCTGAGCTTCTAGGGGTAGGGAGGCTATTACACAAGAGGTAGCACAAGGATTAATTTCCTCCTGTGTTACCTGGACACGTATATGCTGCTATAGCTTTCAAATATAGAATCATAGAATTATTAAGGTTGGAAAAGACCTATAGGATATCAAGTCCAACTGTCAACCCAACACTACCATGTCCCCTAAACCATGTCCCAAAGTGCCACCTCTACATGTTTTTTTAATACCTCCAGGGACGGTGACTTCATTACCTCTCTGGGCAGCCTGTTCCAGTGACTGACCACTCTTTCAGTGATGAAATTTTTCCTAATATCCAATCTAAACCTCCCCTGATACAACTTGAGGCCATTTCCTCTTGTCCTATCACTACTGACCTGGGAGGAGAGACCAACACGACCTCACTACAACCTCCTTTGAGGCAGTTGTAGAGCTTCCTCTTCTCCAGACTACACAACCCCAGTTCCCTCAACCTCTCCTCATAAGACCTGCTCTCCAGACCCTTCACCAGCTCTGTTGCCCTTCTCTGGACATGCTCCAGCACCTCAATGTTCTCCCTGTAGTGAGGGGCCCAAAACTGAACACAGTATTCGAGGTGCGGCCTCATCAGTGCCGAGTAC
Source organism: Morus bassanus (assembly GCA_031468815.1). Classification (NCBI taxonomy): domain Eukaryota; kingdom Metazoa; phylum Chordata; class Aves; order Suliformes; family Sulidae; genus Morus; species Morus bassanus. The sequence goes on from CM062568.1 coordinate 77,168,356, forward strand.
AGGGGCACAATCACTTCCCTGCTCCTGCTGGCCACACTATTCCTGGTACAAGCCAGGATGCCGTTGGCCTTCTTGGCAACCTGGGCACACTGCTGGCTCATGTTCAGTTGGCTGTCCACCAGCACCCCCAGGTCCTTTTCTGCTGGACAGCTTTCCAGCCACTTTTCCCCAAGCCTGTAGTGTTGCATGGGGTTGTTGTGACTGAAGTGCAAGACCTGGCACTTGGCCTTGTTAAACCTCATACAGTTGACCTTGCCCCATCGATCCAGCCTGTTCAGATCCTTCTGGAGAGCCTTCCTACCCTCTAGCGGATCAACATTCCTGCCCAATTTGATGTCACCTGCAAACTTACTGAGGGCACACTAAATCCACTTGTCCAGGTCATTGATAAAGATATTAAAAAACGCTGACCCCAACACTGAGCCCTGGAGAACACTGCTCATGACCGGCCACCAACTGGATTTAGCTCTATTCACCACAGCTCTCTGGGCTCAGCCATCCAGCCAGTTTTTTACCCAGCAAAGAGTACACCTGTCTAAGCCATGAGCCACCAGCTTCTCTAGGAGGATGCTGTGGGAGACAGTGTCAAAGGCCTTACTAAAGTCCAGGTAGACAACATCCACAGCCTTCCCCTCATCCACCAGGCGGGTCACCTGGTCATAGAAGGAGATCAAGTTGGTCAGGCAGGACCTGCCCTTCACGAAGCCATGCTGGCTGGGCCTGATCCCCTGGTTGTCCTGCACTTGCCCAGTGAGCTCGCTCAAGATGAACTGCTCCATAATCTTCCCCGGTACCAAGGTCAGGCTGACAGGCCTGTAGCTCCCCAGATATTGCTTCTGGCCTTTCTTGTAGATGGGTGTCGCACTGGCAAGCCTCCAGTCGTCTGGGACCTCCCCTGTTAACCAGGACTGCTGATAAATGATGGAGAGTGGCTTGGCGAGCTCCTCTGCCAGCTCCGTCAGTACCTTGGGTGGATCTCATCCAGCCCCACAGACTTGTGAGTGTCCAGGTGGCTCAGCAGGTTGTAAACTGCTTCCTCCTGGGTTATGGGGGGTTTATTCCGCTCCCTGTCCCCGCCTTCCAGCTCAAGGGACTGGATACCGTGGGGATAACTGGTCTGATGGTTAAAGACTGAGGCAAAGAAGGCATTTAGTACCTCAGCCTTCTCCTCATCCTTGGTGGCAATGTTCCCCTCCGTGTCCAATAGAGGATGGAGATTCTCTTTGGCTCTCTTTTTGTTGTTAATGTATTTGTAAAAACATTTTTTGTTATCCCTTACAACTGTTGCCAGGTTGAGTTCTAGCTGGGCTTTTGCTTGTCTGATTTTCTCTCTGCAAGACCTAACGAGATCTCTGTATTCTTCTTGAGTTGCCTGCCCCTTCCTCCAAAAGTAGTAAACTCTTTTTTTCCTGAGTGCCAGCAACAGCTCCCTGTTCAGCCAGGCTGGTCATATATATATATCCATATACTTAACATTTTTATATATATATACACTATACCTATATGTTATATATCCATGCACCTAAAATTATACATAGAAAGTGGAAAATAGAACAGTGATTTGCCTGAGAAGAAACATATTTTAGAAAAAGCAGAACTTAAAGTCTTATAATAATCGTAATTATCATGTCTAAAAAGACCTGTTATCCGTAGGTCTGCAGTAAACCGGTCAGCATAGTAGCGCAGCAAGCAGGAGCAGTGAAGCAGTGGGGGGAAGCAGTTAGTGCTGAGGATTCAAGAGCCATACAGTGTGCATGGGGACAATTGGGTGTTTTCCCTAGCCTAGCACCAGTCCAGCCCCGTGGGCTGAATGCCTGTTAGACTGCTAGATGTCCTCTTGGAGCACATGTTCTGGGCTAGGATCATGCAAGAGGAACCCACTGCTCCACTGTGTGAACAAAAGCATGGGGACGATTGGGAGATTCACTTCACAAGGATAGCACTAATCTGAACTAAGAAGTCAGTGTGACCCTAGCCTGCTGCCCTTGTACAGCAAGAGCTCAGGAAGACAGCCCTGAGTGACAAAGTGTTCTCTTCTCTGGGCTTGCTGGCTGCTCCCTTCATATTCTGATAAAGGTTTACAGTTTACTTTTCTAGGGACATGTGAAACAGGCAAGCACATTACCGTCAAATCCAGTCTCTCCCTTCATTAAGCATCACACAGAATAAGCTGGTCCAAGAAATCAACAGATAAAAATATAAATGGTAGACCTTAGTTCTTATCTCTATTTCCTAGCTGGTCTCAAGCTTCTTCTGTGCTTGTGTCAGAAAAAGAACAGGAACCTTCTTCCCATGTAGGGGCATGCTTGGGCAGATGAATGACTCAGTCATGCTGCATGCAAAGTGGCCTGTGCACACACACCAAACTGCCTTCTGGAGACCTCATCCCCTAGACTACTTTTTGCCTCCAGTTTCTCAAGTAGGGAGAGTGGAAGTTTGTTTGCCATACATGGTACTAGGTAGGGAGCTGGCTTATGGCTGGGAATACACCTACAAGTGCTGCCATGATTTCTGTTTAGGCTTATTTTGATTCCTTTCAGAGCCTTCCTTAACATGTCCACTGTCTTATTTAACCCAACAGTACTGTTTGTCAGAAGAGACTGTTATCAGATTTATCACAGTATTAAAGTCTCCAGGCAGGTGTGATACCAGTTTTGATCTGGCTATTCAATTTTCTTGGGTTGGCTACTTTCACTGGCTTATCCATTGAATGTCCCAGGAAGACCTATTCAAATCTCAGTGACTTTTGGAAACCCCAGCACAACTGTCTGACAGACAGATAGTAGTCTGTTAACTGTCTAGCCCCTACTCTGATCAAGTTCCTCCAGGGAGGCATTAATTCCTGGAACAAAAATAACAAGCAACACAGGACTGAAATACTAAAGTAGGTCGTAGGTTATAGTTAATGGAAGGCTGAAATCGCTCACTGTTTCCACAGTCAGCATTGCAGAAGCCAGTGAAATAAACAAATGAAGGCAGAGATCCAAAATTCTCTGGTTCCCCAGGACATGGCAACTCCCACATGTCCCCATTTGAGTTAAAAACACATTTTCTTTCCAGAACACGAGTCTTGTCTTTCCTTCCAGCACACGTCTTGAGTGTGATGGAGCCAAATTTGTCTCACTGGTTTTTATACAGGTAAAACACACTGGACCGCAGACCTCTTAAGAGAGTTAATTCTTTGGGGGAAAGGGATGTGGGGACACAACATGAAAAAAAAAAGGTATCTAAAATACCTTCTGACATAATTATTCTGATTTTGAGACAGTACATCTAAACCAAAGTCTAATTCTCAAGAGACAACAGTTTATTTTCACTGACCATTCCCTCCTACCAGGTATTTTGGTATCTCAAGTAATTGTCCCTCCCACCAGCCTCTACTTCCTTTTAAGACACTGAGGACCTCTTGATGTCAAACAAAATTACTCCCTTTAGTACTTTTGAAATCAAACCTAGAGCTGAGGTCCTGGGGAATAAAAAACCACAACAACTGGGTCAAATAAACTGCTTGCATAAAGCTGCTGCTGAGAGAAACATTCATTTTGGCACTTGAGGGACATAGGGCCTGGGCACCTCCCGTCTCCTCCCCATGCAGGCAGACACCGGCCCAACCACCTGCCTCAGGTTCTGCTTTCTGGAAGCCAGCTCTGATTACCTGGTTTGATTTTTTCAAATATGGGTGATGCCAGTCAATGAACCAAAAAACTGCCTGTAAGCCATGGGATCTGTTCTCCCCCAGGTCTTTTTCTGCCTGCCTGCAGGAGTGTAATTGATTAACTTGCCCACATCCTGTGGGTCATCACTCTCATGAGGACAAGGACGGAGCGTTGTCACAGTGTGCCCCCTCTTCAGGATTCACACACAGTGCAGCGTTGGCGTGTTTGGCCTGAGAAAACAAGATTCATCCTAATATTGCAACTTCACACAAGAACAGGGAAAGCAAAAAGTGAGGGTGAGTCAAAAATTAGCAGCCAGGGCTTGCGATTTTGACTGCCAGTAGAGAAAACTTTTAACAAGATACCCAGAGGACAAGGACAATGCAAGTAAAGCAAGTAAATCACAAGAAGCCTTTTTGATTTCATTTTGCACTTTGGATCTAACTGCGCAAACAGGCCTTGGCTCTTTGCCAACTCCTGCGCCCATGACAGCAGCTCTCAGAGGCAGGTTCACTTGCCAGCTGCAACCTCCAGCACCCCTACTGACTTTCATCAGCTTCCTTCCTCTCTTTTTATTCCCCTTCCTATTATTTCATCAGCGATGTAAAATGGGTCTTTGATCACCACATAGTTCAGCAAAGCAAATTGTCTTAGTTTACTTTTTCCTTCACTTAGAACCTAAACAATCAATAGCCTGTGAATAACTTTCATTTAATGTTATTTACTTTCTCATAGCCTTTGTAACAGACTCCAGAAAGAGCCCTGCAAAATAGCAGAGATTATCTCTTTTTTTGCAGTGATGATCCCTTACTTTTTAGCATTAACAGGAAGTGATTTCAGTGTGCTTTGAGTTGGTGGGATAAAGGGAACAATGACCTATTTATAGAAAATGGTAAGTCCCATCACTCCGTGACAAATCAGCTTAGTCAACTTGAGTCGGTGCAGCCTGTTCTGACAGAACCTGGTTCCCTTGTGTAATGTGCTGCAAAGTGCATGTGTAAAGACCTCTACTGTACTTTTTGGGCCCATCTTCCACACATGGGCAAAGCTTAGGGGATTAATCCTCAAGGGTCCCTGGCATTTTTAAAATTCATGCTCCTATGCAATCACTTCAAAAAGTGTCATTTGTTAGTATTCCCTTGAATCACCATGGCTTGGCCTGTCCCAGACTTCTTTATAAATGCCAGGAAAGCAATGGGGGCAAAAAAACAAATGAAGGTGGCAGGAGGTCTGCATGGATGAACAAAGAGCTTCTAACTGAAATCAGACATGAAAAGGAAGTATACAAAAGGTGGAAGCAGGAGCAGGTGACCTAGCAGTATAAAGCTGCTTTTCGATCTTTCAGGGACAGGGTTAGAAAAGTCAAGGCCAACATGGAGTTGACTCTGTTAAGGGATGTGAAGGGCAACAAGAAAGGATCTACAAGAACATAAACAGTAAAAGACTAAAGAAAACATGGGCCTGCTACTGAATCAGGCAGGGCACTTGGTGACAAATGACACAGAAAGTGCTGAGGTACTCAATGCCTTTTTGCTTCAGTCTTTACAAGCAAGACCGGCCTTCAGAATCCCAGGCCCCTGAGACCAGAAGGAAAGTCTGGAGCAAAGAAAACTCACCTTTGGTGGAGAAGGACCAGGTTAGTGAGCACTTTAACAAACTGGACATGCATAAATCCATTGGGCCTCACAGGGTGCATCCATGAGTGCTAATGGGAGACATCCCTGAGAACTGAAAGAAAGCAAACATCACTCCTATCTTCAAAAAGGGGAAGAAGGAGGATGAGGGAATTACAGGCTGATCAGCCTCACCTAAATCCCTGGGAAGGTCATGGAGAAACTAAACCTGGAAACCATTTCCAAATACGTGAAAACATGCTCAGCCAACCTGATAGCATTCTACAACAAGGCAACTATCTTGGTGGATGGCAGGAAAACAGTGGATACTGTTTACTTTGACTTTAGTAAGGCCTTTGACATTGTCTCCCACAACATCCTCATAGACAAGTTGACAAAGTACAGGTTAGATAAGGGTTGAGGTGGATTGAAAACTGGCTGAACTACCAGACCCATAATATTTTGGTCCATAGCACGAAGTCCAGTTGGAGGTCAGCAACTAGTGATGTATCCCAGGGGTTGATACTGAGGCCAATACAGATTAAAATCTCCATTAATAACCTGGACACTGGGACAAAGTACACTCTCAGCAAATTCGCAGATGATAAAAAACTGGGAGGAATGGCTAGTACACCAGATAGTTGTGCAGCTGTTCAGTGGGACCTCAACAGGCTGGGGAGTTGGGCAGAGAGGAACATCATGAAACTCAGCAAGAGGAAATGCAAAGTCCTGTATTTGGGGAGGTATAATGCTCAGTTCCAGTACACGCTGAGGGTTTACTAGCTGGAAAGCAGCTCTGCAGAAAAGGACCTTGGTGTCCCAATGGACAACAAAATGAACATGAGCCCACAGTGCACTGTAGCAGCAAAGAAGGTCAACAGCTTCATGAGCTGCTTTAGGCAAAGTGTTGCCAGCAAATTGAGTGAGGTGAGTCGTCGTCTCTACACAGACCTGATGAGACACATCTGAAGTGCTGGGTCCTGTGCTGGGCTCCCCAGTACAAGAAGGATGTAGAGTGAGCCCAATGCAGGGCCACAAAGATAATTAAGAGATTGGAGCACGTTTCAAACAAAGAGAGGCTGACAGCCTGGAGACGTCTCAGAGGGATCTTATCTGTGTGTAGAAATAGCTGAAGGGACTAAAGACCATGGAGCCAGACTCTTCTAAGTGATGCCTACTGACAGGACAAGAGGCAATGAGCAGAAATTAAAAAAGATTAAATTAAATCTGAACACAAGAAAGCACTTTTTACTGTGAGCAGGGCTGAGCACTGGCACAAGTTGCCCAGGGAGGTTGCAGAGTCTCCATCTGTGGAGATATTCAAAACCCAACCGTACACAGTCCTGGCCAGTTGGCTCTATTTGACCCTGCTTGAGCAGGAAGATTGGACTAAATTATTTTGAGAGGTGCCTTCCAACCTCAACCATTCTGTGATGTTGTGAAAACACAGGAAATGTCACACCATTTTGCATTTACATATCTGAAGTATTGGAGTTCTGGTATCTACCTATCCCCCATTTCCCAAGGATGTGGTAGAGTTAGAAAAGAGAGAGAAGAGCTGCAAAGTCAAGCAGAGGCAAGGAGCAATATTTGTAAGAGGAAAAATTGAGAGAATGGTGCTTTGCAACTTGGAGAAAAGATGAGTGAGTGGAGAATAGATAAAGGTCTAGAAGCTCATGAATAATGAGATGGTAACTAAGGATTGACTGTTTGCCTTTTCTCACAACAGGGGACTTCCTGACAAATGAAGTTATGAGGCAGCAAGATTAGAACAAACATCAAATAACACTATTTCTGAAAATATATCTTCAAAGAGTGGAGTGTGCTCCATAGTGAGCAAGTTGCAGCTTGGCAACTGATACCATACTTTTGGTAGGTTTAGGAATGCTGACACAGCCAACACTAGTAAGCATGAAATGAGTCAGTACACAGTGGATGAAAGAGGAAAGAGAGAGAAATATCACTTGCCTGTTCACAAGAAATAGAAGCTGATATGATCAGAGTAGGTATGCTCCGGAACCTGAAATTTTAATCAGTATGGATAAGAAAGAGGAACAAATTGCACAAAGTGGGACCAAGTCATAGATTTTAATACCATATTATGACCAAGAGATCTGATTTCTTATGTATGAAAAACCAGTCAATTTTATCCCATAAATCCTGGACTGGCAATGTGGGCATGTTCACTGTCTAAAGCTCAACAAACACAAACAAATCACGTATCTCTTTCTCTGGACAGATCTGCAACAGTTATATCCAAGCAATGTGTGTGGAGAGTCAAATTAAAATCTGACTATCTTAAATAGGCAGGCTGATCTCTCTGCTGCAGGAATTTGCCCTGAAGTAGGAAAGTAGGGTTTTTTCTAGATGAAGCAATGATTAACTTTTGTGTGTGTTTAGGAACATTGCCCTTCTAGCTCTAAAATGTAAGTAAGCTTCATTACAGATCCCATACATGATTGCACTACAGAGTTTTATCATTAAAGAGAACTGAAAGTTTCCTACTTCTTTGCACTTGTTTGCATGATATCACTACAATCTGCCCAACAATACTTACTGGAAACTTTGAGCTTTCATTCATTCTCAGGCATTGCTTGTTAGCTAGCAGTAGCCACAATAAGCAAGCATTCAAAACTGTAAACTCACCAAAAATACTGCAGAGAGCAGTGTGTCAAAGCCTGATCTGCAGTCATTTGTACCAGCACCATTCTCATACAGCACTGTCCTATAGCTGTCCAGTACTCAATTGCTACTAGTGACAATACCTATGCCAAGAGAAGGTTAACTTTGAACCAGACTCCGGATATACTGCATCAGTAGGCAAAGCTGTCTCACACAAAATTATTTCAGAAGGTCATTATTAGAGCTGCAAAGTGAAGTATCCCAAAGTCAGAATAAAGAGCGATGTATAAGCTAAACCCTTTATTTGGCTCCTTCTGTCTGCATGCTGCATACAACTTAACAACAGAAAGCAGAAAGATGCTTCTTTATGAATGGATCACACTGGGATCATGAAGGAGTCTTTTACACGCAGGACCCCACTTGATGTGCTAAAGAATATGGAAGGTGTACACTGAATGAATCTGGGTGCTACAGAAATAAAGAGGAGGGTGTCCTGATAAGGATAGTCACATGCTGTGCAGGGCATTTGTCTACACATTGGAAGTCCTTCACTTTGATAAGGTCTGTTACTGACATTAACAGCTTACATATAAAATTTCAAGTCCTTATGCAAAAGAATAAGCATGCTTGGCTATTGCAAAAATATATCAGCAGAAATATTTCAATGTTAGAAAATAACACAAGTTAATCATTAAAAAATAGAATAGCAGAGAAGACAATAAAAGATAATAGAGTGGAATAGAATATTTCAGTTGGAAGGGTCCTGCAGTCATCATCTAGTCCAACTGCCTGACCACTTCAGGGCTGACCAAAAGTTGAAGCATGTTATTAAGGGCATTGTCTAAATGCCTCTTAAACACTGACAGGCTTGGGGCATCGACCACCTCTCTAGGAAGCCTGTTCCAGTGTTTGACCACCCTCTCAGTAAAGAAATGTTTCACAATGTCAAGTCTGAACCTCCAAAGGAAAAAAAAAAGAAATATTTTAGCTGAAATTAAGCATCTTTAAGAAAAATCAGACACAAGCAAGCACCTGACAGAACATAAAAATTAAGAATTAACAGTTCAAGTTATAAAGTAATGAAACATTATAAGCAAAAGAAAAGAGTTTTAATGGGTAGTATACAACAGTTTGCAAATTAGAAGGGGTTACGTGTTGCATTTGGAAAAAGTCTTTTCATTATTGCAGTCAATAGTGCATGTTTAATTTTTCACCATATCACTTTGTTAAATTTCACATTTGCTGTGTGTACCCTTAAAAATACTTGTAATAAGTACTACAATTTTGTTCTTAGTATTATGCTTTTATTTTCTGGTGAAGAGAATAATATAATTATAAATTCAGGGATTCAACTGAACCCATTTATCTTTTTGAGACATCCTCAATTTTTGAAATATCTTGCACCAAATGGACATCTGACAGTCAGTTACACTTCTATTATCTTTCTCTTTTCCTGTCTACTTACATTAACATCACACATGTGGCCCTTCAACTACAAGTCAAAATATTGCCCTAGTCCCACATCTAAACTGAAAAATGGCAAAGCAAATGATACCATATGGTCTATAAACCAATCTACAGAAGATGGAGGAATAGTTGTGTACAAGTTCATTTGTGATGATCTTTTGATTACATAATTCTTAAGATTATGTAAGATTAAGATCCTTAAGATACTAATAATGTACATTAATAATAATAATGAATAAGACTATGTAATTATGTAATTACAGAATTGAAGTCCTGTAATGCTAGGAAACATTATAGGCTAAAAATAATTTCTGTGACTTTCAGTTACTCTTCTTTGAAGAAGTCTGCTTCTTCCATCTCCCATCATTGAATATTTTGACCTATTTTTGAAATTTCTAATCCTCTGGCACATTCCTTTGCAGAATACCCAACATAGGTTCCCTTGCTCTTTCCTGGTAAAAGGCAGAGCTCCTGTCATCCTGGAACAATTTTGAGTTGCAGGCAAGGGGCTTTATTCTCATTTCCTAAAAGGGTAAAGAAGCTGAGAGGAATGCAACCTGAACTGGCAGTCTACACATATATATGGGACAAAGATCTGACTTATTAAAAAATATATAAAGAATAATAGGCAGGAAATTATCATGGATTACATGGGAGAGGAAAGGAAACCTAAATAATCATCTGTAACCTGTAAGAAAAGTGTTTTATTAAAGTGAGTATATCCTCTCTGTGTATCTTCCCCACATTTGAAAAAAAAAAAAAAACAGAGGGTAAAATAAGCATCCTCAAACTAGCCATCAGTGTTTCCACTTCTAAAAAGAAGGAGCAAGTAATGGAGCCAATACCAAACCAGCAATCCTTCCTTCTCCCACCAAAAAGCTATTTCATGCCATCTATCTCATATCTTCCCAAGTCCTCACTGCTGTGCGCAGTGGGCAGGAGACCACACTGGGAATACATCAGGGCAGTATTTCATCTTTCAGAGTCTGAACTATTTTGGAATACATTCAGCAAAACTTGCAAGGCAAAGTGGTGATACACCTCTTTAGAAATCGTAGGACGAATGGAGAAGGCCTGGGTGTTAAACAACCGTTTCAAGACTGTTTCATAGCCTGTCCAGTGAGTTACTCACTGGCTGGGGCTGCACAACTGAAATGCTGACCTGCCTTTCAAATCATGAGAGAAATAACATCGTTTCTGAAAATAAATTTTCATGTCCCACACACAAGTGCACTGACCTATTTATCACAGAGATTCATAACTATCACTGTCACCATTTCAGCTTCTGGAACCCATAATGGCATTCAGTTCCCATTTAGCCAGTTCATGTGAAAATTAACTTTAATGGAAGTTAAGATGTTAGCAAGGGTAAGGGAGGGAAAGAATAACATTTGGTCTTGATTTGCTTCTGTGTTTCTAGAGAACAGATACTCATCCCCAAGGGTGCTGTGCGAGGCATGAGTCTGCTAGGAAAGCAGGTTGACAGCCAAGAGGGTTTTGCCTGCAATATGCAGATGGTTGCTAGTGCTTGAAGAAGAAGGGCACGAGACAGGCATTGGGCAGGTGCTGATTTCATGCTGGTGTTCTCGTAAGATGTTGCAGACTCCTGTGCATACTGGTGGGTCCCAAATGGTTGGGAAACTCCGTAAAATGCACCCTGGAATTTCCAGCTGGTTTCCCTCCCCCTCCTCCCTCCAGTACTGCAGACATCGATGAGGAGAAGATAAGGATTCAGTTTAAGAGCTCTTCCGGAGAAGCATCTGCACATGCAGTTGTATAGGAGATACTGAAACTAAGATAAGAACATTAAGAATTATTTTTTCCATACTACTTTTAACTTCTTGTGAATGCAATTGTTTTCATGCGTTATGACAAAAAGCAATTGTTGGATTTTTCTGCTGCTGAATGCCAAATTTGACATTCTGAGTCAAATGAGATTAACAAAATAGATCTGTTTAGTTGTTTACAGTTGTTTCTGTTTCGTTGTTTAGAGTCATTTGGGCTTTTCGTTAGAAAAGGTGAAGTGACAGATGGTTCCTGCTGCATCTTCTAGGGCTGCAATGGTGTGAGCTACAGCAATAGCAAAACCAGTGCTTATAATCTGCCAGCTAGTAGTTCATTTCAAGAAATTGGGCTCCAGTTACAACATACACTGACTTACCTTGAAAAAAACCCCCACCAGATTTCACCTGTGGCTTATTTAAAATGCTGTTGGTGTTTCAACATCTTGCCAGTGGAGGGTGTGTTGAAACAGGTTAAATGCTTTCCACATTTACTGTCTGTGCTCAGCTGTTAACAGCAAACCTTTGTGGTATCTGGAACCAAACTTATTTAAAAAAAAAATCAACTGATTAGTGTGAAATAATGCTAGACTGAGTAGTCAGTAATCTCACGAAGTACTGAGATGACTGCCAATTCTTATCTTTGGAAAGCATTTTAAAACTTGTCTCAGGTATTTGTTTTGAAAGATACAGGTACCACACTCATTTCATTCATCAGGCAGTTTATTGCATTGGCTTTTATCCTTTTTTAGATAAGATTGACTCTTCACAAGAATAAGCTGTCCAAAAATTAAAGCATAATAACAATTTCATTCTGCTAAAACTACTGAGCAAGGACTTCCAGAAACATAGGATTTCATTTTCAGAAGTGGAACTGATCTCTGTTGGTACTTTCTTTTGGTGAATTTTTATTTGCTTTCTCAAATTACTACATTTCTTTTTCCATTTTGAATTTGACTGAGAATCAGCATTTTTCACCTCTAACATGCCTAAATTCAATCACAGAAAGATGTGTAAAGATGATACTTGGAATTGAGCCCTGTGGACTTGTTATACACTGAACAGTTCATCCTAGTTTTTGTAAGAGATTAAATCTCTCATGAACCAACTGAACTTGCTACTCCTGAAAATTCCCACATTCCACTATTGCTGTTGACACTGTCCTAAAAATATTCCAGAGTGCAATTACTGTTTGAATATATTTTAGTGCTCATGAATTTAAATCTCACACAAAATCTGTTAACATGGAAGATATTTTGAAGAGTTTTCTCTTGACCTTGAAGTCAGGTGTTAAGTTAATTTAAATTAAGATTAAAATAAACAAAGAATTTAGGTCATTTACAGGGCAGTGCAGGAATTGGAATATAAGAGCAGGGGACCATGAAGGGGAAACATGTAGGGAACAAAATCTCCTTATGTTGATGTTGCTACCTGGAGAAAAATACACCTTGGTCACAGTGGTGGATTTGTACCTCTCAATGAGTCAAGGAAATACAAACAGATCCTTTCATGCAAATAGCCTCTTTGGGAAGAGGAACTGAATTATACTTAAACTTTGGAGGACCCTGAGAAGAGCTATAGATTAGCTGTAAAAGTTAATGTGTTTTATCAAGAAAGGGTTCACTCTTAAGATTGTTATCTGTAATGAGCAGCAGGCAGGGAGCAGAGATCCCTGACCTTGTAGGCCAGGAAGGCACCTACAACATGTTACCTGAAAAGAGAGATAAACAAGGCCTTTAACTTTTGTGCTTGCTCTAGGAAGATTGTATTGTTTATTTTCTTCACTTCTCCCAATTCTTTTATCAGCATCAGCTATTTTGAATGTACCCTCCAGAATAGACATATTTCCACTTTAACTTATCCTGCATTTAATGAAGGGTGATTTTGATCTGACTAATAACAAGTACTTTTCACACAAGCCTGCTGTAAAATGAGCAGACGAGGCACCCTAGCAAGTGCCCAGCTCTCTGAAGCATTGCTTGAGGCTGTCCAAGGAGGAGTAGAGGCTCTTCTATAGGAGAAGGCTGGCGTGAGAGCTGTCATTGCAGAGATCAAGAGAAATCATGACTTCCAATGATAAGCAACGAACATATATACACTCATTTATATTTTTTTTTACCCTGAAATGAATCAGACACTTATTGTTCATATTTCTAGATCAAATGAAATCAGATTTTAAAAGTCCTCAAAATATTGCATAATCAAACCCTCTATTGTTCTGGAAGACTAACCTAGCAGTTAGTCTGCTTTCCTTGCTCACTCTCCCTTGTTTGAGTTGTTTTACTTCATATAAACTATACACACACAGAAAATGTGAGAACTCACATAGCAGGTGGAGTTTCTGTCTATGCAGAGGTGCTTTCAGATGGTTGACTCCTTACCTTAAGCATCACAGATTGAGCCTAAATCTGACATTTTTTTCTTGGGATTAACCAGATGATTAGCACTAGCTGGTAAGTGTCCTGACTTACTGACTGCGCCAGTCCCAGCCTCTCAGGGAGCTCCCTGGGAGGCATTGCCATCCATAGGCACCAGCCTCTGCCCAGTGTGGGTCCAGGAGCAGCTCTGGGAGGGCAAGGGCTCCAGCTTGTTGCTTAGGCTTCAGACAGCCTCTTCTGCAGGAGGACACAGCCATTTGAACAGCATCTTTGAGTGTGAGAATGGGGATGAACTCATGGGGATAAAGTCCTGCACAGACTTCTTAAGAGAAAATAGCATCTACTTAAGATAATACTCTCTGTCACTAGTTAAGTTAAGATGTTGGACTAATGAGTAGCAGCTTCATGGATCTCAAGTGGGGATACTTTGGGGAATACAGCGACATAAAATGGCTTTGAATGCCTGAGTAACTGAAAAGTTGAAAACCAGCTAAATCTTAAAAGTGGACATTTAAGTTCATGCAGAGCTGAGCTGAGAAGTGTGATACAGCCAGATGCAGACATCAAAAAAGCTGAATCAGCTCCAGCTCTTCTAGTCTAGAGACACCAGCAAGGCTACAGTTTCACATGTGTTTCACCTTGTTAAATTACTGTAACGCTCTGCTTTCACTCCATGTTATGTTCCACAATGAAAAATGGAGCACAGCTTCTTTTAACTTGTCCCATCAGTAAGGGGTTCAGTCTTTAAAAAAAATATTAATGTATTTATTCAATTAGCAAACAAAATGCATATGAAAAACATTATTTAAACTTGAACCTATTGAAATTATTAAAGTACTTAAATCACCAACTGTAAAGCTTTCAGAAGTAAAAATGGTAATTTCTCCAAAGTTCCAATTTCATTAAATAAAAAATTAAATCATAATTGCAATAACATATTTAAATGGTTTTAAATTAAAAAATAGCAGTAAGAATGTCAATAATTGGGAAGGCCAAATACATAGTCATGTATAATATCAACTATGCTTAGAGAAAATTTTCCTTTTCAGAAGGTAGCCATGCCTGGATGAAAATGCTTCAGCTTTTGCGTATTGAAAATTTAAGGGCTGTTTGAACATACATGACAGAACATAAGCACCATTTAGCTGATGCAGGTGGACTATGAGCTCTATCCCTCTAATGGGACTAGTTGTTCACAAACTTCTACAGATCTGATTACAGGACAGTGAGCTAAGGAAAGTAAAAATAAATAAACACAAGTAAATGCACAAGAATGAAGACAATCACCATGGAAATAAAACATTTTTAAAGAGAGAGGAAAAGATTATTGATTTAGAAACTTACGTTGTGTCTCTGTTTTGCATTTGGGTTTCAAATGTCTTCCAAAGTACACTCATGATTTCATGCATAATCAGCGTGACATGAAATTACAGTGACTGCTGATGCAAATGAGCTAATTGTGCATGCCAATTATGTGTTACATGCCTGTTGCATTGTTTGAATAAGCAATTACTGAATTTACGGAGACAAGCATGTTAACTAGGAATGCATATTAGACACATAATTACCACCACTTAATTCAGAAAATCAGGCGAAGTAGAATTTAGCTGGGGAAATGGTTATGAATCTTGGCATTTTTCGTAGGCATAAAATTCTGGTTTCATTATATAAATTTCTTGCATTTATACCAGCTTATGCCCCAAAGTGATTTAGAAAATTAAATAAGCTCAGTAAAATCAGACATGTGCCTAGCTAAGCATAAGAATGGTCATTTTGATTACTTTGGCACTCCTCAAGTTTTGTGTGCAAATTTTGTGGGATCAGAGTTATCTGAGGAGAGCTCTTAGTTTTCTACTGAACTTCGCTTGCCACACTGGCAGATTAAGCAGTCCCACCTACTGTAGGGCAGAGGAGGGACTGAAGAGCCAACACACTGAAATGGAAATTTTAGCCAGAGCGATGCCTGATGCATTCTACCTTCAGACGCTTGGCAGCCTTAGATTGCTAGGCTGCATTTTTATGTCCAATCTGAGAAGGGCTGTCAAACAGTGCCATGACATCACCTGCACAATGGTGATAACTCCTGGATCATCTCAGCGTCCTTTGACCACTGGCTGGTCTGGATGGACTCATCGGTGATTTCTAAGTCTCAAAAAGGCATGCATATGTAAAATCTCAATTCTGTTATAACATTTGCTGCAAATGAAGACATAATATGCATTTGTCAACTTGAAAAGCAAAAGCTTCTATTTAATTATTTATGGTGGTGGTTTTGTCTGTAGTCCTAATGCTAATTAGGTATCAATAATTCTTAAACAGAAATGTCAATACAAAGAGAAGATCCAGACCAACTTATTTTATAACTTTATGATGTATTTATATATTATAGTTTATAAAATAGTTATACTATAATTATTTCAAATTATAAACTAGATATTTTACAAACATTTATAACTATTCCAAATAATTTAGTACTCTTTAAAGAACTCTCAAATGAAGGCCACTGAACTGGCAAGATATCTCTTCCAGACCCAACTGCACAAATTTGTTTCTTTCCCACTGAGGATGTATCATTCATTTCAATTGAACTGCTTACATGTGTAAGGTTATGTGCGCAATTCATGAGGATAAGTCATGTATTTAGGAAATTGCCTGGAGGTCCTGATTATAGCCGAATTATGTGGGCTATTAGAAGTTTATATTTTTCATGTTTGTAAAGCCAAGAGAATATGCTAGCAAAAACTAACTCCTTGGAATATCTAACAAGGTGGAAGCTTTTGGGATCAATCCTTTAGCCCCCATGGAAAGCTCAGCGGAGGAGGCCTGAAGCATATTGCCTAAGCTGTCCTTTCTGCCCCAGGTGTTGACAACATATGCTCCAGCATTTCAGCACTTCAGATTCGTGTTGCATAATTATATTTGGAACGCTGGTGGGCTCCCAAAGATGTGGAAACAATCTAGTTCTTTCTTGAAAAACAAAACAAAGCAAAGCAAAACAAAACCCCCAAACCACTCTGCCTTCCCCTCTACTTTCCCCTCCTCTCCCCTCCCCTATCCCCAAAGAAAAACACATTGGATCTGATTAGCTCAAATCCTAATTTCATATGTATGCAAATTAAAGGAAACAAGGAATCACCCTGGCTTACCATGGTTTCAGAAAACAGTAGTCACCTATTTTGAGTTTCTTCAACAGTCAATGTGTTTTATTCATTCAAGTTCACATTTGACATCAGTTCCCTCTCTTTATGACAAGGTTTAAGACCTTATCGCTTCCTCCTGTGGTACATCTCTTTTCACTACAACTTTCTGATACTTGTAAAAGGTTTGTGTGCTTAAAAGGTTCTCTGTGTTTTTTTTCCAGGTCTGTGAGTTGCTTTCATAAAAGACAATGTCTTTCCTGACAAACCTTGTGTCACTGCATACTCCTAACAAAGCATTTTTAATTTTAAAACGTTCCTATTAAAAGTAGGAGTAAGACAGTAATTATTTTTTTCATGGGTAACTGCTTTTTTTTTTTACTTTTCTCGTAGAAAAATGAAAAAGGATATCTAAAAATGTTTTTTTCTTTTTTGACAGCATTTTGAATTGGTGTGTTTTTCACAAAGATAGGCTTGTTTTAAATGTGATAGATCTGATTTCAGGTAAATCTTCTGAACACTTGTAAAGTGCCACTCTGGTAAGTGTATATATACAGTATATAGTTTTTGGTTTTGTCATTTGGCAGCTTTTCCAGACTGGGTTTTGGTTAGAGAAGTTCAGGCATCTATGTTTACCCAGCAGTGCTCTCTTCCTAAAGATATGCAAGGATTACACGCAAACATCTGTCTCTTGGTTGATTAAGATCTCTGGGTAGTGCTGTCTATTTATTTCTAGTCATATATTTTAATTAGTTCTAAATTGTTTAAAAGTACTATTTCAGGTAATACAGAAAGTAGCAAAAATTGAAATGCTTAACGAAATTAACTTTTTTTGGTGTCTTGAGGTTTCACAAACCCTGGACTTCTCTTTTACATACTACCAGTTGATGCAGAATTATCTTGATTCATGTCAGTCTTGTGGTGTTTTACAACTTCTTTCATCTGCTCTCAAGCGAATATGAACATAAAATTGCAAAGAAAGATTAACTTCGCTCATTCAATCTTTCTTCTGGTTTGAGTTTTGAATGAAAATACCCAACCAACTGTAAACTGAACTATTATTTGCCTGTTTGTTTCAGCCCATGATAGTACAATTCAACTTTTTTCAGAAGAAAAATGTGATGAAAATTCAACATTAGATTTTTTTTCTTATTCACATTTTTTGTTTCCATTGCAATAAAAAGTGATAGAAATCCTACATATTCTTTTAAAGTCTACACTGGAATTAAGTATTTGTATTTTATGCCTGTTTTAATTATTTCAAATTTTTTTCCACATACTTTATTTAATAAGATTTCATTTCTTCTCTTTCTTTCACATGTGTATTAGAGGTGAATTTCTAGTACAGTGGAAACTCCTAACATCTACCCACCATGACTTACTAAGAACTCCCCTACCATGTTCATCCATCTGAAATTTTGGGGTGTCCCTAAGAGTGATGCTGTCTCAATACTCAACAGAAAGTGCTGGACACTTTATGAGAGCTTTTTATCCCACCTGCCATTAGCTTAGTCCAGTATACCAGAATGGGATATGATGGCCTGGGGAGAGCTTGGGCTCTTTGCAACTGTGGAAGTCTTCATAGTGGAAAAGAAAAGCAGGGAGATAAATGGACATTGAATGATACTCCCTTGCACTGACCAAATGACTGCCCATCATACAACTAGCTAAAGAGGTTTCTGCTCTCTGAGGCCCCAATTTACCTGTATTTCTGGAAAATTGTATGAGAATCTCAAATTTCAGAAGGTAGTTGTTCTGTTACTGTTATTTGTGCCACTAGTATTACTGAAGCTTTGAAGCAGGTCTTGAGGGGAGAGCTCCTCATGTGTGGAGGGCAGAGCTGCTCATGTGTGGAGGGGAGAGTTAGGAGACTTGTTTATATACTCTGTAGATGATCTTCCTTCAGCAAAGGAGATGAAGATGTGGTTCCAGACTCTGGAGATCTGGTAATCCTCTGCCCTCAGGGAAGAGAATTTTTCATCAGGGAATGTGGTTCACGTTCATCTTTTGCTATCTGAGCTATTAATAACAAAATGTTCTTGTGCCTTTTAATGACTAATTGCACTGAAGATTCCCTGTATCTAGAAGAGCAATCATACAAAAATACTCAAGAGGACTCTATGGTCAAAGCAGTGTGATATCTTAGGGCACTGTGTCTAGGTAGAGTTTGGATCTTTGTGTATCTTTTCACAAATATCAGTTATTTTTGCCGGTGGGGGGGAACTCTTCAGCCAGGACATCTTCTTGCTTTGTTACCGTATGATCCAGCTGCAGTTATTACTGACTGCTGAGAGGACCCTTCAGTACAAGAGTAATTGGAAGTGAGGTATGCGCAAGATAATATTCTTAAATAGATAAATCTGCTTAAAGGAAGAAGGGGAAAGCCAGCCTCTAGAGACAGTCTTTTGCATCAGCAGCAGCTTGTTTTTTTTCTTGACAGTCCCCATTTTGTTTTCTCCGTGAGTTGTTTTAAAAAGGAAGCAGGGGCCCTTCTCAGAATTGCAGTATATGTAATTGAATTTCAAATGTTGTTTTCAAACAAACAAACCATAGAAAAGTTGAGGATGGGGAAATATAAGCAAAGTTTTCTAAAATGCCGTTGTACAGGCAAACACATGTTTTGAGTTAAGTTAAGCTCATTTCTGGTAACAGTATTAACTTTGTGATGGCCATGACCAGCAGCCATATGGGGAATGGAGGTTGGCAGTTTTTATCAAATTAGATCTAAAGGGCAAGAACGTGTATTTAGGGTCTTTTTTTCTTAGTGTTTTTTAGAAGGCAATCTGGAAAAGGCAAGTAGAACCTGGGAGGGCTTATAGAAAGATCATATTTTTGGGGGCTGGAAAGGAGGACTCTGCTTTTTCAAGATGACCTTTCTCTTTATTTCAGTTTAAATTGTGGTACTGTTATGGAAAATCATGCTGAAAAGTTGTATCTGCTTTCCCTGAAAATTTTCGCCTTTGGCTTGGTGTTTGGGTATGACAAAGGCCCTGTGCATATGAACATAAGCAAAGTAGTTTTTATGCTACTTTGCCATTTCATAGCTAGATAGTTATATGCCATACTTTTCTTTTCTGAAATCCATTCAGCTACAGAGAATTTCAGCAATCCATGGATAACTGCATTGAAATAATGTTTGAGCCAACCCCTTGCCCAATCTCAGCTACATCCTTACAATAGAAGGTGCTTCAGTGATATGGAGTAGTCATAAAAACTAGTCTTGGAGAGCCTAAGTAAAAAGGTTTTCCTGGGATTATACACTCACAAGACGTTGGTATGTCACATCTCTATCAATTTGCATTGCTGATGAAAAACACTTCTAAAGGGAACAAATTCTATTATTAAGTGATTTAGAAGCAATAAATACAAGCTTCCCACCTCCACTGCTCCTTCTTTGAACTGTCCCTCTCCCATATAAAGTCATTTATGTTTTTTTATCTGAGTAGCTTTCAGAGCAGAAGATTTCTTGGTTCACTTATGTGACAAGAGGACTAAACTGGGACACCTTCACTTACAGCTCAGGAAGGGTCAGCCTGAATGCTCAGTGCCTTTTAATGCATGCATTGGTTCACCACTCTTTTACATGGGTGTAAAACGACGCTATAACAGAATGCCTCAGTTTCATCTTGCCTTCCCTTGGTGTAAATTGCTGCCTTCAGTGCAAGCCTGTGAAGTGGATTTTTTCAGTTTTTCACCTCACCTATCATTAAGCAACCATGAAACTATGAAAGACAAGATTTTCCTCACTCCTTCACTGAAGGAAGAAGCCCACCTTATGCTTTATGGAGAGATGCAGGCTGGCAGCTGTGCCAGTGGAGCCAGCCCAGGCTGCAGCCTGTCTCTGCCAACTCTCGCCATGGGAAGCAAGTAACAGTCAGTCAGGCTCACACTCTGTCCCAGTTCTGTGTTGAAACACAAGCTTAAATTAGGGACGAATAAATTCAGATTAGTATGGATGACAAACTGGATGAATTACAAAAGTAACTAATAATTTCTGTTGAAGTCAATGTCACATTAAGCAAGAGAAACAAAGTTTAGTGACATCTAACACACAATACTTGCACGGGAAAAAAAACAAACAGATCAAGATCAGCCTTTTTTCTTTTTTCTCTTATCTCCAATTTCATTATCTCCTTTAACAAGCAGCAAAGCAGAGATAGCAGAACACACTGAGCAAGTTTAAAGTTTTGTTTTGAACAAAATGGATTCTCCGTGCTCCACATCCATGCTCAGGCAGCATCTTTGGACATGCATTTTTCTTTCCAAGAAGGGAGGACGAAGATGGAGGAGGGAGTAAAAACATGCAACGTGCCTACCAGTTGTAGATTACACACTTCTGCATGGCATGTGTTCTCATGTAGAGACGGGAGCTGCCATAGGCAGTGCTGTCCCTGCACCCACAACCCAGCAGTAACAGCCCTGCCAGTATGGCTATTAAAAAGGGCCCCCAGAAGCTCTTGTGCCCCTGCCCAAAGTCATGGGTGGCTGTTCTGTAGGATATTGTTACTGTGCTGGGTTATATTCTAGCTTTGTTCACCATTTTTAGGAACTTTCTATAGCCTTTTAGTGAACAGATTCCAGGAAGAAGATACAGGCCACACCTGTTCATACCCCTATCAAAAGTGATGAGCTTATCTACACTTCAAAGACCACGTATTTTCTTCCCCTTACGGAGATGTGCACAAGAAAGAAGAGGAAGGAGCTCAGCTCTAAACCTCCTCTGTGTTCCTTCCCAGGGAGGGCATGGCTTGGTCTCCCAAAAACCTACTCCTCCCCAGGCAGACAGGGCAGCCCCTTGGCCCCTCTGTATCCAGTCTGGAGGACTTCATGCCAAGGACAAGGGCCCAGGGCAGGTGGGGAGAACACCTGGCACTGCCAACCCAACCACTCCTCCAGCTGGCATACCACAAGAGGCCAAAG
Source organism: Morus bassanus (assembly GCA_031468815.1). NCBI lineage: Eukaryota > Metazoa > Chordata > Aves > Suliformes > Sulidae > Morus > Morus bassanus. The sequence continues at coordinate 77,189,930 of CM062568.1, forward strand.
GAAGGATGTAAGGAGGGGACAAGTGTAGCATGCAATCTCCCCCTGTCTGGCTGTCTGTAGTTTAGGAGCTTTCTGAGTCGCAGAAGTGTGCTTAATAGTTCTTGAAGAATCAAGGGTTACTGTATGAGATTTTTTAATCACCTTTTGAACCCATGTTGACCATCAGCATCCACAGCACTGCTTGGCAAAGATTTTTACAGCTTAACAATGCATGTGGTTGGAAGAGATGTATCTGATTTGTTTAGTTTATAGCCAGTTGTTTAGTTTATAGCCGGTATAACCATCCTTCCCCTTAACTACCTCTGTTCCAGGCTGAAGGATCCTAGACCACCTAGCTCCTTCTAGGGTGCAAGCTATTTCACACCTTTCACCACTGTTGTCTTTTGCTTTCTAGATTTATTGTATTCTTTTTAGGTTGGACATCCAGACCTGCATGGAGTTTTTGAGCCACTGATACACCCTGAATTTTTACAATGTCATTATAATATTTTCTGGTTTGCTTTTTATTACTTTCTTACCAATTCCAAACATTCTTGAAACCAATAAACAAATAAATAGATAAAAAGCACACCCACACACTACCTAGGAAAAACTAGATAGACCATCAGTTTGTCTTGACAGGATGTTTGTGTTATGATCCAGCAGATCAAGTTGCTGCTTTATATCAAGTATTATCTGGCTTTGGAAAAAAAATGAAACAAAACAGAAACAAAACAAAACCCGAGACAACAAACCCCAGCCAGCCAACTGAAACTAATATCTTTTTATCCTGTCTCCTATGTGATTTTTTTAATATTGAAATAACATTTATTTCAGGAGTTTCAAAATTGTTATGCAATAGTTCCTGCTTGCACAATTATACTGGCTTTTTAAACCAAGGAAAATATATCTTCATCCTGATGTGATGCTCGGGTGGCATCTACCTCTCTCTCCTTCTATGGATGACACTAGACTCTGAAATCAACCTCTACCTTGCTGTGCTGAACAGTCAGGCTTTGTGCAAGAATTGTGCGCACTTCCTAGTGTTTCAATGGAATAAAGAAATTCCATAAACTCAGTGAGAACATTGCTATTAATTTCTTTGGGAGCAAGACTGGTGTGCCCTCATAAAGTTTTCGTGATATTTTGATTAGCATTCACCGCAAGTGCAAAAATTATATTTTAATGACAGAGAGAGACGAACACATCTTTAGGATGTGTGCAACCACAATAATGACTTGTATGCTTTTTAAATCAGATATTTAATAAACCCATATTATTTCCAAACAGCTCAGTGTTTATCTCACTTGGTTTCTCTGACTATGTCATGCTTTTACATGCATTGTAAAACAACTGATTTTTTTTCAAAGAACCCTCTCACTCAGCTTCACTTAAGAAAAGATCTTTTACAGGTGCAAAAAAAAAATTTAGCATTTTGAGTCTGTGAATTCTTTTACTCCTTATTGATTCCAAAAATGGAATTTAGTCTTCAAAGTTATTATTAAGCAGGAACCATACCAATCAGCTCATTTGCTGAAGTTTTCTAAGTATGTGTAAGAGTCATTTAACTGAGTTCAGTAATTTTATCTAACCTCATTAAAGGTCAGATTTTATGCATGGTATATTAATATTTTGATAATTTCATTTTTCAGAGTAGTAGTGTGTCTTTAAGAACTTTGAGCCTGATTTATTAGGTAAATGAGGTTGGACTGATCATGCTGTGTGTATATTTAGACCTATGTCTCTCAGTCACCTCTTCTTTTTTCCTTTTAATCCTGCTAGCCAGCTTCAGCCAGAGTTTGACTGAAGGTAAAAGACTGATAAATATTCAGTGTTCACAAACATTAAAGAAGTAGTCATCAAGGGAGAGGGCAGAGTCTGTGTCGGGCCAATACATTCAACCTTCGTAGCCATGAAAGAATCCCCATAGGCGAAGGACATAGAGGTCTTTTGTTACAGTGCTCATTTGTTTTTCTTCAGCAGTAAACCACCAAATTCAGCTTCTTATAGACAGTTTGGAACAACAGACCCACATGATAATTTGGAATGATGTAATTTTTTGCTTATGGCTGTATCTCACAGATCAAATTGGCTCAGTATGAGATCTGGTTCTGAGTGAGGCAAAGACAGTACTCATGACACCAGGTCAATCTTAGGCTTCAAGCAGATAATGAGCACAAAATTCATCCCACTTTTCCAAACTGGCTTTAGATGGAGTCATAAATGGTTATTTCAAGCAATCAGGAGGACATTTTCAGTGACAGTTATCAGTCTTGCATCTGCTCAAAAGAAGAATTATGAAAATGAGAGAACTTTCAAATTGGCAGGTATATATGGCCAAGGCAGGGCACCTTCTGATGACAGATCTGAGCACACAGGGCACCTGAGAGCCATTTTTTTATTCGCCACTATATTGTTTTCCCCCATCTTTCTATTTTCTACTTTTTAACCATGTTTTGTATTTGTGCTGCTACATCTTTAATATAGCTAATGGTTTTCCCTTATTTCTTTTCAACTAACTTCATGTGCTGAACTAGAGCTCTTGCAGAGAGAGGGAGAGTAAGAGGGAGTTCTTGCAAGTCCAGGGAGGAAAGTAGAATGAAACATACATCCTCAGGTGGAATGAACTATCCTTTGGAGGTGTCTGTCTTTCTCCATGAGCTACGGAGGGGTTCTGGTTTTCTAAAAGAGGCACCTCACTTAAGTGGGATGAATCTGGGTATAGGTGTTTGCATATTGCTCTGCACAAGGCAGCCTTTGTCTTGGTAGAAGGCTTGCTATGCAAATATGTCTAGTTTTTATTGATTTGAAGGGCTGTCATGGCCATCATGATGATGTGCAGGTGTAAAACTACCCTGAAGTAAAGGGAACAAGAAAGGATGGCCAAGTGATCACAGCAGGAATACAGGTACATAGATGAGGAACTAATTCACTGCTGTTTCTTCCCATCACCAGGAAAAAAAGTACTAAAGCCCTGATGTGAGATCAAACAAACTAAATAATATAAAAAAGACCCAAACGCAGTGATTGTCTAGACATCAAAGGGACTGGTTCTCCAGTCCCCTCGCCTTCTACAGTGACCTATGCTCAGGCAGGATGAGTGAAGAGTGGGTGGAAATGCAACTGCTCTCATGGGGTAGCCCTGCACATGGCTGTATTCTGCCTCACAAAGTACAGAGCAGTGAAAAATCCAGCTCTGTTCTTTTAGCCTGCAAGCAGTTACCTACTTCTTCTAACAATATGTCCTAGGTGGTCCTTCATCCTGTGGACTGACACATGGAGACTGCTGCACTAACCCAACCTTTGGTACCCCAGGATCAGATAGTTGAGAGCAGCATAAGCCCAGCATCCTGGGATCTCACAGGCTGGCCAAAAAAAAAGCATATATTGTGGGGTCAGCATGCCATGAAAGACATTTCTCCTCAGAGTGTCACAGCAGAGATGCAGTAATTTTAAATGTATGTGTAAAAAACTAGAGATCAGAATTGTAAAGTACATTTCTTCGTACACTCTAGAGTAAGTATCTATTTGAGCTACACAGTGGCATCATCTTAAAAGTAGCTGAGTTTGAAATGATACACATGTATTGTTCCAGGAAAGAATGACAGTCTGAATGTGTTTCAAGAATAGGTAACAGATTTTTGGAGGATTATTGACGTTTCTGAATCAAAATGTAACTGAAGAGAATAGTAAAAACCTGTAACTACAAAGCCAAATTTCAGACACTGGTTAGACAACCCAGAGGATGTATGTGCCCTGACACCTAGTGGAGCTGTGAGCTTTTGAGGTAGGTCCATGATGCAATCCAAAGGGAAAGCTGGGTTACCAAGGTACACAGCAGAGAGGCAGCAGGATGCCACCCTACATATCCACGCTGGGAGCTCAGTGAGGAGATATTAGTTTGGGTCCTGAGGCATTACATCTGTAGTCACACAGCAGTGCTTAAGCAGACAGCTCCTCTTGTATATCATTATTCTATGGAGACAGCTTGGGTATCTGTATCTCTTGTGGCACCAAATCACTAAAAGCCAGATCCACAAAACTGAAGACCCTCAGTACAGAGCTGCCTGAGGGGCCTGACCTGTGAACTCCAGTGACTCTTGTGCAGTTCACCACCAGGTAACTCGCCTATTTGCTGGAGAACTGGCAGAAGGAGCAATACTCAAACTCTATTGTCAGTGCAAGCATTTTGCTTAAACAGCTCTCACTTGTCACAACAGCTTTCTGTATGGCAATGATGCCCTGTGGGGAGCAACCTCCAAAGGTCAAGAAAACAAGAGGGGCCCATAACTTCTTGAAATGCGGTAGCATGACCCCTTGGCAGTGTCCTAACTTAGCTAGGAGGAAATGCAGAAGAGAAGAGCGCTGCTTGAACTCCTGTTTTTCAAGCTATTGGATGGACATCCTTTCTTTTGAAACTGAAGTTTTTACAAATGCTCCAGAAACAGGAGTAACATGGGTGGTTTGCCAGAGGAATTTACCCGTCACCTGTAGCATTAGAGAACAGATTAACAAGGATTTTACAGAGACAGTGTGAATACTCACTACAGTCTGTGCAAGGATCTTTCTACAAAAGTGTTTTCTCCACATTCCCTGGCTCTGGGATCCCTGTGGCTCCTGAACAGCCCTGTGGAATAATTGCTGCAGCTGGTTCTGGCATTGCTGCCGTTATTATTTAATGTGTACATTATTGTACATGCTCCCTTTAAAAGGTTTTACTGCCAAAGACAAATGTGCTATGGCTTGAGAATTTGCTTTTGTGAGGTGACTGACTGACACCTAGTGTTTAAAATCTATGCACATGAAAAAAAATGTACATAAAAACAATCAAAAAGAGCTATTTTTAGCGAGAAGAGCTCCCAGTTCTCTCAAAGTACCACCCCATCAGTAATGTTTCATGTCAAGGGCTGACATGCCCTAAAAAAGTAGCATTTGCAGAGATCTCAGGATATACTGGGTTGCTAAATCAATTATCACCATGGCCTGATAATTACCATGTTTTCACTAACTTAATTGTCTGAAGTGTGCTGCCTCTACCCCAAACCTTCCTGTGCCATTACGACTAACCTGTGCCCTCTAGAGCTGGGAAGGAAGTGACTTGTCACTCACCAGTGAGGTGGCCCTGACACCTCTGTGCTCTTGCAAAGCCCAGCGCTGCCCCAGTTTCCACCGCTGGGAAAGTGGTTCCTCACCATTTTTAGTACAAGTCCATATGCTAGGAATATGGCAGGAGGTAAACAACATAAATTCCCCAAACAGGTTACCTTGAAGCCTCTTAATTTCAAATTACCAGGACCAACAACTGCTCACCAGTCACAGAATAGCCTTTCCCTTTAACGTACACTGTCTTTTATCTAAAAGAATCCAAAATATATGCTGCATATGGGACAAGTATTCTATTATTTTATTCTTTGTTCATTTTCATGAAGAAATAAATTGAGAGATGTAAGGATGTAAATAATTTACAGTTTTTATATAACCCTGAATACCTCACGCTTCACAGACTCTTTAGTCAAATCGGGCAGGTTTACAATACATCAAAGCTACCTACATTCACAATATAATGAATATACATTAATGTAAATTCTCCTCAACCTCCTGAAAGTGGGCAAAATTTCACTTGTGTCCATCTCTTTCTATTGTTGCCAGATGTTGGAACAGTCTATGGTATATGCATCACTATTTCTGTCTGTTAAATGTCTAAAAGAGATCAGGGATAAAGCTTTCCCGTCCTGTGTGTTTTAAATAAAATTTTTCATTGTATAAAAAACACCCTGTGATTCGAGATGCTACTGAAATTATGTAAGCGGCTAAATCCCCTCTGCAAACTATCACGGGAAGTCCAGGCTAATAAAGTTTCCCCACATTAACACAGTGAATATGAACTAGGTGTCTTTATGAAGCCACCCAGTTCTGAGGTTTTCTGGGTTTAGATGTTAGCTGAGCAACATGCCTTGCTGTTCTCCTGAAGACAAAGGTCATACACTTGGTGTTAACATTAGCAGTGAACTCATTAGTCCCTCTAGCTGGGAAACACATAAAATGCCTCAGTGGTTCCTCCAACTGCTCTAAAAATATGGGTGTAGTTGATCAGTCAAAAGGCTGACCTAGACCAGTGGTGCATTTTCTCTCTAATAGAGCCAGTAGCATGTGCCTAGGGGAGAAAATAAGAAGAGAGCAGATGCATTCTCCCTGTGTCTTGTAGTTTATGAGTGGAGGGCCACATGAGACAGAAGAGTTGACTTTGTATCTAGCAAGTCTTTGATAGTATTTCTTCATGGTTTTGTCCAGTTTCTTTTTGAACTGATGTACATTTTCTACATCCTGTGGCAAGCAGATCTATAGTTTAAAAATTGGAAAAATATTTCCCCACATAGTAGACTTTTGCACAAAATCAGGGATGAAATTAGTATCTGTTAGCTATTGTGGTCTAGAATATTTACATAATCACCACATTTCTCATCTTCTCCATTGGTCAAAAAACCAAATGACAGCCAAAAGCCAAAACAAGCTCTAAAGTACAATTATTTTTCATCTATATGAATGCAAAGTGGCAGCTTGCTGGATCCAAACTAATTTTGTGAGGTAATGAAAACATAATAATATTGTTGTATGGCCTGGAATACTAATTCTTTCATTCTTTCCCTCCACTTCCATCTCTTCTTTCCTTCTTTGTTAATGTCTTGCTTTGCCTAGATATTATACATGTATTTTTTTATGCTTTCATGCTTTGGATTTACTGCAGCTAGGTAAGTATGACTGTGGTTTTTTTAGAAGCTTTTACAAAATTAAAGGATGGTAATAGGAAAGCTGAGTAAAGCTATGGTAGCTTTGACTCAAAGGTGTTGACTGCTTCACTGGGTCTATGTCACTCCAAATATTTTCCTGAACTAAATACCAAAATCATATTCTCTAACTATTTGTCCAATGGTTAGGGGCTTGATCACCCTCCAGGTTTCAGAAGAACCAGAAGCAGGGTGATAGGCTTTGTATGTGATTAGCATTCAAAGCGTTGACCTGGATTTTTTCTGAGATTACTGAAAATATACTGACATGAGTGTATGATGAGATGCAGTACTATAACTTTTAGTGCAACCCAGTGCTGCACCAGCCACCAAAGTATTTTTATCTTCTCAACATCATCTTTATCTTTAGAATTACTTTGTAGAGGCCATCTGGTTCCTTTAGATATAAGTAGATCAAGTTGTACCAGTCAGCTAGCATTGGCTATTCAAGTGCCAGCAGATAATATATACAGCTATAATGGAGAAATATAAGCAGCATGCTAAGAACACAACATGCACCATACACTTGGCCCTGATAAATATTGGTGTCTTTTTGTGTACAGACAGCATTTCCTTGATCATGTTCCTTCCACATGCATACACACACACCCCCACTTTTGCACGCTCTTTCTTTGTCTCTATGATATATTTCACTTTGGTGAAACTTATAATGGTATACAATTATGTGTAAGTTAGATACTTGTGTCCTCCACCCTCTCCACTTGAGAGTGAGGAGAATAAAATTGTGAACTCACACTTCAGCCTAAATACTGTGGTCTGAGATTCTCTGCCTTTGCTCTTGATCAAGGCTGTTTCTGATCAAAACTGCTGTTGCTGGCTTAATAATATTGGTATGAAACATGATGAGATATGAACTGTGACTTCTTTAACTCTGCTGGAAAAAAGTCCCAGAGGCAAAAGTTATGCCTGCCAAGCTGTTCTTTGGCCAAAGTATCTCATTTCACGTGGGTAGGGAGAGCCAGAATAATTCTGATAATAAGGTCAAGAAAAGTATGTTTTACCAATGTAGGCACCTAATCTGAGTCTAATCATTTAGGGTCTAATGAGAAAGAGATGGACATCTCCAGAGGGGAGAGTCATCCTGCCATGGACACCTGTTTTAGGTTGGAACAAAGTGTTTGCTGGAGGTCTTCTCTCACTATCCCAGGGTTCTGGCCAGTTACGTTTGATTAGGCACCCAACCTTGAGAAGGCTAAAATTAGCGGAGATGGAGCCTGTCCCTAATGAAGGCCAAATCTTCAAGATAGAGAGGAAGGTGCACTGCTTTAATTATATCAGTGCACTTAAGGCAGCAGACCTACCTTGAATTAAACCAGTTTGAAAATTTGAGGAATATTTCTCATTAAAAACAGGTTGTTTGTACGGTAGGTGGCAGCAATGGACAACCTGACCAGCCTTCGAGCAGAGTCCCAAGTCTGGGGGTTGCTTTGCTGATTCCCTTCATCCTCTTGCAATTAACCTCCTCTCAAAGCAAAGCGAAGGGGCTGTTGTGCCTTCAGAAACTAGACCAAGGTATGCCTGATATCTACATAGTCACTGATGTTCAGGAAGAAACACAAATGTTGGATAATACCTCTAGCCCTAAGTCCCTGTGTGCTATATATACTTGGCAGAAGTAGGAACTTGGAGTTGGAAGCATAAAAGTAGCTAGTTGTGATATAACACAGGGCTTTATAAACCATACAAAGGGATTTTGACTCCAGAGCCCTCTGCACATGCATAAGTGGAGAAGAAGAGCAATCTCTCTATGTGCAATGCACTGCCCAGTGTCTCCTCAGGTTGTGCCACTTGAATACCAGAAGGTGAAATCTCATTCACAGGAGCTTCATTCATAGGTAAGGTGAAGGCAAGCACTTCATTCACAGGAGCAAGCCAGCTGAGATGAGGAAGATTTTGTATATACTTAAGCCTTTATTGCCATACTGAGGATGGTACAGTTTTGCTTTCAGATAATTATATTTCTTCATGTATATATTGCACATTAATCCACTATTGGAGTATAGGTCTAGGATAGGTTTAGAATAAAATTCTTATTTTAAGGAAAATTATACCATTGTGTAAAAAATTGGTCAAGTGTTTCTCAAAAGGGTCCAGATACAGATTTTTTTTACTATTAGCTTTGCACTTTAGTATTAATTTTCCATACAACTGATATAATATTTTGTTTTATGTGCTGTGTCTCTGGAGCTTGCCATGTGCATGTGGGCAAACTCTATGTATTGACTGAAACTGAGGTTTCTTGCAAGCAAAGCAATTTTAATCTAAAGAAATTATTCTATTTTCATGTAAAATAGTAAAAATGCTTTAATCTGTAGGTTCTCTGTCTTATTTTAAATCCTGGCACTGATTGTGGGCTTCAAGCACTGCAAGCCAAAACTATATAAAATATACGTATATAAAATATATTTTAAGGAACAATATAATATTCATTGTGGCCTGATTTCACTATATGCAGTCTGGATTCCAGATGTGTTTGGCCAATGTGTGGTACTTCTCTACCCCACTTAGCTCACATATGTTTTGTTTCTTTCATTATATCAGTTCTATATCCTCACCAAGAAAGGAATCTGTAAATTCATGACACTTGTTTTCTAAATGCCTCCTGTAATGATTTTTAACTGAAGTAGTAATTCTTTCCCCCACTTCTTGAGAAAACATATCTGGACCATAGCTGATGGGATGAACTACCTTGTCTACCCACAGAGATGGTATCTGACCATCCAAGAGAAAAATGAGTATGTTGATTGCTGGTTTTACCATCTGCACTCAAGACAGAGAAGGAGACATTACAGGAGTTGTCATTACTGAAACTTGATTCAGTACTTGATATCTACCATTCATCTTCTCCCTGAGTATTTGAGTAGGCATCGGGCTGACAGGTACTCCAGGAAAGAGCACTAATGTTCAAAGGAAAGGCCACCCTTACTTTCTGCAAAAAATACAATGCAACAGGAAAGGTAACACTACCTACTAAAGTTGATTGTTTTTTCCTGAGGTCATGAACTTGATCTTATGGCAAACAAAGTCAATGATAGCCTTTTTGTTTTCAGGCATTTCCAGCTTGGCCTTTTGAGATTTTACTAGCCATTCTTAGTATTAAAGGAGAAAGAGTGCAGTCTTCTGCACTGTGGTGAGGGAGACATTTTACCAAAAAAAGCATATTCAGGTGAACCGAAACTCTGCACAGAAGTGTATCTTATAAACTGAATGTTTCAAAAAAGTGTAAACAAAAGTTTTATATTGTCCTATACAGTAATACAAAAGATGTTATATCAAGTGTAATCAAATATTTCCTTCAACCAGTATTATTTTGAACATGGAGAAATTTTACCAGAAATGAAAGCAAGAATTTTTTAGGTAGCTTCCAAGCCTACCAGAAAATTAGGTCCATCATTTATTTGTATTTCCCACCTACAAAAATGTCTACAGAAACATCTTACTTGCAAAATCAAGGCCCTATATTCCTTCTCTTGTAGTCAAATAAATACTGTCTCAACTAAGAGTTAAAATAGTCTGCCCTGGTTGTGTACCTCAAAATGAACTTGCATGTCTCACCACCTCATGGAAATGGAAAGAAAATTTTCTTTAAAAGGACAGGAAAAATTAAATAACAATAGTTGTTCAGTTCTGAACTTTAACTTCTCTGAGTTATACTTATTTAAACAATCACAATACAGCTGAAAACTTTGTTTTCTTTAGCTTGTATGAAGTTTTATCCTTTTACTAACTGCAAAGGAATAAGTCCATCACATGAAAAGACCGTACACCTTCACACGACTCTTCTTTCTGGTTGATGCCTGCTTACACAACGCAGTGCCTCAGAAAGTGATTTTTTTTTTGAGCTTTAGAGAACTCTTGTGAGCTTCTGTTGTTGCTTCCAGAAATATTCACTGCTTTCACCATTTCTCATGACCAATCAGATGTTGAATACATAGTATGAGATTTGTGTGAACAGCCAGTCTTCAAAGACATTGATCTATCAGACAGTATTTGGAAACTATTGCAGCATTATGAAACACACAGTCTAATTCCATTTTAACCCAAGTGGACCTCAATATTAGATCATAATGTCTGAGGTGCTCTAATTTTGCTGGGCTGAAGATCAGTAGCAGTTAGAAACAAACTGCAAGGTACTGCTTTGCCTTTGTGATCCAAAGCTCATTTTAAGAGTTGTGCAATGTCAGAGTTCAAAATACTTCAAATTATTGGGCTCAGACAAACTCCAGTATCAGCCATTCTTAGATCTGTCAAAATATTGTCCACCTCCCAGAAAGGTAACTCTTGCATGCAGATTAAAAAAGCATATCGTCCCTACAGGTCTTCTAATCCAGATTCCTTCAAACATTTCTGTTGTTGAGTGTTCTCATCTCCGTTCTCTTCTGGTATTCCCATAGTAACCTCTGAGTACATCTCCATTTGCATTGATATTTGTTTCTGTTGGATAAAAATTACATTATGCACAACTTCTGCATTCAATGGTATTACAAATTCTCAGTGTTGTTACAGGCATGCTACTTATTTGGTATATGTGGGATTAGTGCAGATTACTTACTCTGTCATGTAACTGGAATACAGAGATCATATGAGTTACTTTCTCAATCTGAAAGCTGCTCACAGGCAAATTTGCTTAGTTGTTCTGAGCCCTAGTTTTGTTGCTTGTCACCCTCCAGGATGATATGACTATATACCTAAGGTTTATGTCAAAGTCACAGTCCAGTTTTCAGGGGTTATATTTATTTGTTGGATAAAACAGATTATCTCAGCACCATTCTCCACAGCCTTCTTAACTCTTACAGTATGTCCAAAGCCAATGTCTTTGCTATTTCAGATGTCAGCAATATTTGGGATACTGATATGTTCCATATGTTTTATTCAATTTATCTTTCCTAGAAGTGCCATCAACAGTCATCTCAGCCACTTGTTATAACGATCTAGACAGCAATTACACAGCTATGCTGAGTTCTTCCCATTGATTGCTGTGATTTTTTTTTATATATTGAATACTAAGACCCTTAAATAGCAGTGTATGTAGTTCTATGGTGGAGGGAGATATAGAATATAAGTTTGATGGTGATGATTTTATCTTTACATTCTACCAGTCCATATGTGATGGCCACAGGGGTATTATTGGTTAATTTGCACATCATTACTGGTGAAAAAGGTGCCCAAGGATTTTTGCACAGAAAAGGTGGTAAATGTGGCAACTTTTGGGTCAAATTTGGTCAAATAATTTTGGTCAGAAGTGTCATAGAAATGACTTTGAGTCTTGAGAATAAGACTTGGCTTCAGTCCAGTTCTGGCACTCTTCAGCTTTTCATTTCTGAGAAGATAACTGTAAAGAAGAAGAGGAGCACAGACTGCCCTGGGGATCTAGCCCAAGGCTTGTGGAATGAACTCCAGGTGCAAGTTCAAAACACTTCAGTCTTGTCATTTGTAATATGGTTATATAGCACATGCTATATGTAGTTTTTCCATATATTTGTCTTTGAGAATTCCAGTTGTGATTCATGAATTGAGATGATCCATAGTTTCTGTCAGAGTTTGCAATCATATAGGTATATGTATACAAAAACCAAAACATAATATAGCAAGGCATACATTTTTCCCCTGGGAGAGAAGATGGCATAACTGCTTATATTGGCAATTGTTAGTTACATTGCTGAAGGCACTACTAGAAGATATTTCTATACTGTGGTGTAAGTACAATAATAAAGTAGGACAGCGCAAAATTAATAGGAATCCTGCAGGGGCTCTGAACAAATGTTCTGAGTACATAGGACAGAGAAAATCCTTATTCCAGGTTTCTATTTCAATCATGTTTCCCCAAAAAAACATAGTTTGGGCACCTGCACCTTCTCATCATGTGTTGCAGGAGAACCAGGTAAAAGGCAATCTTACCATGCCACCTAGAGCACAGTTCACTCTGTAGCTTCACTGGAGTTATAGGGATCTAGACCACTGCCTGACTAGCACATTTTTTCCTCTAACTCACATAATGACAGACAGTGATAAGAAGCATTGAATGTGCCAGCCAAGGAGCTCCATTAATGATAGCCACATAAATACTGCAAATATTTATTTTCTGTTTTGCCCAGTTGATTGAAGATTTGTAATTTGCCATGAGATAACCTAGCATCTGAACTTACAGCACATCAGCTCTTCTAAAGTAAACACCTCTGTACATGGTTTTGTCCACAGCAGATGCACAGTTGGGGTAGGTTATGTCATGCACATTGTGGAGCCTCCTCTTATTTGCCATAAGAATGTGCATTTACGACAACATAGCAAATGACTTGCAGATCTCCACAAAAAGTTTCCCTTTGATAACTTGCCCCCATGCTTATACATGTAATATCCCCTAACTGACTATTCTGCAGGGAGTCAGGGTGATCGCTCCTTAAAAGGTTGGCCCATGGATATGCTGAAACACTTTGAGGCACACTTGCGATAATAGTCACCTGAGGATTTTCTCTATCCTGTCTACTGAGATCATTGTCCTATAACATCCACAAGTTTTCTGTTCTCTTCTGGCTTCACTACTAACACTGCGCATAACTTTTTCTCAGTTTTTCTTAAAAATTACCTGCTGATCTAAAGGTAACATTGTACCATTCCAATCACAGGTAATACCATATGTGTAAATATAGTGAGAGAAAAAAGACAGACAAGCTCTACCTGGTGGTGAGTCTCGTCTGCAGCTAACCAAGTTTTGATGTTATCTGAAGGATGTGGAACAGGCATGGTTATAACTTCCAGGCACCTATACCTACAAGAAAGTGACACAGACACGTGACTCAAATGTCTTCAGGAACAGATCAGTCAATAATACTTTGTAATAGATATGCCAATTAGACTGACTTCTACCATTTCTAAAGCCATTCTACCCTTTTTTGTTTCACTGCGGACATTTTTCTCAACATTTTTCCCAGCTCTTTTTCAGCCTGACTGGTTTTTAGCCTGCTAGATTTAAGACCTGCATAGATATGAACAAACACATGATTTTCAAGCAAAGCAAGAGCTTGTGGCATGCTACTATGTCTATAGCTAAAAAATTACCCCTATATTTTCTTTTCCTATTAAAGATATTACTATAAGTGCAATAATCAAAGAAAGAAATGTCAGATAAGAGGGAGCAGGCATAGCATCAGAAATATCTTTTAACTCATTTGCTGAGGTCTAGCAGAACTGGGGTTTGAGAGGGAGTGGTGTCTGCACAGATCCATTAAAACATTTTGTTTTATCACAAAGGATTATCTGTTGGTTTTGAGTACTGTGTAAATTTTCCACTGAAATGATCTACCAGCTGAATTGCTCTCTTGAGGCCAGAGTCAATCCTCATTATTTGACCAGAATACTCTTTTATGTTTAGATGCAGATGGCTTTCAATTACATTTTGTTTGCCCCAGGGGAAAATTTTTATTTTGTATTTTTATATTAGCTCTTTCATATTTATAGGTCCTTGAGTTTTTGTTTACTGAAAGAAGATAGAGCACCTTATAACTTCTTTTATCCTAATCAGGAATAATATTTAGTCAATAATTAAATAATCAATTTACTTTTAACAGATACTCCATTCACATACTGCACCTTCCAAATATTAAGGCATCTTGACTTACCATCCTATCCTGAATAAGTTTATTTTTCAGATCAAGAAAGCCTTCTCTGTCATGTCAATAGGAAAGCTATGTAACCAGGCAGAAAAATAGTGTCATGGAGGCAGCATTAATTGTTGGTGGGTGTAGGACCACTACTATTACTTTGTTATACTAATAGTACAGCACAGCAAATCCCTGCCATCAGCCTGACTTTCCTTTTTTTATTTAATTCTTGTAAACCGTCCAGCTTAGAGTAAAAGACTGCTCTCGGTAATGGATTATGAAATGAAATTGGGCAATGTGGCAAATGCAGTTCATCTTTGGCATGACTAATGTTGGTGGCCCTGAATGCAGAACCTACAAAAGCATGGGGCAAAGTCACACTGAGGGTCGAGAGGCAACAGTCAGTGTAAGGTGAAAAAATGTCATTTGTAGTGGCAGAAAGACGTGTGAGAGTAGAGTGTGAGACTGGAGCTCCAGGGACTGTGATGGGAGCTGTGAGATGACAGTGATAAGGCTCAGTATCTTACAGTAGTTCTTAACACCTAGCACTCCTTTGTTAGAACAATAGTTGGAAATGCACAGTTAACTGCTACTTGTAAACACAATTTATCTGAGATCTGTGTTTGACTTTAAGCCATTGTATGGTTTGTTTACCCTCACCCTGACTTCTCTTCCACCAGAATTTTATACTACCTTCCAGAAATGTACATTACCTTCTACATGCACATATCAGCAAACCTCCAAGGAAAATTAGGAGACAAAACAACGTGAGGCTTAGCAGCATGACATCCACTGTCTTTTCTTAAAAAGAAGAGGGAAAGGTAATGTTAATAATGTGGGAAAGGGTAGTTCATAAATGGATGAATTATATATTGGCTCATAA
Organism: Morus bassanus; assembly: GCA_031468815.1. Taxonomy (NCBI): domain Eukaryota; kingdom Metazoa; phylum Chordata; class Aves; order Suliformes; family Sulidae; genus Morus; species Morus bassanus. The sequence continues at coordinate 77,205,196 of CM062568.1, forward strand.
ATATTGCACTATTCCTGAACTGCCACAGATTTAAAGAAACATTTCCTGGAGCTTTTTTAGGGGAAACAGGGGCTTCTGACTTCAGCACTGTTCCTTTCTCCTCCTTTGAACTCTCAGCCTTGCTGCTGCCTTGATTCAGCACCCTCCCTGCCATCCTCTGCTCCAATAGACTCCATCCCCTCCTTTCCCTGGATTTCTACTCTCACATGCTGGGCATGGCCTGTCCTGCCACTGGATACTTCCATCCAGCCTTGATTGCTCTGGATATCAAACCCTCTGTCCATCTGCTATTGACACTCCTGCTGCTGCCCCAGCTGTTTCTGGATTCCTGCTGTTGCCGCCTCCCATCTCCATGCACCATGAACCCCCTGCAACTGCCGCTCACCCCTTCACAGCTGTAACTGGTTTAAGGTAAAATATAAATAAAAGCTTTTTGTCAAGCAAAATATTCACTTTGACTCAAGGAGCAACATTTGCTTTTCATTATATTTACCTTTTCCAAGCCTGCTAGGCATAGTCCTAAACAAATGCCAGCGATACATATTTATATTGTTTAACAAATACTACTGCTCTGTACCTTGCATTCCTTCCTCCAAAATACCCCAAATACCAAACAGCAATATCTTTGGTTGACTCAAAAATGTATTTTTGGCAAATTTTATTTTTTGTTTAATACCTAGCTTTAAAACCAGAACTAGTTTGGACTGCTTTGAACTAAGTACTTTGAAGAAAAACAGGCAGGAACAGCTCTTAAAATGTTAATAGTCCAAGGCCAGTTTTTCACAATGATTTTAGGATCAGTCTAGATCAAATTCAAAGAACAAAAGAATTGTACAAAAGTTCCTAGTTTGAACCCATCTGTAGTTACCAAGGATATTAGGAATTTCCACAAATATGATATGAAACCACGGGAAAACTTACAAAATTCTGGGCGGAACCGTGTATAAGAGCAATCTTCATGTACTACTAAAATACAAAACTATTCTTTATTCACTTTAAGATGAAAAGGGAGTTTTCCCCATCTTTTCTTTTGAGATGGGGGCTCAGAAAATACATTCCAAACAATCTCTGGACTGTGCAGTAGAAATTATTTTGTTTGAGGTAAATGTTCTGCATTGTTCTGCTAACCCCGTATCACGTACACACCTGAGAGAAGAGGAAGCAGTGGTCTTTACACCAGCCAAACCACAAAGAAGTTTGGTTCTTTTAATTTCTTACCTACCTCATGCATTTTGGACAGGAGGAAGAAAAAGAAGAACATATATTCTTTTAGGTAGACCATTTTATGGTGGGGTTTTTTCAGATGCAAATGCTTAAACTTAGTCACAAATAACAGTACTTTGAAACCAAAACAAGTGGCTTGGTTTGCAAAAATGCAGAACACCTCTGAATTACTATTAACTTCAAAGCGATCTATGAATGCTCAGCAGTTCTAAAAATTAGACCAATTATTTCATGTTTCTATATATGAATAAAGCTGATCAAACATTTCTTTTTTAGCAGAAAGTTTCTATACTAAACAGCTCTGTTCCGTTTAAATCGCAGGGTTTTTTCAAGGGCATATGCTAATTCCAGTGGAAAATGAATGTTTCCCACGAGAAAATTAACAAATTCTTTTCATGTCAAAGGAACATTTCAGAACAAATATTTTAGTTATGTTTTGAATTATGTTATTTCATTTTGATGTTTCAGCTTTTTTAAATGGAGGCTGAAAAACCTCTTAAAAATGCATTCTTAAAGAAATGTTGCACATTTCCTAGATGAAACATGGGAACGTCTGTAGAAGCAAACAAAAAGCAGATCATTGCATGCTCCTTCAAGGCTTTCAGCAGAAAAATTGACACATTCTAAAACAAAAATACTGAATGGATATTTTTTCCTTTCAGGTTACTCCACAGAAAGATTCAATTTTTTCCATTCACTGTGTGTGTGAAATTAAGTGCCTGGCTTTCATGGAGGTACTATGAATGATACTGCTAAAACCAGGTTGTTTTTTTTTAATCTAGGCAGTATTAAAATGCACTTCATGATGTCCACTTATACATGTTCCCTATTAGATGCAGACAAAATAATTTAAACAGAATACAAAATAAAATGGACAGAAAACTTTCTCTAAGCATCAAAGGAGATATTTAAAGATGTTTGCCTGACCATGTGACCCCTCAATGTAATATACTTATAGATTCACTTTATAAAAGCCACCGATCCTCTCTGAGTATGGGAAGGAAGAAGGGAAATTGCCGCATCACATGAACTTACGCATGTGTGCAGTATGCTCTGGGGGTAAATCAACATGCTGCACTGAACACATGCAGATATTACAGCTTATATGCAATGGCAGTCTTGTCCAGCTTAAACTTTTCTGAAGTGGAGGAAGCATGCTGTGATTGTTCAGCCTCAACAACAGCTGCAGCAGAAGCTGGGAAAGCAGCGGTGTTGAAAACACTTGAAGGAGAATTGCAGCTGCTGAGAACAAAGTTTGGTAGGCTGGAACCAGGATGGGTGACTGTTCAACTTCATTTCCTCCTTCTGGTGAGAGGTTGGCAGGGACAGAGTAAATCTACAATCCCCCACCAAGAAAAAGCCTTCTAACTTCTCCTCCCTCCACTGTCTGCACATCAGATGTGTCCTGCCTGACACCAGGCAGACCTCTCTGCTGGCCATGCTATGGTCCTAAGCATCCTCTGTCTTCAGTGAGAAGAAAGAAGCATCTCCAAAGGGCAATTCCAGTCTCTGATGGCCTGAAACACATTCTCTCCTTCACCACAGTGAGCGTGTGGAGCAACTAGGTTTCTCTCTCCAAGCATTTCACAAGTTAAATGCTTTTGAAATTAAGTAAATGAATCTGGGCCAAAAAAGGTGGCAGCTGAGAGGTGCCAGCAGAGCAGTGGGATGTGGTGAGGCATCTGATAGAGTAGGCAGGCAACATCCTATAAATGCTATAACTGAATTTACACTCAGTTCATTGCAAAAAATAATAATGTCTGGCATTGTATTTCCTGTGTCTTCAGATAAATATGTACTTGAAGCTCAATAGATCAAAAAGATATATCCCAAAACACACAGACTGTTGCATTAAATAAAGATATTTATCTTGGGGCTTTTTACTACCAATAGTATTGTACTTTTTTTTTTTCATGTCAACGTACAGAGACTAGGCTATGCACCAGTTTTTTCCCATAAATATAGCATCACTCCATTATACTACTTCCCCATTACCTAACTTGACACCAGGAAGCTGCTGCATGTGGAGGCATTTTTCTCATCACGAAAAGCACAAATTTCTCTTGTTAGCACGTGAATGTTAAAATCTAGTCGTAGGAGGTGAAGGAAAAGTATTATAAGGCTCTTGTTTAATTTGTGCTGAAGTGAGCTGTAGGGGCCAGAGTACATATATTTAAATAAGAGCTAAACCATTTCCTACCTCTGACAGATAAGAAATTATTCCCCTGATATAGTAAAAGAAATGTTAGACTTAGTCCTTAAGGACTATGTGATTTGATTAATGTTATGACTTTTGTGGGTTTCTTGGCTTACTAACTCCAGTTGAAAGCATTTGTAGAGATCCTTGGGCTGTCCATCGCAGGGCATTCAGGGGGTGTTGTGAGCTTTTTTGCTACTGACCATTATTGTTTTCTAAAGGCTGTCAAAAGTCAGATGTGATTTGCCTCAGGAGAACAGCCCTGTGCTAGACTGCCTTAGGACCAAGGAAGTACAACTCATTAGACCAAGGACTGTCTTTCCCTACAGCACCTAGACCTGTGTGAGCCTCGTGCACACCATGGACCTCTAGGTACTGTTATGGTACAATAATACAGCAAGGAGAAGAAGAGATGCAATAACAAAGTAAATATGTTGAATGGTAATAACATATCTAATGATAAGGGTTATGAATATACATGATAACTTACCATCATGAATAAACACTGGTTCACTCCATTCACTCCAAATCTTGTTTGTTATGCATATCTCTTTCTTTACCCTCACTTGTGCTGCACATTTTTTTGCTGGCTTGTGAAATGGGTACTCATATTTCTCTTCAGTGACATCTACAATCTATCAAGATAGGTTTAGAGGGTTATTATAGGTGATTTCACATTGCAGTTCAAACTGATATAAATCTAGGGTTGTCAAATACTATTATTTACATCTCAAACCTAGTAGGAAAAGATTTTTCAGAAGCAGTGTTTATGTCCGGACACAGTCTGACTTTTACCTGGCATGTGTTAAAACTCAGGACTGAAAATGAACGAGAGCCTGGAACTGGTAAGATGGAAGCAGGCATCAGCTATAGTAGGACAGTAAGAATTTGAAACACTGATTGCCCCTTCATTTTTTATCACATCAATTCTGGATGAATACAGTAACTATGAAACTGCAAGTTTCAAGGTTTTGGTGTGGGTAGTGTGCTATACTTGGTTGTCTGGTAGAAAAAAACTTGTATTTTTCAGTTGACTGGTGGTGAAGGATGCCCACTGTTTTAGTGACTAACTTGAAACATCTTTAATTGTGCCTATAAAAGAAAGCACGTCGTTTCTAAAGGTCAAGCCCACACAAAAAGTGTCAGAATCTTTGCACTTTTGTTGTTAGGAAAGCATGATGAGGTAGTACTGTAAGTCCAACTTCAAGAAAATGCGATCTCCTGCTCTCCTCATACTGGCGGGTGTGATGTGGATTTGACCCTGTGTACAATGCCATTTCTTTCTCTTCCTTGACACTCTTTAAGATCTTTCCAGGTCTGATGCCAAAAATCGGTCCAAAATTTCACATGCTATGTTTTTCAAAAGTAAGTAAAAATGTGGGAAAGTTCTTGGGCTTTCAAAATCAAACTGCAAGTGACTATGAGGGTTAAGCACTAACCAAATGCTGTGCCTGAGAATTTCCTCCTAAGGAGTCAATAATAAGTTTATGTCACCATAGGAAATTACCAAAATGCAAGACTGAAAGACTTCTTATAAAATTACATAGGCCACCTTCTGGTACTCGTGATGTGTGGCAACTTTCAGTCACATGCACCCAGAGCACTACTGGAGCATGTTGGTCTAATCCATTGTTGGTAACTCTGTGCAGAGCCAGCCCCAAACAGCCTCAGAAACCTGTTCCCGTGCTAGACTTTCCTTAGAATTAGGACACTTTTCCCAACTTTTAGCCTATGTTTTCCTTGCTTCGAATTTAGCCACTCACTTTTTATCCTACTCACAAGTTGGCAAGGGTAAGTACGATCCCTATGCTCTTTTATTTAGCAAAAGATTGTTAACACAATTTACACTGCTTTAATCTAGACCATGTCCCTCAGTCTTCCACTCCTAGAGCAAGTTTTCAAAGCTTATGCTCATTTTGATAACTCTCACTGACGTTCTCTGAACTTTTTTCATCATATTTATATTTTGTGGTGGTGCCCAAAGTACAGTTTGAAACTTCAGGTGAAATTCAGTAGCTAAAAGGGCGAATTAGTCACAACCTACATCTTACATGTGACATGCCTGTCATATATACTTGAATAACATTTGACCTTTGTGTAATAACATGGAATGATTGACTCAGTTTGTGGTTCAGTGTAATCCACAGGCCTTTTTTTCTTCTGCATTGCTGCCTAAACATTAATTCCTTATTTTGCATTGGCACATTTGGCCTGTACTTCCTGATCATAGGATTTTCCTTATCACTGAATTTTGGCTTGCTGATTTACGACTTACCCAACATTTCAGATTCTAATCTTGTTTCCCATAGTACATGCCAACCCTTCTCATCTTTTCACCACCTGCAGACTCAACTCCCTATTTTCAAGCTTTATCAATCTGTAACAGAGTATTATTATTTGTGCACATAACTATTCAGCAAGTAATCTCTTCAGGTATTCAGAATAAATATAGACTTGTATACTTTAATCATTATACTCTTACCTGATCTTCAACAAATATCTACAAGCCTGCTTAGGGACACCCCAATACCTCAACTCATTAAGTCTCTGTGACAATAATTAAGACCTTGCTTTGACTAGGAAACAGAATCTCAGGCTTGCTCCATTCTTCTCCTTCCTGTGTCTCCTATAATACTGCTGCAGTTTTCTTCCTTAACTTTGCACACACACTGCTCCCCCTTTTTTTTGCTCATTGGCTAGGCAACTACCATTTTAGTCATTACTAACTTTAACACTGATTCTCCTCAAATCTACCTTAAAGCCCCTTCATTTTTCTTGTGCCTTCATGTGTCTTTTTTTGTTTTTATTGCAGCTGCCTCTCTCCTGCATACCCAAACCCATCTGTGGAAAAAAAAACCCACATGATTTTCCACTGCTGTAGGTATTTGTTCACTTCCATGCCCAAATGATTATTCTTTGCTTTCCTATCCTATGTATATATCCTGCAGATGTGTACAAAGCAGAGGAGCAGGTGTATAAGAGAAGAAAAATAAAATAGATTTATTCTATTTAAGTAAGGATGCTGGATTATTTTATGTATTTGACATTTCCTTCCAGAGAGTAAAAGGTGTTAGGAAGCTGGAAACAGGGGCTGCAGTGGCCACATGAACACTGTGCTTTGCAGGATCCCCCTGCTCACCTTAGGCACATCCTACCCCTGCAGTGAGAAGGGACCCCTTACTCCCGGCCTTTCCCACTTCCACCTCCCTTGCTCTGAGTCTTGAAACAGGAAGGAAATCTGCATGCGTGGGCAGGAAGGGATCAGAAGGGCCCCAGCATGTGTCTGAACAGGATACCAAGGATCCAGCATGAACCTCCCTTGCTCCCTCTGCTCACAGTGTTTGGTGATTAGGAGCTTTATGAATGGACACGGACAAGCCCCCAGATGTCTCTGGCAGGAGGTTTTAAGTATTAGACCTGGGAATGGTTAAGGGGATGATAACTATTTGCAGAGGTGGCTAGAAGAAGGCTACCTGTCTTTCTTCTGGAAAAACCCAAAGAGGACTGGGAAGCTTTAACATGTCCATGCACAGACCTGAGCTCCTTTTCCGTGAGCTGCAATGAGGGAATGTGGAAAGAGTCAGCCCTGTTCTGGAAGCTGGCTGGCAGTACTAGCACTGCACCTGAATTAATACACCCTGCTGTAATTTATGAAGACGACAGTATGTGATCAATAATGTGTCTACCTCATTGCACTTCTCCTTTCTACTGTGTCTAACAAAGAGTGGGTGCATATCAATTTAGTCATACATTCTTCCAGGCTTTAATTGTTTCTTAAATGTTTGCAGCCAGTGTAGATAAGCCTTTTATTGTTGAGTACTGTGTGCTGAGTGAGGTGTGTGTTAGCTAAGTTTTAGGTTCTTAATGAAAAATGCAGCTTCAAAGACAGCTTGAATGAAAACACCAAAGATTCAGAAAATTCAGATTCCACTACGCATCTGAATTTCATACCTATCGTATTCTGAATTAAGTGCTTGGCTTTCTACTCTTTGGGAGTTAAAATAAGAATCTGCATGAAAACCTTTCAGCTCTTATTTACAGGTCATTTAAAAATGCCACCTGGTAATACCAGATGGCATTTTTTAGTCACCATATGGCATAACCTAAACTATAACACTGTTCTATTTCCTACTGGTAAGACTAAGAGAAGCTGCTGATACACCATGAAAGATTTTAAAATATATATAATGTATGCAAACAACAGGGGTTATTCTTTTAGTTGTGTGTAGAAATAATAATAACATGTAATCTTTTTCTTGTAAATATTACCAAAGTAGCTGCTAAACTTTTCTTTTTATTAATAGTCCTTTTTCTATAATAAAAAGGTCAACAATCTATGTGATGTTAATGTACCATTCAAATTCAAGATGAAAACAAAAAAAAAAACAGTCCACCTCAATGCAAGCATGACTCTGAAAGGCTTCATGAAATGTGTTGATTTTCCATTTTTGACCAAAAAGACAAGAAAAGTTGGATTCTTCATGAAAGACTGTGGGATTTCTTTAAAGTCTGTTTGAATTTTAATTATGTAAAATTCAAGAGATGTCTAGTTTTTATGGAAGTTATGCTATACAGTTAAAGTGTATTACCAAAAACTGATTACCTTACGATCTGTTATTTTCACTTGATACAAAAAACACTTTTTTCTTGCAGAACCAATAGTAGGCGGGGGTTTCCAGTGAATTTTAATACTTCTGTTTTCAAGGGAAACTGAGACGTTAATCGGCGGGTTCAATTTCTCTGAAAAAAGAGCACACAGAGACCTTCTGTACCCCACGCTCTTTCTCATATTTATGCTGATGTAAAACAAACGCATTGCGTTAGTCCCAAAAATACACAGCTGACTATTTTGGAGTGTGTCACACCCAAATAGGGCATTCAATGAGTGACGCATTTTCTTTAAAAAGTGCTGCTCACTAAGTGGCATCCATTTCCTCAAAATAAAGAGAGGGAGTCTGGTTTTTTTCACTTATCTCTCCAGGGAAGGAGGCGAGGGTGGGCAGGAGGAGCGAACCCTCTGAGTTCACCCTCCAGAGTCCGGATGGGTGTCGAAGAGACTCCCTGCCATGTCAGATTGTTTCTACTGTGTCTTGTGGGATACTCAAGTCTGGTAGTATAACTTCAAAATAAATGGAACTTCATCTCTCACTGAGGGGTTACTGACAGTATACCAGCTCCCTGCAGTTCTTATGCAATATATGAGGTTTTCTACACACACTTCAGGAATCTTTCTATCTCCTTTGTAAATGAGCTGGTGAGCACTTGCTATGGAGGAAGCAAGATATGTTTAGGAGATGTAAACAAACAAAAAATACCCCTCCTGCCACTGTGCTCCAGACACGAAGTGCAAGGATTGTGATGGCAACATTTTTTTTCAGGGAGGGATGGGGTACAGGGTTGGAATCAAGGGACATTTGGGTTCCCAGGATTTTAGCCTTTGGTTTAGATAAGCAAGTCTACAGTTGCTTTCTAGCATGATGAGTGTTAGGTTACTGGTCCTAGGTGTGTGCTGGAGTACTCAAGCAGCCTGAGTCCTCTCCAGCTGCTGTTGCATTGCTGTGAAGGGAAGAACTGCAGCTGGAGTTTTCCAGAAAAGCCCTCCCAGCAGAGGCAGAAGTGCATGGCAAGTCTCTGTGGACAGAGACAATGAGGTCTGTGGCTGACATGGCTGCAATGGGGTGCCAGAGAGAAAAGACAGAGAGACAGAGGGGGTGAGTGGCAGCATTACTAGTCCATGAAACCATCGTGTTTGCTTTAGCAGCTGTGGCTGCAGGACCCTATGCCTCTCCATGGGGGTGTATGTCATGCTGGGGTTTCCTTTTTGGTTTTTCTTTTTCCTTCTCCTCCTTGAGAAGTTTCCTCTCTTTGAATAACAATCCCATAAAGTTAGCAAAAACATTTCTCCGAAGACTACCTCAGGCTTGTAAAATTGTTCACTTCTGCCTGTCGCTGAAGGTGTTGGCAGTGACCAACACCTGCCTTTGAGGGGGGAGGCACACCATGAGCCATGAAAGGTGAGGAGACTAAGCAGCAGCTTTTTTTTTTTGTTTACTCTCTGTAGTAGGAAAGACGTATTTTTCACCTCTGAAATACTATTCCCAGAGCATCTTGCCCTTCTTTAAATATATCAAGAGTAAGGAATAATTTTTTTCACCCTTTTGTCACCTGTAATCTCTAAATTTCTTCAGCCCCTGCCCCCAGACAGCCAGGACTGAGTTATTTTTGGGCTGCCTGCAACACAGGGCGTGCATGAGTCCTGTTTTGTCAGTCTATACAGCATGTTACTAGAGGAAAGCTTGGATTGCAGGGGCTGGTAACTTGCAGCAGGACAGTGGACCTCCAGGACCTCCAGGACTGTGCAAGGGCTAGGCTGGCTAAAGCCCCGCTGGAGGCTTTCCTGTTTAAGAAGGGGAGCCTGGATACAAACAAGCCTTTTTGATGCCTCTTAACCAGAAAGGTACAACTGCATTCTCAGGAGGGAGAAGACAGTCCTGGTAACATTCGAGCCTTGCAAGAATAATTCCACTACTTATAATGTGAACAATGTGTCCTGAAAGCTCACTTAGATTTTGCTGTGCCCTGCCAAGGCTTGGCGATGGGTTTTAGAGGCAAGGGGAGCTAACCGAGTTTGTGCCTGACACTGAGGCAGGAGAGGAAGCTGTTAGCTGAGCCAGCTGTGACTGGCGTGCACCCTGCTGATGGCCAAAGATGGCAAAGACAGAAGGGAGGAAGGGCAGGGAGGAAATGTTGGCAGTCTGGCCTCTGCAAAGAGGAGGCGGTGGCTGTTTTGAGCAGGGGGAAGGAGATCAAGTGGATGGAGAGAGAAGCAGGGAAGGGGCAGCCTGCTCCCTCCTACTTATCCCCCGCTTGCTCCCACCCACCCCAGCCCTGTGCTCCCCAGGGAGGCCTTGGGTGGGAAGGCTGCCCCAGGAGTAGCAAAGGGGTAGGAGAAGGCATGAAACTGCCAAGATGGGGCTGGATGAGCCCTCAGGAGGCTGTCAGGCAAATTAGAGTAGTTCAGGCATCACCTCTGAACATTACATGAAATCTTTTCTTGCTGTGTGAAGCATTTGATCCTAAGACTGGATGTACTATGGCAGCTCTCTGCTCTGGAGATTGTGAGTGGGATCAGACCTAGCCAGCCAGTCTGGAAGTGAGCATCTTCCCAGTAAGCTATGACAGCACCTAATACAGTCTTCCTGCAGATTAGTTCCCCCCCCCCCCCTTTATTTTTTGTCTTTTCAGGAAAATCTGGTTTTATTTAAAATGTTTTATTTTGCTAAAACAGAACAACTTGCTTGTAGCTGGCTCCAACTGCAGTGTCAATCTTTGGATAAAGCCAATAATTCTAATGTATTAAAACAGAATAAATGAGATCTAACTCAGAATAAATTTTGATAATTTTGAATGACGTTTTGCTATCCTTTGAGTTATGACTGATTCCCGTGTTACAGGTCTAGAATATGATCAATGTGTTCATAATTTTAAGGTATCTGAATCTGCAGTTTGTGCTAAAACTCAGGTGAATTTCTTACCTGTAAGATTAATTCAAACTTCCCAGAGAAGTAACGAAAAATAATTTTATATGATCATTCAAAACTGTCAATAATTAAAAATAACTGTCAAAGTATTTTTAACTGAAAAACAAGCATTATAAATAAATAGAAATGTTACAAATATTTGAGAACATTCATATTCTTAAATTCAGTTATGAATGAGACTTGTATCTCTTTATATCCCTTTTTTATCACAGTTTCTTCAGCACTATAAACGAAAAAGATAGGGGAGAGAAAAACTGGAGAAAAGAAGGGTATAATGCTTTTCAAATTGCATTTTCTCACACTAGCCTATCAATTTTTAAAATGCCAGTTATAGAAAAACAATGACATTACATCAGAGAAAAAAATAAAAACCTTTGAGCAATAATCCATTTTGTTTAATTTTTGTGTAAAATTCTTGAAGAGATGAATACATAAAAAGTTAAAATTAATCTTCTGACTTTGTCTCACTTCCTTCTTTCCTTTCTTTGTTTTCCAGGCCAATGAAATAACCAATAAATGAACTTTTCATAATAGGTAATAATAGATGACACTTACCTATTTTCTGAGGGGTAAAAGCTTTGTAATAAGACAGTCGTCTTGAATTATTTCTCAGATCTCTTATGGTTATGTTTAAATTGATTTTTCTTGATGGTTGGAAATACATTTCTTTCATATGGCATCCAATATTTTTCTTCTTTGTATTTTTTATATATTGCTGGCATTCAAAATCTTTTCCTACGTGACTGTGAGAAGGAATTATGAGTCTTGTAAATCAGGGACTTAGGTACAAAAACATGGTTTCATACTTATTTTACACAAGACGCTTACCTGTACGAAACAAAGATCTGGATATCTTCAGGAGCTTCTGCTTTAATATGCCAGGTGCAATTGAAAAAAGAAATGTTATATATGATGCATGAAAGATTCTGAATATATACTGCAGTAAAGAAAGGGGAAAAAAAGAGAGAGTGATGTTTATTTTACATGGATGTTCTAATAACAACATGATGGTTGTCATTACAAACCCATTATGTAGCCTTATTTCTAGAAACATGAATAAGTGGTAGGTGAGAACAAATGGGTCTTTTGGCTTTTTAGACAATAACAACTGAAAGGCATGTCTGCTACTACCACCTTACTAACTACTTAAAGAAAAAAATGTCCGGAGTAGTAGTTGAAAAGCTCTGCTTTTAAGATTTCCTGAAACCAGGTGATACAGAAGACAATCTTCAAGAGACATGAGTTGGTAGGGAAAATGGAGGCAGTGGTTGGGTTGTTCTGACATCCTGCTCAGCAGAGGTGGAGTTTTCTGAATCTGAACATGTATAATAAAGGAAATAATTCTGCAATATTCCAAGGTGTTATGTGTCATCTTCTTAAAAAAGCCATACCAAAAAAGTAGCATAAGCTAATAATGAGCTTTCAGAAATGACAAGTCTCCAAGTAAGACAGAACATTATTATGAATGATTGGATGTCTTAACAACATGTAGGAAATAGCTGACCTGGAGGCGCCTTGTAAGTAAATTCTGTCCAGCCACTCTCCTTAATTACGTCTTCTGTTTCTTTTGCAAAAAGCTGTGTTTTAACTTTAGCGTTAAAACCAGAATGTAACTGAAGACGTATTATCTTTTCCTTCCCCTGCAGTCTTTCCTAAGAGGAGGAAGAAGGAATTGCATTAAGATAGATGCTACTGAGAATTGAAATGGAAATTATGCAAATTCATCTAGTGAATAAAGTAATACATGATTTCACTTTAAACTATGTGTAACCATTGAACAACTTACTTCCCTTTCATGAGTGGTATTGAAGAATTTATAACTCAAAATATACTTCACAGTGTACTTCTCAGTTTCTTCTTTTGTCAGGTTATTGTTCCAGGACAGAATAACTCTCGACTCATGCTTGGTAATCTGCAGAATATTATGTAGCCCAAGAGCACCTGCAATTACAATGAAATTACATAGAGGAAGAGAGTGTACACAAAGGATTTGTCTCTCAGTAAGGCTTGCATATCCAGGAGCTTCCCCAGGCTCTGTTCTTACATGGAGTAGGTGGTTGCTGAGCTCTGTTGAATATGACTGACTTTAGCAGTGAGATTCATGTTTACCTGTCTGCAGGTCCCAAAATATTAGGTGATTCACTTTTACCTGTGTTGGACACTTCTCCTAGCACAGGTCTCTGTTTCTCTCTGTGGGCTGTAGAAAGTGCCTTGACAACAAGAACTGTTGCTTAATATTTTACTTACCCACTACATCCGGTTGTCCACTTGCCAGGCTAGCAGAAAATAGTGTCTTACGCTGGAAAAAACTTAATATCAGCATGACAGGAATGATTGTAACATGTGCCATAGCAAATGCTTTGGGCCACCGGTCTGCAGAAACTGAGATTCTCTAGTTCCAAGGTTGGTTGAAAAAGCACTTAGAACATGATGTTTTCATTTTGCATCTGTGAAACAATATGGAACAGTCACTTAGCCACTCAAGTGATGTCTGAAGTATAAGAATTAAATATGAAATGACATATGTTTGATGGGTTTTGTTGATTAGTGCCCTCTATTCCCAGGGTGTTTGTATTTAAGCACACTCTTTAACTGGGTGCCAAGGCCAAAGAGGACAGGAGTGCCATGCTGAGCTGGTTTTGAATGGCTGTACTGCTTAGATTGCAAGGCAAGCCCACAGAATTGACACTACTGATACTGAAAGAAGACAATTTGGGTAGGAACCACCTGACATAACTTTGGCTAGGTACAAAACCAACAGCTGGAACTGTGTGTTACCTAGCCTCAAGTGGTAGCAGAGCAACTATCGCTTCTAGGTTGTGATTCATTTTACCTGCTTTAGGTATCTGTTGTAAGAGCATATGAACTGTAACTATCTGAGGAGAGATAAAACTTGCCATTTGCAAAAGTGACTATCAGCAAGAGTATATCAGGTATTTGCTAAATATGAGATACAGTGAGAAAACAGGCTCTGTGCTGGTCAAAGTTTAGAAAGACATAATTGTTTGATGGCTGATGGCTGATGCTTTAATGTAAAACAACCTCTGAGACCTTATCAGTTCTCCACAGAATTAATATGCTTCTGTGTTTGGGGTCTTTCACTCACAAACTAACTTATTTAACTTGACTCTTATTGTTTTCAATACTAAATCCTAACACACACTCTGTGTGTTATCCAGGGATCAGCAAAAGGACCCAAGAAGCCATATCAAAATGTTCACAATACATTGACTGACAAGAGGCACTGGTCATGTAGAAGAAAATGTGTGAAAGTTCAGCACTTTCAAAAATCCTGCAGTAAGGTTACCTGGAAAAAAAATATGCATACACTTTCATTTATAATGCTATTTTGGTATAATACAGTGAACAAGAGGTCTTTTAATTGAATGCTGTCATTGTTCATAAAGTGCTATGAAAAAATCAACAAAATTATTTAAGGCAGAGATTCCCCCACCTGGTTCATTCTGGTACTGATCTCAGCTGTAGCAGCAGCCATAGCATGCATGCCGCACCATGCACATGGCTAACAAAAAAAGTGAGTAAATTCTGCTTGGTGTGCCCAGGAAAGAAGTCAATTCTAATTGCCGGGAGAGGGAAGGGGTGAGCTGTTCTTACCCTCATTTCTCATTAATGATGCCCCTGGGATAGTAGGGTGTGTGGCAAAAGTTAGGGAAAACATAAAATGAAAACTAGGAGTTTTCAAGAGTTTGCAATTCAACATGCAGTGTCCCTAAAGGGCTCATCCATTCCCATTAGATGGAGCAATCAAAAGTAGTCCTAGGAACATGTATATTTACATTTGGAGAAACGGAAAAAATGAGGATGGAAAACACTAAGCAAATTAAAATATTTGTGGCTGTTAGTAACATGATTACTTTTGTGGAAAACACGAGTCAAAAGGGGACCTGAAACAGGAAAAGGAACAAAATAAATCTTAGAGTAGCAACAACTTCTGGTGCTAGAAACAAAAATAAAAATCATCTGTGAGGTAATATAAATGCATTCAGTTGGAGGAAGCAAACAGAGAGACAGAGAAGGAAGATTTTTAAATTAAGTCTGAATAAACTTAGAAAAAAACAACCAGCTTGAGTCAAAGAAAGGCATTTCAGGAGAGATCATTGCCATTTCCTGGAGATGACTTCTTCCTAGGAGTACCTTTTGTACAGGACTGAGAGGCACTTCTCCACTCAGTGTGCAATGAACTCCTGCACCTTGCTCCCACAGGTGCTGTGATGGCAGACAGTGTCAGCAGGCTGAGAACAGGACTAGACAAATTTGTGGAAAGCAGGTCTATGAAAAGCTACTAAAAAGTGTTACAGATGGATGTACCCTCTAACAACCCTAATTCAGCAGCTGTAGATTCCGGAGGAATACTTGGAGAATGGGTTGCAGGAGGTGGCCAAAGTTGTGGACTATATATAAGTAGCACCTTCTATTGCCACTGCTGCAGACAGAACAGCAGATGGACTGCTGGGCTGACCCCATAGAATATGTCTTATGTTTATACACAATTAATTGGTCCACAGAAAACAGCAAAGCGAAATCACTGCAACATAAGGACACCCAAGGCGATCAGGAGGGAACTAAAAGCCATCCATATGTAAAAGGCTTTTGATCCACAACTTGTCAAAGAATGCATATTTCCATTTATGCCAGCAGAGCTGAGAAGAAAGACAGAACATTTTGTCACAAATGTATGCAGGCAGGACTGTGTGTTTCTAATCCTGTGCTACAAAGAGCTTTATGTTATCATATGGTGCTGAAATTCAGTCTGTGAGGTGCAAAATAAAATTCACTGCCTGACCAATTTTTTTAAAAAGGCCCTTTAGTCCTTTTGTCTCTGGGGAAATGCACACTAGCCATATATACTTACAGACAGTCCAGTTAATCTAATGGTATAGAAATTATCTCAGTAATCTAAATAATAAAAAAAAAAAAAAAAAAATAAGGCAAAAAAAAATTATTGCTTTCCAAACAGTGCAGTTTCAAAAAAAATACTTTTTTTAGTAGGAAAGTATTCTTAATATTTAAAAAGAGTACTACACATATTTTAGTTTGGTTTTGGTTTTTCGTTTATCCCCTTACTTTCATTGCTGAGCTTCAACCACAACCAGTGCCTGTTGGTTGCTGCCCAGCTATGTCTGGTTTTACAGTAGTGGGTTGCTGGAAGAAAGGGGAGGTAACATAAGGGGAGCTGCCAGCCCATACACCACAGCAGCTGCAGAGATTGTAAGGGCTCGTGCAAAAGCCACCTGCTGAATCTGGGAAGTAGACACTTGGGGCAAGAAAAATGAAAGTAGTGAAACCAGTCTTCACAAAACTTAGAGCAGTTACTTTGAGTGTGGGGAAAATGAACCATTTCATTTTAAAAATTCAGGAGACCTGAGAGTTTCCTGAAGTGTAAATCTGTTCGTTGTCCATGTGTCTGAATAAAGTAATTTTTGAAAAGTTTGTGGGGCTGATTATTATATCTTCCTAAATATAAAAGTTAACGTTTCAAGAAACAATACCTTTTAATATTTTCTTTGAAAAAAATAGTAAAATTTACCAAAAAGACCATTTTAAGTGCTCCTGGAAAATACATTGTGCCTAATTTAGAGGGTAAAGTCAATCACTAAGCAATGAAATCTTTTATTTGTGGCTCTAATGCACAGTCTTAGCTAAGGGGAATCACTAGGACTGTTTGTCCAATTAAGACTACCTAAAACTTATACTTCATTTCAGACTGTCGATTCATATTTTTCAAAGGCCCCATATTTGATAATAAACAATGTTGAAATTGATTAAGGAATAGTGAAATAAACAATATAGGTCAAATAAATTTTAAAGGTCTGGGTAGCTGAAGAGTCAAAACAGCAGTACTGTTTACATTCTTTTTTCAAAACTTACCTTCCTTTTAATGCATGTTAAATCCTGGATACCTGTGCATCATTTGGGCTGAGAAGCGGGAAAGGTCAGCACTGAAGAATGTCTTGATTATAGACTATAATGAGAAACTGATGTGAGAGACTTCCCTTTTCACAAGATACCACCTCAGAAAAGCCCATTTCCACTGCTACTTCCTGCTATAGGACCGAAGCACACCTCTGAATACACAAACAATAACTGGAACCTTAGCGAAGTTCTTCAAAATACCTTGAAAGAGGCGCATCTCTGGATGACTAACTCAGTGGTCAGAGTTGTTACTATTTTTTCTCTCTTTTCATACAGAAGACAAAGATTTCAAAACATTTTACATATTGCAATGAGCTCTTATCTTTTAAGAAAAAGGCAATTCATAAGAGAAATTAAATCACGTAGTGCAAGTGGTGGCTATGAAATTAAAATCTCAAAAAGACAATACCCTACCTGCCATTGTTCTCCTGTTTTTGTGGTTAAAAAAAAGCTAATCATTCACTACACACCAAATTAAAGAAAAATAACACAGACTAGACAGATAACCAAAAGTCCCAGAAGTAATGGAGGAAGAAGAACAAATATATTTTTAACAGGTATCACTGTCTGTTTTACTCTCCATATCTGAAGCTTTGCCCAGCCTAGCCTCTGAAATTGTCCTACTTTTAGCTTGTTTACTTTTTAAATGGGGTTAGTTTGCAGTTATCACGTATGGAATTGCAAGCCATACTGGCATGCTGTGAGTGGCATTCTGGGGGGTTTGACTGCCTTGATAATAAGTGGATTTGAAATCAACTTATCACTTTATTGATACAAGCTGATATTGTGCTTCCAGCTTTCCACCTTAAGCTGAATTTGGAGGGGTTATAATGGATAAAATTGTTCAGTTTTTTCTGGGAATGTGGTTTGGAACAGATATGCCTCTTCACTCACATTAAAAGGTATATTCGCTGACAATCTGACCTCAGGTTTTGGTGCAAAAATGAGTGTAAGGTGTCAAGAATGCATTATTTACTGTCTTTTAAAGAATTCCCAAATTTGAACAACCTATTATCCTCTTAAATGTCTCATTTCACAAGCACTGCTACAAAGGGCTGAAGAGATCGAGGAATGTATTTTCTTTCATTTACTAACTGCTGCGCTCTACTCTAGAGCATAGAAACTGGCTTTTCTGCTTTGCTTTTCTCCATCTTTAGCTATTGGGCACACAGCAGAGAAATGCTGACAAAGAATGGAATCCACCTCCCTGCCTTGCTTTGATGGCTTGTTAGGTGAAGTGGCAGAAACCTAAAGATTTTCACCCTCGTCCCAGGCATGGCTTGTTACAGTTAAGTATAGAACCATTTTAATTCTTTCAGTATGTATGTTAAAAGTACATGTTAAAAACCCCCAACCAGCCAAAAAAAAACCCAACCAAAGAGATGTCATACAAAAGCCCAATGGAATGTTTCAACTTCTTTTTACTATTAAAGCCTTAAAACTTGCTGCTTTTCATCTTGGGTATACACCATGTGCCTCTTTCTTTAAGTTATGTATTTTTTGCTGTGATTATTGTGACTGCTTTATATTCAGATTTGCCTTATACATAGATTCAATAAGTTAATAAGTTAAGATTAACCAAGTTAATCTTGGTTTTAGATTAGAAAAGAATGTATTTAGGTCCATGTGTTATTTTACTGTTAGCACTAGATAATGCAATTATACAACATAAGACCAAACCAACAGCCTTTACCTCTGTTTGGAAGTTTGTCAGACATGAGCTTAAGGTAGGTGTGTACAAAAAACCTATCTTTTCTAACAATGGACTAGATGAAGGGAGGTAAATGATTCTTGAGAACTTTGACTATATTTAGAAGTATGTTGGTATGTTGTATTTAAGTGAGAAGAGTGTGACTTAGAATCTCAAATCTGATGGTAGTCGCAGCAAACCTGACCACAGGCCTAGGCCTTAATGATTAAAATGTAGAAAACTTATTTTCCCATTGTGTCGTCTGCTTATTAGCAAAACATATAAATTTTATCTGGTTTAACAGTGGTTTGTACACTGAATTGATAGCAGCACATCAGAAATTGCAACATGTTTGTTCTGGTTTTCATACATCAATAAAATACTACCATTGCTGACTTTAGAGGAAAGCCATTGATTACCTGGTGGTATGTTTTCTGGAGTTTTCTTAGAATTTTAAATAATTAAATATAAAATAATTAAAGATGAAAAGGAAGAAAGCTACACCTCAAGGATTTTATTTTTTTTAAATTTCACACATTGTTAATTTATTCAGAAAAGCAAGAATGGTAGGAACTCAACACTTTTTTCCATCCTTAGTAAACTCTCACCCTGAACTGAATAGTGGTTCCAGTTCATCAAAGTGCTGTGTTGGAACAACATACTGATTTGGGTTGATCAAAGTGGCGTGTCACATAATTAAAAATATCCATAAAGCCAATGCACTGTGCAGTATTTCACCCAGGGTTTAGTTGCCTGTAAAAAGAAAGGACTGCTAACACTCTAAGCACAGCTCAGTATTTAGCAGCCATTTCTTTCATAGTCATCTGAACCCTATGTTGAGCTAGTTCCAGTGAAGTCTCATGTGTGTAACTAAAGGACATGGGTTTTCCCTTCTCATGTTCCCTCGAAGTCTAGTTTGTTGTGTTAGCTCAGCTAGTGTTTGTAATTGTGCTGGGGGCATTTGGGGTGCTCTTTAGTTCCACCTTTGTTTACAACAAGAGAGAAAGAGGGGAAAATCTCATCTTTTGCTTTGCACTGATGTGAAAATGAAGTTTCAGATATTTGGTCTGTTGAAAATGAAATGTTTCACTGGAAAGGGGTAGTGAGGCAGGCTTGAAGGATATCAGTAAGGTAAAGCGAGTGTCCTGAAAGTGATGTGTGCTTGTTAGCAGAAGGAAGCTTTGACATCTTAGTTTTCTACTGCAATGACAAAATTACCACTGTTTAGGTCTCTTAATCCTGTTTTGAAGCTGATCTCATGTTTCTGTTTCACATAATAAGGATGACAGCTGCCCATGTGGCCTTCTACTCTGCATCTGCAGTCTCAAAATATAACTTTTTTTTTTTGTTGTGGATTACTTTTGTAACACTTTTCAAAATAGATAGATGCATATGTACACATATAAAAAGCTTGCCAGAGAAGGTAATTTCTTGGAGAAGATGCCAGTTTACTTTCCAAAAATTATCAGCTACAGCAAATAGCCATCTGTTGACAGTGAAAGTAAATTTCAGATACAGTGCCTCTGATCTAGTTTCTCTGTTTTTCTACGTCTGTAGAGGTTAATATAAATTACAGTCAAATCCTACATGCAGAGATTTATCAGACAGCAATGTGCAGGTTTGGGGTATACTGTAGGGTATGCTGACTTTGCATTGGGGTGGGAATGAGCCCTATAAAGGGGTGCTATATATACACTATATAGAGATGCTTGTTCTCAGCTAATCAGGAGGAATCAGTGAAAGGTTTGAATTTAAAAGGTAGTGCTGGTAGTATTGTGGTTACAAATCCATTAGACTAAACCAGACCCATTTAACACATACTGTAGGATATGCACTACTTTTAATGGATGAGAGAAAGGAGAGGAAAAGGTGGGAGAGCCCTAATCTTTTCTGAGTGAGGAACTGAGGCATGGAGATATTATACAAGTTTTCCAAATCACACCAGAAATAGCTGAAATAACTAGGAATTGTCACTATTCTGAAATTTCTGTTTTAAACTTTGTGAACTACATAGAAAAATTCAGAACACTGGTCAGGAGCTGATATCTCATTACGCATACAAATTCCTCTGGGGTGATGGTAAGATCAGTGATGAATCACAGTAATTGTGATGACAAGCAACCTAAGAGACTAAGGCTTGAAACAATGACTTATCTTTCAGCGTGAAAACAATAGATATGCATCCTGAATATTTCTAGGAAAAGAGTCTGCTGTATTATAAAAGATAAGCTATAGTTCATAACCATTACTCTTCTTTCAAGGGAACTGGTGAAACATAGCCTAACACAGAGAAAATTACTAGACACTCAAAAGCATATATATTGGTATCTGATTGCTGATTTATGCAACTATTTCTGATCAGATATTCAAGTTCTGACAAGGGAATACTTAATATATATACTTTATCAGCTACAGACTTGAGGGATCAAATAAGAGATGAACAACATGTCATGTTAGCCTTTATTTATGCTTAGCTCTTAGAGTCAGTTTGGATCATTTGATGGCTCTTGTGCTTCAAACAGCAACTCTGCATGGTCACAGGTGTGTGATGTGTCTGTTTCTGTATTGGAACTACTAAGATCCATGTATATCACTGTATATCTCAAGGAGGCAGAGACCTCAGTGCCTCCTTCTTTAATTCTGTTTATCATTCGGCATTCCCAGCTAAGAGGATGAAATTGAGCTACTAACCCACTGCATCAGTCTAGAGTATTTTCCTGCTAGACCCGTACTCCATTCCCACAGGACTTTAGCAGCTACCTGGAGTACATAGTGTATGGACAGAGAATGAATAAGGGAACACACACTGCTGGGAGAAGGCAGGTGGGGAAGGTCTTAAGATACATGCTCAGTTTTTTTCTCAGTCAGAATCTGGGGATGGAATTAATCCTTGGTTTGGGTTTCTACAGTTTAGGACTAGGATTCAAACACCTGCAAACGGGCATCTACAAGGAGCTAGTTGTCCAGGTTTCCATTACAGCTAATGGACATCTAGCTAAAGTAATGAGTGAACTACAGAGGGAGAGAGGGGGTTGGGCAGGGAGGAGAAGACTC
Organism: Morus bassanus; assembly: GCA_031468815.1. Taxonomy (NCBI): domain Eukaryota; kingdom Metazoa; phylum Chordata; class Aves; order Suliformes; family Sulidae; genus Morus; species Morus bassanus. The sequence goes on from CM062568.1 coordinate 77,226,836, forward strand.
ATCTCACCTTCAGGCAGACCCATACAATAAATCCGATAAATCAAATTGTAAGCTGCATTGGTTAGATCTCTGTTCATTACAATTGAATTTCAGACCCCTAAAAATGTTACAAATGCAATCCCTGCTCCCTGTTTCAATAAAATCTTTAAAAATGGGCAGATTGAAAAAAGCAATGGACTCTGAATAAAAACCACTTTTTTCCCATTCCTTTAATGGAGCACTGTTAATTTCTCTCCATGCTTCCTCTGTACAATTCATTTAAGAATGTCCTTCAGAATGGTTAATTTTATTTTTCTTCCCAGTTGGTATGCAGAAAACATTTCAGGTGCTTAAAAAAAAATCCTTGTCTTTAAAACACCTTTAAACTTCAAGTCTTAATTTTCATTCTTCCACCATGAAGAGCTAGGACTGGCTCTGGTAAAGCTTCTATTGATTCACAAATCATTATTAAAAGAATGCTTCCTATCTAGATCACTGAAGATTTTGTAAAAAGTGCTGCCTTCTGCATCCTCTCTCTGATTCTTTCAACTCACAAACCAGTATTTGATAAGGAGTCTTCTAGTGCTGACGTGTGGCACTCTTTTCCTAGCCAAGAAAGACAACATATATGTGCAGGTGACGTTCTCAGTGAAGACAAACATATCCATGTCCTTTACACAGCCAAATCTGGAGGGGAAAAATGTCTATCCACCTGCTATAGACATAATTTTTAGAAGAACTTTCTCACCCTCATGACACTCCTCCCCTACCAAACTCTAATTGCCCAATATCACAGTAGTGAAGAGCAGCATTTACCACTCAGTTGAAGGAGAATTGACTCATTGCCAAACAGTCTGATGGTATAAAATTCACTAGAGACAGGCAGAGGGAAAATGTCTATCCATCTGCCAAACACAAGTAAATCAATTTCTTGTTTTTGAAATAGCTTTTGCTAATCTCAGTTCCAAAATGTGTCAACCTCTCTACAATTGAACTGTCTAACAAAATCATTGTCATTGGTCACTTCACCTAGAGAGATTTTCAAAAAATCATTCTGTATTAAAGAAAGATATGTTTCTAGGCACTCTGCTCAGCACTTTTGAATATTGGTCAACATTGATATTTGTGCTTGTTCAGACTTCTATCTCCTTATTACTAATCTGGAGCTCATAATCAAAAATTCTTCCATTGCATTCTTGTGGTCTCTCAGCCTCCTATCAGTGAGAACACACTGAGCAAGAAATCACACTGAAAGACAGTGAGCTGCGTCCGTTCATCATGACACTTCTGAAGCATTGCTGTAGCTCATCTTGGAGTGACCATTACACATGCTCTTTGAAGCAGCTCTATTCTCACCCAAAAGACTGACTTATCTGCAGGCACTGTTGTTTGTCTTTGGTAAAAATTGAGGAAATATTTTGATAAAATTTTAGAATGTTAGACATTTAACAAATCTGATGTATTCTAAATTTTAGAAAGTTTTATAAGAAGAGCCTTCTGAAATCCACAACTTTGCCTAAAAATAATTTGAGAGTTCGGGGTTTTTTGCAGTTTCCCAGTGGAGAGTACTTGATTTTTCTGACTAAACTATAAGTTTTTCACTTGAGGATTACTGGATAGAAAACAAAGGAGGTGGAGGAGAAGCTGGGTTAAAATCTGTCAGTCAGAGGAAGGCTGCTCTAGCACAGCCCTGACTTCCTTGACAGAGGAGGAGGTGACAGTTTCTGCCTCTGGGAAGAATCTGAGAGAAGAGAATGAACCTTGCCTGAAGTTTAAAAAAGGGATGATGTTACGACCTACCTTTGGCAGAGATTCACAGCTGTCGCAGTCTACCCATTATTCACTCCTTTAGTCCCACAAGAAAGGCACACACTTTTCTGATGGAGATGAGAGGATACAGTCCTCTACAGTACTATTTCCAACTGCGAAGCTTAGGTAATTCCCCATTAAGCATGCTGGAGAGTCCCAAAAGGACATGCTTCTCATTCTGAGGTGATTTCTCAAAGCTGTAGCTTCCACTATGGATCAAGCTTGCCTAATGTTTCCAAATCCTCTCCTGCACTCAGCCCAATGTTACTTGCCTTTTTCCCCCAGATCAGCCTACTCACCTCCCTGTGTGCAACCAGATCAGCTGAGTTTACTTACTGATCAGTAAATCAGTCAGATCCCTGTTCAGTCCAGGCGCTACTTCCTTTTGCAGCACTTACTAGTGCACTTGATCATGCAAGCAGTATCAGCTCTCTTGACGTAAGAGGACTCAAAGTTTGCCCAGTTGAGTCAGGGTTGTCATCACTCTGTTAAACTGCTCCCTGTGTTAGGCTGAGTCACATTAATTTAGCCACTTCCATTTTGTTTCATCTGACAAGCGTATGTGGCTAAATGTTTTTCTTCCTTTTAAGCAGTTGTTTCTTAGTTTAGCAAAGGTTTATTTCTGGACAATCACCGTAAGTGTTCCAATAGCTGGACAAACCTAAGGGGAAGAAAGAGTAAACACTGTGCAAACATGGTAGAGCAAGCTAACTTGTAGCAGGTAACCTCACCACTGAAACTATCAGTACCAGTATCAGCAGAGGAGCCATTTGTGGCACTGTGCAAAGATCTATCTTAACATCAGGAGGATAAGAATTAATCTGCCATTACTTAGGTATCTGACAAATATCCTTTGGGCTTATAACCTTGGGTTCCCCTCATGAAGCATAAGGATTAATGAACTTGTCATGACTTAGGTGCCTGTTACAAGTTTAATCTCATCCCATAAGGCAGAGCAAATGAATTATCCCCTGGATAATTCAGAGTCTCGCCCTCTTGGGTGAGACTCTGGATCAGACGTCGATATAATTTTTAGATGGTTAACATTAGAGATGAACCCCACCCTATGGGTTTGGAATGACTTTTCTAGTAATAATTGACCTGTAGATATCTATTAGGATCTCAGCTTTGGGAAAATAGCCCCATACTTAGACCAAAGCCTCTTCTGGGTACATCACATGAAGACTATTCAACATTTCATCTTCTCCTGAAATTGCTAGTAACTTGTCTTGTCTGGGCCATTATTTTTGATAAGCATAGTATTTAATAAGGAGCAAGAAATGTTCCTGCATACTCTGACCTGTAACTACTTCGCCAGTGAGAATTACCATACACAGGTGACGTCCCAGAGAAAGTGCTGTTGAGCTCTAGCTCAATTTTAATTCACTCTTCTGTTTATTTTAGGAAGAAAAAGCAAAGCACTAGAAACTTATTTTAACATGCATTGGGTGTAGGTGGCCAGATGTGGTGATAGGTGTGGCCAGGATCGCAGGTGTGGCCCCTGTGAGAAGACACCAAGGGCTGCCATCCTTCCTATTCCAGCCAGCTCCAGCAGACCCACAGCAGGACACAGCTGAACCCAGCAGCCAAGGTGGTGGTACCTCTGGGAAAACATACTGAAGAAAGGTGGAAAAAATGTTGGCTGGCTAGAAAGAGGAGGAGGGAGCAAAAAGAGTGAGAAAAGGACGAGGGAACACCAAGGATGGAGGAGGAGGAGTTGGAGATGCTCCATCATGGAGCAGAGATTCATTGCAGCCCATGAAGGACCTGTGCTGGAGCAGAGAACAAGCATGAGGAGGAAGGAGCAGTGGAGATGAACCATTCATGCATTGATCATATCCCCCCAGTCCCCATCCCCCCTGCACCAATCGGGAAGGTAGAGAAGCGTAAAGTGAAGAAGTGAGGTGGAGCCTGGGCAGGGGTGGGGGAGGCAGGTGTTGTTTTAATGTTTGTCTTTTTATTTCTTACTACTCATATCTATTTTAATTAGCAATAAATGAAAGTTAATTTTCCAAAGTCAAGTCTGTTTTGCCTACAGTGGTAACTGATAAGCAATCTCCCTGTCCTTATCTCAACCCATGAGCTCTCATTGCTGCTTTTTTCCTATTTTCTCCCCCTGTCCCACTAAGGAGGTGGAGTGTTAGCCAAAGCTAACCCACCACAAAATTGCACCAAAATATAACTTTTAACTGATTTAGAAGGTATAGTGCTACAGAAGCAGATGACGTTTGCAGCTGGTATACATACTCTTACCTTATCTCACCTACACTTACCAATACCTGCAGGAGAAATTGCTGAAGAGGTGCTTCTCTTCCAAACCCAGCCCTTCTACTGGGCGGAAGACTAACATTGATCATCTCCTGTTAGATCAGGCCTATGATGACATGGCTGGGTTTTTGACATGTCCTGTTTGAACAGAAAGAAGATTAGCCAAATCGAGAAACAATTGTCATCAACAGGTCAGTAGAGAAGGCCGCTAAATCTGAGAAAGATGTGTCAGTATGATGAAGATGGACTGCAGCCAGGCCTAGGATCTTTTCTATTAAAAAATAGACTGGGAATGTTTAACGCTGTACATATTATGGGAGGCTTTATGGATTTAGAAATAATAATGCAGAACACTTTACTGTTGTAAGATAATAACCTAATCTTTGGAGGAGATTTGTCTTTATTTGTCAAGCGACTTTGGTCATTTCAACTTTGCTATACAAGTATTACATTCAGACACACCTCCTGTAGAGAATACTGCCAGGAGTGTTCAGGCTGTCTGGGTCTGACAAAGACTATCTAGGCCTTTTCAGTTGGTCATTGTATATGATTTGGACTAAATAAGCATTATCACTAAAACAAAGGCTGTGTGGTAAGAGGGAATTGTCAGAGTTTGAAGCACAGGAGAGTCACTGAGCAAGTATGTCTTGAAGAGCACTATGGGTATCCTGCCTCTGTTGAGCATATCACCATCACCAGGTGTCATGATAAAGATGCTCATACACTAGGCTACCAGAATAGGTCCAAACAGCTCCCTGAACTGAAGTGCCATAGAAACAAACAAGGTCTCCTTCAAGAACTTGCTACCTACACTGCACCCATTTACGTCTTGTTGAAAAAGTATCCCATTGCTGATACAGCAAAGTGCGTATTAGAGAAGCTGAGGCAGTCTCATAGGGTCAAGAGCTCAGTGTGTGCTGCTTTACAGCTAAAAACTGTTGCTGTAACAGAGAGACTACCCTCTATGGGTGGAAAGGGTACTAACTACTATTCAATATTTAGGTTTTTAAAAATATTGCATCTTTTCTGAATATTTCAAAGGAAAAAACTACACCAACTTGAAAAATAGAGGGTAAATAGTTGTTAAAAAGACTTGAAAGAAAAAAAGAAAAGCAGAACTAGCTTGGATAGTGTATCTTGCAAACTTGAACAACAGATCAATGAATGAGGTACTTAGAAGAAAACTACTCTAATGCAAAACCTCACTAGAAAGTAACGATTAGAACATGATAAGCCCAAGTTTACTAAGAAATACAAAAGGCAAAGGAAGAACACGATTAGTTTACTTCCTTAATATTTTTTCACACAATGCTCAGCATAGCCTAGACTGGAAATGACTGAAGAACCTGAGCACAATTATCTGTGAATTAGAATGTAATGGTGAGTACATGCGAAAGAACTTAAAGTACTTATGTTATTGCCATATAAGCACAGTTTCAGACTGATGCATATCACCTTTCTGGGAATAATCAGATGATTGTCATTGCAACTTAAAAGGCAAAGGAATTCTGAACTGAAGAAATATCTTTTCAGAGGAGATGATACTTATATCTGCACAAATCAGGTTCAGCTATCATTATTGTCAATGAAAAGAAATACACTCTGACAGAACAACATTCCCGTCACCCTGTTCATTTTCACCAAGAAAGTATCCATTTCTCTTCACAGAGTCTAAAGTGAGCACAGTCATGTAACAAATATAAATGACTACAATATGCAGTTTTTAATCTACATTTCAGAAATTAATGCCATCCTTGAAGTTTTGTTTAACATTCACTCTATGGAGTTATAATGTATAAAATAACTGCAAACAAAAGCATAATTTGGTCTGGTCAGTCAGCCTGCCTGCAAATTCAGCATTGATCTGCTCCTTGTCAGTATCTAAACTCTGTTAACAGAACTTGTGTTTTTGTAAAAAGGTTTAACAGATTTAATTCTGGCAAAAATAAAGAACAGAAAAGAAAAAGAAATGAAAAAGAGAAAAGAAAAGAAAAGAAAAGAAAAGAAAAGAAAAGAAAAGAAAAGAAAAGAAAAGAAAAGAAAAGAAAAGAAAAGAAAAGAAAAGAAAAGAAAAGAAAAGAAAAGAAAAGAAAAAAGAAAAGAAAAGAAAAGAAAAGAAAAGAAAAGAAAAGAAAAGAAAAGAAAAGAAAAGAAAAGAAAAGAAAAGAAAAGAAAAGAAAAGAAAAGAAAAGAAAAGAAAAGAAAAGAGAAAAAGCCAGGACCAGGGGTTAACAATGTCTGTAGCTAAAAATCTTTATCTAAACTATCTCAATTTTTCCACTTTTTAAAAAAGTCATTGTACATGGAGAAAAAAGGTAAGGTGAAATTTTAACATCACAATAGACATTCTGTTTAATTGGAGACTGGATTTAGATTTCAAATTGTAGCGGACTCCAACATAGATTATTTCCTGATGAAGAGCTCCAACAAAGACTCCAAGTCCATTCTGCAATGAATATATTAAGTATGTAGTCTCTTTTTAAATACTATTTCCATTACTACATGAAAAAATTTAGTCCAGTTACTTGGTACATAGTTTTGGTCCACAGTATAGGCTTGTGTTTGACCTGGAGATCTCTGTTCCTACCCTAACAGATGCAAATCTATAGAATCAGATGTTTCCATATTTGTCTGCTTTGATTCACAGTCTGAAATAATAGCTCAGAAGCATGAGCTTTGGAAAGTGTTTACTACAATGACAGAATCACAGAATGGTTTGTGTTGGAAGGGACCTTAAAGATCACCTAGTCCAACCTCCCTGCCATGAACAGGGACATCTTTCAATAGATCAGGTTGCTCAAAGACCCATCCAACCTCACCTTGAACATTTCCAATGAAGGGGCATCCACAACTTATCTGGGTAACCTGTTCCAGTGTCCCACCACCCTCATCATAAAAAATTTCTTCCTTATATATAACATAAATCTACCCTCTCTCAGTGTAAAACCATAGCCCCTTGTTCTGTCACTACAGGCCCTGGCAAAAAGTCTCCTTCCATCTTTCGTGTAAGTCCCCTTTATATATTGAAAGGCTGCAATAAGGTCTCCCCAGAGCCTTCTCTTCTCCAGGCTGAACAACCCTAACTCTTTCAGCCTTTCTTCAGAAGAGAGGTGTTCCATGTCCCTGATCATTCTTGTGGCCCTCCTCTGGACTTGGTCTAACAGGTCCATGTCTTTCTTGTGCTGGGGACCCCAGAGCTTGACACAGTGTTCCAGGTGGGATCTCACAAAAGCCCAGGATACAGTTGGCTTTCTGGGTTGCAAGCACACATTGCCAGCTCATGTCCAATTTTTAATCCACCAATATCCTCAAGTCCTTCTCTGCAGAGCTGCTCTCAATCCATTCATCCCCCAGTCTGTTTTAAGACTGGGGATTGCCCCAACCCAGGTGCAGGACCTTGTACTTGGCCTTGTTGAACTTCATGAAGTTTGCATGGGCCCACTCCTCAAGCCTGTCGAGGTCCCCCTGGATGGCTTCCCTCTAGCAAATCAGCTACCCCACTCAGCTTGGTGTCATCTGCAAACTTGTTGGGTGTGCACTCAATCCCACTATCAATGCCATTGATGAAGATGTCAAATAGTACTGGTCCCAGTATGACCCCTTGAGGGAGAACACTCATTACTGGTTTCCACTTGGACATTGAGCCATTGACTACTGTAAATCTTCGGATGCGCCTATCCAGCCAGTTCCATAGCCATCTAACAGTCCAGCTGTCAAACAGATATCTCTCCAATCTAGAGGCAAGAATGTTGTGGGGGATCATATCGAAGGCTTTACAGAAGGGTTTTATATAGGGATGATTTGAAAATCTGAGTTTGCAATGCATGGGCAGAAATGCCCAGCATAGATAAACTTATATCTTAGAGCTTAATGCATGGAGTGGCCCAATGCTGCTACTTACAGAAAAATTTGCACCTTTTCCTTCTGAAATTAGGGTATGTTTGGTCAGTATTTCAGGGGGAAGAATTAAAGCAGAACAAAACAGACACAAACTAAAGGGCAGAGTGTTTAAGTAAGGGATGTCTGAGTACAATCAAGAAGCAAAATTAAGCCCTCTGAAAGCTACCTGTGGCCTTCCTCTTGTACGCAGGCAGTATCTTGCTGCTTTCCAAGTTGAGTAAGCAGTCTTTGTTTCTGTTACTTGGAAAGATTCTCAAAGTGGCCACATGGTGGTAGCCTAGGACAAGCAAGCTAAATCATAAAAGTAAAGGAAATAGGGTGAAAAATTACTACTTCTTGTAAACTGAAATCAAAACAAACGTTAGGACCAGTCACCACTGCGCAGTGAGGAGCTGAGCTATATTTCAGCTTCCAGGTACTGTAATATCCATGATAGGGTTATCTAGTGTACCTACTGGATAGCCCTATAATGAGATATGCTAGGTATCTGGAGCTTTGCACTGTTATGGACAAATTTATATGTAGCAAATTTATGCTTAAACTTCTCTTACTACGTGATGTCAGCCTATCATCAGCTGCAGTTGCCTGCAATTACCCCTTTTCTTCTAAGGTGCAAAACAGAAGGAGTAAATGGTTTAAACAAATCTCATTGCTACAGTCTCAGAGTGTCTTATTCATTAGAAAACCAAGTAACTTTGACTGTATGCCACAAATAAAGGAAAAGAAGGATTTTGGACAAAATCAGCCAATTCTGTAGTCTGAGGAGACCTGGTGGTATTTGCAGATTTGAACCAAATTTAGTCAATAGATTCTTAGCCCTGTTTCTTGGAAGGATATAAACTCTCCTTGTAAGATTTTAAGCATAGCTTAGTTGGGTACAAAGGTGAAGACAGTGCTTGTGTTCTACAGAAAAAGTCACTGGCCCTGAAGCCAGCTTGGGGCTCAGGCAACTCTACTACACTGACTTGTATATTTGTTGGTCGAATTAAAAAAAAAAAAAATTAAAAAACACAAAAAGCAAAAATCAGTTCTAAGCCATATCCAAGTTGCTAATATCACTTACTTTCTTCTTCTGATGGTGCGTCAGCCAGGGTGTGGTGTGGCAGTTTGCATGGCAGTTTGTGCAGGCAGGACATGCAGGGAGGACCCTGCCACTTCAAATGGAGGCTGCAACCCACTTGCAAGGAGGAGAGAACAGCAGGAGCCATGGTATCCACCCAGCAAAAAGCTGTGCCCTCAGCATCCCTTGCGGCCCCTCCAGCTACAAGAAGTGATGCAGTCACCTAAACAGAGCTTTCAAGGGAACATGCAGCTGTCCAGGTCCCGGGCTGCAGGGTGTGCCTGAGTTTCAGGTGAGTATCTGATGGCAGCAGTGAGCTGACCTGTGGGAGTTGTGCCCAAGTAAAGGAGCTGCTCAGCCTGGTGACAGAGCTTTGGGAGGAGGTGTCCAGGCTGAGGAGTATCAGGGTGTCAGAGAAGGAGATTGACTAGTGGAATAGTACTCTACCATCCCTGAGACGGATGCACCAGCCAACCATGGAACAAGAGACAAAGGACCCCCCCTACCCCCTCACCAGCAGACAGAACGAGGAAACCCAGGAGTGTGGGGGAGAATGGAGGCAGGTTACTGCTCAGGGCGGCAGGTGAATCCATCAGCCTGCCTCATCTTCCCCGGTGCCCAATACACAGCAGATATGAGGCCCTGGAATTGGATGGGCAGACAACAGATGATGTGGATGAAGGTCCTTCTGGGACGCAGGGGTCATATAGGCAGCCCACCCCCTGCATCACCACCACTCATATTAAGAAAAAAAGAAGGGTAATTGTCATAGGTGACTCCCTTCTGAGGGGAATGGAGGGTCCAATATGCCAACTGGACCCAACCCACAGGGAAGTGTGCTGCCTCCCTGGGGCCAGGGCAAGAGATGTCACAAGAAAACTCCCTAGTCTGGTAAGGTCCTCAGACTATTACCCACTATTGGTTTTTCATGTTGGCAGAGAAGAAGTAGCAAAGAGAAGCCCAAAGGCAATCAAAATGGATTTCAGAGCCTTGGCATGGTTGGTTGAAGGGACAGATGCTCAGGTAGTATTTTCTTTGATCTTTTCAGTAATGGGGAAGAATATTGAATGGAACAGGCAGACCCAGTTGATCAACACGTGACTCCAAGGCTGATGTCATCAGTGGAGCTTTGGGTTTTTCTGTCATGGGATGGTCTATTCATCACCAGGCCTACTGACATCTGACAGAATGCACCTTTCTCAGAAGGGGAAAAGGGGTTTTGCTCAGGAGCTAGCAGGGCTGATTGGTAGAGCTTTAAACTAGCTTGGAAGGGGGAAAGAGACAAGACCAGGCTAGTCAGAGATGAGCAACGGGGTGTCATACCAAAGTTTGAGGAGCTGCATGTTAGTGACATTCCTCAGACTGCTCCACATGATGATGGACACAATCAACTGCACTTGAAGTGTTTCTACAGAAATGCACGCAACGTGAGGAACAAGCAAGAGGAGCTAGAAGCCTTGGCCCAGTCCCAGAGATAAGACATCACTGGCATAAGTGAAACCTGTTGGGATGAGTCCTGTGACTGGTGTGCCATGATGGATGGTTACAGGCTTTTCAGGAGGGGTAAGCAGGGCAGGCGAGGCTTGGGGTGTGACATTGTATGTAGTGGAGGAGCTGGAATGCATGGAGTTTGCAGTTGGTGATGGCACACTTGAGAGCCTCTGCATAAGGATTAAGGGACAGGCAAATAAAGCAGATGTTGTCATGGGAATCTACTATAGGTGGCCACCCAGACAGGATGATGACACTGAAGAGTTATTCTTTAAGGAACTAAAGGATGCTGCTAAGTCATCTGTCCTTGTCCTTATGGGGTCTTCAACTTGCCACATGTCAACTGGGAATACCACACAGCTGGTACAAACAGGTCCAGAAGACTCCTAAACCATCTGGATGACAACTTCTTGGTACAGGTACTAAGGGAACCAAGCAGGAAAGGTGCCTTCCTCGATTTGTTGCTTATTAAGAGAGAGGGTCTCGTGGGTAAAGTGGAGATTGGTGGCTGCCTTGGCCAGAGCGACCATGAAGCAGTCAAGTTTAAAATCTATGGTAACAGGAGGAAAACTGCCAGCAAGACCTCAGCTCTGGGTATGAGGAGAGCAGACTTTGGGTTGCTCAGGGAACTGCTTAGTAAGGTCCCCTGGGGAAAAGCTTTTGAAGGTGCTGGGGTTCATCAGCGCTGGTCACTTTTGAAGTACCACCTCCTAAGAGCACAGGAGCAAGCAATTCCAAATGTAGGAAGTCAAGCAGGTGAGGCAGAAGGCTGGCTTGGCTGAGCAGGGGTCTTCTTCTAGCAATAAGGTGAAAAAAGAAAGTATATGGCCAGTGGAAGCAAGGTCAGGTGACATGGGAGGACTACAGATATGCTGTTTGCACTGCAGGGAGGAAATTTGCGCGGCCAAAGCTCAATTAGAGTTGAAGCTGGCCAGTACGGCGAGGGACAATAAAAAGGACTTGTTAAAATATGTTAATGGCAAAGGGCAGGCCAGAAATAACATTGGCCTGTTACTTGATGAGCATGGTCACCTAACAAACAGGGACATAGACAAGGCACAGACATTTAATGCTTTCTTTGCCTCGGGCTTCAACACTGATGGTGGGCTCAGGGACCTCCAGAGCCCTGGGCAAGAGAACCATGCCTGTGGGAATGATAAACTCCCAATCAGCCCTGAACTTGTGTGGGACTTGCTGCTCCAGCTGGATCCCTGTAAGTTGATGGGGCAGATGGGATTCATCCAAGGGTACTTAAAGAGCTGGCTGATGTCATAGCGAGACCTCTCTCAGTGATTTTGCAATGCTCTTGGGAATCTGGAGAGGTCCCAGTTCACTGGAAGCTGGCAAACATTGTCCCAGTCTTCAAGAAGGGCAATGGGGATGACCCCGGTGACTACAGGCCCGCCAGTCTCACTTCTCTGCCTGGCAAAATGATGGAGAAGATTATTCTGGGAGTTATTGAAAAACACCTGAAAGACAACACAGTCCTTGGTCCTGGCCAGCACAGGTTCACGAGGGGAAAGTCCTGCTTAACAAACTTAATTTCTTTCTATGACAAGGTTACCCACCTAATTGACCAAGGGAAGCCAGTCGATGTAATCTTTTTGGATGTCAGTCAAGCTTTCAGTACTGTCTCTCACAGTATCCTCCTGGACAAAATGCCCAGCATACAGCTGGATAAACACGTGCCCGCATGGATAAACAATTGCTCACAGTGGGTGAACAATTGGCTGACGGGTTGGGCTCAAAGGGTTGTAGTAAATGCGGTTACATTGGGCTGACGGCCAGTCACTAGCGGGGTTCCGCAGGGATCCATCTTAGCACTGGGACTGTTTAATGTCTTCATAAATGACTTGGGTGCAGAACTGGAAGGAATACCAATTAAGTTTGCTGATGGCACAAAACTGGGAGGAGCTGTTGACACTCTCGAGGACAGAGAGGCCCTGCAGAGAGATCTAGACAAACTGGACAGCTGGGCAATCACCAACCGTATGAAGTTTAACAAGGGCAAGTGCCGGATTTTGCACCTGAGGTACAGCAACCCTGGATGTACATACAGACTGGGGAAGGAGGGGCAGCTCTGCAGAGAGGGATCTGGGGGTTCTGGTCAACGGCAAGCTGAACATGAGCCAACAGTGTGCCCTGGCAGCCAAGAGGGCCAACCGTGTCCTGGGGTGCATCAAGCACTGCATTGCTAGCCGGTCGAGGGAGGCGATTGTCCCACCCTACTCTGCACTGGTGCGGCCTCACCTTGACTACTGTCTGCAGTTTTAAGTGCCACAGTACATCAAGGATATAAAGCTACCAGAGAGTGTCCAGAGGAGGGCCACAAAGTTGGTGAAGGGTTTAGAGGGGAAGCCGTACAAGGAGCAGCTGAAGTCACTTGGCTTATTCAGACTGGAGAAGAGGAGACTAAGGGGAGACCTCATTGCGGTCTACAGCTTCCTCACAAGGGGAGGAGGAGGAGCAGGTGCAGATCTCTTCTCACTGGTGACCAATAATAGAACCTGAGGGAATGACAGAAAGACGTGCCAAGGGAGGTTTAGGTTGGATATTAGGAAAAGGTTCTTCACCCAGAGGGTGGTGGAGCACTGGAACAGGCTCCCCAGGGAGGTAGTCACGGCGCCAAGCCTGACAATATTCAAGAAGCACTTGGACAATGCCCTCAGAGACATGGTGTGAATTTTGGGATTGTCCTGTGCAGGGAAAGGATTTGGCCTTGATGATCCTTGTGGGTCATTCTATGATTCTATGATTCTATGATTCTATTATACCTCACATAAAAAGTGATAAATTTAAAATAGATTAAGCCAGAGAAACTAAAATAAAAATGAAATATCCTGTTTTTATTATCAATTTCTTGACTATAACAGCAATATTCTTTCTTGGCATTACCTATTAAGACGACTAAATGCAAATCTTTGAATTCTTATGTTTTGAATTAAAAGTTACAAAGTTAGTCATATAAATCTTGTATAATTAGTCTGGTTTTAAAAAGAATACAGATTGACCCAAAAAGTCTGTGGTAAAACATGCCAGTCTAGTAAAGCCTTTAGACTACTCTGGCATGCAAGTCCCTTGCCTTTCATTAAGCAAACCAAATCATCCTTCAGAGTGCACAGCAGCTAAGGGGAATTTCATCTTCAAGTTGACTGGTTTGGTGAAAACATCCATGTCTAGGTCAAACCCTGGTTATGAGACTCTGAATGACAAGACTGGAATGCATATGTAGTATCCCAAATCCTCTGCAGAGGGGATATTGGGCATTTGTGCATTTTCATGAAGTCATACATTCAACATAGTTAGTTAAATTGCCTATCTGAAACTGCTGGCATACAGTTTACTCTGTATAAATAATGAAGGTTTTAACTTTTCTAATCTATATGAAAAATTTTTATAGTTCAGGAAATTCACTTGACAATAAATTAAGGCTTTTATACCAGCCCAGTTTCCTGTATCTTAAATCACTGTAACAGCTATATCATCACCCAGCTTCTCCAGTACCGGGATTCAGGGTTCCAAGAATAGTTCTGTTCTGAGAATCTGCAGGGTTCAGTTTCAAGAATTACAGAAGCTGAGTAGACACAAAAGTCTCAGCATTATCCTCTAGCAGGACTCTTTCAATTCCTCTACAGAGCAGCAATCAGAACAACAAAAGGTGAGCACATAGCCCAACATTCACAGAAGTCCTCTGAAAGACAGACAGGCACAACCAATTCTGCGTGCTGAGCTCAAGGTGGAAACCACAGGTGAGTGTACCCTAAGCTTTTCCTCGGCTTGAGGGAGAAACACTAGTAACATGAAACACACCCATAGTAGCTGCATCCTTTGAGAAAGCATTGTTCTGTGAACCCTTGCAGAGGTTTTGAGTGAAGCCATTCTGGGTACTTACTTGGCAAAGCATGTGCTTCCCACACACATGCTCAGGATGCAGAAATGCTGATACGAAAGAGAAAGGTAATAAAATTGGTGCTTTGCCTTGCAGCAGTAGACTACCACTTGATGCTTGTTTTTTTTTCTTTATCTCATCAGTAAACAGAGCAAAAGTAACTTGCATGCTGGATTGTCATGAGAGCACTTGTCTTACAAAGTGTTACAGCTCATCTGGTGCCAACTTGGCATCTTGCCTCAGGTGCTACTGAGGCAGAGTTGGTTTGACTGAATTTTCTCTAGTCTTTGCAAGATGTCATAAGCAATGAGATTTCCTCAGTAGCCAAACAGAGAATGGACATTAGTCCCAAGATCACCAGTAAACTTTTTTTCTACCTGAACATAATAATATAAAAGCACACTTCACAACCTGCTGGTTATCTTTCTGTACAATATAGAGCAGTGAAAATGAAACAGTGCTGAAAATCTTGTTTTCTGTAAGTCCTGCCAGTTGGTCTGAAAGATGTGCCAATTTGTACCTTACCTAAAACTCTCATCATGAGAGGCATTTTGCTTCTGTTTCGGCAGTTTCACTTACTTTCGGAGGTTAGGTCATGATTTTGGGGTTTTAGTTGCAAACAATTCATATATTTTATATTTCAGGGAAGACGTAGTGAGTGCAACTAATATGCAAGTTCACCAGGTACCACACCTTGGAGTTAAATTAAATCCTAAGGTCTGTACAAAACACAAGGACAAGTTTTTCTTCTGTCACTGCTGACAAAGAAAACATCCCTAGTTTTATTTTGCATGATTCCACTCCGCTTTTTTCATGAGTGGCTTCATGTGTTCAATAATAGATTACCTAGTGATGACTATGGTTCTGGACCAGATCCCATATTTTTCCTCCTGGTTGGCATGTAGAAAGTGCACATCAAGTGTCCGATTGCCTAGGAGTTTTTATGTACCACTGATGGGATTTGGACTCTTTTCTGCTCTGGCCCTTCTAAATCCTTCCACTTCTTTAACTTCCTTTTTTTCCTAGGCAATCTGCCCTTGACAGGTGTTCAAGGACATGGTGGCAATGTGCTTTGTCAATAGTTCATTAGAAGTGAGAAAAGCTTTGGAAAGCAGCAATTGGGCCAATGGAAAAGAACATAACCAAAAAAATCCAAGAAATCACTGGACTATTACAGTTGTTTTCCTGCATAATTCATCCCTCTAACAATGTTAAATATTCTGAGAAATTCTCTTTTATTAAACTAGAAAATAATTGTAACAGGATGGCAGATTGTGTCCACTACACAACAACTAATATCTCCTGCCATACTGAAAAACTTTTATGTCCGTGTGGTTACATACTTCCATCCTTTCTATAGGAAACCTGTTTCATTCTGTGTACCTTATGGGTGCATATGACAATCAGTTGTTTAGCTTCCAGTCTACACAGCATTATTGTCATCTAGCTGGGCAGATTGTACATACCTTTTAGAAAATAAGGTTTCACGTTCACTGATACAAATCTATTCCAAAACCATAATTCACTCCAATTTTATAGAAGCGTCTACACCAGAAAGTGAGAAAGAGAACAAAAGATTTTACTTCTGCTCCTGAAATGAAGTGTCTTAGCAAGGAACGTGCTAGTGTCCTCTTGCCTACTCTATGAATAGAATTGAGGAATTGAGACCTGAAGAAGAGGAAACATTTTCTCAAGAAACGCCCTGATTCCTCCTCTGACCAGAAGAGCAACAAGAATAGAGGCTGATGGGAATGAAGCTATACAAGATACAGGCAAACAGAAGCAGGGCAGATCTGATCAAATTTACCACTCCTTCAGTGAGACAGAACAGATACATATAGTAAGACTGGTATAGTCAGTGAATATTATAATTAATCAGATTTAAATGCTGTTATTTACTTTAATAACTTCATTTTCATGTTCAAATAATTTAAAGGTGAGAAAGGCAAAGGGATCTGTAATCAGACTCTACTATGGGTATGTGAAAAGGCAGGTGCTATGTTTCTCAGTTCACAGAAAGTTGCTTTGCTGGACCAACATCTTTGAGGACCCAGTGGTACCTGACAGTGGTACCTGAAACAGTGGTACCTGACCTATACCTGAGCCAGAAGGTAGACTCATCTATTCACCTACCTTTGATGCTGTGACCTGTACAAACGGCTATTTGAAAAATGTGTGACAGAAATGAGTGAAAATTATGTCAATGAAGTGATAAAGAGGGTGTTTTTCTATTCTGTCCTATTTGTCTCCCTGTAGAAAAACAGTGGCTGTAACCATGCTTTTCCCAGTTATATTACAGAAGTATAGGGTAAGGGAAATGAGTAAGATGTAGGCGGGATTTTTACACCCTGTTCCATGAGCAGTTCAGAAGAACTTAATAATGATATCACATTGTCAAAGCACATGAAAACAGGCCACGAAGGCAAATTCATAGCTTCCGTCCTTTTTCTGCCCCATTACTGTAGCTGCCACAGGGAAATGTGTTTTCAAGGAGGAGGTAGGTTTACTTTTGTCTTTGTCAGTTGTTTACTTTTACTCCAAAAAACCTAGGCAAATAAATACTGCATTTTGTTATTTTTGCTAGCTTTAATGTTGTTAAAATAACTGCAAGGGGTAGGTTGATACTACCTGCAAATGCATGCTTTTGTCTGATGAATGTCTTAGTCAAAATTTTAACGGTGTATTTTTTTCTACAGTCTGAAATTAATTATATAAAAATATTTTAAAATTAGAAGAGTTTCCAGTATTACTGGCCTTATTCATATTGCAGTATTTTTCTTGTTAAAACCTGCATTACAGCATTGAAGAGTGCCTAAGTCACTTTCTGTATTTTCTTGAAAACACAGTCAAACTGGAAATGTTCAGGTTTTAACTCTTTACATCCATAGAGCAAAATCACTATGCAGAGTGAATCCCTTTTAGGAGTACTGCATTTAGGCACCAGTAGAATGTAAGTATGCCAGCATCTTTTCTCTTATTACAATTTTAATACTGAAGTAGATTTCTCATATACACAGGTCTCTGAAAAAGTCACAGGAATGTAGGCATAATTTTATCCTCACAGTACAACCAACATGAAAGCAGTAATGCTACCTCATATATTTCCCCAGACAAAAATAACTTTCCAAGTGTTTCAGAGGTAAAGCTGGGAAATAAAACTCAGCGGTCTAGTCTTAAGTACTATACGCAGCACAGATAAGATATGTCCCTTAACAAAAAATAGTGATATAAAAACAAAGTGTCAGGTTTTGGGCTTTTTTCAGTTACAAACCTTCCTTTTCATTGGTTATAAAAATCATAGCAGTATCAAGACAGGATAAACTACATGGTCATATGTTACTTACTAACAGCAGGTTATTGGAAAGTTTTTATTCTCATCTAATCAACTCTCCACTCAACTCTTTCCACCTCTGGGGAAATAGTATTGTTCTACTGCAACAGTTTTTCTAAAGAGAAGCAGCACATGATACTAGCACAGGTATACGAAATAGGAGGAAAAATTTTCAAAAATAAATTTGCAACTTTCAGTGAGAAAAGAATAGTGGCAGCATTTCTGTTTAGTACTTACCTGTGGATTCCAGATGATGTAAGAGGGGAAAGGAATGAATCCTCCTGAATTCACCTGACCAACGTGGATAGCTTATTCTTAGAGGGGTCCCTCTGGGCTGGTCACCCTGGGCTATCTTTTCAGTGACTGGCAGGGAATAAACATAGTGAAGCCTCCATTCATCTCGTCCTAGACTAGGTTAAATAAACTGTGTCTTAAGTAACTGTTTCTTTCCAGTCACTATTAAGGCAGTGTAGAATTACTGGTTCCCCTGTGGGCATATCTATACAGCACTTGGGTAAGTTTAGGTAAGACAAACTCTACCTCACAATTGACAGCATCTTCAGAGTTAGTTAAAAGGTTAAAGCAATTTAATTTCCTTTTATTAATTTCCAATAGCAAATATGTTATTTACAATCCTTTACAAATTATCTGATCCATTGTGTCCAAGAGTCAAGAGTAGTTTATGCATTTTCTGTTCAAGAACTACTGAATAAAAGTAAAAATTCTCTTGGACTCAAGGCCCAGAGGTGAGATCCTGTCCTTCCTTGTTAATAATCCCGATTACCACATAGGATTGCAGAGACAAGTTTTCTTTTCTTTGATATTTTTCTGCAACTACTACTCCTGCACAGTTTCTAACATCTGCCTGAGAGATGGAGGTAATCTAAGTTGATTCAAGAAAACTAACTAAATAAAAAAATAAAAGTACTGTGTGTGCTTGAAATAGTGGGTTGTTATGCAGTTGGCTGTTATCGCAACCATCACATCTGTCTCACTGAGTTAAGTACCTTACCTCTTTCATGAAAAGATATAAAGAATGTCAAGGAAGATTTCAAATATAGCTAAAGATACTAAAATATGGGAAAATAAGTTATTCATGTATGAAAAAAGGATGCTTGTGAGGATATTAGTATACTTGCATATGTATTTTATTATCATTATCAAGGAATATAGGAGGCAGTTCAGAAGGAATAGTGCACTAGAGAAGCTAAACTCTTTTTTGCACCACAGCTCATAGAAAAGGATCGTGAGAGTATGGTTGTAGTGGTTTAGCCCCAGCGGCAACTAAGCCCCACGTAGCCACTCACTCACTCCCCCCTGGTGGGATGGGGGAGAGAATCAGAAGGGTAAAAGTAAGAAAACTCGTGGGTTGAGATAAGGACAGTTTAATAGGTAAAGCAAAACAGTAATAGTAATAATAATAATAACAATAATAATATAATGAAAAGAATAATCAAAAGCTGTGCACGCAAGCAAAACAAAACAAGGAATTCATTCACTACTACCCATGGGCAGACAGGTGTTCAGCCATGTCCAGGAAAGCAGGGCTCCATCACACATAACAGTTACTTGGGACGACAAACACCATAACTCCGAACGTCCCCCCCTTCCTTCTTCTTCCCCGTGGCTTTATATACTGAGCATGATGACGCATGGTATGGAATATCCCTTTGGTCAGTTTTGGATCACCTGCTATGGCTGTGCCCCTTCCCCTCCCAGCTCTTTGTGCCCTGGCAGAGCATGGGAAGCTGAAAGAGTCTTTGACTAGTGTAAGCACTACTTAGGGACACTTAACCACTACTTACCAACACCTAAAACATTAGTGTGCCATCAGCACTATTCTCATACCAAATCCAAAACACAGCACTATACCAGCTACTAGGAAGAAAATTAACTTTATCCTAGCCAAAACCAGGACAATGGTCCTACCTTTTTTTAAGGAAATAATGATTAAAAAGTGACAAACATGGGGTTATTAAAAGAGGAATGGTGCGCTGGTTTTGGCTGGGATAGTGTTAATTTTCTTCCTAGTAGCTGGTATAGTGCTGTGTTTTGGATTTGTAACCACTGGATTTGGAAACAGTGTTGACAACACAGGGATGTTTCCATTACTGCTGAGCAGTGCTCACACAGAGCCAAGGCCTTTTCTGCTTCTCACCCCACCCCACCAGTGAGTGGGCTGGGGGTGCACAAGGAATTGGGAGGGGACACAGCCAGGACAGCTGACCCCAACTGACCAAAGGGATATCCCACACCATATGACAACATGCTCAGCATATAAAGCTGGGGGAAGAAGAAGGAAGGGGGAACATTCAGAGTGATGGTGTTTGTCTTCCCAAGTAACTGTTACACGTGATGGAGCCCTGCTTTCCTGGAGATGGCTGAACACCTGCCTGCTGATGGGAAGCAGTGGATTAATTCCTTGTTTTGCTTTGCTTGTGTGCGCAGCTTTTGCTTTAGCCATTAAACTGTCCTTATCTCAACCCACGAGTTTTCTTACTTTTACCCTTCAGATTCTCTCCCCCATCCCGCTGGGGGGGAGCGAGCGAGCGGCTGGGTGGTGCTTAGTTACGGGCTGGGGTTAAACCACAACAAGTGGTTAAGCAAGAAGCCACTAGAACAATTCAGCTAGTCCTGAAGTATAAACTGGAAAGAGAAAAATTTCAGTGTCTCATTGAAATAATGGGAGATAATGGGAGAAATGTCTCATGAAGACTTAGCTCCGTTCCAGGCGTTGCCAAAAATAAAAGTAGAAATGTAACACTTACACTGTGGGTGAATACATTAGGCTCAAAAATAAACGTTAAAGGAGGGGTAGTCATACTTGTCTACTCTGCTAGGTTTTCTTTGGCATATCAACAGAAAGGTGAATAAAGAAAAAATGAAAAATGAATCCCCTCGAAACCTGGGAAAAAATTCCAGTCAGCAAAGGGAATACAGTGACTCACACATACCTGAGTGATCTTCCCAGCATGTGCTTGATGTTGTTATGTACATGACACTGTCCTGAGCATGAACCCTTTCTGCTTCTTCCCCAGCCTTGACCACAACAGTTTCCAAAACCTTCGCCACCTTTTCCGGGTCTTCCCTGTAAGTTCCAGCCATCTCTTTCCAAGCCCTTAAGCCTGCTACCAAGGAGGGTGCTTTAACCCACACCAGTTCTCCTGTCAGACCCACAGCCTGCCTTAAGGGTGCTTGTAGCACTGTCGTCCCCCCCCCCCCCCCCCCCCAGTTCTTCCTGCTACTGCACTGAAATTCTCCCCTTCACTTTCAGCACCACTGTGCACATCCCCATATCCATTTCTCCAACTTCCCCGTTTCCACCCTGATCATTACCTCCCCGTATATTTCCCTGTCCCGGAGCCACTAATAATCCTACACCATCTTCCTCTTCCACCGGCTCCTTGTATTTTTACATCTTCTACCAATACTATATGCAGAACAATATCGTTTAGGCATTTGTCCTGAATTTGTTCTAAAGCCAAAACCTTTGTGTCCTCAGTAATCAATTCACATTCTTTTCTACTTTTCCAATCATTCTGCAATGTGAAAAAAAAATCCACATATGGTATCTCATCCCATTTTCCTTCTTTTCTACAAAACGACATTAACTGTAATATAGTATTATTATATTATAATAATAAAGTATAAATTAATATAATATTATATAGTATTATATTTCAAAGTTCCACACTTAGGCCATTTCTCTTGATATTTCAAAGTATACACCAGCCACCAATGATTACAATACTCAATTAACTGCTTTCTTGTAAGGGGATTACCCCCCCCATCTCCTTCCAGTGCTTCAATAAACACCCCAAAGGTGACTTTTTCAAGATGTCTCCTTTAGATGATTCCCCACGTATATTAAATGTGAGTTCCAAAACAACTATCTGATCTGAACACATAAAAAACAAATCCGTAGTTCCAATAACCAAGCCAAAATTCAGAGACCAGTCAAGACAACTAACCAAACCGGGGACTCGAAGCCCTTTCAGTGGGACTCTAACCCACTCCTTAAATTCTGGGGACTCAAACACCCAACCAGAAAACATACTTTGCAAAATTCTTTTTCTCTTAATAATTGACCAAAACCAATATAACAAGCACTGGTACTTAAAACCAAATTATGATTACAATTTCCAGTTAAATTAACTTTCCCTTCCCACGCGGACAGACCTTTGGCTGGTATGCGAGGCACTCATGCCAGCAAGTGCTTAATTCGTTTACCTCACCGGGACTCGAACCCAGCACTGGGACTAGAACCCGGACCCTCGGCGGCACTCCGGGCGTCCCAGTAGTAACGTGCAAACAAGCCTTCCCTTACCCGGGTCCTCCTTTATTTCCCTTTATAACCCAATCCAGCAGGAGATTACTCCCCTGACTTACAGATGGGTTTACCCTCAGTAATGCCTTAACAAACCCCAGGGGTCTTGCCCTGAACTCACCGGACCAGGGGATCAGAGGATCTCCCTGAAAAACCTTCGGTGGCACTGGAGACTTCTAGAATCCATAGATCCGTGGAGCTTCAGAAGAAGAGTCCCACATGGGTCACCAAATTGTCACCAAAAACTGGGAATAAAACTCCTTAACACCAGGTGTGTTAAAGAGCGGGCATTACTTTATTTGGTGCCAGCTGCATGGGGGATGTCTCCTCCTAACAGGCACACCCACCGTAATTCCTTTTTGACATTTATACATGAAAGTTAATACACCAGGCCTATCTAACACATAATCATTGACCTGACTTGGCATCCACTTCTTCCATTGGTCTATGTCTTCTCTGCTTCAGTTTAAAGCTACAGTGTGATTTTAATTCACTGTGCATGCTCAGGGTGGGGGGGGTGGGGCGGGAGTGGGGTGTCAGTCCTTTCATCCCTCAATTGAGTCGGTGGTCGCAATCTCCCCCTGCCAGAATTACCTTTCCCCTGGTTTCCATGCTTCAGCGTTTTCTGGGCCAAGATGTTCCCTGTTATCACTGTTGACTGATTTGTGGCCTTCCCTTATCTTCACACCCTTCTTTGTAGCAGGATGTTTCCACTGTTAGTCCTTGAAGTTCTACTGATTTGTATTCTTTTAGGAGGTTCTTGTCAATGAGGCATTCATTGTTAATAGCCTCTTGTCTGGTCTAAGCATTATTTATTATGTTGTTAAAATTCTTAGGTGTTAGTGTCTACTCCTAAGTATAATTCTTTCTTAACTACTAATAACTCCTACGCTATTCCATTTCATCCAAGAATAATATATATATGTATGTGAGGTAACAACACTGTGCAGCTGACCATGGCTGTTTTGTAGGCAGAGTAATGTTCTGGCTGTAGAATTTAGGCTAATTAAAGAACATCTGAGTATATCTCTATATGCTTCTCTTGGATATAAAAAACTGAGGCCATCACTGAAGAGGCCAAGGATGCGGTTTCATTTGCGTTTTCCTTGACCACAATGTCATTTTAAGAGTTCCTTTCACCCTATTTCCTATGTTGCCAGCCATCTCAGCTGCTTAATGAGCCACATGTGAAGAAGGTTGTGATCTGATTTGAAATCAGCATAACCCTTTTTTCTTTTGATTTGCAGCATTGTCAAAGGCTTTACAAAGCCTATCCCCCTAAGACCCTTGCACAGCACCTGTGATCATACTTCAGACTGCTGCATTTACTTCACAATTGCTTGACAGGAAGAAAATTTCTCTATTTCTTTTGTAAATGAGGAAGTAAAGTGCACAGATTTGATTGACCCTGGGTCATAACATGAATCTGTGGCAGACCAGAGAACTGAGCAAAGCTGTCCATCACCTCAGTACAGCACCATAATCATGGGACTCTCAGGAGTAGCTTGTTATACATACATATATAAACCTATACATAAGTTGGATGTATGCAACTCTATGCTGAGAGCTTAGGTGCGTCTAGTAACTAGATAGTGGTCAACATTTCTTGCAGTAGCAGAAATAGCTTAGACAGCTCTCCTCTGGCTCTTTGTTGCTAACCTACAGTGTCATCTCAGATGAGCTTGTTCCATTGTTTGTGGTAAGGGATGCTAAGCCAGATGAAAAAACAAGAAGAAACAATACCTGCTGAGGTGGGAGGAGCTTTATTAGTTTTAGTGATGATCCCTTCTTCAGAACTGCTCAGTATGAGGCCCCACAAGGAATGGCACTAGCGCAGCCAGGGTGGCAGGATGGCATCAAGAAGGAGCCATGGAGGATAGGAAAGGCCAGTGGATGCTTAAGCCAACACTGCTGTTGAAACAAATGCTGCTGAACCAAGCTCTTGAAAGAGTTTCAATCTTCCTCTTGGAAGGGAGGAAGTTTTCCAGAAATCCAGGAGTACTCTGACAACTTTGTTGTCTCTTGAACAATTCCTCTTTATTTCCAAAGGAATCAGAAGGTTGCTACTCTCGGGACTCCTTTGCAAGGTCTTGTCCCTGACAACATTTCTTCTAGTGCATGCTGAATCCCAGTGTGATGAGCGTGAAGTGAACACTTCCACCAAGGTGTTCTGTGGGATGGGGTTTAATTCATCCAGCTCTATTTGTAGCCAAGCCACAGAACATCATATTAGGTCAGGTCTCCTAGATAACAGCCTTTCCCTCTGGAACCTGTGATCCTAGCCACCATTATTACATGCCTACACTTGTAGTACACCCAAATGACAGAAACTTTATTCTGCAGAGTAGTCCCAAAAGCCTCCATACAGCACAGTAACTGCCTGGAGCAAGCTATGAAAACATATTAAGTACAAGAGTGTGTTTGAGCTTCTTTTCTGGAGAAGAATTGCTGAAGAGAGGAAAGGAGCCAGAAGGAAAATAGACCTTTTGAATTCTCCCATTGCTCATCCTGTTGGCAAGGGATGTGGTAGAGGCCAAAAAAATAAATGGATTCAAAAGAGATGAAGGAAATTAATGGGGGATCAGGCTTTCTCAGACTGCTAAGGACAGTGATCTATGAGGTAGGCTTTAACTTTGCAAGTCCATAGGGCACTGCTTGCTGGTAGATGAGAAAGCATATAGGCAAAGGCCTGCTTGGTGTTTCTTCTGCTTTTCTCCCTAAGCATCTGCTGATGTCAGAAGTTTTGATCTGCTCAATAAGAGCATTTCTTTTGAAATCAGTGCTGTTAGTTATATGATCAGATGCTTGTGGGAACATAAGGAAAAAGAGGCTTCCAGCCTTGGACTTCAGTGCAGTCTGGACAGGAGACAGTCACTTGGTCTCATAATGTGGTGGCTTCTGAGCCTCGTTTGGGAAACTGTGTTAGACACATAGGGAGCTTTAAGGCTAACTGGGGAGTTTCAAATAAAGGGGATACATGTGGTGCTTAAGCTCAGTGAATCACTGTCTTGCAAAGCTGTGACCCAGTCCTTCAGTCCATGATGATAGTAGTTAAGAAGAGGTACCACATGATTATTATTTCCTGTTAGAGATCTCACCTTTTGATAGGGAAGAAACACACAAGGAATTAATTCCTCATGTGAATACGCAACCTGAATAGTCTTTTAACTTAAGCAAGCTATCAACTCCTGCTTCAATTCTGTCTTGATTTTACACTAATAACATGGATATTCAGGCCTGCTTCTCAATTTCACTGTAACCAAAAATCCCCCTATCCTTGAATCCGAAGTGCCAGAATGGATTAGCAACTGTTTTCAATTCAAGATCAAAAAATATGCCATTCTCTCTTCAAAATCGTGACATTTCTGCAGGGGCTGGCTTCAAGAAGCAGTCTCAGGGTTAGGTTATAATCACTCAGCTGATACACAGAAGAAAGTGGTGGACAGCTTATTTTAAATCCTTAGTCCTTTATAAGTCAACCAAAGGTCAGAGCACTTAAGACAAACATGGGAGAAAGAACTTGCCTTGACCATGGTTGTAGAATTTATATTCCACTGTAGACTGGACATTGGATAAACTGGGGATCTAAACAAATGGCACAACAGTGACTGTCTTTGTTATTAGCTTCCACTACACCACTGTGTCTGAGTCGATTAAAGAGTTGATTAAATCCTAGCCACATCTTCAGCATCTGTAACAATGGTAGATTATCCTCATAGCTTAACAAAATAAAATCATTGCTATCTTAAAGTAAGCACGTAACTGCAAGACCCAAACAATATGCAGCTGGATTTACTAATCAGGTGGCTAAAAAATACTACATGAGTTTGCAGAGATCTGTATGATTTGAGCCGTTATACAGTCTTTCCACAGAGTGGACATGGGATATTCTTCCTGTGTTTGCAGGCATGAATGGGACAGCCATTGAAAATTTTGTCTGTGTCATTTTTAATGTTTCCTTCATGAACTGCACTTGGCATGTGGGCAGGACTGCTTCAGGAGATACCCAATATTTTCTGTACTGGAAGACCTCAAGTCTTCTTCGCCAGAAGACCTCAAGGTAAGTATGTCTGCTTGAATCTAGGGAACTTTGATTTCTGGTCTGACATGTAGCATTGTCAATATTTAACTGACGCAATATGTCATGTAAAGGAAAGAAGATTTCACAGAATGCCAGAATTACATCGAAGATAATTGTGGAAGGCACACAGGATGTAGATTCCAAAATGTGACAATAGAAAATAAAAAAGCTGATTTCCTGGTAAATGGGTCTAGAAGCGGACAAAACATTCAGTCATATAAGAAGATGATTATTCTGTACAGAATTGGTAAGGATTTTTTTTTTCAATTTTATTTCCAGTTTTATGCTAAGGGAATGAAGAATTCATTCCTGGAAAAAAGCATACATTTTTAAAGTACTGCCCCTCAGAACTGGTTTTTTTTGTTTGTTTTTGGTTGTTGTTTTTTTTGTTGTTGTTGTTGTTGTTGTTGTTGTTTTGTGGTTTTTTTTTTTGTTTTTTTTTCCCCAGCCTTGATGGCTGAAAATTCAAAAGTATAAGAATGAACAAAAACAAAAGAATTGAGAGACAATCTGAAATCATAGGTTAGAGAATTGTGAACATTTCAGTCAAATATTTGTTCTCTGTAAGAAAGGTGTCATATTTTGGGATTAACTAGCTAAGGATGCCTGAGTGGGACTATCCAGATGTTGGCCTTATATCATTTTCTCATAATTCTGTTCATCCACATAATACAAAAGTACCAATTACCTTAACACTGTGAGCAAAATTTTCATTTTTCTTTAATGGAAGAATGTTGCTAATAAAAAAAAAAAATACCTCTGTTTAATATGAACACAGTATTTAAAAAAAAACCCTGCACAGATTGTATGTTGAATTCAGTAAAATCTAACAAATGGTTTGTGTTTTTTTAATTTTATCTTCTGTTGCTGCTGATATTCCAGGCTCCTCAACTGCAGTGTTAAATCAGGGAGTCCTGCTCCAGAATATGGGGTCAATATAATAATTCTGGTAAAGCTGTATTACAACTTTTTAGACCAGTTGCTTGAACATCTACCTATATTTTAAAAAGGCAGAGTGAAGAGAGATAATTATTAATCAATCATATTTCTGATTACATTATTGTAGAAAAACTCACCCCTCCATTAAATGTCACTGTGAACTGTACAGAAGCTTCTCATGGTTGTGAAATACGGTGGCAACCACCTCGCACAAGTCATGTGAAAAAACGTGCTTGTTTCAAATACGAAATTGTCATCGAAAACAAGGTAAGAATAATTATGACTCTTAAAAGCATTTTGTATGCTTGTATTTCCACACATACTACCATACAACCAATACCCTGTTCTCTTTCCCTGCTTAACTAATCTCTCCTTTTTGATACGTAGTGCCCCTCTTGCATGTGAGCTGAGGACCGCTGTCACTCACAAATAGGGCAGCAAATTAAGGGAATACTTTCAGTCCACAGCTGGTCCTTAAAGAAACTGGGTAAGGTATTCCCCACACTGAAGGTGAAAGCTATTCCAGCACATACAGGGGGATGGACCATATTACCTGACGTCTTTATTATGAACAGTTATAGGACACATCAAATGAATTCTAAATATACTACAAAACAAATCAAAGCTATTGTTAAATTGGATACAACCAATTTTATGTGTCCCTGTAAGGCAGTTTGGGTCCCAGCGTAGTCTTTCAGTCCTACTGCTGTTTTTTGATGAAGTTAGGTCAGGACCCTCTGTTCTGTGGTTTTCCTCTCTGCGGTCTCCTATGCCATCAGTCACTTTTTATCATGTCTTTCACAAACTCACTTTGCATTTGTTCTTCTTGTAGTCACCCTTACTGCTCAGTCAGGTTTACAGTATTACTAAATTAGGCCCAAAGAAGTAGCACATGCTTTATTACAAAGGTGCACATGTAAGTTAGGATGTGTTGCAGGAGATCTTAGGTATCTCCACCTGGACCCCCGTACCTTCCATCCTGCCCTTTGTGTATCCAACCTTTTCTTGTTCGCCTATTGCCTCCACTTACTGACACCAGCATGGTGCTGCTGAAGGAGTTCAGGAGTTTGTGTCTATCTAAAATAGGTCTGCAGCATACACAGTCAGGATGGTTGCACCACAGCCATCACAATCAGATGTAAGGGGCAGTAATGTAGCATCTGTTCATTGTGGGGTTTTATTAAGTTCTGTGTCCTTTCTTTTTAACTTAAAGTGAAAAGAGCCATCCATGTCTTTCAATATAAAGAAATATTTTGTCAGGTTATTTGAACAGAATATCCAGGTTTTCCAGGTCTTGACTGTATACGGTGGTTATTATACATTTCAGGAATTGCAAGCATTCTGAAGACGTGGGTGAATATGGAAAGTAGTATTATACCCATCAAAAACAAAGTTTGAAATATCTGTGGAAATATTTGTGAGTTCATTATTCCAACAGCAAAAACAAAAAAGAAATGGAGACATAATGCAGCTAAATTAAATATTTAAGGATGTAAAAGCTACATAGACAAAAGTTTTAATGGAAAAAACATTGTTCCAGTTTACTAGTATTTTTTTAGATACTTTGTTTTGTACAGGTAAAACATATAATTTTAAATGGTGGGCAACTTGAGCCTTTTTTTATTTAGTTCTTTGATACTCAGTTCTGCAATCAAATTGAAAGGGTACAGTATTTCAGAGCACCAGTGCTGAGGAGAAACCTTTTAGAGGAAGAACAGTGTGGTGGGTTGACCCTGGCTGGATGCCAGGTGCCCACCAGAGCTGCTTTATCAATCCCCTCCTCAGCTGGACAGGGGAGAGAAAATATAGTGAAAGAATTGTGGGTAGAGGTAAGGACAGGGAGAGATCATTCACCAATTATGGTCATGGGCAAAACAGACTTGACTTGGGGAAATCAGTTTAATTTATTACCAATCAAATCAGAGTAGGATAATGAGAAATAAAAACCAAATCTTAAAACACCTTGCCCCACCTCTCCCTTTTTCCTGGGCTTAACTTTACTCCTGAATTCTCTACCTCCTCCCTTGCACTGCTGCAGGAGGACGGGGAATGGGGGTTGAGGTCAGTTCATCACACGCTGTTTCTGCAGCTCCTTCCTCCTCAGCAGGAGGACTCCTCACGCTCGTCCCCTGCTCCAGCGTGGGGTCCCTCCCACGTGAGACAGCCCTCCATGAACTTCTCCAACATGGATCCTTCCCACAGGCTGCAGTTCTTCACAAACTGCTCCAGCATGGGTCCCTTCCCATGGGGTGCAGCCCTTCAGGAACAGACTGCACCAGCATGGGTCCCTCACGGGGTCACAAGTCCTGCCAGCAAACCTGCTCCAGTGTGGACTCCTCTCTCCACGGGTCCACAGGTCCTGCCAGGAGCCTGCTCCAGCATGGGCTTCCCATGGGGTCACAGCCTCCCTCGGGCACATCCACCTGCTCTGGCGTGGGCTCCTCCACGGGCTGCAGGTGGATGGATTGCTGCACCATGGACCTCCAAGGGCTGCAGGGGGACAGCCTGCCTCACCATGGTCTTCACCACAGGCTGCAGGGGAATCTCTGCTCCGGCACCTGGAGCACCTCCTCCCCCTCCTCCTTCACTGACTTTCACTGACTTTGGTGTCTGCAGAGCTGTTCCTCTCACATATTCTCACTCCTCTCTCTGGCTACAGTTGCACAGGTTTTTCCCCCTTCTTAAATACGTTATCCCAGAGGCACTACCACCGTCGCTGATGGGCTCGGCCTTGGCCAGCGGCGGGTCCGTCTCGGAGCCGGCTGGCACTGGCTCTGTCGGACATGGGGGAATCTTCTAGCAGCTTCTCACAGAAGCCACCCCTGTAGCCCCCCCACTAGCAAAACCCTGCTGCGCAAACCCAACACAAATAGCTTAACTTCACAGTCTTCAAAAGAACACATTTAAAATATTAAATGTACTTTTTTTCCCCTGAAAATCAAACATTCATAAGGCAGGACCCCTTATTATATAGTAACAAAAAGAACAATCACAAACATTAAAATTTTCTTTTGTTGCTAGGCTGATCCTGAGAAAAACATCAAAACCACATCTAAAACAGTAAGTCTTTGTTACTGTATTAATCTAACATTTATGCTGGGTTGAAATGTCACCTATATCAGAGCATCCTCCAAACAAATTGTTTTGGTTTCACACTACCAGTTTCAGTATTCTACATATGCTCTTTACTGACAATTTTCCTAAACTCAAAGTTTTAAACTGTCGTTTATAAAACATGGTGCAAAAAAATACCTGCACATGTGGAGCTCTATAATACTTGAATACAAGTCACAAAATCTTCCATTTTACAGTCTTTTGTACTTCCTACCAAAGTCATATGTATGTATAAATAGGGATCATAATTCCACATTACACTTAGACACACAAAATGTGGGGAATTTTTTTTCTTTATTAATGGTCTCTGGAGGGGGTTGAGATGCAGGAGGCAAGAAAATATCACCTGAAAGATTAAGCCAGGATAAAGAAGGAAGAAAAAAATTCAGGTTTTCAAGAAAGCTCAGTGTTCTTCTGAGAAGGATTTCAATATATGTCAAATTTTTCCCTTCTGTATAATCTGGCTGTTAAATTCTGCTTCAGTTCTGAAAACTTCGATGGTAAGGGAATGCCAGATCTTTAAAGAATTACCTTATGGTAGAATGAAACATTTACAGACTGAAAATAAACTATTTTTTTTTCCCCCAAAGTCCCATTGTTTAGCAGAGGCTAAGGAGCCAGGGAAGAATACTGCCAATTTCATCTTCACATTACCAATAACAAAAATGTTCAAACAAAAGGAGTTAGGATGGAACAAGCTAATTTATTAAGGGATAATATTCTATTTGTTATTTCACTCTAGTCTAGTGAGACTAGAGAGAGTCACTAGTTCACAGAAGTATGTGTAAAATATTTTGTAATTGTTTGCATCATTAAAGAAACCTGATGCATTCTTAAGATCTTTACATCAAGTGAATAAAAAGTTCTCAGTCTAGTTGTTGTGTATTTAGGAAAGAAGCATCACAGGAAACTCCTACATATTTGGGACCTTCAGTGCAGAAAAAAGGTATAGCGTCAAAATCAGAGCGACTGACAATGGTTGTTTAGTGAGCACAAGCTGGGGAGAGTGGAGTACACCCGTAGAGTTTGGTAAGAATTAAAATCACCTCCTTGATTTAGTTTTCCCTCTGTTATTACTTGTCTGCCTCATTTATTACTTCATACTTACAGATGTAAACACATTGATATTTACACATTAATTTGTTAGGATGAAAAGGAGTGAAGAATCAGCATATCTCTTAACATGAGGGAGGTCTCCAAACATTCTGGTGTGACAGTGGGTGCTTCTTGCAAGGAGATAGTGAATAAAGCAGACCTTTTTGAGGTCTGTTATTTCTAATTCTGGCTTTATAAACCTCTCTTTTCCCCTGTTACTCTTGACCACATTGGATCTTGAAGAACTCTCTAGTCCTCAGTTCCTCCCAAAATGCTTGGTAAGGTCTGAAGTTACCATAGACAGTCCATACACTGTCATCCATCTCGTTCCTTCACATGTTACAGGGCAATGAGGTGCTAAGCTAAGGAAGAAGACACTTCATACCAGTGCTTGACACTGTCATGCAAAGCAGATTGCACATAGCTGCGCAATTGTTCCTGTTCTGTCATACCATGTCAATCAACACTTTGATGATTGCTTGTCTTTCAGGAAAAGAAAAACTTACATCTACTTCATCATATACATTATTTCTGATATCAGTGGTGGCAGCAAGTCTCGTACTTGTTCTCTGCACAATGTAAGCCTTATTTCTTTGCAAAATTTTTATTCTGTAGTTGAAATAACACCTCTTTCCCCAACAGAAAATTTCTGGCCTCCTTTTAAAGGAGAGGAGGAAGGGGGGAAATTGACACTGAACTTTAGCAGGAATCATGACCTGCTGGATGTTCCTCAAGTGGGCTCTATATTTCTGATTCCCAACCTTCTTATCCACTTGATCAGTATAACACAATGCTTTCCAGTACTGGGCCAAGGTTTTATATCAGTGCTGCTTTCCTTCCATCAGACCCTGCAATGTAGATGGGTGGTACATGAAATTCTTTCCTTGTTTTGAGGATATTTCCCTTTCAGATACTTAAAAAGCAACTTCCTATGATTCTTTAATAAGTCATAAAATAAATTATGATAATCCAAATTCTGAACAATGAAATTATACCATTGTATTCAGCCTACATAATCTTCAGTTACTCTTTCACTACTTTTGTCTTAGAGGAATAAAATAATACCTCAGGAGCATTATTATATAGCACGTGTTCATATGTTTGCGTACTGTCTTTTCTTCACCAACACTTTTTGTCATTGTAGAAGAATTTATTTGAAAAAAACATCTGCTACAGTACCACAGCCAAGAGACCCATTCCATGAGATCTCTCCAATAGATTTCCAGGTATGTTTTCTTTCTGCTTGCCTAAAATTTGTTGTAAATAAGGATCCATTGCAGTCTCAAAGGTATGAAGTGTCAGAAAGATGCACAGAAGCAAGGATAAATTTTCTTTCTTTTTTTCTTGTTCTTGGGGTATTGAAAGAGAAGGTCCATATGCAATAATTCTTCTGTTTTTCCTTTTCCACTCTGAAACCCTCATCATCTGTCTACCTTGAGTATTGAAGAAAATACACAATTTCATCCTGCTCTTCCTATAAGCCATATGCTATCACTAGCATAGCACTGACTCTAAGCTTCTCAGCCCAATAATAATGCAGAATCAGACTGTTGGTCAGCTATGGGAAGAGAAGAGGCAAAGAAATCTACTGCTGGCCAAAACCGGTTGTGCCATAGCA
This sequence comes from Morus bassanus, assembly GCA_031468815.1. NCBI lineage: Eukaryota > Metazoa > Chordata > Aves > Suliformes > Sulidae > Morus > Morus bassanus. The sequence goes on from CM062568.1 coordinate 77,259,737, forward strand.
GATGTTGAGACCCATGTTAGTATTTGGCAATGACACTGAAGGAAGAAAAGTTTCTAGGTTATAGTAAGCAAGAAAGTATAGTAGAGGGCTGAGAGGTTCTATCTTATGTGGAGAGCTGGAGACACTCATGAGAAGAAGGAACAGGCAGACATTGCAAGTAACAGAGGGGAACTGTCTATCTAGAGAGCACATTGCAAAGTTTGCTGCAATTTGCTGAATGTCTTTAAGTTGGCTACAGCCAGGTCTGGAAGCAAGAATGTGTCTACATCACTGGTGAGCCTTTATAAATCTTTTTACTTTCTGTTCCTTCATCATGTTAACTTTCCTACATTTAAAAAGATGAGTTTTCTGGGCTTTGAGTTGAAAAGTCTTTTGTTCCTCTTTGGGGAGTTCATCACAGAGGGAAGACCTAGACATGTCTACTTCAGTCCTCGCATTGACAGAGTCCCACTACAGCTTCTATATTCTATATAATAACTAACAACTCTCTAAATAACAGGAGATTCATAAACGTGTGGCTAATCTCATGCATGAAATACTAATAAAATGTTTTATTCTTCCTTTAATAGACAGAATATAAGAATCAATTAATAAAGCATGAAACTGAAGAAATAATTGTTGAAGAAGTGGCATTAACAGCATGCAAGTGAAACAAGCAACTTGAAGTTTTTCAAATATATATATATCTTGTTGGTAGTAATTTACAGGCTTTTCATATTTTCTCCCTCTTGCAAGCAGAGAAAATAGCATTGCTTGTAGAGAAAATTCCCCAAGAGCCTATCTTTAAAAGCCTCATTGTATTTGATTGCATTTTCCATAAGTAATTTGAGTTGTTTAGACAATTTTTATTTCTTCTTATGATGAGTATTCTTGCAATGTTTCAGCAAAAATATTTCAGTAGTGCTTTGGAAGTTATTATACTGCTTTTCAACACCATGCAAAAGAATAAAATAAGAGCAACCAGACTTAAGGGGTTTATACAGGATCTCCAGTGGTCCAGTGCCTTGGAAAATGTACAGCTGTATTGAGATTGTGGTCAGGAATAAAAATTTGTCATCTGTATGAAAATCCACTGAAAACTGGTCAAGACAAAATCTCTTAAAATGATCATTTACTCATACAAAATGAATATTGTTAAAGAGTTCAGGAGACTTTTTCTCGTAAGTCTATTTCTTGCCTTCAAACTGTGTTGCTACATCCTTCAGCACAGCATGCCCTAGATGTTGCTCAGAGCCATTTACAAAAGCAAAAATTTACTTGCACTTTTCATCGCTTCATATATGTGGTAGATGAAAAAATAGCTTAAAATGTGACCGCTAACAGGTAGCAAATAATTATGTGTATGTGTGTGGGGCAGGAAACATTGGAAATTGAACTTCTGAACTCTCCAACAGAAGCTTGCCACTTGCTAGCTGCAAGTGGTACAGGCTGGTTGTGTGGTTTTATAACACCTGGACAAAACAGAAGCGACACATCCTCAGTCTTCTAATTAGTAAGGAGATATGAGACAAAACCAACAACTTGGAGGCTAATCACACATTGTGCTTCTGTGGACGGATTATTTAGATTGGGAAAACCAGGGATTAGAGGCCATTTATAGCCATGAAGTCCCCAGTGCCATGCCTGTGTCCCACCTCTTATCCAGCCCCATGTCTCTACCCCTCTATGTCATATCCATGTGTCTCCACTTCTAAAGACCTCTGCTGTCATCTGTACCTACACTGCATTGGTGCATCAGAGTTGTAAAACCTTAGTGGTACCATACAAAGATAAACAAAACTAAAACAAATTAGCAATGGACACCTGGCTAAAAAATCCTACAAGCACATCAAGAAAAGTCCAAGCAGAGCAAGCCTGACAAACTTCAGCTCTGAGGTCTTGCAAACACATTACAAAGTTTATGGCCTGTTACTAGCAATGGCAATACCATATTACAGGGCTACATGGTTACAACGACTAAGTTTACTAATGCTGCTGTTGCAAATGGTCTGTTTTTTCCTCACGACAGCATTACTTGGAGAGTGTCTCTACAGAATAAACACTAAAGATTGGCCATGCATACTAGGCAATTCTGTTCCTGACTGGCTTTTCCAAAGCTTTACCTTAGGCTACTAAAATGACTTCTTCTGAAATTGGTTTGATCTTTTTTTCTGCATTTCTGCCAGAAAAAAAAAAAAACATAGTACAGACTCTAGCACAGGGGAATGTCTCAAGTGATTTGCATGTTCTGGTAAATCCCTGCAAAATAGATGAGATGCTGCTGAGGTTAAGAAAAGACTGTGCCAGGTGAAAAAACTCAGTATAGTGGCCCTTAAAATGAGAAGCTGGAGCTAGTTGTCCTCATCAAACCAGAGCTTCCTATGGGAGTTTCACTCCTGTCCAGAGCAGAGCTCTGGCTGGAGGGAGGCATGCCTTGAGCCATCCCATGCTGTGAACTGAGCTCCAGCAGACAGACACCAAGGGAGGTCCTGCAGCAGATGAGATCCACAAGGTCAGGAGGAAGCAAGTTGTGGCAGAGGGCACAGAGACCTGGGTCTGTGAGGTATGCGAGGACACCTCTGGCATAGTAGATTGTGTGCCAGGGCAAAGGTGGAAGATGTCATGAGCTGTTCAGAGAGGTTACTAGGGACCGCAAGGGATGGGCTGTGGTCCGTGCCATGTTACCCAAGACACAGGAAAGAACAGGAAAGATGTTCTGGAGGCTAAACCCAAGCTGCTGGCAGGAGACTTCAGTCCAGCACATCCATAGCAGGAGTCTCTGAATTACTGCCAGTCTCTCAGTTAAGGGCTGAGAGATGGGCAGAGCACTAGATCTCAGATCCTACCCTGCCCTGAGCAAGCTGAAGTCTGCTCTCATGATATCCAACTTATATAGTATGCTATTTGCCTTCCTTCTTTCTCTCAGGAGCTTAAAATCCACCACATCATGATTCTTGCAGTCAAGACTGTCGATTACTGTCACATGCATGATCAGTTCTTCTTTGATGAGTTGCAAATCTGGCTGAGTACCTCCTGTAGTTGTCTTGTCCAGCATTGGTATCAAAATATTGTTTCTGGTGATCTCTGCAATTCTCCTGGCTTACTTGTACCCTGCATTTTGCCCTTCCAGCAGGTCTCAGGATGGTTAAAATCATCTCAGGTGGCTGAAATTCCCTTATGGTAGGCAAAATTTTCTCAGGATGATAAAATTCCACTAGAACAGATGACCTCCAAGAGGCCACCTCTGAAACCAATTTTTTTCTATTATTTTTTGTTTCTAAATAAGCTTTCATTAACAATTTTTTTTAATAGCTTTTTAAAACACAACCAGAGAAGAAGCCTTCTGTTTAACCGCCAAAATATAGGAGCATCTTTATGAGAATTGGCCAACTAAAGCCAAAGGTTACTTTAATCTAAGGGGAATAAATAGGTAGGGTCTACCGGATCGTCTCCGTTCTGCTTCACTCACAATGATAATGACCATTGGTGCACCTGTTACATCCCCACTGCTTTCAGTACAAAAGCTGCTGAGGCTGCAAAGCCATTCAGAAAACTGGAATTCACTACTAGCACCCTGATGAGGACACCAGAAATCCTGTCCATGAGGTAGTGGAGGTGGGAGTAGGAGTGGAGTGAAGGTATTCCTTTCCCATTCCTGGGCAAAGGCCCAATATAACACTCACTGGGAAAGGATGGTCAGGCTATATAACATTCTAACCAAGTGGTTCAGATATTCACACAGATAGAAGTCCTGTATTCTGGTCTCCTATGGCTGTTCCTCTGTTCTGTGGAGAAAGACATTTGCTAAAAACTAGAAAGTTGTTGTTGCAAGGGCCAAAGAGAAGGCTTTGTCTCCCATTTGTATTTTTGTGGTCTACACAAAAGTTTTAAGACACCGGCATAGCAAAATGCCCAGGTAGTTCTTGTAAGCATGCCTATTGTTGGAGCAATAAATTATTCTTCCAGCTTTTGGGACTTTTAAGCAAGGTTGGTTTTAATCACATTCCTGCAGTGACTCTATTCCTTGTAGAGCCAAAAGTTGGAAAACAACCCTAGTGTCTCTGCCCTGCTTTTTCTTCTCTTTCTGTTCTTCTTTCTCGTTTCTCTTCTTCTTCTCATTTCTCTCCCAGCTCCTGGTGAGGCCCTTCAACACTAGTTTTCTGATCTCTAAAAGATAACAGACTATGCTAACACCATCAATAGCACCAGCTTTGCTTGCAATTTTTTAATTTTTTAAATTTGTTTGCATTTTTGAAAGCCTCAGGGCAGGACTTGCCTTAAATATAGACAAGCAAAGAAATCCCCTGTGTAGGGGAGTTCCTTTGTCTGTGGTAACATCACTGTCCTTGTGGGCTGTTTGGGTTGTTCTGCTGCAGTATATTCCAGTTTAAAAACAAAAAATACCCAAACCCCAAAACCTCAAAAGCCAGGTTTCCTCATTTTGTTACGGAGGTGCATAATCAGAGGGAGCACCAGAGAGCATGCTGCTCCTCTGCTGCCTGCCTTACAGGCTCAGGAGATCTTCAGAGCAGGAGCATGGGGCTTTGCCTGCGATACACAGGTAGTCACACAGCTGAGAGTTCAGCTGGAGAAAGAGAATCCAGCACTGACAGATGTGTTTGTCCTTGTCCACCCATTGCAAGATGCATAATTGGGATGGCTCAAAGGCTGGAAGTTGATGGCACTTCCCAGGACCAGATTTAGGCACAGAAAAAACACACAGTTGCCCAGGGCAGTCAACATCCCACTGCACCAGTGCTAAACAGTGTGATGAAAGGGCAGATAGACACTGCTCAACAATCCAGCCACAGCCGTCAGTGGGCACAGCCTTGTGGGCACAACTGCTTTTACCAGCAAATGTCCATAGGAGTGTGGAGCTACACAGCGACAGCTGCCCTTAAACACCATGCATCAGCAAATGCAACTTTGGTGCAAATGATCCTAGCCTTCCTTCTCCCCAGCCCAATCTCTGGGCTGCATGGCTCACCTCAACTCCCTCCTTTCTCCGCTCCTGCAGTGTGAGGTGCCAGAGGGTGAGCAGAGCTCCTGGTTTGGATGTGTCTGCTGCAGGAGTGGGTAGGAGACTGCCTAATTCTCTGGGAACTGACCTGTTGGAGGAAGGGGACCAAGGGAGGTGAAAGGCTGGGGGAAAGGAGAGGGAAAGGAGAGAGAAAGGCAGATGCATGGAAATTCTGTCTTCCTTAATTTTCCAGAACCCCATTTGATTCTCTGTGATGTTTCCTACAGCACTGACTTTATTACCCTGGGCACTTCCCCTGCTTCCTTCTCCATGAAATGCAGTCTGTTAGTACCACAAAATCAAGTGCTTTTCTTCCACAGATGAGGACATAATAAAGTATGTGGTTTTTTCATTCTTTGTGATCAGAAGTCCTTTCTTCCACCTTTACAGCCCAGTAAGTGTTAAAAAAATACCTACATGGATAAATATGGAATTTCTTTAACTTGGAAGTGCAGTGAAACTTCTGAACTTCTGACAATGGACTACTTTTTCCTCTGAATGACTATCATGGGCCCAGACCTGAAGTTTAAACTTTCAACTGCTTTGTCTGTTGACACCTTTAATGTGATAGGGATTGTGATAATGATTCTTATAAAAAAAAGCTTCTTCTATGACCAAATCTACTTTTTGGTAGAATATCCACCTATTCTTATCTGTTCCTCATTCCCACTGTTTGCTTCATAACTATGCCTCAGAAAAACTTTGTTACATTTTTATGCACTCGTGGCATATGAAGAAAGCAAACTCCCATTAATTGGTCCTTATAAAGCCACCATTGCCTTAGACCTTTCCCTCTGAAACCACAAAGGTGCTGGGCAGCAGGTGAGTTTTTCCAAATATAGTAGGCAAGAAATATGAGTTGTAGAGAAGTAACCAGACAGTTCTCTCTCCTACAAGTTTTTAACTCCAACGGAATAGATCTGCCTGTTTTTAAGAGGAAAATGTTAACATATCTTGCTATTTGAAGAATGGCATATTTTCTAGTGATGCTTCAATTTCAACATGTGAAGAAATGAAATTACTTTACATGGATTATAAATCTCCATATTAAGTAAATTCCATTGTCTTCTGTGAAGCAAAGCCTTTCAGAGTATAAGGGAGCTTTTGATGTTTTATACAGTTTATAATTTAGAAAATTCACAGGTGTGAACTGAGAAGGGAACAAATGCTCAGCAGCAGGCCCTGGAGTGGCTTTTTGTAGTTGGATGCTTACTACTTGCAATTTTTTGTCTGTTTTTGCAGTGGTTTGGATTTTTTTGACACTGGGAGAAATGGACTGAGAACAAACCCAGATCGCAACTTTTGATAGTGAGATATCTTATTTGAAGACTTCATATCCAAGATTTGAAATCCTCTTTTTTCCACAGGCTTAAGGAACATTTACAATTTGCATCATCATCTCCCTGAGTGGCCCCCGGTGCTCCCCGCACCATGCCCACAGCCCAGGACCCACCATCAGCCCCCCGGGGCCGTCAGCCCCTGCCCCAGCGACGTCGCAGCAGGGCTGGGCTCTGGCTCCCCACAGCCCTGCCCTGCCTGGCCATGGGTCCGGCCGGGCTGGGACGGGCACTGGGCCACCATGGGGAGCTCCACACTGCTCCCAGCCCCCAGAGATGGTTTGTATTGAGAGATGTTTTGTACTACTCAGTATTATTTAGAGCTAGAGAGAAATACCTTTAAAAGAAAAGATTTTTATGCACTTGCCAGATTCCCAAGTACCAGTGGACTCTGTACAACAGAAAGGAAAATTTAGCCAGCTAACTGCTTGTTCATATTATATGCAATCATGAGTTGTGCAATTGCACACTGTAACTTAGTAAGAATCAGGAGGGAAGTAATAAACATCATATCTTACAACACTTCCGATGTTATGACAGTTCCCCAAAACACAAGCAGCAAGGGAGACAGCCCTATTTACAGCTATACAACCATTTAAAATACGAGTCTTTCCATCTTCTCTGAGCCTGAAGACTATGATAGAAAGATAAATGAGAAAAAGACATTTTGAAATAGAAGGTAGGTCTGCCTTTGTCTTTCCGTCCATTTTGTTTGCTGAAGTATTCACTGAGACTCTAGGAAGTCCAGGGCTAGAGGGGTGATGTCCCAGGCAAAATCTAAGAAGTTGACAGAGGAATACATGGAGCTAAACTGAATGAAGTGTTTTGCAAATAAAATACCTACCACCTGCTAAGAAATATCCTGGCCACAATTTTGATTTTTTTCCTGGGTTTGGTACTGAATTTGTAGAATTTAAGACACCACTCCTAGATCTACTTTTAAGCATATACTGAAAAATATCCTTGAAAGTACATCAACTAATGCCCTCATCAGACTTACCGTATTCACCATTGGGTAAATCAAGTTGATAGATATTGCTGTGACCCATTTTGATATTTTCTGTTTGCAGCTGTTTACCCACCTGCTTAACATCTATTCATCCTAACCTTTGTGTATAGCAGATAGATAAGGTCAACAGATTATTTAAGATAGCAGTCATCAAATGTATGTATGTAACATTTATACAGTGGTCCTGAGATGACCTGCTTTACAAATCATCACACAAATTGTTTTGTTACAGAAAAGGACAACTTCTTTAACTTTGTTGCTGTTTATTTGAACATTTCTCTGACTGCTTGAGAAGTCTATCTAATCTTTCCTCCCACCAGAAACGAGAGGTGGTCAGATGGTGTAGGAGCAGGTATATGAGCAGGTCAGACTAGATAAATTCAGAGGATAGTGGTTCACACTGGCATCTTTCACCTTGCGCAAGTTTCACTGTTCTCTGTCTCCAAGGAGGAAGAGATGGTTGCTCCTCTTGCACTCATCTTCATGACCCTTCAGTGGATGATGCTGATCACCCAGTTGTGTGCTGGCTGGAACTCCACAGACTGTGAGTAGAACAATTCCACGGGGCAATCCTCCGAAGTGGAGGTCACTGTCTGTGTCTTCCTTCACCACTGTATAGACAAGGCATCTATATGACTTGCCCAAATTAGGTGCTAGTTTTTAGAAGGCTAATGTTAGTAGAGATGAACATCAAGCCAGCTCCTTGCCCATGCAGTCATTTGTGGTGTATCTTCCTTTGTCTTTCAAAGGAGTGCAAAGCACATTACAGCCATCTGCTGATTCTTATGGAAGCACATATGCTCTATTTTGAGGTGGTTCAACTGATTTGGTGGTCTGTTGTGGACTATGGGTAGAAGGAGGGGAGGAACTGCTATTCGTAACACTGCCATGAGATTTTCTGGAGGGAAGCATTGAACTCTTCACCTTGCACTGGTAAAGTTCATTACCCAAAACTTCTGGGAAGAAAGTTGTTGAGCCTGGGAAGACATCAGTACCTACTTTACTATTGTAGCGGTTCCACTGTTACAAATCAAGCACAAGCTTAAGGCCTTTCTACAGGGATTAGAAGCTACAGGGATTAGCAATGTGTAAACCAATAGATGAAAAACTAAAAAGTAAACCTTCTGCATGACATTTTTCAGGCAGAGAATATGAAGTGCATGTTTGGAAAAATAGAACCTACTCTGCACAATGGGGCAATCTTTTCTGTTACAGCAGTGAACATGAATGGCACAAACTCAAGCATATGCAGATATATTCCTCAAGGTAATACGCTAGATTTTGGGAAAGGATTTGCCTACTTCCAATGGCCTGGGGGTAAAAAAGAAACTGAAACCCTTCATTTCTTAATTCATTTGTTCCCTGTAGGATGAACAGGTTCTTGTTCACAGCCTTATAACAATGTTTGTGTAAAAAGAAAAAGAGTTTCCTGCAATTAGCTAAGAAATTTTTTAGTCCTCAGTTGCCACCTTGGTTGGTGCCATCTTTTTAATTGCCAATTCTCTTTTAACTGTTTGTGCTAATGTTTTATTTACTGCATTTGAATGTTTTTAAAATGTTATTAAAAATCCAAGTGAAACAGGTTTGTGGCTGTAGTTTTGAAATTCTTCCTTGAGAAATCTGTGACACCTTGAATTTTGTCACAGCATAACTCATGGTGTAATGCCCAACATTTTGCAGTATCCCACCCACAATACTGAAAGGCCTGACAGAATTTACTCCTCTTTGTATGAGAGGGGTAACGTACATGAGATTTTTAAGAGAATGAGGTACAAGATCTGTTAATTTAAGCAACATGGAGTTGGCATACACAAAACAGCACTACTTGTCTCATCAAGCTCGGAGTATTTGCTGATTCCTTATAAAAGGATGGACAAGTAATACTTCCTTTTAAAATGTATGTTTAGTGTCCTTACTGGATTTTGTTGGGGGTGGGGATTAAAGACTAAATTGATGTGTTTGTGATCAGGAGAAGATTCCTCACGTTAATCCCACGTACCACTGCAGAGCACAAAACCTTACAAGTTTGCGTCTATGCCTCCCTGAAGTCTTGAAAAACTTCACAGCTCTACACTTGGGTTTCTCTCCCTGTCTGGAGTCCACAGGGAAGCTTCTCATGCTCCCCACTCATTTGACACGGCACTGAAGAACATCCTTCAAATAGAAATGCTACAGCAGGGTACGGGAGGATGACAGGCAAATGTTTCAGTTTGTGGCATTGTGGCCAATTCAAAGCACAGGGGTAGCCACTTCAGGTGTCAGCCTGTACTAGAGCACTGTAGGCTCCCCTGAGACTTATTCTATCAGATGCAGCTATAATCATGTCTTTTGAGGACTTATTCATGACAAATTCTACATTGAATTTGTCAGTGCGAATATCTTCTAGTGTTGCTACCTAAAATGAAGCAAGTCATTCCTAACCCAAGCAATAACCAGCTGGAATTGCAGCTGTCTAACATACCTAAGCATGTGCCAAGATCCTCCACCTTGGAGCAGTCACAGGATTTCTCCTCATCATGGATATCCCTCTGTTTGCAGGCATGAATGGGTCGGCCATTGAAAAATTCTCCTGTGTGATTTATAACGTTTCCCTCATGAACTGCACTTGGCAGGCAGGCAGGGATGCTCCAGGAGACACCCAGTATTTTCTCTACTGGAAGAACTCAAGGTAAGTAGGTCTGCTTGAGTCTAGGGAAGTCTGAATTCTCATTCAACACATCACACTGCCCACGTTTAACTAGAATACCTTGCTATACAGAGACGACAACAACATGGAATGTGAGTTTTACATTAAAGGTGAAAATGGCAGAAACGTGGGATGTAGATTCAAAAATGTGAGGATAGAGGATGATGAAGCTTACTTCCTGGTGAATGGGTCTAGCAACAGCTCTGTGATCCAATTCTATGATGAGTACATTCAACTGTATAAAATTGGTAAGTAAATAATTTCTTTCTGCTTCATTTTTGTTATTGCATGAGGGTAGTAGAGCATTTATCCCTGAGAAGGAACCAAGTACCCTGTCTCACCTAGAGTCGCAAGTAAGAGACTGCGGCCTCTTCAAGAAAACCTATTCCCCAAGGAAAAAAGCAATGACGGAAATTAAGCAAGAAAGCTCCATAGCTGCAGCCTGCCTCAAATTCTTCAGCATTATACCTTTATTGTTTTTAGGTCTTTCTCCAGCAAGGCCACAGGACTTACAAGATTGTACTCCCCCCTGCTGTCCTTTCAATGATGGCCAAAGACCTTTCAACAGAGGGGACTTTTCAGGAGAAGTTTATATGAGCACTGATTTCTCCTTCTCATTGCCAGTGGGGATGGCACACGCTGACACCATACCCTTGATTAAAGAAATTAATATGTGTACAAAATACACCAGGTTTTCATATGCTTTTTCAGATGTGGTGCTCTACTTGGAAGCATCCTGTGCAATTACTTTTACTGTGGCAAAGCCTTTTTGGCAAAGTCCCACTATTTTTAGTATTGTCTCCAAACAATGGATAAACAAGGCTTCATTCTATAAGGAGAAGGAATTGAGCTGTAATATCACTTATGGCAGATAAAACAAGACTGTTCTTTGACCAAACAGCCCATCACAAATAGGCCAGGCCTGTCTCTAAATAGTGATGTAAAGTAGCGGTCTAGATGAAACTAGGGTTTCCTCTATCAGCCTTTTATCACCCTTTCTGTCCATGTGTAGCTGTCTTTTGCTGTTAAAATAATCAAGACCTTGGCGATGATCAAAATATAAATGTCTTCATATTTTTGCTCCCATCTGTGAATTTAGGGGAGATATGTGAAAAAGTTGGCTAGGTTCTTAAAACTGAAGTGTCATTCTTAAATTTGTATGGCTAAATTTTTGGAAAGAGGGGATGAACTGCATAGTTCACAGCACCAAGCAAGAAACACCTTCCCGTTACAGAAACATAGTATGAGGAAGCTTGAAGAAATGACCTTTGGATTTCTTACATTAGGGTTAGCATCAGCTTGGTTTTCTGCAGTAAAAAACATCCTTATAAAAAAAGGACAGGACTCTACCTTATTCATCTAGAAAAGTAAATGGAGGGTTTTTGTATCTTTGTATGCTCCTAAGTCACGTTCTCTGGCTTGGTCCTTGATTTTTCTGATCCTGGGGACAGGATTTAAAAAACTTTGGTCTTTCAATTATTTCTAACAGAGTTCCTAAGAAAAATAGATACAATAGAGTATCTTTCTTCATAGACATGTTACTTGCAATTGCACTCTCTTTTATCAAAGCAAAAAGAGATCAAGTGATTTTAATTATTTGAATTCTTGGTTATTTCAGAAAAGCTCATGCCTCCATCAAATATCACTGTCAACTGTGATGAAATTAAAAATGATTGCATAATTCAATGGCAACAACCCCAAATAAGTCATTCTAACATAGACAAGTGTTTTAAATATGAAATCAACATAAAGTATAAGGTAAGAGGAATTTCTTCACCTACATTTAACATTAATGCATACGTTTGCATTTACCAATATGCATGGATAGAAAGAAAATCAATCCTTCTTGTATGGTGTGGCCTTCCTCATATGTAGCACCATATTCCTTTGTGGTTGTGACTTTCAGGCACCCTGTTATGCCATACTGCCCCATTTTTTATCACCGTTCCCCTTTGTGAGATATTGCTGGAGATACACTGGTTGACTGTGACTGTGTGGGACTAAAAGGAGAAACATGGTTAATCAAGACTTGGACATATCACAGCTTTAGCTGTGACAAGACTCAGAAAAGGCATTTCTTTCACTAAGACCTGGTGGAGCTGTCCTGGACTGGAGTCCTTCCAGTGCTGACTGCATCTCTGCGAAAGGGCAGAGCTCAGCTATAAATACTGGACGGAGAATTGTGCATCCACTTAACAAGTATGAGTTAATGGAGGTGAATGAAATTTCTATCTATATGAAAGGTAAATAGCTTATCCAGATATCCTATATAAGCAACACACCTGTTGGTCCAAGAGTTGAAGCTATGTAATGTTAAATAAAAGGAAAATAAATGTGAGAGAAAGCAGAAAGGCAGTGTGAATAAGCACAGGTTACTGAGGGAATCATTTAAGCTACTGAAGGTCAAATTCAGACCTTGGCTTTACAAGTCTTTTTGCAGCAATAGGGAAGGAGTGAGATTACTGTGTTCCACTGCAAGAGTAGACCCAAACTACTGTAACTGTGGCAGAATTGCGTCAAATGACCACAGGGTGGCAGATAGTGACTACAAAGGAAAAACCTGCCTGTACTACAACCAGATTTGGCCACTTAGTGGCTAATTGAAGGCATTCCCTAGATTTCAGTTATTTGGAACTTCTTTGTCTGGATCGGGCTTGCTATTTCATAGATGACTTTTCTTGCAAGCCCAACTAACTGCTACAAAACTGCATTACTTCTCCAAATCCCTTGGTCGTTGCAGCAAAGAAAGCTTATAGAAAACTCTGTGCGACATTGGAAAAAAAGTGCATTGCAATAAAGCAATACATACTTCTTAAAGTCTTTTAGTATGCCTAATATTCAGTTTGTAAGGAATATTCAGTTCACACAACCTGAATTGCCGAGCATTTTTTTAAATAATCATTAGCAGTTTTCATGTTATTTATTACGTCAAGGTCCAGCAGTTATTGTATTGCAAAATTTATTGCTTTACCACTGCCAGGTATAAACTTATATTGCTTTACTAATGTATAATATGTGAATGTGTAGATATATGACCAACATATATTGTATTACTGCTAGCCTTTAAACTTTATTTTCACAATTGGAAATTATTTGCATTGGGAGCAAACAAAAAAAAGATAACACTGTGAGTAACATAATTTCAATCACAGTTTTTCATATCTGACACTGATAAACTGAATTTGCTGAGAATCTTGGATTCTTCTTCAGCCATGTTTTAAGTTAAGGTTTTATAGATCAAGCTATCTGGGAAACCAGGAGGCAAAGCTTAACAGTGAAAATTGAGCTAAAAAGGCACCAGTTACCTCAGCCTTTCCCATGTCCCTTGTCACAGGTTCCCCCAACTCAGTAAGCAACAGGCCTGCATTCTCCTTAACCTCCCTTTTGCTGCCAGAGCACTCATAAAAATATTTCTTGTATTCACCTCCAGCTGAGCTTTGGCTTTCCTGACTCCATTCCTACAGGTATAGATGATGTCTTTGTATTCCTCCCAAATCCCTCTTCTACTTTCTGCATACTTCCTTTTCATCTCTGAGCTCAGACTCAAGCTTCACATCCTGCCAAGCTCACCTGGCATACTTGCTTGATTTTTTGTCCACTGGAATGGACCATTCTTGCGCTCTGAGGACGCTGTCCTTGTAGATTAACCAGCAACTTTGCCCTCCAGGGCAATTTCCCTTGAGTACTAAGGCCTGTGGCTGTGAGGCTTTCTCAAGCTGCCTGAAGAGGGTCTGATCTGCTTCCTTTTCTTGATCAGAAGATTTGGAACAAACACCTACTACATTGTCTCCTGTGTTGGTTTGTCCTCTGATGCCTACTCACAAGCTCTCTTACTGGTTTATCATTTGTCCCAAGACAGAACTCTATGTATTCAAGGCACTCGTTTACATAGAGCACGAGGACCAGGTTAGCGAGCCTGTTTGCAAGGACACTCTCATCCCACTTGGTGAGATGCATCCTGTGCTGGCTCAGTAGCCCCCGTTTCTCAAAAAGGGTCCCAAGGTCATCAAAGCCAAAGCCCTGCCTGTGACACCAGCTACTCAGACAGGTGTTGACCTGCTGGATGAGTTCAATTCTGCCCAAGCCTTTCCCTCTCACTGGAAGGACTGAGGAGACAACATCTGGGCTTCCTGCCCTTCACCATCCCCCCAATGTACTGCAGTCACCCTTGAAAGCATCCAGGTTACCCCTGGCCATATCATTGGTGCCCACACAGAAGAGCACAAAGGGGTGATAGGTCAATGGCCAGACAAGTCTGGCAGTACTTCTGCAGCATCCTGGATCCTGGCCCCAAGCAAGCAACAGACCTCCATCAGGTCAGGTCAGTAGATTGGTGCCACCATCCCCTGCAGGAGGGATTCTCTTTTAACTATCATACACACTTTCTCCTTCATTTTTTTTAAATGCAGTGCCCTTTAACACATCTCTTCTTCCAAAATTTGCAAAAGACCAGCTGTCGTTCTGGAACTCCACTTTCTTAAGTCTTCCTTGACTTCATTGTTTTCATTTCTCATATATTATTTTAGTATAAACACAAAAAAGGGAGACTATATTGTTGCACTTTCTCCTAGGTTGATCCCTGTGCTTAAGCTAGCTTGTGTACCAATCCTAGAAATTGTCCTGAACAGGAGCATGCCTTGCAAACTCATGTTCAGATGCCACGTGAGCATGCGTGCAGTTATTTGATAAAACAAGTTTGAATTCATTTAATTTTGTTTTAAAATGGAATAATACAGAATGAAAAATAATTAAAAAATACATAACTGGCAGGCTAATGGAGATGATATAGTCTGCAGTCATTAGTTGTGTGTGGTCACTACAATACATGGTAGTCATTATGGTTATTCAGAAGAGATGAGTGAATTTTATTCTATCAAAAATGTGGTGGGAGGGCAGCCTACAATATCCATGAATCCATGTCAGTCCTGAGTATTTTCATCTGAGGGAAGAGGAAACAATATCTACATAGTATTTGCAATTAAATATGGTGACATTTATTGTAAAATATAAAAACTAGATGTAAACTAAAAAGTTTATTTCACAGATTTTTATCTTTCTTTTTTCCCCTGCTGTGTGTAAGAATAAAGGTACAGTTTTCAATCATGTCTGGTTTGCTTGTGTTTCAGTTTAATCACCAATGTGAAATAAAATTTATTTCTGAATTCTGGTGGTAAGGAAAACAAAAACTTTTCCATAGAAGATTTAGTTACTATATAAA